>CM060369.1:70843361-72093361 GCA_030545235.1 Helianthus tuberosus | reverse complement strand
TCGAAAGGTCCAACGTATCGTGGGTTAAGTTTGCCGCGTTTACCAAAACGAACCACACCCTTCCAGGGTGAAACTTTGAGTAGTACCCGCTCCCCAACCTGGAGCTCGAGTGGTTTCCTGCCCATGTCGGCGTAAACTTTCTGACGTTCGCGAGCGGCTGTCATGCGTTTCCGTATCTGAGCGATCTGCTCGGTTGTATCTACCACATATTCTGGACCAGTGATCTGACTATCTCCCACCTCTGCCCAGCAAAGAGGAGACCGGCATTTACATCCGTACAATGCCTCAAACGGAGCAGCTCCAATGCTGGTGTGGTAGCTGTTATTGTACGAGAATTCCACAAGTGGCAGATGCTTTTCCCAGCGATTGCCAAAGTCGATTACACATGCACGAAGCATGTCTTCTAAGGTTTGAATAGTGCCCTCGGACTGCCCGTCCGTCTGAGGATGGTACGCTGTGCTCATGTCTAGTCGTGAGCCGAAGGATTTGTGCATTGCCTGCCACAGCTCAGAAGTAAAACGTGCATCTCGATCTGAGATAATGGAGGTGGGCACCCCGTGCCTCGAAACAATTTCTTTGATGTATATTTCTGCAAGAGTGGAGAACTTATCCGTCTCCTTGATAGCCAAGAAGTGTGCAGATTTCGTGAGTCGATCCACGATCACCCAAATAGTATCGTTCCCGCGCTGGGATCTAGGTAGGCCAGTAACAAAATCCATGGAGATTTGCTCCCATTTCCATTGAGGTATCTCTGGTTGTTGGAGCAGGCCTGATGGTTTCTGGTATTCCGACTTGACTCTCGCACAAGTCAAACATTTACTGACGTAGGTCGCTATGTGGGCCTTCATGCTAGGCCACCAGTACGTAGTTTTGATATCATGATACATCTTATCTGATCCAGGGTGTACTGAGTAGCGAGACTTGTGTGCTTCATCCATCACAAGCCCTCGTAGGTTGCCATAGAGTGGGACCCAAACGCGTCCCGTTACGTAGTAAGCACCGTCTTCCTTCTGTTCTAATCGTTGCCTTGATCCGCGTAGGGCTTCAGCCCTGACGTTTTCTGGTTTCAATGCTTCTATCTGAGCAGCTCGTATTTGGGAAGGAAGGCTAGAGTGGATCGTGAGTTGTAAAGCTCGCACGCGCTTAGGTACAGTGTCCTTCCGACTGAGGGCGTCAGCCACAACATTGGCTTTGCCCGGGTGATATCTGATTGCGCACTCGTAGTCACTTAGCAACTCGACCCATCGTCGTTGCCGCATATTCAGTTCCTTCTGCTTGAAGATATGCTCGAGGCTCCTGTGGTCGGTGTAGATGGCGCACTTGGTACCATACAGGTAATGCCGCCATAACTTAAGTGCAAAAACAACAGCTCCCAGCTCTAAATCGTGCGTCGTGTAGTTCTTTTCATGAACCTTGAGTTGACGTGAGGCGTAGGCTATAACTTTATCTCGTTGCATCAACACGCAACCAAGACCTTGAATTGATGCGTCGCAGTAGACCACAAAGTCGTCTGTGCCTTCCGGCAAGGAAAGGATAGGTGCGCTACAAAGTCTATCCTTTAGGTGCTGAAATGCCAACTCCTGTGCGTTTCCCCAGCGATAAACAACGCCCTTCTGCGTTAGTGACGTGAGAGGCTGTGCAATCTTAGAAAAATCCTTTATGAATCTCCGGTAGTATCCCGCCAAACCCAAGAATTGGCGAATTTCCTTTGGTGTACGAGGTGCAGGCCAGTTCTTTATCGAGTCTATCTTGGATGGATCAACGTGAATCCCATCCTTGTTTACCACGTGGCCTAGGAAATGGACTTCTCGAAGCCAGAAGTCGCATTTCGAGAACTTTGCATAAAGCTGTTCTGTTCGAAGGAGTTCCAAAATAAGTCGCAGATGCTGCTCGTGTTCCTCCCGACTTTTAGAGTAGATCAGGATGTCGTCGATGAAGACTATAACAAACTTGTCCAGGTAAGGCTTGCACACTCGGTTCATCAAGTCCATGAAAACCGCAGGTGCGTTTGTCATCCCAAAAGGCATGACCAAAAACTCATAGTGCCCGTATCGGGTTCTGAAAGCTGTTTTGGAGACGTCCTCTTCCCGGACTCTCAGCTGGTGATAACCCGATCTCAAATCGATCTTCGAATAGTAGCTCGATCCTTGCAGCTGGTCGAACAAGTCGTCGATACGCGGTAGAGGATAACGATTCTTCACCGTCACCTTGTTGAGTTCTCGGTAGTCGATGCACATTCTGAAAGTACCGTCTTTCTTCTTCACAAATAATACTGGAGCTCCCCAGGGCGATGAGCTAGGACGAATAAAACCCTTATCTAAGAGTTCTTGTAGTTGCGTGGAGAGTTCTTTCAACTCTGATGGAGCTAAACGATAAGGTGCACGAGCTATAGGCGCAGCTCCAGGAGCTAGTTCAATCTGAAATTCGACTTGGCGATGAGGCGGAAGACCAGGTAATTCCTCAGGAAATACCTCAGGATAGTCGCGTACAACTGGAAAATCTTCTATCTTCTTCTCTTTCTCCGTGGTGTCAGTAATAAGAGCCAAAATAGCAGTGTGGCCCTTTCGCAAGTACTTTTGGGCCTTAAGGAGAGAAATGACGTTCTCAACAGCACTCCTCTTGTCGCCATGAATCATGAGAGGTTCACCACCGGGACCTGGAATACGGACAACCTTCTCGTTGCAGAGAATCTCTGCTCGGTGTTGGGATAACCAATCCATCCCAATGACAACGTCGAAACTACCCAAGACAATAGGAATGAGGTCGATAGAGAAGGTTTGGTCAGCGAGAATAAGTTTACAACCCTTGACTACGTGTGTGGCTTCTAAACTCTTACCATTTGCTAGCTCTACGGTGTGCTTGTTGTTCAAAGGGGTTGGAATACGCTTAAGCATTCGACTAACTTCTAGTGACACGTAGCTAGTATCGGCACCCGAATCAAATAAAACTGAAACATAAAAGTCGTCGAGAAGGAACTTACCCGCCACAACATTGGGGTCATTCCTTGCTTCACCTTGGCCGATCACAAACATCCGCCCCCTGGCGCCATTGTTGTTGTTGTTCCCATTGTTACCATTCCCCTGATTGTTGTTATTGTTGTTGTTGTTGTTGTTGTTGTTGTTGTTCTGGTTCCTGTTCAGCTGGGGACAGTCTCTCTTGAAGTGGCCCTCAGCTCCACACTGAAAGCACCCTTTGTTATCACCCTGTTGCTGTTGCTGGCGCTGGTTCTGTTGAGCTTGCTGACGATTCTGATTAGCGGGGTATAAGCTCCTGCAATCCTTTGCAGCGTGACTAGGCTTGTTGCACCGATGACAGTTGCCCCTGGTGCATGGCCCGCTGTGGTGCAGGCTGCAGCGATTGCATTTGGGATGATTTCCTTTGTATCCACCACCAGACGATTGCTGACTAGGGCTCTTGTAGTCCTCAGTCTTCCTCTGCTGAGACTGGGACTGAACAGAAGTCGAACCCTTACTTGAAGTTCCATCCCACTTCCGTTTGTTGTCACTAGAGGTACCAGTAGTAGTTGCAGCGCCAATGCGTTTTGGTAACTTGTTCTGCTCCACCGCTTGATCCGTGAGACGGTGAGCCAACTGGACAGTTTGCTGGTAGGTAGCGAGGTTCGCTGAAGTCACATGACTTTGGATTTCTGGCACTAAGCCCTGAAGAAACAGTTCGATGCGTTTGATGGGAGGATCCACCATAGTAGGGCACAGAATTGCCAATTCGTTCGACCTTTTCACATAAGCTTCAATTTCCGACCCCGTCATCTTGAGGTTGAAGAACTCCACTTCCAGTTTGTGAATCTCATCACGACTACAGTATTCCTCTTTGATCATTTCCTTAAAAGTTTCCCATGGGGTGGCGTTGGCAGCAACCAACCCTAGCATTTGAACTTGAGCGTTCCACCATGTGAGGGCTAAACCCTCGAGAGTACCAGTAGCGTACTTCACCCTGCGCGCCTCAGGGAATCCGCACATTTCGAACACAGATTCCAGCTTCTCAAACCAGTGCAGGAGACCTACTGCTCCTTCAGTGCCGCTAAAAGTAGTTGGTCGGCAGTCCATGAAAGTCTTAAAAGTGCACACGGGTGGCTGAACATGCTGACCTATCGTAGGTGAAAGAAAAGACAGAGTTTAACACAAAGGTTGGTTCACGAGAGTAGGATCCTAAAGATCCTAGAATGAGTTCGGACTGCAGGATATACCTCCTGCGTGTGCAGCTGCAAGTGCTGCGGCAACTCGTTCGTTAATCAGAGCCGTCAACTGGGCTTGTGTCATGTTAACGCGTCCAGACATGATCTTCACACCAAGGAGAACGTGAGTGAGAGGGGTTCGCGAAAGTACGATGTCAGAAGTGAGCAAGTGCACACGTGTTCAAGCAACAATAGTTATACTAACCAAGCATACCATGAGCAATGTACTATGTAACTAACAAGTAGGCAATATATACACAGATCATATCACCTAGAGTGTCGAGCCTTGCATGTGGAGTGAAGCATCGTTGTGGACCGTTGAGCACTGTACAGGTTATAGTCTGGTTTTAACAAAAACGTTTTCCCCTTTATTAAAACCAAGTTCTCTATAACCAATGGCTCTGATACCAATCTGTCACACCCCCAAAATCCACCTGCGGAGTACTACCGCTGGGAGGCGTGACTGACCAGGATCCAGCCACCAATCATATTGAACAAGCATATAAGTAGTTATAAAAATCCACCCAATACAATTGGTGTCAAACAAAACATAGTTAAGTTGCAAGCGGAAGCATAAGTCTTAAATCAAAACATAAGTTTAATTGTTTCATAGTTTAACATGGCACACGGTCGTCCATGTCCCACAACGATCCTCCTCCATGCAAGCTCCAGCTTAAGAACCTAAGGACCTGCAAAGCATGTAGTAACGAGTCAACAACTAGTTGAGTGAGTTCACGGTTGGGTGTTCGTTTTAAGTTGTTTCGAAAACAGTTTCCTTTAGCTGGCATCCTGCCGTGGGGGTTACCCCATAGTTAAAAACGTGACTTGTTCATTTCCGGTTACTCTGGCAATCCAGCCGTGGGGGCTACCCCGTGTTAGTTATCTGGCATTTCGGCCGTGGGGGCTACCCCATGTATACACTAGACTCGTTACCATATCGACTGCTGACTGTAGTCATGTTTATGTGCCCTGAAACTGTCAATGTCTATCATCATTGACGTGCCCCAGATCCATTAGTTCACGCCCGTCCTCTGCGGCACGGTGTGAGGTTTGTCAGACCTAAATAGCGCTATCTAACTAATGACCCGCTCGCCATTGGCCCGGCGATTAAGTCGATATAAAAATGAGGGACTTCGTGATAGAGTTTTGGTCTAGTACGAGATATCTGTCCGTGAGGACGAGGAATTACATTCCTGAACCTTTGCTGTCCTACCCAAGGAGGACGAGGAACCCTGTTCCTTAACCCCAATTCCCGACCCCTGGGAATCCCATGCTTTGTAGAGGGTGTGAACTCACCTTGGTTTGCTCGGTAGAAACACAGAAAGGTCAAACAAGCAATGTTGTGGCTACTCACGTCCTATCATAGTTGTATCATACAATCAGGTTCGTATTCAAGTAGTGCACGTATGGGCTACACGTTTAATCATGGCAGTTCATCGATATTCACATTCAACAGTAATATATCAGGTCTGTACACTAGGCCCAAGAGTCCGGCCCAAATTAACTAAGTCCGAATTGAGGTGAAAGCCCAAACAGCGTTTATAGTCTCGAGTCGCAACCAGGCGTTTGCGACTCGCAACCGGAGTCGCAACCATGGTTTCGGTCCATGCTGTTTTGGTTACGAGCCGCAACTGGACTCGCAACGGTGGTTTCGAGTCACAAGGTCTGTGCTTGATCAAGTGTGGTTTCGAGTCGCAACCGGGTGTTTGCGACTCGCAATCTGTGTCGCAACCGGGAGGTTTCGACTCATTGTGCTTGGTTTCGAGTCGCAACTGATGGTTTCGAGTGGACATAAGCTGATTCGGAACAGTGTACTATCCACTAACATTCTGATTTCATGCAGTTTGTACTATCCAACCAAAATCCTTAAACATGTTTCTTGTCTAGCAATTTACTAAAAATGGATCAAACAAATCAGATTTCAAATATTCAACCATGTTCTTATGATATTCAACAAGTTCTTCATGTTCATCAAATATTCAAAACACATTCAACACATATTCGGATATTCATATCTTCATTCAACATTTGTTCATAAGTTCTTGCATTTTCGGACAAGCATCATCAATCCTAAACTAGACAACAAGCTTATCTTGTAACAAAACATTTTGATTTGTAACCTAAGAGCATGCAATCCGTCTTCATAACATGAATAACAATCGAGCATTCCAACAACAAATCCGAATAATATGAGCATCATACACCGATTTCATGAACACCAAGCATTTATGGTTTAAATCACATTGAATCACAAACATCATTAGCTCATCATGCAATCAATCCGAAATGTATAACAAGAATCATTAACCACAAGTATCATGAACACTAACTTAACATCAATGTGTACTATCAAACATGCTCAACCGATTATCATACATCATTATCAACTCAAAACACAATACACATTCGGTTCACAAACATTATCAAGCATACACCACACTAGTTAAGTTCTATCATTCATACCCTTATTAAACAACAACAAACATCATAGATTCACTAACCGGTTGTGAGGTGGTGAAAGATGAAGCTTTGTTTGGTGTGAACAAGCAAGTCCGAGAATCCCTTTGGTGGTCGGTTGGTTGGATCCGAGAAGGAGGAGAAGAAGTATGGTGCTTGGTGTCTAGGGTTTTAGTGTGAGAGAGTGGAGAGTGTGTGTGTCCAAGAAAATGGCAAGGATAGCTAGGTGCATAACATATATACTCGCTTCATGTGGTGCACCCTAATGGGTTTCGGTTGGGTTAAATGGGGTGCGTGGCCCATCCGGCCCAAGTGGTATACTAGTTCACTCGAGACCACATGGTCTCGAGTCGGGTTCATGGGTGTTCGGCTCATATACATACTCGAATACATACACACAAGCATACATGTAACATAACACAAGATCATATAAAGGTTCACTTATCATTCATTAAATCACATAAGTTTAACTATTCACACGTTTAAGCATACAACGAAAGGTTCTAAATTTCGAGTTGTCACATCATCCCCAAGTTGAAAGAAATTTCGTCCCGAAATTTGGTAGGCGCTCACTGAGGAAGCTAGTTAAGTTGTTTGGTTTTCCTGGTTTTCCTGGGGTGTCACATCCACCCCCCGTTGATCTGGAATTTCGTCCCGAAATTCCGTAGCTTCGGCCTCAGTAGTGGGTGTACTGTTTGCGAACAGTTGGGGATACTTTTGTTTCATCTGATCTTCGCGCTCCCAGGTGAACTCTGGGCCGCGACGTGAGTTCCAACGAACTCGAACGAGAGGTATCCTAGTGCTCTTGAGGACCTTAACATCCCGGTCCGTGATCTCGACTGGTTCCTCGACGAATCGTAACTGCTCGTCGATCGTGAGTTCCTTCAAAGGAACTACGTGGGTCTCATCTGACGGACACTTCTTCAGATTCGACACGTGAAAGACGTTGTGAACTGCACCGAGTTCCGCTGGTAAGTTTAGTCTGTAGGCCACCCTGCCTATTTTCTCAATGACCTCGAAAGGTCCAACGTATCGTGGGTTAAGTTTGCCGCGTTTACCAAAACGAACCACACCCTTCCAGGGTGAAACTTTGAGTAGTACCCGCTCCCCAACCTGGAGCTCGAGTGGTTTCCTGCCCATGTCGGCGTAAACTTTCTGACGTTCGCGAGCGGCTGTCATGCGTTTCCGTATCTGAGCGATCTGCTCGGTTGTATCTACCACATATTCTGGACCAGTGATCTGACTATCTCCCACCTCTGCCCAGCAAAGAGGAGACCGGCATTTACGTCCGTACAATGCCTCAAACGGAGCAGCTCCAATGCTGGTGTGGTAGCTGTTATTGTACGAGAATTCCACAAGTGGCAGATGCTTTTCCCAGCGATTGCCAAAGTCGATTACACATGCACGAAGCATGTCTTCTAAGGTTTGAATAGTGCCCTCGGACTGCCCGTCCGTCTGAGGATGGTACGCTGTGCTCATGTCTAGTCGTGAGCCGAAGGATTTGTGCATTGCCTGCCACAGCTCAGAAGTAAAACGTGCATCTCGATCTGAGATAATGGAGGTGGGCACCCCGTGCCTCGAAACAATTTCTTTGATGTATATTTCTGCAAGAGTGGAGAACTTATCCGTCTCCTTGATAGCCAAGAAGTGTGCAGATTTCGTGAGTCGATCCACGATCACCCAAATAGTATCGTTCCCGCGCTGGGATCTAGGTAGGCCAGTAACAAAATCCATGGAGATTTGCTCCCATTTCCATTGAGGTATCTCTGGTTGTTGGAGCAGGCCTGATGGTTTCTGGTATTCCGACTTGACTCTCGCACAAGTCAAACATTTACTGACGTAGGTCGCTATGTGGGCCTTCATGCTAGGCCACCAGTACGTAGTTTTGATATCATGATACATCTTATCTGATCCAGGGTGTACTGAGTAGCGAGACTTGTGTGCTTCATCCATCACAAGCCCTCGTAGGTTGCCATAGAGTGGGACCCAAACGCGTCCCGTTACGTAGTAAGCACCGTCTTCCTTCTGTTCTAATCGTTGCCTTGATCCGCGTAGGGCTTCAGCCCTGACGTTTTCTGGTTTCAATGCTTCTATCTGAGCAGCTCGTATTTGGGAAGGAAGGCTAGAGTGGATCGTGAGTTGTAAAGCTCGCACGCGCTTAGGTACAGTGTCCTTCCGACTGAGGGCGTCAGCCACAACATTGGCTTTGCCCGGGTGATATCTGATTGCGCACTCGTAGTCACTTAGCAACTCGACCCATCGTCGTTGCCGCATATTCAGTTCCTTCTGCTTGAAGATATGCTCGAGGCTCCTGTGGTCGGTGTAGATGGCGCACTTGGTACCATACAGGTAATGCCGCCATAACTTAAGTGCAAAAACACCAGCTCCCAGCTCTAAATCGTGCGTCGTGTAGTTCTTTTCATGAACCTTGAGTTGACGTGAGGCGTAGGCTATAACTTTATCTCGTTGCATCAACACGCAACCAAGACCTTGAATTGATGCGTCGCAGTAGACCACAAAGTCGTCTGTGCCTTCCGGCAAGGAAAGGATAGGTGCGCTACAAAGTCTATCCTTTAGGTGCTGAAATGCCAACTCCTGTGCGTTTCCCCAGCGATAAAAAACATTTAGCAAGTCAATCTGATCAACCAAACAATAACTCGTCTCTCCATCACAAACAATCAATGCCTGCCCAAGACGTTCATCTTATACCCAAAAGTGTAATGTCTTCAGCGCACCTTTCGGGATTTTTCTCACTAGAGGAATCGTCTTTTCTTTATCAGTAGCTGGCCAATGCACAATCTTCATACGCTTGTTTGTGTAAGGATCTCTAATTCCTTTAGCTGGTTTAACAATGGACTCTGCCGTACGCATTGAAGGAAAACCCTTAAGAACCTCCCTCTTCAATCTCTCGAAAAATATATATCCAGCACCTCCAGGCTTATCATCCACATAAGGTGCATTAGACAAATTTGTCAAATCCACCTTAGTGAAAGATTGAAACTGGCCTGGATGCTTGTACCACTCGACAGGACCAATTTTTCTCTTTATCCACCATCTCTTACGATCATGATCATATCCCCAGCTAACTACACCAGAACGATTTCCAACTTTATCATAGAGAGTTTCACCAACATCCATTAAATGATGAGTTGCATGAGCATCTTCATCATCTGGATTTAAATTCTTGTTTTTCAAAATCACTAACTCTCTTTTCTTTTTAATCCTTTCTGCCTTCTCTTTGTCTGCCACTGGATTTGTAACTCTCTTGAAATATTGTTCCATTGCAGCACTTCTTTCAGCATCATCCTTAGCGAAGGCTTTTCTTCTGTTTTCAATATCAGTTGGATCAGAAAATTCTTGTCCAAATTTCTTCTCCAACTTCCCTCGTAAATCATAAACCATATTGAACAACAAACTAACATCTCCTTGAAGTTGCTCAATCTGTTGATCTTTCTTCACAATAGTATCTTCAAGTTGGATAATCTTCGCATCTTTATGAATTGAATCTTGCTCAAGCACAACCATTCGTTTCTTCATATCTCTCATGCTAATAAACTCATCTTCATCACTTGAATCATCATCAAACGACATTCTTAGTGGTTCTTCAGGTCTTTTACCACTAGAACTGCTAGGTTCATCATTAATAATTCCAGAAGGACCAGCATCATTGTGAACTTCAACATCAGAAATACCAATTGGCACAGTATCAACAGTTGTAGCTAGAACTTCAGCAGGGGTAGCATCTATATCATCCCTTTGAACTTCAACATTTGCCGTATCCATTTCATCTCTTTGAGAATCAACATCAAACTCAAAGATATTCTCAGCAGTGGTGGTGGTATCACTAACATTTCTTTCAAAATCAAAGTCATATAAACCTTCATCATCATCAGCAACATTCACGGATTGATCTTTTCCTTGTTCAACAAACATTCCAGGTCTAGGATCCCTCCTTTTCCTTTTTAATGGCAAGGAATCAGAATCCATTGGGCTTTCAACAGGCTCTTCAGTTGATACTGACAGATTGGAAGGAGGATTTCCCATCTTGTCAGTTACTGACTTTAACAACATCGCCAAGCTTTCAGCAGTAATCACTGGTTCAACAGTAGAAACAACAGCATCAACTTCAGGAGGAAGTTCTTTATCATCATCGGAATCACACATAATCTCGACACCTTCATCCTCAGAGTTAATTGTTATACACTCCGTCTCAGGCTCACCTTCAACTCTCCTCGGAATATCATGTTCTTCAGCAACAATAGCACTTGCAGGTACACTATGCACTGGAACAGGTCGTACTAGTACTGGATTTTCACTAACATCTTCCGTCTCTGCAAACTGACCAAACTTCTCCAATGGAATCAAACCTTCAAACTTCTTTTCAGTACCCTTCTTTGTAGTAAGAGCACCAAAACATGATGGACCCATAGGCTTTAATTCCAACGTATCACCAGATCTCTTCAATTCTGGATAACGATCATTCAGAATCATCTGCAAAAACCTCGGGTACATGAGAAACTTATCCTTTCGAAGTCCGATTGCATTTCTCTTCATCGCTTCCAAGATATATCTTGAATAGTTGAACGGCTCATTGGTAATCACACATATCAAAGCGGCAGACTGAGTGGTATTCAACTGATCAGTTCCCCCTCTATTTTCTGTCATGCACAAAAGGAACATGTGCAGCAATAGACGCCAATACGGATCCACAAACTTCTTAGTCAGGGGTGGAAACTTCCCTTCGTAGCTTAAACGAGGTAGAATTGCTTCCACTGTTCCAGCTGGAAGTTCTATAGGATCTGTTTCCTGATCATTGAATCTTAACGCTTCTCTAATCATCTGCTCAGTCACTATAACTTTCGTCTTTTGACTTTCAGCAACTATAGCTCCTTTTCCTTCAACGACTTCGACTTTAGCACTCTTCCAAAAATCTTGAATAAGCTCTTCATAAACAACCGGATTCTCACCAAGAGCATGAACAATCCGGCAGTTATTTAGACCTTTCATCAGTGACATGTACAGCTGCTTGTATTTCTCTGGTGGAGGTGCCAAGTATCCTACTTGATTGTGAGAAGATATAAACTTTAAGTCCATTTTCTGCACAAAACACAAGTTAATTAGAATTTTTAACCTTTGTCATAATAGTGTTCAGATAAGATAATCAATAAATAACACTGTTACTGTTGACTCGAGACCATGAGTCGAAACCAAAAGGTCTCAAGTCGAGACCACTTGTCATTGAGTCGCAACCATGAGTCGCAACTGATAGACTCCAAGTCGAAACCATGAGTCGCAACTGATAGACTCCGAGTCGAAACCATGAGTCGCAATCTTGATATTGCGACTCGCAACCACTAGTCTCGAGTCATTGTGTTGTTTGAGTCGCAACCACACAATCATATGAACTTCATCTTAGTGTTCTTGATTGCGAGTCGGAATCTTCAAATCTTCATCGGAGCTTCTTGATTGTGAGCCGGAATCTTCAAATCTTCATCGGAGCTTCTTCAACTATTCATAATTTTCTGCAAAAACTTGAATAATAATATCATAATACCTTGATTATCAACTAGTCGAAACCGCAGATTGCGAGTCGTAACCGGAGACAAGTCGGAATCTTCAAAGATCACCGGAATCTTGAGAGAGAATGAAGCTTGGTTTCGAGTGATAAATTAGGTCTCGACTCGAAACTAGCCATTTATACCTCAACTTTGATCATGGGCCCTTGACTTTTGGGTCAAACCTTAACAGATTGGGCTTGAGACTTAAACATTGGGCTTAACAGATTTGCCATTTATACCTCAATTTAAACCCTTAATAAATTTTTAATTTCAGATTTAACCAAAAAAAAAAACACCCGCTAAACCTTCTGAGCAATATTTGCAAAACAAAAACCTAAAAACAAAAATTAAATAATAAAATATTATTTACAAAAATAAATTAGGAAATTTGCATAGATACTCAGGGATCAAATCACAAGGTTTCGGGCTTGACTTCACTTATCAACACTGATCTACTACCGAAAGATCTAGACGATTGCCAGTATATTTGTCCACCTAAACTCATCTTCCTAGACCTTTTCCATATAACTGCCTGTAACAAATTTTATCATGTTTTGATTTCTTAACAATGAACACCCAAACAAATACTAATCAAATCTCGGAATTACAGACAGCACACCCTATCATGTAAGTAGCTTCCCTACCACATATTTCACAAGTCCAATCCAGATCTCTGAAATCTTAACTAGGAATAGATTGAGAAGAGAACAGAATAGATCTTAAGCAGAGATGGTATAATATACAGATCAAATGAGTTTTTCTCAATTTGATATAGGTTTCATGGGTTTCTTTTGGGCACTTGAGGGCCTCTTTCGGGTGTATAATTGATCTACAGATCGACAACGTACAGCTAGGTCAGCATGTATCTGGATGCAGCAGAAGCTGACGTTGCCTAGCACCTCCAGGTCAGCATATATCTGGATGCAGCAAAGGAGATACACGACTTTTTCAGAGAAGATTTCAGAGTCAGACCAAAATTGTGTGTATCAGGACAACATACAGACATTCAAATAGAAATGAGCTAATTCCAAGTGATTTTCTTTTCTGAGGTCATGTACTAATTTAGTTCTTAACAAAACAGTCAATGTTTCTAGTCATAAGAATAGAGCCTACCAGCATATCAGTACTAGAGTCAAACTATTTCGATACTGGTTTTACATGAGTCAGCCCTTAACCATGATGTGAAAATTCATTTCATTTCCCCGTCATGCCACACCTCTTTTTGTATTTTTCTATTTTTTAATGTTTTTGTATTTTTCAAAATTTCTCCCCCTAAATTTGAGCATAAATAAAAACTACCTAAGAATAGAAAACTTTATGAACAAATTTACCTATGAAAAACAAAAACATGCTCAGTCAGTAAAGCGGATCATTTTCAGAAAATCCACAAGCACTTTGAATTTTGAGCTGCTGACAGGTTTGGTGAACAAATCGGCAGCATTTGCATCTGTGTCGATTTGCTCAAGTGTAATAAGACCTCTGTCGAAGCAATCTCGAATAAAATGAACTTTGATGTCTATGTGCTTGGTTTTGGAGTGAAAAACAGGATTTCTGACAATTTGTATTGCAGCATCATTATCGCAGTAAATAGTAGTGTTGAGATAAGTCAAACCGTAGTCCTGCAATTGATGTTGCATCCACACCACTTGAGAGCAAGATGCAGAAGCGGCAACATACTCAGCTTTAGCTGTAGAAATCGCCACCGTTTATTGTTTCTTGCATTGCCAAGAAATGAGCCTGTCACCTAGAAACTGACATCCAACTGATGTAGATTTCCTGTCACTATCAGTACCTCCAAAATTGCTATCAGAAAAAGCAAACAAGTCAAAATTGGAATCCCTCGGATACCACAGACCAAACCTAGGTCGGCCTTTAAGGTACCAAAAGATTCGTTTAACAGCAGTAAGATGAGAAGTTTTAGGATTAGCCTGATATCTTGCACAGTTGCAGACAGCAAACATAATATCCGGACGACTAGCTGTCAGATACATCAACGATCCGATCATAGACCTATACTGACGTTGATCCACAGAAGATCCTTCTTCATCTTCAGTCAATAACGGTCTCTCTGCCATTGGTGTTTCAGCAGGCTTTGCGTCTGAAAACTTAAATTTCGCTAGCACGTCATCCACATACTTCCCTTGATGGATAAGAATTCCTTGAGAATTTTGCTTGACTTGTAAACCCAAAAACAGTATCATTTCTCCAAGAGCACTCATTTCAAATTTCTTCTTCATAACTCTCTCAAACTCCTTGCAAAGTTCCTCACTTGTAGATCCGAAAATAATATCATCAACATAGATTTGAACTAAGATCTGATCCTTGCCCACCTTCTTGATAAAAAGAGTCTGGTCTATCGTGCCACGTGTATACCCATGAGCCAGAAGATGTTCAGTTAGTGTGGCATACCAAGCTCGTGGCGCTTGGTGTAATCCATACAATGCCTTATCTAGCTTGTAGGCATACTCTGGATGATCTGGATGCACGAAACCTGGTGGCTGTTCAACAAAAATTTCTTCCTTCACATCCCCATAGAGAAACGTTGTCTTGACGTCCATCTGATACACAGTGAACCCCATATATGACGCGTAAGCTAAGAAAATCCGGATGGCTTCAAGTCGAGCAACCGGAGCATATACTTCATCATAATCCAAGCCTTCTATTTGTCGAAATCCCTGAACCACCAGCCTTGCTTTATTTCGAACAATAACCCCTGCAGAATCTTGCTTGTTTCGAAAAACCCATCTAGTTCTAAGTTTGCGCTTTCCCTGTGGCAACTTGACAAGTTTCCATTCTCCAAGCTTCTCAAACTGGTTTAGCTCTTCATGCATAGCATCTACCCAGCCTGGTTCCTGCAAAGCTATATCAACAGTTTTAGGTTCGATTTGAGAAATATAGCAAGAATATAAACAAGTATTGATGGTTCCTGATTGGCTCCTGGTTAAAACTCCTGCATTTACAGGACCAATCACATTCTCTATAGGATGATTCCGTTGAACACTTGTGGGTATTGCCAGGTTAGGTACGGTCTCGTCTTCAGTGGTGGTGTTGCTAGACTCCCCCTCACTAGATGCTGCAGTGTTATGAACGAATGGAGTGGTAATAATGCAATCTTCAGGAATTTGTTCAGGAAATAGTGCAGATCTGGAACCATTAGATGCAGAACCACTATTTGAAGCACCTTCAGGGGATTGATAGGACGTTTGTTGACTCGTAGTATGCTGCGTAAATACCATTCCTGGCAGATCAATGGTATGATGTCTGATGCTTCCTTCTGTCTGTTCTTCATCTTCAGTATCTTCAAAAGAAAGTGGTTGTTTTGGAATAGACACACCTGCATCTGAAAAATCACTTGACAAAATGTTAAATGACTTAAACAATTCAGCATAATCATATAACCAATCTGGTCCAACTCTAGCGTCCGTAGCATTTTCCTCGAGCCATTCAATGTTGCACGACTCGACGACCTTTTTAGTTACCTTGTTGTACACTCTATAGGCTGACCCTTTAGCATATCCAACAAAGTAACATTCGTCCCCTTTGACCTCAAACTTTCCATTAGAGTCCATAAGTAGTAACACACATGGACAACCAAAGATGCGAAAGTGTGAAACCGAAGGTTTACGTCCTTCCAGAATCTCATATGGAGTTTTCATATGTCGTTTGTTTACTAAAGCATGATTCTGGACGTAACAAGCCGTGCTAACAGCTTCGGCCCAAAAGAAACTAGGAAGCTTCGAGTCAGCCAGCATAGTTCGTGCAGCCTCGATAAGAGTACGATTTCTTCTTTCAGCTACTCCATTCTGTTGAGGAGTCCGTGGTGCACTATACTGACGATCAATTCCCTTATCAGTGCAGAATGTGTCCAAAGTAACGTTCTTGAATTCTGTCCCATTATCAGATCGAATAACCTTCACCTTAGCACTTGCTTGATTTTCAGCCAGAGTGATAAATTGTTTCACCAAGACTGCAGTTTCATTCTTGTGACTGATAAAATATACCCAGGTGTAGCGAGAATAATCATCGACGATGACAAGACAATAAGCTTTCTTGCCAATACTCAACACATTCACTGGACCAAAAAGATCCATGTGAAGTAGTTCAAGGACTGCCTTCGTCGAGGGTGCTGGTTTAGCCTTATGAGGTTTTCGATGAGCTTTTCCTTTTGCACAAGCAACACACTTTTCAACCAACATGAAATCTTTTATAGGAAGATCACGCACTAATTGACCTTTTGCCAGTCGGTTCAAATTCTTCATGTTCACATGCCCAAGGCGACGATGCCACAGTAGACCATCATGTTCTGAAATCTTCGAAAATAGGCAAGTAATTTCTTCACACGGTTTCTTGTTCATATCAATCACATAAGCGTTTCCTCGTCTCTCTGCTGACATTAAGAACCAGTCTTTTGGAATGACAATTCCAGGTTTAAGAACATGACATCCTTTCTTTGTAAAGTGAACTGAATTCCCTCGATCACAAATCTGAGAAATGCTCAACAGATTGTGTTTCAGTTCTGGAACACAATTAACATTTTCGAAGCTTAACACGCCATTTCGTATAGTTCCTTTTAACGTGATTCTGCCTGAATCTCCTCCCGCAAATGAGACATATCCACCATTAAATTCTTTGACATTTTCCAGTTGGGATAAGTCTCCTGTCATGTGCCTGGAACAGCCACTATCCATGTACCAGAGGCGCACGGTAGTCCTCCACAGCTGTTCCTGCACGATTAGCGGGATTAGTTAGATTTAGGAACCCAGCCCATAGTGGATCTGGGTTTACCTTGTGCATCAATATAAGTCACTCTCTGCCACACTAAGTTTTCTTTATTTAAAAACTTTGAAGTATTTTGAAAGACAGAGTTTCGATGACATGTATGAGATGGATTGGATTGCTTGGCCTTAGCTTTAGGTTTCCAATGCTTGTTTGACTAGTTAGAATTGTAGTTACCAAAAGCATTATGTTGAGATCTTCGAAAATCATTTTGTTGTTTTTGATTTTTGCGTTTGGCTGCATTCCAATCCTGATCAGAAGGTTTAGTCTTGCGATAGTTGTTTTTCATTGTCTTGGTCTTTTCAGTCGTCATTGACTCTGAACAACGATATCGGTTAAACATGACCTTCTGATCTTGCACTGACTTTTTCTTGTAAGATGCCCTTGGGAGTTGACCACAATTTCTGGCAATGTGACCAGCGATGCCACAGTTAAAACATGTTTGACGCTTCAATTTGTGTGTATTTTGAAAACTTTTGCACGATTTGCTTGATTTTGAATGATTTGACGTCTTGATTTTCTGAACATGTTGTGCTTGTGGTTGTTCTGAGCATTTTGAAGGTTTTTCTTCTAATGACTTCTCACTTATATCAATATCCTTTTCTTTGTTACTTAATTTTGGTTCAATATTTGAACAAGGAGAAGTTTCATCAATATGCGTTTTATCAATGCATTTGTCATGTGAAACTAATTCAGGTTCATTATCTGAACGTGTAGAAGTCTCATCAATATGCATTTCCTCAACGCATTTATCATGTGAAGACGATTCAGGTTCAATTTCAACTACAGTTTCCAATGGGGTCCCACTAGATTCAACATTAGGGACACCCACTGAGACAGGTTCAGAAGAAGAATCAGGATACTCTTGATTTTCTTGAGAAGTCGTTTCAGTGGTTTCACTGAATGCATCCTGAGGGACCTCACCTGTAACATTTTCATTAACTGAGACGTTAGAAGCATTAGAATCACACACATTAACTGAAAAACAATCATCACCACACTTATTGTTCAAATTATCAACACAAACATCATCAGTT
Organism: Helianthus tuberosus; assembly: GCA_030545235.1. Classification (NCBI taxonomy): domain Eukaryota; kingdom Viridiplantae; phylum Streptophyta; class Magnoliopsida; order Asterales; family Asteraceae; genus Helianthus; species Helianthus tuberosus. The sequence continues at coordinate 72,075,341 of CM060369.1, read as the reverse complement.
TTGCCCAAAACAACAGGCTCACAAGACGAAACATAAGCAGAAAACGACGCAAATAAAGAACGACTAAAAGCCATGTCAGATTCAGTTGGTTCAGAATAAGGTTTAAAATAAGGTTCAGAAATATTTGAAATAACGACTGGTTCACTCCCATGAACATCTCCACACTTTACTTCAGAAATATCATCTGCACATGAAGATGAAACGTTAGGATCAATCGAGCCTTTTGAAACAAAATTTAATGGAGTAGACTTCTGTTTCTCAACTTGTTTGTCATGAGAAGACGACTTGTTGGTTTTAGAACCAAAAGTCATGTTACTCTCATTCATCATCTCCTCCTCAGTCATTGGCAGATAAGTGTAATTATTATTATATGGAGGAGGAGTCTGATTATAACCCAAACCGCGCCCTTTCTTTTCTTTGTATGCAAGCTGTTGATCGCACAGGTTTTTAACTAGTTTGCTGGAAGAATCAAATTTTTTAATGTTAAGCTCATTAATTTGATATTTGTCTCTGATATCTTCCAGTTCCTTAGTCACTATGCACAGTTTTTCCTGAACGTATAAGAGTTGAGATGATTTTACACTTACATCATCCTTGAGTTTGATGATGTCTTTTCGCTGAGCTTCGATCTTTTCTTTGAAAAGTTTTTCGTTTTTTGATAAAGTAAAGTTTTTATTTTTTATGTCTTGATAATCTTGAATTAGCTCAGCGTTGTGCATTCTATAAACTTCAACTCTTTCTCTACATTCAGGAGTACAGAAAGTAGAAAGTACCTCTTCTTTGGTTAGACCTTTAACAGGAGCTGAGAGAATCTGAGTCATGAAAGCAAAATTCTCAGCTGCAGTCTCCTTCTCTTGTGCAGATACTTGATCATTTGAGGTCATAAAAGCAATATTATTATTTGAAGCAGCTTGATTTTCTGGAGCAGAAATGTTCAGACGCTCAATCTCTGAATTCCAATCAAAGTTGATGTTGGGCTGAACCACCAGGGCTTGAGCTAATCCTTGTGGCTGAGGACTTCCAGTAGCAGCAGCATCTGTTAAACTAGCAGTGGTCACAAGAGCTCTTTCTCGATTAGGTGTTGCGGGTTGTGCAGGAGTTTGTTCTCTATTTATCAGTGGTTTGGTGCAATTTCGAGCATAGTGTCCTTCCTCATGACAGTTATAACAGCGCAAGTTAAAAGGTACTTTAGCAGCTCCATTCCAAGCAGTTCCCCATCGGTTTTTACCTGTTCTTTTAATAAACTTTTGTGCCCTGAAAGCAGCCATCGCCATCTGCCAGGTGATGTCCATTTCTTCAACATCATCAGGATGAATCTGATATAGGTCTTCGCTACACCATTTTGGAGGATCAATTTTTCCTGCAACGAAAGCGTTCAAACAATTGATAACGGAGGCTGCGATATCCAAATTTTCCTTTGACTGTTTAGTAAAGAAAGCTATCATCTCATTGTTCGCAGTGGAGGCGGAAGCTGCGGAAGAAGCGTTCGCAGCAGAAGCAGGAGCAACATTAGGAAATGATGGAGCAACTTGAGCAGAAGACCCAGAGTAGTAAATGTTTGCTGGACTAGGAGCCGCTTTAACAGATGCAGCATTGCTAAACATTTGAAAACCTCCTTGAGACAAGAGGGCTGCATTGTTTGACGAAGATGGTGCAACAGTGAATCCTGCAGCTAACATACTGTTTTTATGATTGGTCTCTCTTTGCTTATCATCCAATTCACATGCTTTGATATGAGAGATCATTTCAGATAAACTGCATCTAGTAAGATCTTTGGTTTTCTTGATCATAGCCACATGATGATCCCAGCTTTTAGGTAATGCATTTAAAAGTTGCCTATTTGTTGATGCATTTGAAGTAGGAATCTCTTCCATCTGCATTTGTGTGACTAACTTGACGAACCTCTGAATCTGATTATCAACAGTCTCCCCATAGATGTGATTGAAGTTATTGAAGTTCTGTCTGAGCAAGTTCCTTCGACTTTCTTTCATGTCTTCATTCCCTTCGTAAACGTTAATCAACGATTCCCAAAGCTCCTTAGCAGATTTGCAAGTGCGAAAACCAATAGCAATATCAGGGCCCAATCCCATGGTTAAATAGGACAGTGCTCTTTCATCTTCCTCAAGTATATTGAAATCTTCTTCAGTATATTCACTCTTTGCTTTCTTTACTTTTAGTCCAGGTTCGGTAGGACTGTCAGTCATAATCTCCCTTGGACCTCTTAAAATGCTTCTCCATATCTTTGAGTCCTTGACCTTCACATGCTGTTTAAAACGCCATTTCCATTCTGGAAAATCATTTGCATCTGTTAACCTGGGAATGCGTGTAGTGGTTCCAACCTTTGAGTCCAGTTCTTGTTGTTTGTTAAGGGCAGCCAGATCAGTGTTATTTGTCGACATGTTTAATTAATCAGTTAATTAATTAATTAAATTTTAAGTCCAAAAAGTCAACAGGTCCAAAGTCCGTGATCAGTGTCGTTGCGAGTCGAAACCAAAAATCAAACAACTCGAAACCGTAATTGATTGCGAGTCGAAACCAAACAGGATGAGCCGAAACTGATGATGGTTGCGAGTCGAAACCAAACAGGATAAACCGAAACTGATGATGGTTGCGAGTCGAAATCAAACAGGATGAGCCGAAACTGATGACGGTTGCGAGTCGAAACCTGCAAAACAGATAAGAGATAAGATCTGTTGACTCGCAATCCCTATTTTTCAGCACTTTCAAGAATTCAAAGATATCGTAATCTTTGAATCTGTTGAACACCAACTCTCCGAAAATTCAGCAAACACCTTTTCTGAAATCAACAAACCAAAATCAGCAATTTTTTTAAAGATTCGATCAAGAACAGAATGAGTATTGCAATAATTTTCACTGCAAAAACAAGCAACAAAACTGGATCAGTAGCAAAACAGGTTCTTGAATCTGAATGATATCAAAACCGAGCCTTGAAAGACTTCAATGGCTCTGATACCAATTGTAAAACCCGTTAGGATCTTTCAATGATATCAACCTTTAACTTGTGAAGGTGCGGAAAACAATCACAAGTCGATTCAAGAACAAACAATAATAATCAACATAAAAATAATAAATGAATCACAAACCGAAATCTTGCATTCAATGACAAAGCAAAGACTGATACAAGACTTCACACTAAACTCGGTTCCCTTGAGTCACAATCTCCAAACTGACGAACAACCTCAACTAAGATGTTGAGATTTGTTTAAATACCAAACACCAAACAACCGGGCTAAACCCTAAGCCCATTGCGACATCAAGTAGACTAGCCCAACCCTTACAAAATCGACCCAAACATGTAAACTAAACAAGTACATAATCAACCCTTAAACTATACTAACCTACATGAATAAACCTTCAGGTTCCAACAAATGCTAATATGGGTGCATGGGTTAATCTATGCTTAAGAATTCTAAAGGCTTCTTCTTGCTTTGGTCCCCATTCAAACTTAATGCATTTACAGGTTAACTTAGTTAAAGGAATGGCTATTCTAGAGAAATCTCGAATAAATTTTCTATAATATCCGGCCAATCATAAGAAACTTCTAACCTCGGTTGGTGACTCAGGGGTTTTCCATTTGGTAATCGCCTCGATCTTTGTTGGATCCACATGAATTCCTTCATGATTAACTAAGTGTCCAAGAAATTGTACCTGCTCTAACCAAAATTCACACTTTGAAAATTTAGCATAAAGATTTTCTTTTCTTAATAGACTTAGAAGTGCGTGCAAATGCTTTGCATGTTCCTCTTTACTTTTAGAATAAATGAGAATATCATCTATAAAGACAATTATGAATTTATCCAAATATGGCTTACATATTCGGTTCATGATGTCCATAAATGCAGCTGGGGCATTGGTTAAACCCAATGGCATGACAGTAAATTCATAATGGCCATACCTTGTTCTAAATGCGGTTTTAGGAATGTCCTCTTCCTGTACCTTTAATTGATGATATCCTGACCTTAAATCGATTTTAGATAAAAATCGAGCTCCTTGCAATTGATCGAACAGATCATCAATTCTTGGTAATGGGTACCGGTTCTTAATCGTGACCTTGTTCAATTCACGGTAGTCAATGCACATACGCATTGATCCGTCCTTCTTTTTAACGAATAAAATCGGTGCTCCCCAAGGCGATGAGCTTGGCTGTATGAATCCTTTCTCCAATAATTCGTCTAATTGTTTCTTCAGTTCTTGCATTTCTGCTGGTGCCAAACGGTAAGGTGCTTTGACAATTGGTGTTGTTCCGGGTAGCAGATGGATTCTGAATTCGACTTCTCTGTCTGGCGGTAATCCTGGTAATTCTTCTGGAAATACATCTGAAAACTGAGACACTACTGGGATGTGCTTTAATTCTTTTCCTTCAGTGTTAGTGATTATAGAAATCAAATACACTATAGACCCTTTTCTTATATAGCTTGCAGTTTTCATCACAGAGATGAATTTTGTAGATCTGGATGGTTTATCTCCTTTAATTGTGATCTTTTCACCCTTTGGTGAATTTACTTAATTGAATTTTGATCATATAAAATATTAGCTTTATTGGCTACTAACCAATCCATTCCTAATACAATATCGAATTCTGTCAGATTCATTAGGTAAAGGTTTGCAATAAACTTTTGGTTTAAAAATTCTATTATTGCTCCCTGCAAGATTTCAGAAATTCTAACTGTTTCTCCATTAGCTGTCTCGACTAGACATTCTTGTGAGAGTTTAGTTAATGGTTGATTGAGAAGTTTGCAAAATGAAGTATTAATAAAACTTTGGTTTGCACCAGAGTCAAATATTACTGTTGCAAAAACATCATTAACTAAAAATGTACCGGCTATTACGTCTGGAATCATTTTGGCTTCATCTGCAGTCAGAACAAATGCTCTAGCATTTTTAGAGTTCTTGTTGTTCGCAGTTGGAGTCAATTTCGGACAGTTCGGCTTGATGTGACCTTTTTCTCCACAGTTGAAACATAGTCCATTACTGGATTTTCTCCTGCAATCTTCTTCCTTGTGTCCTGGTGTCTTGCAGAAATTGCAGTGAGTGGAGCATTTTCCCAAATGCTTTTTCTTGTCGGCCTTACAGTATGGTGCAGAGGTAGAACCTACATTCCTACGGTTGGAATTCCCATAATGGAATTCTTGGGTAAGCCTTTGGGCTAGGTTTCTCCTCTGTTCTTCTTTTCTAGTACGGATTAACTCATCTGTTAAGGTATTTGCTAGGTCTACAGCTTCTTCTATAGTTTGGGGTCTAGCTGCCTTGACTGCATGCCTAATCTCTCCAATTAATCCCCAAATGTAACGGGAGATTAATACCGGTTCAGGTGATGCAAGGGTTGGTACTATTCTAGCATATTCAAAGAATGTGGTAATATAACCCTTACTATCTACCTCGATCATTCTTAAGTTCAGAAACTTATTTGCTATCTGTTCCTTTTCATTGGGAGGGCATAATTTCCTTTCTACCATATTTTTAAATTCCTCCCATTCCATGTTGTAAACCCCATCGCTTCCTTTTGACTGGAGGATAGTGTTCCACCATTCTAAGCCTGAGTTCTTAAACAGATTAGAAGCAAACATTATATTGTCTTCTTCAGCACACTTGCTTATTTTTAGAACAACCTCAGTCTTTTCTATCCAGCGTAGGGCTGCAATGGGTCCTTCATTACCCGAGAATTCTATTGGTTTGCAGGACCAGAATTCTTTGTAAGAACAACCATAAGGCATGGTTCTTCTTCTTTTGGGAATGGGCACTTGAAGTACGGGTCCATTGTTCACGCTGTGTTCTGGTTCAACTGGTCGCTTACTACTATGTTTACTTTTATTATTCGCTTCTTGAACCATTTGAATAATAAATGGCATTGCATCTATAATTCCTTGTGCCACTATGTGTTGGATGGCACTATTATCCACTTGGTTTCCATTGTTATTGATGCTCGGATTCTCATTAACCAAGTTAATGTTACTCTGGTTATCATTATTCTGATTTTCTTGATTTCCTTCGTCGGCCATCTGAATTTTAAACATTTACCACGTATTAATATCACAAAAATAATATTTAATATAGCCAATCACATGACACGCGTTTTGGTCAAAAACGTCGATCATTGCGACTTACTCTATTTGCATATACTATGCATCTATTACACACCAGTACTGAATTTAAAATTACAATACCAACTGAAATTTAAAATTACACTACTAGTAATAGGCATTCGTAGTTTTTTTTTCATACACATACACACATATTATATTATTTTATTATTATTATTACTACTACTACCGTTTCCACCATCACGTTCATGGATATGAATTCATCCAGAAATCCATATTGCGCTCGTCATACTTCCAGACGAGTCGCTCTCCCACCTGTCGCATTCTTTCACTACTCTCTAAAATTTCCTCACCAAATGTCCTAAGTTCTTGTACATTGTCTGCACTCATTGGGGGTGCAGGTTCTAGGACTGGGTTCGGAAACTGGAGTGTGGGTTCCTAGTACGGAGGTGTAGGGGCCTGGTATGGGTAAGGATTCTCTAAAATCTCCCTAATGAATACATCATTATCGTAGTAGGGATCTAGAGGATCTAACCCTGGGTAGGCTCCTAGGTTCGGCATGGGTATGTCTTCGTGTATCGGGTAACGTTGCACATAGTCCCTATTGTCATCCCACCATGGGTCGTAATTTGGGTTTAAGGGATTTGGTGCAGGTACCCTAGGTATTTCTTCCGGATTAAAATCATGCATTTCTACTTGATTTTCAGGGTTTTCTATTTCCATTGGTTGGTCAGGAATTGGTGATTGTGGTTGGGGTGCTATCATTTGTTCCAGGTTAGGGTCAGCTGCAGTGGTTGCTAAGATGTGGATGTTGGCTATACCCCTCTTAATCATATCCTGGGCATAGGCATCGGTTTCTCTTTTAGCTGCTGCTAGTGCTCTCTGGTCTTATAACTTTTTCATATGTTTCTTACGCTCGTGTGCCCCTCGACTGAACCATCCTCTCTTTTTCTGAGGGAATGGCTCCTCGGATTTAGCCTTAAACAGGAATATTCCTTCTTCCGTATTAGCAGAGTACCCTGAGAGGGCAGGCTGAGAAGAAGCACCTTCGCTTCTAGGCGAACCAGACAATTGACGGTACGCGTCAGATGGTCCTTGGACGCTCATACTGTAAACTAACAAATAGTCAAATAACACATAACAAGAAAATACAATTATACACGTATTCCTGTAATTTATTTCCTAACAGATTGAATTTTGATGTCAGCAGAACGCTTCTGTGGCTGAATCAGTGGCTTGGCTCTGATACCACCTTCTGTCGCAACCCCCGATCCCTATCCAAATACGGGAACGGGCGGTCGCGAGCCAGTTCGGTGGTATCGTGTATTGTCTAATTTGGCAGCGGAATTTTCATCAGGACCGTAGTTAGGAAATATTTGATCAGAGTAAAATACCACATTTTCATAATATTAAACACATGGTATAAAACCAAAGTTTGCAGTACACACATTTTCATAGGAATAAATCCTATTTTATTTAATAAAAATATCTAATTTATCTTAGGTAACTTTATTGCCACTTTTCCAAGCCGTCAGTGCTGTCCAGCTAGCTTCAATTTTGGCTTTCACAATTTATTACCTGAAACGCGTTTTAAAAACATTTGTCAGTGGGAAATACTGGTGAGTGAATCTCAGTTTAATCAAGTTTAAATAAAAACCATTGTACAGTATTGAGGGCGGTATCACAATTACATTTGTTTCCAAGTCATAACAATTATCACCCGTGGTACTGTCAGACCCGACTTGTGGAAATGTTACCCCTCCAGTAACAAATTTTGTATACAAAACCCCAACATACCCACGATAATTGTATCCTTACAAATACTCAATAACTGTTTAATATGTAATTAATCGTATGAGGTTTTGTAAAAACAGTTAACATAAAGTTCACAAAAACCGGATCAACTCACATTGCTGTCTTAGATTATCCTTTAGGGTTTCCTGGTGACAATCTATAATTTACACAAATGCACACGTGTTAGTATAATAACCCATTTTAACATTAGTAATACCCTCCCCGAGACGGCATTCCAACGACTACGTCGGGTAGAACCACGACAGCCGTTACGAAACCCTAGATCAATCGGGCAGAGTATCTAATACGTATCCAGGGGTTATGATACTTACAACGGAGCAGACATTCGTTATTTATGGGGGTATTAGACCAGTATATTATGCCTACTATCAGATTTTCATGATTGAGGAAAGAAAGTGAGCGAACAGACTGAAGATCCGATGGCCTCTACTTATAGGGCATGTTTTTTACTTTTACGCGGCCCGCGTAAGAGTAGACAAAGTCCTACGCGGCCCGCGTCAACTCTGGTCAACGCTGTAGCTGATCCGGGTCATCGACTAGACCTGCCACGATGATGACACGTGTCATCCCCGGGCTGCACCACAACTTTGATCTCTAGCGGCCTGCGTAAGATTCTTAAAGGTTCTACGCGACCCGCGACAAACTCAAAAATCAGATTTTTGATTATTAATAATAATATTTAAGGTATTCGAGGCCCGTTTTCACGTATGGGTGTATTTTAGGACATATTGGTATATTTTAAATATTTTTAGGGTGTCGAAAATAATTCGAGGGTGTCGGTTTTCTTGAGGGTTGTTATAAGTATTGCTCTCATGCTAAACTCCAAATGTTGGACACTGAGTTTTGGAACCTGTCCATGGATGGTGCGGACATTGTTGGTTATACTCAAAGGTTCCGTAATCTGTCAAGAGTGATCCCCTATCTGGTGACTCCTAAATTTAAGCGCATTGAGAGCTACATCCGAGGATTGGCTCCGGAATTTCACAGCATGGTGACTGCGGCAAAACCCACAACGATCACTCAGGCTGTAACTCTGGCTGCCAGCCTTACAGAAGATGCGGTCCGTATAAAGAAGTTATCACTGAAAACTACTGAGAAAACCGAGACGCATGTTGAGTCGTCTGGTGATAAGAAGAGGAAGCATTCAAGTCTGAGTCAAGGAACGCGTAACAACAAGGGTTCCAGCAACAGGAAGTGTGACCCCAACCCGCCTACGGAGACAAAAACACTTGCAGCTGCGAATGACGCTACTACCACAGGGTACCAGGGCACTCTGCCCAAATGCAATCAGTGCAAGCGTCACCATGATGGAGTTTGTCGCATTCCAAAATGTGACAAGTGTGGAAAACTAGGTCACCGTACCGAGAACTGTTGGGGAAAAGGAAATGGAAATGACAATGGTAATGGTAACAGAAATGTTAATGGAACTGGGCAGAACCAAGGATGCTTTGGTTGTGGTAGCAAAGAGCATTTCAAGAAAGATTGCCCAATGGAAAACAACGCTCAAGCTCGAGCATTTGTGATTGGAGCAAGGAACACACGTGAGGACCCTAATGTGGTCACTGGTACGTTTCGTGTTAACAATCACTTTGCATCCATACTATTTGACACTGGTGCCGATTATAGTTTCATGTCTATGGAATTTAAACGTATGCTTGGAATAGAATCTAGTATATTAGACATTCCTTACTCCATAGAACTAGCCGATGGTAAACTTGTTGAATCGAGCGAAGTTGTTAGGGGTTGTACATTAGAACTTGGTGAGCGAAGGTTTAGTATCGACCTCTTACCTGTTCAACTGGGTAGCTTTGATGTAGTGGTCGGAATGGACTGGCTGTCCAAGAATAAGGCTGAAGTTGTTTGTCACAAGAAAATCATTCGCATCCCTCTTGCGAATGATGAAACACTAATCGTGCATGGAGAGAAACAAGACACGCCTCTGCGAATCATCAACTGTATGAAGGCGCGAAAATGCTTGAGAAAAGGATGCGTTGCATTTTTGGCGCACGTTGTAGATAAGAAGGCTGAGGAGCCGAAACTCGAAGACATTCCTGTGGTGAAGGAATTTCCTGATGTTTTTCCCGAAGATTTGCCAGGACTACCTCCGCAAAGACAAGTCGAATTTCATATTGACTTGGTTCCAGGCGCCGCTCCTGTAGCCAAGGCACCCTATCGACTTGCGCCATCCGAGATGCAAGAATTATCTACACAACTCCAGGGGTTGTTGGATAAAGGATTTATAAGGCCGAGTTTCTCGCCTTGGGGAGCCCCAGTTTTGTTCGTAAAGAAGAAGGATGGAACCCTGCGGATGTGTATCAATTGTAGAGAATTGAATAAGCTCATTGTCAATAATCGGTATCCACTACTGAGGATTGACGACTTCTTTGATCAGTTGCAAGGATCGAGCTATTACTCCAAGAACGACCTTTGGTCTGGCTATCATCAGTTAAGGATCCAAGAAGAAAGCATACCAAAGATTGCGTTCAGAACTCCTTATGGGCACTACGAGTTCCTGGTGATGCCATTTGGATTGACAAACATGCCAGCAGTGTTTATGGATCTGATGAATCGTGTTTGCAAACCATATCTCGATAAATTCGTGATTGTATTTATCGATGATTTTCTGATTTATTCACGAACGAAAGAAGAGCACGAGCAACACCTCAGGACCATTCTGGAACTACTGAAGAAAGAAAAACTTTATGCAAAGTTTTCAAAGTGCGAATTTTGGATTCGCGAAGTACAGTTCCTTGGACATGTTGTGAACGAGAATGGTATCCATGTAGATCCAGCAAAGATTGAAGCAATAAAGAATTGGGAAGCCCCTAAAACACCGACTGAAGTTCGACAACTTTTGGGATTAGCGGGCTATTGCTGCAGATTTATCGAGAATTTCTCTAAGATAGCTCAACCACTGACTTCCCTTACGCAGAAAGAAAAAAAAGGTATGATTGGGGTGACAAGCAGGAAGAAGCCTTCCAACTTCTCAAAAACAAGCTATGCGATGCAACGATACTATCTCTACCCGAAGGCACTGAAGACTTCGTGGTATACTGTGACGCTTTGCGTCAAGGATTGGGTTGCGTGCTCATTCAACGCCAAAAGGTTATCGCTTACGCTTTTAAGACAGTTGAAAGTTCATGAGAATAATTACACCACCCACGACCTGGAGCTAGGCGCGGTGGTATTCGCCTTGAAGATCTGGCGACATTATTTATACGGTACTCGATGTACTATCTTCACATATCACAAAAGCCTACAGCACATATTTGATCAGAAGGAATTAAATATGCGTCAGCGACGCTGGGATGAGTTGCTAAAGGATTATGACTGTGAGATTAAGTACCATCCTGGAAAGGCGAATGTGGTAGCAGATGCATTAAGTAGAAAAGAAAGGGTTAAGACCCTAAGAGTTCGAGCATTGGAAATGACTATTCGAACGAATCTCACTGCACGCATACATGACGCCCAACAAGAAGCCCTTAAGAAGGAGAATCTTAGAGCTGAATATCTCCGAGGTATGGAGAAGAAATTGGTGCTAAACAAAGAGGGAACCTTATACTTTATGGGACGCATTTGGGTTTCGCTCTATGGTGGTATTCGAGAAGTCATCTTTGAAGAAGCTCACAAGTCGAGGTACTCGATCCACCCAGGATCGGACAAAATGTATCAAGACTTGAAAGAGTATTATTGGTGGCCAAAACTTAAAAGCGACGTTGTTGTTTACGTGGGAAAGTGCCTAACCTGTGCTAAGGTCAAGGCTGAATATCAGAAACCATCTGGTCTACTGCAACAACCGGAGATACCCATGTGGAAGTGGGAGCAAATATCAATGGATTTTATAACAAAATTACCCAGGACCCCTAGAGGGCATGACATGATATAGGTGATAGTCGATCGATTAATGAAGTCTGCACACTTCCTGCCAATCCAAGAGAAGGATAGCACTGGAAAGCTTGCTGAGCTGTATCTTAAAGAAATTGTGGCACGTCATGGAGTGCCTATTTCGATTATTTCAGATAGAGATGGGCGTTTCGTATCAAGGATTTGGCAAGCCTTCCAGGAGGCCTTTGGTTCTCAACTAGATTTAAGCACGACGTTCCATCCGTAAACAGACGGTCAGAGCGAACGGACCATACAAACACTGGAAGATATGCTTCAAGCATGTGTTATGGATCTAGACGGCAGCTGGGATACTCATCTACCTTTAGTTGAGTTTTCCTATAATAACAACTACCATACAAGCATAAAAGCCGCACCGTTCGAAGCTCTATATGGCTGCAAGTGTCGCTCACCGTTGTGTTAGGCAAACGCCGGGGATAAGCAGTTGATTGGTCCTGAACTTGTTTAAGAGACAACCGATAAGATAATGCAGATCCGAGAACGCATCAAGGCGGCTCGGGATCGACAAAAGATCTACGCCAATCGAAGAAGAATACCTTTAGATTTCAAGGTAGGAGACAAAGTTTTGTTAAAGGTCTCACCTTGGAAAGGTGTAGCAAGATTCGAAAAATGTGGAAAGTTGAATACATGATATATTGGACCATTCAAGATCTTGGAAAAGATTGGTACCGTAGCATACAAGTTGGAGTTACCGGAAGAACTTAATGGTTGTAACAGCCCGCTTTTGGAAAGTCAAAGTCAAAGTCAAGATTGAAGTCAAAGGAAGAAAAGATTTCTAATTGTGATCTGTCACTCCTTGCTTAATCACTAAGTTGACTTCTTTGACTTGTAATCGAATCTTTATTTTATTTACTTCAGCTGTATTATGTGGAGTATCTGTGAATAATCGAGGTTAATCGATGTTTATCGCATATTAATCGCAAATCGACTAATCGTAAATTGCAATCGCATTGGCAATTCGAATTATGCGTTCTGGATATTGTTTTACGTGTGTGTGATATTGTGTGTTACTTGTGCATGTTTACTTTATGTTGGTGGTGATTAATCGCAATCGAAATTCTATCGCATCGCAAACTAATCGCAAACGCTAAACGCAAGTTATTTATAGTGATTGTATGTTAGATATAGTAGATAAGTTGTTTGTGTAACTAATGGGTACTACCATCGCATCACTCGCTCGAAACGCATCGCAACGCTCAACACGCGAATCGAAACGCCAAACACTTGGATCGAATAGCCAACCGATTGAGTGGCCATCCGATCGGATTGCCATCTGATCGGTGACCCACTCGACCCTTGTGCCTTTCTTCTTTTAGAAACCCTATAAAACCCTCCTGTCACATCATTTGTGATGTGACAGCTCCTCTACTCGACCAGCTCGCTCAAAGCCTTCTTTCACTCGATTTCTCACGATTCTTGTAAGTTTTCAACCTAAATCTTGTACTTCTATGATCTACACGCACTCCTTCATCTTTTCCACCTTTGAATCTTAACTTTTAACCGTGAAATCAACTGGTTTGAGGTGTTCTAGGGTGATGTCATCATGGAGTTCTTATGAACTTCAAAAGTTGGCTTCATTCCACCAAGAATAACTTAGATCTGAAGGATTTCCACATGAATAAACAAAGATCTTGCATAGATCTGAACATAACCAAGGTTAAAAGGATTGAAAAATGGTTTTCAAACTTTTTTTCAACTCTTTTACACTCAATTCACTCAAAACCGATAGAATCGAAGATCGTTCTGATCTTATAATCATTCTTAGTGAAGTAATGATTCAAGATCTAATTTCTATCCAAGGGACAATTGATTTCGGGTTAAACATGAACAACCATCATGAACCAGTAATCTGATCAGACTTGGGTGATTCTTGTTCGATCGGACGACTTGGGACTTGGCGAGATTTCTGTTGTTTAACACGTTGTCGTATCGTCTCGAGCAAACCGCAAAACTTTCCAAACTTAAACAAATCTTCAAGTTGCAAAAAGATTTGATCGCGGGACGGATCCCCGTCCGATCGGATTGCCATCCGATCGAACCGCCATCCGATCGGACTACAATTGAGGATCTCATACTTAATCAATTTTCAACATGTTCAATGCACTAGCAAATTCTAGCGGATTGCCACCCGATCGGTAGACTATCTGATTGGATGGTAATACTATTGTGAACTTGTTCTCTGAGAAATACCTCACCGAACGTATCGTCATCCGATCGAACTACCTGAAAGGTAGAGATACTTCTCTAATTTCAAAGTACTACAACAAAAACTTCAAAGCCATCATACACAAACACATCCATCCCAAAAGAGGTGTCAATCCGACCGAATAGCCATTCGAACGGATGACCATCCAAACGGATTGACATCCGATCGAATGGCCATCCATTCGGATCGCCATCCGTCCGGATGACCACTCGTCACTTGTTCATTTTTGCATCTTTTTACACACTGCTCATCGTTTATGCTATCATTCTAATCAGGTTGATCTCACTCTAGCGCTCCCTTCAATCCATTAACTCCCATCGCTGTAAGTATACTCGATCCCTTTTTGCTTTAAGCACTTTTGGGTGTTACATACGTTACTTATTCTAAATCACAATCGACACACAACACAAACACTATTTAACGCTAACCGTTACTGCATGTTATAAGTGACTCGATGAATGCATGTTTGTTATATTTACACATTGATTGCTGTCTACCTGCCTTAGCAACGATAGTACTATAGTTTGGACTTAGCACCTGTTCACTCAGGGGTTGTTAAGGATAATACCTCACCTGTTCTCAGTGGTGAACATGTGATGCGCACTCGCTACTCGCAGTCAAATCACAGTCATTGGTATTGATAGGATCTTTTTCGATAACTTACATGCTTCACATTATACGTTGTACATATTGGTTATGCGTAAACGATTTAGAACTCTATTATACTATCAAACTTGTATGCTCACCTTTACACTATGTGTATTGACCTCTTTTTTAACGTATGTGACAGGTGTTTAAGAAGCTTGCTTGCTACTTGATGGAACTGAGCTTAGGAGAGTCTAGAAACCAACAAAGACAATTTATTTTTATTTTAAATCTGAGTTTTTGGAACTTGTTTTGTTTTGAGGATATCGATGTCTGTAATAATTTGATTGCTTGGTAGGTTATGGTATGGGAAATAATATTAACTATCTGGTAATTTAATTGTTATGGAATTTCTCTTGACAATCTGTTTCGCTCATTGCCGCGCCCCGATGTTTCCGCCATCGGTTGGGGTGTGACAGATTGGTATCAGAGCCATAACTATAGGGAATTAGGCAAGACTCGACCTAGTTCGGGTCGATGTCTTAGAAACGACCTAGTCTATAGCTTAAGTACCAATAGACCAACTTGTGCATACCCGGTATGGGCATTGCACGAGCTCACTCGCTATTTCTCGCTTGAACTCGCTATACACTACACACTTGTGTGGATATCGCATTCTACCGCTTCACGCAAGGTCGTCCTTTCCTAAGTTTGACAACTCGCACTATTTACAAATTCTCGCGAAAGCAAGGTGATTTGGCCGAGATTAGGTGTGAGAACCGCAAACTCCCGACTAGATCGCTTGCTTGACACAAACTTTTACTATCAACATGAGAATTTGTGTAGAATCAGGGGTGAAACCCATACTTCGACGCAAATTTTCCCCTCCACTTCATCAAAATAGGAAACATAGTCGTTAAGTTAGGGGTGAAACCCGAATCTTGATGGCTATTTTCCGCCCTTTTTTGGGGTTTTTACAAATCTCTCAGCAAAGTTTCGACAGACTCCAACGACTTAAAGTCACACGGTAACTGGAGGGATGCGTGATGATTTGCCCGGATTGAGGCAAGAGCACAGTCCTGAAGGCCCTAGTGTGCACTAAGAGTCCTTGTGAATAGTCGAATCACTTTGGGTAGTCGATGTCTGTCGAGCCGAAAACAATCTATCCTCGATTTCATGTGTTTCGATTCTGGAATCCGCAGCAGCTAACTCTGTGATTTACCGCTTTTGTGATTGATTTTATGTGAATTTCATGTGATTTCCTGTGTTCATGTGTTTCGATTTTGGTAATTTACTAGCTCTTCGCTATTCGCTTTGATCGACACACACTACTCGCACTGCACATTCACCTCAAAACGCAAACAAATCGTTGGTCTACGCTCACTATGATACTCGCTGTGTGCTCGCCATTCGCAATCGCTATAATGAATTGTTGTATGTGCTGTGAAGGATAGATGAATACGTGAAAAATATAGAATGGTTTCTATGTTCTGACTGACTTATGTACTTCTGTGCCTTACGTGTTTACCTACTTATGTGCTTCTGTGCCTTACGTGCTTACGTGCTTATGTGCTTCTGTGATTATATGTGCCTACATGTTTCTTTGGCTTATGTACTGTATGCTTCGATGTGTTCCTGAGCTTTACGATTAATCGCTAGACTATACTAGGAATAATCAAAATTGAGTTTGAGTCCTGTGACGATGTATGGTGCAGACAATGTCATCATTTGGATTGCAACACTCCCGAGCTGCTAGGCGTAAACATGCTGACAAGCGACTCGCTTCTCTCATCGCAAGTCAAATCGTCAAAGTCATCCCCCAGATCGATAGTGAACTAAATGAGAATGCAAGCAAGTCCTCGGAAGAGTCCAGGACCGATACCCCTAAAGCTGCTTTTAATTTCAAGCAGTTCAAAGCTTGAGGACCGAAAGAATTTACCGGCGAAGATGGGCCTACGGCCATGTTCCAATGGTTTGATTCGATCGAAGACACCCTACGCCAGAGTGGTTGTCCTGATAATCTCCGTACTCTCAACGCTACTGGCGTCTTCCAATCCCGAGCTCTAGATTGGTGGACGGCTGAGAGAAACAAGCGGAAAAATGATGCAGCTTACGGTTTAACGTGGGATGAGTTGAAGGACGTTATGATAGAAGATTTCTGCCCTCCCCACGAGTGCCAAAAGTTGGAGGACGAGTTCTGCCATATCAAGCAGAAGGATGGTGACAATGCTACTTTAACTTCTCGCTTCAAGCAGCTAAGCATAATCTGTCCAGACCAAGTCTAGACTCCAGTGATCACCATCAAGAAGTATATCCGTGCTCTTCCGAATTGCGTGACTGATTTCGTTCAAGCTGAAAAGACTACAACGAATGAGGAAACCTACTTACTCGCTGCTGAGATCAACGACAAGCGAGTCAAGTCTGGATACTGGGATAAAGCTTCCAAGAATTTGCATCAAGCTACCTCTGTTCCAACTGCTGAAACCGCCACCACTCCTCAGTCAACGAAGCTCTCACGCCGCAAAAGGAAGAACAATAGCAGTTCCAACAACAAGAACTGTGTAATCACTGTTGCCCCGCTCCAAACAGTTCCTGCTCAACCGCAATCTCAAAACCACCAAGTAGCGGCACCGGTTACCAACGCACTGCCGGCAAAGCGTGCGTACACTGGTCCTCACCCGGCTTGCCCTACTTGTAAATATCACCACCCAGTGGGAATCGCTTGCAGATACTGTGTTCACTGCAACATGTACGGC
This sequence comes from Helianthus tuberosus, assembly GCA_030545235.1. Classification (NCBI taxonomy): domain Eukaryota; kingdom Viridiplantae; phylum Streptophyta; class Magnoliopsida; order Asterales; family Asteraceae; genus Helianthus; species Helianthus tuberosus. Next base: position 72,058,014 of record CM060369.1, on the reverse strand, counting down.
CACTTCACCGCAAACTGCCGTACAAGTTCACTTCAAACCCTAGCTCCAACCCAAGGTCAAGCTCCTGCTCAACAAGCTCCACTTACTGCTCCTCAAGGCCATCAAGCGGCTCCTGCACCCGCGATCAATGCTAGAGCTTGCTATGAGTGTGGTGATCCCAACCACTTCGCGAACATGTGCCCAAATCGAGTTGTGAAGCAAGAGCCACAACAACAGCAGCCAGCACAACAGCAGCCAGCTCAGCAAGCAGCCCGCGTGCGCGTATTCAACATCAACGCCCGCCAGGATCAGGAAGACAACAACGTGGTTAATGGTATGTTTCTCATAAATGGTATATATGCTTCGTGTTTATTTGATACTGGAGCCGATAACTGTTTTGTATCATTCGAATTCGAAAGCCTCCTAAATCGTAAGCGCGTTAACCTCCCATCGACCTTCGACGTAGAAGTTGCCACTGGAAGAACCGTCACCGTCAGTTCTGTTCTATGTGACTGTACCCTCAACCTCAACGGTCATGTTTTCCAGATTAATCTCATCCCGATGCAACTTGGTAGCTTTGATGTCATAGCAGGCATGGATATCCTCCGGAAAAATCATGTTACAATTGTGTGTTTCGATAAGATGATTCGTGTCTCCCTCGTAAAGGGTGATCAATTATGTGTTTATGGTGAAATCGCTTCGAAAAGATTGCAACTCATGTCGTGTGTCCAAGCTAGCATGTACCTCCGAAAGGAATATCAAGCTTTCTTGGCACACATCGTAGTAGCGGAGAAGGAAAAGAAAAGGAATACCAGAGTGAAAGATGTCCCTGTTGTTCGCGAGTTTCCTAATGTTTTCCCTGAAGACCTTCCGGGATTACCTCCCACTCGTGATATCGATTTCCGCATCGACCTCATTCCTGGAGCAAATCCTGTGGCTAGAGCGCCTTATCACCTCGCTCCTTTTGAAATGCGCGAACTCTCGAGTCAGCTCCAGGAACTACTTGATAAAGGCTTCATTCACCCTAGCACCTCTCCTTGGGGCGCACCAGTCCTTTTTCGTTAAAAAGAAGGATGGGTCATTCCGGATGTGCATCGACTACAGGGAATTGAATAAGCTTACCATAAAGAATCGATATCCTTTGCCCCGAATCGATGATTTATTTGACCAATTACAAGGTGCTACGTGTTTCTAGAAGATCGATCTACGCTCAGGCTATCATCAACTACGAATCCATGAGGAAGACATACCTAAAACCGCCTTTCGAACCCGCTACGGTCACTACGAGTTTGTTGTCATGCCTTTCGGTTTGACTAACGCCCCCGCAGTTTTCATGGATCTAATGAATCGAGTGTGCAAACCCTTTCTTGATCGCTTCGTAATCGTATTCATCGATGATATCCTGATCTATTCCAAGTCAAAAGCCGAACAATCGCAACATCTACGTTTGGTTCTTGAGTTACTCCAGGGAAACCGTCTCTATGCCAAGTTCTCCAAGTGCGAATTCTGGCTGGAGGAGGTCCAATTTCTGGGTCACATTGTCAATAGTCAAGGTATTCACGTCGATCCTACGAAGATCAAAGCTGTTAAGTGTTGGGTTACACCTAAGAACCCGTCTGAAGTCCGCTGTTTTCTTGGACTGGCAGGCTATTACTGCCGATTTATCGAAGGTTTCTCTAGAATTGCTGTACCGCTTACCTCTCTCACGCACAAGGACAAACCTTTTGTTTAGGGAACTAAACAAGAGGATTCTTTCCAAACCCTCAAGGCAATGCTTTGTAATGCTCCTGTGCTCTCACTTCCCGACAGAAACGACGACTTCGTAGTCTACTGCGATGCCTCTAACCTTGGTTTTGGCTGTGTACTCATGCAACGAGACAAGGTTATCGCGTACGCCTCTCGACAGCTCAAGATCCACGAGAAGAACTACACCACACACGACCTTGAGCTTGGTGCGGTTGTTTTTGCGTTAAAGATTTGGCGACACTACCTTTACGGTACCAAGTGTACGATCTTCACCGATCATAGGAGCCTACAACAAATTTTGACCAGAAAGAACTGAACATGCGTCAACGTCGGTGGGTAGAACTCCTCAACAATTACAACTGTGAGATTCGTTACCATCCAGGCAAAGCAAACGTCATCGCCGATGCTATTTGCATAACATTCATAATATTCAAGCCCAGCATAATCTCGAAACTCTCATCCATGACGCCCAACATGCTTGTTTTACCGAACGAACCTTGAAGAAGGAAAGAATCCTCAACGACGGCGCTCAACTCGAGAACAAATCGAATGGTATTTTCTATTATCTTGACCGAATTTGGATTCCCAAGCGTACCGATTTGCGACAAATTCTGCTAGACGAAGCCCACAAATCTCGATATTCCATTCATCCCGGTGCCGACAAGATGTACCAGGACATGCGTTACAAGTACTGGTGGTCGGGCATGAAGAAGGATATCGCAATCTAGGCCTCAAAGTGCCTGATTTGTTCGAAAGTCAAGGCCGAGCACCAAAGGCCCTCTGGCTTACTAATACAACCCGAGATCCCTATGTGGAAATGGGAGAGTATATCTATGGACTTCATAACGAAACTCCCGCGCACGCCATCAGGTCATGACAGCATCTAGGTTATCATTGACCGTCTCACTAAATCCGCTCACTTTTTACCAATACGAGAAGACTATAAGGTAGAACGATTAGCACGAATCTACACCGACGAGGTCATTTGTCGACACTGGACACCTCGTGATATCATCTCTGACCGCGATGGTTAATTCACGTTGCGTCTTTGGGAAACGTTTCAATCTGCTCTCGGTACTACTCTTAATCTTAGTACTGCTTTCCATCCCCAGACCGACGGTCGGACTAAACGCACGATTCGTACCCTTGAAGACATGCTTCGCTCGTGTGTCATAGATTTTGGTGGTAATTGGGACTCGCACTTACCTTTAGTCGAATTCTCGTACAATAACAGTTATCACTCTAGCATCCAAATGGCACGATTTGAGGCATTATACGGAAGAAAATGTCGATCGCCTATTGTATGGCACGAGATCGGAGACGCGCAAATTACCGGTCCCGAGCTGTTGCAAGAAACGACCGATAAAATCCTCCAAATTTGAGACAATCTGCTGAAAGCTCAGAGTCTTCAGAAAAGTGACGCCGATAGACGCCGCAAGCCCCTTGTATTTGACGTTGGCGATCACGTACTCCTAAAGGTTACACCTTGGAAGGGGGTGATCAGATTCGGCAAGAAAGGAAAGCTCACGCCTCGATATGTTGGACCCTTTAAAATTCTGGAAAGGATTGGCAAAGTGGCCTAAAGACTCGAACTACCGGAGGAACTAAGTAACGTCCACCCGACTTTCCACGTTTCGAACCTCAGAAAGTGCCTAGCCGAGCAGGAATTACACGTCCCCCTTGAGGATTTAGAAGTGGACGAAACATTACACTTCGTGGAAAAGCCTGTCGAGATCGTGGGACGAGAAACCAAGGTGTCCAGACGCTCACGCATTCCCATTGTGAAGGATCGCTGGGAAGGCAAACGCGGTGCCAAGTTCACCAGGGAACTCGAAAGCGACATGAAGGCAAAGTACCCATAACTGTTTGTTATGCCTACTTCCTAAATTTCGGGATGAAATTTCCTAAAGTAGGGGAGGCAGTAACAACCCGCTTTTGGAAAGTCAAAGTCAAGATTGAAGTAAAAAAAAGAAAAGATTTCTAATTGTGATCTGTCACTCCTTGCTTAATCACTGAGTTGACTTCTTTGACTTGTAATCGAATCTTTATTTTATTTACTTTAGCTGTATTATGTGGAGTATCTGTGAATAATCAAGGTTAATCGATGTTTATCGCATGTTAATCGCTAATCGACTTATCGCTAATCGCAATCGCATTCGCAACTCGAATGATGCATTCTGGATATTGTTTTACGTGTGTGTGATATTGTGTGTTACTTGTGCATGTTTACTTTATGTTGGTGGTGATTAATCGCAATCGAAATTCTATCGCATCGCAAACTAATCGCAAATGCTAAACGCGAGTTATTTATAGTGATTGTATGTTAGATATAGTAGATAGGTTATTTGTGTAACTAATGGGTAATACCATCGCATCACAACGCTCAACACGCGAATCGAAACGCCAAACACTTGGATCGAATGGCCAACCCAATGAGTGGCCATCCGATCGGTGACCCACTCGACCCTTGTGCCTTTCCTCTTTTGGAAACCCTATAAATACCCTCCTGTCACATCATTTGTGATGTGACAGCTCCTCTACTCGACCAGCTCGTTCAAAGCCTTCTTTCTCTCGATTTCACGTGATTCTTGTAAGTTTTCAACCTAAATCTTGTACTTCTATGATCTACACGCACTCCTTAATCTTTTCCACCTTTTAATCTTAACTTTTAACCGTGAAATCAACGGGTTTGAGATGTTCTAGGGTGATGTCATCATGGAGTTCTTATGAACTTCTAGAGTTGGCGTCATTCCACCAAGAATAACTTAGATCTGAAGGATTTCCACATGAATAAACAAAGATCTTGCATAGATCTGAACATAACCAAGGTTAAAAGGATTGAAAAATGGTTTTCAAACTTTCTTTCAACTCTTTTACACTCAATGCACTCAAAACCGATAGAATCGGAGCTCGTTCTGATCTTCTAATCATTCTTAGTGAAGTATTGGTTCAAGATCTAATTTATATCCAAGGGACAACTGATATTGGGTTAAACATGAACAACCGTCACGAACCAGTAATCTGATCAGACTTGGGTGATTCCTATTCGATCGGACGACTTGGAACTTGGTGAGGTTTCTGTTGTTTAACACGTTGTCGTATCGTCTTGAGCAAACCGCAAAACTTTCCAAACTAAAACAAAGCTTCAAGTTGCAAAAAGATCAGATCGCAGGACGGATCGCCGTCCGATCGGATTGCCATCCGATCGAACCGCAATCTGATTGGATTACAATTGAGGATCCCGTAATAAATCAATTTTCAACATGTTCAATGCACTAGCAAATTCTAGCGGATTGCCAACCAATCGATAGACTATCCGATTGGATGGTAATACTGCTGTGAACTTGTTCTCTGAGAAATACCTCGCCGAACGGATCGTCATTCGATCGAACTATCGTTCGATCGAACGACCGGAAAGGTAGAGATACTTCTCTGTTTTCAAAGTGCTACAACGAAAACTTTAAAGCCATCATACACAAACACATCCATCCCAAACGAGGTGTCAATCCGATCGAATGGCCATCCATTTAGATCGCCATCCGTCTGGATGACCACTCATCACTTTTTCATTTTGCATCGTTTTACGCGTCGCTCATCGTTTATGCTATCATTCTAATCAGTCTGATCTCACTCTAGCGCTCCCTTCAATCCATTAACTCTCATCGCTGTGAGTATACTCGATCCCTTTTTTCTTTAAGCACTTTTGGGTGTTACATACGTTACTTATTCTAAATCACAATCGACACACAACGCAAACACTATTTAACGCTAACCGTTACTGCATGTTATACGCGACTTGATGAATGCCTTTTTGTTATGTTTAACATTGATTGCTGTCTACCTGCCTTAGCAACGATAGTACTATAGTTTGGACTCAGCACCTATTCACTCAGGGATTGTTAAGGACAATACCTCACGTGTTCGCAGTGGTGAACATGTGATGCGCACTCGCTACTCGCAGTCAAATCGCAGTCATTGGTATTGATAGGATCTTTGTCGATAACTTACATGCTTCACATTATACGTTGTACATGCTGGTTATGCGTAAACGATTTCGAACTCTATTATACTATCAAACTTGTATGCTCACCTTTACACTATGTGTATTGACCTCTATTTTAATGTATGTAACAGGTGTTTAAGAAGCTTGCTTGCTACTTGATGGAACCGAGCTTAGGAGAGTCTAGAAACCAACAAAGACAATTTATTTTTATTTTAAATCTGAGTTGTCGGAACTTGTTTTGTTTTGAGGATATCGATGTCTGTAATAATTTGATTGCTTGGTAGGTTATGGCATGGGACATAAAATTAACTATCTGGTAATCTAGTTGTTATGGAATTTCTCTTGACAATCTGTTTCGCTCAGTGCGTGCCCCGATGTTTTCGCCATCTGTTGGGGTGTGACAGATTGGTATCAGAGCCATAACTATAGGGAATTAGGCAAGACTCGACCTAGTCCGGGTCGATGTCTTAGAAACGACCTAGTCGATAGCTTAAGTACCAACAGACCGACTTGTGCAAACCCGGTATGGTCCTTGCACGAGCTCACTCGCTATTTCTCACTTGAACTCGCTATACACTACACACTTGCATTGACATCGCATTTTATCGCTTCGCGCAAGGTCGGCCTTTCCTAAGTTTGACAACTCGCACTATTTACAAATTCTCGCGAAAGCAAGGTGATTTGGCCGAGATTAGGTGTGAGAACCGCAAACTCCCGACTAGATCGCTTGCTTGACACGAACTTTTACTATCAACACGAGAATTTGCATAGAATCAGGGGTGAAACCCATACTTCGACGCAAATTTTCCCCTCCACTTCATCAAAATAGGATACATAGTCGTTAAGTTAGGTGTGAAACTCGAATCTTGATGGCTATTTTCCGCCCTTTATTTTGGTTTTTACAAATCTCTCAGCAAAGTTTCGATGGACTCCAACGACTTAAAGTCACAGGGTAACTGGAGGGATGCGTGCTGATTTGCCCGGATTGAGGCAAGAGCACAGTCCTGAAGGCCCTAGTGTGCACTAAGAGCCCTTGTGAATAGTCGAATCACTTTGGGTAGTCGATGTCTATCGAGCCGTAGACTATCTATCCTCGATTTCATGTGTTTTGATTCTGGAATCCGCAGCAGCTAACTCTGTGATTTACCGCTTTTGTGATTGATTTTATGTGAATTTCATGTGATTTCCTGTGTTTATATGTTTCGATTTTGGTAATTTACTCGCTCTTCGCTATTCGCTTTGATCGACACACACTACTCGCACTGCACATTTACTTCAAAACGCAAACAAATCGTTGGTCTACGCTCACTATGATACTCGCTGTGTGTTCGCCATTCGCAATCCCTATAATGAATCGCTGTATGTGCTGTGAAGGATAGATGAATACGTACAAAATATAGAATGATTTATGTGTTCTGACTGCCTTATGTGCTTCTGTGCCTTATGTGCTTACGTGCTTACGTGCTTATGTGCTTCTGTGCCTTACGTGCTTATGTGCTTCTGTGATTATATGTGCCTACTTGTTTCTTTGGCTTAAGTACTGTATGCTTCGATGTGTTCCTGAGCTTTATGATGAATCGCTAGACTATACTAGGAATAATCAAAATTGAGTTTGAGTCCTGTGACGATGTCTGCTGCAGACAATGTCGTCATTTGGATCGCAACACTCCCGAGTGCTAGGCGTAAACACGCTGACAAGTGACTCGCTTCTCTCGTCGCAAGTCAAGTCGTCAAATTCATCCCCCAGATCGTCAGTGAACTAAACGAGAATGCAAGCAAGTCCTCGGAAGAGTCCAGGACCGATACCCCTAAAGCCGCTTTTAGTTTAAGCACTTTTTGGTGTTACATACGTTATTATTCTAAATCACAATCGACACACAACGCAAACACTATTTAACGCTAACCGTTACTGCATGTTATACGCGACTTGATGAATGCCTTTTTGTTATGTTTAACATTGATTGCTGTCTACCTGCCTTAGCAACGATAGTACTATAGTTTGGACTCAACACCTATTCACTCAGGGATTGTTAAGGACAATACCTCACGTGTTCGCAGTGGTGAACATGTGATGCGCACTCGCTACTCGCAGTCAAATCGCAGTCATTGGTATTGATAGGATCTTTGTCGATAACTTACATGCTTCACATTATACGTTGTACATGCTGGTTATGCGTAAACGATTTCGAACTCTATTATACTATCAAACTAGTATGCTCACCTTTACACTATGTGTATTGACCTCTATTTTAACGTATGTGACAGATGTTTAAGAAGCTTGCTTGCTACTTGATGGAACCAAGCTTAGGAGAGTCTAGAAACCAACAAAGACAATTTATTTTTATTTTAAATATGAGTTGTCGGAACTTGTTTTTTTTTTAGGATATCGATGTCTGTAATAATTTGATTGCTTGGTAGGTTATGGTATGGGACATAATATTAACTATCTGGTAATCTAGTTGTTATGGAATTTCTCCTGACAATCTGTTTCGCTCAGAGTCGCGCCCCGATGTTTCCGCCATCGGTTGGGGTGTGACAATGGTGTACATGATACGTTCCATGTGTCAAACCTTAAAAAGAGTCCAACCTAGGAAACAGTTATCATCCCTGCGGATGAGGTGCATATCGACGACACACTCCGATTTACAGAACAACCATTTGAGGTAACGGATTGGAAGATCCATAAAACAAGGAGGAGTCGCATTAAACTTGTTAAAGTACGTTGGAACTCTAAACATGGACCTGAGTACACATGGGAACGCGAAGATCGGTTCAAAGCCAAGTACCCCCACCTGTTCAAGAAAGCTCCTACGGGAGATAACTCAGCCTGAATTTCGGGACGAAATACTTTTAACGAGGGGAGACTGTGACAACTGGCACAAAACCAGTAATTTTCGTACCATTTTAATATTATTTATTATCTGCAATTATGTTCTTAAATGTCAACATTGTCTGATTACATGCTATACATGTGGATTCATGCATGTTTTATACTTCAAATATTGCTTTATGCATTACTTTAAGCGTTGCGTCAGAAAGACTAGTAAACTCACCGGTAAGACACATTGTGTTAGCAATTCTGCAGAAAGCAGCCAGACAATAGAATTAGGGCCTAGGGATAGGTCCAACATCTAAAATACATTAAAACCCAAGTATGGATACAAGGGTTAACATATAAACTTTTCGGAAGCTAAACTATGCACTAAAAGACACCCAAAACTCACTTTAAATGCAGAATTCTGAATAAATCAGCTATAATTCAGCTATAAACAGCATTTTAACACTGAAATATCATGCAGAATTTATGTTTTATTGTCTAGAATAACTTACAAAGTGTCGGGAATCGAAACTGCCCCAAAAGGTGCTTCATACTTAGTGAAACTCCGCAATTTAGCACTTTAACGAACCGTAACAAAACGAACAACCAGACACTACCCGGAACATCAAAATTTGACTAGAAGTAATGTTTTTATGATATTAAGCTAGTACTGGTGCTAGAACACCTTAAAAATCATAAAAACACCTAAACACACTTAAACTAACTTAAACCTTCTCGTTTGCACTTTAAACCCTCAACTTCCAAAAATTAACACTTTACCCCCCCCCCCCCCCCCCTCACCATAACCGGCCCCTATGGACCCCACATGACTTTTGAATATTTTATTTTTCTTTGTCCCCTTGGTTAAGTGCAAGATATCTAAAGGAGATCAAGATGTTGGAACTTTTTATAAATAACCTCAAGTTAGTAACCAAGACCATCATTTCCCATTTTCACTTCATCTTCTTCCCTTGTTCTCTCCTTGGTCTCGGCTCACATACACCACCAACACATCACCATTTTCACTTCATTTCAAGGCAATCCAAGGTGATATAGAGGTGTAAGAAGCTTATCTAAGAAGGTGTGAGGTGCTAGAAGTTGAAGGACCTCATTTTGGAGCTTTTAACCACTTGATTTCTTCCATATTCATCTTCATCATTCTTGTGCCACTTCCCTAGCCATTAGAGCTAGTAGTAAGCCTCTTGATCACTATATTAGTTCATGTTTATGTTATGTACAAGTCTCACCATCTAAACAACTAGACTTTTAAAGTTAAAAATGAGAAGATCTAACATATTCATGAAGAAAATAAGTGATTATAGTAATTTTTGGTGTATGTAGTGAAGTTGTTGATGTTATATTTTGTGTTTATGTTTAGATCAAGTATGTTAAGCTTGTTAGAAGCTTAGATCTAACAAGTTTAAGCATGGATCTTGAAGGATCCATGGTTAAACTTGAAGATGAACATATGAAGCATCATGTGAACATGGAAAAATGCATTTTTATGCATAAACTTGTAATCTTGAAGAAATAAAGTGTATATAAAACTAATTTTTGAAACTAAAACCCACGAAAAGTTTGTTAAAAAGTTTAACATAAAGCTTGTTTGTGAAAGATCTAAAGATGTCAAGCATGGATCTTGAAAGATCCATGGTGAAACATGATGTTTAACAAAGTGATGTTTTTAATGAACATAAAAGTGGTTTTAGAAACATGATTTACAAACTTTGAAACCATTAAACTCATGGATGAGTTGGTTAGTAAAATAAAGTCTCATAAAAGTTTGTTTAAAATACTAAAGGACACTTATTTTTGGAAAGATCATTATATATTAAGTGTAGGTCTAAAAGATTACACATTTTTAACAAGAATCAAGTTCACCATGATGTTTCATATGAAGAAATTAGTAGATGTTGTTGGTGAATATTGTTGAAAGTTCTTTTTGGTGTTGAAAAGAAAATAAACACATGTTTTGAAAACATGGGAAACCTCGATTTTTAGGGGAAACTATATCAAAATTTTATAATTTTGACACTTAGAAATATATAAGTTATGGTGAAACTTAACCCCCAAAAATTCAACTAAAAATATTTACCAAGGTTTCCCTAATTTTTGTATGAAATTACAAGTTAAAAGATAATGATTTCTTCAAGTAAAAATTATATTAAGTATATATAATTTAGGGAGAAATATATATATATTTAGTGACCACCAAATTTTGTGCTAAGTGTATATTATGTGTATTATATGTAGTAGGGGTGTGCATGGGTCGGTTTGGGTCGGTTTTAACCAAAAACCATAACCGCGATGTCGGCTATTGGATAACCGTAACCATAACCGATCGGTTATGGTGGTTATGGTTATTTGATTTTGATGGTTATAGCGGTCGGTTATTGGTAGTTAACCGTGTATTTAGCTTAGCTAAAAATAGCTTATTTTCTTAACATGGAATAAATTGTTACTGCATATTTGTATATGTTAGTATATTACATAGTATTACAGAATACATATAATCCATAATATTAATACCAATTATTATCGAATATTCAAATAAAGTGATATGATACATTCCATAAATTCAAATAAACATTCATACAAAACCACACAATGATATGAAAAACCTATAAGTACTAAAAATATTCGGTCAAAAACATCAAATATTAAAAATATGGTGAAAAGTCCTAAATCCTACAAAGATTTATTACATGTCGGTTCGGTTCGGTTATGGTGGGTATGGAAAAAATGATAACCATAACCGACCCACTACTTTCGGTCAAAAACATCAAATATTAAAAATATGGTGAAAAGTCATAAATCCTACAAAGATTTAGTATTCTCATGTATTTGTATGTGTATTTTGGTATTTATACTCCATAGGAGTATTTAGTGTATTTTCAAGTCCCTAATACACTACTACATATTATGTAGTAGTGTATTAGGGACTTGAAAATACACTAAATACTCCTATGGAGTATAAATACCAAAATACACATACAAATACATAAGAATACTAAAGTATACAAGTATACAAAATTCCTCACAAGGAAGTACATGGACAAACACAAGAAAATATATTTATGAAAATATATCCCTTAACATATTATTGAACTTGGACAACTTATGGACACTTATGGACTTAAATATATATTTTTGGACAAATATATATCCATTACCAAGTAATGGAATTTATACAAAATCGGGTGGATAACAAGAATGATTATATATATATTTTATGGCATAACAAAATATATATTTCATACAAGTCTTAAAAAAATACATTATTTTTAAAAAATATAATTCCGGAAAGTAATAAAAATCAAAGTATTGATTTTTGGTGAAAAATACAAAATACACAAGTATTTACATAAAATACAATTATACTTTCCTAAGTATACTTGTACAAAAATAATATTGAGAATATTATTTCACAAAATACTTATATTTATTTTTGGAAGATAATATAAGTAACATACATGAAAAGTTAAGCATATAAATTATTTTTAACAACTTCTTACCTTGAAAAAAAACTTCATAACGAATATATATATTTGAGAAGTGAAATATATATTTACAAATAAACAATACGTATTCTTAGTACAAGACACAACGTACGGGCAAGACCTGACAAACAAGGGCACGACCCTCATTAAGAATGAACGTACAAAGATCATACACATAAACAAAAGATGGTGACTTGTACTTGTGTGATACAAGTCTAGTGACTAATATTAATAGAACACGTATAGGTCACGACGCTACAAAACCAACCGGTGAAGTTTACGATGCAGGATACGCAAAATTATGAATTCATGTCCCCACTTTTAAACTTTTACTTGCTTTCTAAACTTGGGGAAAATACATGTACTATGGTATGTTGAATACAAAACTAAGGAAAGACATATAGATCATGTGACGTATAGGGTGCCATAAGCACCATTAATCAATTACATACCTAGACCGCGGAACAAAAGGTTAGATCTAATGGGTTTCAGGTAGCCACACTCTTGGCCACACTTTTACCAAGAGTGCTTTTGTGTCTCTAGTCATGAATCGACAAGTAAAAATGCCTATGGTTTGGATGCTTCCTATGTCGTTACATATGTTAGTGGCCTCGCGAACCATTAGCGATCTCGTATTCCTTACATTTATAGAAATACTTGTTTCAATACAATTACATACCATGTTTTCTACCACGAATGCTTAAATGTTTACACAAAACTGCATGAATTCACACCAACATTATGTTGACGATTTTCCAAAACTTACATGTATTTCAGGTAACTAAAGTGGATGTACGTGCGGTCTTTCTCTTGCTCCTGGATGTCACTTATGTTTTAGTCATGTTGTGTCAAGACTCTTATGCCTATTTTGTGGGATTTGGTTATTATATCCCATCCCGTGTGGTGATATAAAGATCAAATCCTTGATGTTCGTCTTTAAAATAAAGTTGTAAACTTTTCAGACAATATTTTGCTTTATGATGTAAATACTAAACTTATCTTGTGTTTTGAATATTTAATGTCAATGGCATCTTGGATTTATTTTATGATCATGTAGTATGTTTACCATTCGTATGCAATGAGAACCTTTCAGGATCACACCTCGTGCTTCCGCCTTAGAAAGGGGTGTGACATTATCGAAGCTGTAGAATGAGATCCTCCACTGTTGGGTTATCATCTTTCAACCCCATTTTCCCTAAATTTATCGATACTGTTTTTCAACAGGGATGTAATGCAATGATTCCTCTCAATTGAATAGACCGACACTTGCTTCCTCTCAAATGGTTATGGAGTGGTTATAACAGCTGATCATGCTAAGGACTGATATAACTAACCGCAGCTCCTTATAAAGACTGATGGACTTAAAGACTGATGAGGCCTATCCACTGTTGAACACAAAGCCCTGTTAAAGACAAGCACTTATGTACGTAAGGCCTGATCAACCAAAGGAAAACCACTGGTCAGTAACAGCAGTGGTTAAGCATCTACATTGGATTCAAAATCAGTATTTATGTATCAGTGTTTCTTATGTAACAGTGTTTAGTGTATCAGTGTTTAGATTTTGTTACAGGTTCGATGATGGTTGTTAGATTTATGAAAATGTCTAACAATTTCGGATTGGGTATATTCATTCACAGTTTTATGATACTTCAGTGTTTATGATGAAAATTATATTGGTTCCATGATTGACTGCTCCCCATGTTGATTCTCTTAATGGTATGTTATGTATATACAATCTCTCGAGACAAACCCTAGAGTTTATCCCTCGTGACAAACCCTAGACAAACCCAAAGGTGAACCACTTCCCAACAACAACAGTGGTTCAGCATCAACAACAGATATTCTACCTTTGTTTATGTTAACAGTGTTTATATGTAGCAGTATTTATCACATAAGTGTTTTATAGTCTGATAGGTTGTTAGATGTCATATCACTTCATTTTTTATATGTAACAGTATTTATCACATCAGTGTTTATATGTAACAGTATTTATCACAACAGTGTTTATATATAACAGTATTTATCACATCACCTCAGTGGTTTGATCTATACTATAAATAGAACAGTGGTTTGATCTTTATACTAATAAATAAAAATGAGGTACACTTAGATGATTATTAAGCTCCTCATTTTGATTGTTTGGGTATAGTATTCTTGAATTTGGTCTTTTTTTGCAAACAGATGTTTATGGGCAAACATCTGTTTAAGGTCAAACATTTGTTTAAGGCCAAACATCTGTTTAAGGTCAAACATCTGTTTAACTCCAAACAACTGATATAGAAGGCCAAACATTTGTTTAAGCCCCAACATTTGTTTAAGTCCAAACAGATGTTTAACCAGATCCACTGTCTTCTCATATTTTAACACTCTTCAAAATAGTTAAAAATGATAGTTTTCATTAATCCTTAAAAGTCGGTTACAACCACTGTTCTGGTTCAAACATCTGATTGTAAAAGTTATCCACTGCTGAAAGACAACCTCTGTTTCTTCATTCTTCATGTTGACCACTGACTGACCAAACATCAGTGTTTCAATCACTGTTGGCTATTCACTGATAGTTAAAAAACAGCCACTGCTCACATTTTTATTGTTGACGTCTACTGATATTAACCATCAGTGGTTTGCCTAAAAAACAGCCACTGCTCACATTTTTATTGTTGATGTGGTTAATTAATGATAGAATGAAATTATCAAATGAAAACTAGAATTACAATGAAATTACCATTTTACCTAATCGTTACATTCCAATGAGATAAGAGTTCCTCCAACATTGTTTTGGTGATAAAAATTAAAGTTAAAAAAAATAAAAAAAAAACTGTTGATGACAATTTGTTGCATATCAAATCAGTAATTAATGCTAATTTTTTAGCTTTGGACATTGAAAATATGCAAAATGGGAATTTCAAATTGACGGTTATTTTCACTTAATTAAAGTTGAAATAAAAATTAGAAAAGTCATGACGACAATTGCTTTCAAATCAAATCAGTAATTACTGATAATATCAATAACTTTTGAAATTCAAAATATGCAAAATGGTAATTTAAAATTGACGTTCTCTTTGTTTTTTTTCCTACAAACGCAACATAGATTCATAAGATTAAAATTTATTCATTTATTCATGACATTAAAAGTCCAATAATTACATAACATACTGAACAACTAAACTTTCAAATCTAACAATAACAGCAAGAATTAAGAAACTTTAGCTTCAACTCCATCGATTGCTGAACCTCTCGATGTATGTCCTTCAGCATCGCCATGAACTCCACGTCTCTATCACCGCACTCTATATTACTTACAACACAAAGCTCATGAACGGAAGTTGAAGGCATCCGCATAAGATTTCTGGAAACCTGCTCTCTCGTGAACAGGCCAACTTGCAATCCATCAAAACATCTCTTCAACTCTTGAAGAGTAGCCCTATCTTCATACACCTGTTCCTCAATTTTCCTGACAAAACGCTACTTTAAATCATCTGATTTTACAGAAGTGAATGACGCCATTTCAATAAACTATATTACTCGACTTTCCTGAAAGTATGATATCTTCGTAGGAAAACGTGATGAAAAACAGGTGAAGTGGCTATGAGTTTATATACTTCATCAATCAAAACATGTAGATTTGATATAAACATATTAATGTATATTTCAAAACAACAGTCTATTAATGCAAAAACCTTTTCAAACCCCAACTTTTATGGGAAAAGTGTAAAATTAAATACCAAGAAACCCAAGGGATAATTTTCGAAGTTCAAAGAACAAAAGCAGATTATCATAATTACGATTAACCTCTTCATTTACCATATAGACACGTTTTTAAACTCCATAAAAGACCGATGATTACTTTTGATTCAAAACATCAACAAATTGTCTTACAAATCATTGTCTGTGAAAAATTGTTCCACATCAGAAAATCCAACAAAAATCTACATGGCAAACTTCGGCTTCTACCACTAGTCAGACACCAGCGATGTTAAAACCCAATTCTCGATGTGGTCACTCAAAGAAAAAAGAACAGACGAAGAACTAAACAGGAAAGTCGACATAATCAATGACACTAATTACAACAAAACCTGGAACAACATAGCATTACTCGATGAAGTCCTCCACTCTCCTCCATCAGATTTCGAGAAGAATGCAGAAGAGTTTCTGACACAACTTCTAAATTAAGATAGAAAATCTGCAACATGCTAACTGACCTGAAAAACAAAAGAGAGCATGAAATCACATGGAGAAAGGCCAGAGTCTACGAAATCCTAGCAAGTGTTAACTCTAGCGTGTAATAGTTTATAAATATTTCATTAAATTTCTATTTTTCTATGGGAATAGTTTATTTTAATAATCTCAACATGCATATTAACATATTCTAAAATGTCAGTGTCAATAAAAACTCTCAACATCATCAACAGTTAATCAAAATAAAAAACAAACCTAAAATGCAAAGATTTCCTCGCAACACTTTGGACATTTTTCGGTCTTCAAACATCTAGGAACCATTATTTGAGAATACCCCTGAATTTATCGAAGCTGTAGAATGAGATCCTCCACTGTTGGGTTATCATCTTTCAACCCCATTTTCCCTAAATTTATTGATTCTGTTTTTCAACAGGTATGTAATGCAATGATTCCTCTCAATTGAATAGACCGACACTTGCTTCCTCTCAAAGAGTTATGGAGTGGTTATAACAGCTGATCATGCTAAGGACTGTTATAACTAACCGCTGCTCCTTATAAAGACTGATGCACATGAAGACTGATGAGGCCTATCCACTGTTGAAGACAAAGACCTGTTAAAGACAAGCACTGATGTACCTAAGACCTAATCAACCAAAGGAAAACCACTGGTAAGTAACAGCAGTGGTTCAGCATCTACAGCGGATTCAACATTAGTATTTATGTATCAGTGTTTCTTATGTAACAGTGTTTAGTGTATCGGTGTTTAGAGTTTGTTACAGGTTCAATGATGGTTGTTAGATTTATAAAAATGTGTAACAATTTCGGATTGGGTATATTCATTCACAGTTTTATGATACTTCAGTGTTTATTCATTCACACTGTTCAATCTAACATGGGTTTCCATCCAGCTGTTGACCAAAAGTCAAACAGATGTTCAAACCACTGATTGAGTTATTCAAATTTATGTTGAATTCTAAATGAGATGTTGACCAAAACTCAAACAAATGTTGATCAAAAGTCAAACAGATGTTCACCAATAGTCAAACAGATGTTGACCTTAAACAGATGTTTGGTTTAAGGCCAAACATCTGTTTATGGGCAAACATAAACCAAACATCTGTTTATGGGCAAACATCTGTTTAAGGTCAAACATTTGTTAAGGCCAAACATCTGTTTATGGCCAAACATTTGTTTATGGCCAAACATCTGTTTAAGGTCAAACATATGTTTAAGTCCAAGCATCAGTGTTTCAATCATTGCTGGATATCCACTAATAGTTAAAAAACAGCCACTGCTCACATTTTTATTGTTGACATCCACTGATATTGACCATCAGTGGTTTCCCTAAACAACTGTCATCCATTTTCATCAGAGGTTGTCACGTGGACAGTTCTTAGCCGTCCGGTCTTTGTAACCGCTGCCACGTCAGCATTTACTTTTCACTTTTATAAAACCCTGATCAAAACCCCAAACAGGGTTTTAACTGCCATTTCGAATTCCAAAATTAGTTTCCAGCAAATTCCTTCAAACGCTTCATCTTCTTCTTCCTCTCACAAATTCCTTCGAATCAGCATGGCTCTTGCTCTCAAAAACCCTCATAACTATCTGTGTACACTTGAGAAAACAAGTAAAAACACAAATTTTCACTCAATCATCGATGCTCTTTCATCCTCAAAGTACAAAACTTTGTTGACCTGCAACGCACCTATTTACCAAGAAACCCTATGAGATTTTTGGAAAAATGCAAAATTAGAAGTTCAAGACAATAAGCCTTGGGCTATTACATCAACAGTAGGTGGGATTCAGGTTGCTATTACTCCACAAACCATATCTGAGGTTTTTGAGATGAACGATCATATAGGTAAAAACTCTTTCCCTAAAGAAGAGTATCAACGAGATTTGATTGAAATGGGGGTATGAAGAGCAATGCACCAAAGCTACTATGCAAAAAGGAGCATTCCCACCTCCCATGAAATTTTTATTTCATACTTTAAGTCATTGTTTCGTTTTCTTGAATTCTATGTAATTTTGTAAAGAAGTACAAGAACAAACATTTTTACAAAATCCCAAATCACCCGATCACGTAAGTGCATTGAAGTAAAAGTGGAAATGATGTTATTCATGTGGTCCTGTTGCGCTTTTGTTTGACCTCTAATATGGGTTCATGATCTAATCCGGTGATGTGAAGACATTGTTTTGAATCCAATGAGATGCTTGATGTAATGAGGTCGTATCTATAACTTCTAATAAAACAAAACAATCTTAGGCCACATGTCATCTTCTTACCCATATGGCTGACATGTGACAATTGATTGTTTCCCCAATTTTTCCTTTGAGCGGCAAATTGAACCCCCTCTTTCCCTTTATTATCAATCATCCACCCTTCTCTCTTCAATCAAAATCCTATTTCCTTAAAACCAAGTCACGCCCTCAGCTTCTTATTCACAAACCCTAACGCTATGTTCCCGAGTTAACTTAACGAGGGATAAGAAAAGAAGGCAAAAGTGAGAAAGGAAAGGACGAGAAAGGAAAAAAAAAAAGATGACTTTCCCACCGTTTCCTCCCAAATCAGAAGGAAAGAAAAATTAAAGAATTTAGCCTAGTTTTCCTATCATTTCCTTTCTTTTCCTTCCTTAAATGAAACTCGGGAACACGACATGTTTTATTTTCCTTTCTTTTCCTTCCTTAAATGAAACTCTGGAACACAAAATATTTTTACTTTCTTTCTGTTTCCTTTCCTTCCGTTAGTACACTCTGGAACACAGTGTAATTCTCTGTACTGCATCCATGGCGTCAAAAAATTTCTATTATTTATCGGCAGTTGATCTGGATACAGGGTTTTCTTTTTACATCGATCAAAAAACCCTAGACTTCTACCTTTCTTCTTCAATACATTACAGGAGAGATTTCTCATAAACCCTAATCTCCTTCACGCTTTCTTGATTTTGCCCCATCTTTCTCATTGAATCCTCTACAATCCTTTGATTCAACCATAAGGTAATCTTGATTTGTGTTTCTAAATCTACCTGGATCGAAGAATAATTGGAAGGTGCTTCAAGACAAGCTCTGCTTCAAACATTCCGAACACTTTGTAAGTTTATGGTTGCCACCACGTTCTTCTTCTACATCTAATCTCATCAATGATTCATGTTTCAGATTTTTATAATCTTGATTTACCAATCCTTTCTTCATCGATTAAAGTCTTTCTTCATTGTTAAAGCTTCCAATAAACCAAACAAATGTTATGCACCCAAGTCATGTGGCAATTTTCACTTCATTATCGCTGTTCTCGCTGCTTAACATCGTCCTTCTGCCGCCTATGGCATCGCCACCATCACCGCAACAAAGTTTCCGGCGTTCGTTAATGGTTGGGAGTCGCCGGTAATTTGGAAGACAAGATGCTATGCCGTTTTTAGGTAAATCCGACAATTGTTTCCTGGTTTGATTGATTTTTTTGTTTAAATTTCATTTGTTTCATTCAGTCCCCAATTTAGGGTTGTTTGGGATTAAAAAGTTGATCAAAGCATCTAGGATAACCCATTCTTATTACGGATTGATTATTTCATCTCATTCACAAAAAAAAAAAAAAAAAAAAAAACTACCCTATATACATCAAGTTCTCTTTTGTTTTGATTTCTTAAGTTAGGGTTTTGGATGAGCATTTTTTTTATTTTGCAAGTAATGTTTTTTTTTTTTTTTTTGTCACGATTGTAAAGAAAGAGTTATATTTTTCTTTTGGTTTTAAAGATCTTTGTTTATGGTTGTTAAAAGATTGAATTATGTTAACGTTGAAGGGATTTTTGATTTTGAGAATTGGGTTTTTTTTTCCATTGATAGGGTTTATTAATTAAGTGAAGAAAGATCTTACTTTTATTTTTGTTTGTGTATTTTTTTGTAGATCATGGTGGTAATCAGTTTTATTCTTCGGCTTTTGTTTCGTGTGTTATAAATTTATAATTAACCTTGAAATTATTCGTTATCTTAACAGGTTATTTGGTGTCATTGACAATCAACTCCTGTCACCGCCTCTTGCTTTTCGGTCTATAATGTTGTTTGTGATTGATGGTAAGCTCTTAATATGAACATCTTTTTTGGTAAATGGACTATAAATTACTCAGGTTAGAACTTAAGTGCAATGAAGTATGAATTGAATTGTTGTTTGTTCATTATAATTATGCTAAAAATGTGGGCTTTATTCGCGTAATTGATAAGAGATTGATGGACATTCCATATTGTTGAAATCAGTTTCCTACCGACCTTAATTGCAATCACAATAACCATGCTCTTTGTAATAGGCCATTCATTTTCATGAAGATGATGAATCGAAGATTCGGATTAAACCCTAATTTTAAGATTTGGATTGTAGATACGTGAAGATGATGATCTGGGGATGATTTTAAACTATTTGATTGAACCCTTTTTCTCTCCTCATTGACTTTCGGTTTCCAAGGATGGTAACGTATCTCCTCGCCGTTGTACAGGTGAGTTCATTTTGCCTATAGTCTTGTATGCTTTGTTTTTTTGTCAAGAATTTTAGGGGTTTAATTGATGAATGTTTACGATAGGGATCCCTTACAGATTGAATCAATTTTCACTGATGAGACACATATTTTTAGTTTTGGGTCTCAGGTTATGATGGTAACCTAACACAGTGATTATGTTTTCGTAATTAGTTAAATAATATTGTTATCTGAAGTACTTCAAATTCTTATATGTTGGTGGCAAGATGAACTCACCTGAACGACAAGATGTTCACTTTGATTAATATTATTTGGATAACTACTTTGATGTCAGTCAGTGGCAACATGTGGTGGCAAGCATTAGTGCTTGGTCACTTTGTGTTTCATTATCATTTATGTTTGGTCACTTTGTTTTTTAGTATCATTTCTGGATGATTATTTTAATCTCTATAATTATAAATCAACATGTGAGTACACTTGGCTGGATTTCAGCTCACTCCTCTTATGTTAAGCTCTATTAGATGTCTTCTTCTCTGCCACATGGAAATTACACACACGTGGCGTTTTTTTGTTAAGATTAATGGACATAACACATTCCTCCTCACCCTCCTAAATTCTGCCACCTCTTATTTCAAAACTCTACATCTCAATTCGTATGGAGCATGCCTGATTCTGTAGTTAATTTGTATCGCTTTGATGTTTTACGTTAAAAAGGTAAATGATTTGTTGTTGTTGTTGTTCCTCTTCTTCTTCTTCTTCTTCTTCTTCATATCATGTTTTATCTAATTATCATGTTTTTGTTTGATGTTGACAACTAACCTAAATAAAACCGTTCTACAGATCAAACCAGCTGAATCGAAAAAAAGGTAAATATCAATCCTTTGAATCGATCAAATCCTTCCAAGCTCTCTATTGCTTGGCCTACGAGGTAACTCTCTGTTTCCAATTGGTATCATCTCATCCATATATGCTTATCTACTTACTTGTGGTTATCAATAATGGTCATCTACCTATTTTATCAAATTTGTAGTTCATAATCAATTTTAATAAACAATCTCAAATTGTCACGGTTTGTGAACCACTAATACATATGCTTTTAAAAAGTTAATTTGTTTGCTTAAAAATGGTGAAGCAGGCTCTTTCTTTATTGTATGTGTTCATATTATAAATGGGTCGTAATGGTGGCTTGCTTTATGCGGCCTCTACTTGGCGGGCATCATCTCCTGATTCGGAAGTATCCTACTTTGGAAACTTGATTATATAATTCTTGGAAAATAGAATAATGTTTAACACTGAAGTATTTATGAAATGGTTTAAACAGTTTGCACATGAACTTTTTTCGAGTCACTCTAACCTGACCTGACTGGATCAATCATCCACCTGTTTTGACCTGCCCGTTTTGCAACTTCTAATCCTCTATTTCAAACATTTTGAATTTGTTTGGAATATTGATCAAGTAATGATAATATTATAAGAGTGTTTTTTATATGTTAGGAGATGGAATCCTCATAATTGATTATTGGCTGTTGTAATTATAGAGTTTTTGTTGAGGTTAAATTAGAACAGAAGATGAAGACAAAAAGGTAAGCTTTTACTAAATTTTTTTAGAAATCAGGTATAGGCATAGGCGTGTGGCTGGTTATCTTTGTAAAAAGGAGATGATGCGTTAAGAAACTCAATATTTAAGCTTTTACCTCATGTAACCAAGGTGATCGGGTCACACAATTTATGTAAAGGGTCAATATAAATTTTGGTTGAAATGGGTCGCACGGATTATTATACTTTTGGTGAATTTCGAGCTATTTGACATGATTATTTTTTAAGAAAATCAGTAAATTTTCCATCATAAGATTTAATGATTTTAGGGACCTTGGGTTTTGAAACAAAGTGCTAGAGGCACTATGTTGGATCAGTTGCTTAAAAACCAATTAATTTTGATCGGTAAGCAGGGTCACTTACATCATGTAGCTTTAATATTTCGATTTCATGTTTTTAACTTTTTATTCTATACATTATTCAAACTTCATCACGTGAAAATGAATTGTTGTAGGTATACATTTACGCTTTTTGACTGTTTAATCTATATATTATTCAAACTTCAAAGTCATATATAGTGTGACAAATTTTTAACATGTTTTATTTGCAGCTAAAGTCTAAAGACTTAGGTTGTTCAGAGTAAGACAAAAGAAGCTTCAATGACAACCAAAAGGCTAAAAGAATTGCTACAAGCTTGGAAGTCTCTACCTGTGACAACTCATGTATATTCATTTTGGAGTGAATTGTCTTTTTTTAGTCTCTGTGTTCAGGGTTTTTTATGTTACCTTTTCATTCTAAAGTTTTATTTGATGCTTTAATATTTGGTCCAGAAGATATCTATTTGACGACCCTTAGACGTGAAGCCTAAGTTTGGAAAGGCCTAGAACAAAAATGATGATCTACATGGGCTTCAATGCCAGTAGATATTATATGTTTGTGTTAAGCCATCCGCGAAACTCGCGGGATCTTAAACTAGTTAATAATAAATAATAATTAATATAACTAAGTTTCCTGAGCCCGCGAAGTAATCCCGGGTAATAAGCTAGTATACACACACACACACACACATATATATATATATATATAGGGGAATGTTCATTTGAGAAGAAAAAGAATAAAATGGTATAATTGTAAAACATTAAATAGTTTTTTTTCTGATCTCATTTATTATTATGTTTGACTAATTAATTAGTCATTAAGACTATAATCCTCCACACTAAATATTTTTGCCTACACACATCAAAAGTTATCCTACACATTTCGAAATTTATCCTACACATATTGAAATTTATCCTACACAACTCGTAATTTATCCTACACGCCTCGTATTTATCCTACACTTTAAATGAATTTTTATTTTTATTTTTTTGTGAAAAATATATATCTTAAAAATAAGTTACAAATTTAATATAGTTATTTATTAAAGATGAAACTACCAATTAATGATGTATGTAAGTTTACTAATATAGCCTTATA
Source organism: Helianthus tuberosus (assembly GCA_030545235.1). NCBI lineage: Eukaryota > Viridiplantae > Streptophyta > Magnoliopsida > Asterales > Asteraceae > Helianthus > Helianthus tuberosus. Next base: position 72,034,320 of record CM060369.1, on the reverse strand, counting down.
GTTACATTAAGTACAAATATTAAATGAAGTCTAATGAAGCATTTCTATTGGTTGAAATTTCTTCTTTTTCTTCTTACAAAGAATTTCTTCTCATTTGAACCCTCCACTATATATATATATATATATATATATATATAATATATAGGGAGCCGCTAGAATGAGAACCACCACGAGTTATGAGAACCGCGAGAACCAAGTGCCACGGAGGGGCGTTGACCACGATTTTTTTTACAACTAGATCCGTATATTTTAACAACATTCGTAAAAAAAAAAATTCAAATGGCGCGCCCGAGGGGGTAGTTTTTTACACCCAAAGTTTGTAAAAAAAAAAAAGAAAAAACAAAAAAATAATAAAACATCAAACTTTGGGTGTAAAAAAACTACCCCCTCGGGCGCGCCGTTTGAAATTTTTTTTTACGAATGTTGTTAAAATATACGGATCTAGTTGTAAAAAAAAAATCGTGGTTAACGCCCCTCCGTGGCACTTGGTTCTCGCGGTTCTCATAACTCGTGGTGGTTCTCATTCTAGCGGTCCCCTTTATATATATATATATATATATATATATATATATATATATATATATATATATATATATATATATATGAAAAAATTACAAGTTTTGTCCTTTATGTTTACATCAAATTTCAGGCGCTGTCCTTTAGCGCAAAATTTGACAGGCGGTGTCCTTTACCTTACAAAATCTTGCAAGTTTTGTCCTTTAGGCCAAACCCAGTTAGATTTTTTAGTTAAATCTAGTCATGTGGGGCATTGTTGTCATTTCATTTCTTCAGGGACTATAGTGTAAAACAACTTATACATAAGGACTTGTTTGAAATAAACTAAAAATTAAGAGAGAGAGTTCAGATTATGTTAGAGAGAAGAGAGAGTGATGGAGACTTTCTGTATAGAGAGAGAGAAATATTATGTGGTATATTAATTTTTAGTTTATTTCAAACAAGTCCTTATGTATAAGTTGTTTTACACTATAGTCCCTGAAGAAATGAAATGACAACAATGCCCCACATGACTAGATTTAACTAAAAAATCTAACTAGGTTTGGCCTAAAGGACAAAACTTGCAAGATTTTGTAAGGTAAAGGACACCGCCTGTCAAATTTTGCGCTAAAGGACAGCGCCTGAAATTTGATGTAAACATAAAGGACAAAACTTGTAATTTTTTCATATATATATATAATGGTTAAAAATTTTCATTTAACATTTTTCATAAATAACATGATATATTCTTCCAAATTTTTATTTTGCATTTCTGTTTTTTTCTTTTAACATCAACACTAATATAGTAATTATAATTCATTCACTAGAGAATGTCAAAACAAAATATATTGAAAAATTTAATTTCGTTGCCGGGACTTGAACCCGGGTCTCTCGGGTGAGAGCCGAGTATCCTAACTAACTAGACTACAACGAAATGTGTTATTAAGCTCTTAATCATTAATAAAATCATTGATTCATCACTTTATAAACAGATAATAACTTCGGGTATTACGGATGTAACGTCAAAAACTCACACTTTATAAACAGTATGATGTTTTTCTAAAATTATTAACGCAGTTTCAAAAGATAAATTAAACCAAAGTTAAAGTAAAAGGTATATCTAGCTTAAGCATTTTGATTTAAAAAGAGTTAGGCAGTATATGTATGTAACAACTTTTACAGCAGATTTAGAGGTTTGACTTGGTTGACCATGTTTTCACCTGGATAAATTTGTCTTATAAGTAGCTAGCGGTGTCAAGGTGTGTTGTAAAACCGTAAAGGTGTTCTCCCCAACGGTTCTAGTTCTAAGGTAGATATTGGTGTAAATTTATAAGTACGTTTAACTGGTTGAATTGAACAAATATGATCAACTCTATGCAAATTGATGCAAATCTTTTATATATAAAGTAACATGTCTAGGGTTTGGATCAACCATAAAACTATGAGATTAATCTAAATGTGGAACTTTAGGTCATCTGCTATGGTACACATATGACTGACATGACAACATTTTGATCATTTGAGGGTGTCCACTGACATATCTATCCTGCTGCCATTATAGTTCTGTAACGATGCATTATCTGCGTAGGTACTGTTGCTATTGTAGTTCTGCATCGGAGCATTATTTGCATACGTCGTGCTTGAACTTCCTACTGAAAACTTTCTCTTTGAACGCGCTTTTGTCGTCTCTTCTTTTTCATCAACAAACGAAATGAATGTTTTAATGGGTCTTGATTGGATGCTTCTTCCAGTTGTCTCAGAAAGGTCCGGATAATGTTTGTAAAATTGACGTATTGTTAGTGCAATGTATATGATAAGCGCAAGAAAACAAGCCATTCCAAATATTAAAAACAGGCCTTGAAAGCTTGCGAATTCGAGCTGGTCAACTTCAAATTTTGTTCCTTGTGAGCTGCACGCGCTTCTCAGTAACCATTTGTCATGGATCCTTTGCAGCTCGCCGTTTTCTGTTAGTTTTAGAATAGCGGTTGACAGATCGGCTGCTAAAGGAGAGTCTCGTGGGAAGGCCTGCGATGAAATAAGATTAAAAATAATTCAGGTTGACTTTAGAAGTCAAATCTTTCTGTGCAGAAAGTGGATGTTTGACTTCCAAGGTCAAAGATTTGATGTTGATATGATTCAAGTTTTGTTTATAATGTTTTTCAAAGTAATATGGAAAGTAAGATGGTTGTGTAAAAGTATTATGTTGAAACTCCTACATTTGACCAGAAAAGTCAATGTTAGCAAGAAGTAATGCATAGGTAAAGATAAAGTCAAATTTATGCAAGGATCTGGAGTTGAAAATTATATGTTTGACCATAATAGTCAAAGTTAGAAGGACTCATAATATATTCAGAAGTCAAACGTTGACTTTTTATGAGCAAATCTATAATATCTTTGCATGTACTAGTGTCTAGTTAATAATGAAATATCCCCCACTTGTGGCCTAAGTTCAATTCCCACTAGTGTCATATCGGGGTGGATGTTGGGCAATGATGGTGACAAACCCACCAAGGGGGGTTCGATCCTGAGCCACACCCCGGTTTTCACCCGGCTGTTACTTCAGCGAGGCATCTCGTGTGGAGGCAGTACGGTTTTCGGGGGAACACCGTAACCAAGTCTAACCAATCCAGCGCGGGCCCGTTTAAGACAACGTAGTACGGGCAGATATACTTGGCTAGGGCCGCCGTTTAGGCGGTGTGACATTGGATCACTAAAAAAAGAAAGTCACCGTTCAAAAAAAGTTAATAATGAAATATATGAACTTTATGTGATCATTTGAACCTGAAGTTAATGTATCTAACTACAAAAAATTAGTGAGGTGGTTAACTTAAGGTTGAAAAAAATTAGTGAGGTGGTTAACTTTTTAAGATGCAAACAAATCAGCAATCCTACAAAAATGCCAAAAAAACACACTACATTTTGCAAGAATGATCTTTTTTTGTTAACCATGAGAACTTGTTACTGGTGAACTCACTCGACCCCACAAATACCCTGCTAACCAATGAGACTAGTTAAAACACAAGTTGCGTTAAATAGGTGACCTTGAAGGGGGGTAAAGGTAGAAAACCAGCGAAAGCTGGATTCAGACTTTTAAGGCGCTTATCATTGTGCCACCCCGTTGAAGGTTGAGAATGATCATTTTTGACAAATGTCAAGTGTGGAGTGTAGCGTTTATTGCATTTCCACTAGCATGCAAAAAATAATTCTTGTAAAAGCTAATTGGTAGAACATAATAATGTATCAACTAAAACTTTGTACTTACAAATCCCCATCCATTTTTGGTGAATTCTTGACCAACAATGCTGAAATCACACCTGGTTGAAAGAAACAGTTCAAGGTATGCGCGCTCATCAACAACTGCAGCAACACCACCATGATTTGGACCCGCCTTTAACGCCTTTTCAAAGTCTTCAGGCAACGACAGAGGAATTAATCGATCTTCATGAATACCATATTCAGCTATAAGATAATTACGGACGAATGAGTTTTCTTGGTACCCAATGGGATCTTTGATTGCCATTAAACTATCTATTCCTTTGATAGGCGAATAAAGTTTTTGAACGGTCAAGATTGAGGTCAAATTAGCAGTATAGCTTGAATTTATTATCAGAACCACAAATAACCATAGAATTAGAACCATACGACCCAGAGCGCTCAGTGTGTTTTCTCCTGCATAAACCAAGATCATACAACATTTTGTTCCATTCTAGAAAAGATACTTTAAGTGATGATATTCAAGAATGAAATAGATCATGTGATTAGTTAAGTAAAAAAGGTTCAATATCATGGTAAAGAATTAACTTTTTTTTTTTTTTTTTTATAAAAACGACGGAAATACTTACTGTGGGAGGAAAACATAGTTGAAAAGCTAAACCTGCAAATAACGAAAGACAAGGATGTGATCAATGTCCTTAGATGTGCATAATCTGTAGGTGTGTCAATCGTTTCGGGTTGATGGGTTGGTAGGTTGAAATGTGCAACCCAAACCCGACCAATATTGTTATTTGTGTCAAAGATTTCAACCCTAACCCGCACACACATAAATTTGGGTCAACCCGAACATGATCCGTTTAACCCGTATTTTAAACGAGTCATACATGTTGACTATTTATAAGCGAGTTGTTGGGTTTTAAGCGAGTTGTTGGGTTTTAAGCGAGTTTATCAATAAACAGTTTAATGGTGAGTAACTGAGTATGAGTGTGACAAGTGAATATATAGTGTGCCAAAACTAACATTATTATGACTAACCATGTAAAATGGAAACGGAAAAAACAAAAACAAAAATATACATTTTTTTTTTCTAAACACTTAAACGGGTTAATGGGTCAACCCGAACCCGACCTGTTTTTAATACGGGTTAACCCGAACCGACCGAATTTTTTAAAAGGGCCCTGTTAGTCGACCCGAACCTGTTTTTAATACGGGTCAAGAATTGCTGCCCCTAGTATGTTTAAAAATTTAAAGCTGATTATTTAACATGCAAATCCAAACAGCCTCTGAGGTAACGAGGTTGGATCACGCATTTGGTGATATATGGAAAAAAAGACAACAATTTTATGTAGTCTTAGTGCAGTCTGTAGAACAAAAATTAGAAAGACACTTACCATAGAACTGTGACAATCTGTTTCTTAGGAGGACCACGAAATTCATCGTTTATACGATGTTCTAGAATCCAAACAACAACTCCAACAACTATGAAAAAAATCCCTGAAACACACCACATTAAAGGAGAGAACGGTCTAAGGAAAGCCCAAGTACTAGACTTTGATCTCGTAACAGGTGCCACTACAACAAGCCCAGATTCAATAAATGGTTGCGAAAAATCTGCTAGTCGTGTCCGATTAGTAGTTATAGCAATGTCTCCCACCGCAGCGTCAAAAACCTGCATTATATTTGTAAAATTTCAAGAGCATTTAACAAGAAAATGTACTTAGAGGTAGCAAAAAAAGGACATGATGGGTTAATTGGGTAACGGGTCAAAACGGGCCGGGTTGACCATGAACACTTTCGTTCTAAACATTGTAATTTTCTTTGTAAATAACTAGTGTGCCAAATATGATTACTAACACATATTTTCAGGATGTTTTTTACATTGAAAATCGAGGAAAGTACATGGATAGTCCTGTGGTTTTCCAAAATTTTGGATTTGGTCTCTAGCTTTCCAAAAGTACACGGATGGTCCCGCTGGTTTACACTTTGTAACGCACTTAGTCCCCAACTTATGCCAAAAGTACATGGATGGTCCTTGTAGTTTGCACTTTGTATCACATTTAGTCCCTAACTTGGACCTCCTGAAACCTTTAGAATTGTTGGCTGGGGACTAAATGCGTGACAAAGTGCAAACCAAAGGGACCATCCACATAGTTTAGAAAGATGGGGACCAAATCCAAAATTTTGAAAAATCACAGGGACTATCCGTGTACTGTACTCTTGAAAATATAAGATGAGTGACTTATGGTATTTTTGACCAATTTGACAGGTTTTTTTTTAAGCTCATCTTTCATTTTCGAAACATTTTACCCGTTTGACTAGTAAGAGATAAGTAACCGAAAGGAAATACTCACACCGGCGTCTATCAAGCTCACGAGCTTGGTGTTGCTTGGATTCTTGACACTATCTCCAAAGGATTCAAACTTATAAGGAACAGCATACGGCAGTAAGTTAACAGCAGACGTAAAAACATCAATGCAGTATCCTTTGAAAGCATTAGTGTCCTCTGACTGTCCCACAAATTCTGTATAACTCACTCGATGTGGAACACCGATTACCATCTGTCTCCCATTCTCAGGAAATACCCATCCACGCGGTTTTTTCATTGTAGGACCGGGCCAAACCACATCGTACAATGCTTCAGAAGAACTTGACTGGTGAGGTGGATCCGTGTTGACAGTTTCTGGAGGAATAGTTGACAAACCCGAAGAGTTTGACCAATACCCGATTTTTCTAACGCCAGTACCAAACACATTAAGAACTTCATAAGCCGGAAAAACCAAATCTTTGTCAGAAGTATACTCTATAATTCCGGTTAATCCTTTCATTTTAACCTTTAAGATATCTTGAAGCAATAAGTTTCCACCATTAAAGATGCTTAAAGAATTAAGATTCAAGATTTCTCCCTTTAGCACGTTCAACCGAATATCTTTTGAAAATGACATGTTTCCACCATGATCGAAGTAAGCGTCAAGTGCACGAGCGAGCAGCCAAACCGTGTCGTATGCATATAAACAGTAAGTACTTAATCCAAATGTGGTTAAGTTTCGCCACTCAGAAGCGAACTTTCTTGTGAGATTTGATTCTTTTGTGTATGATCTCAGTGTGATAAACCCTTGCATAACATCTATTGTCTTCAAAGGAAGCGGCGAACTAATGTCAATAACGGAAGAGAGCCAGTTTGTAGCAATCCAAACATACCCATTATCCAACATTTGAAGACTTCTAGCCACTTCAAGTATATCTAATCCCCAATTCGCATAAGTGTGGACAACAAGAACTCTTGACTCCATTAACGCAACTTGAACCAAAACATCGCTTATATCGGTTTTGGTGGCTTGGGGGCTGATAGGCGCTTTATGGGAGATCTTACATCCTCTAGCTGCTAACTGATCACCTAAGGATATTATTCCATTTCTGCCGTGATCATCATCCATGTAAATTGCTATAACATGTCTCCATTCATAGTATACAACTATGTCTGCTATGGCAGCCATTTGATAAAGATCACTGTGAGTTGTACGGACAAAGAACGGATATTGAAGTGAAGATAATGTCGGATCAGTGGCTGTGAATGACAGAAGAGGAACTTGAAGCTCGTTCGCCACATGGGAAATCACATGAGCTATAACCGAGCTTTGGGGGCCGATTATTGCCACGGCTTCTGTCTCCATGACTTGTAAAGCTGTTAACAGAAACAAATTAAAGCCCACAAGATGATTAATGATTTCAGATTACTTTGAGAAATTAGTCAACTCCTTTGTTGGTGATTTTCGTGTAATTAATGTCATTTAGTATAACTGGATTTACTTGGGGGGGGGGGGGGGGGGGGGGGGGGGGGGGGGGAGTTGCGTTGGATTTATGATTGGTGAAAAGTTGCATGGAAAATGGTGGCCACTAATTGCAACACAAAGCTAATATAATTTTCCAACAGTCGACAGTTATAACGGCTTTGTGTTGTACTCTTTTCATGCAGAGTTGCAACGTTTCGTCCTGATCATTGTGATTTTGAATGCCTACGAACAACTTAAGATCTTAAAGTGAACTCATACACAATTCAGAAAGTTATCCAGGTCTAATTAGAAATACAAAACCTACATTCTTCTTCTTTAAAATCGCATACAAACATCAATAATATTATAAACAAAGCTAATGTGTAAAAGATTTACCTGCCATCATACTTAGGAACCCACTGTAATTGGAGTCATGAAAAGTTATTTTCAACTTGGTTCCTTTAAGTATAGTTGGATCAGAATTGACATCTTCAATTGCAGCCTGTAAAGCTATTTTCGCCACTTTCCCAATGATGGAATCAAATGTCAATATAGACGCAATATTTATGACATCCGGTCTTGTAGAAACACTGGTATTGTTCATTCCTTCAGTAAAACATCCACTGAAATTAACCACCAAAACTACCAATGCCCAAACTAAATTCATAGGCATTTCTCTAACAAACCGGTTTCGTATACCCTGATATGCAAAAAAAATCATCATAAAATACATAAGTTTCTATAAACATGACATGGTTTTGAAAAAAAAAATCATAGAAACCGAAAATTGTAATGGTGATGAAAATGATAAAATGTAAACAAATATACTATTATTCAAATTACAATAGAATAACGACCCAACAAACAGACTTGAAACTAAATGAAATAATAACTAATAGTTATTTATTAAACTCTGTTAACAGGTTTTATGTAAGCAAGGAGTGAGAACAATGAAGTAAAGCTTGTGACAAAAAAAATTAGTAAATAATTATGGGTATCTGTCTGAGTTTACAATTTTACAAGTTGATAGTTTATGTAAGAAAAAGAACATAATTTTCAAAACCCACTTAAGCAAGACATTAAACAAGAACACACATCAAGAAAGACTCCAAAATGTGAAAAAATCACAACATTTTTCTAAATAATGTTGTTATATCTACATGTATATATATGTATCTACTATATAAAGAGAGGGAGAAAGAGGGAGAGAGGGAGATTACAGAGAATAGAAAGGACAAGCAGTATTAAGCTAAAATTGGAAAAAGGGTTACATTTATGGTAAAGAAATGATATCTTAAACTTCAGAAAAAAGGGATAAATCGTCACATGATTCTTGAATGATGTAAGAAAACACAAGTCCATTTTGTTCACATGACTATTACTTGAAGTGAATGGCGTAGAGAAATTTTCCACTTTGTTGTGATAATTGTCCCTATAAAGTTGATAAACATGTGTGATGGAGACGCATGCAGTTGGGGGTTTCTAGTCACATGTTTTGTCATTTCATAGTGCCTTTTATCTTCTTAAAATCAGAAAATATAAATGTTCAAACAAGGGGTAATAAAATCATACCCTTAAATTTTATTTTCACACCCTTTATATAGCCGTACAATATTATACTGTATAACGTTTATAATTTATACCGCCCGTATACATGGTTTGAAAATAAGATTTAGGGGTGCTCATATATGTTGTTTACGACTCTTGTATACGGGTCGTATAACGTTATACGACCCGTATATATCAATTTTTTTTATTTGTTGATTTGACGTAATATTCCTTGATACACGTGCGATTCAACGTAATATTCCTTGGTACGCGTGCGACTCGACGTAATATTCCTCGATTCTCGTGCGAGTTACTTGATTCGACGTAATATTCCTCGATTTGTGCGTTAATAATTTGAAAAGACGTAATATTCCGTAAAAACTTATACTAAATAAACGACTACAATCTTATTCATTTTCATTCAACTTCTATTCATTTCTTCTATATTCTCTCTCTGTTAAAGTTATATTACGCTATCAATGTCGTTTTAGGGCGACAATTATTTTTTCGGTGGTGACTCGGCTAGCGAGTCGAATAAGACGACATATGATTTGAATCAAAATAACAATTCAGGGTTGTGTGATTTAAATCTTCTATTCGATCTAAGTTTTATGTCTGATGCCAGTCAAGATCCGTGGGGTTTGGATGCCTATCAGGGTAACCATCATGGTTTAATTCTCAATGATTTTAGGTTTTGTGACTATGACGGTAGTGATCCATCGCCGTCTGATCGTGGAGAATCCCTGTCCGGTAGTGGAGGACCGCCGTTCGACGGTAAAGGTGATGATGAACCTAGTGAGTTTAAATTGACCAGGTATAACATTTATTTATATGTTTATTTGTTGTACGTTTAATAGAACCGTTTTATAACCCCAAAGTGTTTCGTCAGAAGTTTGATAGCATGGATGATTTGCTTAACTGGTGTAGAGCTATCGGAAGCGACAACGGGTACACCATATTCATTAAACGCATGAACTACGAGAAAGGCCCTAGCCACCAGCTCGTAAAAATATGGCTTATGTGCGATTGTGGCAGCCACCACAAGCCCAAACAACCATGGTCAGATGTAGCGGATCCAGAATAACCGGTTGTGAGTTCCAACTGACCAGGATACACAGAAAGAGGTTAAGAGTTTGGACTCTAAGGGTTGACAAAGCTAAGCACAATCATGAACCCATTTCGTATCATGAGGGACATCCGTCTCTAATGAAGTTGACTCCGGTGGAAGAGAGGACGATGGAGCAGTTGACTCATCAGAACATGTGACCATGAGACATTCTTTCAACTATTAAAAACAAAACCCCGAAAATGTCTCAGCAAGAACTACAATATACAATGCGCAGCGAAAGTGGGTCGGGGAGCAAGTCAGCGAGACTTCATTGCAGATTCTTTTTAACCGACTGAACAAAATTGGGTTTGTTTTCTTCCACCGAACATCTGAAAATGACGGAAGGCTACAAGATGTTTTCTTTATCCACCCGAAGTCGAACATGTTGTGGTGTGCCTTCCCGTATGTGTTGCTTATAGACTCCACCTACAAGATAAACCAGTACAAAATACCCCTTGTCAAGATTATTGGTGTCACATCTACATACCTCTCTTTTTGCATTGTTCATGCGTTCATAACCAACAAACGAGAGGAATACTTCACATGGGTGTTACAGAGGTTGAAAGATTTAGTGCACAGTGCTATGGAGCACTATTTCACGTGGGTGATACAGAGGTTGAAAGATTTAGTGGATAGTGCTATGGAGCCCCATGTAATAGTAACAGATAGAGACCTCACCCTCATGAACGCATGTGCAAGATTGTTATTTATCTTATGTTTATCTTTATTTTGTGTTGTTTGAAGATTGTTATCTTATGCACATGTTGTGCTGTTAGTTTATCTTAATCGACGACATATTACAAACTCGTAACATAATCAGCGACATATTACTAACTCTTAAGATAATCCGACATATTACAAACATGTAACATAATATGACATATTACAAACTCATAACATAATCCGACATATCTAAATAACATACAACATATGATATCGTGACTGTTTTGGTCAAAAATCAAGCAATGACAATGTAACCAAACTTTCTGTTGTGAGGTATGATGCTTGAATTGATGAACAACAATAAGGATCACTATGAAGTGTAATGAACAAGTGACACGAAGATTTATACGAGGAAAAAGCCCTTGATCAATGAATGATCTCCCGCATAAAAAACCTCGGGTGATGGAAACTACCGATCACCAACTCAAATTAAACAAGAAAATGTATTACAACTTCGGATGATAGCGAGCTAAGTACAAGGATCACTATAGTGTATTGTGTAGAAAATGTGTGTAATCGCCAAGTGTGTTAGCGAGAGCTGATGAGAGCGATTGTATGAGTGTGTGTGTAGCCAAAAATAGCCAAGTGTTCTAAAAGATAGCTCGCTACCCCCTTAAAATTAGAAAATATCTAGCCTAACTAACTGTCCGCAAATCGTGCAAGTCCTCCACGACTCCATAACGTCCATTTCTGACCAAGCACGTGCGGAATAGACTTAGAATATTCTCCAGGAATATCGCCAAGACCAAGTCCAAGTTAATAGTCCTGCAAAACAATTACGAATTCAAAGTAGACAATCGTTAGTACAGGGATCCTTATAGTGATCTATGATCCTGATCCTGCAACACTTCTGAGGATCACTACTTCAGACAGAATTGAGGATCACTAAACCCAACAGTAAATAAGGATCACTGATCATTTAGAAATCCACCCCTAACAATTGCCCCCAAAATATAAGGAGTAATTATGTAAATAAATGAGTTATATTTTGTTCTTATCCGTAACGAATTAATCAGATAACTAGCCGTTGGAGTCAGACTAGCCGTTACGATCATGACGTCACTGAGGTGATTATCCTGCAGAATCATTATTATAAATAGGAGTTAGAGATAGGGATCAATCAGCATTCAAATTCAAGAGAACTCCCTTTAAATTCTTATCCGACGATCAAGCAGGTAACTCTTTTCCTTTTCTTCTTTTACGTTTTCTTCCTCTGTTCATCTTTCTCCACCTTCTTCAAATCAAGATGATGCTGAGATCCTCACCAGCCAAGGATCATAAGAAGGAAAGTCCTCTCAAAAGCCAGGGGATCATTGAAGATTTGGTGAAAGAAATATGTTGTTTCTCTGATCCACAAATAGACAGAATTCGCCACTGTTTCCCGGCGAACACCATTTTCAAACCATTTGATCCCACCGTTTTAAGCGATTATGTCTCTGAAACTTGGGTAGCTTTCCCAGTCACACCTTTCACAATAGGATATTCATATCCCTTCCCTGAATTCACCCAATCCTTTTTCTCCCTCACTGGCATCTCCTATATTCAAGCTATGCCAATGATCTGGAGGGTCTTGTATACCCTTGAAAGGATCATTGAGCAAGAAGGAATTGACTTGGGAATGTCAGAATTAGCCGAGATGTATGACCTTACCACATTTGGATCCCACCGATATCTTATTCAAGCGTAAACCCGGAAAAGAACATCCCATCTTTAAAGCTACTAAAAATGATACCAACTGGAAACGGCGGTTCTTCTTTGTCAGAAGAGACTCTATCCCAAACGGAAAGGATCTATCCAGGGAGTGGTCCACCCATGGTAGGACAGAGGATCCTGAGTAGGATCACCAGATAATCTTGCTCTTGTGATAGGATCACTAACCCCCTTTTGTTTTATGTTATGCAGTTGTCACTGTTTCACACCTCATACCGTCTCCTGCTACCAAGGAAAGGCTTGCTGTTTTTAGAAGACTCGGTCCTGAAACAAGATCATTCAAGACAATCACCCAGGATTCTCAAGAGGTATCCTCAGGCTCTGTCACCATGTCAAGTAAGTATCCTGTTCTTTTTATATTCAAATGTTTAAATAAATAGTTATATATGAATATAATAAGGACACTTATCTGTTTTGGGTGTGTAGGCGCTGGAAGGTCATCGAGATCTGCTTCCAAATTTAGTGTCACTGAGCTTGACACCGTACGATCCTCTAAGAAGAAGCTTCCTGCCAGCCCAACTGCTTCGATCCCCAAGGCACCCGTTAAAGGAAGGGGTGGCAAGAAAAGAAAAGCCTCTGAAGCTAAGGATCTGCAAGGTCTGCCCCTGATCCGCCACCAGTTCCTTGAATACTTCAACGATGTAAGGATCCTTGTCCCTGCTTTAGGTATCCAGCTTATTTGAGGATCACCTGTTCTTGAATTGTTCTTTATCTTCTTTGCAGAAATTTGCTGAGATTGAAGACTACGTTGGGCATGTCGAGGAGCAGGACAAGAAGATTGCTGACCTCCAACAAGTCGCATTGCTCAAGGATCTTAAGATTGCTGACCTCCAAAAGGACCTCCACAATGCCAAAGCTGATACGGCCAAGGTTCTGATCAATGCTGATTATGAGAAGCATGACATCACTCAGGACGCTAAAGTCTCTGCTGCCATAGCGATGTACAAGACCAAATTGCAGATGGCCTCGGAAGCTCAGGATCCTGCCTTTGATAGGAGCAGCTGGGATGTGGAAGGCTGGAAGGCTAGGCTGGCTGAATTGGAGGATGAGGATGAGGCTGATGAGGTTCTGGCAATTGAGGCTAGTGGTAGTGGCAAGGATCATGCAAAGGATACTGGAGCTGGAGGGGATGATGATGCAGCGAAGGTGTAGGCTGCTTGAATGGGCGATGAAGGACATTTCTAGACGTAGCCGGAGCCCATTTTTTTAGTTTGGTTATGGTTTTTTGTTTTGATGATGTTTTGATAAACAATGGTTGGTCTGTTCTTGAACAATAGTAATCAGGGTTGAGGATCATGGATGATCCTTTGAACAATAGGTAGGATTACAAATGGTGGAGGGATCCTCTGTTTGGGGGATGAAGCCATTGTGATCCTGCCGTCTTTAATTTCCTGCACTTGTTAGACCTATGAACAATGGACACCCTTTGCCAACCCATGTGGACGGGCCACGTTTTGCTGGTAGAAACGTGGGTTGGCAATTTTGACAACCTTAAAAGGGTTTAAGCTTTTGTGAATAAAATGACTTTAACTTTTTGGCTATATCCTGTGTTGATATCCTTATTGTTATTTTATTTTTCAATCTATTGTGATGTTCATGTCGTTTAAACTCATCAAGTAAGGAAAAATTTTAAAAAATATCCCTTAAGGATATGATCAAGGATCACATAAAAAATAATTTAAGGATCATAAGTTCAGTTGTCAAAGGATAAGCGTCACTTAAGTACATAATGAATAAAATCAAAACAGATAAGGATCATACCTGAGAATCCAAGTTAGGATCCTATCCTTTAACACTTAAAATTAGGATAACCCAAGATACAAACCTTAGTTGAAAGTAAGGATCAAGAATCCTTGGTCATTTATCTTCACAAGCCTGAAATAAGATATTACTTGGGACTGAGCCAATATAAGATGAATGTTAGTAACTGGGGACAAGCCCAACAATTCTGGGGACAAGACCAATATACTGGGGACAAGCCCAAAGGATAACTGGGGACAAGCCCAAAGGATCATATGTAAACTGGAGTATGGCCCTCACTGACGACTATCCAAGCTTAGTGACATGAAAATGCCAAAACCTTAGCTAACGTGAAAACGTTAGAAACCTTAGGAACGGATGTATGGTACGTCTACCATTATACGTAGGATCCTGAATATAGCCAGTACAATGAAATTGTCAGCCCCTAAAGCGGGTACTGGTCCCATTGCCATGAACTATACCAGGATCATCGTGCGCTATTGGCGAAACTGGGGACAGGCCCAAACTGGGGACTAGCCCAAAGAACTGGGGTCAAGCCCAAATAACTGGGGTCAAGCCCAAATAACTGGGGTCAAGCCCAAATAACTGGATACTTCTGTGGATATTCAATCCTTAGTTAAGGATACCTGAACCTTCAAAACTCAGAATCATGTAAAAGGAGGATAAAGGACGCAGGATCCTTATCCTTGTAAGAGAATAAAAAGAATGAAATAGTTTGAGATTGGAATGTTACCAGAAAGAGGATCATCTGTCAGTGGGGATCCTTCAAGGATACTTGTCTGGTAAGGATCGCGGATCATGATCACATGAAATATTTCTTCAAATGGACAGCATTCCAAGCTCTAGGTAGCAAATCACCTTCCATTGTTAGCAATCGATATGCCCCCTTTTCTGCTTCAGCTTCAATCAAATAGGGGCCTTCCCACTTTGGTGCTAGCTTTCCATCAGCAGGATTGGTGGTGTTTTGAAATGCTTTCCTTAATACCATATCCCCAACTTGGAATTTCCTGAGCCTGACATTTTTGTTGTAAGCTCCAGCCATCCTTTGTTGATAACTGGCCATCCTAATCCTTGCTAAATCCCTGATTTCTTCTATAGTATCCAAGTCTTGAATCAAGTTTTCAGTATTTTCTTCAGGATCACGAATGCTTGTTCTTGCAGTTGGAACCACCATCTCTGTAGGGATCACTGATTTTGCCCCAAATACCAAAGAAAATGGAGTTTGGCCTGTAGCATTCTTGGGAGTTGT
This sequence comes from Helianthus tuberosus, assembly GCA_030545235.1. NCBI lineage: Eukaryota > Viridiplantae > Streptophyta > Magnoliopsida > Asterales > Asteraceae > Helianthus > Helianthus tuberosus. Next base: position 72,018,743 of record CM060369.1, on the reverse strand, counting down.
CCTATCAGCCCAAAGCACATAAGGTAGTTCTTCTGCCCATTTTCCTTTCTTGGATCCAAGCTTCTTCTTCAAATTGTTGATGATGATCTTGTTGGATGACTCTGCCTGACCATTAGCTTGTGGATGGACTGGTGTTGATGTTATCATCTTAATCCCCCAACTGTCACAAAAGTTAGTGGTTCTATTCCCAATAAATTGGGATCCATTATCACAAATAATCTCAGAAGGGATACCAAATCTAGTAATAATGTTTCTTTTAATAAAGGATATAACTTCCTTTTCTCTGACTTGAGCAAAGGCTTCAGCCTCTATCCACTTAGAGAAGTAATCAGTCATAGCAAGCATGAATACTTTTCCACCAGGTGCCTTAGGAAGCTTTCCAACTATATTCATTCCCCATCTCATAAATGGCCAAGAAGAGGATATAGGATGCAAGAGCTTTGCTGGTTGGTGAAGGATATTACTATGCCTCTGACAAGGATCACACTTCTTGGCATACTCCACAACATCCTTCTTCATAGTGGGCCAATAGTATCATGTCCTCAGGATCCTTGAGAATAATGCCCTGCCCCCAGTGTTGTTTCCATAATCTCCTTCATGGAAATCCTTTAGGACTTCTTGAATTTCAGGATCCTCAATGCATCTTAATTATGGTCCTGCAAGAGATCGTTTATACAACATATTATTTAATATTGTAAATTGAGATACCTTAATTTTGAAAGCCCTTGGGTTTTCTCCTGTAGGAATTTCTCCATGTTGTATGTATCTCATGATTGGGAGTATCCATGATCCTGAATGAGATTGGGTATTATCACTAGGGATGATTGCAGAATCTTCTCCTATCTCCATGGCTACATGATCCTTGATAGCAGGGGTCAGGATATGGATAATAGGGATCTTGATATCCTCAGGAATTTTCAAAGATGATCCTAGATTGGCTAATGCATCAGCTTCTGCATTCTCTTCGCTTGGTACCTGTGTCAAACTAAAGGATACAAAAGAGAGTGCCAATTCTTTGACTATCTCCAAATATTTGATTAGCTTTTCACCTTTAACAGCATAGGATCCATTAAATTGATTAGTGATCAATAAAGAATCTACATGTACCTCAAGATACCTGATGCTCATGTGCTTTGCAATTTCCAAACCAGCTATTAAGGCTTCATATTCAGCCTCATTGTTGGTAGTTTGAAATTCACAAGCTATGGAGTGGGGTATTATGTCCCCATGTGGCGATTTTAGTAGTATTCCAAGCCCTGTTCCATTTACATTGGAGGATCCATCAGTGAACAGTATCCAAGGATCCTTGGTTTCTTCAAGCTGTTGGACTTCTAGTTCAGCCTCCTTTTGCAAATCACTACTAAAATCTGCCACAAAGTCAGCTAAGGCTTGGGATTTGATGGCAGTCCTTGGTTCATATCTTATATCATTTGCACTCAACTTCACTGCCCACTTGGCCATCCTTCCTGACATTTCAGGTTTCCTGAGAACATTCTTAATTGGGAAATTAGTTTTAACAATAATGGCATGAGTCTCAAAATAATGTCTTAATTTAGTAGATGCCATAATTAATGCAAGGATAAGTTTTTCTAAATGTGAATACCTGGATTCAACATCAAGTAAGCTCTTACTTACATAATAAACAGGATGTTGTGTACCTTGGTGATCCTTAACAAGGACCGCACTTACTGCTTTTGAGGATACCGCCAAGTATAAGGATAACACATCTCCCTTTTCTGGTTTCATCAAGGCTGGGGCTGAGGATAGGTAATCCTTAAGAGCTTTAAGGGCACTTTCATGCTTCTCAGTCCATTCAAATTTCTTGTTCTTCCTCAGGATGTCATAGAACTCCTTGCACTTTTCTGAGGATTTGGATATGAATCTGTTCAAGGCTGCGATCCTGCCAGTCAACCTTTGCACATCCTTAGCATTGGCAGGAGATTTGATATTCACAATAGCCTTAATCTGCTCTGTACTTGCTTCAATGCCCCTCTTTGTCACCATATATCCTAAGAATTTACCTGCCCTTACACCAAAATGACACTTAGAAGGATTAAGTTTCATATTATATTTATCAAGGATATTGAACGCTTCCTCCAAGTGTTTAAGATGATCCTCAGCTTTCTTGGACTTAACCACCATGTCATCAATATAGACTTCCATAGTGTGTCCAATTTGCTCCTTGAACATCATATTGACTAGCCTTTGATAAGTAGCACCTGCATTCCTTAATCCAAATGGCATAGCAATATAACAGTATATACCAGTTGGGGTCATAAAGGCTGTATCCTCTTGATCGGATGGTTCCATCTGAATTTGTTGAAATCCAGATGAAGCATCCATAAAAGTTAACAACTCATGACCCGCGGTAGCATCCACCATGGAGTCAATGTGGGGTAATGGGAAAGGATCCTTGGGACATGCCTTGTTTAAATCTGTAAAATCGACACGTACCCTCCACTTTCCATTTTTCTTTTGAACAACAACCACATTGGCTAACCATCTTGGATACTTAACCTCTCTAATCATACCTGCTCGAAGTAGCTTATCTACCTCTTCCTGGATAATAGCATTTCTTTCAGGTGCAAACTTCCTCCTCTTTTGATGAATTGGCTTGAATGACCTGTCAATGCCAAGTTTGTGAGTAATTATATCTTTAGATATACCTGTCATGTCTTCATGTTTCCAGGCAAAGGTGGTTTTCCTTCTTTTGAGAAAGGATACTAGCTCCCGTTCAATATCGCTAAGGATCCCTGACCCTATGAAGATCTTGGATTCAGGATCATCAGGATCCATGAGGATTTCTTTCAAATCCTGTTCTCTTGCCTCCAAGACATCTCTTGAAGGATACTTTAATTGCTATTGCTCCCTTAGTCTTGAGGCTGGTTTCATTGATGAGGTATAGCAATTCTTAGCCTCCTGTTGATCACTCTCAATTTTCACCACTCCCCATGGACTTGGAAGCTTTACACGCTGATGATAGGTGGATGGGACTGCCTTCATATCATGTATCCATGGCCTGCCAAGGATAACATTACAACACGATAAGCAATCAATAACACAAAACTTTTGATAAGAATGCAATCCTTCAATATAGATTGGGAGTTTGATGTCCCCCAATGTATTCTTTGTTTCCCCACTGAATCCCACAAGTACTGAGGATCTTGGGATAATATCAGACTCTGGGATATTCATTTTCTTGAGAACATCCAGCTGAATGATGTTCACAGAGCTTCCTCCATCTATAAGGATCCTGTGAACAAAGTGGTTAGAAATAAACAATGTAATTACAAGACCGTCATGATGAGGATCCTGGATGTCAACACGATCATCCTCATCAAAAGTAATGACTTTATCCTGGGTGACAACGGAGGTCCAGATGGGTCTGTCTCCATTATTCATCTTGGTTTCCTTAGCGTGTCTTTTTGCTGCTGAGAAGGATGTACCACAGATGTCTGATCCACCGGATATGAAATTTATGACTTGTGCATCTGCTGGAGGAGCAGGAGCCCTTTCCGGGATCCTTTCAGGATCCTGGGTCCTTGAGTTCTTTCGTCCCAAGAGTTCTTTTAAATGCCCCTTGCTCAACAAGTAACCAATTTCCTTTCTAAGTGCAATACACTCTTCGGTGAGATGCCCAAAATCCTCATGATATGCACACCACTTGGATTTATCCTTTGTAGCAGCTGGTTTATCACTTTTCCGTGGCCACCTAGCTTTCTCACCTAGATTCTGCATTGCAAGGATTAGTTCATTGTTATCAACAGAAAAACAATATTCAGAAATAGGAGGATAATCCTCATCATCCTCTTCTTGTTCCACTGCGTGCACATTCTGGTTATCAGATCTGTTGTAGGACTTGGATTTATTGTTCCTGAAGTAGGATCCTTGTTTATCCTGTTTTGAGGATCCTGTCAATCTGTCCTGGATCCTTTTGTCATCCTCTAGGCGGATGAACCTAAGGGCCCTAGTCCTTACTTCATCAAGATTCCTGCAAGGTGTCATAACAAGATCATCATAGAATAATGAATGCCTAAGCAATCCCATTTTAAAGGCTTCTACAGCCGTAGCAATATCCAAATTAGGAATATCTAAGGATTCTTTACTAAACTTAGTGATATAATCTCTAAGTGATTCATTTTGACCTTGTGTTACCCTATATAAATCACTAGTTAATCGTTCAAACTTTCTACTACAAGAGAATTGACTATTGAACAAGTTAACTAAATTAGCAAATGAAGTAATAGAGTAAGGGGGAAGACTTAGCAGCCATTTAAGAGCAGATCCTGTAAGTGTGGATCCAAATCCCTTGCATAGACATGCTTCTTTCAACCTTTCAGGAATTGGATTGATCTCCATCCTCTCCCTGTACTGAGCTTCATGCTCTTCGGGATCCGTTGAACCATCATATAGCTTCATTGATGGTATCTGGAATCTTTTAGGTATCTCAGCATCACATAAAGGTGGTGCAAAACGAGATATTCTATGGCTACCATCCGCAATCTCAGGAATGGGTTTAACCACTCCTGGTACACTGGATATCATATCCTTAAGCTTCTGTAGCTCCCTAGCCATGGCCTGATTGATACCTGTATCCTGCATAAAGCCATGGTTAGTGTTATATAAATTATTAAAAGTGTTACCTCCCACAGGATTCGAGTTTGGAATTGTGGATGCGAATCCATCTTGTCGAGACTCTGGCATGATTGAAGGACCAGAGGAGGCAATGGTCTGCATTGGTATGAAGTCTCCTTGATGAACGTCCGAGTTCTGAGGCTGCATACTTCTCAAGGATCCTTGATTTTGAAGGAGGTTGGATCCTTGGAATTGAGATGATCCTTGAACCTGAAAGGATCCTGGGACCAGGGAGGATCCTTGAACAAGGGGGAATCCTGGGACCAAAGAGGATCCTGGGACCAAAGAGGATCCTGAGATCTGGGAGGATCCTTGGACTCGAGAGGATCCTTGGACTCGGGAGGATCCTTGGACCTGGGAGGATCCTTGGACCTGGGAGGATCCTTGTACTGCATGCATTCCCACATATCCTCCTGACGTGAAGTATCCCTGGTGCTAAGAGGAGGATCCTGATGGCTGAGAAGAGGATTCCTGCGGCTGGAAGTAAGAGCCAAATGCCTGACTCATTGTTGTTGTTCCATAACGCCTTCCTGGTAGTTCACCCAAGTATTGCACGTCCGGAACTACTGAGTGTTGGGAAGTTATGACCGGAGTGTCGAAGTTCAGCGACCTTGGCATCAGAGGGGAGTGGTCCTCCACTGATTTCTTCTGTTTCTTGATTTCATCGATCTCCCGGAGGATCCTTTCGTTGGTTTTATCCTGCTCTTGTGCATGATTCCTCATCTGCAAAATCAGAGCATAAAGATCATTAGTAGTAGGATAAGTTGAAACAGAAGAAGTAGGTGGTTTTTGGAAAATAGGAGTTGGTTTCTTCGCAGCATTCTCAGCATTCTTCTGGGATCCAGAAGGTGGTGGAGGCAAAGGAGGAACGCCTTGTGAAGAACTGAATGAGGGCATCAAACTTGAAGTATTCTTCACTGAGGAAGCCATCTGTTTGGTTGTAGCGAATCGAAATGACCACGAAAACACGAATCTTTCTAGGAATGAAGCACCAATTGCCCCACGGTGGGCGCCAAACTGTTTTGGTCAAAAATCAAGCAATGACAATGTAACCAAACTTTCTGTTGTGAGGTATGATGCTTGAATTGATGAACAACAATAAGGATCACTATGAAGTGTAATGAACAAGTGACACGAAGATTTATACGAGGAAAAAGCCCTTGATCAATGAATGATCTCCGGCATAAAAAACCTCGGGTGATGGAAACTACCGATCACCAACTCAAATTAAACAAGAAAATGTATTACAACTTCGGATGATAGCGAGCTAAGTATAAGGATCACTATAGTGTATTGTGTAGAAAATGTGTGTAATCGCCAAGTGTGTTAGCGAGAGCTGATGAGAGCGATTGTATGAGTGTGTGTGTAGCCAAAAATAGCCAAGTGTTCTAAAAGATAGCTCGCTACCCCCTTAAAATTAGAAAATATCTAGCCTAACTAACTGTCCGCAAATCGTGCAAGTCCTCCACGACTCCATAACGTCCATTTCTGACCAAGCACGTGCGGAATAGACTTAGAATATTCTCCAGGAATATCGCCAAGACCAAGTCCAAGTTGATAGTCCTGCAAAACAATTACGAATTCAAAGTAGACAATCGTTAGTACAGGGATCCTTATAGTGATCTATGATCCTGATCCTGCAACACTTCTGAGGATCACTACTTCAGACAGAATTGAGGATCACTAAACCCAACAGTAAATAAGGATCACTGATCATTTAGAAATCCACCCCTAACAACAACTTCGGATGATAGCGAGCTAAGTACAGAGATCACTATAGTGTATTGTGTAGAAAATGTGTGTAATCGCCAAGTGTGTTAGCGAGAGCTGATGAGAGCGATTGTATGAGTGTGTGTGTAGCCAAAAATAGCCAAGTGTTCTAAAAGATAGCTCACTACCCCCTTAAAATTAGAAAATATCTAGCCTAACTAACTGTCCGCAAATCGTGCAAGTCCTCCACGACTCCATAACGTCCATTTCTGACCAAGCACGTGCGGAATAGACTTAGAATATTCTCCAGGAATATCGCCAAGACCAAGTCCAAGTTGATAGTCCTGCAAAACAATTACGAATTCAAAGTAGACAATCGTTAGTACAGGGATCCTTATAGTGATCTATGATCCTGATCCTGCAACACTTCTGAGGATCACTACTTCAGACAGAATTGAGGATCACTAAACCCAACAGTAAATAAGGATTACTGATCATTTAGAAATCCACCCCTAACAGTGACATATTCTTTTTCCATAATAAAGTCGAAAATATTCAACACTTATACGTTTTCGATTTTATAAATTTACAAAAAAAAAGTTATTTAAATATATATGGGTCGTATAAGGTTATAAATCCCGTATATATATATATAGGGTCGGGATTTAGAGAAAACGGTAGAAAGTGTGAGAACGGTGAGAACGCTTATGGATCGTCCGATCAAAACAATCTATGGACTAGATTGGCGCGGTGGCGTTTTCATAAATAACATCAATTTTAATACGTGGACGCTCTTCATTAAGGGTAAAAGGGTCTTTTGACTTCTCCACACAAAAACGCCATCTCATGAAATAAAACGCCAAAAACAAAAATCACACACCATTCTAGTAAAAATGCCATTAGATATAAAACGCCAAACTTAATATGTCAGATTATTAAGTGCTGAACCAGTAAGAGGTCTGAACCATTAAGTGAGTTAATATGTCAGATTATTAAGTGTTGAACCAGTAAGAGGTCTGAACCATTAAGTGAGGTCTTAACCATTAAGTGAGGTCTTAACCATTCAGACTCAGTATCATGCTTAACCATTCAGAGGCAAATGTCTGAACCATTCAGACATCTGCTCGCTAAACAAACAATTTGAACCATTAAGTGTTGAAGCAGTAAGAGGTCTGAACCATTAAGAGCCTCATTGAGAGGCAAACAAACAGCACCTTAGGCAGTTAGCTGGTTGACCATGTCTTCACCTGGATAAATATGTCTTAAAAGTAGCTAGAGGTGTCAAGGTGTGTAATAAAACCGTAAAGGTGTTCATCCCCAACGGTTCTAGTTCTAAGGTGGATATTGGTGTAAATTTGTAAGTACGTTTAACTGGTTGAATTGAACAAATATGATCAACTCTATGCAAATTGATGCAAATCTTTTATATATAAAGTAACATGTCTAGGGTTTGGATCAACCATAAAACTATGAGATTAATCTAAATGTGGAACTTTAGGTCATCTGCTATGGTACACATATGACTGACATTACAACATTTTGATCATTTGAGGGTGTCCACTGACATATCTATCCTGCGGCCATTATAGTTCTGTAACGATGCATTATCTGCGTACGTCCCGTTGCTATTATAGTTCTGCATCGGAGCATTATTTGCATACGTCGTGCTTGAACTTCCTTCTGAAAACTTTCTCTTTGAACGCGCTTTTGTCGTCTCTTCTTTTTCATCAACAAACGAAATGAATGTTTTAATGGGTCTTGATTGGATGCTTCTTTCAGTTGTCTCAGAAAGGTCCGGATAGTGTTTGTAAAATTGACGTATTGTTAGTGCAATGTATATGATAAGCGCAAGAAAACAAGCCATTCCAAATATTAAAAACAGGCCTTGAAAGCTTGCGAATTCGAGCTGGTCAACTTCAAATTTTGTTCCTTGTGAGCTGCACGCGCTTCTCAGTAACCATTTGTCATGGATCCTTTGCAGCTCGCCGTTTTCTGATAGTTTTAGAATAGCGGTTGACAGATCGGCTGCTAAAGGAGAGTCTCGTGGGAAGGCCTGCGATGAAATAAGATTGAAAATAATTCAGGTTGACTTTAGAAGTCAAATCTTTCTGTGCAGAAAGTGGATGTTTGACTTCCAAGGTCAAAAATTTGGTGTTGTTATGATTCAAGTTTGATTATTATGTTTTTCAAAGTAATATTTGTATTTTAATGGTAACGGAAACTCCTACATCTGAGCAGAAAAGTCAATGTTTGCAAGAAGTAATGCATAGGTAAAGATAAAGTCAAATTCATGCAAGGATCTGGAGTTGAAAATTGTATGTTTGACCATAATAGTCAAAGTTAGAAGGACTCACAATAAATTCAGAAGTCAAACGTTGACTTTTTATGAGCAAATCTATAATGAAATATATGAACTTTATGTGATCATTTGAACCTGTAGTTAATGTATCTAACTACAAAAGTCAAAGGTAGCAAAAAATTAGTGAGGTGGTTAACTTTTTAAGATGCAAACAAATCAGCAATCCTACAAAAATGCCAAAAAAAACACACTACATTTTGCAAGAATGATCTTATTTTTGTTAACTGTGAGAACTTGTTACTAGTAAACTCACTCGACCCCACAAATACCCTGCTAACCAATGAGACCAGTTAAAACTAGGGCTGTCCAAAAAGCTCGCGGCTCGGAGCTCGCTCGAATTTAGCTTGGAAAAAGCTCGCTCGATATGGCTCGGTGTGAAAGTGAGCCGAGCCGGCTCGGCTCGGTTAGAAAGTGAGCCTAGCTCGGCTCAGCTCGTGACGAGCCAAATTGGCTCGGTTTGGCTCGCTTGGTAGCTCGGCTCGGCTTAGCTCGAATTATTTTACTTATAATATATTTTATTTTTATACACATATAATATATTACAAAAAAAGTGATTATTATTTACATGTATTTAGGCTTTTAGTTTGATATCTATGACATATTTAAAGGTTGATTGTCATGCTAATGAACAAATATTGTATTTACTTTAAATATAAAACTTATTTTGCGTTGTTGAACGTGATTTTGCCTTGTAATGTATTAGGTTGAACTTATTTTGAATATGTTCTTTTGAAGTATTGAATAATATTTTAGAATACTGAATTTTGAGAGCTATGTATTAATTTTTATTTTTAAAATCGAGCCAAACCAAGCCGAGCCGAGCCAGCTCGGTTTAAAACCAAGCCGAGCCCGAGCTTAGATTTTCAGCTCGGTTTCAAATCCGAGCCGAGCCAGCTCGGTTTATAATCGAGCCGAGCCCGAGCTTGCCCTAGCTCGGCTCGGCTCATGAACAGCCCTAGTTAAAACACATCTTGCGTTAAATAGGTGACCTTGAAGGGGGTAAAGATAGAAAACCAGTGAAAGCTGGATTCGGACCGGTAAGGCGCTTATCATTGTGCCACCCCCTTGAAGGTCAAGAATGATCATTTTTGACAAATGTCAAGTGTGGAGTGCAGTGGCGGACCTAGGAATTTTTTCCTGAGGGTGCAAAATATTTTCAAAGATTTTAGGCCCCTACCTGTATAAAAATACCGGTTCATAGCGGGTCGGGTCGGATCATGTAAGACAAAAGAACATCAAACTAAGATTTATAAATCATCAAAAACACGTCAAACGTCATTACAAATTACAAACGTATTTAAAATTGTGCCCTACAAGTTTTTTATTTTTTATTTTTTTGAAATATATCTAAAATATCATCTAAAGATACTAAACAGGCCATAAGTTCATTACATTCTTACTTATTGTTCCTAACACATATAATTTGCTCTATAAGTTCATAAACAACACTAAACACTTAAACAAAATAAACAATCATGTTCAACCATAGCCCAAAACTTTCAATTATATTTTTAAATATTCAAGTCCTAATATTAAATGTTGATTACTTGTAACTAATCACTTAAACAAACAAAGCTATAAATAAAACAACAAAATCATTTAACTACAAGTCTAGAACAACAACAAAAATATAAAAAGATCAAACCCTTACACATCTATATTTTCTCCTAATCATCACATAAAACAAAATAAATAAATAAACCATACTAGTTCTATATTGGAATTCTGACGTAATATGGGTCGTTCCAACCGGAATTTTGGTTTTTCCGGTAAAAAAAGCCACCAGGTCGTGAGCAGTGGCGTCAAGTCGCTGGGAGTTGTTTTGGGGCGGGATTTGGAAATGGAATTGGTGGATGGGTTTGGGTTATTTTATTTAGTTCAAATTTCTTTAGGTTGGGTGTGGGCTTGTGTTAATAAAAATTGATTGCAGATTGGGATTTGATTGGATTAAATAATTAAGTGAATAAGTGGTTAATAATTATTTTTTTCATAAGTGGGGCGTTTGAAAATTTTCAAGGGGTGCTGGTGAAAAATTCAAAGGGGTGCGGTCGGGATTTCCGGCGAAAAATAACACTAAAAAATATTTTTTCATCGGGTGCGCCCGCCCGCCCACTCTTGGCTTAGGGTGGGTACGCCCATGGTGGAGTGTAGCGTTTATTGCATGCATTTCCACTAGCATGCAAAAAATAATTCTTGTAAAAGCTAATTGGTAGAACATAATAATGTATCAACTAAAACTTTGTACTTACAAATCCCCATCCATTTTTGGTGAATTCTTGTCCAACAATGCTGAAATCACACCTGGTTGAAAGAAACAGTTCAAGGTATGCGCGCTCATCAACAACTGCAGCAACACCACCATGATTTGGACCCGCCTTTAACGCCTTTTCAAAGTCTTCAGGCAACGACAGAGGAATTAATCGATCTTCATGAATACCATATTCAGCTATAAGATAATTACGGACGAATGAGTTTTCTTGGTACCCAATGGGATCTTTGCTTGCCATTAAACTATCTATTCCTTTGATAGGCGAATAAAGTTTTTGAACGGTCAAGATTGAGGTCAAATTAGCAGTATAGCTTGAATTTATTATCAGAACCACAAATAACCATAGAATTAGAACCATACGACCCAGAGCGCTCAGTGTGTTTTCTCCTGCATAAACCAAGATCATACAACATTTTGTTCCATTCTAGAAAAGATACTTTAAGTGATGATATTCAAGAATGAAATAGATCATGTGATTAGTTAAGTAAAAAAGGTTCAATATCATGGTAAAGAATTAAGTTTTTATTTATTTATTTTTTTTTTTTTTATAAAAACGAAGGAAATACTTACTGTGGGAGGAAAACATAGTTGAAAAGCTAAACCTGCAAATAACGAAAGACAAGGATGTGATCAATGTCCTTAGATGTGCATAATCTGTAGGGGTGTCAATCGTTTCGGATTGATGGGTTGGTGGGTTGAAATGTGCAACCCAAACCCGACCAATATTGTTATTCGTGTCAAAGATTTCAACCCTAACCTGCACACATATAAATTCGGGTCAACTCGAACACGACCCGTTTAACCTGTATTTTAAACGAGTCATACATATTGACTATTTATAAGCGAGTTGTAGGGTTTTAAGCGGGTTTATCAATAAACAGTTTAATGGTGAGTATGAGTGTGACAAGTAAATATATAGTGTACTATAACTAAGACTAACCATGTAAAATGGAAACGGAAAAAACAAAAACAAAAATATACATGTTTTTTTTTTTCTAAACACTTAAACGGGTTAATGGGTCAACCCGAACCTGACCTGTTTTTAATACGGGTCAACCCGAACCGACCCAATTTTTTAAACTGCCCGTGTTAGTCGACCCGAACCTGTTTTTAATACGGGGTCAAGAATTGCCGCCCCTTATGTTTAAACATTTAAAGCTGATTATTTAACATGCAAATCCAAACAGCCTCTGAGGTAACGAGGTTGGATCACGCATTTGGTGATATATGGAAAAAAAGACAATTTTATGTAGTCTTCGTGCAGTCTGTAGAACAAAAATTAGAAAGACACTTACCATAGAACTGTGACAATCTGTTTCTTAGGAGGACCACGAAATTCATCGTTTATACGATGTTCTAGAGTCCAAACAACAACTCCAACAACTATGAAAAAAATCCCTGAAACACACCACATTAAAGGAGAGAACGGTCTAAGGAAAGCCCAAGTACTAGACTTTGATCTCGTAACAGGTGCCACTACAACAAGCCCAGATTCAATAAAAGGTTGCGAAAAATCTGCTAGTCGTGTCCGATTAGTAGTTATAGCAATGTCTCCCACCGCAGCGTCATAAACCTGCATTATATTTGTAAAATTTCAAGAGCATTTAACAAGAAAATGTACTTAGAATCATGTCGGATTGCATCGCTTCTTCGGTTTTTTATTTAGAGGTAGCAAGAAAAGGACATGATGGGTTGATTGGGTAACGGGTCAAAATGGGCCGGGTTGACCATGAACACTTTCGGTCTAAACATTGTAATTTTCTTTGTAAATAACTAGTGCGCCAAATATGATTACTAACACATATTTTCAGGATGTTTTATACATTGAAAATAGAGGAAAGTACATGGATAGTCCCTGTGGTTTTCCAAAATTTTGGATTTGGTCTCTAGCTTTCCAAAAGTACACGGATGGTCCCAGTGGTTTACACTTTGTAACGCAGTTAGTCCCCAACTTATGCCAAAAGTACATGGATGGTCCTTGTAGTTTGCACTTTGTAACACATTTAGTCCCTAACTTGGACCTCCTGAAACCTTTAGAATTGTTGGATGGGAACTAAATGCGTGACAAAGTGCAAACCACAGGGACCATCCGCATAGTTTAGAAAGATGAGTGACTTATGGTATGTTTGACCAATTTGACAGGTTTTCTTTTAAGCTCATCTTTCATTTTCGAAACATTTTATCCGTTTGCTAGTAAGAGATAAGTAACCAAAAGGAAATACTCACACCAGAGTTTATCAAGCTCACGAGCTTGGTGTTGCTTGGGTTCTTGACACCATCTCCATAGGATTGAAACTTATAAGGAACAGCATACGGCAGTAGGTTAACAGCAGACGTAAAAACATCAATGCAGTATCCTTCGAAAGCATTAGTGTCCTCTGATTGTCCCACAAATTCTGTATAACTCACTCGATGTGGAACACCGATTACCATCTGTCTCCCATTCTCAGGAAATACCCATCCACGCGGTTTTTTCATTGTAGAACCGGGCCAAACGACATCGTGCAATGCTTCAGAAGAACTTGATTGGTGAGGTGGATCCATGTTGACTGTTTCCGGAGAAATAGTTGACAAACCCGAAGAATTTGACCAATACCCGATTTTTCTAACGCCTGTACCAATCACATTAAGAACTTCATAAGCCGGAAAAACCAAATCTTTGTCGGAAGTATACTCTATAACTCCGGTTAATCCTTTCATTTTAACCTTTAAGATATCTTGAAGCAATAAGTTTCCACCATTAAAGATGCTTAAAGAATTAAGCTTCAAGATTTCTCCCTTTAGCACGTTCAACCGAATATCTTTTGAAAATGACATGTTTCCACCATGATCAAAGTAAGCGTCAAGCGCACGAGCGAGCAGCCAAACCGTGTCGTATGCATATAAACAATAAGTACTTAATCCAAATGTGGTTAAGTTTCGCCACTCAGAAGCGAACTTTCTTGTGAGATTTGATTCTTTTGTGTATGATCTCAGTGTGATAAACCCTTGCATAACATCTATTGTCTTCAAAGGAAGCGGCGAACTAATGTCAATAACGGAAGAGAGCCAGTTTGTAGCAATCCAAACATACCCATTATCCAACATTTGAAGACTTTTAGCCACTTCAAGTATATCTAATCCCCAATTCGCATAAGTGTGTACAACAAGAACTCTTGACTCCATTAACGCAACTTGAACCAAAACATCGCTTATATCGGTTTTGGTGGCTTGGGGGCTGATAGGCGCTTTATGGGAGATCTTACATCCTCTAGCTGCTAACTGATCGCCTAATGATATTATTCCATTTCTGCCGTGATCATCATCTATGTAAATTGCTATAACATGTCTCCATTCATAGTATTCAACTATGTCTGCTATGGCAGCCATTTGGTAAAGATCACTGTGAGTTGTACGGACAAAGAACGGATATTGAAGTGAAGATAATGTCGGATCAGTGGCTGTGAATGACAGAAGAGGAACTTGAAGCTCGTTCGCCACATGGGAAATAACATGAGCTAAAACCGAGCTTTGGGGGCCGATTAAGGCCACGGCTTCTGTCTCCATGACTTGTAAAGCTGTTAACAGAAACAAATTAAAGCCCACAAGATGATTAATGATTTCAGATTACTTTGAGAAATTAGTCAACTCCTTTTTGTTGGTCATTTTAGTGTAATTAATGTCATTTTAGTATAATTGGATTTACTTGGGGGGGGGGGGGGGGGGGGGGGTGGGAAGAGGAGAAGTTGCTTTGGATTTATGATTGGTGAAAAGTTGCATGGAAAATGGTGGCCACTAATTGCAACACAAAGCTATTATAACTGTCCAACAGTCGACAGTTATAACGGCCTTGTGTTATACTCTTTTCATGAAGAGTTGCAATGTTTCGTCCCGATCATTGTGATGGTTCGACCCCTATATAAACTCATATGGCCCGTTTAACAAACGAATCAACAACTTCGTTTTCCACAAAAAAGAACAATCTCATTCTTTGCAAAAATCTTTCTGTCTTATCCGATTATTGATTTTGAATACCTACGAACTACTTAAGATCTTAAAGTGAACTCATACACAATTCAGAGAGTTATCCAGGTCTAATTAGAAATACAAAACCTACATTCTTCTTCTTTAAAATAGCATACAAACATCAATAACATTATAAACAAAGCTAATGTGTAAAAGATTTACCTGCCATCATACTTAGGAACCCACTGTAATTCGAGTCATGAATAGTTATTTTCAACTTGGTTCCTTTAAGTATAGTTGGATCAGAATTGACATCTTCAATTGCAGCCTGTAAAGCTATTTTCGCCACTTTCCCAATGATGGAATCAAATGTCAATATAGACGCAATATTTACGACATCCGGTCTTGTAGAAACACTGGTATTGTTCATTCCTTCAGTAAAACATCCACTGAAATTAACCACCAAAACTACCAATGCCCAAACTAAATTCATAGGCATTTCTCTAACAAACAAGCCGGTTTCGTATACCCTGATATGCAAAAAAAAAAAATCATCATAAAATACATAAGTTTTCTATAAACATGACATGGTTTTGAAAAAATTCATAGAAACTGAAAATTGTAATGGTGAACAATATTTTTGTGTAAAGAGTATAAAGCTAACTAACTAATGATAAAAGGTAACATGCTAATGAAAATGATAAAATGTAAACAAATATACTATTATTCAAATTACAATAGAATAACCACCCAACAAACAGACTTGAAACTAAATGAAATAATAACTAATAGTTATTTATTAAACTATGTTAACATGTTTTATGTAAGCAAGGGGTGAGAACAATGAAGTAAAGCTTGTGACCAAAAAAATTAGTAAATAATTATGGGTATCTGTCTGAGTTTACAACTTTACAAGTTGATAGTTTATGTAAGAAAAAGAACATAATTTTCAAAGCCCACTTAAGCAAAACATTAAACATGTTGTGCTCAACCATCAAAGTTAGCAATACCAACATCTGAAAATTATCTGAAAAACACAACACCATGGTGGGTAAACAACATATGATGATATCAAAGACAAGAACACACATCAAGAAAGACTCCAAAATGTGAAAAAATCACAAGATTTTTCTAAATAATGTTGTTATATCTACATGTATATATATGTATCTACTATATAAAGAGAGGGAGAAAGAGGGAGAGAGGGAGATTACAGAGAAAGGACGAGCTGTATTAGGTAAAACTGGATAAGGGTTACGTTTATGGTGTAGAAATAATATTTTAAACTTCAGAAAAAAGGGATAAATCGTCACAGGATTCTTGAATGATGTAAGAAAACACAAGTCCATTTTGTTCACATGTCTATTTTGAAGTGAATGGTGTAGAGAAATTTTCCACTTTGTTGTGATAATTGTCCCTGTAAAGTTGATAAACATGTGTGATGGAGACGTACGCATGCAGTTGGGGGTTTCTTGTCACATGTTTTGTCATTTCATAGTGCCTTTTATCTTCTTAAAATCAGAAAATATAAATGTTCAAACAAGGGGTAATAAAATCACACCCCTAAATTTTATTTTCACACCCTTTATATAGCCGTATAATATTATACTGTATAATGTTTATAATGTTATACCGTCCGTATACATGGTGTGAAAATAAGATTTAGGGGTGCTTGTATATGTTGTTTACGACCATTGTATACGGGTCGTATAACGTTATACCATATAACGTTATATGACCCGTGGTATAACGTTATACGACCCGTATATATCAAGTTTTTTTTATTTTTTTTATTTGTTGATTTGACGTAATATTCCTTAATACACGTGCGATTCAACGTAATATTCCTTGGTACGCGTGCGACTCGGCGTAATATTCCTCGATTCTCGTGCGAGAGTTACTTGGTTCGACGTAATATTCCTCGATTTGTGCGTTAATAATTTGAAAAGACGTAATATTCCATAAAAACTTACTATATAAACGATTATAGTCTTATTCATTTTCATTCAACTTCTATTCATTTCTTCTATATTCTCTCTCTGTTAAAGTTATATTACGCTATCAATGTCGTTTTGGGGCGACAATTAATTTTTCGGTGGTGACTCGGCTAGCGAGTCGAATAAAACGACGTATGATTTGAATCAAAATAACAATTCAGGGTTGTGTGATTTAAATCTTCTATTCGATCTAAGTTTTGTGTCTGATGCCAGTCAAGATCCGTGGGGTTTGGATGCTTATCAGGGTAACCATCATGGTTTAATTCTCAACGATTTTGGGTTTTGTGGCTATGACGACAGTGATCCATCGTCGTCTGATCGTGGAGAATCCCTGTCTGGTAGTGGAGGACCGTCGTTCGACGGTAAAGGTGATGATGAACCCAGTGAGTTTAAAAACTACCAGGTATAACATTTATTTATATGTTTATTTGTTGTACGTTTAATAGAACCGTTTTATAACCCCAAAGTGTTTCGTCAAAAGTTTGATAGCATGGATGATTTGCTTAACTGGTGTAGAGCCATCGGACGCGACAGCGGGTACACCATAGTCATTAAACGCATGAACTACGAGAAAGGCCCTAGCCACCAGCCCGTAAAAATATGACTTATGTGCGATTGTGGCAGCCACCACAAGCCTAAACAACCATGGTCAGATGTAGCGGTTCCAACTGACCAATATATATAGAAAGAGGTTAAGAGTTTGGACTCTAAGGGTTGACAAAGCTAAGCACAATCATGAACCCATTCTGTATCATGAGGGACATCCGTCTCTAATGAAGTTGACTCCAGTGGAAGAGAGGACGATGGAGCAGTTGACTCATCAGAACATGTGACCATGAGACATTCTTTCAACTATTAAAAAGGCCCTCACTATCTGCACACTGAGTTTGCCTATCTGCACACTTAGGGTTTAAATACGCTGCGTATTGGTCAATACGCAGCGTATAGGGTTAACCCAATACGCTGCGTATTGACCAATACGCAGCGTAGATAGACCATAGATCTCAGTGCCTGATAACCAATCATTGCACAGAAAACAAGGTGTATATACGCTGCGTATTGGTCAATACGCAGCGTATATAAAAGAGCTACAAATTTGGGGTCATTTTGGTAGGTTTGAAGTGTCAAATTTTTGCAAGGTTTATATACGCTGCGTATTGGTCAATACGCAGCGTATATAAAACAGTTTTCGAAACTTCAAGGACCATTTTTGTCAACTTTCAAAACTTCAGGGACCGTTTATGTAAGTTTTCGAAACACTAGGGACCATTTTGTGTAAACTTACGAAACTCCAGGGACCATTTGTGTCAATTTTTGAAACCTCAGGGACCATTTTTGTAAATATTGAAACTTTAGGGTCCGAAATGTAAATATATCAAAAATATGTAAAAAAGGGGGTCTTCTTTAAAGAACCGGCCCTTGCAAGATTCGAACTCGTGACCTATCGTTTAGAACCGCAACGCCTTAACCAGTTTATCCTCTGTCCAGAGCTGTTAGAATATGAAACTTAATTCTTATATACACTAGTTAGGTTATACGCTGCGTATTGACCTATACGCAGCGTATTTGAACACTTGATATACGCTGCGTATAGGTCAATACGCAGCGTATGTCAGACTGATTTGACTCTGATGCGATGTTGTCAGGCACGAGAATAAAGTTATATGGGGAGTAGAGGGCTATACGCTGCCTTTTTTAGTATAATTGAAAGTCTATTTAGCGGTGCGTGCTGTCTTTTCATCTTCCATTCATTTATCATTTATCGCTTCTTTCATTCGCATTTCTTTTGTTCTTCAGCAAACAGCTTACATTCCAAACCAAAATGTCATCATTTTGGACCGATAATTATTTCGGTAATCGCTATTCTAACGACACAAGGGGAGCAAATAATGCCAATGAGGAGAAGGAGGTTGTGTCTAGAGTCCCTGTTGATCAAAAAACACAGTTGCCAGACTTGAACAAGACTATCACTCCACCTGTTGATGAACCAAATTACCCGGCGTATCAAGTGTATCCGGATTACGGATACGGGTATGAATCTCCGTACGTGCAACAAAGTGGATACGACGCTGAGAATGCACCTATTGATGAACCATATTACCCGATGCAGCAATCGTATCCGGGTTACGGGGTATACGGGGGTGAAGATGGATACGAATGTTACAGTGGATACGGGGGTGAAGGTGGATACGGGGGTGAAGGTGGATACAGTGGATACGGGGGTGAAGGTGGATACAGTGGATACGATAGATATGGGGGTGAAGGTGGTTACAGTGGATACGAAGAACATGGTGGATATGGTTATGAGCCCCGTAACACATCACTTTATGAACCATCTACCCCGGGCAATCCGTTTCAAATAAATGAGGTATCACATTAAAATAATTATTATTATTATTAAAAATATTATAATTATAATTATTATTAATATTATTATTGTTATTATTATTATTATTGTTAAAAATATTATAATTATAATTATTATTATTGTTATTATTGGTAAAATACTATAATTATAATTGTTATTAATATTATTATTATTATTATTATTGTTATTATTGGTAAAATACTATAATTATAATTGTTATTAATATTATTATTATTGTTATTATTATTATTATTAAAAATATTATAATTATAATTATTATTATTATTATTATTGTTATTATTGGTAAAATACTATAATTATAATTGTTATTAATATTATTATTATTATTGTTATTATTATTATTAACGTAACTTTTTTTTAGCGTTTCATGTCTCAAACTGATTTGAAGAATTGGGTACAAGAAACGGGAAAGGCGTATGGTTACGTAATTGTTACCCGCCGATCGAAAAATATTGGCGGTACTACTGGGATGGTATGGCTTGTGTGCGACCGTAGTGGTGAGCACCGTAGTAAAGCAACAGTTAGGAAAGCTGGTAGCAAAAAAATCGGTTGCCCCTTTTCATTACTCGCCATCCGGGACGTGACGAATGACACGTGGGGGTTAAAAGTGGAAGACGCGAACCATAACCACGAACCTACGACGAGTCTGTTGGGCCATGCGTTTGTGCGAAGATTTACTGAAGCCGAATACAAGCTAGTGGAGCAGCTAACTGCTCAAAACATGGAACCACGTATCATATTTCAAACCCTAAGAAAGCAGTTCCCCGACAGCCTGCATGTTCAGAAAGACGTGCAAAATGCGGTACAAAAAATTAGAGCGACCATAGTGGACGGAAAGAATCCTATTCAGGCACTGGAAAGCCTGCTGCATGACCACCGATTCGTTTACGAAACCCGACAGGAACCCAAAACAGATGTCGTAACAGAGATTTTCTTTGTTCATCCTTATTCAATCACTATGTGGCGTGCATTCCTGCACGTGATGTTGATCGACGCGACCTACAAAACAAACCTCTACAACATGCCATTTGTCCAGGTTGTGGGTATGACGTCGACTGGGAAGTCTTTTTGTATCGCACATGCCGTTATTTGTAAAGAACGAAAGGGTAACTACGTGTGGGTGCTTGAGCGGATCAAGTCAATATTGCATGAATGTATGATGCCGCGTGTGATAGTCATGGATAGGGAGCTTGCCCTAATTAACGCGTGTTCTAAAGTATTCCCGAACGCAACCAGGCTTCTATGCCACTTTCACATCCAACAAAATATAGTGCAAAATTGCAAGGAAGGGTTCGATAAAGAAGATTGGGGGAAATTTATGTCGTACTGGCGAAGATTGTGCGAATCTTCTTCAGAGCCCATGTACAAGTACAACTTGGAGAAAATGTATAACCGACTCGTGGTTGCCAACCGAGAAAGTAAGTGTTCCTTCAACAAACGACTCACCCAATCTATTATATTTTACACACGCTTTTACATTTCATTATTTTATTTTTGCAGGTGTCTATGATTACGTCTATGAAAACTGGCTCAAAAACTATAAAGAAATGTTCGTTTATGCGTGGACCGATAAGTGTCGCAACTTTGGTCAGCGCACCACCAACAGAGTTGAGAGCCAGCACGCAAATTTAAAAAGATACATTACGCGCGGGAGTTCATTGGAGCGAATAGCAAGATGCGTCATTGATATAGTTGAAACTCAGTACGATGAAATACAAAAAAGTTTCACTGAGAGCATCGAAAAAACGATGAACCACCACAGACGCCGAGTGTTGGACAACCTACGTGGAAAGGTTTCCCATGAAGCACTTGATTTGCTGGCAAAAGAGCTGACCAGGAAGATGGAGGTGTTGCGGAAACTTAACGCATCATGTGGTTGCCATATGTGGCTTAGCTGTGGATTGTCGTGTGCTTGTAGGCTGGAAAACTACAAAAGTACAGGTAAAAAATATTAAAACCACAAACCGTTTGTTATCTTGTACGATTTAGCTGTTTCTCACACCGTATTAACTTAACTGTACAGGGCGTATGATACAACTCAACGACATAGATGTATTCTGGCGTAAGCTTGACTTGCGCCCGTGTAAACTGGTAGACGAGGAAGTCGATGTTGTAGAAGAGCTAAATAATGTGCGGCAACATTTAGAGGCGCAGTCCCCCGTTCAGCAAAAGAGTTTGCTTTCAAAGATAAAAGCGGTCTTCACCCCGAAATCGTCAACCAAGAAACCACCGATCGTCCAGCAAAATACTCGCGGTCGGCCTACATCAAAGAAAGTACAAGAAAGGCTAGATGAAGCTGCCAGGTTAGACGAAGCTGCGAGACACAGCTCCTATGGCGAGGACAGCAACGTATATACCGCTTCCCCCAAACATAGGTACGATTTACCCCGACACAGCTCATACGTACCGTCAGAGGGCTCTCGTAGAACTGGTTCGGTTGTAAAGTCTGAAAAACCTAAAATGCGACGAAACAGTTCAACAAGTTCTAAAAAGAAGGAGACGCGGGATGATAAGGGTTTTCCATTAATGAAGGGGGACGAGCACTTGTTAAGCATTAGGAGGTTTAAGAATCAAATTCCATCAGAGTTTCACTCTTACATATCGCGTATACAAGATGTGACCCCAGACGGTCATTGTGGGTACAGGTCTGTGGCTGTCGGGTTAGGTTTTACGGAACACGCATGGACCAATATTCGAAGAGATTTACTACTGGAGATTGACCATAACAAGCCACGTTGGAAGCATATATTCGAAACATATAACGAAGGAGACTTTGAACGAATAGGTAACAGCATCAAATGGCATTCAGTGTCAGGGTGCGGTCCAAGCCACTGGATGGAAATGCCCCAGGTAGGGCTTCTCGTAGCGCAAAGGTATAATATTGTCCTCCACGTGCTAAGCATCGAATGGAGCACTACCATCTTCCCATTAATGGATGCCCCACTAGATCCACGACCTCAAGCGATAACGTTCGTACATGTTGACGGGGGACACTACATACATGCTAAGTTGGAAGGAGACTACCCCATGCCTTTAGCGACCCCGTTGTGGTCGACACATCGATCAATAGTTGCGGAACGGTGGGAAGAAATGTATAGACCGCGGTTACAGCACTACTTCAAGTTAATCAATCCTCAAGCAGACTCAGACAAAGACAGAGAACCGAGTTTAAATGTTATCGAAGATTAAGCGGAAACTTGTATTTTTGTAAATTGTAGAAATTTTTTAATTTATAAAGTCTGTATCATTTTTTATTTTTATAATTCTAAATTATATTTGTTTGTATTATGTATCAAATAAAGGAAAAAACAAAAAAAATAATAAAAAATGTAGCTTTATCTACGCTGCGTAGGGATCCATACGCAGCGTATGGTACTCAAATGACAAAATAGTCCCTGTCTTTGGCTTCGTATTTCCCCAAACACAAGGCCAAAATGGTAAAACTAATAGAATACTACGCAGCGTATTGCTCCATACGCATCGTATGTAAAAGGCGGACAGTTTCCCCCCAAATCAAAATTTCAAAACCTATATGTGTTAAATTACCATTTTACCCTTGTGTTTGGGGCAATACGAGGCTGACTATAAGGGTAAAAAGGTCATCTACCACTTTTCTATACGCTGCGTATAGATCACTACGCAGCGTAGAAAAAGGTCAGTTTAAAAATAAAAATAATAATAATGATAATGATAATGATAATAATAATAACAATAACAACAACAACAACAACAACAACAATAACAATAATAATAACAAGAATAATAATAATAATAAATTCCTTTTTGTTTTCTGAATTTAATTAATAATTATATTAATCCTACGCAGCGTAGAGATCCATGCGCAGCTGATAAAATGTTCTAAATGACCTATTTACCCTTATAATCAGCTCCATATTGCCCCAAACACAAGGGCAAAATCGTAAAATTATTATTCTTATACGCTGCGTAGGGATCTCTACGCTGCGTAGAGGTACTGATTTAAATCAGAGAAATACCTACGCAGCTCTGTTCTTCCCCAAATCTCAAAAACACACACACAAGAGAGCATACGAAGGCGACTGACAAAATCGACCGTATACGACACGAATTCGAAGTATAAAACAGGTATTTACTCAACCTATTTAAGTAATTTTGATTTTTTTTGTATTTTATCCGTAAATTAGATGTTTTTTAGGTAAGTTAGGGTTTGGTTAGTCATTGAACTTTCGTAAATTAGGGTTTGGTTAAGCTTTGATTAGTGTTGATTTGTTTGACTTGTTAGGGTTTAGCCATTGTTAAATATATTATTTTTTATTTTTGAAGTTTAAAGATTTGGTTGATGTTAATTTGAATGTCGATGATTAGTATTTACTGGTTAATCTATTAATGTTAGATGATATATGCTGAAATGTTTGCAGTTATTGTTTGGTTAATTTATGTTATGAGATGAGTTTATATGTATGCATCACCATCTTGATCAATCTTTGTGAACAAACTGCATACCAGTAATCTAATTAGGGTGTGTTTGGATCGTGGGGATTGGGAATGAAGGAATGGGTCTAGGAATCATAGAGGGTGTTTGGCTTAAGGGTATGAGCTTTAAAATAGAAATGCACTTGTATCCTTCGACCAAACTGCATACCAGTAATCTAATTACGCGCCTTACGGTTTAGGAGTTTTATGCATTATTTCAACCCCCTTGTATCCTTCGACCAATTTGACCCGTTTGAGATAAAACAGAATCCAAACTGACCCATTATAGAAACAAAGTTCATTGAGATTGAATGCGGCCGCAAACGGCAGCGATTTCGCAGCCGTTTGCGAAATGCAGCCGCAAACGGGTGTTTAATTAATTTTGATCAATGTGTTTTCAGGACGAGAAAGATGGATGCTGAAATGGAATTAGAAGAAATTAATCCGGAGCAGCCGCAAAAGCGGAAGCGTCCACCGGCGGATCCTCTCCTGAATCACCCGTATTTGGAGTTTCCTCCGGAGTGCGACGCTGCTCTCCGTTGCAACAAGCTTCGGAAGATGCACATCGGTGCCCATTTTGCGGTTTCTTGGAAAACCCTCCGGGAGCTCGCGGCGGAAGATTGGGCGCGGGAGTTTGTTCCCCGTGATTCACCGTGGGATCGACTGTTTGAGCTAGCGTTTACGCCGAGCTACAGGGAGATACTAATCGAGTTCCTGTCGTCGTTCGAGTTTCATCCTCGTCGGCCAAATGAGGCTGTGGACCCCGCGCAGCCGGCCGAGGTTTCGTTTCGCATGGCTGGCCAGGCGCGTTCTATGTCACTTGCAGACTTTGCGGTGCATAGCGGTTTGTATACGGAGGCTGAGATCGCTACGGATCTATATAGGACGGTACGTTTAACACAAATTTTGTATTGTTATTATTATTATTTTAATATATAAAATTTTAGATTTAATATTAATTTAACGTTTAATAAACATTCGTGTAAACAGGGGTTGGTAATTGTTGATAAACCCACGCTTTTAGGGTTTTGGGCTCTGATCGCGGACATCGGTCAGTGGGACCACCAACAATCCAAGGGGAGGGTTACGACGATAAAGGATCCGCTCCACAGGTACGTTAGTTATTATTATTTTAATAATAGTTATTATTATTTAAATAGAAAATATATTTTTTTTAAACCTAAATTGTTTTTTTTTTCTAAACAGAAAACTGTTTTTTTTTAAACAGATTTTTTTAACAGATTTTTTAAACAAAAATATAATTTAGTCGACGTCGTCCGTAAGGCGCGTACGAGCCTAACGAGCGTCGAAACTAAGTGCGTCGTTAAAGTATAAAACGACGAACTTAGTTTCGACGCTCGTTAGGGACCTACGCGCCTTACGGTTCGACTTCGACAAAATAATTAAAAAAATTCTGTTTAAAAAAATAAATCTGTTTAAAAAAACTTCTGTTAAAAAAATTCTGTTTAAAAAAGCAGTTTCTGTTAAAAAAAAACAATTTAAGTTTAAAAAAAAATTCTATTTAAAAAAAAAACAGTTTTCTGTTGACGCTCGTTAGGGACCTACGCGCCTTACGGTTCGACTTCGACTAAATAATAAAAAAAATATACATTTTAACGACGAACTTAGTTTCGAAGCTCGTTAGGCCCGTACGCGCCTTACGAGCGTCAAAACTAAGATCGTCGTTAAATTATATTTTTTTTATTATTTAGTCGACGTCGTCCGTAAGGCGCGTACGGGCCTAACGAGCGTCGAAACTAAGTTCGTCGTTAAAGTATAAAACGACGAACTTAGTTTCGACGCTCGTTAGAGACCTACACGCCTTACGGTTCGACTTCGACTAAATAATAAAAAATATATATATTTTAACGACGAACTTAGTTTCGACGCTCGTTAGGCCCGTACGTGCCTTACGGACGACGTCGACTAAATAATAAAAAAATATTATTTAGTCGACGTCGTCCGTAAGGCGCGTACAGGCCTTACGAGCGTCGAAACTAAGTTCGTCGTTAAAGTATAAAACGACGAACTTAGTTTCGACGCTCGTTAGGGACCTACGCGCCTTACGGTTCGACTACGACTAAATAATAAAAAAATTATGTTTTTTCCAACTATTTAATAACATTTTTAAGGTTTTTTCAGCTAAAAAACTGTTATAAACGCCAAAATAAAGCAGTTTTTCCAGCAAAAAAGACCAAAAAAATGCATGCTTTTTCAGCGTAAAAACCTTAAAAAACTGTTGTTTTTTCAGCAAAAAAAGGTCAAAAAATCGCATGTTTTTTAGCATAAAAATCTTAAAAAACTGCAGGTTTTTTCAGCGATAAACGTCAAAAAACTGCAGCATTATGCAACGTTTTTCAGCAGCGTTCTTTGAGCAATAAACATAAAAAAACTGCAGCGATAAACGTCAAAAATCTACAGCGTTAAACTTAAAAAAACTGCAACATTGTGCAGCGTTCTGCGTTGCAGGTTTCTGGTCTGTTTTTTGGACCGGTTACAAAAAACCTGGTTATTTAACCGGACTGAACCGATTTGGACCAGCTTTGGTTTTTTTGGTTTGTTTAATTTTTCTAGTTGTGTAAAGTTTTGTCGAGGTTATTTGAGATTAGTCGGATATTGGTTTGTTTACATTTAGTCGAAGTCGAACCGTAAGGCGCGTAGGTCTCTAACGAGCGTCGAAACTGAGATCGTCGTTAAAATATAAAACTTCGATCTTAGTTTCGACGCTCGTTAGGGACCTACGCGCCTTACGGTTCGACTTCGACTAAATAATAAAAAAATATATATTTTAATGACGAACTTAGTTTCGACCCTTGTTAGGCCCGTACGCGCCTTACGGACGACGTCGACTAAATTATATTTTTTTATTATTTAGTCGACGTCGTCCGTAAGGCGCGTACGGGCCTAACGAGCGTCGAAACTAAGTTCGTCGTTAAAATATATATTTTTTTTATTATTTATTCGAAGTCGAACCGTAAGGCGCGTAGGTCTCTAACGAGCGTCGAAACTAAGTTCGTCGTTTTATACTTTAACGACGAACTTAGTTTCGACGCTCGTTAGGCCCGTACGCGCCTTACGGACGACGTCGACTAAATAATAAAAAAAATATAATTTAGTCGACGTCGTCCGTAAGGCGCGTACGGGCCTAACGAGCGTCGAAACTAAGTTCGTCGTTAAAATGTATATTTTTTTTTTATTTAGTCGAAGTCGAACCGTAAGGCGCGTAGGTCCCTAACGAGCGTCGACAGAAAACTGTTTTTTTTAAATAGATTTTTTTTTCAAAACTTAAATTGTTTTTTTTTTAACAGAAAACTGCTTTTTTAAACAGAAGTTTTTTTAAACAGATTTATTTTTTTTAAACAGAATTTTTTTAATTATTTTGTCGAAGTCGAACCGTAAGGCGCGTAGGTCCCTAACGAGCTTCGAAACTAAGTTCGTCGTTTTATATTTTAACGACGAACTTATTTCGACGCTCGTTAGGGACCTACGCGACTTACGGTTCGACATGGACCAAATAATAAAAAAATATATATATATTTTAACGACGAACTTAGTTTCGACGCTCGTTAGGCCCGTACGCGCCTTACGGACGACGTCGACAAAATAATAAAAAAATATTATTTAGTCGACGTCGTCCGTAAGGCGCGTACGGGCCTAACGAGCGTCGAAACTAAGTTCGTCGTTAAAATATATATTTTTTTTTTTATTATTTGGTCCATGTCGAACCGTAAGGCGCGTAGGTCTCTAACGAGCGTCGAAACTAAGTTCGTCGTTTTATACTTTAACGACGAACTTAGTTTCGACGCTCGTTAGGCCCGTACGCGCCTTACGGACGACGTCGACTAAATAATAAAAAAATGTAATTTAGTCGACGTCGTCCGTAAGGCGCGTACGGGCCTAACGAGCGTCGAAACTAAGTTCGTCGTTAAAATGTATATTTTTTATTATTATTTAGTCGAAGTCGAACCGTAAGGCGCGTAGGTCCCTAACGAGCGTCGACAGAAAACTGTTTTTTTTAAATAGATTTTTTTTTAAAACTTAAATTGTTTTTTTTTAACAGAAAACTGCTTTTTTAAACAGAATTTTTTTGACAGAAGTTGTTTTAAACAGATTTATTTTTTTTAAACAGATTTTTTTTAATTATTTTGTCGAAGTCGAACCGTAAGGCGCGTAGGTCCCTAACGAGCGTCGAAACTAAGTTCGTCGTTTTTTATTTTAACGACGAACTTATTTCGACGCTCGTTAGGGACCTACGCGACTTACGGTTCGACATGGACCAAATAATAAAAAAAATATATATTTTAACGACGAACTTAGTTTCGACGCTCGTTAGGCCCGTACGCGCCTTACGGACGACGTCGACAAAATAATAAAAAAATATTATTTAGTCGACGTCGTCCGTAAGGCGCGTACGGGCCTAACGAGCGTCGAAACTAAGTTCGTCGTTAAAATATATATTTTTTTTATTATTTGGTCCATGTCGAACCGTAAGGCGCGTAGGTCTCTAACGAGCGTCGAAACTAAGTTCGTCGTTTTATACTTTAACGACGAACTTAGTTTCGACGCTCGTTAGGCCCGTACGCGCCTTACGGACGATGTAGATTAAATAATAAAAAAAATAATTTAACGACGATCTTAGTCGATGTCGTCTGATTATTATTTACTGACTGGTTTCCTTTTGTGCAGGTATTTGCACAAAATGATTTCCACTTCGATCACTGCTCGAAACAAAAGCCGGGAGTGGTGCACCAGTGGTGATTTATTTTTCTTATATTGCCTCTTATACAAGAGGTCGTGCGCTCTCGCCCACGGGTTGGCGCAATACTTCGCCTCCGCGCATCATCGACAGGAGCGCGGAGATTTATTCGGCGGCGCCTACGTGACTAGGATAGCCCTTTCGTTGGGCTATCATCCGGAGACTGACCGCGACAATGTAGGCCCGCCGGCACAGCCGAAGCGGATGGGGAAGAACGTTATATCCGGAATGCACGTTACCAAAGACTTCCCAGACGGGAAGCGGTTTAAGAATCCGAACGGCACGCAATCCGGAGCCGCCGCAGCCGCATGAGCCGGCCGTCGTCATTCCGCAGCCACCACCGCCGCGTGGACCACCAGGGGCGCCTCAGTTCCCACGCCATGTTTGGCCCGGTCCTGACCCATCACATCAGGGGCAGCTTCGGTTAGCTGAAAGGAACAATTATCTATTGGAGTGGGTGGCTGCGGCGCTGCAGCAACAGTGACAGCATGATGGGTTACCTCCACTACCCTTCATTACGGATGCGGACTGGGATCAGCAGCAGCAGCAGCAGTAGTATTTTATCATTTTTATCATTTTGTTATGTATGCACAAACTTTTCTTGTATATATCAAACTCTTGTATATTCTGGAAGGTTATATATATACTGTGGTGTACATATAAAATTCTGGCAGGTTATATAACATGTTCTGTTGTATAGATAACAGGTTATTTAACAGGTTATTTAACATATTCTGCGATCATATAAAATTCAGAAGGCTATATACGCTGCGTATTGACCTATACGCAGCGTATATAAAGTATGCATATACGCTGCGTATTGGTCAATACGCAGCGTAGAACCTAACTAGTGTATATAAGTATTAAGTTTCATATTCTAACAGCTCTGGACAGAGGATAAACTGGTTAAGACGTTGCAGTTATAAACGATAGGTCACGAGTTCGAACCTTGCATGGGCCGGTTCTTTAAAGAAGACCCCCTTTTTAACATATGTTTGATATATTTACACTTTGGTCCCTGAAGTTTCAATTTTTACACAAATGGTCCCTGAAGTTTCAAAAATTGACGTAAACGGTCCCTCAAGTTTGATAAATTTACAAAAATGGTCCCTGATGTTTCCAGGATTTACAAAAATGGTCCCTGAAGTTTTGAAAATTGACAAAAATGGTCCCTGTACTGTTCAGTTAAGTATGCTAACTGAGTTAGTGTTTAAAGAAGAAATCTTTATATGAAAGTTAACCTGGCTAAAAATTCAGTTAAAATAATTTCAATAATGACCATTTAGTCCCTGAAGTATGAGTTTCATAAATGACCAAATATTAACGTAACTTTTTTTAGCGTTTCATGTCTCTAACTGATTTGAAGAATTGGGTACAAGAAACGGGAAAGAAGTATGGTTACGTAATTGTCACCCGCTACGCAGCGTATATAAAACAACTGCAAATTTGGGGTCATTTTGGTATGTTTGAACTGACAAAGTTTTACCAGGTTTATATATGCTGCGTATTGGTCAATACGCAGCGTATATGAACATTGTTTTATGTGCAATGATTGGTTATCAGGCACTGAGATCTATGGTCTATCTATGCTGCGTATTGACCTATACGCAGCGTATAGGGTTAACCCTATACGCGGCGTATTGACCAATACGCAGCGTAGATAAACCCTAATTTTGCTAGGGTTTGGTGTGCCAATAGGCACACTCATTAAAAAACAAAACCCCGAAAATGTCTCGGCAAGAACAACAATATACAATGCGCAGCGAAAGTGGGTCGGAGAGAGCAAGCCAGCGAGACTCCATTGTAGATTCTTTTTAACCGACTGAACAAAATTGGGTTTGTTTTCTTCCACCGAACATCTGAAAATGACGGAAGGCTACAAGATGTTTCTTTATCCACCCGAAGTCTAACATGTTGTGGTGTACCTTCCCGCATGTGTTGTTTATAGATTCCACCTACAAGATAAACCAGTACAAAATACCCCTTGTCAAGATTATTGGTGTCTCACCTACATACCTCTCTTTTTGCATTGCTCATGCGTTCATAACCAACGAACGAGATGAATACTTCACATGGGTGTTACAGAGGTTGAAAGATTTAGTGGACAGTGCTATAGAGCCCTATTTCACGTGGGTGTTACAGAGGTTGAAAGATTTAGTGGACAGTGCTATGGAGCCCTATGTAATAGTAACAGATAGAGACCTCACCCTCATGAACGCATGTGCAAGATTGTTATTTATCTTATGTTTATCTTTATTTTGTGTTGTTTGAAGATTGTTATCTTATGCACATGTTGTGCTGTTAGTTTATCCTAATCAGTGACATATTACAAACTCGTAACATAATCAGCGACATATTACAAACATGTAACATAATCTGACATATTACAAACTAATAACATAATCCGACATATCTAAATAACATACAGCATATGATATCGTGACATATTCTCTTTCCATAATAAAGTCGAAAATATTCAACACTTATACGTTTTTGATTTTATAAATTTACAAAAAAAAGTTATTTAAATATATAAGGGCCGTATAAGGTTATACGGCCCGTATATATATATATATACATATATCTATATATATATACATATATATATATAGGACAAAGATCCGTTAGGAACCACCCTTTATTGCGAGAACCGCGAGAACCAGTGTGAACACAAACAGTAATTCCTAAAAAAATCTAAAAAACACCCAAAAAAAATTTTCTTATTTTTTTACTATTTTTTTTTTTTTTTTTGAAAAAATCGCTATATTTTGTTAATAAAAAAAATTCAAAAAAAATTCAAATTTCAATAACAGTTATCCATGCACATGTGCGTATGTATCATTTCTTTGTCAAATTCCGTAATTCATTACAAATAATAGTCAATTGCACTTTCATTTACACTAACACGTGTAATACACTACTTTTTACGTTAATAATGTTAGAAATGCACAAGTGCATCTATATGTATCAACATGAAATAATGTGTTTTGGTACACTACTTTCTCTTTTATCTATCAGTCCATCCATAATACACAAGCATGCACATGTGCATTTTTATCATTTCTTTGACAAATTCCGTAATTCATTACACATATTAGACAATTGCACTTTCATTTATACTACCATATGTAATACACTACTTTTTACATTACCAATATTATAAATGCACATGTGCATTTATATGTATCAACATGAAATAAGGTGTTTTGGTACACTACTTTGAATACACTTTCCCTTTCATCTATCATACCATCCATAATACACTACTATTACCTCCTACCATCCATAATACAATATCATTACCTCCTACCATCCATAATACAACACCATTAACAATATTTTCACTTTATTACATGTATGTAAACACCATTTATACCATCCAATCAACATATTACATCAAAAATTGACAACTATAACCAAACCATCAACCATTAAATATAACTAGCCAAAAAACATGTATATGGGCATACTTCTCCATTCAAAATGACAAACTTTTTGTACCAAAACACGTTATATCATGGTTATACCTAATGATGCACATGTGCATTTTGAATATTGGTAATGTAAAAAGTAGTGTGTTACTAATGGGATTGTAAATTAAAGTGCAATTGTCTATTCCTGATAACGTATTATCGAATTTGTTGAAGTAATGATACATATGCACATGTGCATGGATAACTGTTACTCGAAAAAAAAAAGTTTTTTTTTTATGGTAACGAAATATAGCGATTTTTTTTTAAAAAAATATTAAAAAAAAAAAAAAAAAAATTTTGAGTGCTTTTTTGAACCTTACCCTATATATATATATATACATATATATATATATAATCCTCAAAAACTGATAAAAAACACGTCAAAAATTCAACTTTGGGGCGTATAACATTATATTAGTTGTAGACGCTTGTATATGACCCGCATATAACGAAACAAAAAAAAATCCATTTCATAAAATTTTGTGCAACATTCTTGTATATGAGACTTAGGGGCTGTTTGGCAACATCTGAATGGTTAAGTGCTGAACTAGTAAGAGGTCTGAACCATTAAGAGCCTGTATAATAGTTAACCGTTCAGAGGCAAATGTCTGATCAATTCAGATTAGAAGTCTTAACCATTCAGACTCTGTATAAATCTTAACCATTCAGAGGCAGATGTCTGAATCATTCAGACATCTGCTCGTTAAACAAACAGTCTGAACCATTAAGTGCCGAACCAGTAAGAGATCTGAACCATTAAGAGCCTCATTAAGAGGTAAACAAACAGCCCCTTATAACCTTATATGGGCCGCTTATATTTAAGGGTATGAAAATAAGATTATTAGGGTGTTGGATTAGTGGGAGCCTTATATATAACAACCTTCCAAAATAATTCTCGACACCCCTAAAATAATTAGAATGTCCCAATAAGTCCTAAAATACACCCCGTATACGGAAACGGGCCCCTAATACCTTTATTTTTATTAAAATTAATTGAAAACCCAAATTTTAGGGCTGTCGCGGGCCGCGTAGCCCTTGGCTACCTCCTACGCGGGGTGCGACAGACTGGCCACCAGGCTTAACCCGGTGTTGTCACGTGTCGTCGATTGTGTCGAAGCTAGTTGGCTGATCAAGCAAAGCTAGGCCCTACCACCCTATGTCGCGGGCCGCGTAAGACGACCCTTTGGTCTTCGCGGGCCGCGAGGAACTGCAAATCAGGCCCTATATATAGAGGGCATCGGCTGTTCATTTGATTTTCGGGCATAATACCCCCCTAATTAACGAAGTTCTGCCTTGTTGTAAGTATTATAACCCCGGTTACGTATTAGATACGCTGCCTGATTGATCCAGGGTTCCGTAACGGCTTTCGTGGTTATGCCCGACGTAGTCGTTGGAATACCGTCTCGGGGAGGGTATTACTAATGTAAATATTGGGTTATTATACTAACGTGTGTGCATTTATGTAATTTATAGATAATCATCAGGAAACCCCTAAAGAAAATCTAAGACAGCAATGTGAGTAATCTCCTTTTTGCAAATTGTTTTACAAAACCTCACTTAATTAATGATATATTAAACAGTGATTGAGTATTTGTATTCTACAATTATCGTCGGTATGTTGGGGTTTTGTATACAAAATTTGTTACTACCTTGCGAGGAGTAACATGACCACAAGTCGGGTTGACAGTACCGTGGGTGGTAATTAAAGTAGATGGAAACAAATGTAATTGCGCGACCGCCCTCAATACTTTATAATGGTTTTACTTAACTTGATTAAACAGGGATTCACTCACCAGTATTTCCCACTGACAAAATGTTTTTAAACGCGTTTCAGGTAACAAAATGTGAAAGCCAAATAGAAGCCAGCTGGACAGCACTGAATACTTGAAAAAGTGGCAATAAAGTTACCTAAAATAAAGAGATGTTTTATTAAAATAAAATAGGGTTTATCCCTATGAAAATGTGTGTACTTAAAACTTGGGATTATTCCCACATGTTTAATATTATGAAAAGTGTGGTATTTTACTCTGATAAAATATTTCCTAACTACGATCCTGATGTGATTTCCGCTGCCAAAACGATAAACACCTGGATACCACCAAAACTGGCCGCGGCCCGCCCGTTCCCGGGTTGTTAGGGGACGGGGGTTGCGACATTATATAACCTTTTATTTTATAACCAGGGTATCTATACTATATTATAACCCGTTCGGGAAGGACATTTAAAATACCAAAAGTGAAGGTACAACTCTAAAAGTGAGGATAAATTAGTCTGACAAACCAAATTCTAGTTAATTAATTAGTAGTTACAGTTTATCTTCCTTATAAATAACTATCCCATGATTTTTAAACAATCATAAGTTTTCTGCACGTTAATATTTTTTTATATTATTACACCATAAAAACGAATATTTAATTCTCTTTAACTTGAATATAGTATTGCTATAGTTTTTTAATTAAAAAATTTGATATGTTACGTGATTAATAATGTTTATGGGTAAGTAATAACTAAATAATTAACAGAAAGAGTACTGAAAAAAGACAAAACCGAATAGAAATCAAACAAAAACTGAATTAACTGAAACCCAAATCAACCAAAAGCCAGTTATCTGATTTTTTTTACCTTCGTTTAACCAAAATTAATATAAAATTAATCGACCAATTCATATTTTCATATATTTCTAGCTTTTATACCTCCGGTTCATGTATTTGATATTTTATGCGTTCATTTCATGTATTTATACATCAATTTTATGTATTTCGAAGCAAAAGTTTTAGCCCAAGTTTGGTTTTCGCTATTAATCGAATTTAAACGAATCGAACCAAAAATCGACAGTCAAACCGAATTGGTTAATCAAAAATGGATTGATCAATAAAATAGACTAACCGACAATTAAGGTTAATAATCGAACCAGGCGAACCATGCACACCCTGGCAATATCTATGTCCTTCGCTGCATTACGCGGACACCCTTCTAATATATAAGTGTAGGACCGGTTGTACCAACAATAAGTATACTAGTTTAAGTTCCCGTGTGTTACACGGGTTGTATAAAGAATATATTTCTTATGAATCTATTGGTTTAATAAATTACACATAGATGTAAATAATACTATACTCGTAATTGGTTCCCGTGTTACGATTATTAACATATTTTAACAACCTCTATAATTATCGGTTATAATGAGGAGCTGGTTGCAATTAAAAATGCAAGTTGAGCTAAAACGTAAATAATGTAGATGACCCTGATTCTAAATTAGGTTGAAAATAAATATAAATGTAGTAAAGGAGTACATCTAGAACAACAAAATTTGAAGTCTTGTAGTGGTAGGAAATGTTTCAAGAACACATTAATTTCCTATGAGACTAAGCATTACCATTCACCAAAAAAGTATCACACTCGTGAACAATCAAGCAAAAGTCAACACTATTCAAATGCAAGCATACTAATTATGGAAAACTCAAAGTTACCTATGTTCACATGGACATCATCATTAACCTTAATGTGAAGTTTTGCAGATAATTCTAGGAATCCCGCTACATGGGCCTGCTTGTATTCATGTTATTAACTTTTTTTTTAAACGACAAACAAAATCGTTATTTGTTTATATTTTTTTTTTGAAGGGTGACTTTCTATGTACTGACCAGTAATAGGTCACTGAGAGCTTGTCGAAGACAAGCTCCCATCAGCCCCGCTTACCGAACGCGATGTTCTATCGGGCCCCGGCCGGCGCGCTAGCTGACCTTCGCCCGGAAATCATACTGCCCCCACACGAGAGACTAGCTGGGGTAACAGTTGGATGAAAACCGGGTTGCCCTCAGGACCGCACCATGCCTCGGTAGGTAACGATCCATCATTGGGACGTCCCGCACCATAAGCCACAAGTTGGAGTCGAACCGGCGACCTCCCAAAGGGAAGAAGCCGGCCTAACCAATTGGGCTATGGTGGGGGATCGTCATTTGTTTATATATAGCCAAAGGTTAACAACAATTAACCCACACCAACTTACAAGATACATGGAAATAAAAGATATAGTGAATGGAACAAACATAGCATCCTACCCGCACTAAATTCCTTACACACCCAAAGAAGAAACATTAAACAACCTCTATTGTTCCCATGAAAGACCTGCAGTTTTTTTTTTTTTTAAGAGAACTTCATTAGAACCACCGAACCCGAAAACCGGGACGGAAAAACAAACAAACAAACCAACCTACATATTAACAAATTTACATCAATCTGTCCAAACAAAAGAACCCTTCTTAGCCCTGTACTTAAACCACAAAAAACTAACCGCCCTCACATCGCTAAAAATATCCTCGATTCTATATTTTCTGCCATTGAAACGAGCATTGTTTCGACACCTACATATACACCACACAACTGTTTGCATAACTGCATATTGTCACAGCCCGCCAAAATTTAGATCGCAACTCTCGGGATTCCAGAATTTTCTACCAGCATCAAGGGACTTCCATGGCAGATTTTTACTTAGAAGATTCTGGATTCAAGGCTCAAAAGTATCATTAAAAGACTAGAGAATTCTTAGGAAAATATCATGGATATTTTCCTTAATCATTCTAGAGTAATCTTTGTAAATATCTTAGATATTTATACTTAGAAATATCTAGATTAGGAATAATCTAGATCCTTAAGCACAAGTATAAATAGGTGATCCATGGTCATTTGTAAATCACCTTCCAAGTTGTAACAAAGCATCCATTGTAAAGAGTTCTCAAAGCAATACAAGTGTTCCTTTTATTCACAATCTTTGTTCCCTTTGTTCAAGTCATCGAATCGAGTTGCAAGTTGGTGTCAAGGCTGATCTTAGCACGGTGACTAAGAGCAGTTGAAAGACTAACTCCGTGACAATATACTATCTTTTTTCAACTTAGCCAAACCTCAGGCATGTAGGTGAATATTGATAATATCTTTTCTTTCTAGCAGAAACTAACATGCCATGAGATAAAAAGATGCTCAACCGTTTCGTCCTTGTCACCACATAATGGACATCTAACACACGGGAGATGAACATTACAGTTTTGTAATGCCATACTTGTTGGAATACTTGAGCCCGATGGGTATACTCCAAATCCAAAACATCCGGGCTGGGTATACGTGAAACCCAATGGGTATGGGACCGCGTATATGATTGAGAAAAACAATTCAGTGGGTATGGGACGGGCATAGGATTAGATCATGCCTGACCTGATTACTTGAAACTATATACCCAAAACATATGCCCAAAAGTTTATATATTTTAGGGGAATTGGCCTGTAATAATCACATCTAGACCTTATTGGCCATTAATAATCACACCTCAGAATATTCCCCCCACCGGTCACAATTTTCACCTATTTTTTCCTACAATGGTCCCCCGTTAAAAAAAACTTAACGGAGTTAAGTTTTTTTCCCAAATTACAAACAAATTTTTTAGGGCTTTTGATCAGAACGATGATACGAGTCCATTAATGTAAAACTTACTTCGAAATGGTGCTCCAAGTGACTTGATTTTGATTAATTGAAAATTTAAACACCCGAATTGAAGCGCCGTTTTCATCTTTTGGAGCACCGTTTCGAGGCAAGTTTTACATCAATGGACTCATATCTTCGTTCTAATCAAAAGCCCTAAAAAATCTGTTTGTAATTTGGAAAAAAAGATTAACTCCGTTAAGTTTTTTTAACGGGGAACCATTGTAGGAAAAATAGGTGAAATGTGAGACTGGTGGGGAGAATATTCTGAGGTGGAATTACTAATGACCAATAAGGTGTAGGTAAGATTATTACAGCCCAATTTCCCTATATTTTATTTGTTTTCCCCTTAACCCATGTTTAGTAGTGTTTCATTCAAATGGTTTCACTACTTGGAAAAACAATTTGTTCTTT
Organism: Helianthus tuberosus; assembly: GCA_030545235.1. NCBI lineage: Eukaryota > Viridiplantae > Streptophyta > Magnoliopsida > Asterales > Asteraceae > Helianthus > Helianthus tuberosus. Next base: position 71,980,872 of record CM060369.1, on the reverse strand, counting down.
TGAGATATATATGTTTATGATATTATTTATATTTATATATTAAAATATGAAATTATCTTTTGAAATATACACCATCGTGATATTTACATATTTTAGATATTTTAAACTTTTATTGTGATAATAATATGTATTTAATATATTCTACTATATTTAAAAGAGAAAGCTGGTGGTATAGCCACCGACAACTCTTCTACTTTTGACTTTTTAATACTTTGAAAGTAGTAATTAATACACATGCACTCAAATATAATTTATTCTATATAATCTATTCATATAATGTAAAGACATTGTTTTTTTTCCTCCCGTATTTTGATAAAATTGCTTTTTTGGTACCTTGCTTTTGATTTTCTAAATTGAGTTTTTAGTCTTTGACTTTCCCGCCTAAATTTCCATCACATTACAGTATTAGTCGATTGGCTTTGCTACCTTCCAGGTTTAATACCTAAAATTTTTAATGTTTCAACTTTACTACGTTTTTAACCTATTGTATTCTTAAATGATTTCCTTTCGCTAAATTCTTTTTTAAAGAACTAATTTGTCTAAATTCGAATTACTTTACGCCTTGATTCAATAGTACATTGAGTTGAACTGAGTACGTCGAGACAAGCGTTTTCATATAGTTTGCGTATGACATGACACTTGGACGAATTCATTCAATGTTTGTAAAGTGCACATGGCGTATCGCCTGCGCGTTGTATTATGCAAATTGCAATTTATGCGTCCGTATAAATTTGAGTTGGTCTACGCTTAGGCGTAAAATGTTTTAGGGAAACAAGTCAGGTCAAATATAAAACGTTTTTTTGGCTTATTTTGTGTTGGCTTCCAGTTCTACATTTCAACCCCACCGTCACGCGCTAGGGGTAGAATTTATGCCCTTGATATGAAAATGTCTTTTGATTATATGTGTTACTTTTTCCGTTGATACACGTATGTTTGCTATTTATAATGTACCTGCGCCGTAACACGAGTGGATCTAATTATATACATAGAAAAATATACATGTGGAGAGAGAAGCTTTTGAAAATATAAATATCTAGTCAACAATGGTTACTTGTTCTAGAGATAATTTGCTACTGTTTTGCATGGTTACTTAATCCATCAAGGCTCTTCAAACAGTCAACCTGAATACAAAGACAAGGTAGGAAAAAAAAAGTGATATGAGTTGAACGAGTCAGTGGCGGATATAAGAACTTTTTTACTGGGTTCTTTTTGGTAAATTCTCACTATTTTTTTCTAAATCATACGAGGTTCTCATTAATTTTTTCCATTTTTCTAAACCGAATGGGTTTCTAGTAACCCACAAAAATGGCCTAGATCCGCCCCTGCCTTGAGTAAGAGATTTATCGTTAATTATCATTCTCTATTTTATATGTTTTCATAATCAAATCGAATACTGGGAATCCTATAGGGTTGGGCTGGTCAAATTTTAGTTAGTTGCACCACTAACCCGGTTCAATCGTTGGATCGGGTATTCGGGTTTGATAAAAAAAAACTGTTTTTGTCTTTTGTTAAAAAAATTCTAAGATTTTGAAAGTGCTTGACAACTAATTAAGAAAAGAAATGCTAATGTTGTATTTAAATGTAACTAAACTAAATACTCAACTCTTTCAAACTCTTGGCCTCTTAAAGAGGTATATTAATGATAATCTACATAACCATATGATTGTTTTAAACTTTCAATAAACATATTATTAACATTCTATGTAGGGATGGCAATGGGTCGGGTTTGGGACGGGTTTAGGTAATCCCAACCCCAAACCCGATTAGATATGCTTGTCCCAAACCCGTCCCAAAACTCGTCGGGTTTCTGGCGGGTAAATACCCATCGGGTATCGGGTATACCCGCCGGTTTCGGGTAACCCATTAATTTTAAAAAGTTTACCCGTTGGGTATACCTGACCTAAAACCCATCGGGTAACTACTAATCAGTTACATTTAAAATTATCACTAAAGACATATATCAAATAACTATAATGTATACGAGATAAAATACCTATGGGTATAGAAAAAAAAGATGTATTATATATTTACATATTTAAAAATATAAAAGAAATTATATCGGGTAAACGAGTTTACTTTATCAGGTAATTGGGTCGGGTAAACGAGTATATCACCAAATCCCAAACCCATCCCAAAACCGCGAAAAAAATAAAAACTAGTCCCAAACCCGATTAACCGACCCCAAACCCGTCCCAGATGTGTCGGGTTTCGGGTTTACCCATCGGGTTCGGGTTCGATTGTCATCCCTAATTCTATGTAATATTTTTTTAACGGTCAACAAATCAATCTCGAGTACTCTCGGGGCACTCACTGGACAAACAGAGTACTCCGAGAGTAACCCGAGTCGTCCATCACCACTTCTGGGGAAAACCCGGTGACCCACCCGTCCGTAGGCACGACGGTGAAATTACCGGTAAAACCCGTTTGGCTCAAGGATCGAACCCAGGTTTCCCCGGGTCTCCTATCATTGTCCACCAGTGCCTTACTCCTTTTTTTTGCACCAAATGAGAATCGAACTTCATTAAAAAAATTTGGACTGATGATATTGTTTTGAACTTCCAATAAATATATTATTCACATTTTATGCAATATTAATTTTTTTTAAACTATGTGTAGTCTATACTGGCTTTTAGAAAAAAAAAAAAAAAAAAATGTTAGTTTTGACTCTTGTTTAGCCATCTCTTGAATTATTGTGTAAAGGTTCTCCAAATAATATTGGATCATGGCATGTTAGATATCTGATTTCAACTTAAGGATTTAATGTTATAGGGTTGACGTTGAAGTTAAAAACGAAATGAGTCAAATAAGACTATGGGGTATGGGGCGGGGTTGGGGCATGGGTTGGCTGAAAACGCCCAATCCACCATCCCGGGTGGGCTTGGGTTTGGGCGTGACCCAAGGGGCGGGAGTTTAAGGCCGGGCGTGGGGCGGGTCTATCAATATGACATGGCGGGCTCTCAATGGCCAAACCAAACTAGCCGTTGGGCTAGCCAACGGCTATGTGTAAAAAAAATTATTTTTTCACTATAAAACTCACACTTCTATTCTTTTTTTACCACATCCAACTACAATACACTCCACATCTTCTATAATCATCTCTATTCTCATTCTACAATATGAAAAATGAATCCTCATAATCGTGCTTTTGACCCGAACAACCCGTGGGCATTCCAAGAAAATCCTAGCCCACTACCCAATCGTCCAATGCCTCGTCCATTTTTAATACACTCCACTATGCCCGATGTGGCGGGCGACACATCGTATCTCTCGAATCGTGTGTATACTAACTTCCCTCACACCGACGATTCTATACCTAGCCCGTTTTCACAAACGCCCATCAACCTTTCACCAACCTCCATCAACCTTTCCCAAACCGAAACCGTCCCCCGAAACTCAACCCCTCATCGATGGTCTTTCCGCATCCAAACCCATCAAAAAAAGAAGTCACAAGGAAAAAACCGAGGCCGAGAAAGCACTTGAAACCGCCAAACGAAAACAACAAAGATGGGTCGTTAATGAAGAACCTGCATTGGCGAGGGCTTGGCTTCAACAATCTCAACATCCAACTTTAGGTATTTTTAAATATTTTGTAGCCCTTATTTTAATATTTATGGTTTTTTTTATATAACTTTGTAATATATTAAATTTTGTTTTCATTAAAATAGAAAATTCTCAACATAGAAGCCATTTGTGGGAAGCGATCGGTAAAGCATTCCATGAAGAAATGGAAAGGGAGGTTTATCGTGAAAACGATAGCTTATCCTCGAAGTGGACCGAGATAAGCGGGCAACTCACCAAATTTAGTGCTTTTTTAAATAAAGCAAAGCAAAACCAAAAAGTGGTGAAACCGAAGCCGACTTTGTGACAAATGCATTGGTTACATTCAAAACAAATGTAGGGAGCGACTTCCGTTTCATGCATTGTTGGGATATTTGTAAGTTCCATCCCAAGTGGGCGAATATCCCCAGTGGTAGCGAAACTAACACGTCTTCCAAAAGGTCAAGGACACTGTGATATCCCACATCGGTTGTGAAGGGGAACAAAGGCTACCTTATAAGGGGCTGGATACCTTCACCATCATGACGCGTTTTGAAAACCGTGAGGGGTGGACGCCGCGGGCGTGCTGGCCGCCAAAGCGGACACTATCATGGTGCGGTTACGCTGGGCTGTTACAGATGGTATCAGAGCCGGGGCCGGACCGGTGATGCCAGGTCCCGCGAGGACGCTGGACCCCTTAAGGGGGGTGGATTGTGATATCCCACATCGGTTGTGTAGGGGAACAAAGGCTTCCTTATAAGGGGCTGGATACCTTCACCATCATGACGCGTTTTGAAAACCGTGAGGGGCGGACGCCGCGGGCGTGCTGGCCGCCAAAGCGGACAATATCATGGTGCGGTTATGCTGGGCTGTTACAGAAGCTCTGAGACGGAGGATAAACTGGTTAAGTCGTTCGTGTTACAACCGCGAGGTCACGAGTTCGATCCACACTAGGGCCGGTTCTCATCATAGGAGACCCCCTTTTTATTGTGATATCCCACATCGGTTGTGAAGGGGAACAAAGGCTTCCTTATAAGGGGCTGGATACCTTAACCATCATGACGCGTTTTGAAAACCGTGAGGGGCGGACGCCGCGGGCGTGCTGGCCGCCAAAGCGGACAATATCATGGTGCGGTTACGCTGGGCTGTTACAAATGGTATCAGAGCCGGGGCCAGACCGGTGATGCCAGGTCCCGCGAGGACGCTGGACCCCTTAAGGGGGGGTGGATTGTGATATCCCACATCAGTTGTGAAGGGGAACAAAGGCTTCCTTATAAGGGGCTGGATACCTTCACCATCATGACGCGTTTTGAAAACCGTGAGGGTCGGACGTCGCGGGTGTGCTGGCCGCCAAAGCGGACAATATCATGGTGCGGTTACGCTGGCCTGTTACAGACACCCTCGTCCCAAACCCAATCGGATGCACGAGATCAAGAGTTGGATGACTTTTTGGATGATTCGCCAAACCGGCCTGAATACGGAAGAGATGCCGCAAAAAGGCGCGCTCAAAAATCAAGATCGGGTACGGCATCGCCTTCAGTTGGGAGTTCGGGCTCGCGTAGGGGAGTATACAGCTATCAGTTGGATGACATTGCAAGCAAGTTAGATACATTCAACGTATTCCAACAACAAAGGGCCGAGAAATTCGGAAGAGCAAAGAAGTTAGGGATGCCCTGAAACAAAGACGAGATGATATGAAATTTCTAGCCCAGCCCATTGATCACCTATCAGGTGAAGAGTTGGAACTAATGTTGGAGACGATAGAAGAGATAAAGAAAAAATATAAGCACTAGGAATTTTTTTTTATGTAATTTTCTTTATTTAAAAAACATTAAAAAATTTAAATTTTTTGTTTTAAAAAATATAAAATAGCCGTTTGGGCTGGCCACGCCCCAAACCCCTGCCCCACCATACCGTCTTCAATGTGGGTCAGCCCAGCGAAGCCCCCCAAAGCCACGTGTCAACCCATGCCCCAAACCCCCGCCCCACCATACCCCACGGTCTAAGTAAAGAAATATACCCGTGTTTCAATTAGTTCTTAAATCAAAATGGTTTTATCTTAATTTAGTCGGTCATATAATAGGCATTCCTTCCTAGAAATATAATTAAGAGGGGTACAAAGAGTAAATTGCGGTTTTAATCCATGTGGTTTAGTGGTTATTGTCAGTGGCCGAACCAGAAAATTTTTTTATGAGGTGCGGGAATTTTTAGTAGTCGTTTCTCTTTTTGGTCGGATCATATTAAAATAGATAAGCAAACTAAATTTCGTATAATCAATAAAGTACGTCAAATGTAATTAAAATGTAATTAAAAATGGCGCTAAGTGATGATTTGTTTTGCTTCTTTTTTTTTTCTGGTTTCTTTGGGTTAATATATTCAAAACCCATGTGTTACCACTTGAAGTTTATATTTTTCATAGAAAGAGTTAATTTTATCATAGAACTCATTAAAAACATAAACTAAAGCCTAAGCGTTTGATTATTGGGCCCAATGGGTGAACTCATTAGAATTTTTTTATAAGTTGACTTAACTCTTAACTTAACATATATGTTAGGGACGAAATTGGGCTTAACTATATAAGTTATGTTAATGTTTAATTGATAACTCTATTAAAAAAATGATAATTATTATTTCTATTCAATTTATATTTTGAAAAGTTATAAATTTCAAAATTTCTACACATATTGTAAATTTATAATCTATAAAAACCTTACGAAAAAGTGTTAATTTGGTTGTATATTAAATAATATACCTAAAAATTTAAAGTTAAAGAAAAACTAATAAATCAAGATCAAAAGGTTTAAACTATATCTGCCAATCAAAATAATATACTTTGAAAATTGAAACCATATCTGCCAATTCACATTACCTTTTGTGTCAGTAAAAGCAAAAACATATAATTAAATTTAATTATATTTCCTATCATCTTCCTCACTTTCTTCTGTACGAAGATGGAGCCATGGAGTCCTTATTTGCTAATAAATTTTCAGGTGACGATTGTTAATTTCTCTATTCTCTTTTTATTTTAACCATCAGAGAGTCCAAGGGGTGCGGACAGAAAATTTCAAGGGATGCGGACGAGATTTTCGACAGAACTTAGCACTAAATTTTTTTTCTCCCAGGGGACCTTGGGCTAGCTTTAAGTCCGCCCCTGGTTATTGTTACTATTTATAAAATCTAAATGTCTTGCAATTTTAGTACTAAGATTTCTATTTTATTATAGTTTTGGTCAACCACATTAATAACATCAAACTTATAGTTAAATCCTTGTCACATGAGTTGGATGGAGTTAGTGTGGTGAATCAAAACCGCAATAAAATAGAAACTTTGCTATTAAAATTGTAAGACATTTGAGTTTTGTAAATAATAACAATAACCACTAAACCATAGTGACCAAAACCACAATTTACCCTATTTTTTATTTTAACTTATAATTCTCTCAGTTTACATATCAAATATATCTTTTATATCTGTTAGGGGAGGCGGGGCGGTCCGTGATGGACCTCCCACCACGCGTTATTGTATCACGCACACCGCCGCCGCTGCCTTCATCACGCGTTGAACTGAAAACACGTTGAGATGATAACGCGTTGATTTCTTTTGTTTTGCATAGATTTGTTTTGTCGTTTATGTAATTGAATTAATAGAAGTTTGATGAAAAGTGCAAATTAGTCCCTTAACTTTTGTTAGCTATTTTTAAATAGCTATTTTCTATCACTAGTGACCACCCCCACTACAATTATATCACTAGTGATAGAATAGTGGCTGATGACATGGCAGGAGATGATTGGATATTGTGAGTGATAAAATTCTATCACTAGTGACCACCCCCCTCCCCTTATTATAAGTATTTGTAATTTCGTAACTTTTTACCATAAGTAAATCCATTTCATACATCTAATTTTTTTAAATATACTTTTTAACCTTTATAATTCATGTTTAATACTATTAATTACGTTTGATATTTGACTTTATTATATTTGTGTTCACTCTATGTCAAATAAAACAGAAGGCAAAAATAGGTTATAACGTATTATAGTTATTTTTTAAAATAACTAAAATTTTATTTAAAAAAAAATCTATATTTAGCTTTTTTTTTAAAACAAATTTTCAAATCTAAAGATACGATGAGCTTTTTTATTTAATTGTAGTTATTATTAAAAAACTAACCGTAACTAAAAGCGATAGAAATTATAGAAAGAAAAAGTTTATTCTATCTTTAGCTTTTTTTAAAGGGTTATTTTTATATTAAAAAACTAACCGTAACTAAAAGCGATAGAAATTATAGAAAGAAAAAAGTTTATTCTATCTTTAGCTTTTTTTAAAGGGTTATTTTTATGGTTTTTATAACTTTTAAAATTCAAACATGAAACTTTTAAAATTCAAACATGAAATCATTTGATACTAGAGATAATACCAGTCCGCGAAAATTGGCGGGTACCCGAGAAGCACGCATGAAGAGGAGCGTTGGCTAAGTTTATTTGGGCGGGTGGCGGATGTATTGGGATAGCATGTTAAAGAAACACCAATGATTAGTTTGTGATATGTGCCTCAACAAATAAGGTTAATCTTCTTAATCTTCTCCAAGCTGTAGTGATGATCTTCCTGCAGAACACTAAACACCCCGTTAAGCTCGTTAAGAGGAGGGGAATAGGGGTGTTCTCCACTTAACCACTCTCCGGCGTGAGAATAAGTATGCGTTTTGAGGAAATAAGTGTGTGATTAGTAGTGAGAGAGCAAAGAACAGAATGGTTAAACCTGTATGTGAAGACTCCTATTTATAGCCGGAGTAGTGTAGAAGGAGATGGGCTGATGGGCCTTGGGCCCGAAGTCGACAACAAGGAATACCCGTCTTGTCCTCTCTGCCACAACCGTTAGTGTTTCTGAGCGAGGGCGGAGTTGGCGCAAGGTGAATGGATCCACGTGTCCTGACCGTTGTCCTTGTTATATCTTAACTAGTTGTAGTTATTAATAATATAAAGTTATGTAAAAATTAGAATGGTAAGAAGAAAATGTATTGAAAATCTCATCAGGTATTTTATAAAAAGACTAATGGGTATACCAGATTTCTGCGGGCATGCCTATATCCGATGGGTATTGGACCGGGGTATGAGACAGCTTTACAACCATATACAGGTTTGAGATTACAAATACCTGGCCCAAACTTAACCCATTATCATCCCTATGTATCACATGTTATGTTAGGGATGGAACTACAGCAGAGTATGGGGTCCATTACCCATTCGCCGGAAAAACGTTTTTTGCCGGAAAACTCAATATTTTCATCACAAACCTCTTTGTAACCTTATAACGGATCTTTAAGAACTTTTTTCTAGTAAAAGTTCCGATTATTAAGGTCGCCAGAAAACTCCTTTTTCGGTGGAAAACTATTTTTTGGCCGGAAAATTCAGTTTTTTGGTCGGAAAACTCAACATTTTCGTCTCAAAACTCTTTGTAACCTTAGATCGGGCCTTTAGGAACGTTTTTCTAGCCAAAAACGTTTTTCTGGCGACCGGAGACTAACGACGTTAGGGTTCTGTTAGTCAGGGTCTATTGGAGACCAATATGTTAATAGTTTGGATTGCGAGTGGTTATTTTTTAAGTTAAGACTGATGGCGGTCAATGACAAATAGTTGAGATTATTAAAATCCAATATTCCTTTCTAGTATTTATATTCCTTAAGTCATGTAATTTTATTAACTCACAAGAATTAATAGAAGGAAATTTGTGAAGGGTCATGCTATTTCCACACGCAGGAAATTATTTTCACACCTCGAAGCGCCGCGCTATGGCCATAGCGGGGCGCTTCGGTTGACAAAAGGTGATTTGATCGTTTGACTGACATGAGTTGCAGAGACATAAAGGTGATACGAGGTTGCAGAGTCTCGTGAACCCTAAGCGCCGCGCTATGGCCAAAGCGCGGCGCTTCGACCCCAAATTTTCACTTTAAAAAGGCCTCACCTGCTCAGACACAACATTCAAGTTTTATGCGATATTGTTACTCTACTATATTGATTTTGGAACATTCAACATACGCGTGATTTTGTTGTTTGTCGATTTTCTTTGCTCTATTAGTTACATCTCTTGAAAAAACGATGTCGTGGTTAAACAACTATATTTTCGGTCAATATTCTGACGAGACAGTTGTTCCTGATTCTTACGAGGGGACCGCTATTTCTGACTCGTATGAGAAACCGGTCTCGTCCAACTTGAGGGAGGCAGAGGTTGTATCTGGCATTCGTTATCGTGATAACACGGTGACGCTGGATTTGAATACCCCTGTGGAGGACCCTTACGCACAACAAAGTTATTCGAATTTCGGTTACGGTGGCGAGTACAGCTTTGTACAGCAGGAGTGTGGTCCAAACGACAGTTACGGTTGTCAACAGAGCTTACAAGGTTATTCGAATTTCGGTTACGGTGGCGAGCACAACTTTGAACATCAAGTATATTCGGACCTCGGTGACGATGGTGAGCCGGGGGATGTGTCTGTTGACGAGGAAGGTTGTTACCCGGTTACGTTTTCGTTTGATACAACGCAGACCTTTTCGTCACGTAAAGAGTTGGTGCGTTGGGTACAAGACACGGCAAAAGACAACGGTTACCTCATTGTGATTAAGAGGTCGAATAAAAGATGAGAGAATTACAAGATTTGGTTTCAATGTACTTTTTGTGGGGAGCATAAGAGTATAGCTACACAGAGGAAAACGGGTAGCAAGAAAATAGGCTGCCCGTTCGAGATGATCGGGTTTTCGGAATCATCCAGAAGTGTTTGGAGGATCGAGGTGACGAAGGCGAAGCATAACCACACTCCTATTGAAAACTTAGAGGGTCACGCGTATGCGAGAAGGCTTTCTTCGGAGGATAAAAAACTGGTTAAGGAGCTGGCAGAGCAAGACATTCCCAACCAAAGTATCTGGCGAACGCTGACAAAAAACAATCCGGCTAGAAAGCTTATTCCGAAAGATATACACAACGCTGTTCAGAAGATCAACGCCGAAAAAAATGTCGGTAAGTCTCCGATGCAAAAACTTGAAAACATTCTTCTCGAAAAAAATTACACTTATTACATGCGCACAAATGAGATATCGAACGAAGTTGAAGATGTCTTCTTTGTTCACGAAAAATCATTCACTATGTGGTGTGCCTTCCCGCATGTGCTAATGATTGACGCCACCTACAAAACGAACATGTACAACCTGCCATTTGTTCAGGTCGTAGGCATGACGTCAACAAACAAATCGTTTACGGCTGCTTGTGCGGTAATTTCCGCTGAGAAGTCAGAGAACTACCTATGGGTGTTGCAGAGGATCAAGTCTATGCTGGTAGGATGTATGGAACCGCGCGTGATTTTAACAGACAGGGATTTTGAGCTAATGAACGCGTGTGAACAAGTTTTTCCAAAAGCGCATAAGTATCTTTGTCGGTTCCATATTCAACAAAATATTAATAAGAACAGCAAGAAGAAATTCTCTGACAAGGATTGGAAAGAATTCGTACGTAGATTTTGGTTATTGTGCGAGTCTACGACCGAGGAAATATACAGGTACAACTTGGAAAACCTTGAAGCACAGCTGAAAGAAGATGACCGTGAACGTAGGTATTTCTTACATAATTATGTTCAAATTTTATATAATAACAAAAACTGACTATTTACGTTTTTTTAATTTTAGAGGTTTTTGATTATTTGAAGAAATCCTGGTTGGATCCGTACCGTGAAAAGTTTGTATCATGCTTGATTAACAAAACTATCAACTTTCACCAAACTACGACCAACAGGGTTGAGGGCATGCATGCAACACTAAAAAGTCACTTTCCAAGTCATCGCAACACACTGGATAAACTTGTACTGTATGTTGATCATGTTGTTGATAGACAATACACCGAGATTAGTAGTAGCTTTGAAACAAGCCTCCGAAAAGTGATGACGCACCACAAGAATCAGCCCATGCTTGCATATATTCTCAGAAAGGTTTCAATATATGCGATTGAGCTTTTGAGTAGGGAACTAAAACGTAAGGAAGACGGGTTGAGAGCCTACGGTGCAAGCTGTGGTTGCCAACTTTTTACCAGCTGTGGTTTGTCATGTGCCTGTCGTTTGTAAAAGTTGGAAAATAAAGGTAATTAATATCTTTGACCTTTCTCGTTATGATTTTGCCACCTAATTTGTTTTCATCCACAGGTCAGTAACTCCGAATCACACACATAGACGTGTTCTGGAAGAAGCTTGACTTCAAGCCTGCAAAGAAAAACATAGAGGATATCGATGTAGACGCGGAATTTGAAAAATTGAAACAAAAGATCGATCCAACACCCCCACAAGTGAAAAGGAGCTTCTTTGAAAAGTTTCAGCAAATCCTCAATCTAGGGAACAATAACAAAAAACCTCCTGCTGTTCTGAAGAAAACTCGTGGTCGCCCAGCATTGAAAACGCAGGAAGAAAGAAAGGTTGAAGCCGCTAGAAAAAGCGCGTACATTCCGTCGGGAGAAACTTGGGTCGAGGCCTCAGACGATCTTCCCCGTCACAGCTCGTACATATCACCGTCACAGCCTCAGACGATCAACCTACACCCTGATTTCCCGATGATCAAGCTCGGTCCTAAGACGGATATAGCGATCCGCAACTACGCATCTCAGATTCCCGAAGTGATCCATCCATGCATCGTTAGAATAAAGGACGTGAAACCAGATGGTCATTGTGGGTTTCGATCGGTGGCTGTTGGGTTAGGAGTGAAACAAAATTCATATTTGATGATCCGGAAACAACTTATAAAGGAGTTACGTACGAACGAATCGCTTTGGAGGCAGTTTTTCGATCCGGAAAACATAGGACATTATGATGCGCTGCTTAGACGGGTCGATTTCAAGGGGGTGGGACGAGCAGATATCGAAAATTACATGACGATGCCTGAGACGGGGTTTCTTATTGCCCAACGATACGGTGTGATTGTTCACACCTTCGACATGCGTGGGAGCGATACAATTTTCCCTCAGCTGGGCGGGCCAAACGAAGCTGAGCAACCTCACCTGGTGGTTGCGGTTGTGTTCGTCGACCATGGGCATTTCATACATGTAGAGCTTGGAGGTTGTTATCCAATGCCTCCCCCAAACCTACTCTGGACAGCGAACAGAACAGAGCGCGCAGCAGCCTGGCATACATTATACAAGGATCAGATCAACGCGTACGAAATGCTTACGTATCGTGCCCCTGACCTTAATGTAACCCTATATGTTCACGATGTATGTTAAATGTGTTTAATAATAATCACGTTTGTGTTTGTTCAATATATGCGTTACATCACGTTAAAAACCGAATGTCACCGACACGACCCAAAATGACAATATACATCATAATACTACAATTAATGACAATATACATCATAATACTACAATTAATGAAAAAATACGTCATGTTCATGTACCGTAGGCGGCTGATACACATAACACCTCTCACAGGAGTACTTGTGCTTTCAAACCAAAATGATACGATATAACGGAATAAGACATCACACGTAACCGATTTGATCCGGAACTTGCAGTATAGTCCATATATAATAAAAAATGATGTATAATGGAAAAATCATAAATTTTAGACTATTATCGACGCGTTTGTGAATTAAAAACAATTTTAAAAAAATAAAAAAAAGGCCCTAAACGCCCCGCTTTGACCTAAACGCCCCGCTTTGACCTCAAAGCGCCGCGCTATGGCCATAGCGGGGCGCTTCGATCCCTCGTTTAAACCAAAGCGGGGCAGCTTCTCCCCCCTTTCAAACTTAAACACAAAAACACACACTAAGGTGCGATTTCACACACTCTGAGCCGGAGATCTTCGTTTTCAAGCATTCAACCGCTAAAAGGTAAGATCGAACACCCTTAATCGTTTTCGTTTAATGTACATGTTGAAATATGTGTTGATTGGGGCGGGTATGGAGGATCTGCTGGTGCTGTTCTTCATCACGAAGAACCAAAGCGCCGCGCCGAGGCCAAAGCGCGGCGCTGTGGTTCATGTTTATTTTTTTTATATTATTTGTTTTTGTTTAATATTATTTGTTTAATAATATTTGTTAAATAATATTTGTTTAATATTATTTGTTTATTATTTGTTTTTGTTTAATATTATTTAGGGCTGTAAACGAACCGAACGAACACGAACAAGGCCTTGTTCGTGTTCGTTCGTTAAGGAAATAAATATGTTCACGAACGGTTCATGAACACTTACCGAACGAGATTTTATGTTCGTGTTCGTTCATTAAGGAAATGAGCGTGTTCGCGAACGGTTCACGAACAGAAACGAACACAAATAAATTTGGCGAACGCGACGAAGGATAAAGATAGATGGCCCAGAGAGTAGCACTCGAACTTGAATCCCTAATTGTGGAATGAAGGTCGATCGTATTCGCCGATGTAAATAATGAGAAATGAAAGGGAAATGGTGCATGAACAAGGTGAAAGTGGGTTTCCTAGCTTAATTGTTAGGGTAATAAAATAAATAAAAGTTTAATAATATAAAAAGTACAAATAAAATATAAGAAAGTACAAAGATCTTCAATTAAAACATAAACATACGAACATAAACGAACGCAAATCAACGAATGTTCATGAACACGTTCACGAACACCTTACCGAACGTTCACGAACACAATCGAACGAACGAGACCTCTGTTCATGTTCGTTCATTTAACTAATCGAACGGAATTTCTTGTTCATGTTCGTTCGTTTATTAAACGAACGAACATAAACGAACTTCCCGCCGAACGGTTCACAAACTGTTCGCTGAACGTTCGGTTCGTTTACAGCCCTAATATTATTTGTTTAATATTATTTGTTAAATAATATTTGTTTAATATTATTTGTTTAATAATATTTGTTTAATATTATTTGTTTAATATTATTTGTTTAATAATATTTGTTTAATAATATTTGTTTAATATTATTTGTTTAATATTATTTGTTTAATAATATTTGTTTAATATTATTTGTTTAATATTATTTGTTTAATAATATTTTTTTATTATTTAAATTATTTAATAATATTATTTGTTTATTATTTTATATTTAATATTATTTGTTTATTATTTAAATTGTTTAGTAATATTATTTGTTTATTATTTATATTTAATATTATCTTTTCAACGTGCAGGGATGGATTACTCCGATGACGAGATTGAGCATATGGAGGCTGAGGGAGATGTGGGGGTGGAGGGAGAGCCGGCATGTCCGTACCTGCAGTTTCCGCAGGGGTCACGGGCGAGGGGGAGATGCGCTAGGTTGCGCACCATAGAGATTGGGGCGCACGTTGGGATAGACTGGGGCCTGCTGGAGACCGTGGGAGAGGCCACGCGGGCGCGTGATATAGTTGGACTGGATACTCCTTGGTCGCGCCTATTTGAGTTAGCGATGGAGGACTCGTACCCTGAGCTTACGGTTGAGTTTTTTCCACGTTTACATACGCGCCGCATCCGGCGGATTACGTGGAGGACCCGGCTTTTCCAGTCCACGAGGTTACATTCCGTCTCGCCGGTCAGGAGTTTCAGATGAGTGTGCGGCAGTTTGCTGTCCATACAGGTTTGTACACTGAGCCCGAACTTGATACTGATTTATATACGCAGGCGGTTACGGCGATGGACAGGCAGACGCTTATCAGTTTCTGGAGGGCCATTTCCAGGGTTCCCTTTGGGAAATCCTGGCAAAAGGCCACCACTATTAGAGACCCCTTGTACCGATACCTGTACCATGTTATCGCGTCAACTATCGTGCCGCGGGGTGCCAACAGGGAGAAGGTCAACCTCAATGACCTTTTCTTTCTATACTGCCTACTGCGCCGCCAGCCCTGCGATCTAGCAGCCTGCCTGGCAGATTACTTTGCCACAGCATACCACCGGCAGCTCCGCGGGTACGTGCACACTGGCTCATACATCACCGCCATTGCACGCTCGCTAGGGCTCGTGCCCAAGCATGATCCGGAGCTGTCCGATCCGGTCCCGTCTACCAGGTTGGGCCGCGCGTCAGTATCTTCCATGCAGATCACCCGTACCTTTGATGTTGGTCTGAGGTTTAAGGGAGGTGACGGGCTGATTTGGCATCCGGAGGTGGTGCCGGAGGTCATCCCGGTTGTTATTGAGGTGAGGCCTGGAGTGTTAGCCCCTCCTGATGTTCAGGCGGCCGCTCGGCAGGCTCAGCTACAGGCTCTGGGACTCGATCAGTTCCCGGGCCAGCCTCAGGCTGAGGCTCAGGATCAGCCTCAGCCTCAGGCTGAGGCTCAGGCTCAGCCTCAGCCTCAGGCTCAGCCTGTATTAGAGGATCCGGCTCAGGAGGAGCATGTCGAGGAGATCCCGGTACCACCAGTTCAGCCAGCTCCTGAGCCACCACAGTACCCGCAGCACGTTTACGCTGACCTGCCTCCGGTAGCGCGTGAGGTGGCTCGGGACTTCGACCGGCGCCTCAGACGCCAGGGCGCACGCATTGACTGGATCGTTGAGACGCTCGTTGCTCTACGAGAGCTCGCTGGGTTGCCTCCACTTCCCCTCCCACCGTCCCCACCGCACGAGGATTAGTACCTTAGTTTGTTTGTATAGTGATTTGTTATGTATTATGTACTCAGTTGTACCTTTTTGTTTTGTATGTACAAACTGATATATATAAATATATATATTGCAGTTAATCTTCTATTTACATCACGTTGGTTTTGGATTGTTTACGTTTAATTCTTATGGCTTTTTGTACATTTTATTTAACGTGTTCGTTTAATTTAACAAAATAAACAAGGTTAACAGTTTATAAAGACGCACTTATATTATATACGTTCTATAAAAATAATGACGTAATTATAAAACAACTATGAATTATATGTAACTAATATTTTATAATAATAATAAAACTCAAATACAATTTTTTCCTCCAAAAAACACTACCAAACTAACCCACATCCCACCTATTTCAAAAAAAAAACAACACAAGCTCCTGCACACGCTGTTTGTCTTTTTGCACACTCAAAGCGCCCCGCTTTGGCCATAGCGGGGCGCTTTGAGTGTGCAAAAAGACAAACAACGTGTGCGAATAGACCACGCCTTTGTGAATCCCATTTATGTTCATCTCGATCTCATACCCAAATTCTACATAGCCATATATCTTTCTATCTCACTAGTAGACTTATATTTAATTTTAGAGTTAACTTTCGTTTTGCTCCCTGTGGTTTGGTCATTTTAACGGTTTTGCTCAAATAGTTTAAAAATAGCCATTTCCCTCCCTGATCTTTCGAGTTTGTCGCCAGTTTGCTCCCTGGCTCTAACTCAGTTAAAACGGTCAATTAAAAGTAGGGGTATTTCGGTCTTTTACTCCTTGGCTCTAACTCAATTAAACATTTAGTTAAAAGTCGCGGTAGTCGTGGTCGGCAGGTGGTAGTTGCTAGTGGTGGGGGATGGTTTTGGATGGTGGTGGCCGGTAGAAAGAGTGGTTGGAAAGATGGGAGATCAGAAAAGAATTACTTATATATACATGTAAATAAACAAGTTATAGGTTTATTTGGGTGAAAAGACTTACATGCCCTTGCTTTTATATATAAAATTACCAAAATACTCTTTTAGTTAATGGATTTTTTGGATGGAGTTAGAGGTGGGGGCAAAATGACGATAAGTTAGAAAAATCAGGGAGAAAAATGACCATTTTTAAACTACTTTAGCAAAACCGTTAAAATGACCAAATCACAGGGAGCTAAATGAAAGTTAACTCTTAATTTTAGATACCCATTTACATTATATGGTTTTCCTTCTATAGGTAAATCAACCACTATGCAAGGGCCTCCGTTTCTTCATTCATAGCTTAAACCGAATTAGAACACTCTTATCTAGTTATCTTAAATGGAGGTTATATTTGAATATATTAAACCTTTTCGAAACCATGCTTGACTTTCCTTTCTATTATAAAATCTTGTAGTTTTTTTTTTGAAAAAATTAGCATTTTTAGTGGATCTACAACCTAACTAGCAGTTTTAGTAGCGACTTGCGGTTGCTGATCATTATCAGTGGAGTTATTCTGAACACCTCTTCATCATTGGGAATTTTACCATCTTCATGAACTTTAGTTTCATCAAAGAGATTAAAGTAATTTAAATTGTTTATGAAGTTAACAAATTTTGAGTCAGATTCACATAAAGCTTTATTATCCTTAAGGAAAAACAATTTTCATAAAACCATACATCTCTAGAAAAATAATTTGTTTTTTAATCAATCCTCCACCATAGTTTATATCTCTTTTGTTGATTTGAGTAACCTAGAAAAACACATGTTTCAGCATGACTCACCAATTAATTAGAATTGTCCGAGACATTAGACAAGCAAAGTTACGAAGATGGTTAAGAGAGGGTTAAAAGCCATAGACTAGATCATAAGGAGCTATGATATCATATCAAAGTTATCAAGATTATTTAATAAAAAAAGATAAATTGTTTACAAGAACCCAAATAGAAATAAGAACATAGATGAAATTTCAAGAACTGTATGCGTGTGTTTCTGTTTCTTTGTGATGATCAAACCCAGCAGCGGACAACCCTTTATCTACGCAACTAAATCAGCATCTTAGAAAGAAGTCAAATGGACAAATATGGAAGCTAGAACCCGCGACACCTGTGATTGAGACGTGACATTTCAATAGTTAGACCACGTTTAATTCCAATATATCTTTAGGGGCTCGAAGCATAAGGCTCTTAGAGCAATTTTAACTAGTGGATTAGAATAAGAAATTAGATCATGCTTTACTTCATATTTTAGTAAGGCTCCAAGCGGTAGTCGGCGTAAGGTATAGATGGTGGATTGGTTGGTGGAGTCTGGTTAGTTTTCACTAACGAACAAAAGGGGATATGTTGGTCTAGTAAAATAAGAAATATTGTTGGAAAACTAGAAATTTGACTTTGGATTTAAGCGCCATGTGAGGGTATGTTGTTGGTGGCGTGTGTGTGATATTTCGACGTGAGGGTTATCCTGTTTATGCACGTCTAATTGGCGGTGCTTAGGTTGTTAAAAGAGACATTTAGTGGAAATGAATAGGATTTCTAGTGGCTAGGGTTCTCAAGTTCGCATTACCCCATATATTAAAAAACGAAATGAATGAACAGTATAATAACATATTAAATTTAAAAATATAATTGAATAGTAACATTACTAAGTGATGAGTAAATGGTATCGGGTACCGGTATTAAATTTATTAAACCAGGTGTATTTTCGGTACCGGTTCGGCACCGGTATTCACCGGTTTTTACCCTCAAATATCGATGTCGTACCAGTACCGACCGGTACTGAATTGTACCGTACCAGGTATATTCGGTACCTGTACCCACTTTTGGGGATTTCGGTAACAGGATTTTTGGTACCGGTTGGTACCGAGCTCATCAAATCCTGTAGCAACGTAGCAATGCAAGTAATTGCACCGTCTAAATTACTTTTCATACACACGGTAAGTAAACTGTATTTCGTTTGAATGAGGTTTTATATACACAACAACTTATTTTGCTTTTTTTAAAGTCTTTTTTTAATGAATGAATTGTAGCATGTAAAATTAACTTGGATATTTAGATTATTGATTAGCAAATCGTATCAAATCCTGTAATCAAACCGGTATCGTATCCGTACCAAATTTACTATACCAAATCATTTTCGGTACTAATTTGGTATCCACCTTTTGGCGTTTTCAGAATCGTTACTTTCGGTTCGACACCGGTCTAGCACCATACCTGTATTTTTTGATCTTACCCTTCAGAATCGTTACTTTCGATTCACCAGGGTTGTTTTCTCCTAGCATTGCTATCTGAGTCCTTGTCACCAACGGAGCAGTTTTTGGTAGCAACAATCCGTGAACGCATAGCTTGTAATAGGGTCCTCGTATACCACTATCGAACAAGGTTCAACTATATGTGACTCGTGGTTTCTTCTTTAAAATAGCATGTAATATAGTCCTCGTGTACCAACGGCGTGGTTTTGTAATATCGCCCCCTCGATAACTTATACATTATTATTAGCAATCTAATCATACTCTTAATTTACACCATTGTCCACTATGGGACTTGAACCCTCGAGTTCATGAGGAGGGACGCTATATTTACACACCTTGGTACCACTACGACACATGCCCTTTGGTCAATAACTTTTACATAACCGAACGACCATAAACCAATTGAAATCCAAGTAAGATCGTCTACTTGCTGCATTCTCGACTGGTCGCAATCCTAACCCGTTATATATAATTATGCACTTTAGTCCCTAAAAACATTTCCCCTAGAATTTCCACACCAAGTAAAAAACCTTAAACAAACTGAAGAAAATTTTGCAATTAATCATAGTACCAAACTATCTTAGAGAACATGAAGCAAACCAAGAGTACAAATGTCTTCAAATCTGTCTCCAAAGCATATCAACAATGTCCTGTGGGTAACTGTTACTGCTCTGGCCGACAGGGCTCCAGGGGACCCGGCTCGAAGACTCACTCATGCTTCCAGACACCGGGTTTGCTGGAGCATTCACAACTTCTGCTTCACTGCTACCTCTTGCTTTTGACTGTTTTCTGCTTGATGGATCAAAACTACCAATAAACACCTGTTTAAACCGTGAAACAATCATTGCAGGTATTAGCGATGTATCTTTATCTATATTAGAGTTTATCATACATATTTTATCACATTTCTGACTTGTTTTATGAACACCTATTTGCTAAAGAGTTTGTTAACATTTATTTTCTTAAAACTACTGAAATATAATGAACACAAAAACTTTCATGATTCAACACCAATATTGTATTCTACTTTTTTGTTTGTTTATGTAATTTCAATTTCTTTCATGGTCTAAAAGCATCTAACGATTCTGAAGACCAAAGATCCACTGAAACCAACTGTGGGAACAAGATGACCTTATCGTGTTTTCGTGGCTTATTAAAGAATATCGAACCTGCCATGGCAGCGTACCAAAATTAACCCGCGTGAAGTTTATGTATAGTGTGAATAATAACATACATATATGAGGTGTATATAGATTATATCTAGTCAAAAAGTAAACAACAAAGGAAGATAAAACTTACAGTAAAAATCTAGTTGTTGCTTCCAGCAGGCTTAATGGTAAAGAAGGTTCGAATCATAGTTAGAGCAAGTAAGAAGATTCCAGCAAGTATCTAGATCTATATGACGAGTATTATTTGTGAACTTGATCTAGATAGGATTGTGAACTTGATCCCTGCCCTATCTAGATCTATAGCAGAAGGCTAAGAATATGACGAGTATTATTAGTGGAAATATTATCTATTTTTATAGGTGCTTCAAAGAGGTTGTAGTAAGATAGAATTGGCTCCAAAAGTTTTACAAGGGAGGCGTTAGGCTTATATTTCAATATAGTGCACTGAAATATTTCATGAAGAATAAAGAAAGGGATTTGGTTTTCTAGCAATACCAAATCTTGAGCTACACTTTGGTTTAGTATAGTGTTTCCAACTAATTCATTAGATTCCGAAATATTGAGGCCATATTGGATATATCCAAGTATGAAACAAGCATCCATGACCATCATTTCGGCAATTTCAGCATCATCATAAGTCTTCGTCAAAATATAACATGCCCTGATTTGTTCCATTGAAGCATACACCTTCTGCATACACGATTCCAATATTTCCTCTCTTGGGACACGGATAAGACCCAATAGATTAGTCAGATAACTTACTTTCTGCCCTTCAAATGCTTGAACATTCTTATCTTCTCTGTGCAGAGGTCCAATAGAGACCACCCGAGGGTTGAAAGAACTTGGGCTCAGATCTCGTAGTACACCAGGTACCATGTAAATGGACGGTGAAGACCGGTTTCTATGCTTGTCTTCATGTTCTTTTACAAGATTAAGAAGATGTAGTAGGACACTCTTTTGGGTGTTTCCAAGCTCCAAATCGCGGTTTTCCATGGTAAATGTTCTTGCCTGCCCAATTATGGTAGAGTTAGAAACAAGACTAAAGGGTAAGAGAGTATATATGTAAGATCTAGCCATATTATAATTTTTCATTTCATTACCATGCATCACATAATTACTTCAGAATGAGTTAAAAGGCCAAATATCCTATTCCTTTCTTAAAAATATAAATTATTCTGATTCCTATCTTCTAGCTCATCCTATTCCTTTCTTAAACAAAGTATCTCTCACAAACCCATCAAGAATATCACTTCAAAACAACTAAACACAACAAGAATCATCAAACAAAGTAACTAAACAGCAAGCATTTCGTCGAACACTTACCGGGGGGTGAAAATGCCGATGGGTTCTTCGAAGAAGAAGAAGAATGTGTATCGATCGGCGCACCAAGAAACACTAATAGCACTGCAACTGAAGGGTTTTGGACAGAAAACTCGAAGAACACTGATAAAGATGATGTTTAGAATGAGCCTTTATAAAAACCCAACGGTCCCAAGAAAGAATTTACAGTAAAAAGTGCCAAAGTGGTGTGATTGTGTGTGTGAAAGCAGGTGAGAGTAATTTAAGGGGGGGAATTCACTTTGAACTCTTGCAGCAGTAATGTCACAGAGAGAGAGAGAAGACGCGTGAATTGGACGGTTGAGATTAGAGTTACAAGATATACATTATTTCTGCTTACACAAAATCAGTGATTATTCTAACTAAGGGTTAGGATCAAATACAAAGGATAAAATAAATAAGAAGTGTAAGAAGGATTCTAGTCCATTGATCTTAGATTTGAAGGGTTGAGATTGGTTGTAGGGAAAAGAAGATAATAGAAGGGCATAAAAGGAATCCTATATTTATGGATTTTCTCTCTCCACATGCAAGGCACATGCCAATTCCCCCATCGATTTAAAACGTCCATAACTTTTTCATACGACATTTTTTTTCAAAAAAAATTTCACCATAATAACGAGCGTTTTTTTTATCTTTAATATGAGTACCATATTATCATATAAAAATAAAATAAAATTTTTCATTTTTACTGGGTTTTTTGGCATTGTGTTAAAGGTTCAGGTCATTGTGTCTTTTAACTGGGTTTTGGTCAGTAGAGTTTCTATACATTGTGTTATCAAAACCTATAACACAATGTTAATTTGAGTTCTATCCATTGCGTTTTTATAAAAACCTATAACACAATATATGATACAATGAAGATTTTGTTATATCTGGGTTTCTATAAATTGTGTTATTAGTTCAGGTCATTGTGGTTAATATGTTATTCATTGTGTTTTAATATATTGTCCATTGTGTTTTAATAATTTGTTCAATTTTTTTATTATCTTGTTCATTGTGTTTTAGTTTGTTATGTATTGTGTTTTTGGTTTGGTTTTCATTGTGTCTTCATCTGCTCTCCATTGTGTCTTTTATCTGCTGTCATTAATTGTGTCTTTTATCTGTTGTCATCAATTGTGTTTTTATTTAGTCTGATTCTTATTGTGTTATATGTTATCGCCATTGTGTTATACGTTATGGTCATTGTGTTTTAGTATGTTGTCCATTGTGTCTTTATCTGTTGTCATTGATTGTGTTTTTATTCTAATTTACATTGTGTTTTACATCATGTCCATTGTGTAATATGTTATTCATTGTGTTTTAATATGTTGTCCATTGTGGTTTAATAATTTGTTCAATTTTTTTATTATCTTGTTCATTGTGTTTTAGTTTGTTATGTATTGTGTTTTTAGTTTGTTTTTCATTGTGTCTTCATCTGCTCTCCATTGTGTCTTTTATTTGCTGTCATTAATTGTGTCTTTTATCTGTTGTCATCAATTGTGTTTTTATTTAGTCTGATTCTTATTGTGTTATACGTTATGTTCATTGTGTTTTAGTATGTTGTCCATTGTGTCTTTATTTGTTGTCATTGATTGTGTTTTTAATCTAATTTACATTGTGTTTTACATCATGTCCATTGTGTAATATGTTATTCATTGTGTTTTAATATGTTGTCCATTGTGGTTTAATAATTTGTTCAATTTTTTTATTATCTTGTTCATTGTGTTTTAGTTTGTTAAGTATTGTGTTTTTAGTTTGTTTTTCATTGTGTCTTCATCTGATCTCTATTGTGTCTTTTATTTGCTGTCATTAATTGTGTCTTTTATCTGTTGTCATCAATTGTGTTTTTATTTAGTCTGATTCTTATTGTGTTATATGTTATCGTCATTGTGTTATACGTTATGTTCATTGTGTTTTAGTATGTTGTCCATTGTGTCTTTATATGTTGTCATTGATTGTGCTTTTAATCTAATTTACATTGTGTTTTACATCACGTCCATTGTGTAATATGCAACTGGGTTTTTGAAATTTTTTTGAAAAATATAACAATATGGTACTCATATTAAAGATAAAAAAACGCTCGATTTTATGGTATAATTTTTTTTTAAAACAAATGATGTATAAAAAAGTTACGGACGTTTAAAAGTTAGGGGAGAAATAGCATGTGACTTGCATGTGCATATTCTCTTTCCTCTTGTAGACAAAATTACCCTTTCCATTTAATTACTCATAGGACACTTGTCACTCTCTGGTGCCTTCTTACCCTTCTTATTTTTAAATCTTTTGTATTATAACTCAACCCTTCTAACTAAAGGGTATTCTAACTAAAGGGCAGGGGTTCGACTCCTGTTAACAGCATGATTGTGAAAGTTTAGCCGTTAAAAAAAAATTACTTTTATTGAACTTTATTTTTGTTTTCTATAAACAATAATGGTAAATATAAGCTTTAATAAACATGGTAACATGCGTGTGGGCCAAAATTTTTATACAATTTCATGAATGTGTGTTAAAGTATATGTATTCAAGAAGTTATTTACTAAAATTAATTTATAGGCATTGGTACAATTTCATGCATGTGTGTTAAATTATACGTATTCAAGAAGTTATTTACTAAAATTAATTTATAGGCATGGCACCGAATTAAATAATATTAGACATTAAAGTTATAGTGGAACGATCAAATACAAATAAGTTTTAACATATAAAATGACATTAATATGAGAAGAGAGAAGGGAAAGAAGTTTTTTGTTTTTTTGAATTTTTTTTTTACTATCTACTTAAGTATGATGTTTAATTGCAAAATGTAAAAAAAAAAAGTTTGTAATTTTACACTACTAAGGTAATTATATAATTTTTGTTGAGTAATTATACAGTTTTACATAATTACTCTAGTAGTGTAAAATCACGATTTTTTTAAGAACCCGGGCTAAAATGCGTGATTATTAAGATGAGAAAAAATTCCAAAAAAAAAAAAAAAAATCTTTTCTTCATGGTTTTTGTCATAACTTTCACAGTTTCACTTTGAGCTCCACCCTAGAGAAGTCTTGTGGATTTTCGTCTTTTTACATCTTTAAATGTTAACATATCATTAACATGTGGTTGGGATCACTACATCGATAAGACGATAACAATCCCTCAATACATTTTTCTCATTCTTGGATTTCTAGTCTCTTAAGCCATTTCCCCTTTTATTTTTTACCATGTGTAGTGGTAACAACAAATAATGCCTCATCCATGGGCGTTGTCTGCCACGTGTAATCCTAGTCATCAAAGGCACGTTTTTCACAAAGGGGCGTAGTAGTGATAATGCCCAATAATGCCCCGTCAATCATTACACAATTATTAATTTTTTTTAATTAAAACTAATAAAATTAATTAAATAAAAAACATTACATTCTTAAAAAAAACCGGAAATAAGAAAAAAAATAAAATCCTAAAAAATAAAAAAAAAACCGAAACAAATAAATAAAATACTATTAAGCTAGAGTCCGTATTTTTGACGGATTTGTTCCCGACGCATTTGGGCTATGATCAACGCGTTGCCTGTGAGATGGTCGATGGGTTTAGACTAAAATTCGATATCTTTCTCCATTTGTCTCGAATCTTGTATCACGACAAACTTTTTGTTTTCGGCGTTTCTTTCCTCAATACTTTGTAAACGATTATGACCGAGATCTCGAATGTCCTGAAGGTGTCGATTCATCTCTTCGAAATTTTGCTTCAATATTTCGTGATTAGAAGAAGAGGACTCCGCTTTTTCCCTTATTTTTGGCATTTATTCTACCCGGCGGTCGTTCCAACTCCAAATCTTCCTCGTCGTCTAAATTAATATTTAAATTGACGTTATGAGCATCTGAGGTTGGTGTGCCGGGTCAACCGACAATGATGTTTTGGACGAATAGATGTCATCGTCTAACGCTAGACGTCATCGTCGGTACGTCTGCCCATTTGGGACTTCGTCTTAAAAGCTCCCAACATCTTAAATAAGTGAAATTGCCTTTCATAGCATTGTATTCTTCCAACGTTCTTGTTATAACATTAGCGTCGTTTTGGCCGTTTTCCCTGTTGTCCCAATTGCGTTGAAACACCTCTTGAAACTGATGACATTTCCAGTTGATATCGGTCCATTTGCTCGAAATGGAGTCTTCTTTCCGGTAATATTCTTCTTTCCCCATAGCTTTAAAGAACGTTTCACGAATCTTTTGCCAAAAAAACCGGTAATGTTTGATAATTTGCTACAAAAAAAATCAAAAATTATAATGTAAAATTTTACAATAATAATAATAATAATAATACTTCGGTTGAATAGATGTAAAAAACAAATAACTTTTTAAAACACTTACCAACATCGGGGGTCTCCGATGTATCTAGCCACACACGTGCCAACACATACTCCTCGTCTTTCGTCCATGCTTGGTAGTCTCCTTTTCGGCGAGGAGCGGTTGCATCTTTTTTTTTTGTGAGACCTTTTCCCACGTTTGGATCTCTCGACAACGGGCTCGGGTTCGGGTTGTGTCTCCGGTACCGTTTCTATCTCTGGATTGGTATCTTGAGTAGACGGTTGCGAACCGCCCATGGTTTGAAAGGTTTGAGGAACTTGAAAGAATGGTTGGGAACCGGCCGATGCTAATATTTGGGCGTACACAAATACGTTAGGATCCATCTCTTGTAGGTTGAAGCTCGGTTGGGGTTGCGTGGTGTTCGACCGATATGCGTTGGGATTACCGGGTCTCGAAGGCACACCGAATGGAGGTCGGAAGGGATTCATGATTATGGGTGAAAAGTGGAAAAGTTTTTAAAAAATGAAGAGTATAGGTGAAAAGTTTATAAAAAAGAATGAAAAGTGAGATTTAAATAGGGTTAAATGTTGAATAAAAAAATAAATTTTTAAATGTTGCTACCGTTTCTCAACGGTAATGTTTTGAAATTTGAGCCGGGCACAAGCGTTGTTTTTAAAACGCCATTCAAAAAAATCGAAGAAAAACGCCCGTAGGGGCCGAGGCATGGGCGTTGTTTGGCGTTTTTGGGCAAAAAAAACGCCCACATTCCAGACGACTACGCATGGTGTTAGGATCATAGGGAATTCTCGTAGTTCATTTGTTAGTTTGAAAAGTTTCTTGAATCTCTAACTATGATGATACTTATTGTTCTTTTCATTCCTCATTCACTTGAGACTAGAAGGTATGGGGAGGGTCATCCCCAAGGGGATAGGTCGCCACATCCCCATTCCATATAGGATGACCCTCCAAGCAATTTTAAGGGGGTGGAGGATGGGCCCCACACCAATTATTTTTTATTGTTTATCTTGTTTATTTGCTTAGGTTTACAAAAACAATTCAAAAATTAAATAAAAATAATACATAAAATAAGTAAATTAAATCCATTACATAATATAAATAAAAATTACATAACCAAAAGAATAAAATTACGAATCCTAAAAACATAAAATTACGAATCCCGAAAAGGTAAATTGCGGAGACACCCATGAAGGATCGGTAGTCGGAGTGTAACCGGGCGTCGAAAAAAAGTTAGGCTGATTCGGGTTCGGGTTTTGGTTCGGGTTGGGATTGTTCTGGTTGGTATTGTTTGGATTGAAGAGATTCATGATTTTTTTTTTTTTTTATAAACGGATGGAGTTTTTTATAAAATGGATGAGAGAAGAGAGAAGTAGGTAGATTTTGGATGGAGTATTTTAAAAAAAATGGATGAGAGGTGGGTATTTGTTAAAGTAAAAAAAAAACTTTTTTTTTATAATATAGCCGTTTACCAACGGCTAGATTTCAAAAAGTGGGCCCGTCGAATCCGGCTGGTGGGAGACGAAGAAGACGCGGCGGGGCATAGGGGGGCGGTGTTCCGCCTCGGCGTCGGGCCTGGACGGGGCCACGCCGTCCCCCATACCGTCCAGTCTGATAACTTATGTAGGCGTGTGACATTGAAAGCAATGGTTTTCGCAGTGTATGCTTTTAGTTTGTTAGTTTCTTTGTTCTTTTTCCTCTTGATAATCTAATAAATTTGGTCTAACCACAATATTACTAAATCTACTATTAATCTTCTAATCCCGAGAACATTAAACTGTTAAACAAGTAATTCAATCTTATTTCATTGACGATTTCACACATGCGCGCTATGTTTCCAAGCTTTATGAAACCATTTCATCATGGTTAACTTTTTTCAAGTGGATAAAGGTTTCATCTCAAGGCTAGATAAACATAAACCCAAATCAAATGAATATAGTTTTCCTGGTGGCTGACATGAAGAGAAGTTTGGCACATAATGCAGTTGGAGGAGTTTGGAGCCATTATGGTTAAAATTTTAACCAAGAAATTGTAGTTTCACATGTTATACAATTTTAAGTAGAGGTGTTAAATGAATCATGTTTATAGATTGATAAATGGAATTTGAAAATCTGAGATATAAACCCCAAACATAATATGTATATTCACAAGCTAAATCAAAAGTACAAATAACAAATAGTACAATTGTGTAAAAAAAATAATCATATATAATCTCATGCTAATTACTATTGTATTTATTAAATTTTGACATAAAATATCCAATTCATCAAAAATAAAAAATAAAAAGGTTAACTGGTCAAACCAACCTGCTTAATTATATGTATTCACAAGTTCACCTGTTTAATCCCTCGAATAGGGGCAAACAAAATTATATAACCAGGTATCAAAACACCAACAAGAAAATCTAGAAGCTCACAAGCATTTCATTCATTATCAAAGCAACTAAGAACAATCACACTTATTTTATGCATTATTCAAACACAAAAGGATGTCACACAGGCACTATAGAGTAGTCAAAGTAAAAAGTAAAAGTAAAAAGTAAAAAGTAAAAGTAAATAAATGTTTTTCGGTTAATATCAATGAGGCCCACTTCATAATATTTTTACTTTTTTTCGCAAGCTTTCAGTTAAAGCCAAAGCCTGAACCAACGTTTATAAGTAGGGCTGTAATCGAGTCGAACGAATACAAACATGATTTTGTTTGTGTTTTTCATTAAGGAAATAATGTGTTTATGAACACTTACTTACTGAACGAGATTTTATGTTTGTACTTGTTCATTAAGGAAATGAACGTGTTCATAGACAATTAACGAACACAAATAAAATTGAAGCAGGCTACAAAAGCTATATGTGGATGGCGCGAGGGAGCAGTGCTAGATCTTGAAGCCCTAATCGTGGAATGGAGGTCAATAGTATTTGCCGATGTAAATAATGAGAAGGAAAGGGTAACAATTGCATAAAAATGTGGGAATATGGTTTCCTATTTTATCTGTTAGCGTAATAAAATAAATAATACTTAAAGAATATAAAAAGTTCAGATAGAAAATGCACAAAATATAATAATGAACAACATAAAAAATGAACATGAAGAAATGTTCATGAACACAATTGAACGAACGAGACATATGTTCGTGTTCGTTCATTTAATTAATCGAACAAGATTTCTTGTTCATGTTTGTTCATTTATTATATGAACGGATGTAAATAAACTTTCCGCCGAACGGTTCACAAATGTTTGTTGAACGCCCGGTTCGTTTGCAGTCCTATTTACAAATAATAGAAAATTAGAAACCAACCGGATTTGAATACTTTTGATTTTTGAAAACACACACAAAAAAAAAAAAAACATTATGTTGTTTTTTATTTTTAATTTAACTTTTACTTGACTAGTATTTGTTTTAACTTAATATATTAAAGTTTTTATTTTATTTTATTTTATTTTATTTTGTGTGTTCAAACAGTACAATTTGCTATCACGTGACTTCGAGGTCATGATGGAAACAACATATTTGCAAGAATGCATGGTAAATATATATACACGAGGCCCAAGTTAGCTAGGCTTCCCGAATCCTACGCATCGGGAGTTTTGTGCACTACGCTATTTAATTAAGCATTTTGTTATGAATTACATTATGGCAAAAGATCAAATACAAATAATCTTAACATACTAAACATACAAATTGAAGGAAAACCCAAAAAGACAAGGTGACATTTTTGTAATTACCACCAACTATCAAAGTTACAACCAAAAATACCTAAAAAAACACAAATTTTTTTTTAACATTTTTTATTAAAAAATCGCTACATTTCGTTAGCAAAAAAAAAAAAAAAAAAAAATTTTTTTTTTTTTTTTTTGCTGCTACTAAAAGTAGCGATTTTTTAATAAAAAATGTTAAAAAAATAAAATAAAATAATTTGTGTGTTTTTTTTTTAGATTTTTTTAGGTTTTTTGGGGGTTTAGTTTTTAGCATTTTAGCTTGGGTGGGGGGGGGGGGGGGTTAGGTTTTTTTAGGTTTTTGGGGGGTGGGGGGGGGGGGGGGGTTAGGTTTTTTTTTAGGTTTTTGGGGGGTGGGGGGTGGGGGGTTTAGGTTTTTTTTTTGGGGGGGGGGGGGAGTGGTTAGGTTTTTTTAGGTATATTTGTAGAGTAACTTTGATAGTTATTGATAATTACAAAAATGCCACCTTGTCTGTTTGAGTTTTCTTTCAATTTGTATGTTTAGTATGTTAAGATTATTTGTACAAGAACTTTACCCATTACATTATTTGCTTTCCTTATAACATGGGTTGGTAAAAGAATAATTATTATTTACTAGAAAATATATAAAAGAAAAATCATTATGCAACCGTTCTTTAAAAAATACTGATTCCGTCATTGCTACTGTCATATCTCACATCAATCCCTTGCTGGCATGAAGCCATCCACACTTACTTCGATGTGGTTGACAATGGTTTGTTACCGTCGAAGAGAACTAGTGGATCCACTAGTCGAGTAGAAAATACAAACGATGTGTGACATAGAGGGTGGAGCCCATGCCATCACCACCGTGGGTGGAATCCTTGCCATCACCAAGGGGCGGCTCAACTGCAAAAATGAAACAAAGTAAAATAAATAGTTGAATATTGAGGCCTACGTAGTGAAAGGACTTTCATTTTTCCAGGGCTGGCTACGTTGGATTTGCATTCGATTCTCTATTCGATCACAACTCCCTCATCTTTTAATCTATCAAAATTTCTGTTTGAATAGTGTGATTTTGTGTCTTTTAGAAATCGTATTTAAAAAAACGTGACTACATATTTTCCATGCGTTAGGATCATAAACAAACAATATTGTTTTTTTTTCATTTTACGAAAAAGACCTCAATTTTAGGTCCCAAAAAAGGTTGAGCCGAGGCTGGCCAACAATCGACTCAACAATGCCTAGGTTAGGGCACTGCTTTGGATATATTGGCCATGAAGGATAATGTATCCATCTTCAAGTAAACCGATATGAACCTATTAAACACTTTCTTTTAATAAACATAAATTGCTCTAAAAAATATTCTTTACATAAAAAAAAACTGCTTGTATATAAGAACGGTGTCCAATACAGATAAAAGGCATGCATGTAAACTTGTTAAACAACATATTCTAAGAAGACATTTAGAACTTTCCATGTTTTCTATAAGATAATTTTTTTTCAACCTTATGAATATTAAGTTCTTGATGGAAATTTGCTTTGTTGATACAAAGATTTGTGCAGTTTGAGCTAGAGCTCTGCAACAATGTTATGAAGGAGCTCTTTAGATTCTTTGTCTTCTCCAGCCGAAAGTATGCTATGGCGGATCTTGAAGCGTAAAAATAGGGGAGGGGGAGGGGCAACTAAGATTATATCTGTCGACAGGGGCCCCACTTGTTATTCCTGATGGGCTATGCATGAAAAAGGCGGGAAAGGAAGAGAACTTATGAGATTGTCTTATCTGCAGAATCATTAATGATCTGCAAGAAGAGAGAGAAAGAAACAGCCGGTAAAGTACGAGGTAAGTACTTACCTCATTAATGGCAAGAACCATTTCTCCGGAAAGAAGGTGACACGTAATTCACGTGACCAGAGGTATGAATTGGCACATGGAAGACCATTGGGTCGATTGGGGGATCTCAGCAGTTTGATACGACAACCTTGCTATATATAAGATGCTCTCATGATCATCCAAGGTATGCATTCAATACCTTAAGCATTTGCTCACACAAACACCCTAACTTCGGACATTCTCCGAATCACATTAAATTCACCGAGTCTAGGATTCACACCCGGATATTCCGGTGACTCCTGTTCGTCGGAATAACTCCATATTCCGGCAAGTTTTCTTATTCTCACGCCGGAGCTTGGTCACGGATCCCCCCTTCGGGACCCTCTGTGACCCTCCGTGACGAGGCTAACGGTGTTCTGTTTTGTAGGTTAAAAGGAAGGTCCATCGGAGCGTTGACGAGTCTCATTAACCTCCAACCGGAGTTAGGGGATTTGACATTAGCGCCATCAGCGGGGCCTCTGTCAACAGAGATATCCCAGCAAGAACTTTTACGCTGTAAAGGGTTCTTCTTTCAAAAACGATCCACAAAATGGCGACTCCACCATCTCCCAACTCTAAGATTACAAAGGTGACTCAGACAACTAAAGGACCAGTTACTATTGAGGACATTACCGGTGAATTTGAAGTCGTCAATGGCTTGGAACCACCATCCAAAAAAAGTGATATCACACCGGAATTTGTGTCCAGGCATAAAAATGAGCTACGCAAGCGACTGGACGATTTAGAAAAGATGGAAAGGTTGGAAAGCTTACGGTAAAGACTTGTAATAAAAAACAAAGACAACAAATAAAACCACTAAAAGCACAAGGGAATAACAGAACAATATAACATAAAGCTAAAAGTTTAAACATACCAAGGGCCATAAGGGCCATTAAACCTACATATTATTCATAAGCCTTGAAGGCTGCAACCATCAAAGGGACCTAAACGGTTCCCTAAAAGACAAAGTGTTCAACAACCACAACATAACATTGTTTAAGTTTGCTAAGAAAGCTACGAATGAATTATTCAGGGAGCAACATTAGAAGAAGTAGGCTTAGAAGCTCCAGCATCCTTAACTCCTGCTTCACCAGCTTCAGCTTCTTAGCCTTCTTCACCTTCTTAATCTTCTTGCCACCATCGCCTGACACCTCGGAGGCTTTAAGGCTTGCCTCCGTGGAACCTTCAACACCATCCGAGAAGGTTTCTTCACTATCACCCGAGTGTGAGCACTTCTTGCACAGGGGGGGGGGGGGGGTTATTGCACGGACCTCCCAACCGCTGGAGTGATCCCACTCCACAAGCTAGCACCATCCCAATGCTGCCTTGCGGTGAATACCCTGTCCCGAGTTGATTTCGTTTCCTCTGGAAAGAGGCGTGTGGCTTGTGACCATCACTGGAGTCGAACCCGGGTCTCTTGGGAGAGAAAGGCTGGGACTGGCCAACTGGGCTACCCCACTTCTTGCACAGAGATTCAGCACTTCAGCACATACGACCTCATTGAGGCCAGAAGGTTTCAATTCCTGCAACACAGAAAGAGGCTTACCAAAGCAGGAGGAGACTTCACCAACATAAGTGTAAGTTAGCCGTTCCATATTGAGAACGGACTCCTTGAAGGTGGCAAAAGCTTGGGGTTGAAAGAAGGAAGACTGTTCTTGAGGTTTCCCAGATTTATGAGCCTTATAACCAGCGACGAACCCCGGATGTTTTCCATGATTGAGAAGTTTTGTGTAAACATCACTAAGGGCCGAGTTGAACTCCGTAGAATGAAGAAGGTAGGTAACTACCTGCTGGAATCCATGCTCGATGAGCCACTGGTTGTCGCAGGTTGCCTGGGCAAGGGAATCCTTTAGCCCTTCTTTCTCCTCTAAAAAGGCTTTCTTCTGAACGTTCAAGGCTTCCCTCTCAGCCTTCAGTTGCAACTTATCTGCTTCCATTCATTTTTTCAACTCATTCATCTCAAACTCATGCCTTGAGGTGAGCTCACCAACCTTTGATACCCAATCCTTCTCTTTCTCAGTAAAACCCTCACTCTCCTTCTTTAACAACCATTCATCCAATTCAGGCACAGAGGGTACGATTTCATTTAAAACGGCTTCAGGATGCCTCCAAACCATTTTAAAAGGGACGATTGACTCAGAAAAACGGTCCTTCCAAGAATCGAGAGTGGTTACAAGGGGTGAAATTAAACAAACATCAATATGGGATGCTTCAAATGTGAACCAGTCACCGTTTTTAGCCAATCGGAAAAAATGACAAAACATTAACAACGATGGGTCATAACCTAATGCCTGACACAAGATTTCAAAGTGTAAAACCCTAGAAAACCCATGTGGGTGAATTTTCCCAAAAGATATTCGGTAATACTCCAAAACTTTGAGAACAAAGATGGAAAAAGGGTAACGGAGGTTGGAAAACTCAAAGTGATAATAATACAAAGCAATAAAACCCAGAGGACACTGATCAATCGATTTATCACAACCTGGAGCGACCAGATTAAAGGATGAATCGATACCCCAAAGATCATAAAAGGCATCGACCTCCTCTTGTGTAAGTCGGGAGTAACTAAGCCCCATGTCCTTCTTTGCACCCATTGCTCCGAAGGATGATCAAAGAAAATCAAAGAAAGGAAAAGTAAAAAACTAACCTGGAAGTTGAACATAGAAATTGAAGGAATCTTGTTGAAGAAAGATAATGGTGAATGGCAGTTTTAATTTGCACAATCTACTCTTCACTTCAAATATCAAATAACAATAACATTCTACCTAAAGTGTATCACAAAGCTAAAAGTTGAAGTTTGGGCGTTAGATTTAAGAGGACAAGCATATTAACAATCGCGTGGACCAGTCTAAGTAGGCAAAGAGCTGAAAAGTGTTCCTTAATCTGTTCGAGAACGATTTGATCCCGTGACAGTCTTCCCAAATTTACCCCAGTGTTAGTATAATTTTCTTATATTATTATATTAGTGTTAAATAGGTGCTCGGGGGTTGATTCGTTGATTTTGAAGGGGGTATTTTGCTATCTTGAAAAGTTGATAAAATAATAATAAAAAAATTAGATCTGGATGGCCCACCATCTCTGATGGAACCCATCAGGAATTGACCAAGTCAAAGCCTGAACAGGCCCATCATCTCGGACCAAGTATCCGAGATGGGCCTGGCCTATAAACCCATCCGGGGTATTTAATGCGAAAAGGACAATGGTCCGAGACACAATTTTGAACCATCCCGGACTGAGCATTAAGAATTCTCTCTCTCAACTTTCCTCATCTCGGACGATCTCGGACCCATTCCGGATAAAAGGTATAAGATTCCGGACTGCAAAGAAGCATCACGGATGATCTCGGACTTGAGATCATCATCTCGGATGATCTCGGACTGTGAGATCCCATCTCGGATGATCTCGGATGGAATGACTACGTCATTCTGGATGAAGAGGTCCATCCGAGATGAACTCTCATCGTTACGGACCTTGACCATGGTTGATTTGAGCCTTTTTCTGACCTGGACCCTTGAACTGCTTTCTGACCTAGACCCTTGAACTGCTTATCTTGACTGCTTTTTGAACCTTCTTCTTAACATGATTGCTTATGTTTGAACCTTTTGACGTGTTGACTTTGTTAACTTGTCGTTAACTTCAAATATATGTTAACACTTATGTAAATAAGCTAACGGTTGAAATTTTAGTGCAGAAAAATGGCAGGCGCTATGTTGCAAGCAGGAAATCAACGACAATTGGAGGTAGAATTATTTCAGGATCAAGCGGGCTACTTGTCGGATCCTCCAGCAGATCACATGGAGCTATTTGGTTCTCTTATACGGGGTCTAAACAATTGCCCCATCACACACGCCTTACGAGCTGAACCAGTCATATGCAACAATTGTATCAACGCCTTCTAGAACACTGCAAAGGTCAACAGACAAGGAGCAGGATCAATAGAAGCAACCATTCAGAAGAAGAAAATAATTGTGTCCAAGGAAATTATTAGAGAAGTTTTAAGACTGGGAGATCAGCCACATTATCCAACGTCTTATGATCAAACTAGAGTTCTCGCTGCACTCAGAAGGATGAGCCATGAAGGTGGATATCCAACGGTTCTGAAGAAACTATTTCCACCATACTAGAGGCTATTGGTACACTTCTTTTTCCAATGCATTGTTGAAAACAAAGGTGGATTTGATCAGCTCAACAAAATGCAAACTTCTACAATCGTGGCGTTGGTGAATGGATGGGACTTCAATTTTTCTGCGTTTATCTTTGATAATATGAAGAAGATGCTCGAAGATCCGAAAAAGAAGATTTTCATGCTATATCCAAGATTTATTCAGATGATTCTTGACGATCGATACCCAGCGTTGGTCAAGGGCCCAAACTTCATTAATCTAAAGCCAATGGGGCCGAGCTGCTTTGAGAATGCTTGTAGAAACAAACGAGCTAAGCATCACAATTTTGAAGGAAGATTCGCTCTTGAGAAGCATAGAAGGTTTGCAGATGTCGTGCTGGGGGCTCCTGTTACCCCAGCTCCTCCAGTTGCCCCAGTTGCTCCTGTTCCACCATCGGTCAATGCACAGATTGCAGAGGAGCATGATGTACAGCTTTGCAGCAAGTGCAATAGGTGGCTAGCAATGAAGAAGAAATTGAAGTTGTTAATTCAGAATCAGAAACAGGCTCTAGTGAAGAAGAAACAGATTCTGATAGCGAAGTGGAAATAGTGATGTCTGATAAGGAAGAGGATGTCGTTCGCAAGCCTGTGCCTATGACTTCTGAGAATCTAGAAGCTTTACTTCTAAGTTTATAGGGTGGTGATGGAAACCCTCCATCTGTCTCCACTGCTGATGTTCAAGAAACTGCTTTCACATCGCAAGCTGAAATGGAAGTAGAAGCGACTGCTGATGTTACTGAAGAATCAGCAAAAAAGAAACAAAGAACCGACTCCGCACCTGATGACATTCTTTCTGGCCCATCAACTGCACCTGAGTCCACTCCCATCATTGATTCTCAGCCTGATCCACAAACAGAAGATGCATCGAAGAAGACAAACACAGAGGACCCAGATCTATATGATTTTAACTTTGATTTTGAAGCCACCCCTTCACAGCCAGGCAGCTCAAGTGGTGGTGTTCGATTCGAAGCTGGAAGCATACGTGGGGGAGGTAATACTGAGCATGATGAAGCAGCTTTCCGTTATGCAACTGAAGAAGAGAAAAATCTTTGAAAGTGAAAGTGATAATGATGAAGATGAATACGTTAAAAGGTTGAAAACGCGTGTGGTCGTATTAGAACAGGATGCAGAGCCGAAGAATGCTCAAATCATTTCTCTTCAACAAGTGATACGTGGTCGAAAACCAAAGTTCGTTAATGTTTAAGTTCATGTATTTGCTTAACTTTTAATCTTGAATAGCCTATTTTTAATGGGATTTGTGTTTTGCAGGTCTTACGGAGTTTAAGAAGCTATTTGGGAGCTTTACGGAGCATTGGGAGCGAACGGGATCAACCGGGGATGTGAAATGAACAAAACCGGGTTAATCACGAAGATTGGATTTGTTTTAGGGGATGTTAATGGATTTAAAATGAGTATATTGGAAGATGAAATGATAGAGGGCTGAATTACGAGTACGTGGGCGAAAACGGTGAGTAAAACGGAGCTATAACGAAAAAGTTATGAAGAAAACAAGAAATCAGGAAATCCGCATTTACAGGTGGCGTCGGGGACGCCCTAAATGGCCGTCGGCGACGCCCTCCCGAGTACTGTGTCGCTAAATTTATGTTTTAGTGTTTGGGGACGGGTTGCAAGGTTTCGTTTGACCAATTTTCGGGGGTTAAGAGTTGGGGAAGCTGAAAACACCATCTTGGAACCATTCTTGATCATCTTTTTCATCCCTAACACATTCCCAATCATCTCTAACACCACCTACCATTCACCTCTAACCTAGAACCCTAATCCATTCCACAACCACCACTTCATCTTCATCCATTCTCCACTATCCAAACCCTAACCCCTAACCCTCAACTCACCTTCAAGACTCAAGATTATGGTTCGGTGCTCGTATTCATCATCCGGTGATCGCGCCTCTTCGACCATGAACGGCTAGTCTCTTCGGTTTCACCCCAGTATAGATTGTTGCAAGAATTTCTAGGGTTTATGCATTTGTATTTTCATTTCATTTTGTGACAAATTGTTTAGTATTTGAAACCTTTGATAATTGTCGTGCATTTGAATTGAATTTGTGAATTGTCGAATGATTATAAAATTTGACTTTGCGAAATGAATTTGTGCACTTATGCCTTATCGTAGGTTAGGTTTACATGTCCGAGGTAACGAAGTGCATTACGATCCGTTGTCTATGACGTCGATAGCAATTGGCACCTAAGCTTCGTGATAGTAATCCGTTAATCACTATATGCAATTGAATCAAGTTAAAACATGTAAGAACCCTAGGTCTTGCAATAATCGAACCGGGTGTGGAACTTGTCTCTAATTTTTTATTTTAATCATTTAGTAATTTAGTTGCAATTTTAGTTAATAACAAGTGTTTTAGATAATACCAATTGTCGGGTCACTCCGATTTATTTTCCAACCCAATAAACTTATAAAAAAAATTAGCAATCTTCATAATCACATTGTACATTTTTGTAAATAGTCTAACTAGTCAAATAGGTCGTCCGATACTGATCACATGCTCTTCGTGGATTCGATACCCGACTTACCCTAGCTACCTAGGTTTAATTGGGTTTTTTACTGATCGGGACGACACGGGCACGTCAACAAGACGCTGCTTTGAAAGAAGCCCAGATCTCATCACTTCAATCACAGCTCACCAACAGAGATCTCACAATAGATCAATTGCAAGGTGATGTAGGGATGCTGATGTCCACTGTGTATGATCTGAAGGTGAAGTTAGAGAAGAAGTTTGGAAATGAGTTTGTTGATATAGAAGATGAACAATTTATGTTGGAAGAACTGAACAAACTCCTGAGCAGAGAGCAGCAACTCATGCAGCTAATGAAGCAGAATGTGCAGCTGCATTAGAAGCTTATCTAGCTGCTAAGCCAAAGAAAAGGAGCAGCAAGTCAAAGAAAAGGCAAGAACAAAAAAAAAAGAAGGAGAAGGAGAGCAAGAAGCAATTGTTGGTGATGAAGAATCAGGATATGAATCCTCTCGATGAAAACTTTCAGCTAAAGGATCCCACGAAAAGGCCTGACAGACTCGTGATGGAATTAGGATCTTCTCACTACGATGATGTTGGAAACAAATCAGAGGTCGCAAGCTGGAGGTATGAGCATGATAAGCAGATGTGGTTGATTACACGAAAGAGCGGGCATCGAGAGTATTATGGCAAAGAAAGTCAATTTGAATCATGGACCAAGATTGACTTGAAAAGTCTGTTACATGCACCTTATTATGATCCAGAGCCAAATCACAGGGGCAGAGGTTGGGCATTCCACTCGAGACTCAAGCGAGAAGTAAAAAGCAACTTCGCAACGATGAAAACAGCTGAGCCCACTATAAAAATAAATCATGGAGTTCGTGATCCACATACTAAACGTACTATCAGATCCGTGATTTGGCCAGCAACTGATAAAGAGAATATCGTTCCAATCGTGAAGAAGTTTGAAAAGGGAATTCTGAAGAATTTCAAGTTTTGGGCTTATGACCCGAAAATGGCTGAAGCTGTTATTGTAACGGAAGAACAAGCCATCGAGATCCCCAACTCCTATGACCTTATGAGTTTTCATGAAGAAGATATTCTGATTCTCTCAAATCATCAAATCCGCACAAACGAGAAATATGAAGAGTGTGTGAAGGCTTGGACGAGTGCTGCTGCCAATATACTAAATCATCACCTGTTTGCTCCAGATCAAGTTGAAGGTGGACCTCAGGTCTGGGCTACTACTCCAATAAACCTAGGGGGAGATTGTTAGGACCTTGAAAGTTTATGGATAAGTAGCTTAGTGGATTAGTAGGAGTTTGGGGGTTAATGATTGTAAATGGGTTTTTTGGGTAGTTTGGGCCTAGGGTTTAGGGAGCCTCCTCCCTAACCTCTTGCTATAAATAGAATGTTATGTCAAAGGTGCACAGTTAGTAATTTTGAGCAAATCTTGTATTAGACAATCAAGATTGTATGCAAGATTGAATCTTTTGACTACACAATCATCCTTCTTTCATCTCTCTTGTTTTCTTTACAACCTGTTTGTGTGATTCTGCCACCTTACAAGTTGAACGATATCATTGTGATCTCGGTTTCGGGACTTACAGTCACGGACAATGGAAAGCAATTTGCCGAGAAGCCTTCCAGCTCATGGTGTAAAGAGTTCCGGATAACACAAGTATTCAGCTCGGTTGCTTATCCTCAGTCGAATGGCCAGGTCGAAAGAACAAATTGAAACATTGTAGAAGGGATAAAAGCCAGGTTGGGAAGACACAATAACAACTGGCTTGAAGAGCTTCCCAACCTCCTATGGGCAATCCAAACGACTAAAAAGATAAGTCACAAGAAAACACCCTATAGTATAGCGTTTGGGTTGGAGGCTGTCATCTCCGTGGAAATAGGAGTCACCACACAACGAACATTCAACATTGACCTTGATTCAAACAAAATGGAAACCATGTTGAATTTGGAACTCCTAGAAGAAGCTTGTGATCAAGCCGCTACACGGGAAGCCAAGTACAAGCAAAAGATGGAATCTTATTACAACGCCCGGGTGAAGCATGAACGATTTAAGCCTGGGGACTTGGTTCTTCAAAACAATGAAGCGAGCAAGAAAGAGAGTTAAGGAAAACTTGGTCCTAAGTCGGAAGGGCCATAGACTGTCACACCCCAACCGATGGCGGAAACATCGGGGCGCGGCACTGAGCGAAACAGATTGTCCAGGAGAATCCATAACAACTATTAATTATAATATATTAAAGGTTCATGTCCCATACCACAAACATAAAAAAATAAAACAGTTATTACAGACGTTGTTCTCAAAGACAAATATCCATTCCGACAACTCATATTTTATTTAGTTTGTTTCTAGACTCTCCTAGCTCGATTCCACATAGCAAGCATACCACAGCATCCTAAACACCTATCTCATACGTTAAAATAGAGGTCAATATACATAGTGTAAAGGTGAGCATACAAGTTTAATAGTATAATAGTAGCGAAAACGAGTTACGCATAACCAGCATGTAACATGTATAATGTGAAGCGAGTAGGTTATCGACAATGAAATATGCACAGACGTGACTGTGAGTTGTAGAATGCGCAACGCATATCACCACTGTGACACGTGAAGAAATACCCTTAGCAACCCCCGTCTACGACAGGTGCTGAGTCCAAACTATAGTACTATCGTTGCTAAGGTATCAGGCAACAATCACTGTGTAAACATAACATACAAGCATTCATCGAGTAACACATATAACATGCAGAGCGGTTAGCGTATAAAATGTGTTTGTGTTGTGTGATTGATGTGATTTGATATAGGTAACGTATGTAACACCCAAAAGTGCTTAAAGCAAAAAGGGACCGAGTATACTCACAGATTGTGTTTAGTAATTAAACACTCTCTTGGATTGAAGGGAGCGCTGAGAGATTAGCCTGAACACAGTACGATAGTATAAGCATTGAACGGTGCGTAAAACGATACAAATGAAGTATGGGATGGATTGTCATCCGATCGGATGACCCTCCGGATGGAGGGTCATCCGGACGGATGACCATTTGATCAAATGGTCATTTGATCGGATGGGTTTTGTGAGTTGGTTTTCGGTGTTTCGTTTCATGCATTGAGTGTTGCGATGCGATGCGAGTAAGTGATGCGATAGTATTACATATTAATTATACAAATATCCTAACTAACAGTCATAAACTTAAACATACCCATTCTGCGTTTTGTGTTGCGATTGTGTTGTGATAGAGTTGCGATTGCGTTTGTGATTAACATCCCAAAACAAATATAAACATGCACAAGTAACACATAATAGCACATACATGTAAAACAATATCCAGAACTCATAACTCGTATTGCGATGCGATAGCGATGAGTCGATTAATGATAAACTGCGATTATTAGCATTTACTCCACATAATACAACTAAAGTAGCTTAACCTAGAGTATCGATTACAAGTCAAGAAGTACAATCAATGATTAAGCAAGGAGTGACAGATCGCATTTAACAATCTTTTCTTCCTTTGACTTTGACTTTGACTCGTACTTTGACTTTCCAAGAAGTCGGGTTGTTACAGCCTCCCCTACTTTAGGGAATTCCGTCCCAAAATTAAGGCGCAGGCGTAACGAATAGCTGTGGATGCTTAGCCTTCATGTCACTTTCGAGTTCCCAGGTGAACTCGGCGCCGCGTTTGCCTTCCCAGAGAACCTTCACAATGGGAATATGTGAGCGTCGGAGCTTCTTGGTTTCTTGATCCATGATCTCGACAGGCTTTTCCTCGAAGTGTAATGTTTCGTCCACTTATAGATCCTCAAGTGGTACTTGTAAATTCTTCTCAGCTAGACACTTTCTGAGGTTCGAGACGTGGAAAGTCGGGTGGACGTTGCTAAGTTCCTCCGGTAGTTCGAGTCTGTAGGCCACCTTGCCAATCGTTTCCAGGATCTTAAAGGGTCCAACATATCGAGGTGCGAGCTTTCCTTTCTTGCCGAATCTGATCACCCCCTTCCAAGGTGAAACCTTTAGGAGTACATGGTCGCAACCGTCAAATTCAAGGGGCTTGCGGCGTCTATCGGCGTAACTTTCCTGATGACTCCGAGCTTTCAGCAGATTGTCTCGGATCTGGAGGATTTTGTCAGTTGTTTTTTGCAACAGCTCAGGACCGGTAATTTGCGATTCTCCGATCTCGTGCCATACAATAGGCGATCGACATTTTCTTCTATAAAATGCCTCAAATAGTGCCATTTGAATGCTAGAATGATAACTGTTATTGTACGAGAACTCGACTAAAGGTAAGTGCGCGTCCTAATTACCACCGAAATCTATCACACACGAGCGAAGCATGTCTTCCAGGGTACGAATTATTCGTTCAGTCTGACCGTCGGTTTGGGGATGGAAAGCGGTACTTAGATTAAGAGTAGTACCGAGAGCAGATTAAAAAGTTTCCCAAAGACGCGAGGTAAACCGACCATCGCGGTAAGAGATGATATCACGAGGCGTCCCGTGTTGACATATAATTTCGTCGG
Source organism: Helianthus tuberosus (assembly GCA_030545235.1). Classification (NCBI taxonomy): domain Eukaryota; kingdom Viridiplantae; phylum Streptophyta; class Magnoliopsida; order Asterales; family Asteraceae; genus Helianthus; species Helianthus tuberosus. The sequence continues at coordinate 71,938,066 of CM060369.1, read as the reverse complement.
TGTAGATCCGTGCTAATCGTTCTACCTTAAAGTCTTCTCGTATCGGCAGAAAATGAGCAGATTTAGTAAGACGATCAACGATAACCCAGATGCTATCGTGACCTGATGGCGTGCGCGGAAGTTTCGTTATGAAGTCCATAGCTATACTCTCCCATTTCCACATAAGGATCTCGGGTTGCACGAGTAAGCCAGAGGGACGCTGATGCTCATCCTTGACTTTCGAACAAGTCAGGCATTTTGAAACATAGATAGCGATATCCTTCTTCATGCCCGACCACCATTACTTGTAATGAAAGGTCCTGGTACATCTTGTCTGCACCGGGATGAATAGAATATCGAGACTTGTGGGCTTCGTCTAACAGAATCTGTCGTAAGTTGGTGCGTTTGGGAATCCAAATTCGGTGGAGATAATGAAATATACCATTCGATTTATTCACCAGTTGCTCATTGTTATTGATGATCCTTTCCTTCTTCAGAGTGCGTTCGGTGAAACAAGCATGCTGCGCGTCACGGATAAGAGTTTCGAGATTGTGCTGGGCTTGAGTATTACGAACGCCATGCAAATAGTTTCGTTGACTGAGAGAATTGGCAATGACATTTGCTTTGCCAGGGTGGTAACGAATCTCAAAGTCGTAATCCTTAAGAAATTATACCCACCGGCGTTGGCGCATATTCAGCTCTTTCTGGTTAAAGATGTGTTGTAGGCTCTTGTGGTCGGTGAAGACCGTACACTTGGTACCGTAAAGGTAGTGTCGCCAAATCTTTAACGCAAAAATAACTGCACCAAGCTCGAGATCGTGGGTTGTATAGTTCTTCTCATGGATCTTGAGCTGACAAGAGGCGTACGCGATAACCTTGTCTTTCGTTTTATAAGAACACAACCGAGACCAAGGTTAGAGGCATCGCAATTGACTACGAAATCGTCGTTTCCATCGGGTAAAGCGAGAATAGGAGTATTGCAGAGCATAAGCTTGAGAGTTTGAAAGGCAGTCTCTTGTTTAGTTCCCCAAACAGAAGGCTTGTCTTTATGCGTGAGAGAAGTAAGCGATACAATGATTTTAGAGAATCCTTTGATAAATCGGCGATAGTAGCCCGCTAGTCCGAGAAAAGAACGGACTTCAGACGGGTTCCTTGGTGTAACCCAGCTCTTAACTGCTTCTATCTTCGCAGGATCGACATGAATACCTTGACTATTGACAAGGCGATTTCCCTAGAGAAGTTCAAGAACCAAAATGAGATGTCGCGCGTGTTCGGCTTTTAACTTGGAATAGATCAGGATATCATTGATAAACACGATGACGAAGCGGTCGAGAAAGGGTTTACACACGCGATTCATTAGATCTATAAAGACTGCGGGGGCGTTAGTTAAACCAAAGGGCATAACAACAAACTCGTAAATACCGTATCGGGTTTGAAATGCGGTTTTTGGTATATCTTCCTCTTGGATTCATAACTGGTGATAGCCTGAGCGTAAATCAATCTTCGAGAAACATGTAGCACCTTGTAACTGATCAAACAAATCATCGATTCGAGGTAAGGGATAGTGATTCTTGATGGTAAGCTTATTCAATTCCTTGTAGTCGATGCACATCCGGAACGATCCGTCCTTCTTTTTGACGAAAAGGACAGGCGCGCCCAAGGAGAGGTGCTAGGGCGAATGGAGCCTTTATCAAACAATTCCTGGAGTTGACTCGAGAGTTCGTGCATTTCAGATGGAGCGAGACGATAAGGCGCTCTAGCGACAGGATTTGCTCCAGGAACGAGGTCAATTCGAAAGTCGATATCACGACTAGGCGGTAAACCAGGTAAATCTTCAGGAAACACGTTAGGAAAATCACGAACCACAGACACCTTCTCCATTGCCTTCTCTTTCTTTTCATTCTCCGCTACTACGATGTGCTCCAAGAAAGCTGGGTATTCCTTGTGGAGATACTTGCTAGCTTGGACACACGACATAAGTTTGAGATTCTTCGAGGGTGTTTCGCCACAGACGCAGAGTTGATCACCGTTTGTAGGAGAGAAACTAATCATCTTATCGAAACAAACGAGTTCAGCACGATTCTCACGAAGAAAATCCATGCCTACTATAATGTCAAAACTACCAAGCTGCATCGGAATAAGATCGATAGGGAAGACGTGATTGTCGAGCTCAAGAGTACAATCACGTAAGACAGAACGAACAGTGACGGTTCTTCCAGTAGCAACTTCAACGTCGAACGTCGTAGGGAGATGGGCGCGCTTACGATTTAGGAGCTTTTCGAATTCAAACGAAACAAAACAGTTATTGGCTCCAGTATCAAATAAACACGAAGCATATATACCGTTGACAATGAACATACCATTAACCACATTGTTGTCTGCTTGCGCCTGGCGGGCGTTGATGTTGAATGCACGTCCGCGGGCTGCTGGCTGTTGCTGCTGCTGCTGGTGTTATTGTGCTGGTTAATGCTGTGGCTCTTGCTTCACCACTCTGTTGGGGCAGACATTTGTGAAGTGGTTGGGATCACCACACGCATAGCATGCTCTTGCGTGAGCAGGAGCTGCTTGTTGTCCGTGTGGGGCGGGAAGATGAGCTGGCAGTGCAGGAGCTTGAACTTGACCTTAAGCTTGGCGGGGACCGGTACGGCAGTTTGCAGTAAAGTGGCCGTATAGGTTGCAATGAACACAAAATCGACATGCAATCCCAGCAGGATGGTGATAAGTACAGGTAGGGCACAGCTGGTGTGCTCCAGTATATGCATGCTTGGCTGGCGGTGCATTGGTCACTGGTGCTGCTACCTGGCAGTTCTGGTTTTGAGGTGGAGCTGGTACTGCATCGAGTGGAGCAGTGGTGCAACACAGTTGTTGTTGTTGGTGTCCTTTCGTTGTGACGAGTAGCCTTTGAGGTTTGCGGTGCGGCGGTTTCAGCGGTGGGAGTAGAGGTGACTTGGTGAAGACTTTTGGTGGTCTTATCAAAGTAACCAGCCCGAACTCGCTTGTCATTAATCTCGGCAGCGAGCAGGAAGGTTTCTTCAATAGTTGTAGTCTTCGCGGCTTGCACAAAGTCAGCGACACAATCCAGTAAAGCACGGATGTATTTCTTGATAGTGATATCGGGAGTAGAGACTTGGCCAGGACAGATTATGCTAAGCTGCTTAAAGCGAGCAGTTAGACCAGCATTGTCGCCACCCTCTTATTTGATGTGACAAAACTCATCCTCCAGCTTCTGAAGCTCATGGGGAGGGCATAATTCCTTCATCATGATTTCCTTCAGCTCATCCCACGTAAGCCCATAGGCTGCATCATTTCCGCGCTTGTTTTTTTCGGCAGTCCACCAGTCCAGAGCCCTGGACTGGAAAACGCCAGTAGCGTTAACAGTGCGAAGATTATCAGGGCAGCCGCTTTGGCGCAGAGTGACTTCAATTGAATCGAACCATTGAAACATGCCAGTAGGCCCGTCTTCTCCGGTGAATTCTTTAGGGCCGCAGGCTTTAAAGTGCTTGAAGCTAAAAGTAGACTTAGGAGAATCAGTCCTAGATTCTTCAGAGGACTTGCTAGCGTTTTCATTCAGCTCACTGACAATTTGCGGAATGACCTTAGCCATCTGCTTTGCGACTAGAGCAGCGATGCATTTGTCCTCATGGCTACGACGAGCGGAGCGAGCAGTGTGAGATCCGAATGACGACATTGTCTGCAATAGACATCGTCTCAGGACTCAAACACAATTTTCGATTAAGTCGAGTATAGTCTATTATCTCACCCAAGGCTACTTTATATAAAGCTCAGGAACACGTCGGCATAGAATCACATAATCACATAATCAAGTAGGAACATAGTCCACAGAAGCACGTAAGCACACATAGCACGTAGTCCACGTAAGCACAAAGCACACCGAAATCACGCCTTAAACTATATTTTGCACGTATTCCCCTACATATATTGCACGTATTCACCTATCTTTCACAGTTGCGTCAAGCGATTCGAGAGTTGCGAGTGTGAGAAGCGAGTAGCGATTGCGAGTAGCATAGCGATTTGTTAAAGTGGTGTGAGTTGCGTGTGTTTTGGCGGAGCGAGAAACGCGGAATCAAAACCATCAGTGTCACATCATTGTTTACCTCAAAATGCTAACAAATACATATAAAGCCACATAAAACACACAAAAAATCTACATAAAAGCGATAAATCACAGAGTCAGTGGGTGCGAATCCGAAATTTAAACACATAAAAGCGAATAGAATGCCTCGGGTTTGCTAGACTTTGACTACCCAAAGTGATTCGACTATTCACAAGGACTTCAAATACACACTTGGCCTAAGGGACTGTGCTCTCTTTCTCACCGACATGCGGTGAATGGCATACATCCTTTCGACTTTTGTGTGGATCGAGTCATTGGAGTCCGTCGAGACTTTGGTGAGAGTTTTGTAAAACCAAAAATCGAGAGCGGAACGAGTTTCCCAGATTCGGGTTTCACCCCTAACTTAGCTACTGCATTCCTGGTTGTGTGATATAATCACGAGATAGAGAGAGAAAATCTGCGTCGAAGTATGGATTTCACTCCTGATTCAACGCGAATTCTCGTGTTTATAGTAAAAGGATGCGTCGGGCGAGCGATTTAATCGAGAGTTTGCGGTTTTCACACCTAATCTCGGCCAAATCACTTTGCTTACGTGAGAAATTTGAATTTTGTGTGAGTTGCCAGCCTTAGGAAAGGCTGACCTTGCGCGAAGCAGTAGTATGCGACGTTCGCGCAAGAGTGTAGTGTTCGGCGTGTTCGAGCGAGAATAGCAAGTAAGCTCGTACAAAACCCCTATTGGATTTGCACGAGTTAGTCTGTTGGTACTTAGACTATAGACTAGGTCATTTTCTAAGACATCGACCCAGACTAGGTCGAGTCTTGCCTAATTCCCTATAGTTATGGCTCTAATACCAGTCTGTCACACCCCAACCGATGGCGGAAACACCGGGGCGCTGCACTGAGCGAAAGAGATTGTCCAGGAGAATCCATAACAACTATTAATTATAATATATTAAAGGTTCATGTCCCATACCACAAACATATAAAATAAAACAGTTATTACAGACGTTGTTCTCAAAGATAAATATCCATTCCGACAACTCAGATTTTATTTAGTTTGTTTCTAGACTCTCCTAGCTAGATTCCACATAGCAAGCATACCACAACATCCTAAACACCTGTCACATACGTTAAAATAGAGGTCAATACACATAGTGTAAAGGTGAGCATACAAGTTTAATAGTATAATAGTAGCGAAAGCAAGTTACGCATAACATGCATGTAACATGTATAATGTGAAGCTAGTAGGTTATCGACAATGAAATATGCACAGACGTGACTGCGAGTTGTAGAGTGCGCAACACATATCACCACTGTGACACGTGAAGAAATACCCTTAGCAACCCCGTCCACAACATGTGCTGAGTCCAAACTATAGTACTATCGTTGCTAAGGTGTCAGGCAACAATCACTGTGTAAACATAACATACAAGCATTCATCGAGTAACACATATAACATGCAGAGCGGTTAGCGTATAAAATTTGTTTGCGTTGTGTGATTGATGTAATTTGATATAGGTAAAGTATGTAACATCCAAAAGTGCTTATAGCAAAAAGGGAGCGAGTATACTCACAGATTGTGTTTAATAATTAAACACTCTCTTGGATTGAAGGGAGCGCTGAGAGATTAGCCTGAACACAGTACGATACTACAAGCGTTGAACGGTGCGTAAAACGAGACAAGTGAAGTGTGGGACGGATTGTCATCCGATCGGATGACCCTCCGAACGGATGACCATTCGGTCGAATGGTCACTCGTCTGGGATGGATGTGTTTATGTATGATAGAACTTTGAAGTTTTCGTTGTAGCATTTGAAAAGACTTGGAAGGTCTCTACCCTTCAGGTCGTCCGGTCGGACGGTCATCCGAACGGATGGCCGTCCGCTCGAATGGCAACCCGAGTGGAGACTTTATCCTTTTGAAGTTTTGGAATTGTTTAAGTATTTAACTACACAAGTCACTAGGACGGATAGACATTCGATCGGATGGCTATCCGATTGGATGGCCGTTCGTCCGGGCGACTTGTTTGAGTTGAAAATTTTTGTAAAATCAACCAAGTTTAGAAATCTAGTGTTTGAACCGAGACAAGATGACAACGTGTTAAACAACGGAAACCCCCATCAAGTCCAAGTCATCCGATCGGATGGGAATCACCCCGTCCGTTCAGTCGACTGTTCTTGACGGTTATTCATGTTCAACCCGTGAGTCGGTTGTCTCTTTGATAGAAATCCGTTCTCGGACCGACATTTCACTAGAGGATGAGTAGAAGGTCTAAATGAGCTCAGATTCTATCAATTTTTATGTGAAAAGTTGAGGTTTATTGTAGAAAGGTTGAAACACTTGGATTATGTCTAGATTTAGGAGAAATTAGTGTTTAAACATGGTGAAATCTCCTAGATCTGAGTGGTTCTTGGTGGAATGAGGTCACACTTTGAAGTTCAAGAGAACCCATGATGACATCATCCTAAAACAGCCCAAATCAGCCGCTTTCATGGTGAAAAGTTAAGATTTGATGGTGGAAATGATGGAGAAGCATGTGTAGATTAAAGAAGTACAAGATTTGGAGAGAAAACTTACAAGAATAGCGACGAATCGAGAGAAAAGAGGGCTGGAACGTGCTGGTTGGAGGAGGAGCTGTCACATTAATGATTGTTGATGTGACATGTGCTATTTATAGGCGAAGGGAGGAGAAAGGCGGTGTAGTGGTGCGATCGGAGGGCGACTCGATCGGATGGCCATCCGATCGGATGGTCATCCGGACGGATGACCATTCGATCGAATGGTCATTCAATCAGATGGGTTTTGTGAGTTGGTTTTCGGTGTTTCGTTTCGTGCGTTGAGCGTTGCTGTGCGATGCGAGTAAGCGATGCGATAGTATTACATATTACTTACACAAATATCCTAACTAACAATCATAAACCTAAACATACCCATTCTGTGTTTTGTGTTGCGATTGCGTTGTGATAGAGTTGCGATTGCGTTTGCGATTAACATCCCAAAACAAATATAAACATGCACAAGTAACACATAATAGCACACACACGTAAAACAATATCCAGAACTCATAACTCGTATTGCGATGCGATAGCTATGAGACAGCGATAAGTCGATTAGCGATAAACTGCGATTATTAGCATTTACTCCACATAATACAACTAAAGTAGCTTAACCTAGAGTATCGATTACAAGTCAAGAAGTACAATCAATGATTAAGCAAGGAGTGACAGATCGCATTTAGCAATCTTTTCTTCCTTTGACTTTGAATTTGACTTTGACTCGTACTTTGACTTTCCAAGAAGTCGGGTTGTTACATACACCATCCTTGAAGCTCACAATGTCACACCCCAGCCGATGGCGGAAACATCGAGGTATGGCACTGAGCGAAACAGATTGTCCAGAAGTTTCCATAACAATTATCATTACCAATCAATTTAAAGTAACATGTCCCATACCATGTCTCAAAAGGTAAACAAATTATTACAGACAAAATCTAGGCAAATAGTTCTATTCCGACAACTCAGATTTAAATAGAGCAATTGTTTATCTGCTTCTAGAGACCCTTGATTTAATTTGTACAGACAACTATTTGTTGGCCTCTAGAGCCTTATTCTAGCCTCGATTTCCTAGCAGATGAGCATCCTAAGCACCTCTCACATACGTTAAAATAAAAGTCAATACATATAATGTAAAGGTGAGCATACAAGTTTGATAATAGCATATAGAGTTCGAATTCGTTTACGCAAAACCAGCACGTACACATAGTGAAAAGAGGCATGTTAGTTATCGACATAGCTCCATCGATACCAATAACTGCGGGTTGACTGCCTGAGGCAGTTCGCAATACATGATTACCACCGTAATTCATGCATGTAATTGTCCTTAACAACCCCTGTGAACAGGTGCTGAGTCCAAACTATAGTACTATCGTTGCTAAGGCAGGTACACAGCATTCCATGTGTAAACATAACAAACAAGCATTCATAAGCCACGTATAACATGCATTAACGGTTAGCGTTCAAATAGTATTGAGTAGTGTGTTTGTTGTGATTCGAATATTCGTAACGTATGTAACACCCAAAAGTGCGTAAAGCAAAAAGGGATCGAGTATCCTCACAGCGATGATGGATTGAAGGGAGCGCTTAGAGAGTAAAGTTAGCCTGAATAGATTGATAGCATAACGATAAGTGACGCGTAAAACGATGCAAGGTGTAAGTGGCTTGGACAGCAGTTCGGTCGGATGGGTAATCCGATCAGACGGTCCAATCGTGCGGATGACAATCCGCTCGAATGGTCATTCGGTCGGACAGATTGTCCGGTCGGATGACTAATCGAGTGGATTGTTTCTTCCTTTGAGAAGGATGTGTTTGTGTATGATGGATTGTCCTTTGAAGTTTTTTCGTTGTAGCATTTTGAAAACATTGAAGTATCTCTACCTTTCAAGTCGGTCGATCAGACGGTCAGTCGTGCGGACGACAATCCGCTCGGATGATCTATCCGGTCGGACGACGACTCGAGTGGTGAGGTTACTCAGTGAGAACAAAACCACAGCAGGTTGTCACTCGATCGGACAGCAGTCCGGTCGGGTGGCATCCTTAGTGCATTGAACATGTTGAAAATTGTTCGAGTGTTAAAGTCCAAGTATCTCATGATCCGAAGAGTAATCCGGTCGGATGGTAGTCCGATCGGATAGCAATTCGTTCAATACTCAAACTTCAGATAAAGTTGGTTAAGTGTGGGACCCAAGATGCAGTCGCTCGGATGACCTAGTTGCTCGGATGGCTCATCCGTTCGGACAGTAGTCCGGTCGGATAGCACTCCGTGCTGGTCGATCCGTTCGTCTTTCACTTGGCCGTTTTGATTGTTTGTTGCTTTTATCGAGACGTTTTGACAACGTGCTAACCAACATAACCCCATATTGACCTAAGTGACCCGATCAAACAGGAATCACCCTAGTTCGACCAGTTAACCGGTTCAAGACGGTTGTTCTTGGTTAACCCGAAATCGGTGGTCTCATGAGTAGAATCCAGATCTTGAGCTAGCACAACACTAAGAGTAAGTAGAAGACTAGAACAAGGTCCGATTCTATCGGTTTTTGAGTGCATTGAGTGTAAAAGAGTTGAAAGAAAGTTAGAAACCACCTTTCAATCCTTTTTCACCATGAATGTGTCTAGTTCTATGCAAGATCTTTGTTTATTTATGTGGAAATCGATTAGATCTAAGTTGTTCTTGGTGGATTGAGGCCAAAACATGAAGTTCTTCAAGAACTCATGATGACGTCATCCTAGAACACCTCTAATCTAGTGATTTCATGGTTAAAAATTAAGATTAAAAAGATAGAAAGGTGTAGGAGTGCGTGTAGATCAAGGAAGTACAAGATTTAGGTCGAGATCTTACCGGAATCGAGAGAAATCGAAGAAAAGGTGAGGAGCACGAGCTGGTCGGACAGAGAGTTGCCAAAAGTAGAAAGAATGAAAGTGACAATGGTATTTATAGAGTTACCCAAAGAGGAAAGTGTGGGTCGTTCGGATGGCATCTCACCCGGATGGCTTATCCGGTCGGATGTTATCTCGGTCGGATGGCGACCTGGCACCAGATCAAGTGGCAGCCCGGTCGGATGGCAATCCGGCCAGATGGCACTTGGTTCGAGTGCGCGGCGCGACGATTTTTGCTGATTCGATTACGATTGCGATCGATGCGAATGCGATAGAGTTTCCTAGTCAAATTACTTTTAATCCCAACTACTCATATCTAGCACTGTCTCTTCTCCACAAATTATCATAGCTCGATTTCGATTGACTTCGATTGCGTTTCGATTGCGATTACCATAACATAACATAACATGCACAAGTAACACGTAAGGCACATACACACGTATAACAATAACCAATAATGCGTAATTCGAGTTGCGAGTTCGATTGCGATTTGAGGTCGATTTGATTAGCATAGTTCGAGTATCATTTTAGTTAACTTTATCGCATTGTTACTTCCTATAGTTCACAGTCGTAAGTCGATTGAATAGCGATTAACACACGTCGATTATTGTAATTATTGACACTTACTCCACATAATACAACTAAAATAAACACTTAAAAGAAATTCACCACTAGTCAAGTCGCGCGAAATCGGTTGTTGACTTTGACCTTGACCTTGACTTTGACTTCAGAAACACGGGGTGTTACACACAAGGGAGGATCATACAAGCTGGCCGATGCACAGGGCAAAAAGCTTCCTTACCACTAGAATGGCAAAAACCTTAAAAGGTTCCACGTGTAGACGAAATGTCTTGGGAAACATTTAAAACTTTGTTCTACCTTCCCTTGTAATCGAAACACCTTTGAATGAATGAATGATGAAATTTTCTATCAAAATTTGTCTTTCTATCCTATAATCAGGTTGAGAACCTAGCAAGAAACTACATGGCAAGGGCCATGTAAGGGGATGAGCTCCCATGCCACATTGCTCAATAGGTTCAAGGGTTGAATGGACCTATATAAGGGGTGAGTTCCTAAATCAATACTACTCCATGGGACTTAGATAAATTTTTAATATGTCCGATAAACGGGTTTGAACAGCCTACACTAAATAAGTGTTATAAACAGGATAGGTAATGTGTCTTCTTGTTAAAAATACTTTAAGGCTAAGTGACTATAGCACTGAACCCTTCAAGGTATAAGTAGCAAAAGATGTAAAATCGAAAACAAAGACAACAAATAAAACCACCAAAATCACAAGGGAATAACAGAACAATATAATATAAAGCTAAAAGTTTAAACATACCATGAGCCATAAGGGCCATTAAACCTACATATTATTCATAAGCCTCGAAGGCTACAACCATCAAAGGGACCTAAACGGTTCCCTAAAAGACAAAGTGTTCAACAACCACAACATAACATTGTTTAAGTTTGCTAAGAAAGCTACGAATGAATTATTCAGGGAGCAACATTTGAAGAAGTAGGCTTAGAAGCTCGAGCATCCTTAACTCCTGCTTCACCAGCCTTAGCCTTCTTAGCCTTCTTTACCTTCTTAATCTTCTTGCCACCATCGCCTGCCACCTCGGAGGCTTCAAGGCTTGCCTCTATGGAACCTTCAGCACCGTCCGAGAAGGTTTCTTCACTATCACCCGAGTATGAACACTTCTTGCACAGCGATTTTAGGACTTCAGCACATACGACCCCATTGAGGTCAGAAGGTTTCAATTCCTGCAACACAGAAAGAGGCTTACCAAAGCAGGATGAGACTTCACCCACATAAGGGTAAGTTAGTCGTTCCATATTGAGAACGGACTCCTTGATGGTGGCAAAAGCTTGGGGTTAAAAGAAGGAAGACTGTTCTTAAGGCTGCCCAAATTTATGAGCCTTATAACCAGCGACGAACCCCAGATGTTTTCCATGATTGAGAAGTTTTGTGTAAACATCACCAAGGGCCGAGTTGAACTCCGTAGAATGAAGAAGGTAGGTAACTACCTGCTGGAATCCATGCTCGATGAGCCACTGGTTGTTGCAGGTCGCCTGGCCAAGGGAATCCTTTAGCCCTTCTTTCTCCTCTAAACAAGCTTTCTTTTGAACGTGTAAGGCTTCCCTCATAGCCTTCAGTTGCAACTTATCCGCTTCCATTTGTTTTTTCAACTCCTTCATCTCAAACTCTTGCCTTGAGGTAAGCTCACCAACCTTTGATACCCAAGCCTTCTCTTTCTCAGCAAAAGCCTCACTCTCCTTCTTTAACAACCATTCATCCAATTCGGGCACAGAGGGTTCGATTTCATTTAAAATGGCATCAGGATGCCTCCAAACCATTTTAAAAGGGACGATTGACTCAGAAAGCCAGAAAAAAGGTCCTTCCAAGAACCGAGAGTGGTTACAAGGGATGAAATTAAACAAACATCAATCTGAGATGTTTCAAATGTGAATCAGTCACCGTTTTTAGCCAATAGAAAAAAACGACGAAACATTAACAACGATGGGTCATAACCTAATGCCCGACACAAGATTTCAAAGTGTAAAACCTAGAAAACCCATGTGGGTGAATTTGCCCAAAAGATATTCGGTAATACTCCAAAACATTGAGAACAAAGATGGAAAAATGGTAACGGAGGTTGGAAAACTCATAGTGACGACAATACAAAGCAATAAAACCCGGAGGACACTGATCAAATGATTTATCACAACTCGGAGCGACTAGATTAAGGCATCGACCTCCTCCTGTGTAAGTCGGGAGTAACTAAGCCCCATGTCCTTCTTTGCACCCATTGCTCCAAAGAATGATCAAAGAAAATCAAAGAAAGGAAAAGTAAAAAACTAACCTGGAAGTTGAACAGAGAAATTGAAGGAATCTTGTTGAAGAAAGATAATGGTGAATGGCAGTTGTAATTTTGAATAAGAATGTTAAAGATATAATTAATAAGCCTAGCGGTTATTATTATGACCTAGGGGGGAAAAGAACCGTCGCCTGAAAAAACTGCCACAAGTCACATCAACTATCTCTTTATAAATTCAAATCTGGAAGTCCTACTGCCCAAAACCTTGAAGCCGTAACCCTTCAAACCTTGAAGCCTTTGAGCAATAAAAAATGTTGTACACCTCAAATACCTCTGATTTGGGGGGCTGATGACGTGGATAGCTTAAGCTTAACAAACTGGCTAGAGTGCAACACAGCTTAAAGGATTGTGGTCGGGACTTTGTCGGAACCTTTTGGTCGGAACATAGTAGGAAAATGGCGGTCGGAAAGCTGTAGGAAAATTGTAGTCGGGACTTTGTCGGAACCTTTTGGTCGGAAAATAGTAGGAACACGGCTGTTGAAAGCTGTAGGAAAGTTGTAGTCGGGACTTTGTCGGAACCTTTTGGTCGGAAAATAGTAGGAACACGGCTGTTGGAAAGTTGTGCTCGGAACTTTGTCGGAAATAGTAACTTTTTCTTTTTGTCGGAAATTTCTCGCGAATTTAGTCGGAATGCTTGTCGGAAATATTTTCCTACCAGGCTTTTTCCTACAAACGTATTTCTGTCGGAAATTGGTCGGAAACGCCGTTTTCCGACAGTTTTCCGACTAAAACCTTGGTCGGAAATGAGACAGTTTTTAGTAGTGGTAGCTGCTATAGGCAGCAAAAGGAACGAAACAGTGATAATCACATCACGCTTTACGTGTGGACTCTCTTAAACAGCAGCATTCGGCGGATGAGGGAAAACACACCGTATTATATTATCCACAGGTCAAAAGCCTTCTATTTATCAAAATGGGCAAATCCCTTGCTGGAGGAATCACGGATCAAGGGTCAAAGGTTTCTCCTTATAACAACTCCATCCTCCTATAAATCCCAGACTATCTCAGCTCATAAGACATTCCATACTTCACATTCTCTTCTCTCCCTCTAGATTGTATAATTTGCACAATCTACTCTTCACTTCAAATATCAAATAACAATAACATTTAAACATCATCAATATTCTGGGTTGAACATCCTTCAATCCAGAACTCAAGAACAATAACAAATACCTTGATCCAACCCTACGTATTGCATACGTGGAGGAACCCCACGATCTGCGTTAGGTAAACCAAAATCCTCAAACCCTTTTACTTAACCAGCTCAGTCACTATCTTTGGTCTTATATTTGTTGTAGCGACAAATCTATTTTGGTACACACGTGAAAATGAGTCGTGTAAAAAAATTTAATTAAGGATATGAATCTTAGTAACATGTTGTATAAAAGTATATATCAGACGACTTGAATAATATCCCTTTTTTCACGTTTATAGCGGGGCCATTAATGTGTATAGGCCGACATGGATTCCAACGGTAGAGATGGTGGTGAGGTGACCCGAGATGGCTATGTATAAGGTGGCGTGCAAGGTGCAGGTCAAAAGCCTTCTATTTATCAAAATGGGCAAATCCCTTGCTGGAGGAATCACGGATCAAGGGTCAAAGGTTTCTCCTTATAACAACTCCATCCTCCTATAAATCCCAGACTATCTCAGCTCATAAGACATTCCATACTTCACATTCTCTTCTCTCCCTCTAGATTGTATAATTTGCACAATCTACTCTTCACTTCAAATATCAAATAACAATAACATTTAAACATCATCAATATTCTGGGTTGAACATCCTTCAATCCAGAACTCAAGAACAATAACAAATACCTTGATCCAACCCTACGTATTGCATACGTGGAGGAACCCCACGATCTGCGTTAGGTAAACCAAAATCCTCAAACCCTTTTACTTAACCAGCTCAGTCACTATCTTTGGTCTTATATTTGTTGTAGCGACAAATCTATTTTGGTACACACGTGAAAATGAGTCGTGTAAAAAAATTTAATTAAGGATATGAATCTTAGTAACATGTTGTATAAAAGTATATATCAGACGACTTGAATAATATCCCTTTTTTCACGTTTATAGCGGGGCCATTAATGTGTATAGGCCGACATGGATTCCAACGGTAGAGATGGTGGTGAGGTGACCCGAGATGGCTATGTATAAGGTGGCGTGCAAGGTGGAGATGGTGGGAGTATTTGTCAAAGAATAATGATAGTTTTCAATCTAATTTGAATAAAAGAACGGAATTCAACATATAAATAAACAAAAAAATGGTAGGGTAAGGTGCATAATTCTTTTACTTCAAAAACGAAATTCATTCTTTTTATCAAATGATCATGTTGTAAAAATCGCGATTAGACGGCGACTAGTCGGCGATTAATTGTTAGTCTATCAGTAACTACTGAGTAAATTTTCGTTAATCAGTCCATTAATCGCTAGTCGGGCCTAGTCGGGCCAGACAAAAATCGCCATTTCCGGCCAGATTCTGGCAAAAACCTGTATATTCCGGCCAAAACCTCTAAATTCCGGCCAGTTTCCAACCAAACTATGTGAATTCCAACAATTAATTTTGTATACTTAAAAAATAAGTTGAGTAAGAGTTAAAAAAAAAATGTCGCTTTTTCTTTAAGGATTAAATTTTTTATTTATTTAAAAGAAATTTTTTTTTTTGGATTTATACACATGTGTATATTGTTAATCTTTTAACTATAGATATATGTATATTGTCAATTATACATATATGTATATATATGTTTAAAATTGAAAAAATATGTGTTATAAATCCTAAACCTTATACCATAAACACTAAAGCTAAACCTTAATGGTAAACCCTAAACCCTAAAGCTATACCCTAATTCTAAACCCTAAAGCTAAACCCTAATTCTAAACCCTAAAGGTAAACCCTAATGCTAAACCGTAATGTTAAACCCTAAAGCTAAACCCTTAATGCTAAACCCTAATGCAAACCCTAAAGATAAAGCTAAACCCAAAAGTTAAAGCTAAACCCTAATGCTAAACCCTAATGCTAAACCCTAAATACTATTGCTAAACCCTAATGCTAAACCCTAAAGCTAAACCCTAAACCATAAAGCTAAACCCTAAACCCTAATGCTAAACCCTAAATACTAATGCTAAACCCTAAATAACACTAATTTTTCAATTTTAAACATGTATATAAATATATGTATAATTGAGAATATACATATATGTATAGTTAAAATATTAACAATATACACATGTGTATAAATAAAAAAAAAAATTTAAAAGAAAAAAATAAAAAATTAAATTCTTAAAGAAAAAGCTACGATTTTTCCAAAAAAAAAAAAATTGTATTTTTTTACCTTTTTTTTGCATTTTTTTGCCTAGGGAAAATGTGTGGTACAGAATGCTTCTCAAGTTTCTCAAATAACCTACTACTTCTCACATGATCCTTATATATATATATATATATATATATAGGGCAGGGATCCTAAAAGAAGTCCACCCTATTTGAGAAACTTGAGAAGTATTCTGGACCACACATTTTTCAAAGCTTTTAGTAATATACACATATGTATATAGTCAATTTTAAACTATACATATGTGTATATTACGAAAAGCTTAGAGAAAATGTGTGGTCCAGAATGCTTCTCAAGTTTCTCAATTAGCCTAGTGTTTCTCACATGATCCTAACCCTATATATATATATATATATGTATGTATGTATACATAAAACTGAAGATTACATATAAAAAACCCGATCTGATTAATCTCGAGTAATCCTGAGTAGCGGCTAGTGCTCACCTCACCGGCCGACTAACGATTAGCGAGTTCTCCAACCTTGCAAATGATAGAACCGATTTGTCCTTATCATTTAATGTATTATATGTGTTTTCTAGAATATTCTTCTTGGACCACCTCAAGTTAATGAATGTATTATGTGTTTTCTAAGTATATTCTTTTTGGACCACTACAAGTTAATGACAAAATTCGAATGAAATAATAAATGGACCAGAAAATGGAAACTCATTGCAAGTTCTATTCCATAGGTCTAGTGGAACATATATAATTTCATGTCACACTTTTCATTACCCTCACCATATGAGTGTGATGGATATAAAAAAAAAGTGGTCACTACTTTATGCGACACTATTTGTTCGAACAAATGGTTGTATGGCTATTAAAAGTATCTAATAAGGGGATGTATTATTTCGGGTGTAGATAATTAACACGAAATCTGGATAATAACATCCTTCTTGTGTATTTAACCTTATAAAATATAAAAATATTAGGTTTCAAGAAAAATATGTGTATCATTCAAGGAAAAACACCGGAGGTTTAAATACAAAAGTTAGATAGCACGAAATATGCAGGTATGTTTTGTGCTGACGAGTCAGCAAACTTGAGGGAGGATAAATGTTAACAAGTCGGTAATAGTTGGTTAAGTTTCCTAATTATATTATGTAGGAACCGTTTGCGCATATATAAATAAAACAATTTTATTGATCAATACATTACAAGAATGTAAAGGAAAGCAGTAAATTATAGGTACCATGCAGAGCTAGTCCATTAATTTAGAGGTGTCCTGATTTTTTTACTGTGCAATCATACAATAATAAAAAACGATAATAAATAAAGTAAAACATACCTAATTGATTTGTCCTCTTTTTTTTTTTTCATAGCTTGAAATCGTTCCATCACATTGCCGACTTTTACTTTATCACAAGTTTCTTTTTCGACCGCCAAACCATAGCATTGTTCAAATATTCCAGGCCCATTCAATTACGTAAATCCGTCTTGACAAACTTCAGTTTAGAAAAACATCTTTCAACGGTTGCGGTTGCAACCGGTAAAGTAAAGCTAGCTTCACTACCTGATAAACCAAAGGACAAGAACTACGTGTTCCGGTTTCCACCATAAAAGGAGCAAGATCACTTATTCAATTATAATGTTGTTTGGTTCTTGGGCTCACTTTATAAATTATATATAGGGTCTCCTTTCAATTCTATTATAGTTAATTTGGGCTTATTTTATCATTCAGGCTTATTTTATCATTCGTATTTTTTAGGGGTATCATTTGAATAAAACTTAAAAAAAACATTATGAATACAGTGTTGAGCCGTAGCCCGTGCTACGACTCCAAACACTATTGTTTCGCCCCTGATAAGTACCGTTTACAACTAAAATAAGAAAAACCAGAACTGAAAGAAAAAAAAAAGTAAACGTTTTTTGCTAAGCATCGTGTTGAATACGGATCCCTTAAAACAAATTCCGAGTCTCCCAGGAGAACTCGTTTGTTCCTAGGGTACAATAGCCAGAACATTTGCTACTGCCGGGGAAGATGATAAACCAGAAGGTATACCTGAAGATGAAGGTGTGTTCAGGTGTATCTTCCACCAAGGTCTCACCTTGGTTTTAAACTAAAAATTGAGTCGAAACAACCCATAGAATTAACGATGAAAAATTAAATGCAATTGAACGTCTTCAATGCATTTTATTCTGTCTTTAAATTCGAATCGTAACTATTTGATCGTAAATTTCGATTTCCAGACTTGAAGACTAATCTGCTATACACTAGAAGCCGTTGCCTTTAAAGCGTCACATTGAGCCTATTGCTCACGCCACACACACGCATGCGCGTGTGATAGTTATGGTGCTCCACACCCTTCGCAAATCCACTAGTGTGAGATGGTGCTTAGGGAACAATGAGAAGGAATGCTCCATATATGAGCCACTCCACTTTCTTTTCCTCTTCCTATGTCGGACAAGTTCCACTTTTTCTACTCCTTTCCCTTCAGTTTTTCCCAGTTTCCCTTAGTTAAGGTCCCAACTTTGAGCATCGGTATCTCATTCATTTTAGATCGGATTTGGACGCGGTTTGGTTCGTTGTATAGCTCTTACAAACATAGATAAGAACCAAAATAATACTTATATTAACCAAAGTAAAATATAAATATATTTGTCCAAAGTTTGGGAAATGTACACATTTACAATAGATGAAAATACATTAATTTTCACCCATTTTTCCAACACATTATAATTAATATAGTTAAATGCCTGGTTGGTTCTGTGGTTTGCAATTTTTACAGAGTTGAATCTGAGCCTTCAATAATTACATAGGTGATACGAGTGGTTGTATTTTTTTCACTCAGGTGATCCTTATCACTAACCTCTGTTAAGTTTTTCATTTAAGTCTTGTTAAATGACTAAAGTACCTTTGCATATTAAGAAAAACAAAAATAAAACTACATATCTTTGTGGGTCCCACCCCACCCCCACTACTTCTTCTACCCCAAACCACCACCATTGAACACCTACCACCACCATCTCACTTCCATAACACCTACCACCACCATGTTATCTCCACAACCAAACTCCCACCACCATTGAACACCTACCACCATACCAGTTACAACTCACCACTGCCATTGTTGCCGGAAAAAACAATTTCACTACCGCAACTCAACCCGCATCTTTTATTAGGCCTACTTGTTCCTACTTCTAATCTGTAATTTAGAGTTTTCTTCGTCTGAGTGGGATTAATGTTGGCCCATGTTGTCCTTCCATGAATAACAGATGATACAAAGCCAAAACTGGTTCTCAACTGATGATCAACAATAAGCAGTGTTTGAAGACTAATTCCCTCCAATGGTAGTGGCACTTAACAACTGATGATCCTAAAGACTGTTTGCATTATAAAGACTGTTATGGCAAAGCCCTGTTGATTGCAAAGACTGTTGAAGACCAATCAACTGCTGATGTCAAAATGCTGCTGGTGTCAAAGAACTGCTGGAATCAAAGGCCTGGTCAACCTTAGAGAAAAGCACTGCTTAGCCTCATCAGTGTTTAGTTAATCATTCATTAATGTAATAGTGTCTGTAATTGCATCAGTGTTTGTAGGTTGTTAAGATTGTTAGATGTCACTATCTAGGTGATGTCAGCAAAGATGCCATAGTGGTTTGAGTTATACTATAAATAGACAGTGTCTGTACTGTTCTATTAGCTCTTTGCACACTAGTGTGCGTGAAGCGTGATATGATTTTATTAATATTTTAGGTTCGTTTTACGCATTAGTCAAGTTTTAAATTTATAAAACACGATATTGTACTAACACTAAACACACACTAGGGCAAGTGCACCCATCGCGAGCGTAGTATAGTGTTGGTAAGATACCGAGGTCGTCCAAGGACATAAGAGCTTTTAATACCAGTTTATTATCAACGTCTAATCGATCTAAATTTTTGAAAAGAGTTTTTAAACATGAAAATAAATCTAAAAATTAAAAGATAAATAAAATGAAAAAAATAGACTAGATAGAATCACTTGGATCCAACTCCTCTTTAATGTACCATTTGATGATTTTCGCACTTTCAGACTTTTTAAAAGCTTATCTTAGTTATAGTAGTAGGCCCCTATTTTGAAGGTGACGTTACCCTCAACCCAGTGGTTTGAGTCAGCAGGGATACAATCCCAAAGGGTCGGAATATTAAAAGATAATTAAATAAGTTATTAATGCGAAAAGTGGTAGGCCCCTCTTTTGAAGGTGATGTTACCCTTGGCTAAGTGGTTTGAGTCAACAAGGATACAATCCCAAGAAGCCGGTTTAAAGTTTTAATAGTAGTTTACATATGATGAGTTCAAGCTATTCACACCCCCGCCATCCAATACCTTTAGGGCATTGAAGGAGGTCCTAGTAAGCTTGAACCAAGTCCTCGCAGGATCTATACATTGAACGAGACAAGAACTTTACCAAACCACCCTTCTAACCCCCTTCCAAGTAGTTAACGCGCTTTATATAGACTGTAAAGACACGAATGAGCAAATCAATGACATCATGAAGAAATGGTAAAGAAAATTCACTTTCAACAGAAGAAACTAGTTACTAAAGTCATTAATACATACCCAATTAAAAAGTGCCGAAAGATAAAAAATCAAAAGTAGTACATTAAAGACTTGTCTTCACCAAGTGATGTAAGAGATTAGCCAAGCATGGCCTTTGATTGACAAGAACTCTTACTATCAATCTTGGATCCCGAGACTACTACACACTCTAAAGATGAAAGATGGATGATGGTGGTGGGTGTTGGTGTTGTAGTGGTTGTGGAGTGGTGGCAAAGTGGGAGAGAAGTGGTTTGCCAAGGGATGCCTTTGAAGTGAACCAAGCACCCCTATTTATAGTCAGAACAGTACCCCAGCCACGGCCCCGTGTTCAGTGGGCACAGCCCGTGGCCAGCTCCTTCTCTTCCTTCATTTATTACAGCTGTCAGCAAAGGGCCCCACACAACCCCGTGGCTTCTGGACACGGCCCCGTGGTCAACTCTTTGCTGTACTATCAAGATTCTGCAAATCTGAGAGTTGACCATGCCCCATGGTGAGCTGGGAATGGCCCCGTGGTAGGCGTAGAAGCTTCTGCAGGTCTTGTCTTTTTGTGTGAGGTTTGACCACGGGCCTGTGGTCAGCTTCTGTTTTCTTGTTTTTGTCTTGGGAGATGCTACCGAGGGGTCGGGCATGTCACGTTATTCCTTCTTTTTGTATTTATGTTGGTTTTTGGATGCTTATTTGTTCCTTTTGTTCTTTTAAGCTCATTTGGTCCTGTAAATTAAAAAGGAAGAAAGAAACGTGCTTTTTCCAACACTAGTACTAAAAAGGGTTGGTTTTATGCCTCTATTGATGTAATTTATATGTTGCATTTTGTACACATCAAATACCCCCACACTTAAATCTTTGCTTGTCCTCAAGCAAAACTCTTTAAATGTGGCTTACACACCCTAATGGAATAGGTACAGAAGAAGTTTCGTGGCTTATCTTGAGTGTCGGGAATCCAAGATCTTTATTTAATTTTGTTTTTATTTTATTTACAATCCTATTCATCATGATTTATTTAGAACAACTTGTTAAGAAAAACTATTTATTTGGGCATAACATGCCTCTTTAAAATTCTATTCATATACAAGCTCACATACCTCACGGGAGATCACTCAACACTCGGCCGAAGGTGTATTTTTGTGAAAACACTCGATTCCGGAATGGGACTTACTTCCACCATATGCTTGCCAAGCGATCAAACCTCATCCTTTTTAACTATAAACCTTCATAAATATCAAGAGGACTTTGGAAATGGTTAGGCTTGGGCTAAGGGTAGGTGGTTTTTGGGTTAGTAGTTAGTAAAGTCGCGAAAAGCGTCGGTTGTCGTAAATTTTTTTTTGTTTTTGTGACATTTATTCAAACTAAGCATATTCAAACAAGATTTTCGAGGAACTTGTTTGGTTATTGCAGAATTCTCTTCTCTTTTATTATATATGTCACAAGATAACCGAGCTTTTTACTAAAACAAATGGGTTTGAAAGGAAAAAAAAAGGTTTTGGTGGGTAATGGGTGTTTGTTTTACGGGTTTTTTGAAACGAAAGGTTTAGGCTCAAAGGGGTTAACTTGGAGGATTTTTGGTAGGGGAGAAAAAGAAGGAAAACAGTGGTTTTGAAAGAAAAATGTTAGTCCTAATGCCTCCATCATTTACTTACTTGGGTTCAAGTTGGTAAGGACCGGGAATGTATCGTCTTGGCAAGTTCTAGAGTCGTAAGAACCAAGCGGCTATTTACACAAGAAACGAAAATGAGCATTTAGTTTAAAGATGTATACATGTATGCTCAATAAAGGTTCAAAACTCACTTATTGTGGGAATGGGTTTATAGTGTGAACAAGTATATATAATCAAATTTTAAAAAGATTTGTCATGCCTTTTTATAATTTTCTTATTTGGTTCTTTTTATCACGACGCTATCGGTTGTAAATTTGTAAAAACATAACCTTTTTAGAACTTGTTATTCCCAAATTAAAGCAAGACAAGTAAAAAAAATGAAAATTTTTGAAAAGATTTAGGGTGATTAGCGGTTCCAATACGAGTTTTGTGTAAGGCTTGTTATTAGGACTTGCAAGATTCAAGGTTTTAGCTTCCCCCCACACTTAAATTACATATTGTCCTCAATGTGTCCAAAAATAAGTTTTTAGGTTGATTCGAATGTGTAAAAGTGTGTTAAAAACAAGTTTTCATGTTACTGGGAACCTAGCCACGGGCCCGTGTGGTCCGGGCACGACCTCGTGGTCAGAGTGCCAGTAACAAAAAATGAACAGAAGGTTGACCACGGGGCGTGTCCACTGGGCACGGCCCGTGGTCAGTTACCTGACCAGGAGTTTTTCTACAGAGCCCCGGGCACGGAGCGTGTTGGGCTGGGCACAGCCCCGTGCTGCACATGCATGAAAGTTGGAAAAGTTGTCAGAAGGCACTGTTTACGTGCATGGGGTGCGGTTTTAACGTCCCTTTGGTAATTTTAATCTTTTCGAGTGTGATTTATTCATGAAAAGTAAGACTAGACTAGAAAACATAAAAGTTAAACTAAATTAAAACTAAGGATAGTTCCGCGGTATGCCTCCGTGGTGCGCCACGTTTATAAGGGTCCTTGGCTAGACCCAAAGCTCGTCATATGTTACCTGAGCGGGATGTCTCGCATCCCGTGTTGCACCATCAGAGAGCGTCATCTAAGCTTGAGTCTATGACATCCATGTAGTTGACCGGGCCGTCCTATACTCTTTTTCCAACCCCGAATTTCATCTCCTTGTCTTCAACCCTCAATGTTAACTTCCCGTCACTCATATCTACCATGGCACGAGCGGTGGCGAGGAATGGTCTTCCTAGAATGAGGGGAACTTTGGTGTCTTCTTCCATGTCGAGTATGACAAAGTCAGCCGGAAAAACAAATTCTCCGACCTTTACCAATAGATTATCGGGGACAACTTGTGGGTATTTGACGGAGCTATCGGCGAGTTGTATGCTCATTTTTGTGGGGCTCGGTTTTCCTAGTCTGAGTCGGTCAAACATTGATTCGGGCATAAGATTAATGCTATCCCCAAGGTTGGCTAGTGCATTTTGTATGGGTGATCCCCCGATGGAGCAAGGGATGGTAAAGTTTCCGGGCTCGATTTTCTTTTGTGGGAGTTTATTGAGGAGTACGGCTGAGCATTCTTCACTTAGATTGACCAATTGCAAAGTTTCAATCTTTCTTTTGTGGGTGAGGAAGTCTCTTATGAATTTTGAGTATTTTGGCATTTGAGTGAGGACTTCTACAAATGGGACATTGATATGCAATTGTTTTAGTAAGCTTATGAATTTTGTGAATTGCTTATCGGTCTTTTGGTGAATTAACCTAGGGTACCGAGGGGTTTTTGGTAGGTTTAGAATTTTGTGGGATAGTTGTTTCTTGGTTGGTTGAGGGTGAGTTTGCGATTTGGTCAAGTGTATTGTTGTTGGTTGGAGGGAGTGGTGTTTCCTCGGGACCTATTGTCCAGTTTCTTAATGTTATGAGGTGTACTTGCGCCTTTGGATTGGTTTCGGTATTGCTAGGTAATGCGCCTTGTGGTCTCTCAGAGAAACTTTGGGCTAGTTGGCTTATTTGTTTTTCAATGTTTTGAAGACTAGCTCGTTGGTTTCTAATGTTGGATTCCGTTTGTAGGAACCAATCCGAGTACCTTTTGTCGGTCTCTGAGATGAGGCATGTGATGAGGTCTTCAAGCCCCACCCGGCTTTTGTCGGTCTCTGAGTGAAATTTTGTGACTCATTTCTTGGTTGTTGTTGAAAGTTTGGTCGTCGATTTTGATTTTGTTGGTTACTACTATTCCCGGGCTCCCTCCAACCAAGGTTAGGGTGGTTACGCCAACCTTGGTTGTAGGTACTGTAAGATCCAAACTTTCAGAAAGATTTGGTTACTTGAAATTAGTGCGGAAATGTGGTCCCAAATTATATATATATATATATATTAAAAGATACTAATGACAGGTTAATGTGCAATCATATTAACATTTTGCCAAGGACGCATTCTTATTAAATCCCCATGGTAACGTAAAATCCTTTTTAAAACCAACAAAAGATTCCATGAAATGGCCCATCACTCCAAAAGTTGTATTCGATCCTTGCTTCATTAAAACTTGATCACGAACGACCCTCGGGTTCTTATTTCCTACCTGAAGATGGGAACATACATCGGTGAGTAATGATATCTAGGTAATTATGTAAAAGCAAATCGTTACACGTCGTTCACCAAACCAAGACTCGCAAAAATGGGGGCACCCTAATACGCCAGCCAACGTATTCATACATTGCTAAACCTTCTTTCCAGCGTAAAATTCCAGCGTTTACGACGGGCTTGGCGCTTGGCGTATGATTCTTGCAGGGCCTTATACATCCCATACAAGTCTTTTGGTGGAATCTAATTTTTTCGCATGCATATAACATTACGAGTCACTTCCATATATTCCAACTTGATAAATAACATCTAATATGACAAAACACTTATAAAATAGCTAACCACCTGTTTAAAGCCATTAGTTTATAATAGAATATCAATCCATCCAGACCCATATGGATTACTAACCAATCAATCTTATTTGGTTTCTACTAACGGGTCATTAAATTTAAGAATTTCGTCATCACATGTAAGGTGTCAAATATTCTATGACTACCTAATTTAGCACTCAATAATGAATTACGATACGAAGTACTCCCAATTCATCTAATACCAACTGGTGATAAATATTATGCCTTATGTGCACCCAAACAACTCCATGGAATGAACAAGATAGTAATCGTTCATCGATTAATAAGGTCAAGTAACCTGAAATTATTGATGTGTATATGAATAACATAAGCATGATTCATTTATGAGCCTATTATTACTCACCTTGGCCCATAGGATTCTTTGGATCTTGGATTTCCTTGCCACATCTTTGACATCCTAAAGTCAAGGCAACTCATGTTAATAAGCACATGTCCAAGACATATCACATCCTTTTCAACAACTCTTGCTCAATTTGATTTGACCACATTGTATTCATCAAATGTATAATCTAAACATCGATTCACCTAACTCATGGTTTATTTATCTCATTTAAAAGTTGTTTCATCAAAATCCATTTCTTCAAGATTAAAGCATTTCATCTTCACAGTAAACGATAATATATAATATATAGATTCTAACACACATCCCAATGGTTATTTATGATAGATTAGTTAAAAACCCCAAGTTAAATCAAAGTAGATCAAGTTTTAGATAATGATAATCCCACGAGATAATATATACTTGAATCACCATGAATAATCGTTTCAATAATATCTTTACATCTAACAAAAATATTTCCAGTTTAAAATTTACCATTGATAAAACAAAATATTTAGATTTCACACTAAACCCACTTGAGTACCCATGAAACCCTAAAACTTCCGGAATCAACAGTGTCTAGTAATATCATGCATTCCATTAATTCATCATTCAAGGTTTAAACTATTATCGTGTAGTAGCTATGTCATTAAGAATTTATATTATAACCTGTCAATTAAGAAATTTCTACTCTTCCACTCATATACAAGTTAGTAAGCTTCAAGAAGAGTTCAAATGCTTACTTAAAATCAGATGAAATCTCCATATCTTAAGAAGTTGATTACTGAATGAAACACACCAGGTTTGATTTCTTGATTTCTAGTCTTGAGCCCTCAAAATTTCTGCCTATTTTTTGCTTCTCCTTGTCGCCAAAACCCACGCCCCACGCATATACCCAATTTCAGAACTTGTAAAACTTCCACATCACTGAATACGTGAATGCCCCAAAATTTCCCAAGTCATTTAGTGAGTTTTGGCTATTTAACAACTTTAATCCCTTTACTTTTATCTTCTTTTATTATATGAATAATAAACTTTCATTTGACTCTTTTCATTACCAATCTTTATTACCTTTATTTCCATTTAGCACTTGACTACCAGTTACACTACATAACTAGATAAACATTATTTAAAATATGTCAAATATTCATAAAGTCACTAGCATCCCTTTCAAAATCAAGTTTACATAATTAAATAATCAACAAAACAAGCCTTTATTGTAGATCAAATCCTTCACGAGATTATAATATGCTATTTGACTAAATATCGACTTTTTTTTATTGCCCAAAAAAACAGGATGTTACAAATCTACCCCTCTAATTAAGGGTTTCGTCCTCGAAACCGAACCACATATTTTAAGAAAGAGTAATACCTCTTCATTTCTTCTCTCGAATCACCTCACGGATCAAACTAATTCACAACACATTTGGTGATCATAGTGAGCATTTTAATCCATATTCCTATACAACATTTACTTAATTACGAACCACCTTATGGGAACATTTCTAAACATAATCACAAAAATTTTTATCATTCAACAACACTCAATTTAATTTTTAAGATAATGCGTTCCCACTTCATGCTAATAAGTTATATATATACACTTTGCTGATGTACCTATCTACAAAATCAAGCTTTCACTTAGAAGTTTAGATATTATCAATTTCATCAATGTCTTACATTTGCCGCCACTTATCGGTTTCAAGAATATGATATTTGTCAACAACTCAGGGCAATACTTTCAATGGCTTCTTTTTACTACAAATCTGGTATCACACGATTTCATACAAATTTGATTCTTAGCCATATATTCTGTATAATAACTTATGATCATCATATATATCAAGATTCCATATAAGAAGTTCAAACTTCGTAGTGTTTATACTTACACTTTAATTTGTAACAATCGCATTTATCCTAACACTTTATTCGCTTAACTGTGATACCTAAAGTTAAATCGCAATTAAATGCTCAAACCCACTTAAATCTTCCATCACATAGAGGGTAACAATAGTGTTCCTATATGATACAATCAACACAAGCACACCATATCACAATGCCTCCTCATTTGGTCGTCACAATTGCATATACTAGGAAAAGTACAATTCACGATCTAAACCACGGTTCTTACTCTTTGGTGTTTGATCTACTAACACATATAACATTAAACCGTTAACTATCTGGAATATTTCAACACAAAATTATACAATGATAAATCCTCCTTCCGCTTGCTATGAAGGAAGCATCTTCTCCCACGTCTTCGAAACATCTATTTAGTATATTGTTAGCAAACTCACAACGTAGTACATCTAACTCATTCTTAGATGAATAAAGTTCACGTTCATCCAAGTCGAAAGTCATTAGAACATAATCACCTTTGTTAACTTATTTCTTTACATAATTTTACTATGTCGGACTATAATCAACTAATCACCATAATGTTTGTCCTCCCATAGTTACGTATGTTTCACCCACAATACTCATCGAACCTCAATGGGAGTTTTAACTTCCAAATTATATCAGTGTATATCACTCCACCCCAGTCTCTAATTAAATGTGAAAATAATGCTTTAATTCCATCATCCGACCAAAGGTTTATCCTTCACGTATGACAAAATTCTCCGAAAATCTCACATTTTTTCGTTCAGTGTTAGGGCTTTAATAGCTTATTAATGATTGCGATCTCAAGTCTACACACTCTTCTCGTGTGATTTACCAAGGTACAACACCTACTCCTTAAGTTTAACAACATAATCCCAACTTAGGATGGTAGAAACCTACACATCATGTCATGAAGTAATTCAAACTAGTTTAGCAATGTCAGGACCTTAAACATCCTAGTCATATTTAAATTTAATTTACATTTCGTAAAACATCATTATGGCATAACGTAATCACTTCTGCTTGTGCTTCTATCAATTCAACACATCCACACTTTTTTTTTTATTATATGATCACCCATCACCTTATTTAATAGGTTTTTTAACACATAATGCAATACCAATTGCATCTACACCATACAAGATAATTAATTTCACTACATAATATTCAACATATAGTCCCATGCTCGTAGTCATGTAAACTCACAAATTTTAAATCACATCGTTGATTTGATTGCAAATGCATAACTTAAAAGTCTCACCATTGGACTTTGCATAAATCAAGCTTCTTAAAGCACTCATAATTTACATACTCTGGTTTGAGCTTTCCTTGTAATTTACTATATCTCAAAGTATACGTGGAATCGTATTTATTTACCATTCCAGTCCCTTATTCATATACATGCATTTTTTATTTATTATGTTTTTTTTTGTGGTGCAAACATGTAGCTAATATATGCATAGGATATCAGTAAGATATACCTGGGGGCACAAGAGAAATCAAACAAACCAAAAAGAGGGTATTAATGTCTACAGAATCCTTCACACGATTCGTAGTGGTTTAGGGGAAGCTTTATTGAAGCTATGAATGATATGATAAACAATCCAATAAGCGTCCAGAGGGCATGTATCAATAACTGCATGTATCAATAACGGTTCTCCATACATTCCCACTGCTTTAATATTCACAGTGTCTATACTTTCTCTCTACTTTTTCCTTTTTTTTTAAAATTTTTTTTAACGAAACTTCTTCCATGCTAATAAGTCCTTCCACAACATCAAATTTTGCCATTATCTAATGTTGCTGGCTCCTCGTATGTTCTATTGAAAATTTCACAATCTCGTCTTTTAGGACGACTTTTCGCAATTTTTTTTACCTTCATGTTGAAGTCTCGAGGAAATGTTTCTCTCCACAATCACAAGCATTCGATAGAATACCACCTGGCGATCATTAGGATCATACTTACTCCACATTGTAGAGTCTCCATCACATTCCATGAGTTGTTAATAACACAACGGTTGCAGTCAATACTTCCCTTGATTTTCCAGCAACAAACAATAATCATATCTATGATCACATAACTTATGATTTCGATCATCTCAACACCATACATTTGTGACCTTGTTTCAATCTTCACATCCACATAACATGTGATTCAACCCAATCACCACATACTTGTTATATATACTAGCCATTTACCCGCGCGATGCGGCGGGACTGGCGATTTACAATAGCATACTCGTTTACCGTTAGTTTATCAGTCGTCTCGTGATATATTATATAGTACTTAAGTTAGTTTTCTTATTCGTGATATGTTGGCACTAGTGGGTAAATAAATATATCTCTAGTGGGTAACCCGCACGATGCGGCGACGACGAAAATTTACAACGCATGACTTATTTTCTGTTAATTTATCAATTCTCTTGTGATATATAGTATTATGGTGTTCACCATCGACTTTTGACGGTTTTTAGTCAACCCATGATCTAAAATTTGAGGGGATGATGTATACGGAGGTCACCAAAATATATAGTACAGAGTTATAGAATAACAAAAAAATTTTCATTCATCAACAGTTACCGATAGGTTCTCTATTTTACTCTTTTTATCTCAAAAATATATTGTGAAGATCTTTATATTTGTTACATTACTATTCTATCTCTAAATTACATGTGAGCATGTAAAATAAGAAAAAAAATATTAAAATACTCATTTGTGAGTAATATGGAGTTATAAATATAGAATCAGATGTGAGAAGCTTTTGAAAGATAAACAAAATTTAGTTAAGGCTTTTGGGAATGCTATAATTTTTCACAAGGCAACGTAACAATTAGAACAATATAGAGACCACCGGCCATCCAAGTAACATTTGTTGAATGAATTAAATAACCAATCCGCAAGAAAAGCATTTGTTGAACGGGTCAAAATTAACTTTCATATATTTTAAGAATATTGACTTGAGCGTCATTAGAAAAGATTAATTGTTCATATAAAATACAACCATATTTATTTAGCTTAATAGTATTTCGAGATACATTTCATCGTTAATGATAAATGATAGTGGTACAAGATAAGTTGGCCTAGGAAAATCCATAGTTTCACAAATATACAAACCACTAATAGGTGATCGTTTATTAACAAAACATATTATACGAATATTTTTGTACAACCAACAAGGATGACTACTCTTGGAACAATTTATAATGCGGTACTCGTTTTCTAGTTAGGTTATCAATCCTCTAGTGGGTTCACCTATGCTTTGCGATGGAGAGGGTAGTTTTTAACAAAATTTAAATAGAAACATAAACACAACAGTACATACAACTATAATATTAAAAGAAAAGATACGTAAAATTATAATATTATACATTATTGACGACAAAGACAAAGTATGTAATCGGCCAAAACGATTTAATTTTTAAAGTTTTACATGACTACGTTTTGAATACATTAATAATAATGTCACTAACAAGCATCAATCTGCAAAAAGTCGGATGGATTTTGCATCAAAGGCTGTTGGTAAAGAGAATGCAAGTCACAAGTATTCAAACATCTAAAACGCATTGTTATCCAACTTGTAACCAACTTTCACACACATAACTTTCAATCCAACTTGTAACCAACTTTCACCTTCTTTTCAACCGATTCATGTGTGCTTTGTCTTTGGCTTTGATAGGTTGTCAATACCCTAACAAAAAAAAGTGGAAATTATCAAATATAAAATGTTATATCCACTTGATATATGTCAGTTTACCAACTAAGTTGAAATCCAAACTAAACCTTGACCTGTAACTGAGCCAAATTCCAAAACTACCTTTACATAGTAACTATTTACTCCAGACATAATTGGACACCAAACAATCTGACTCTAATTTAGATTGCTAATAATTCAGTCAATTGGCCACCAAAAACAATCTGACTCTAATTTAGATTGGTAACAACTCAGTCAAAGTTCGGTATCTTCGAAATAAACTCATGTATCTGATAACGGTTCAGAATATAAAAATTTTGTAAAATCGGAGTCGGACTTTTAACGGGTCAAAATATATAAATTTTGATCAAAATATGTCGGGCTCGTCCCACTCAACCTGGAGATTATGCCACTTAGAGCCCGGCCATCTTAACGGGTCCACGTCACTTATGCTAACGATTGTGCCCATGTATCTGCATTAACAACAAAAAAAAAAGGGTAATTGCCCGGTACCCCTGACCGTGGGAGACTTGCTCCCGAGGCTAGCAGCCCGACAGTGCCGCCTCGCGGTGAATACCCTGCCAACCCTAGGGGTTCGAAGAGCCTGGGGTTGCCAGGTTTCGAACCCGAGACCTCAAGGATCCTAGAAGATGATTGGTTTAGCACCAATCGTCTATATGCTCACATTTTGTATTTCAGTTTATCATTTTCTTAAAAAGAAAAAGGGATATATCATATACATACCTGCGTCTTCCTGATTCTTCGGTTTCAAACATCATTCCAAACCTCAGGCCAACTGAAAGTTGTGTCCCGTAAACCGTTTTTCGATACCTCGCCAATGGAATGACAAATTCCGAAGGACATGCCCTAAATAAATTTGAAAGTTAGCTAAATAACAAAGTAGTTTTTGAGTATATGTTTTGTATCAGGCCCGTTAATTATTAATGGGTCGAACTGGTTATGCGATCAATTTAAAAACAACATTAGCCGGAAGGAAATAAGCTCAAAAGTCACTTTATTAAAATAAAGTTATAGATTATTATTGTAATGATTTAGTTTAGTAAATATACTAAATTAATCCATTTAAAACCATGCTATAAAACCCGTTTGACCCACCCATTTTGCCACCTATTAGGATTTATATAAGGCAGTTACCTTGGATTGTAGAATATTGTAAAGGGAGTTTGATTAGAAGCAGCATGAGCTGCAGCAACAAGGACTCCTATGCGCATGCTATCAGCAGATAAAACCGACGATTTAAAAGACATATTTTGACGATTTGCTCACCGTACTCTCAATAATAATTGTGACTTCTCATCCCTACCAAATTCAGCAAAAACAAATAAATAGATAAAATAAATATAAGAAAAAAACCCTATATATATCATGTGGTTTGGCCAATGGCCATGTTATTTTTGTTGTTTGCTTGAAGGTATATTACTATATGGT
The DNA here is from genome assembly GCA_030545235.1 of Helianthus tuberosus. Classification (NCBI taxonomy): domain Eukaryota; kingdom Viridiplantae; phylum Streptophyta; class Magnoliopsida; order Asterales; family Asteraceae; genus Helianthus; species Helianthus tuberosus. The sequence goes on along the minus strand of CM060369.1, from coordinate 71,905,995 downwards.
TGTTATTCTGGTATAAAGTCAGGGTCAAAAAGGGGAAAATGACATATTCCCACTTTCCGTATGAAAATTGCAACTGATTCCATTTTGGGATGTCCAGTGACAGTCACAACAAAGGCCCTTTTTGTTTCAATCTAAGATCTCCATTGTCCGTTATCGAATGATATTGTAGACACTTGATTAATACTTAAAATGTAGAGTAAAGTATACCGATGGTCCTTGTGGTTTGCACCAAACAATCTGACTCTAATTTAGATTGCTAATAATTCAGTCAATTGGACACCAAAAACAATCTGACTCTAATTTAGATTGGTAACAACTCAGTCAAAGTTCGGTATCTTCGAAATATACTCATGTATCTGTTAACGGGTCAGAATATATAATTTTGTAAAATCGGAGTCGGACTTTTACCGGGTCAAAATATATAAATTTTGATCAAAATATGTCGGCATTCAAAAAGTACACCTCATACATGCGTCATATGCCAATTTTTCGCCCGATAAGTGCGCCTCACGACCACTTTACGTACAACACTCACCTTACTTACACAAAAGCGATAGTGGTTGTGCCTGGGGTTGCCTTGCACCAAGGCGCGCTTTTCAAAGCCAAGGCTGAAACTATCAAACCCGCCTTACCTACACAAAAGCGATGGAAGTTACCTTGCTCCTAGGCGTGTTTTTAAACCAAGGCAAAAACTGAAGCGGGTCAAATGGGCCTCAAGGTTGACATTACCTACACAATTCTTGGATGTATGAAAATCATGTTTACAGGGTATTGGTCAAGGAACAAGAAAGTCGACAATAAAGCATTTTTCGACTGAAACAAAGCATTGTTGATCAGAAAATGTCAAAATGAATTTCACGTCATTAACAGCCATCGTTACCTGGCGAAGAACCCTTGCAGCAAGTTCTTCAACAGTATCGTTAGCAAGCACCAGAACTATTCTTTGAGCTAGAATGCACCTCGTGTCGTAATGCTCATCAACAAAATGGATTGTGGGGCCTGAATATCTTCAAAAAAAAAAAAAAACATGAGAGATTGATGAAGCACGATAAACTTGAAATCAAAACGTGGAAACGAAAGCTTTGAAAATACCTAGCTCCAGAAGCAATAACGGCTTTATGCACCTCTGTACCATAAAGCAATAACGGCTTTATGCACCTTAGTTTAAAATAATTGTTAGACAAATTTAATCTAAAAAACTTAGTTTACTTACAAATCGTTACAGGAATCCATGATCGGTTATCAAACGCTGATAAAAGTGATGTTGGGAGGCTACGAGTTGCTGCTCGGTTGCTCTCAAAAGCAGCCAAAAACTCCTTGTACTGAACTAATACAGAAATTGATTGCAGAAGTAGATCTCTTAGTTCTGTGCTTGATATTCTCGGGTCGCTGAAATGGGTAACCACAAAAATGGTTTATATTCGTAGTTATAAACTTACAAACATTGAAAAAGAGGAACGTACAAATGAACCAAGTCCTTGTTTTATAAACATTCCTGTAGAGACAAAAGGAGGATCACTCTTTCGCAAAACATGAAAACAATCAACCTGCAAAGCAAGATCAAGAGGGTTTAATAACCTCAAAATATTTTTGGGTAACGCAAAAAAGTGAAAGTTTATATTATGAGGGTTGTTTGTTCTTTGGTTGCTTATATTCACAAGCTATATAAACTCAGATCCTACATAGTTATTCTCAGTCCGTTTGAATGTTATCCAGATAATGGGTTGGTGAAGTGGTGTTCTAGCAAAGCTCCAGAGATGTCAACATGTGTAAATGGGAGCTATAGTAATGACAATAGCGATGTTGAATGGGATCAACAGGTTTTGCGGGGAATGGCGCTTGAGATGGTAGTGGTTCGATAATATTCGACAACGAAACGAGTGGCGTTTCTGGGGTTAATTGGTGATAAGAAGACGCGAATGGTGGTTCGATCAGTGGGTGTCACGGGGTAGTACCGCTGGGATGACAGTATTGACATGTGATCAGTTTAGTTAATTTCGGTGATGTTTATCAAGACCATGTGCTTCCAGCCAAGGATAAGAGCGGGAAAAACCGGTGTATGTTGTTCTTATAGGTAGAAGTGTCTAACTGGAATTTGCAGGTAGATGGACGAGAAAAGATCGTCAAAGCAGGGAGGCTTTGAATCGTGTTGTGTCTAGCAAGAAAAAAAAATAAAAGGTAGAAGCGGGGAGCTTGTTTTTTAATTCTTTGATCGGTGGTCAAGAACGTGGTTGTTTTGGTGACCCAGGAAGATGGATGTCAAACTTAGTCAAGGGATTGAAGTTGTCTATAATGATGAGGATGTGAAGAAACATTTCCAATTCAAGATTAAGAGGGAGAATGAAGACGTTAATCTTGAATTAATGAGATAGAAATCAGGACGGGTCATAGATAATTATTGGTGAATTATTTATTAAGTCTTTTATATTTTATTTAGGGATAATTATTAGTTTAAACTAATAAGGTTTATCTAGGAGTCTATTTATTTATTTATTTAATAGAGTTTGAGTCGGGTTAGGAGTAGAATGAGTTTTAGTATAAATAGAAGGTTAGGGTTATTGTATTGGTGTGTTTTCTTTTATAATAATAAAAAGAGTCAGACAAGATCGTCCAATCCCGGGTTTGTATGTACGATCAAAGGTCTGATTCTCCAACAAACAGAGCTGATCATAAGGGACTAATTAAAACTTAAAATAATGGACTAATTAAAACTTAATCAAGATTAACTAAAATAATATAAATAATGTTGTAAAACTAGCCTAATAGCAAAGAAGAAGAAGAAGAAAATAATAGGGAGAAATATTTCATTGATTTGAGGTGTATATTACAAGAGATACAAAAGACTATATATATTTGAGAAATAACTTGTGGAACAAGCCTAATCTATTTTAGGTGTTGATAACCACATTAATAATAAATATATTCATAACACTCCCCCTTGGTTATCAACATAATACGCTTGATGCTGCCTCGTTAAAAACCTTGCTAGGAAAACCCGGTGGGACAAAACCATAGCTAAGGGAAAAAGAGTGCAGCGTGTAATGCGCATTATCTCCCCCTGATACTTCTGGATCAGGTATGTTGCCTCATTAAAAACCTTACTAAGAAAACCCAATGGGACAAAACTTAGTCAAGGGAAAAAGAGTGCAACTTGAATAAGTCTCCCCCTCATTTTAACATGTATCCTTTAAGTGACGTGTGTCCATCTTCCTTGAAAGTCGAACAAAGCTTTTGTAGCCAATGATTTGTCGCTCGATCCCTTAATGTGCAATCCTTTATGTTGAGCAATGTTGTAAAATCTTCTAACGAGACTTTAGCTCGTCCTTTCAAAAAAATATCATATGTCCACGACTGTGTGTTGTTACATTCCTGCATCTACAAGACTAACCAAACTTGTTTTGATGAGTTAGTAAAATATAGCCACATATCATTCTTACCTTTAGGGTATTGACATATACCATTCCAATGTCTCATCAATGGGCAGTGATATATCATGTTGATAAATTCAAATAAAAGATACATACAATCATGCATAGCTGGAAAGAAATTATGGTACTTTTGGAATGAGAATTCCTACTTTGGTAGGATATGAAGATAATTATTTCTTATAGCAAGTGACTTAACAACCTTTATCATACTTAAAGGATAAGCTTTGTCCATACTAAAACGACCCGACATCTTCTTGATGTACTTATACATATGCTCGAACTACAGGTCGAGCAATAATTACATTATTAAGGTCTTTCAAAAATTCTCCATCTAAAAGCTCAATAGTTTCTCTCGATGATGTGTAAACATCATCACTGTAAACTGCGATTATAGTGAACTTTTAAAAGTAAAATTTTGATAAAACATGGCTAATTTAATCAAACTTATATCCATCTTTATGCGAATATCTCGAGTTGTACAACACTCAACCCAACTATTTTAGCCATACGTATTTTGTCAACTTCATATAGTACATTCTTGAGGTTTTTTTATATCAATGCTTCTGGCATTATCAATCCATGAGGGAATTCTACCCATCTTATCCAAATATGCATGTGGATTCACTCTTCATGAGTTTTGCTACATAAACTTACCCATATAACACATAGATATCTATATCATATGCAAAAATATCATGAACACTTGCTTTTGTCTTCAAAATCCATATTGTACCATGTATGTACACTATTTCTTGAGATATCACAATCATTGGGTACAAGTTTTCTATGTATGTTTCTTGGTGCACAAGTATTACATCGTTAAGATGTTTCAATTAACCTTTCAAGCACTCAATTGCTTTGGGATACTCATGCGGAGTTCCAGTTATATTCAATTCAATAGTATATACATGAATTTGACAATTCAAATCCATCAAGAACTTTCATGTAAACTTTCAGTATCAAAATGATACATAACATTTCTAATATGCATGTCAATTCTCTCTTTATATTACCAGACTAATAAAATATTGGAAAGTCATTACATCCACCACTAGAGAATATGTCTCATTATAATCAATCATGGGTTTTTGCGAAAATCCTTGTGCATCATATTTGCCTTATCTCATTTACTTTGATTTTCACATGATTCGCATAAAAGCCCCATTAATATCCAACATACTTTACAAATTCGGTTGTATGGACTGTTGGTCCGAAAACTTTCCATTTCATTAGAGAATTTAAATCTGCCATACTTTGCGTCTTTCCATTTTGGCCAGTCATTTATGTATTTTCATTCATAGGCAGATCTTAAATCTTGATCCACGTCATTTCATCATTTCAAGCGCTATATTATATACAAAAGTATAACGACGTCGATTTTTATTTCGATTCCATACATATATTAGACATGATACAACTTATCGGGATCTCTTTATTTTTCAGGTACCTCCTGAGGTTCTTCTTGAACCATCATGTCTACTGTCTCTTCAAGAGATCTTATTACTATAACCTCGACTTGACCATCTTAAATACTTGCTCCAATTTTCGAGGAATTTTATTATTTGAATCAACTAGTCTACCACGCTTTAGACGTGCAATAGACTTATTACAAACTATGTGGTTGTCCTTTTGGGACCCAAATATAACTGGAGCATAAGCAGTTGATTATGTGACTTACTTAGTCACTCTATTTAGGTCAGTGAACTTGCCTGGTAATTTATTCTTTAATATTGGTAAATGAATTATCCTTTGAACTTCTGGTTCACCGTTTATAGTCTAAGGATCAAGATGATAATTCATTCAATTTTTCACTTTCCAACTGCTTGTTATCTCCCCCTAATGTTGGGAACATTTGTTCACTAAAGTGAAAAACAATGAGTTATAAACTAATGGATTTAAGTATTCAATAATGGACGATTATTTATACCCAACATATTTTCAAACTTTTTAGAAGTCTCATCTTTGTGCGGTGTGGTGGATGAGTTTCAATATATGTCACACAACCAGAATCTTTGATGAGACATCTTCGGTTTCTGACCAAAAACCAACTGTGTGGGGAGAACTATAACTTATTGGCTTGATGTGAATTAATGGTACTATATGTAAAATTACATGTACCTAAATGAACTTTTGCTCCTCTCATGATCATTGGCTTTGTAATCAATAGTAGACGTTTAGTGATCATCTCAACAATAACACTTATTCCGATGATCGTTAATAACTTGGGAATCAAATTCATTATTACCAAAAAATATACTAATACGGATTAATATGCTTGCTATCACATTAGCTAAGCCACAATCGCACAAACTTCAGGTTGTGGATTTGATAACCATTTAGACGATGCATCGATTTAAAACACTAAATGGTACCATGTTGGGATATGCATATCCTTTAATCACTTCCAGAATATTTAGGGATTCTCACCCTACTTTGTTTGGTAAATAATGAATTTCCCTTGAGAGCAAATATTGCATGCTAATTATCAACTTGGAGAATTCTAATTCTTCAATACGTTTCACATCATCATTGACACGGTGTGGTCTAACCGGTCATGCCAACTAATTAAATAATTATGATCCATAAACTTCTGGTTTATGACCGTATATGTATTACTTGCACGTATGTAATACAAAACGTGAGATAGAACAATTAACTATCATTTCAAATTGTCACGTCAATTTTCATCGTCTCCACATATTATCTTTATATAATTACTCTCATAATTTACCACTTCTAGTGGTCAATCTCATTATGACAGTATTACAATTTTGATAGACAATCTCATTATTAACTTTACTATCATAACATTCTAATGGTCAATCTCATTATTAACTTAGCTATCATAGCACTTCTGATGATCGATTCCATTATTAACATGACTGTCATTACAAACTTCTCAATTATGTCCATGATCACGACATTTTTAATGATCGTTATTTAATCACATTCAATTCAGGGAATGAAGTAGAAACATAACAAGCTTTATAGCTTTTCATTCTTTACCCGGTCACACGAATATAAAGTCACTTCAAACCTTTCATACCCTTTTAATAATATTGCTACTTCAAGAGCATATTTGAGGTGTGACAACCGAAAAATATTTATCCGAGTTTCCCTTGTAATAATATTCTCTTTGCAATTTTCATAACACCAGTAGAGAAGTAATTAGATGTCTGAGTGATTAGATTTATCAATCTAACATATTACGACCTTCTACAACTTGATAATGAGATTCAGGGAGTATGACAATTTAGGTGTTATATCTAAACATATTAACACTCATTCATGATAGTGATAATAAGCCATAACTTTGGTTTAGTTTTCCTCTCAATACTTTCCACATAAATAAATGATATCGTACTAAATATAAGGCATACCATAAAATTATATTATACAATACATGATGATATAACATGTCACCATATAAACGAGTTATAATGATATTTTATAAACTGATATTTTTTTTTCACTTACAAACAATTATATATATATAAGTTATTTGAAACATGGACAACTATCAAGGCCTCATGATCTTTAATAACATATGATCACAAAAGCAATCAATCAACTCCAATAAGCAAACAATATACAAATGCGTAAACGCATACTATTATCGTAGTGTGCACACGAATCTATATTATCAACACTAAATATGTACACAATAAACCATTTAATCAGCAGATGTATTCGATTTAATAGCATCACAACATTCACACTACTTATACTAAATCATATATTATTTTAGTCAAATATTACCAGCTAATCATGTATGTACACACGAAAACACTATAAAAGGATTGTATTATTAACAAATAGATCATAACAATGTTCACAAATAATATATACATATTCACTATGACATACTATTAGTAATATCAATATGAATATATATTCTTCATACATGATAACGTTCACATCACAGATAGAATAACAAGAACATGTATTATATCTATTGGGTAACACATTATTTATGATAATATGTATGATTGTTGGATCTCAATTAAACGAATGTTGATATTAATTAAACTAATGTTGATATAATTATAATTATAAATATAAATATGTGCCAATCTATGTTTCTAGAGAAAACATATATATGAGACTATCAGTTATCCAAAAGTGATACAAATATATATCAAATAATTATTCAATTATGATAGTCGGTCCTTATAATAATTATACCACAAATTAATGCAATTAGATAATTTGTTTATACTTCTATAAATCCCTTTAAAAGAATAATTATATCGAAATTTGTAGTGTTATAACAAAACGTTTGACTCAACCTTTTTAACCATCTCTTATTTATTTACCTTACTATCCAAGTTTTATAAACAATTTAGTATGTATTTAAACAATGAATTTAATTTTAATAAACTTTACAAAAAAAATTATGGAACGTATCTTTTTTTTTTTTCTTAATGGCTCTATGGCCCACAACCTATAACGTTTTCAGGACCCAACTTCCCGGTCTAATTTATGCATTCAGTGTCATCTTGTACGTTTTGATTTTCATGATTGTTAATTAAAAAAAACACCAATCAAATTTAATTAGTAAAAGTTAAGGAAACTAAATTGGGATGGAGTAACAAATATTTGTGTTAGGCAGTTAATGGGACGAGAATATGTGGGCTAAAGGCGGTTTAATTTTCTAGTTGATCATCTTCTTTCTGAAATTTTATAGGTCTTAAATTTCAATCCAATCCCATCCCACGTTTACGTTTTTTTGAATTTTTCTAGTACTCAAGTAACAAAGTCAAGTTAGAAAACATTACCTTAAATTTCGTACCCAAAGTCGTGAACGCCGAACCATATGAATGAAGTGTTGAAGTGCAGATGTTTGGTGACGCGCTAGGAGACATCAGCCATCAGGTCTGCTAATTTTTTTTCTGAACAAATTTTTCTGCCCTTCTCTTCGTGAGTGGACATGTCTGCCCTTCTCTTCGTGAGTGGACATGGTTTTGGCGGGAGCACTCTCGTGCTGATAACGTGTTGTAAAACTAGCCTAATAGCAAAGAAGAAGAAGAAGAAAATAATAGGGAGAAATATTTCATTGATTTGAGGTGTATATTACAAGAGATACAAAAGACTATATATATTTGAGAAATAACTTGTGGAACAAGCCTAATCTATTTTAGGTGTTGATAACCACATTAATAATAAATATATTCATAACAAATAATATGTTTTTAGTCAAATTCACCCGAACGGAATTTATTACTTCATTTATTATAAGTACATCTGTTTTGGATTGCTTCAAACTTTTAAATTAATTACCGTTATTAAAACTGATAATAAATGTATGGTAACGTATTTTCGACAACTAATTACCATCCCGTTACAATTAGGATTTATAAATCAATTTTTCAACAAGTATTATATTCCTTTTTCTTCCAACCTCTCCTCTCTATATATAAAATCACATAAGAGTCATAGGTACATGCAATAATTAATTTTCATATTGTGTTATTGAAATCATTTAAGTTGTTATATGAATAACAATGGGTATTCCAAAGAGAAGAAAAAAAATCACCAACAACGATACAAGTTTGAGTGTTCGTAGACATGGAGAAAAATGAGTTCTTAAGCTCGTTCATCCATCAACAACGACTGTTGGATCGTTTTCAAGAGATCTTTTAGTTGATGTCCTTGGCCCGGTTGCAACATCTTTTTTCCTTGATCTTTTTTAATGCTAAACTCAGTTTAGTTTCATAAAATGCAACTAACTTCGATTTTGTATACATTACTACTTTTATTTTTGTATGAATTTTAACTTTGCTATTATAAATACTAAGCGAGTATGATATTTAAATTAACTGTCTTACTCAGATATGAGCTTAAAGTTAGTTAATGTTGAACATGGAGTAGAGTATTTGAAAAGAGTAGTTTCGAAAGGACATTCACAGGTGACGTACGCATATGGCATGATTCTTCTTTCAAGTGGCGATCAACAAGGATTAAAACTTTTAAATTCAATGAATTCTTTAAGGTCAAGGCATTGGAATGTGCGAGGTTATAAAGATAAAACAAATTCGATATTAAGTCAGATGTGGATTAATGATACGCTTACTCTAGCAAAAGTCAACACAAAATGCCAAGAACGAAAGCATGCCATTCGTTTTGAAAGAAGGGGTTCGAGTTTAGATGATCGTGAAGAAATTTCAGGTTGTGACATATGTTTATGGTATCACGAACTTGTTTATTTTTGTAAAAGCATGAATGTTATCGATTAAAAATTTAGGCGGCGTCAGGAAAAAAAAGTGTAACTGAACTTATCATGTAATTCCTTTGTGGAGTGAAAGCTCAATAAAAACTTATATAAGTTCCGTAACACTTTTCATTTCCTTTTCCTGATGCCGCCTAAACAAACAACATGATAAGTTCAATTACACTTTTCTTTTCCTGATGCCTCCTAAATTTTTAAACGATAACATTCATGCTTTTACAAAAATAAACAAGTTCGCGATACCATAAACATATGTCACAACTTGCAATTTCTTCACGATCATCTAAACTCCAACCCCTTCTTTCAAAACGAATGGCATGCTTTCGTTCTTCGCATTTTGTGTTGACTTTTGCTAGAGTAAGCATATCATTAATCCACACCTGACTTAATATCGAATCAGTTTTATCTCTATAACCTCGCACATTCCAATGCATTGACCTTAAAAAATTCATCAAATTTAAAAGTTTTAATCCTTGTTGATTGCCACTTGAAAGAAGAATCATGTCATATGCGTACGTCACCTCTGAATGTGCTTTCACAACTACTCTTTTCAAATACTCTTGTCCATATTAAACATTAACTAACTCTAAGCTCATATATGAGTAAGATAGTTAATTCAAATATCATATTCGCTTAGTATTTATAATAGCAAAGTTAAAATTCATACAAAAATAAAAGTTGTAATGTATACAAAATCGACGTTAGTTGCATTTTATGAAACTAAACCGAGTTTAGCATTAAAAAGGATCAAGGAAAAAAGATGTTGCAACCCGGCCAAGGACATCAACTAAACGATCTCTTGGAAGCGATCCAATAGTCGTTGTTGATTGATGTACGAGTTTACGAATTCAATTTTCTCCATGTCTACGAAAACTCAAACTTGTATCATTGTTGGTGATTTTTTTGTTCTCCTTGGAATACCCATTGTTATTCATATAACAACTTAATTGATTTAGTTGAATCGAAAATATACTAGATTATGAAACTAATTGAGATTAACATTAAAAAGATCAGTGAAAGAAGATGATGCAGCCCAACCAAAAACATCAACTAGAAGATCTCTTGGAAGCGATCCAACAGTCCTTGTTGATTGATGAACGAGTTTACGAACTCTATTTTCTACATGTCTACTGTTAGGGGTCAATTTTACATGTTCAGGATCCTAAGGTCTTACTCACATATGAGCTTAGAGTTTGTTAATGTTGAATCTGGACTAGAGTATTTGAAAAGAGTAGTTGGGAAAGGACATTCAGAGGCGACGTACGCATATGGCATGATTCTTCTTTCAAGTGGCGATCAACAAGGATTAAAAATTTTAAATTCAATGAATTGTTTAATGTCAAGGCATTGGAATGTGTGAGGTTATAGAGATAAAACTAATTCGATATCAATTCAGATGTGGATTAATGATACGCTTACTCTAGCAATAGTGAACACAAAATGCCAAGAACGAAAGCATGCCATTCGTTTTGAAAGAAGGGGTTCGAGTTTAGATGATCGTGAAGAAATTGCAGGTTGTGACATATGTTTATGGTATCGCGAACTTGTTTATTTTTGTAAAAGCATGAATGTTATCGTTTAAAAATTTAGGCGGCATCAGGAAAAGAAAAGTGTAACTGAACTTATCATGTTATTTGCTTATATGCATGGTTATTAATGATTCTAGTTGATTATGTTTGTACATTATATTTAAATTAGTTGTAGCTGTTTGTGCGTACAATAATATACGTAGAGAGTGATTGAACAAATGCGTATCTACTTAATGAGGAGGTTAAGGAAAATATGCATGTCTTGTGAGAAAGTAATAATAAATCTAGTAAACGTGTTAGTTATCATTACCTTTGTATGTATCACAAAAGTATTCAATTTATCCTCTTTTCTAGTTGGATCGATCAAACTATTGTATCCTCCCCATGCACATGTTCTCATACATTGAAATTAAATTTGATCATATTGTTATTAATTTTGGAGAAATGAAGTTTACAATTCTTCTCCTGAATATGTTATAAGTTTTTATTGAGCTTTCACTCCACAAAGATGAGTGTTTTTCAAATTATAATTTAATTAAAAAAATTAATATATGACAGTTTCACACGCTTAAAAAAGTAACAAAACTTGGTTTATAGCAATGAAATCAGTTTCTCAGAAATGAAAATTAACAAATCTCGCTTTAGTTTTTTCCAAATTGGGTCTTCTATGAAGAAACTAATTGACGTTGCGAATAAGGTTCTATTTCATTGTATAGCCTGATTTTTACATTGTACAAAGTTATATTAGTTTGAGAGAGAAACCCGCATGTAATTCATCTCAAAAACAAATATAGAAGAAAAACAAATTAATTTGATAAGGGTCGGCCCTGAGAATTCGAGTACGCTATTCGAGTTTGAAAAAAACGTGCTCTTAGGCCTTAACGAAATTGAGTATTGGGCTCATTAAAGGTCTAAACCTTATGTCAATGGACTAATAACTAATCTAAACCATAAGAATAGTTTTGTAAGTAAGCCTATCTTGGTGTTTGTATGGGTATTCCCTAGTAAATTTTTTTACATATACATATCGATTTTTTTTAAATAATGTGCCCTTCAAAATATTGGGCCCTAGCTGGTGGTCCTCTTGCCCACCCTATGGCCACCCCTGAATTTGATAGTTGGATAAATGATGGGAGGGGATATGAATGCTCTTATAATTATAAATAACAAACAAAAGGTTAATATTTTGGATTTTCTTTCACAACTTAAGCCTACTAAAATTGATTGTAGTTTGATTTTCTCGATAGTAGTTTGCTTTTTATTTCCTTGTAAGGTCTTGTGATATACTTTACCCGTCCTTAACTTTACCTAGGTGTTACATCATCCGATTTTTTCAATTCTGCTTCACCTCACCCCAAGGAAATGGTTTAATCATGTGAACTCCACTTAACCCTAATTTTTAGTGGTTTTTGGTTTAAAAAATAAAAAAAATTAATTCAATCTCTTAATATCCCATTAACTTTTTATTAACAAATAAACTCTTTAGCGGCCCTTAACACAAGAAGAGAGTCATGTGCAATGCCGGTTAACATGTCATGTCATCTTTAATGTTGCAGACGTTATGATACATCCCAATGCCTAATATGTAATAGTAGTTGGCGATGGAACTTTTTTTTAACAACCAAACTAACTTTCATTACTTTTTAACATTACAATACAACTGAAGCCGAGCAAGGTGTTGGCTACAATTTGCATCTAGGACCAAGCACAAAAACCATTACATTCCTGACAACATACCATGAACTAAGACTCCACCTTTACAATACTAAATCATCATGATCTTTGGCTCCACTTTACTCTACTAGGTAAGAACACCCTGACACCTGACTATATAAGATAGGAAAGTATATAACCAACTAGTGGAATGCCCCGCCCGCCTTGTGGGGAGTTTCGATTACTTGTACATACTACTCATAACGCGATCTGAATACAATAATATGGAGACGTAGATAAAAATATCATCTTCAAAGGAAAAAAATACTACTCATAACGCTATCTAAATACAACAATAGAGTAACTTTATTAAAGTTGAGAAGTAGTAGCATAAAGTGAGTTAAAAATTTTTGGGTAAAGTTGAGGTATTAAATTTAATATTTTCAGCAAAAGAAAGGTATTAAATTTTGCCTTTCTTGAGTTTTGGACCTGGTCACTTCATTAGATTGAGTATACATCAACCACACACCATGTTAATACTAAGATTTGCCTTAAACTATATATATATTAAAAATGAAACAACCAAAAAAATAATTAAGGATCTAATAGGTGTCGCATTTTTTCACCAATAACAAAAGCTCATTATTCACGGCCATAAGGGGACTATGGGTGGTAAATGTTTTGCCCGTGATGATTGTTTTCCACGCGTGATGAACTGATCTAGCCCACCGCCACCACACAACTTCAACGCGTGAATTGTTCAACGCGTGATGGTGTTTATGTTGTGTGGGTAATTGTTGGTTGGGGGGAAATTGTTAGGTGTGGTGGTGAGTGATGACCATTGCCCCAAAAAAAGGTTGTGAGTGATGAAATAATAGTTGATGACATGGCGGAACTTGATTGGGTGTTGTGAGTGATGAGTGATGACCACCCCCCCCCCCAAGAGATGTAATATAGGGAATAAAGTTTTTGTTGCCTGCACTTCGCGGCGGGAAAGCAAGACATGTCACTCATCTAGTAGACCATGTGCCATACTCTTAGTGTTACGTAGAGGTTTGGGTGTGTGGGCACACCTCTTGAAAAAAGAAGTTTTGTGTATTTTATAAGGTAAAATCTCAATCGCACCCTTTGAAAATTGAGTTAAACCCCTTGTTTACACCCCTTGAAAATATTTCTTGGGTCCACCACTGGTTCTTATTCCCCTAGTATTGCACCACACGTACCACCGGTGAACAAATTCCACAAAGATTCCCTTTCTCTTTCATTTTGTCTCCCCCTCTTCTAAACTATAATTTCGGTCACCGACGTCGTCAAGGAAAACATCGCCTTATGACCAAGTGCCACCAGGCAACTTGGCTGGCACTATTACGGGCTTCCTTCCACGTGGCTGAATGACCAGGTACTCCTACCGACATGGACACATGGTTGTAGTAGCAACGGCTGCATGCAAATTTAACGGACGCGAAAGTACGGCTCTATCGGCATCTGTTAATGGTGGCCAGGTATGACTCTATCGGCATCTGTTTGTTTTTTACTTAATAGAAAAGTATTGTATGAATGTTTAGTTGCAAATTGTTGCTTAGTAGTTGAACAACATTAAAGAAAAGTCTCATTTCCTGCTGGTTACAAATTGTTTCTTCAACGAGCTAATTTGGGTCCACTCAACAGAAAGAGTCAAAACGGGCAATATTTTTAAACTTGTTAATTTAAAATAGGTTACTACCACCCATTACCATTGTTTATCTCCATCACCTATTTGTTGTAGTAGTTGCCACCACCACAAAAAGTCATCCACCATCAGCGTCGCCGCCACCCCGACGTCGTTACTGTTGGAAATATTGAAGGTGAACATACAAGTTGGTATGATTCCTCCATCCCACATTGGTGATGAGAGTGAAGTTTGAGTGGTTTATAAGGGATTACTCCTTATGGGCCACCAAAGTGTTAGATGGGTTGAGAAGTGGATAAAGCCCACACGCGCGCCGAGCCGAGCCGCGAGCTCGCGAATGGTCGCGTTTGAGGCGCGAATGGGCGCGTTTGAGGCGCACTTTGCACTATGCATCGTCACGAGGAGCTTTTATTTTTAGCTAGGGTCCGGTTCAGGTGTGTCAGATCTGTGGATCGAATGAGATAAGGAGATAGAGGTGAATTCGAAACAGTGGGTGCTATCTCATTATCTCTAGTACTTCAAATTCGTATGGGATATCTCCAGCAATCGAATTTGGTTCTGGATGGTTATCCCACTCCCCATTTTTCTCATTCTTTGGTATGATCACAACCTATAAATAAAAGCCTCCTGCTTCCCATTCAAAACACAAAATTCACAGCCTTCAGTTTCTTCTCCAGCTTCTGCGTTTTTTCTGGTTTACATTGCTGTTGGAATACCGGATCAGTTCTGCATTAAATCCTGGGAGTTTACGCTGCAGCTCACAGCAATACGAGCGCGTAAAATCCTTTAAGGATAGGAATCATCCGTGCAGTTCGAAGATCGCCTTTCTTAATCGCCAGTTCTAAGATCGCCTTTCTTAATCACCCGGTTGGTTTTAATTTTGTGTTCTTTAATTCATCTGATAACGGGACAGTCTCCTTCTACCTTTCTTTAATCAGTTTCCTCAAGTTGGAACAAACTGGTTTGGCCAATAACTCGGTAATTAATAAATTTTATATTAATTTACTGTTTGATTGAAATATTTTTCAACAGTTACCACCATTTGCTGTTACTGCCTTCGTCAATAACGCCACCACCGTTGTCGATACCACCACAACCGGCAACGCCAACAAAACTCGCTGCCGACACCACCTCATTATCATCGCCATCACCTCCACACGTTGCCACTAGCCACCATAACAAATATAGCAGCTGATGTATGTTGATTTTTTTTCTTTCTAAAACCACATATTTCAACTCCGATTAAAACGACTTATTTCAAGCTAGGGGAATTTAGAAACAAACTAAATAATATTTGAGTTGTCGGAACAATTTTTGTCTTTGAGAACACTATGTCTATAATAACTCTGTTACTTTATATGTTATGGTATGGGACGTAATGTTAAATATTTGGTAATTTTAGTTGTTATGGATTTCTCCTGGACAATCTGTTTCACTCAGTGCCTCACCCCGATGTTTCTACCATCAGTTGGGGTGTGACAACGATGATGCCAAAAGGGGAAGAATGATAGCATGAGAAAGCTTCATCCACAAGTTAAAAGAGCTCAAAATAAGATTGATACATCTTCAGCCAAAAAGGCCGAATCATCACTTGAAACTTCCACTATTATAATCCAAACCATGGATCCTTCACACCAAACATTTGTTGGCATTACAAAAATGACAACAGATTTTATATCCAAAATAACACTTACCACACTACTAGAAATAAGCATGTATATTCCACAAACCAGAAAAAGAAAAGCAATGACCTCACCCATTAAAATTACATGATCACTTCCATCTGCAAACCTACCAAACACCACAGCCAAAATCATTTCGACTCAATCTTAAGAAAAAGTGTCCATTACTACGTCCCATGACCTTTAAAGCCATCAAAATGAAGCAGGCTAAGATGATTGTTCTGGAAAGAAACCAAGGAAAGGATGACAAGCAACTGCAGCAAATCCTATCCGAGGAATACAGAAAAGTAATTGCCTTGGAAGGTTATGCAACAATGATATGCAAGAATCTTTCCCATGATCCAATTACAGATCCAGATCTCAAAAAGTTGTTAAGGGAATATTACATAAACCACATCATAGAGAAGAAGCCCTATGATGCAACCAAAGCTTAATTCACAGGATGGCCACGTGAATCCTTGCTAGATTAAATAGTAAGGATTGAAAGGATAAAGCTTTTTCATGAAATCAACCCTACTCCACTTAACTGGAAAACATGAAGAAAACCTAATGATAAGAGGACACTACAGTGAAGGAGGATGAAGGAAGAAATAGTTGCTGCTAAAATTAGCACCACTAAATCAATGGCAAAATGGGATGAGCCAACAATCTTTCAAAACTACAATAGATAAGAAATTTTAAGAGAAAAAGATCCCCTAGTCCTAGAAAGCCAGATATGATCAAGTAGACTTCCCCATAAAGACTTTAGTTGATCCTTCAGCGCTTCCATCTGCAAGGAACATCTCAGCAGCTGTAAGAAGCTATCTCAAAAAACAATTTGAGTTGTTAAGAGAAAATGTAAAGATACAACAAGATGAGCACAAAAGAATGCATCAAATTTCAGTTAAAGTATAGGAGCTCAAATACAAATCAAGAAGATCTACTTGACATAATTTTGGGAAGACCTGTTTCCCCAAACTCATCTGCAATAACTCTGGCCCAGCAAACCCTCCTAACTGCAAAATTCTAAAATGGAAGTCTGATATGTGGTTGAAAACCGGTGATCTTTATGCTTAAGTTGATGTTTTTACGTAGCTTTTAATCTTGAATAGCCTACTTTTAATGGGATTTGTGTTTTACAGGTCTAAAAGAGTTTAAGGAGCTAATCGAGAGCTAAACGGAGCACGAGACGCGAATCGGGTCAATCGGGGTTGTGAAATGAACAAAACTGGGTTAACCACGAAGATTTGATGTGTTTTTTTGGGGGGGGTGTTAATGGATTTAAAATGAAGATATTGGAAGATGGCATGATAGAGGACTGAATTACGAGTACGTGGGCGAAAACGGTGAGTAAAATGGAGCTATAACGAAGAAGTTATGAAGAAAACCGTTTTCGCAGGAAACCAGTAAAACCAGGACGCGTCGGCGACGCCCTCCAGAACCCTACGTCAGTAAAAAAATGTTCGTAGGCAGTGGATTAGCTCGTCGGGCGAACTTGGAACATCCAGGGGCTGTCGGGGACGCCCTAAATGGCGTCGGCGACTCTCCCTAGTTTCTGCTATCGCCAAATTTGAGTTTCTTGGTTGTTGGGACGAATTAAAACCATCTTGACCAAGTTTTCGGGGGTTACGAGTTGTGAATGATAAAAACACCATTAGGGATCATCTAAACATCATCTAACCCATTTCAAAACATCTAATCCATCACCTAATTCATTCCTAACCTTCACCTCTAACCTAAAACCTAACCGTTCTCCATCATCTCTAACCTAATCGATTCCACCATCATCTTCATCCTTCCACCTTCACCTTCAAACCCTAATCTCCATAATTCCTCCAAGACTCAAAGATCATGGTGTGGTGCTCGTGTTCGTCGTTTGGTGATCACGTCCATTCAACCTTGAGCGGCTAGTCTCTTCGGTTTCACCCCGGTGTAGATTTTTGTAAGATTTATAGGGTTTATGCATTTGTATTTTGATTAGATTTTGTGAAAAATTGTTTAGTATTTGAAACCTTTGATAATTGTCTTGCATTTGTTTCGAATTCGTAAATTGTCGAATGATGATAAAGTTATGACTTTGCGAAATGGTTATGTGCAATTATGCCTTATCTTAGGTTAGTATTTACATGTCCGAGGTAATGAAGTGCATTGTGGTCTGTTGTCTATGACGTTGATAGCAATTGGCACCTAAGTTTCGTGATAGTAATCCGTTAATCACTATATGCAATTGAATCAAGTTAAAACATGTAGGAACCCTAGGTCTTGAAATTATCAAACCGGGTGTGATCCGTATTCTAATTTCTTGTTTCAACTTTTTAGTTTAGTTTACAATTTTAGTTAATCACGCATTGTTTCAAGAATAACATCCAATTGTCGGTTCACTCCGATTTATTTTCAAAACCAAACAAACGAATAAAATTAGCAAACTTCATAATCACCTTGTACATTATTTGTAAATAGTCTAACTAATCGAATGGGTCGTGCGATACTAACCACATGCTCTTCGTGGATACGATACCCGACTTACCCTAGCTTCCTAGGTTTAATTGGGTTTTTGACAAATTGGGACGACACGGTCATGTCAAAGTCAAAGAAGACAATCCATGAATTGACTCTGCTCAGGACTAGTGGGGAAGTGCAAAAGATCTCAATGAATAAGTCTTCCACTCGAAACGGATTAAGAAGATAACCTCTCTATGTACTTCAAATTACAATTCAAGGGTCAGATTCAGAGAGAAGTTGATGAGAAATAAAGATTGATACAATAAGCATCATCCGTTCTAGGGGAGATTGTTGGACCTATAAAAGAACAAATGATATTCAAAAGCCAAAACATGACCTTTTGATCAAGACAAAAACAATTATTGAAGCATTCTCCTCACAAAGATAATGACTCTTGAACACTAATCAGAACCTATGTCTAAAGACATTTAAAGATCTGTTTGAAGCCTTGGAAACACTGTTGAAGAAGAAGAAGAAGAAACCGTTGTTCGAGGCCAAAGCTCTGTTGAAGCAAAGCACTGATCATGAAGACCAAACATCTGTTGTGGCCAAACAAATGTTTGATACAAGCCAACAGTTTGAAGAACAGAGGTTTTCTAAGTGTAATAGTGCTTAGCTTAAAACAAACTTTTCATGTAATAGAATAGATGTTAGATCTCCACAGATGTTAGCAAACATCTGTGGAATCTTTTCTATTAGAAATGCTAGATTTCACTATCAGGGTAACGTCAATTGATTACAAACAGAGCTTTCGTACTTGTATAAATATATCTCACCTGTTAGAGATCTATGTATCACATTCATTCCTTTTATATGAATAGCAAAGTGTGTATTCATGCTGAGGGGGAGCCTGTATAATCATTGTACTGTATTTGTAATAATTTGATTTCAACAGAAAAACAATCTCGATAACTTCCTGCATATGTGTTTATACTATTTGCATTACAATTTATAGGTTGTTTGTTCTTTGGTTGCTTATATTCACAAGCTATAAAAACTCAGATCCTACATAGTTATTCTCAATCCGTTTGAATGTTATCCAGATAATGGGTCGGTGAAGTGGTGTTCTAGCAGAGCTCCAGAGATGTCAACATGTGTAAATGGGAGCTATAGTAATGACAATGGCGATGTTGAATGGGATCAACAGGTTTTGCGGGGAATGGCGCTTGAGATGGTAGTGGTCCGATAATATTGAACAATGAAACGAGTGGCGTTTTTGGGGTTAATTGGTGATAAGAAGGCGCGAATGGTGGTTTGATCAGTTGGTGTCACGGGGTAGTACCGTTGGGATGACAGTATTGACAGGTGATCAGTTTAGTTCATTTCAGTGATGTTTAACTTCATAACATTAACAACTTTCAATCCATGTAATATCAAGACCATGTGCTTCCAGCCAAGGATAAGAGCGGAAAAAACCGGTGTACGTTGTTCTTATAGGCAGAAGTGTCTAATTGGAATTTGCAGGTAGACGGACGGGAAAAGATTCGTCAAAGTAGGGAGGCTTTGAATCGGGTTGTGTCTAGCAAGAACAAAATAAAAGGTAGAAGCGGGGAGCTTGTTTTTTTATTCTTTGATCGGTGGTTAAGAACGTGGTTGTTTTGGTGACCCAGGAAGATGGATGTCAAACTTAGTCAAGGGATTGAAGTTGTCTATAATGATGAGGATGTGAAGAAACATTTCCAATTCAAGATTAAGAGGGAGAATGAAGACGTTAATCTTGAATTAATGAGATAGAAATCAGGACGAGTCATAGATAATTATTGGTGAATTATTTATTAAGTCTTTTAAATTTATTTATGGATAATTATTAGTTTAAACTAATAAGGTTTATCTAGGAGTCTATTTATTTATTTATTTATTTAATAGAGTTTTAATCCACATATGAGCTTAGAGTTAGTTAATGTTGAATCTGGACTAGAGTATTTGAAAAGAATAGTTGCGAAAGGACATTCAGAGGAGACGTACGCATATGGCATGAGTCTTCTTTCAAATGGCGATCTACAAGGATTAAAACTTTTAAATTCAATGAATTGTTTAAGGTCAAGGCATTGGAATGTGTGATGTTATAGAGATAAAACTAATTCGATATTAAGTCAGATGTGGATTAATGATACGCTTACTCTAGCAAAAGTGAACACAAAATGCCAAGAACGAAAGCTTGCCATTTGTTTTGAAAGAAGGGGTTCGAGTTTTAGATGATCGTGAAGAAATTTGTGACATATGTTTATGGTTTCGCAAACTTGTTTAGTTTTGTAAAAGCATGAATGTTATCGTTTAAAAATTTAGGCGGCATCAGGAAAAGAAAAGTGTAACTGAACTTATCATGT
Source organism: Helianthus tuberosus (assembly GCA_030545235.1). Classification (NCBI taxonomy): domain Eukaryota; kingdom Viridiplantae; phylum Streptophyta; class Magnoliopsida; order Asterales; family Asteraceae; genus Helianthus; species Helianthus tuberosus. Next base: position 71,884,997 of record CM060369.1, on the reverse strand, counting down.
TATTTGCTTATATGCATGGTTATTAATGATTCTAGTTGATTATGTTTGTACATTATATTTTAAATTAGTTGTAGTTGTTTGTGCGTACAATAATATATGTAGAGAGTGATTGAACAAATGCGTATCTACTTAATGAGGAGGTTACGGAAAATATGCATGTCTTGTGAGAAAGTAATAATAAATCTAGTAAACGTGTTAGTTATCATTACTTTTGTATGTATCACAAAAGTATTCAATTTTTGTATGTATCACAAAAGTATTCAATTTATCCTCTTTTCTAGTTGGATGAATCAAACTATTGTATCCTCCCCATGCACATGTTCTCATACATTGAAATTAAATTTGATCATATTGTTATCAATTTTGGAGAAATGAAATTTACAATTCTTCTTGTGAATATATTATAAGTAGGGGTGCAAACGAGCCGAGCGGCTCGCGAGCTACTCGAGAAAAAGCTCGAAACGAGCCAAGCCTTATCGAGCCCGAGCCGAGCTTGAGCCTCAAAACAAAGCTCGTTTGTTTATCGAGCTCGAGCCTCACATGTGAAGCTCGTTAGGCTCGTCGAGCCTTAGTGTAAATGAGCCGAGTCGAGCCGAGCTTATTTAAACTTGTTTACAAGCCGACCTCAAACCTAAAATAAGCTTATTTAGTAAACGAGCCCGAGCCCAAGCTTTACTTATCGAGCTCGCAAGCCTAAAAAGTCTATTATTTATATTATTTTTATTTAATATACTAAATTAATAGATAATAAACGAGCCGAGCCCGAGCCGAACTCGAGCTTGATAAAATACAAACGAGCCGAGCTCGAGCTTTGAAAACAAAGCTCGAATCAAGCCGAGCTCGAGCCTGAGCTCTCATAAGTTAATCGAGCTCGAGCTCCACAAAGATGAGTGTTTTTCAAATTTAAATTTAATTAAAAAAATTTAATATATGACAGTTTCACACGCTTAAGAAAGTAACAAAACTCGGTTTATAGCAATGAAATCAGTTTCTGAGAAATGAAAATTAACAAATCTCGCTTTAGTTTTTTTTTCCAAATTGGGTTTTCTATGATGAAACTAATAGAAGTTGCGAATAAGGTTCTATTTCATTATATAGCCCGATTCTTACATTGTACAAAGTTATATTAGTTTGAGAGAGAAACCCGCATGTAATTCATCTCAAAAACAAATATAGAAGAAAAACAAATTAATTTGATAAGGGTCGGCCCTGAGAATTCGTGTACCCTATTCGAGTTTGAAAAAATATGCTCTTAGGCCTTAACGAAATTGGGTATTGGGCTCATTAAAGATCTAAACCTTATGTCAATGGACTAATAACTAATCTAAACCATAAGAATAGTTTTGTAAGTTGGGCTATCTTGGTGTTTGTATGGGTAAACCCTAGTAAATTTTTTTTACATATACATATCGATTTTTTATTAAATAATGTGCCCTTCAAAATATCGGGCCCTAGCTGGTGGTCCCCTAGGGCCGCCCCTGATTTTGATGGTTGGATAAATGATGGGAGGGGATATGAATGCTCTTATAATTATAAATAACAAACAAAAGGTTAATATTTTGGATTTTCTTTCACAACTTAAGCCTACTAAAATTGATTGTAGTTAGATTTTCTCTCTAGTACTTTGCTTTTTCTTTCCTTGTAAGGTCTTGTGATATATTTTACCTGTCCTTAACTTTACCAAGGTGTTACATCATCCGATTTTTTCAATTCTGCTTCACCTCACCCCAAGGAAATGGTTTAATCATGTGAACTCCACTTAACCCTAATTTTTAGTGGTTTTTGGTTTAAAAAATAAAAAAATTAATTCAATTTCTTAATATCCCATTAACATGTTATTAACAAATAAACTCTTTAACGCCCCTTAACACAAGAAGAGAGTCATGTGCAATGTCGGTTAACATGTCATCTCATCGTTAATGTTGCAGACGTTATGATACATCCCAATGCCTAATATGTAATAGTAGTTGGGGTGGAAATTTTTTTTTTTGAACAACCAAACCAACTTTCATTACTTTTTAACATTATAATACAATTGAAGCCGAGCAAGGTGTTGGCTACAATTTGCATCTAGGACCAAGCACAGAAACCATTACATTCCTGACAACATACCATGAACTAAGACTCCACCTTTACAATACTAAATCATCATGATCTTTGACTCCACTTTACTCTACTAGTTAAGAACACCATGACACCTGACCATATAAGATAGGAAAGTTTATAACCAACTAGTGGAATGCCCCGCCCGCCTTGTGTGGTGTTTCGATTACTTGTACATACTACTCATAACGCGATCTGAATACAATAATATGGAGACGTAGATAAAAATATATCATCTTCAAAGGAAAAAATACTACTCATAACGCGATCTGAATACAACAATAGAGTAACTTTATTAAAGTTGAGAAGTAGTAGCGTAAAGTGAGTTAAAAAAAATTGGGTAAAGTTGAGGTATTAGATTTAATATTTTCAGCAAAAAAAAAGGTATTAAATTTTGCCTTTCTTGAGTTTTGGACCTGGTCACTTCATTAGATTAAGTATACATCAACCACACACCATTTTAATACTAAGATTTGCCTTAAACTATATGTATATTAAAAATGAAACAACCAAAAAAATATTAAGGATCTAGTAGGTGTCGCATTTTTTCACCAATAACAAAGTTCATTATTCACGGCCATAAGGGGACTAGGGGTGGTAAATGTTTTGCCCGTGATGATTGTTTTCCACGCGTGATGAACTGATCTAGCCCACCGCCACCATACAACTTCAACGTGTGAATTGTTCAACACGTGCTATCTTCAACGCGTGATGGTGTTTATGTTGTGAGGGTAATTGTTGGTTGGGGGGAAATTGTTGGGTGTGGTGGTGAGTGATGACCATTGCCACTAAAAAAGGTTGTGAGTGATGAAATAATAGTTGATGACATGGCGGAACTTGATTGGGTGTTGTGAGTGATGAGTGATGACCACCCCCACCCCCCTAAGAGATGTAATATAGGGAATAAAGCTTTTGTTGCCTCCACTTCGCGGCGGGAAAGCAAGACATGTCACTCATCTAGTAGACCGTGTGCCATACTCTTAGTGGTATGGTTGTTATCAGAGGCGGACTTAGGTAGAGGTTTGGGTGTGTGGGCACACCTCTTGAAAAAAGAAGCATTGTGTATTTTATAAGGTAAAATCTCAATCGCACCATTTGAAAATTGAGTTAAACCCCTTGAAAATATTTCTTGGGTCCACCATTGGTTCTTATTCCCCTAGTATTGCACCACACGTACCACCGCTGAACAAATTCCACAAAGATTCCCTTTCTCTTTCATTCTGTCTCCCCCTCTTCTAAACTGTACTTTCGGTCACCGACGTCGTCAAGAAAAACATCGCCTTATGACCACGTGCCACCAGGCAACTTGGCTGGCACTATTACGGGCTTCCTTCCACGTGGCTGAATGACCAGGTACTCCTAGCGATGTGGTTGTAGTAGCAACGGCTGCATGCAAATTTAACGGACGCGAAAGTACGGCTCTATCGACATCTGTTAATGGTGGCCGGATATGACTCTATCGGCATCTGTTTGTTTTTTACTTAATAGAAAAGTATTGTATAAATGTTTAGTTGCAAATTGTTGCTTAGTAGTTGAACAACATTAAAGAAAAGTCTCAATTCCTGCTGGTTACAAATTGTTTCTTCAACGAGCTAATTTGGGTCCACTCAACAGAAAGAGTCAAAACAGGCTATATTTTTAAACTTGTTAATTTAAAATAGGTTACTACCACCCATTACCATTGTTTATCTCCATCACCTGTTTGTTATAGTAGTTGCCACCACCACAAAAAGTCATCCACCATCAGCGTCGCCGCCACCCCGACGTCGTTACTGTTGGAAATATTGAAGGTGTACAAGTTGGTATGTTTCCTCCATCCCACATTGGTGAGGGGAGTGAAGTTTGAGTGGTTTATAAGGGATTACTCCTTATGGGCCACCAAAGTGTTAGATGGGTTGAGAAGTGGATAAAGCCCACACGCGCGCCGAGCCGAGCCGAGCCGAGCCGAGCTGCGAGCTCGCGAATGGTCGCGAATGGGCGCGTTTGAGGCGCACTTTGCACTACGCATCGTCGCGAGGAGCTTTTATTTTTAGCGAGGGTCCGGTTCAGGTGTGTCAGATTTGTGGATCAAATGAGATAAGGAGATAGAGGTGAATTCGAAACAGTGGGGGTTATCTCATTATCTCTAGTAATTTGAATTCGTATGGGATATCTCCAGCAACCGAATTTGGTTCTGGATGGTTATCCCACTCCCCCTTTTTCTCATTCTTTAGTATGATCACAACCTATAAATAAAAGCCTCCTGCTACCCGTTCAAAACACACAATTCGCAGCCTTCAGTTTCTTCTCCAGATTCTGCGTTGTTTCTGGTTTCCATTGCAGTTGGAATACCAGATCAGTTCTGCATTAAATCCTGGGAGTTTACGCTGCAGCTCACAGCAATACGAGCGCGTAAAATCCTTTAAGGACAGGAATCATCTCTGCAGTTCAAAGATCGCCTTTCTTAATCACCAGTTCGAAGATCGCCTTTCTTAATCGCCAGGTTGGTTTTAATTTTGTGTTCTTTAATTCGTCCGACAACGGGACAATATCCTTCTACCTTTATTTAATCAGTTTGCTTAAGTTGGAACAAACTGGTTTGGCCAATAACTCGGTAATTAATAAAATTTATATTAATTTACTGTTTGATTGAAATATTTTTCAACAGTTACCACCATTTGCTGTTACTGTTTTCTTCAACAACGCCACCACCGTTGTCGATACCACCACAACCAGCAACGCCAACGAAACTCGCTACCAACACCACCTCATTATCATCGCCATCACCTCCACACATTGCCACTAGCCACCATAAAAAATATAGCAGCTGATCTATGTTTCTAAAACCACTTATTTCAACTCGGATTAAAACGACTTATTTCAAGCTAGGGGAGTCTAGAAACAAACTAAATAATATTTGAGTTGTCGGAGCAATTTTTGTCTTTGAGAACACTATGTCTGTAATAACTGTGTTACTTTATATGTTATGGTATGGGACGTAATCTTAAATATTTGGTAATTTTAGTTGTTATGGATTTCTCCTGGACAATCTGTTTCGCTCAGTGCCACACCCCGATGTTTCCGCCATCGGTTGGGGTGTGACAACGATGATGCCAAAAGGGGGAGAATGATAGCATGAGAAAGCTTCCTCCATAAGTTAAAAGAGCTCAAAATAAGATTGATACATCTTCAGCCAAAAAGGTCGAATCATCACTTGAAACTTCCACTATTATAATACAAACCATGGATCGTTCACACCAAACATTTGTTGGCATTACAAAAATGACAACAGATTTTATACCAACAACAACACTTACCACACGAGTTCCAGGTTGGGGATCGAGTGCTACTCAAAGTTTCAGCTTGGAAAGGTGTTGTTCGTTTTGGAAAACGAGGCAAACTTAACCCGCGATACGTCGGGCCTTTCGAAATTATTGAGAAGATAGGCAAAGTGGCCTACAAACTGAATCTACCCACAGAACTCAATGGAGTCCACAACGTATTTCACGTGTCAAATCTGAAGAAGTGTCTGTCAGATGAGACCCTTATAGTTCCTTTAAAGGAGCTCACTATCGACGATCAGCTGCGATTTGTCGAGGAACCAGTAGAGATTACTGACCGAGACGTTAAGGTTCTCAACTGCACTAGCATTCGTCTTGTTCGAGTTCGTTGGAACTCCCGTCGTGGCCCAGATGAAACAAAAGTATCCCCAATTGTTTGAGAACAGTACAACCACTACTGAGGCTGAAGCTACTGCGGAATTTCGGGATGAAATTCCAAACCAACGGGGGGATGATGTGATACCCCAGGAAAACCAGGAAACCATGCAACTTAACTAGCTTCCTTAGTGAGTACGTGCTAAATTTCGAGACGAAATTTCTTTCAAATTGGGGATAATGTGACAACTCGTATTCCAAACCTTTCATTGTACTTCGATGTAACTTGTTTGAACAATATGTGTTTACATGATATGAGGTCTTAATGAAATGTTATGTTTGTATTATGTGAATGTGTGTATGTATATATATATATATATATATATATATATATATATATATATATATATATATGACTCGAATCGCATAATAACAACCCGATCGCACAAGCCGTTGGGCTTTGGCTCACACAACTCTCGGCCCACTTCCCCTTGAACTCGAAATAAATGGGCAGCCCATGATGGGTTCGGCCACTCCCTTTTATAAAACAACACAAAACCCTGTTGAGGGTTTTGTTTCTCATTGTTGCAAATCACACATAACACACACCAAACCCTATTCGTTCTCTCTCCCCTTCGAAGAACCGGCGGCAGTCCCTCCTTCATTCGGAGCTTTTGCATCGACTAAACCAACACTTTCTACCTTTCGGTTAGTGTCTTGATATTGTGAAATTATTATAAACCTTGTTACTACATGATACTTGATATTGTGATTGATATAATCGTGAATGATGTGTGTGCTATAATAATCTTGCATGATGATCTAGGGTTCCTATTAACATGATTGATTATGATGTTGAATGGTAGGATCTAGTGTTCTTGATAATCGGCTCACATGTATGCTGAAAATGATCAATATAAGATTGATGATTTTATGATATTACTGCTAATCTAGAACCAAAGATAAGATTATCGGCTGTTATGATTATATTCATGAAGTGTTGATGAGGAATAGTTTTAGGGTTCATAGGGATTGATTGCTAAAAATTATGAGTTAATCGATTAATGTAAGGGAAAGAAACTGTTAGAATTAGTTTTGCAAAATAGGAAACTGTTATTCTAATCAAGCGAATTAAATGGATTTTAGCATAATTGATTCGCATGATTTTAGGGAATAAAATGTAACTGATTTATAGTTGAATTGATCGAATAATGGAAACAACTAGCATAAATTCCGGATAACAAAACTAATCGCACAAGTCCCTTAATCGTACAAGAGCCAAACACACAAGCTCCTAAATCGCATAAGGGACCGATCGCACAAGTGCCAGATGCACAAGTGCAGTTGCACAAGATAGGTACAATGACATAAGGCAGCAGTGTACAACTAGATTATGCATGATCGCACAAGACCTTGTGGATCGCACAAGACATTGCCGATCGCACAAGGCTTGGGCCACACACAAACACTTGGACTGTTGGGCCTCAAAGTCTAAAACCCAATCGCACAAGATTATTTGGATCGCACAAGTTGTTTGATTATTGTTGGGTCGTGTATTTATAGGTTTGGGCTTCTAATCGTTTGGGCCGGGTTTATGGTGGATCGCACAACATGTCGTGGATCGCACATGGTTGTGCTGAACACACAACATGTTGGGCCGGGGTACTTACTTGGACTTCATTAGTGAATCGCACAAACGGTTTGATCCAAACTATTGGATCGCACAAGTGAATCTTGGGCTTTGTTTAACTGACTTGCTTAACATGTTCAATGTGTATGCCATGATCATTACGTGTTCTTGAGTTGTTAGTTCTGTGTAAACTTATGTGCACTACTTGAACCTAGATCTGACTTGTATGGTAACCATGTTAGGACGTGGTTGACCCCTAGCAGCTCGATTGACCTTTTGTTTATCTACCGAGCAAACCAAGGTGAGTTCACACTTTCTACAAGGCATGGGATTCCCGGTGGTTGGGAATGGGTTAAAGAATTAAAACGGAACCTACATATCCTCCTTGGGTAGGATATGTACCGCCATCCTCCATGGGTAGGATGCCAATATTAATCCTGCGTATTCTCCTTGGGTAGAATACGTACGTTCGTCCTGCTTGGGTAGGACAACAACCTTAACTTACTAGACAAAACTCTATCATGAAGTCCCTCATTTTATATCGACTTAATCGCCGAGGCCGATGGCGAGCGGGTCATTAGTTAATAGCGCTATTAGGTTTAATAAACCTCACACCGTGCCGTTCGGACGGGCGTGTACTAATGGATCATGGCAAACTGTCAATGATGATAGACATTGACGTAGGGCACAACTTACTTTCGTCAGTAGTCGATATGGTAACGGTCTAGTGGTTCACAAGGGAAAGCCCCCACTGATTACGGATATGGATTGGGAAACGAAGATAGTGGTTAATACGTGGTTACAAAACAACTTATGGTTTTCAAAACAAACTAGTTAAACTAAACAACCAATTGTGAACTCGCTCAACTTTGTTGTTGACTCGTTGTTACATGCTTTGCAGGTCGTTAGGTACTTATGGAGCTTGCACAGGGAGGAGTGATCGTTGTGGGACATGGACTGTTGAGTTCCATGTTAAACATTTAAGCTTATGAACTTATTACTTATGTTTGGGTTTTTACTTTATATGCTTCCGCTGTTAATATGATTGGTTTTATTTATTTAATTACGTTGTTCAATATGATTGGTAGCTTAATCCTGGTCAGTCACGCCTCCATGCGGTGATACTCCGCTTATGGATTTTGGGGGTGTGACAGATTGGTATCAGAGCCATTGGTTATAGTGAACTGGGTTTTAAAAATGGGAAAATCTTTTTGATAAAACCAGACTATAACCTGTACAGTGCTCAACGAACCACAACGACGCTTCGCTCCACGTGCAAGACTCCGCATTCTAGGTGATATGGTTTATGTTTATATTACCTGTACAGTATCTGCGAAAGAATTATGTGGCCTTCTTGGCACGTGTCGTAGCAGATAAAGGCAAAGGTAAGTCTATTCAAGATATCCCTGTTGTTCGGGATTATCCTGAGTTGTTTCCTGAAGAGTTACCTGGTTAACCCCCATCGCGCCAAGTCGAGTTCCGTATTGATCTTGTACCTGGTGCAAATCCTATTGCCAGATCTCCATATCGTCTTGCACCGTCTGAGATGCAAGAGTTGTCTAAACAGCTTCAGGAGCTTTCTGACAAAGGTTTAATTCGTCCTAGCTTTTCACCTTGGGGGGCTCCCGTTCTCTTTGTCAAGAAGAAGGATGGATCTGTCAGGATATGTATTGTTGGATCTGAGTTTGTTTTTTATTGTATTTTCGTTTGAAATTAAGATGAAAATGAAAGAGTTGTGCAGCGGAATTATGATGAAAGCAAACTTTGCATACAATCAAACGAGAGTAATACTTTAATCAAACATCTTTTCACAATGAATCGAAACATTGAATTCGTTTCAACAACGATTACAATGATTGATGAATGAATGCAAACTCCCCCTCAGCCAGAGCTCAGTAGTTTGTTCGTGCAAAGAAGACGATGTTGCAAAAGAGCTAATAGAACAGTACAAAGTACTGAACTATTTATAGGCACTTGCAAACCACTGAGCATCTTAGCTGACGTCACCATGAAAGTGACATCTAACCTCCTAACAAACTCTAACCTCTGATCTATACAAACACTGATGTACTAACTACTGCTATTACATTTCTTTACATAAAAGACACTTAAACAGCTGCTGCATCCTTCCACTGCTGTGAACCCAGCAGTGCTTGTCCGGATCAGCAGTACTTGACTCAAGGCAGTAGATTGAATTAGCAGAGCTTTGGTCTTCCATCAGTCTTTGACATTGGTCAGTAGATGCAAGGCAGCAGTTGTAGGTCAGCACTTAGTAAAATCAGCAGATAGGAGGTCAGTAGATATGAAACCACTTTCAAGGGGAGAGATTTGTATGAACCAACTGTAATCGTCTGCTTATTCTGGATCCACTGCTCTGATCCAGTTTTGGCTTTAATTATCTGTTCCTCTGATAGGGTTCAATCCCAACAATCTCCCCCTGGAACAGATAATGCCAAAACTCTTCATTATTTGTGGAAATCTTTATTGCCTCATCAACAGTTCCCTTATCTGACCTTTAAATTGTAATTCAAAGTCTAGGGCGTCTGTATCTTCATCATCCATGCTAAGTGGAAGATCAAGGAGATCCTGTAAATCTGCAAGACTCAGGCCAAGAGCTTGTTCCCTTGATATTTTCTCCACTACTCCACCAGACCTGAGCAAAGTCAATACGCAGGTCTGTTTTTCAGTTTCCCACTTTAGTATTTTTGAGTCTGGTGGGTTTCTTAGGAGATGTTTATTTGCAGAAGTATTTGGTGAGGCTGGCCTATTCATAGCTGGCTGAGCAGCACTTGCAGATTGTTCCAATTCAAGATCTTCCTTTATCATTACTTTCATGCCTGCTTTTACAATGGCATCTCCAGCTAATAGATCTTGAATTGTTTCCATACTCAACTGGTTTTTGCTCCTTCTTTTGTAGATGGCAGCACCAGCTGGAGCAGTGGTTCTTTTGATTTGCAGCTTTGGTGGTCTTTTTGAGACCTCTGCTTTGGAGTAGTCAGGCTTTTGTGGAACTCTTGGATCTTTCTTTCTAAGTTCCTCTAGGCTTTTATAGGTTGCCCTGACTCTATCTTCTCCCCACTTTGTCACTGAATTCCTTGGCCCATAATCAGCTGCAATCAGCTCCTCTTTCATTCTCTTCAACTCTAACATCTTCTCAGCTTCAAATTGTTTAAACTTTTCAGGAGGAGTCTGCTTGACCTTATTTTTGATCATTCCTTGAATCCTGGCTGCTTCTTTTTCAAGCTCAGGAATGGTCCAGTTTTTGTACATGTGTTTCTCCCCCTTGTATTTCTTGTAGGTCATGATGTTCTCAATGTAGTCTTTTCTCAAGGACTCATCTGCCCTTTCTGAAATTTTCTGACATACATTTTTGGCAAATCGCTCCATAGCATTGACCTGTGAGAGTAAAAACTGATAGTTTTGTTGAAATTCTCTATCAGATTTCCCTTTTCTGTTTTTGATTGCAATATCCTCTGCTTGTTTGGCCTTAAGCTTCAAGTATTCTTCAATATTGTTAGGCCTGGGATATCCTGCAATTGATGGCAAACTCCTTTTGGCTGGGTCGTCCTCATAATAAAAGGATTTGACTTCTTCCTTAACTGCAATGAGTTCTAGAGGAAATGAGACACCAGCAGGAGGTAGTGTTTATGTAATTTGAGCTGAAGAGAGAGGTATGGGTTTTGGAATAGTGACAAGTGACAGGGATTTTGAAGATGGTGGTGGTGAAGTGTCATCATCTTTGAGAATTAGCCTTCTCCTCTTTGTTTGAGGAGGGGCTGATGATGTTTTGGATGGAACAGTGGTGGTGGATGTAGCAACAGTGGTTTGTGATTGACTAACAGTTGTTGAAACAACTTGTGTTTCAACCACTGTTGTCATTACAACAGATGTTATAACATCTGTTGTCTTCTGCTGTTTATCAGCAGGTGAAAGTGGTGGTTGGATTGTTTTCGGTGGTGACAGTGGTGGTGATGAAGTAGTGGTGTGTGTTGAGGTGGTGTGTGTTGAAGTGAGAACAGATGTTGAAACCACTGAAGTACCAGCAGTAGTTGATACAGCAGGAGTTACAACAGCTGTTTGAGTGGAAGTTTGATGCTGATGGCTTTTGGATGGTGGTTTTGGAGGCTTTGGAAATCTGGATGGAATGGACTTAGGTTTCCTTTTTGTCTTTGGATTTTTGGAATCCTTTGATCCAGAACAACCTTGCTCATACAGTTCCATGAAAGCTCTTTTCTCCTCATTCCACCTTGAAACATCCTTTGCCATTCTATCTCTTTTTACACTTGCTACTCCTTCATCAAGTGCTTCTTGAGTAGCATCAACCTTCTTACTACCATCTGGCACAGGAATTTTTCTGGTCATGGCTTCCTTTTCAGGTTCAATGTAGAGATTCCTTTCTTCTTCCACTCCTGAATTTTCTCCCCCTTTTTGGCATTATCGTCTGGGAGTTGATCAATGAAAAGTATTGTTGGAGGAGCAGTGCCAGTGGTTTGCAGGATCTGAGTTCTGAGAGCCTTCAGATCAGCCTGAGTGTTCTTGAACCTTGACTCCATTGCATTTCTCAGCTGTTGGACATGTTTTTCATGTTGCTGATCTGCCAGTTGTGCTTGTTGATGGAGAAAAGGTTGAAATAAATCCCAGAGCTCATTTGTAGCAGGTGCCCTTTGTGGAGCAGGTACTTGAGGTGGAACAACAGTTGATTGTACCTTTTGTACTTGTAACACCTGTTGTAGCATATCTTTGAGTTCTGCAACAGAGTTATCAAGTTTTTCAATGCGATCCGTTAATTTCTGGTACTTTAAATCATCACCCAAGTTAATGGGATCATCTGATTTCCCACTAGCAGTGGTTTTATCAGTGGTAGATGTAGGGAGTATACTCCAAACATTAACCACTGATGCCCCTTTTTCTTGGTACTGGGGTCTTCTTCCTTCAACTCTTGACAACCTTTTGATGTTGCCAGTAGGATAAATAAATCCACTGGTGGTTGGCAGAGGTGCTATAAAAGGAATTGCCTCCAAGGAAGTCTTATTAATGTAACCACTGTCCAACTGTAAACCAGTGGGTTCAACAGTTGTAGTGGCTGCTTCACTTGGACTACCACCAAGAGTTACTTGTAACTCAAGGGGTCTAACCTCCTCAGGTTGTGTTGGTGGGTTAGCAGAGATTGATACATCAGACCCAGTCAGTTGTTGAGGTATATTCTCTTTGATAGGTGATTGAGAAGGACTGGTTAATGCCTGGTTCAAATTAATTGCATCCAACAGTAGTTTAGTTGGTGGGGGAATTGTGGATGTGAAGGGTGGTGTAGAAAGTGGATTTGCCCCGGGTATTGAGCTGTGGATGATAGAAACGAGTGTTTCCAGAGCATCATGATGTGGAGACCCTATTTGTACAACCTGTTCTTTTTGTGAAGAAGCAGGAGGAGTTTCGGGTATGGGTTGAGATATTTGTACCAACTGCTGTGAGGAAGTAGCAGCAGTGGTTTCTTGTGACTTTTGTGTTGTCACTGGCAGAAGCTCTGGTATCTCATCCTCCAGAGATGCCTTTTTGATGGTTTTGGGGGGGGGGGGGGTTTTGTGTTCTTCTTTTTGTTGGCTTTTTGGTGATGTTAGGTGTGGGTTTCAAAACAGTTGTGCTGCTGCTTTGATCACCTTGAGCAGTGGGCTCAGCAGCAGATACATGAGGAGCAGTTGTAACTGCTAAAATCTGCTCAGGCACCTCTGCTTGTGTTTTGCAAGGTGCTAACATTCTTGAAAAAGTTTCAGTTGTTAAACTGTTTATTTGAGTAGAATTACCTTGGTTTATTGTAACTAAATCATCCTTACTGAATTTCTTTGTAAAATAATAACTTAAAAACCTTGGAAACAGTAAGAATGATTTTGTTTCAACATTATTAACCAAATCTTTAAAAATTTCCCGAGAATAGTTAAAATTTTCTCCTTGAAGAATTGCATATCCCAGATTTTGAATCTTTAAAGGGATTTCATTGAAAGAAGTGGTTTTGTTTGAAACACATAGTAGGAGGGTATGAAATAAAAATCTGGTTGCAGACGGAAAATAACCTTTTTCTAAGGAAATTTTCTTCATCATTGTTGCTTCATACCCTCTCTCAATGAAGTCAGTTTGTAACTCATTTTTAGTGAAAGAAATTTTACCTTCCTGATCACCGAGTTGAAAGACCTCTGAAATGGATTGTGGCGTGATTTGGACAGCTTTACCCTTTATAGAAGAGTTTATGGTGGTTGCAGTGTCTCCTTGTTTTTCAAGGGTTGCATTATTCCAGAACTCCCTTTGGGTCGCCAAATAGATTGGTGCATCAGCGGTGAACAGAGTTTTGTACTTTGATTTTTCCATGATATCAATGATGGAATCGAAAACTTTGGTGGTTCCTGGTTTTGTGAGAAGACCCAGGAGATTGCGAGATGGTTTATGTGGAATTTCAGTGGAGATTGCCTTTTGAGAGGCTGTTTTCGATGAGGATTTGGATGAGGGTTTTGAAGATGACTTCGATTTTGTCATTTTGAAGATGAATGATCGAAGAAATTTGTGGAAGATGAGATGAAAAACTGCTGTGAGAAGAGAATTTTTAAGAATTCAATTCGACAGTAAAACCCTGTTTTGGTGGTGAGTGGGGGATTTTATAGGTAAGAAAGTGAATGCTGAGGTGTCAGCCGTTACAAAAGGTCTGACCAATATGTACTGCCCACGTGACAACCCCTGGTGAAAGTGAAGGACAATACTTTTGTGATAGGGACAGATGAAAGCAGTGGTATGAAAGCAGTGGATGATTTTCACTATCAATGGATAGCATATCAGTGGATAAGACACTGCTTTTGAACAACAGAGTTTATCAAAGGAATGAGAGAACAGGGGTTGACTTTTAGCAGTGGACAGACTTTTGAAGTAGAGTAAACTTTTGAACAATCAGTGGTTAATGGCAGACTTTTAAGGATTTTAATGAAAAATATCATTTTTAGCTATTTTTAAGGATGGAGTTTTGATTTTCTGAAAACATTTTGTTGCTTTTATTCATAGAAAAACAAGATGTTGCTTGTTATTCCATGTTCAACATCCCAATTCTAGAGACCAAGCTTTCAAAAGTGGCTGTATCAAGTGCTTTTGTGAGCACATCAGCCAGCTGGTCTTTAGTTGGGACATGATGCAGAGAAATCAAACCTTTTTCATAGCAATCCCTCACAAAGTGATGTCTGATGTCGATGTGTTTGGTGGTTGAATGGGAAACTGGATTTTTGATGATATTTTATGCTGCCTGACTGTCCAACATGAGTGGTGTCTTTAAGGCAGTGATACCAAAATCCAGCAACTGATTTTGAAGCCACAGGAGTTGGGCTGTACAGCTTGCAGCAACAATGTATTCAGCTTCAGCAGTGGATGTTGAAACAGCTGCTTGCTTTTTGCTTTGCCAGGAAACTAAGCAATCACCTAGAAACTGGCACCCTCCTGATGTGGACTTCCTTGTGGTGTGACATCCAGCAAAGTCACTGTCTGAGAAACCTGAAAGCTTGATGTTCCCATTAGCTGGATACCAGATACCAAGTGTGGGAGCACCTTTTATGTATCTGAAGATCCTTTTTACAGCAATGAGATTTGATTTTCTGGGAGCTGATTGACTTCTTGCACAGACACATGTTGCAAACATGATGTCTGGTCTAGATGCAGTTAGGTACAATAAAGACCCAATCATGCTTCTATAAAGTGTTTGGTCAATCAGCTCATCCTTTTCATCAGACATGACCAACTTATTTGTTGCCATGGGTGTGCTGCATGGTTTACAATCATTCATATCAAATTTGGTTAAAAGTTCTTTAGCATATTTGCTTTGATGAATGAAAGTTCCATTTTGCAATTGCTGTACTTGGAGACCAAGAAAGCATTGCAGCTCACCCATTGCACTCATTTCAAACTCAGCTGTCATGAGTTCTCTAAACTCTTCACACATTGAGTTACATGTGCTTCCAAAAATAATGTCATCCACATAAATCTGGACAATCATTAAATCCTTCCCTCTCCATTTTAAAAACAATGTTTTATCAATGGTACCTCTTTTGAAACCATTTGAGAGTAGGAAGTTGGAAAGAGTTTCATACCAGGCCCTTGGTGCTTGTTTCAGGCCATACAAGGCTTTGTTTAGCCTGTAGACATGATCTGGATAAAATGGATCCTCAAAACCTGGAGGTTGACAAACATACACCTCTTCTTGAATTGTACCATAGAGGAAAGCACTTTTGATATCCATTTGAAACACCTTCATATTGTGGTTGACAGCAAAGGCCAGGAACAGTCTAATGGCTTCCAATCTTGCAACAGGGGCAAATGTTTCATCATAATCAATCCCCTCTTCCTGTCTGTAACCTTGAACCACAAGCCTGGCTTTATTCTTGACAACAATACCCCTTTCATCAGTTTTGTTCTTGAAGACCCACTTTGTGCCAATGGGACTAACCTCTTCTGGCAGTGGTACAAGCTCCCATACTTGTTGTCTTTTAAACTGTTGGAGCTCCTCTTGCATGGCTTCTACCCAGCTGTTGTCTTTCAGTGCCTCTTGGTACTTGACTGGCTGATGGAGTGATAGAAAACCAGCAAAAAGACAAATGTTTTGGGTTTGGCTTCTTGTGAGCACCCCTTCATTTATGTTGCCAATAATTTGATCAGGTGGATGAGATCGCAAGAAGATTAAATCTCCTTGGTATGGTATGATGGCATTGGTTGGTTAAGGCTGCAAATGTGTATCATCTGAGCTAACCACTGCTGGGGACTTTGATGATCCAGCAGTGGCTTCAAAAGGTGGTGGAATAGGAGGTAATGAAGTGGACAACTGCTGACTTTTATCCACTGTTTGAGGACTTTTGTCAGCAGTGTTTGAGGATGTGGAAGCAGAGGTTGATGGGCTACTTTGGTAAACAACTGTTGAGGTAGCAGTGGTTGAGCTTTGACAACTGTTTTGAACAGCTGGTGCTTTTCCCTTTGTGGCAGACCTTTGAGGGATGATGATTTCATACCCATAGTCTGGTGTTGTATCCTCTGATGGACCTGCACTGTTAGTCTTGACAGCAGTATTTTCAAAAGTAAATTTTTCAAGATCAAACAGATCTGCAGGGTTTGGTGGGATTTTCATTGATGAAAGTTCATTGAATTTTACATTCAAAGTCT
Organism: Helianthus tuberosus; assembly: GCA_030545235.1. Lineage (NCBI taxonomy): Eukaryota > Viridiplantae > Streptophyta > Magnoliopsida > Asterales > Asteraceae > Helianthus > Helianthus tuberosus. The sequence continues at coordinate 71,868,455 of CM060369.1, read as the reverse complement.
CCTCCACTGCCTTGGTCCGTGTATTGAACACTTTGTAGGCCTTGGCAGTGGTTGAGTATCCCAAATGATAACCACAATCAATTTTGGCTGCAAATTTTGAAATGGAATCTTTTAAGTTCAAAATGAAACATGGGCAGCCAAACACCTTGAAATATGATATTAGTGGTTTGATTTTATACAGAATTTCATAAGCAGTCTTTTTGTGCCTAGGGTTTATTAAAACTCTGTTCTGGACATAGCAAGCAGTGTTTACTGCCTCTGCCCAGAAAATTAGTGGCAAACCTGAATCTGCAAGCATGGTTCTGGCAGCCTCAATCAGAGTTCTGTTCTTCCTTTCCACTACCCCATTCTGCTCTGGTGTTCTAGGGATGCTGTACTGCCTTACAATCCCTTTCTTCACACAGAAGGCATCCAACTCCCTATTTTTGAATTCTGTGCCATTGTCACTCCTGAAGCTTTTCACTGGAAGGTCAAATTGCTTTTCAACTTGTATTACAAAGTCTTGCAAAATGCCTGCAGTCTCATCTTTTGAGTGTAAAAAGAAAGTCCATGTAAACCTAGAAAAGTCATCAACAATAACCAAACAATATCTTTTCTTTTTGAGGCTCATGACTTGAACTGGGCCAAACAAATCCATGTGTAGCATTTGCAAACACTGGGTTGTTTTGGACTCTTCAATGGACTTGAAAGAACTTTTATGCTGTTTTCCGTTTAAACAGGAAATGCAATGTTCAGGACATGAAAACAATTTTTGTGGTAGGCCTCTCACCAAACCATTTTTTGAAATTTCTGTGATTGTCTTAAGATTTGTGTGCCCCAGCCTTCTGTGCCAAAGTTCTGTCTCTTTGTTAGAGGAAGCTGAGAACAGACAGGCATCAGCTCTGGGACACTCTTTTGACATGTCAACAACATAAACATTGCCACTTCTTTGAGCAACAAGTTTAGTTTGACCAGTTTTAATTATTGCTTCAATCTTTTTGACCATTTCTGGTCCAACAATCCTACAACAGTCTTTTGTGAAGAATGACCCAAATCCCTTGTCACTCATTTGGGACACACTCAGAAGGTTGAATTTTAGATTGTCTATTAGATTGACATTTTCAAATTTTACATTTCCAGATTGTACTGTACCAGACCCCAGAACTTTCCCTTTACTATTATTCCCAAAGGATATATCACCCCCTCCATGGATTTTAAATTCTTTGAGGAGGGCTTTACATCCTGTCATGTGCCTGGAGCCTCCACTATCTACATACCAAAGACTATCAAAGCATGCAGAAGCTCCCTGCACATGAAGTAAACGGATTAGTTCATTAAGGTCTCCAAAGCCAACAAGGCTTTGGATGGGGTCTCAACAGTGTCTGGGATGGATGCAGAATGGTGGACAGTGGTTAGGTCAGGGGTTTGAACTGTTTTAGGACACTGTTTCTCTAACCACTGTTGTGGGTCCTGACCAATCATCTGCTGGTAACCAAAAGGATGCCTGTTCACTTTGGGTTTAGAGGGCCTTTTGTAGGCCTCATAAACGTGTGGAATCCTTTGGTAAGACTGTTTTTCTCTGCCTTTTCTGAACTGATTGGCAGGGGGTGCATCAGTAACCTGAACATCTCTTTTGACAGATGTTTGGTTTAGCTGTTTTGTAACAGCTGTTTGAACTGGCACAAACAGTGGTTGTTTCTTGGTGAATTTGATAGATGTTGATGATGATGATGGACTCAAGGATGTTTTAGCAATGTACTCATTCTTTTTCACATCAAAGTTTTTGAGATACACACATGCTTGAGTTTTGTGGTTTGTTTTACCACAGCCAATGCAACCTTCAGCTGAAACAATGACACTTGTTCTGTTTAAATCATAAGCTTTTAAGTGGAAACAATCTTTTGTTAGATGATTCTTTTTCTCACAGAATTCACAAAACAAGTTATCAATTTTTTCTTTCTTCTTTCTCTTTTCAGACTCCTTTGCAGCAGAGGTTTTAACCACTGCTGGGATGTCCTTGAGAGGTATGACTTTAGCTTTTGGAGCCTTGACACCATCAGTTGATGTAAAGTCCATTGGCTTGAAATTTTCAAGAATGTCACACTCATCAGACCATTTTGGTTTAAACTGGTATTCTTCAAGTTCCTCAAAAGTAGAGGATCCCGTTGGTCTGTCAAGTGTGATTTTGTTACCAAGTTTGTCAGTGATTTTCACTTCTTGGCCATTCTTGTTTGTGGGGATGAACTCAGTGGTTACATCAGTGATTTGAACAGATTTTTCAAAAGCAGTGTTTTCATCATCATGTTTTCTATAGCCAACCCCAAATTTCACATTGCTTTTTATCTGTTTTTCAAGCATAACCTCATATCCTCTGCAGGATTCCACCCATCTTTCACAAGTAATCTGAGTGGATTCCAACTCCTTTTTGCAAACTTGGTATTTTTCTACCATAGTTTGAAGTTGGGTTTTGGTTATGCTTTGCTCTTCTTTTAGACAGCTGATCTCTTTTTCCTTTTCAGTCAATTTGTTTTTAAGTTCTTTTAAAGACTTTTCAAATTTAACCTCATCAGTCAAGATTTTATCCCGAAGGTTTTCATTCACCTCTTTAATGTTAGCAAAAGCAATTATGCAATTGTCAGAACACAGTTTTTCAAGAACTTGAGGAGATACCTTGGCAGCTGCCATCATTGCACAATCACATTGATGATCTTCTTCATCAACAGCTTTCAAGTTCTTTTCACCAGCCTTTTCTTCTTTATCTTCTTCTTTGTCCTCTTTGGACCATGGATCTGTCATTGGTTCAATCAGGATACCTGAACTTTCTCCCAACAGTAGTTCACCAGCCACAGCAGTAACCACTGCTTCAGTCACCTCTTCCACTGTTTCAAAGCTTTGCTGTTCCTCCTCAGTTTCAACCCCCTCCTGTATTTACTCTAATGCCATCAAACAAAACTCATCATGAGAAGAATCATTAGAAGCATAGAGTGCAAAATTTTCATCACTAAGGTCTTCAGGCATACTGCTCCAGTCAACAAACCCTTGAGTGTAGAAACTTTGTTGATCTGGTTGTGCTGCTGCTGGAGCAGTGGTTTGAGGTGCAACAGGTTGCACTTGTACCTGTGGAGCAGGGGTTTGAACATATTGGATTTGTGGAACAGTAGTTTGGACATAGTGTACTGGCACAGGGGCAGCAGCATAGTGAGCAGTGTTCACTTGAGCTGCTGGGGTATACTGGGCATAGTGCACAGTGCTTTGGTTTTGAGGTCTAGGATTTGAGCTAGGATGAGTAATTATGGGACCAGTAGTTTGACTCCTACATTCCCTAGCGAAATGTCCCAACCTATTACACTTGTAGCACTTGATTTTCGATTTATCCAACCCAACCCTTAGATTCCCATGCAAACCTGGGAATTTTCGCCCTGTTCTCTTGTAAAATTTGGTAGTTCTAACACTTAGCAAAGCCAGTTGGTGCAGGATGTCCATTTCCTCTAAATCAGTGGGATCGAAATGTTGTAAATCATTGAGTTCAAAGCTTAGATTATCTGACATCTGGTTTTCGTTTGCAGTGAATGCATAACTTGCAGAGTGAGGATCAGGGTTGTTGAAATTTGCACCAGCAGTTATGTCAATGAAGTGATCATAACCCTGATCCTTACCACTGCTCCCAGATTCTTCTTGACCCAGAAGAGCAGTATTACCGAAAGTGTAATCATCGGTAACTTTTCCTGACTCTTGTAACCTCCTTTTCGGGTTCAACTCCCTTTCGTAGGTCAGGAGTCGGTCGTGGAGTTGGGTTAAGGTTAGATCCTTGAATTCTGGTGAATTTCGGGTGACAAAAGCTATGGTGTCCCATTTTTCTGGCAGTGACCTGAGGAACCTGCTATTTTGAGTTGAGTTTGTAAAAGTGGTGTTAACAAGCCTCAGTTCACTGATGAGACAACTGAAACGTTCAAATTGTTGCGTTAGTGATTCACCTTTAACGTAACAAAATGTTTCATACTGTTGGTTCAAGATTTCCCTGTTGTTTTCTATGACTTCTTCAGTCCCCCCAAACTGTTCCTTAAGTGCATCCCATAATTCTTTGGCACTGTTACAGTGTAATAGTCCAGCATAAATCTCATTGGGCAGCACTGATGCTATGATGCTAAACACTTTAGCATCTAGTTCGATCTTTTGAAAGTCGGTTTCGGTATAATTTTCAACTGGTTTTGGAACGAACTTTTTAGCATCTTCAGCGCTTGGCACTGAAGGAACATGGGGACCATAAATGACAGACCTCCAACAACCTGTGCTTTGTTGAGCAAGGATGTGACCCATCCTTCTCTGCCAGATGTTGTACTCATTTCTTTTTAGCATAGGTGGTTTAAAAAGTGAGCCGATGTTGTTTTTATCATCCTGAGATTGTGACGTCATTCTTGTTGTTTTACAGACACTGAGAAATCAACTTTAATGGTGATTAATCCTTGCTCTGTTTTTCAAAGGACGAACAAACGATCAGTATCAACTGTTATGAGCTGAACTATTTACGTCAAAATGATTATTAAATCAAATTTGACTGTCCAAGCTCTAATACCAATTGTTGGATCTGAGTTTGTTTTTGATTGTATTTTCGTTTGAAATTAAGATGAAAATGAAAGAGTTGTGCAGCGGAATTATGATGAAAGCAAACTTTGCATACAATCAAACGAGAGTAATACTTTAATCAAACATCTTTTCACAATGAATCGAAAGATTGAATTTGTTTCAACAACGATTACAATGATTGATGAATGAATGCAAACTCCCCCTCAGCCAGAGCTCAGTAGTTTGTTCGTGCAAAGAAGACGATGTTGCAAAAGAGCTAATAGAACAGTACAAAGTACTGAACTATTTATAGGCACTTGCAAACCACTGAGCATCTTAGCTGACATCACCATGAAAGTGACATCTAACCTCCTAACAAACTCTAACCTCTGATCTATACAAACACTGATGTACTAACTACTGCTGTTACATTTCTTTACATAAAAGACACTTAAACAGCTGCCGCATCCTTCCACTGCTGTGAACCCAGCAGTGCTTGTCCGGATCAGCAGTACTTGACTCAAGGCAGTAGATTGAATCAGCAGAGCTTTGGTCTTCCATCAGTCTTTGACATTGGTCAGTAGATGCAAGGCAGCAGTTGTACGTCAGCACTTAGTAAAATCAGCAGATAGGAGGTCAGTAGATATGAAACCACTTTCAAGGGGAGAGATTTGTATGAACCAACTGTAATCGTCTGCTTATTCTGGATCCACTGCTCTGATCCAGTTTTGGCTTTAATTATCTGTTCCTCTGATAGGGTTCAATCCTAACATGTATCGATTATAGTGAGCTTAACAAGCTTACCATCACGAATCGATATCCCCTACCTCGCATTGATGATCTCTTTGATCAGTTACAAGGTGCTACTTGTTTTTTGAAGATTGATCTTCGTTATGGGTATCATCAGCTTCGTGTGCATGAAGAAGATATTCCCAAGACACCATTCCGCACTCGATATGGGCATTATGAGTTCCCAGTTATGCTATTCGGTTTGACTAATGCTCCTGCTGTTTTCATGGACTTAATGAATAGGGTCTGCAAGCCTTATTTAGATAAGTTCATCATTGTTTTCATTGATGATATTTTGATATATTCTAAGACGCAAGCTGATCATGAGAAACATCTTCGTCTTACTCTGGAACTCCTGAAGAAAGAATAACTTTTCGCCAAATTCTCCAAGTGTGAATTTTTGCTTAAGGAAGTTCAATTTTTGGGACATATCGTCAACGAACAAGGTATTCATGTAGATCCCTCCAAGATCAGTGCGATTAAGGATTGGGATACGCCTACTACTCCTACTGAAGTTCGTTCTTTTCTTGGTCTCGCGGGTTATTACTGTCGCTTCATCGGAAATTTCTCGAAGATTGCAGTTCCTCTAACTGCTCTAACTCAGAAAAGCAAACCCTTTGAATGGGGATCCAAGTAAGAGGAATCATTTCAGACCTTGAAGCAAAAGCTTTCTGATGCGCCTATTTTGTCTATGCCTGAGGGCAATGTGATTTTGTCATTTATTGTGATGCATCAAACTTGGGTCTTGGCTGTGTTCTCATGCAAAGGAACAAAGTCATAGCATATGCATCGAGGCAGTTGAAGATACACGAGAAGAACTACACCACTCATGATCTTGAGTTAGGTGCAGTTGTTTTCGCTCTCAAAATCTGGAGACACTATTTGTATGGTACAAAATGTGTGGTTTTCACTGACCACAAGAGTCTTCAGCATATCTTTAATTAGAAAGAACTCAACATGAGGCAACGACGATGGGTTGAACTTCTAAACGACTATGACTGCGAAATTCGCTACCATCCTAGTAAGGCGAATGTCGTGGCTGACGCTTTGAGTCGTAAAGAACGTGTCAAGCTTCATTGTGTTCGTGTTCAATCTGATATTCAAGCTCGATCTGATATCCAAACCCGCATTTCTCAGGCTCAACATACTTGTGTTTCACAAGATTTGATGGGTAAGGAATTACCATGTCACATTAAGCCTGATCTTGAATTGAAAGACAATGGATCGTATTATTTCATGGATCGTTTGTGGGTCCCAAGTCAAGGCAATCTTCGCACCTTGCTTATGGATGAAGCCCATAAGTCTCGTTATTCTATTCATCCTGGTGCAGACAAAATGTATAAGGATCTTCGTACTCAGTATTGGTGGCCTGGTATGAAGAGAGATATTGCCATGTACGTATCAAAATGCCTTACTTGTCTTAAGGTTAAGGCTGAACACCAGCATCCTTCTGGTTTATTGGAACAACCAGAGATTCCAGTTTGGAAATGGGAAAACATTGCAATGGATCATATTACCAAACTTCCGCGTACTAAGAAAGGTCATGATGCCATCTGGGTAGTTGTTGATCGTCTTACAAAGTCAGCGCATTTCTTGCCGATCCGTGAGGATCTATCTGCTGACAAGCTTGCTAAAATCTATGTGGGTGAAATTGTATCTAGACATGGTGTTCCTTTGAACATTATTTCTGACAGAGATGCTCGATTCTCGTCTCGCTTTTGGAGAACCATGCAATCTGCTATGGGGACCCAACTTAATCTGAGCACAGCTTATCATCCACAATCAGATGGCCAAACTGAAAGAACAATCCAGACTTTGGAGGATATGCTTAGAGCTTGTGTGATCGATTTTGGTGGTAATTAGGATTCGTATCTTTCATTGATTGAATTCTCCTACAACAACAGTTATCACTCCAGCATCAACATGGCTCCTTTCGAGGCTCTCTATTGTCGAAAATGTCGTTCACCAGTCTACTGGAATGAGATCGGTGAGGCTCAGCTTACTGGACCTGACCTCATTCTAGAGACAACAGATAAGGTTAAGAAAGTTCGTGATAGCCTTCAGACAGCTAGAAGCCGTCAAAAGAGTTACGCGGACAGACGATGCAAGCCCTTGGAATTTCAAGTCGGTGATCATGTATTACTTAAGGTCTCACCTTGGAAAGGTGTGATCAGATTTGGAAAGACAGGAAAACTTGCACCTAGATATGTTGGACCATTCAAGATCGTCGAAAGAATCGGTAAGGTAGCCTACAGACTTGAGTTACCTCCTGAACTTGGAAATGTTCATCCAACATTTCACGTGTCCAATCTCAAGAAGTGTTTAGCTGATGAGAATCTCCATATACCACTTGATGAAATTCGTGTTGATAACACGATGCATTTTGTTGAGAAACCTGTGGAAATCATGGACCGTGAAGTCAAGTGGCTCAAACGCAAACGCAAGCGCATTCCATTGGTCAAAGTTCGCTGGGAATCTAAACGTGGACCAGAATTTACTTGGGAACGTGAAGATTAAATGAAGGCGAAGTATCCACATCTATTCTCACGTGTTTCTTCTAAACAAATTTCTGGACGAAATTTCCGCAAGTAAGGGAGACTGTGACACCTGTGTCTGTAAACATTGTAAATAGTTCAGTTATCAATAAAATAATGTTATTTGACCCCAATATTTGTTTGTTTATGTTTGACATTTTTCATGTTTTGATTTTTGTTCAATTTCAAACTCTATATCGCTTTCTGGAGAGTTATACTCAAACTGGTGCGTAAACGTAATCAGTTTAACGCGACAAACACTATGGAACATCAATTTATGCTTAACATACCTTAAAATAACCTTTATATAAATTAGAAATAAGTTTTGAAGGCTTTGGTATAGCAAAATCAAGTTTATTCGCTTACAGGGACAAAATTCGACAAACTGCGAAAGTATGCTGATTCGTACTGTAACGGACATTCCGAAACTTGATCATAAGTTAAACATACCCTAAATATCCTTTATATAGCTTAGAAATAGGCTTTGAGGGGTTCGGGATGCTAAAATAAACTTTTTGGTCATTCAGGGACTAAAAGCGTCAAAAAGTGCATAAGTTTGCATTTTCGCGCATAACTTACGTTCTGAATACATCCGGACATCCAAAAATTTATGTAATCATTAAAATATTTTATTTTAGTGATTGGCATGAGAAAAATCCATTCGTCGCGCAATTTGGATCGTTTTTCGCGGTCGTGCGTATTTCGTCGTAATTAAGCAAATAACGCATCCGTACGACCAAACGAACTGACATCCGACATATTTTTGAGCATGTTTCATGTCCACTATGTTTAGGCATCATTGTAGGGCCTTAAAGTTGGCTTAACGGGCCTCAGATGTGTCGGAAATTAGCTTAAAACACTGCAGGGACTAAAACTATAAAACTGAAACTTGTTGCTGAACTGGGGATCTCAGGAGGCCAGCGTAAGCCCCCCCCCCCTTGAACCTTACGCGGCCGGTGTAAGCATGTCAGACCTTAAAAATGAATTTCCAGCTTGTTTCCAGCTATTCCAACTGATTTGGGGGCTTGCAAATGGTATTTTTGAACCTATGGGCTTGTTTTCAAGTGCCCATGGTTTCACAAATCAGGGGGTACACATGTAAGGCCTGGATTAAAGCTCATTTTTCGATGAACGATCTTAATGGTTACGCAAAAACTATAAATACCCCACCCCCCATTTGTTCAAACCCACATTTGATCTGATTGATCTCTAAGTTAAGGTGCTTTTCACTTCATACCTGAGAATAATCGGATCAAAACTTCCGTTCTTGGACCCGTTGTAAGTATTCTTTCGTTCTTTTATGCGTTTTTAGCACGAAAGTCAAAAGTGTGTTTGACTTTCTGCATTAACCAGTTTATGGTCAACACGAAGTTCGTTTGAACTTCGCAACGTGAGCGTAATCACGATGGTTATAGTCCCTAGTGACTATACCTACTGATTAGCACGTTATCTAGGCTTAGTGACGAGTCGTAGTTTCGGCCAAAATGCGTATTCTTGCGTATTTTGTAACCAAACTACTTTTGGGTATCAAGACCCTTTGTATTGATATCAAACTTGTTTTCAAACCTCGTTAAACATGTTTTAACATGTTTAACTCGTCACTTTTAGATTTGTGCTTATATAGGGTCGTAAGGTAAGCGATCTAATCAATCGCTTAGGCTTTCGAACCCGACCCATTTAGTCGATTATTAGGATCCGACCAAACACATTAGGTGACCATAGTTGTATAGGGAATAACCTTCCGAGGTTATACCTTATGGTCACTTCGTTTAAGTAGTTGTATGATAGGTAGTATATATGCCTCAGGAAAATTACCAAAATGCCCTTTTTGCGCCAAAATTCATTTTAAGCATATGTACCATAAATTTTGATATCTAAACTGATTAGGCAACAATATTAGACATGTTAAGGCATATTTTACCTGTCATAGGACTAGTTAGGCGGTCCGAACGCGTTTTACGCGAACGACGCGTTAAAGTAGTGTAAGCTACCTAAGCGAGTCGCAATGGGTCATAAGCACTTAGGATAAGTTCTGTTTTAGAATATAGGCTTTGTTAAACCATATCACATGAGTTCGTACACTCATTTAGTTTACGAAACCTCATTCTATCCGATCCTCCGATTTAGGTCCGGTTTATTAACGTAGTTACCTATATTAGGTGCCGTTTGATTTCCGTGATCTCTAGCATTGCTTGGTTGTTATTCAAGGACTTCTAGGCAATCTCAACTGAGTACATAGTCCCCTCTTTTACTGTTTTTCAAACATTTTGGGGTGAAACACATGTGCCTACTTGTTACTTTCGTGCTTTCCATGTTTTCGTATCATATGCTTGTTATGTTCATTAGTACACTTATAGTACATGATTTCATTGTGTTTTTGCTATGTATGTCCTTTGTTGCATACTTAGTACAGTTGATTTACATTACATTTCACGCTATGTATGTCCATTTTAGTGCATACCTAGTGCATTGTTTTACATTACCTTTTCATGCTATGTATGTTCATTATACTTAGTACATTTGTTTTACATCACATGCTACGTATGTTCATCATACTTAGTGCATTGTTTCACATCACGTCATATGCTATGTATGTTCATTTGTTGCATACCTAGTACATCTGTTTTTCATCACATGCTTACATTTTGGTATGACATTTGGTTTGTTTAAATGGGACCAAAATACATTCATTAACATTGATCACGCCGTTCATTAGTAGGTAGTGGTACCATAGGAATTGACAACTCCCGTTCCTGACATCCTAGGTATGTTTGGATGGAAGGAATGACCGAATTCGATACACATAACTCAGATAGACCTTTAATTTGTTTAAGGGTTTATCGCCACAGTCTCAAGGCTTGAATGTATGCATTTTCACAATACCGCATAGATGTTTGTATAAGTATAGCATGCATTTCCACAAAAGACAACTTTGATTTAAACTAAGTTTTACTTCAATACCTTGTTTTTGTGCATTTTACCTATGGTTTAGTTGATATATTTCACCTACCATACATGATATTCGTTTACACATTACATGATTTACATATGACATATACATTTTGATATTGGTTTACACATTACATGATTTACATTTTGATAATAAACATTTATTCACACATAAACATTTGACAATTGGTTTACACAGGCAATTTACATTGGTGGTTTGTTTGGGTAAGTGACTTAAGTAACGAGGCGTGTGTAATATGGTACAAGCATGGTGGATACGCCGCTGGTACTTCCTATATATTAGTGCTTGTATGATATTACATATCGTAGCGTTATTTAAATCATTTCAGTTTAGACATATAACATTTTACATAAATAACATATTTTTCACAAGACATCGTTTTACAAACAGTTTGTTTTATACAACTCACTTTACTTGGTTATTTTATTAACCATACACCTTTCTTTTATATAATCTGATTTCATATCAAATTTTCATATGATTTATAAAAGAAAACACTTAACAAGATTCATGACTAATTTTTATTAAACGTTTCTTTAAACTCAAGTCATGAATCCTATTTTCATAAAACCTATGTATCTCACAGGCATTTTTATGCTGACGTACCTATTTTCACATGTGTTTTCAGGAGCTGTTGCATAGGATGATCGTGACACACTTAGGCGGACCTGTGCCTTAGTGACCTAAAACGAAGCTAGAACTAGTTTAATAATGTTGTGTACCCTTGTTTTCTCTTTATTTCAGTTATGTTAAGACAATGTGACACCTTTGTTTATAAATAAAGCATAACTTTAATTCCCATGGTTGTGAAACAATAATTCTGTTACAACACTTCCCGGCGTTTCCGCCACGATTTGATGTTTTACGTGGTCGGGGTGTGACAGAAGAGTTGGTATCAGAGCCAATGGTTATAGGGAATTAGGTTATTAGTAATGCTTTGACCTAGACTATAACCTGTCTAGGACCCCAACACAAGTTATCTTGTGTTTAGATCTTAAAACATGCACTTCACCTATCCTTAGGTGATTGCCAAAACAAGAACCCAATTTTCCAAAACGCTTTTCGAAAATCAATCATCTGTTTTTAAATAATTTGTTATATGGTTTTGAACCCTTCCAGTTTGATTCGTTTTCTGGCCATGTGCCTTCTAATTTTTCAAAATCTCGTCAAAGTTTTGGGTTCTAAATAGTGTGAACACGTGCAAACTGGAAGAGTGAATGCCTGTACCCTGGGTTTTCTGTCTAAGGCTAGAGTGTTCGTACAAATCCACATAATCGGACCAGTCACTCTTACCTGGGAACTCTTGGGGTGAGTGTTCACTTATAGGCGAGCATGTCTTCGTGATACATTATTTTTGACCCATTTACTTTGATTAGTCACTGTGTGTTGTTTGTTTGCTTTGTGGTAACAAATGAATGACCACCATCTTTGCTTTTGTCGATTTTTGTTTCATCTCATTCCTTTCATCTAATCATCTCACTCGTTTCCTCTCATGTTTCCTCTTTATAGAATGCCTCCTCGACACGAAAATCCGATATCTAATGCCGAAATGGCAGATATCATGACGCAGCATATGGCTGTTGTACTCCCAGACATTATTGCTCAAGTGAACCAAGCCAACAATAACCAAAATGCTCCATGCAATTTCAAGAGTTTCAATTCGGCTAAACCACTCAAGTTTAGTGGTTCTGAAGGAGCAACTGGGCTCCTACAGTGGTTTGAGAGCATGGAGAGTACGTTTCGTCACGTTCAGTTTCCTGAAAATTGGAAAGTCGAGTTTGCTTCCAGTGTGTTTCAGAAAAGGGCTCTTACATGGTGGAACGGGGTTATGAGAGACTGTGGTGCTGAGGTTGCGTTAGCACAGACTTGGGCCGAGCTTAGGGCTCTTATGATGAGGGAGTTTTGTCCTCGTCAGGAACTACGAGCTTTAGAAAGGGAGTTTGATGATCTGAAGCAGGATAGTAGTGAGCACCGGGCTTACACTGATAGGTATGAGGAGTTGAGTTTACTATGCCCTACCATGGTTACCCCGCTCGAGAAGGCTATCGAGAGGTATATCGATGGTGTGACAACTGTGTTCTATAATCGTTGTACAATATAAAACAATGTTGGTTATCAATAAAACAATGTGCTTTGGTGTTATTATATGTGTTTTTGTGTTATTATGTGTGTATTTTTGTTTGTTGATTTTGCAATTTAATTAGATTCCAATTTTAAGCTCTAAATCGCTTTCTGGAAGGTTATACGCGCACGGATGCGTAAATATAACCAGTTTAATGAAACAAACACTCCGGAATAGTGAAATAGGCTTAACATACCATAAATAACCTCCACATAACTTAGAAATAAGTTTTGGATGGTTTGGTGTGTTGAAATCAAGTTTGTTCGATCGCAGGGACTATTTGTGTCAAACTGCGAAACTATACCGATTTGTATAGTAACGAACATTCTGGAACTTGATCATAAGTTAAACATACCCTAAATAACCTTTACATAACTTAGAAATAGGCTTTGAGGGGTTCAGTATGCTAAAATAAACTTTATTGATCAATAGGGACTAAAAGCGTCAAAAGTGCACAAGTTTGAATTTTCGCGCATATTTTACGTTCTGAATACATCCAGACATCCAAAAATTCATGTAATCATTAAAATATTATGTTTTAGTGTTTGGCATGATAAAATTCCATTCGTCGCTTAATTTGGATCGTTTTTGCGTTCGTTAAGACTCCCGTCGTAATTAAGCGAATAACGCGACCGTACGACCAAACGAACCAACATCCGAGATACTTTTGAGCATTTTTTGAGTTCCCTACACTTTAACTTCATTTTAGAGCCTTGAAATGAGGTTAACGGGGCTTAAACGTGCCAAAAATGCATCAAAACCAAGTTTCTGAAGTGCAGGGACCATTTCTGTCAATTCTGGAAACATAGCCCAGGCGGGCCGCGTGAGGTTATATGGTAGGCTTACGCGGGCCATGTGAGTTACCCAGTAACAGAAAACAGTTTTCTGAAACAGCAGCTGGGTTTCTTGGTTTTGGGACATGGTTTTTAGCATTCTATGGGCAAAATTAGATGGTTTTTAAGAGCTCATGGTATCCAAATACCATGTGCCCACTTGTACGAACAAGATCGAAGCACGTTTTTCGACGAACGATCTTAACGGCTCTTGAATTCCTATAAATACCCAAACCCATTTCACTCCCAAAGCACACTTGATCTGATTTTGGCCCTCTAAGTTGGAGTGAACACTTCATACCTGAGGGTAAATTGGATCAAGAGCTTGTGAGGACCTTCTGTAAGTATTCTTTCGTTCTTTTCATTCGTTTTTATCGTTAAAGTCAAACTGCGTTTGACTTTCTGCTTTGACCAGTTTATGGTCAACGCGAAGTTCGTTTGAACTTCATAACGTGAGCGTAATCACGATGGTTGTAGTCCCTAGTGACTATACCTACTGATTACCACGTTATCTAGGCTCAGTGACGAGTCGTAGTTTCGGCCAAAATGCGCATTTACGCGTATTTTGTAACCAAACTACTCTAGGATATCAAAACCGTTTGTTTTGATATCAAAACCTGTTTTCTAACTTAACTAAACATGTTCTAGCATGTTTAGCTCGTCACTTTTTAGATTAGTGCTTGTGTAGAGTCGTAAGTCATGCGGACTAAACACTCGCTTAGACTTTCGAACACAACCCGTTAAGGTCGATCATTAGGATCCGACCAAATATGTTTAGTGACCATAGTAGCATAGGGAATAACCTTCCGCGGTTATACCTTATGGTCACCTAGTTTAGGTAGTTGTATGATAAGTAGTTTATATGCCATAGGTAAATTACCAAAATGCCCTTTTCATACATAATTGGTAATTAAGCATATGTAACCTAAATTTTTGTCACATAACTGATTATATAACATAATTAAACATGTTTTGGCATATAATACTTGTCATAGGACTAGTTAGACGTCTCAAATGCGCATTTGCGCGCACTACGCGTTAAAGTAGCGTAAGCTACTTTAATGGGTCACAATTGGTCGAAAGCACCTAGGTTAGGTTTCAGTTTAGGATATAGGCTTTGTTAAACCATATCACATGAGTTCCAACACTCATTTGGTTAACAAGACCTCATTCTATCCGATCGTCCGATTTAGGCGTCTATTGTTTAGCTAGTGGTTCGATTACTAGGTGCTATTTGATTTCTCTGGGTTACTTGAGTTTGCTTGAGTTCTATTGATTGAAGATACTTTGCACTTCATGTGAGTACATAGTTCCCCTATTTTACTGTTTTCAATTGTTTTGGGGTGATTCATATGTACGAAATGGTTTTCAAAGTTTAAAAGATGGTTTTTCAAAAACAATTAAGATGGTTTACACAAAACTAATAACGATTTCAATAAAGTGAACAAAACTTATTGGTTGTAGTTACATAACAAATGACATTCATTAATTTTGGCCGAACCGACCAGTATTAGGTTATGGTACCATAGGATCTGACAAGTCCCGTTATTTTACTGCACCCATGGTTATGTGTGGGGGTTGTGGGTAACGACTGAATCTGATGTTTGTTAACTTACCCTTTGGTGGTTTGTTAACTCGAGAAGTGAGAAACGAGGTGGTCTAGTCACAAAGGTTTGAATGTTGTTAGCGAGACGACCATATATAGTTTTCACAAATTAAAACAACGATGATTTAAATGATTTTAAACGAGTTAACAATTTTTGAAACGATTTGAACAAGTTAAACAATTTGGATAAACGATTGGTTTTTGGTTAAGTGTATAGATAACGAGACGGGTGTAATGTGATGAAAGCATGGTGGATACGCCGCTGGTACTTCCTATATATAAGTGTTTTCATCTTATTACGTATCGTGGAGTTATTTAGTTCACTTGGGTAAACGATTTTGAAACGATGTCACACAACGATGTTTTCAAAAAGATATAAACCATACGAGTTTTTAACAAGTTTTTTACAAGATGTTTTACAAGTTGGTTTTCTAAAACAAATGTTTTTGGGGTTAAGAATCATGGCTACGAGATTTTATAAACTATAACCATCTTGATTTGAGTTGGTTAATTATGTTGCAATACATTTTTCAAAAACAAGGTTTGTATTTTGACTCTTGAAGTCTACTAAAGTAATGCAACATGTAAACGAAGCCATAATTCCAATACCCTTATAAAACCTATGTACTCGCCAGCATTTCATTGCTGACTTTGTTTTTACATATGTTTCAGGTGTTGTTGCTTGATGTGATTTCTAGGATGCATGCATCACATAGGATCTGGACAAGGCCTTAGTGACATAATAACAATGATAGTCGATATTTAACTTGTTTGTTTTGTGTTAAGACGATGTAATGTTTAATATTATCAATAAAACGAAACTATTTTTGTATCCATGGTTGTGAAACAATTATTCTGTTGCAATACTCCCCGACGTTTCCGCCACGGTTTGTTGTCCTACGTGGTCGGGGTGTGACAGAAGAAGTTGGTATCAGAGCCAATGGTTATAGGGAATTAGGTTATTAGTAATGCTTTGACCTAGACTATAACTTTAGGACCCTAACGCAAGTTTACTTGTGTTTAGATTTTAAAACAATACCGTCACCTACCCTTAGGTGATAACCACAATAAGTTCGAATCCGCTTTGAAAACTAATCATCTGTTCTAGGATGATTGATTACTAGGTTTTGAACCCTCTGTTATACGGTTTTGAACCCTCTAAGTTTTCAAAGTCTCGTCAAATTTTGGGCCAAAATAATGTGAACACGTGCAAACTGAAAGCGTGAGTGCATGTACCCTGAGTTTTCTGTCTAAGGCTAGAGTGTTCGTACAAATCCACATAATCGGACCAGTCACTCTTACCTGGGAACTCTTGGGGTGAGTGTTGACTTATAGGCGAACATGTCTTCGGCGATACATTATATTGACCCATTTACTTTGATTAGTCACTCCGTATCGTTTGTTTGTTCAAGGTAACGAACAAATGATCGCCTTTCTGGTGTTTTGACGGTATTTTCAACACCTCTTTTGTTTTTCAACCTCACTCGTTTCTCTTGTTTCCTTATTAGACAATGCCTCCTCGATGTGAAGCACAATCTTTCACTATTGAAGAAATCGCAGCCTTGGTTTCTCAGCAAGTGGCTGCTGTGCTTCCAGGCGTTGTGACCCAAGTCCACGAGATATACAACAACAATAATAACAACAATGCGCCGTGTAACGTCAAGAGCTTCAATTCTGCTAAGCCTCTAAAGTTTTCTGGGTCGCAAGGAGCAACTGCGCTCCTGCAGTGGTTTGAGAGTATCGAGAGTGTCACACCCGCTCATAGTGGAAGCGCGAGGTGTGATCTGATCGGTTCTCATTGCATAACAATATAGGTGAACATACTATATGAATAAAAACAAGCTCCAATGCCATTGTCATAATCGTTTCAAAAGAACGTAACATAAGTCAAATGTATTGGTTACAAACCATTAAAAGAAAAATAAGTTGTCATTGTTTTATACATCAAAAGGTAAGTCTTAAAATGCAAGGCTTTGACCACTATATCACTGCAAAGAGGCGGTATATAACGGGCAAACCCTTTAAATGGTGGCATGGAGTCTTGATACTTGCTTTCCTTGACTGAAATGTCTGCATGGTCCACTAATTTCCTGAAATACATGTTAAGTTTGAAAACATCAACAAAAGTTGGCGAGTTCATGCAGTTTAGTTGTATAAGGTGTATCTTATAAAATGTGAGTTGTATAAAATGTATCTGTAAAATGTGAGTTGTATAAAATGTATCCATAAAATGTGAGTTGTATAAACTGTATCCATAAAATGTGAGTTGTATAAGATGTATCTGTATGTAAAGCGTCAATGATTTCGTGTGACGAATTAGGAAGCAATCCAAACCTAGACGATTTCGTGTCGACTACTATCGACAGGGACACAAACGCACTCTTCTGTATGGGTCCACGACCAAGAGTGGGGCTCGCCAATACCCATTAGATCTAACCCTCTGTACCTAGGTCCAAACTGGATTAATGGTGCTTAGATGTATGACCCTAATCGCACATGATCTAAGGTGTTTCATTCCATGACTTATCATACTATAAACATGTATTTTCCCCAATAGTTGTAAAGTTGTAAAACATTTAAAATGAATAGGGGACATGAACTCACAGAATTACGTCCATGAATGGTAAGTAACTGTGATCTGGCGTACAGTCGTCCTGAATAGTGTCACGACCTACAAACGTTCTATATTTGTTAGACACTTTGGTCTTTGTAAATGACTTGAGTACAAGTCTTGTGTCTTAAATATGTGTAAGACTTGTATGTCTTTATTGTTCGTTGAACTGTGTATTAGATGAATGAATTGTTAAACTGTTAGATATATATTTCACCAAATATATATATATATATATATGTAATCTTGTGAGTTGTATCATCGGGTCTTGTCTTCTTGATTTCGTGTCTTTGTATAAGTAAATTGTATAATTGTAATTTTTATCAATTATATGTCATTGGGCTTAGCCCAAGAATTCATGTTATTGGGCCCAAATAGTGTTGGTGTTGGGCCTCAATAGTGTTGGGCCTCAATAGTGTTGGGCTTAAATAGTGTTGGGCCTCAATAGTGTTGTGTTGGGCCTCAATAGTGTTGGGCCTAAATAGTGTTGGGCCTAAATAGTGTTGGGCCTCAATAGTTTTGGGCCTCAATAGTTTTGGGCCTTAATAGTGTTGGGCCTAAATAGTGTTGGGCCTAAATAGTGTTGGCGATATGTTCATAGATTCGCCCGTCGTCCGTTTTGACCATACGTTGTGTCCGAAAGCTCGGAATGTCCGTAAGTGTGTTTTAAGGCGTATTTAAATGTAGTCTTGTAAGACTTTAGTCGAAATGTACATTGTGTTCATTTGTACCATTGTATTCAAGTTCCTAGTTATCATAAATATAACTAATACAAACAAATAACATATAGCACATAAGTTGTTAAGTTAACTAAATATATATTTTCTCAAAAATATATATTTGTATCAAACTTTGCTTTTATAAAAAACTATTCTTTAAAATCTTTTTAATCTAATAAAGATTTTGTCAAAAATAATAGTTTTTATAACTTATGATTTTTAACAAAAATTGGCCATATTTTATTAGAAATATGGACTTTGCCATGTTTAATAAAACATATCTTTTTCTTATAAAATCACCAATAATCTTCTCATATTTTTCTTAATAAAAACATATGAGATTTATATCAAAATCTTAACAAGATGAAATCAATAACATGTAGGGTTTTGGTATGATCATAACATAAGTTAACTAGTTCAAAATCCATGCTTTACTTCTAGTTTTAACAAGCTTTTTATAAAAACCCATCTTGTATGTTTCTTTTTATAACTTTGTAAAAGTATTGTTTTAATTGAAAAACCTTATATACTTTAACAAAATCCAAGATTATGATCATCCATCTAAACATTTATGTTTAACAAAACCCTTAAACATTTTCATGTACACTTGTTAGATTATGTTTTTAAACATCATCTAACAAGTTATTCATATGCTAATCATCAAAACTAGATCAAATATGCAATAAATAAGCTTCAAATCATAACAATAACAAACTTATATATTATGATTTTTATTTTGCTTCTTTGTATTTTCATATTATTTTGTATGATTATTTATTTTATTACATGTTCTTTAAACAAATAATATATAAATAAGTATGAAAAAGGGATTTTAAGAAGCTTACTACTAGCACTTGTGGCTAGGGATGATCTATATGACGATCAAAGAAAAGAAAAAGTGTTGATCTTTATGTTTGGAAGCTAAGGAATGGAAGAAAAAGCTTGCTTCTTCTTGTAGTATCCTTAGATCATCTTATGTATCTTCAAGTTCCATCTTGATCATCAAAGAAAGGCTTCAAAATGAAAGTTTTTGGTGGGTGTTCTTGGCTAAAAAGATGAATGTTGAGAGAGTTTCTTATTTGTGTGTAAAGAAAGGTGAAAAGTGAAGTAATGAGCTTTGTTGATTATGGTAACTAATTGTTATAAGTCTTCACCAAATTCACCAACTTGTCCACTTGGTTTAACCACTTGAAACTAAAGGTAAAAACCAAGATATTTGTGGAGACAAGGTAAAAAAAGTGGTCCCACATGTTGTAACTTGTTTTTTTTAGTGTAAAAGTGTTAGTTTACTTAGGTGAAATGTTAGGAAACTTCATATGCTTAAGTGTTTTAGTGTTTAAAGGGTGTTAAATGATCATTACTAGACCATAATGATCCAATTAACACTAGATGACCATTAAAAAAAGATTTGATATTGTTTGGATATTCGTTTCGAATTGTTTCGGTTAGACGTTATTTGAACGCTAAGTTGTGTAACTTGTGTGAATTGATGTAGTTATTGGTTCGGATGGTACCTGAAGGTATCCTCATATGAATTCTATGTTAAACTGCACCTTTACATGTTGTAAAAATATTAAATGGCTGATTTCTGCAGAATTTCTGCGGAAAAGTGTTGAAATTGTCACTTTTAGTGCTTTTCGGGTAGTTTTTAGTCTTATCGGACTTCGGGAAAGTTTTAAATCAAACCCTTGCATTCCTAGTTAGGGTTTAATGTATATTAGATGTTGGACTTTCGTCTGAGTCCTAAGGATGTCGTCTAGATGGTTTCTGTGGATCCTGCGTTTTTGTCAGAATACTAGTTTACTAGGTGCTTTTCTAGTAGTTTCGATGCATTGTTTAAAATGTTTCAAATGTATTCAATAAAAATGAATCATGTGCATCCTAATTAAGTATTCCATGAGTATTCTAAGTGTATGTCACGAAATACGCAGTTCGGGTGTTCAAAATGCATAAAAATGTAGCAAAAAATGAGTATTTTAAGTGTATGAATGTTACCAAAAAGTGGCAGTTGTCACAGAGAGCACATTCAGACATGTGTAGTGTCTGAATGTGCGGAAAGTTGAATTTGCTTCAAGTGTATTTGAGAAGCGAGCGCTTACCTGGTGGAATGGTGTTATGCGCGACAGGGGTGCCGAAGTGGCATTGGCACTAACATGGGAAGAGCTTCGGGCTCTCATGATGAAAGAGTTTTGCCCCCGTCACAAAATCCGAACTTTGGAATGAGAGTTTGATGATTTAAAGCAAGATGGGGCTGAACACCGTGCCTATACGGATCGTTTTGAGGAACTCAGTCTGTTGTGTCCCACAATGGTTACTCCTCTGGAGAAGGCAATTGAGAGATATATCGATGGTTTGCCCGATTCCATTCAGGATATTGTGACCGGCGTTAATCCTACTACCGTCCGTAACTCAATCGAATTGTCTGCTACCCTGACTGAGTCGCAAGTCAGGAAGCGTAAACTTACCCGTAAGGAGGACAAGAAGAAGTCGACTATTTCTGAGAAGAACAAGGATAAAGGTAAGGGTAAGAAAGGTGAGACATCAAAGAAGTCAAGGAAGCGGAAGGATGCTCAGAATTTTGCTGTTACAACACAGACTGCTCAGAACCCGCAGAACCCACCGGCTCAGCCACCTACAAAGAAAGCGTATGCTGGTACCGCACCTCATTGTGCACGCTGCAACGGTCATCACGTTGCACAACAAGCTTGCAAGCAATGCACAACGTGTGGAAAACTTGGGCATTTGGCCAATATTTGTCGTCTGGGACAAAATCAGGCTGCTCAAGTTCACTCTCCGGTTCAAGGGAATGCTGCGAGATTCCCACCGGGTTCATGTTTCAACTGTGGAGAGTTTGGTCACTTCCGCAACACCTGTCCAAGACTGGTGAATGCAAACGCGAATGCGAATGCTAATGCAAACCCAAATGCAAACGTCGACATCAATGTGAATCCAGCACGTGGAGGAGTGTATAACATCAATGAGGCAATCAATGATGCAGCAGTGAACGATTAGTATTTTGTAATTCCTCTGGTTGTTATCTTTTAACATTTAAAGACAATGCGGTTGTTATATAAATAAAAATTTGTGGTTTTTATTTTTGTGAACCAATGCAATTGTATGAATGTTTGATGCGACCTTATGATGTCAATACAAAAATAAACTACTCGTGTGATCACTTGTGATCTCCCCAAGAACCTTAAACGCTCGTTTCTTTTAAGAACAAAAGCCCAAAGTTATTTGAGAAAAGGATATGTTGCTTTCCTAGCACCTGTCACCAAGGAAAAGGGTATTCAGGATATTCCGATTGTTCGGGATTATCCAGAGATGTTTCCTGATGAACTGCCTGGTTTGCCTCCAGTTCGTCAAGTCGAGTTTCATATTAACCTTATACCTAATGCCAACCCGATTGCAAAAGCGCCTTATCGTCTTGCACCGTCGGAGATGCAAGAGTTATCGAAGCAGCTTCAAGAGTTATTTGATAAGGGGTTCATCCGTCCGAGCTTTAAACCCTGGGGAGCTCCTGTCCTCCTAGTGAAAAGAAAGATGGATCTTTCCGTATGTGTATCGATTATCGTGAGCTTGATAAGCTCACCGTTAAGAATCGATATCCCCTACCTCGAATTGATGATCTCTTCGACCAGCTGCAAGGTGCTTCATGCTTTTCCAAGATCGATCTGCGTTCTGGGTATCATCAACTTCGTGTTCTCGAAGAAGATATTCCCAAAACGGCTTTCCGCACAAGATATGGGCATTATGAGTTCACTGTCATACCTTTTGGTTTAACGAATGCTCCAGCCATCTTTATGGACTTAATGAATAGGGTCTATAAACCTTATTTAGACACGTTCATCATTATGTTCATCGACGATATTCTTGTCTATTCGAAGTCTCGAGCCGAGCACGAGCAACACCTTCGCTTAACATTAGAACTCCTGAAGAAGGAACAACTTTTTGCTAAATTCTCCAAGTGTGAATTCCGGCTTAAAGAAGTTCAATTCTTGGGTCATATAGTCAATAAGCAGGGTATTTATGTGGATCCATCCAAGATTGTTGCCATTAAAGACTAGAATACACCAACAACACCTACAGAGATTCGATCTTTTCTTGGTCTTGCTGGATATTATCGTCGATTCATTTCAAACTTCTCAAAGATCGCGGTTCTACTCACTGCTTTGACTCAGAAGAATAAGCCTTTTGAGTGGGGACACAAACAAGAAGAAGCGTTCCAAACGCTATCTGATCTTCAAACTCGTGTTCTTCAAGCTCAGCAATTTTGTGTTTCACAAAATTTGATAGGTAAGGAATTGCCACATCAACTTGAGCTTAAGCTCGAAGCGAAGGACGATTGGGTTGCTCTATTTCAAGGATCATTTGTGGATTCCAAAACAAGACGATCTTCGCACCTTGGTAATGGACGAATCTCACAAGTCTCGATATTCTATCCATCCTGGTGCTGATAAAATGTACAAGGATCTTCGTACTAAGTTCTGGTGGCCTAGTATGAAGAAGGATGTTGCCTTGTATGTATCAAAATGCCTGACTTATCTCAAATTCAAGGCTGAACATCAACGACCTTCTGGTTTGCTTATGCAACCAGAGATACCGGTTTGGAAGTGGGAGAGCCTTGCGATGGATCTCATCACTAAGCTACCGCGTACTTCTAAAGGTCATGATGCTATATGGGTTGTTATCGATCGATTAACGAAATCAGCTCATTTTATCCTGATTCGCAAGGATCTATCTGCCGATAAACTTGCAAAGATTTATGTTGATGAGATTGCATCACGACATGGTGTTCCTATGGATATCATTTCTGATCGTGATGCTCGATTTTCATCTCATTTCTAGAAAACCATGCAATCTGCTTTGGGAACCCAACTGAATCTAAGCACTGCTTATCATCCCCAAACAGATAGTCAATCTGAGCGAACGATTCAAACTTTGGAGGTTATGCTTAGAGCATGCATGATAGACTTTGGTGGTAATTGGGATTCACATCTGCCATTGATCGAGTTCTCTTACAACAATAGTCATCATGCTAGTATTAATATGGCACCATTCAAATCTCTCTACGGTCGAAAATGTCGTTCACCTGTCTGTTGGAACGAGACCGGTAAAGCTCAGCTTACTGGACCTGAACTCGTCCTGGAAACAACAGACAAAATCAAGAAAATCCGCGATAATCTTAAGACAGCTCGAAGCCGTCAAAAGAGTTATGCGGATATGCGACGCAAGCCCTTAGAATTTCAAGTCAGAGATCGTGTCCTACTCAAGGTTTCACCTTGGAAAGGAGTGGTGAGATTTGGAAAGAAAGGAAAACTTGCACCTCGATATGTGGGAACATTTAAGATTGTGGAAAGAGTTGGGAAGGTTGCCTATCGATTAGAGCTACCTCCAGAGCTTGGGAATATTCACCCGACTTTTCACGTGTCCAATTTGCGAAAGTGTTTAGCTGACGTTGATCTTCACATTCCTCTCAATGAGATCCGAATCGATGAAATGATGCACTTTGTCGAGAAATCCGTGGAGATCGTGGACCGTACTTTCAAACAGTTGAAGAACAAACGGATTCGATTGGTAAAAGTTCGCTGGGAATCCAAACATGGCCCAGAGTTTACTTGGGAACGTAAGGACCAGATGAAGGTGAAATATCCGTATTTGTTTTCACAAGCTTCCTCTAGTTAAAATTTCGGGACAAAATTTCCTGAAGTAGGGGAGACTGTGACAACTGTGTTCTATAATCGTTGTACAATATAAAACAATGTTGGTTATCAATAAAACAATGTGCTTTGGTGTTATTATATGTGTTTTTGTGTTATTATGTGTGTATTTGTGTTTGGTGATTTTGCAATTTAATTAGATTCCAGTTTTAAGCTCTAAATCGCTTTTTGGAAGGTTATATGCGCACGGATGCGTAAATATAACCATTTTAATGCAAAAAACACTTCGGAATAGTGAAATAGGCTTAACATACCTTAAATAACCTCCACATAACTTAGAAATAAGTTTTGGATGGTTTGGTGTGTTGAAATCAAGTTTGTTCGATCGCAGGGACTATTTGTGTCAAACTGCGAAACTATACCGATTTGTATAGTAACGAACATTCCGGAACTTGATCATAAGTTAAACCTACCCTAAATAACCTTTACATAGCTTAGAAATAGGTTTTGAGGGGTTCGGTATGCTAAAATAAACTTTATTGATCAATAGGGACTAAAAGCGTCAAAAGTGCACAAGTTTGCATTTTCGCGCATATTTTACGTTCTGAATACATCCGGACATCCAAAAATTCATGTAATCATTAAAATATTATGTTTTAGTGTTTGGCATGATAAAATTCCATTCGTCGCTTAATTTGGATCGTTTTTGCGTTCGTTACGACTCCCGTCGTAATTAAGCGAATAACGCGATCGTACGACCAAACGAACCGACATCCGAGATATTTTTGAGCATGTTTTGAGTTCCCTACACTTTAACTTCATTTTAGAGCCTTGAAATGAGGTTAATGGGGCTTAAACGTGCCAAAAATGCATCAAAACCAAGTTTCTGAAGTGCAGGGACCATTTCTGTCAATTCGGGAAACATAGCCCAGGCGGGCCGCGTGAGGTTATATGGTAGGCTTATGCGGGCCATGTGAGTTACCCAGTAACAGAAAACAGTTTTCTGAAACAGCAGCTGGGTTTCTTGGTTTTGGGACATGGTTTTTAGCATTCAATGGGCAAAAATAGATGGTTTTTAAGAGCCCATGGTATCCAAATACCATGTGCCCACTTGTACGGATAAGATCGAAGCACGTTTTTTAATGAACGATCTTAACAGCTCTTGAATTCCTATAAATACCCAAACCCATTTCACTCCCAAAGCACACTTGATCTGATTTTGGCCCTCTAAGTTGGAGTGAACACTTCATACCTGAGGGTAAATCGGATCAAGTGCTTGCGGGGACCTTCTGTAAGTATTCTTTCGTTCTTTTTATTCGTTTTTATCGTTAAAGTCAAACTGCATTTGACTTTCTGCTTTGACCAGTTTATGGTCAACGCGAAGTTCGTTTGAAATTCATAACGTGAGCGTAATCACGATGGTTATAGTCCCTAGTGACTATGCCTACTGATTACCACGTTATCTAGGCTCAGTGACGAGTCGTAGTTTTGGCCAAAATGTGTATTTACGCGTATTTTGTAACCAAACTACTATAGGATATCAAAACCGTTTGTTTTGATATCAAAACCTGTTTTCTAACTTAACTAAACATGTTCTAACATGTTTAGCTCGTCACTTTTTAGATTAGTGCTTGTGTAGAGTCGTAAGTCAAGCGGACTAAACACCCGCTTAGACTTTCGACCACGACCCGTTTGGTCGATCATTAGGATCCGACCAAACATGTTTAGTGACCATAGTAGCATAGGGAATAACCTTCCGAGGTTATACCTTATGGTCACCTAGTTTAGGTAGTTGTATGATAAGTAGCTTATATGCCATAGGTTAATTACCAAAATACCCTTTTCATGCGTAATTGGTAATTAAGAATATGTAACCCAAACTTTTGCCACGTAACTGATTATGTAACATAATTAAACATGTTTTGGCATATAATACTTGTCATAGGACTAGTTAGACGTCTCAAATGCGCATTTGCGCGCACTACGTGTTAAAGTAGCGTAAGCTACTTTAATGGGTCATAATGGGTCGAAAGCACCTAGGTTAGGTTTCAATTTAGGATATAGGCTTTGTTAAACCATATTACATGAGTTCCAACACTCATTTGGTTTACAAGACCTCATTCTATCCGATCGTCCGATTTAGGCGTCTATTGTTTGACTAGTGGTTCCATTACTAGGTGCTACTTGATTTCTCTGGGTTACTTGAGTTTGCTTGAGTTCTATTGATTGAAGATACTTTGCACTTCATGTGAGTACATAGTTCCCCTATTTTACTGTTTTCAATTGTTTTGGGGTGATTCATATGTACGAAATGGTTTTCAAAGTTTAAACGATGGTTTTTCAAAAACAATTAAGATGGTTTATACAAAACTAATAACGATTTCAATAAAGTGAACAAAACTTATTGGTTGTAGTTACATAACAAATGACATTCATTAATTTTGGCCGAACCGACCAATATTAGGTTATGGTACCATAGGATCTGACAAATCCCGTTATTTTACTGCACCCATGGTTATGTGTGGGGGTTGTGGGTAACGACTAAATCTGATGTTTGTTAACTTACCCTTTGGTGGTTTGTTAACTCGAGAAGCGAGAAGCGAGGTGGTCTAGTCACAAAGGTTTGAATGTTGTTAGCGAGACGACCATATATAGTTTTCACAAATTAAAACAAGGATGATTTAAACGATTTTAAATGAGTTAACGATTTTTGAAACGATTTGAACAAGTTAAACAAATTGGATAAACGATTGGTTTTTGGTTAAGTGTATAGATAACGGGACGGGTGTAATGTGATGATAGCATGGTGGATACGCCGCTGGTACTTCCTATATATAAGTGTTTTCATCTTATTACATATCGTGGCGTTATTTAGTTCACTTGGGTAAACGTTTTTGAAACGATGTCACACAACGATGTTTTCAAAAAGATATAAACCATACGAGTTTTTAACAAGTTTTTACAAGCTGTTTTACAAGTTGGTTTTCTAAAACAAATGTTTTTGGGGTTAAGAATCATGGCTACGAGATTTTATAAACTATAACCATCTTGATTTGAGTTGGTTAATTATGTTGCAATACATTTTTCAAAAACAAGGTTTGTATTTTGACTCTTGAAGTCTACTAAAGTAATGCAACATGTAAACGAAGCCATAATTCCAATACCCTTATAAGACCTATGTACTCGCCAGCATTTCTTTGCTGACTTTGTTTTTACATATGTTTCAGGTGTTGTTGCTTGATGTGATTTCTAGGATGCATGCGTCACATAGGATCTGGACAAGGCCATAGTGACATAATAACAATGATAGTCGATATTTAACTTGTTTGTTTTGTGTTAAGACGATGTAATGTTTAATATTATCAATAAAACGAATCTATTTTTGTATCCATGGTTGCGAAACAATTATTCTGTTGCAACACTCCCCGACGTTTCCGCCACGGTTTGTTGTCCTACGTGGTCGGGGTGTGACAAATGGCTTGCCTGACTCCGTACAAGACATAGTCACTGGTAGTAACCCTACCACAGTTCGTTAGGCAATCGAGCTATCTGCGACATTGACTGAGTCGCAAGTCAGAAAGGGTAAGCTACACGGAAAGGGCGACAAGGGTAAGAAACAATCGTCTGACAAGGGTGAGAGCAAGAAAGGTAAAAACAAGAAGGGTAAGAATTCTGGTTCTTCGAAGGGGTCAAGGAAGCATAAGGCTTCCCAGAATTTTGCTATCACTGCTCAAGCAAATCAGGCAGCTCCCGATCAACCTGCACAGCCTCTAGCGAAGAAACGGTATGCGGGGAATGCACCTTTGTGCAATAAATGCAATAGTCACCATCAACCGCAGCTTCCGTGCCGTTTCTGTACTAACTGTGGAAAGTCAGGTCATCTTGCTGACGTTTGTCATTTTGCTCAGAATCAGGCCGCTCGTAATCCAGCTCTGCAGGTTGCTCAACCGCCTGCTCAACAGCAAGCACAAGCTGCACGACCTCATTTTCCTCCTGGTCCGTTCTATAATTATGGAGACCTGACCCATTATCGAAACTAGTGTCCAAGGATGGTTAATGCAAATCAGAATCTGGCTCCGGCTCGAGGTCGAGTTTTTAACATGAATGCTGTTGAGGCGCAAGCAGACAACGAGGTGGTGAACGGTACGTTCTTTTTTAACAATCGATCTGCTTCTGTTCTTTTTTATTCAGGTGCCGATAAGAGTTTTGTGTCATTATCTTTTGAGCCATTGCTTCGCGTGTCTAGAATGAAACTAGGTAAGCCTTTGACAGTAGAAGTTGCTAGTGGTGATCCCGTTCTTATCAATTTTGTTCTTCGCAATTGTCAATTGAACCCTAACAACCATCTTTTTCCCATTGACCTCATGCCTATGCAACTTGGGAGTTTCGACATTATAGTGGGTATGGATTGGTTAGCCAAGCATCACACAGAGGTAGTTTGTTTTGAGAAGATTGTTCGTGTTCCGCTTTCGACAGGTGAGATCCTACAGGTTCGTGGTGAGAAACCTGCTAGTAGCCTCAAGCTCATGTCTTGTTTTCAAGCTCAGAAGTATCTGCGAAAGAATTATGTGGCCTTTTTGGCACGTGTCGTAGCAGATAAAGGCAAAGGTAAGTCTATTCAAGATATCCCTGTTGTTCGGGATTATCCTGAGTTGTTTCCTGAAGAGTTACTTGGTTTACCCCCAGCGTGCCAAATCGAGTTCCGTTTTGATCTTGTACCTGGTGCAAATCCTATTGCCAGATCTCCATATCGTCTTGCACCGTCTGAGATGCAAGAGTTGTCTAAACAGCGTCAAGAGCTTTCTGACAAAGGTTTTATTCGTCCTAGCTTTTCACCTTGGGGTGCTCCCATTCTCTTTGTCAAGAAGAAGGATGGATCTTTCAGGATGTGTATCGATTATCGTGAGCTTAACAAGCTTACCATCAAGAATCGATATCCCCTACCTCGCATTGATGATCTCTTTGATCAGTTACAGGGTGCTACTTGTTTTTCGAAGATTGATCTTCGTTCTGGGTATCATCAGCTTCATGTGCATGAAGAAGATATTCCCAAGACAGCATTCCGCACTCAATATGGGCATTATGAGTTCACAGTTATGCCATTCAGTTCGACTAATACTCCTGCTGTTTTCATGGACTTAATGAATAGGGTCTGCAAGCCTTATATAGACAAGTTCATCATTGTTTTCATTGATAATATTTTGATATATTCTAAGACGCAAGCTGATCATGAGCAACATCTTCGTCTTACTCTGGAACTCCTGAAGAAAGAACAACTTTTCGCCAAATTCTCCAAGTGCGAATTTTGGCTTAAGGAAGTTCAATTTTTGGGACATATCGTCAACGAACAAGGTATTCATGTAGATCCCTCCAAGATCAGTGCGATTAAGGATTGGGATACTCCTACTACTCCTACTGAAGTTCGTTCTTTTCTTGGTCTCGCGGGTTATTACCGCCGCGTCATCGAAAATTTCTCGAAGATTGCAGTTCCTCTAACTGCTCTAACTCAGAAAAGCAAACCCTTTGAATGGGGATCCAAGCAAGAGGAAGCATTTCAGACCTTGAAGCAAAAGCTTTGTGATGTGCCTATTCTGTCTTTGCCTGAGGGCAATTATGATTTCGTCGTTTATTGTGATGCATCAAACTTGGGTCTTGGCTGTGTTCTCATGCAAAGGAACAAAGTCATAGCATATGCATTGAGGCAGTTGAAGATACACGAGAAGAACTACACCACTCATGATCTTGAGTTAGGTGCAGTTGTTTTCGCTCTCAAAATCTGGAGACACTATTTGTATGGTACAAAATATGTGGTTTTCACTGACCACAAGAGTCTTCAGCATATCTTTAATCAGAAAGAACTCAACATGAGGCAACGACGATGGGTTGAACTTCTAAACGACTATGACTGCGAAATTCGCTACAATCCTGGTAAGGCGAATGTCGTGGCTGACGCTTTGAGTCGTAAAGAACGTGTCAAGCTTCATTGTGTTCGTGTTCAATCTGATATTCAAGCTCGATCTGATATCCAAACCTGCATTTCTCAGGCTCAACATGCTTGTGTTTCACAAGATTTGATGGGTAAGGAATTACCCTGTCACATTAAGCCTGATCTTGAACTGAAGGACAATGGATCGTATTATTTCATGAATCGTTTGTGGGTCCCAAGTCAAGGCAATCTTCGCACCTTGCTTATGGATGAAGCCCATAAGTCTCGTTATTCTATTCATCCTGGTGCAGACAAAATGTATAAGGATCTTCGTACTCAGTATTGGTGGCCTGGTATGAAGAGAGATATTGCCATGTACGTATCAAAATGCCTTACTTGTCTTAAGGTTAATGTTATTTGACCCCAATATTTGTTTGTTTATGTTTGACATTTTTCATGTTTTGATTTTTGTTCAATTTCAAACTCTATATCGCTTTCTGGAGAGTTATACGTGACATAAACGTAATCAGTTTAACGTGACAAACACTCCAGAACATCAATTTATGCTTAACATACCTTAAAATAACCTTTATATAACTTAGAAATAAGTTTTGAAGGCTTTGGTATAGCAAAATCAAGTTTATTCGCTTACAGGGACTAAATTCGACAAACTACGAAAGTATGCCGATTTGTACTGTAACGGACATTCCGGAACTTGATCATAACTTAAACATACCCTAAATATCCTTTACATAGCTTAGAAATAGGCTTTGAGGGGTTCGGGATGCTAAGATAAACTTTTTGGTCATTCAGGGACTAAAAGCGTCAAAAAGTGCATAAGTTTGCATTTTCGCGCATAACTTACGTTCTAAATACATCCGGACATCCAAAAATTTATGTAAACATTAAAATATTTTATTTTAGTGATTGGCATGAGAAAAATCCATTCGTCGCGCAATTTGGATCGTTTTTCGCGTTCGTGCGTATTTCATCGTAATTAAGCAAATAACGCGTCCGTACGACCAAACGAACCGACATCCGGCATATTTTTGAGCATGTTTCATGTCCACTATGTTTAGGCATCATTGTAGGGCCTTAAAGTTGGCTTAACGGGCCTCAGATGTGTCGGAAATGAGCTTAAAACACTGCAGGGACTAAAACTGTAAAACTGAAACTTGTTGCTGAACTGGGGATCTCAAGCGGCCAGCGTAAGCCCCCCTTGAACCTTACGCGGCCGGTGTAAGCATGTCAGACCTGCAAAAATGAATTTCCAGCCTGTTTCCAGCTGTTCCAACTGATTTGGGGGCTTGCAAATGGTATTTTTGAACCTATGGGCTTGTTTTCAAGTGCCCATGGTTTCACAAATCAAGGGGAACACATGTAAGGCCCGGATTAAAGCTCGTTTTTCGATGAACGATCTTAACAGTTGTGCAAAAACTATAAATACCCCACCCCCCATTTGTTCAAACCCACATTTGATCTGATTGATCTCTAACTTGAGGTGCTTTTCACTTCATACCTGAGAATAATCGGATCAAAACTTCCGTTCTTGGACCCGTTGTAAGTATTCTTTCGTTCTTTTATGTGTTTTTAGCACGAAAGTCAAAACTGTGTTTGACTTTCTGCATTGACTAGTTTATGGTCAACACGAAGTTCATTTGAACTTCGCAACGTGAGCGTAATCACGATGGTTATAGTCCCTAGTGACTATACCTACAGATTGCCATGTTATCTAGGCTTAGTGACGAGTCGTAGTTTCGGCCAAAATGCGTATTCTTGCGTATTTTGTAACCAAACTACTTTTGGGTATCAAGACCCTTTGTCTTGATATCAAACTTGTTTTCAAACCTCGTTAAACATGTTTTAACATGTTTAACTCGTCACTTTTAGATTTGTGCTTATATAGGGTCGTAAGGTAAGCGATCTAATCAATCGCTTAGGCTTTCGAACCCGACCCATTTGGTCGATCATTAGGATCCGACCAAACACATTACGTGACCATAGTTGTATAGGGAATAACCTTCTGAGGTTATACCTTATGGTCACTTCGTTTAAGTAGTTGTATGATAGGTAGTATATATGCCTTAGGAAAATTACCAAAATGCCCTTTTTGCGCCAAAATTCATTTTAAGCATATGTAACATGAATTTTGATATCTAAACTGAATAGGCAACAATATTAGACATGTTAAGGCATATTTTACTTGTCATAGGACTAGTTAGGCGGTCCGAACGCGTTTTACACGAACGACGCGTTAAAGTAGCGTAAGCTACCTAAACGAGTCGCAATGGGTCATAAGCACTTAGGATAAGTTCCGTTTTAGAATATAGGCTTTGTTAAACCATATCACATGAGTTCGTACACTCATTTGGTTTACGAAACCTCATTCTATCCGATCCTCCGATTTAGGTCCGGTTTATTAACGTAGTTACCTATATTAGGTGTCGTTTGATTTCCGTGATCTCTAGCATTGCTTGGTTGTTATTCAAGGACTTCTAGGCAATCTCAAGTGAGTACATAGTCCCCTCTTTTATTGTTTTTAAAACATTTTGGGGTGAAACACATGTGCCTACTTGTTACTTTCATGCTTTCCATGTTTTCGTATCATATGCTTGTTATGTTCATTAGTACACTTATAGTACATGATTTCATTGTCTTTTTGCTATGTATATCCTTTGTTGCATGCTTAGTACATTTGATTTACATTACATTTCACGCTATGTATGTCCATTTAAGTGCATACCTAGTGCATTGTTTTACATTACCTTTTCATGCTATGTATGTTCATCATACTTAGTACATTTGTTTTACATCACATGCTACGTATGTTCATCATACTTAGTGCATTGTTTCACATCACGTCACATGCTATGTATGTTCATTTGTTGCATACCTAATACATCTGTTTTTCATCACATGCTTACATTTTGGTATGACATTTGGTTTGTTTAAATGGGACCAAAATACATTCATTAACATTGATCACGCCGTTCGTTAGTAGGTAGTGGTACCATAGGAATTGACAACTCCCATTCCTGACATCCTAGGTATGTTTGGATGGAAGGAATGACCGAATTCGATACACATAACTCAGATAGACCTTTAATTTGTTTAAGGGTTTATCGCCACAGTCTCAAGGCTTGAATGTATGCATTTTCACAATACCGCATAGATGTTTGTATAAGTATAGCATTCATTTCCACAAAACATAACTTTGATTTAAACTAAGTTTTACTTCAATACCTTCTTTTTGTGCATTTTACCTATGGTTTAGTTGATATATTTCACCTACCATACATGATATTCGTTTACACATTACATGATTTACATATGACATATACATTTTGATATTGGTTTACACATTACATGATTTACATTTTGATAATAGACATTTATTCACACATAAACATTTGACAATTGGTTTACACAGGCAATTTACATTGGTGGTTTGTTTGGGTAAGTGACTTAAGTAACGAGGCGTGTGTAATATGGTAAAACATGGTGGATACGCCGCTGGTACTTCCTATATATTAGTGCTTGTATGATATTACATATCGTAGCGTTATTTAAATCATTTCAGTTTAGACATATAACATTTTACATAAATAACATATTTTTCACAAGACATCGTTTTACAAACAGTTTTTTTTATACAACTCACTTTACTTGGTTATTTTATTAACCATACACCTTTCTTTTATATAATCTGATTTCATATCAAATTTTCATATGATTTATAAAAGAAAACACTTAACAAGATTCATGACTAATTTTTATTAAACGTTTCTTTAAACTCAAGTCATGAATCCTATTTTCATAAAACCTATGTATCTCACAGGTGTTTTCAGGAGCTGTTGCATAGGATAATCGTGACACACTTAGGCGGACCTGTGCCTTAGTGACCTAAAATGAAGCTAGAACTAGTTTAATAATGTTATGTACTCTTGTTTTCTCTTTATTTCAGTTATGTTAAGACAATGTGACACCTTTGTTTATAAATAAAGCATAACTTTAATTCCCATGGTTGTGAAACAATAATTCTCTTACAACACTCCCCGACGTTTCCGCCATGATTTGATGTTTTACGTGGTCGGGGTGTGACAGAAGAGTTGGTATCAGAGCCAATGGTTATAGGGAATTAGGTTATTAGTAATGCTTTGACCTAGACTATAACCTTTCTAGGACCCCAACGCAAGTTATCTTGTGTTTACGGCGATCGAACTCCAATGCAGATATTGGAGAGCATGTTGCAAAAAGAAAGGTACGTTTATTTCACCAGGGTTAATCCCTCCACAAACGTGGTCGAGGAGGTTTTTTCGTTCATCCGGACTCGTACAACATGTGGCGTGCATTCCCACATGGGTTGATGATTGATGCTACCTACAAGACGAATGAGTATAAGCTTCCGTTTATTCAAGTTGTGGGTGTGACCTCGACACACAAGTCTTTTTGTGTGGCTCATGCGTTTGTATCTAAAGAAAAAAAAAAGATAACTTCTTATGGGTCCTGGAGAAGTTCAAAAAATTGTTGGTAGATTGTATCGAGCCACGTGTAACTATAACAGATAGGGATCAAGCTTTGATGAATGCTTGCGATAAAGTATTCCCAAAAGCTTCCAAATTGTTATGTAGGTGGCACATCTCACAGAATATTCTAAAACACTGTCGGGCAAAATTTACGGATGAAGACTGGAAAATATTCAAGCTTTCTTGGTCTTGACTGTGTAGTTCTCCCACTCTGATGCTATACAATTACAACTTTGAGCGGCTTTTCACGCGACTGACTAACGACGAACGATCTGGTACATATTATACATATTATATTAGTTTACATACATTCATCCATACATATATACATACAAACATTACAAATCGTTGTATTCAATTTTTTTCAGATGTTCTATTCTGGAGTATTTATATAATGTGTGGCTGAAAGATTTTTAAGAAAAGTTCGTTTTAGCTTGGACTAACACAGTCCCCAATTTTGGTCAACATACAACCAACAGAGTTGAAAGCCAGCATTCTAAGTTTAAGAGATACATTAAAGGGCCAAACAACTCGCTCCATAGACTTGTGTGGCTTGTTGGCAAAGTTGTAGAGTCACAACACATACAAATAAAATTTAGTTTTCAGGAGAGCAGGTTCGTGCAAATGGTGGACAACAGATTACCGTTTTTTGACAACCTACGCGGTAATGTTTCCCAAAAAGCCTTAGAGTTGTTGGTTGTCGAGAGGAAAAAGCTACATGCGTTGAGGGTAGCAGGAGGGACTTGTGGCCACCAACTTTCTATGGGTTGTGGGTTGCCATGTGCTTGTCAGATGGAGTGGTGGGAAAGTACAGGTAACATAACAACTATAACATATGCTTCGATCCATAGAATATAATCATCATTATACTTCATGTTTTTACAATGATTCTTGAAAAACAGGTTGCAAAATTCCACTTGCTGCAATAGACAAATTCTGGACAAAACTTGATTTTTCGACAGAAAAATTTAATCAAGACGATTGTAATATTCAAGCGGAAATGGATAGACTCACACAACAACTACAGGCGCAACCACCTCTAGTGTTAAAAAAGTATGTTGTCGAAGATGAAAGCGGTGTTGAATCCAAGTATGACTGACCATCAACCGCCTGAGGTACAACAAGATACCCGGGGCCGCCCAACTACGAAAGCAAAACATCAAAAGAATGAAGACCTTGCGAGACGTAAAGATAAACAACCCGAATCACAGAGGAACGACTACTATCAAAAGCCAAATGTGTTATGTAGTCGTTCAAAGAAAAGCAAAGAAAAAAATTATAATTCTGATTATAGATAAAGAATTTCCATTGTTGGCCGGGCACAGGTACATACGTACATACGTACATATTTTTAGAATTCTTTTTCAATTTTTTATTTTTTAATATTTTTGAGTTTTTTTTTTTTTTGCCAATTATAGGTACAAAAACATGATCGAGCTTTTTAAGGATTGGCTTCCATCTAGCTATCGGAGATACATAACACATATCGAAGATGCCCTGCCGGACGGTAACTGTGGGTTTCGATCCATAGCTATGGGTTTGGGGTTGGAGCAGAAACAGTGGAAGTGGGTCCGCCAAGAGCTACTCGACGAGATGTTCATTAACAAAAAGCGCTGGGGGCATATACTTGAATCCTTGGACAAGGGATGTTACAACAATGTGTATCGATCGATAAATTGGTTAAATGTTGAACGTGCACCAAAGGCATGTTGGATGGTGTTGCCCCACATAGGGTTGTTGGTGGCTCAAAAATTTGGTGTGATTGTTCAACATTTAAGCAACGGTGTTTGTCAAACTTACTTCCCGATGTTCGATGGACCGCAGGTTTACCCGAACCATTCCGTTTTAATGATCGCTTATGTCGAAGGTGGCCATTTCATCATGGTTAAGTTAACGGATGATAGCCCGATGCCAGTACCAAATGGACTTTGGAATATATACCGAAGTATGGAAGCTATGGAATGGGAGACAATGTACTTGTCTCGTATTGCACAGGGTAAGGCGTTACTAGGTAGTAATAGAACTCGACGAAAAGAAGTTATTTGACTTGTATTAGGTGTAGCATCCGTGAAATATAGTGTACGCAATGAATTTATTAATGTTTCTCTTTAATATAATTTAAATATATTGTAACATCCGTTATATATAGTGTACACAACAATTTTTTTATAATTTTTTTTTAATTAAAGTGCTTCCTATAAAAGAAAGGAGTACAAAATAAAAGAAAAATATTGTTTTAAAAGGAATTGAAATTGTTGACTCAAAATAAAAATGAAATCGGTTTTTCTTTTTTTTTTTTATGAAAAGGAATTGATTTTAATATAAATAAATGAATAATAAAAAATCTCAAAAAATGCAAAAAACCAGACCTAAACCAGTTTCTACGCGGCTCGAACTCGTGACCTCTTAGTTAAATGCACCCGTCCCTTCCACTGGGACAAGTGTCTCACCCGTTGATTATCCCGATTCTTTTTTTCTCTTATACTAAGTTTCATAGATTAAAAAAAGAAAAAAAAAACAACTCCTATACGCTTCTCATTGACCCATATGTCTCTCATTGTCCCCAAACACCTTTTCCAGCTTCAATAAAGGGGTAAATAGATCTAAAATTTCAAAACCCACACACTAAAACACCAAGAACACACAAAACGCTCTGGACCACACGATTTTCACAAGACAAACTCTGGACCACACGATGAGGATCCGCTCTCGTATCGTTCTCGCTTTCGTATCTCTCAATACGATCAGAATATTGAAGGTTAGTTTGTATTCCAAATTTTATTGCTTAATCTTCAACCTTTTTTTATTTTTTGGTTTTATTTCCGCCGTTTGTGGTGGTGTTGGGTTTGACGGTGGTGGGGGATTGACGGCGGTGAGGATTGACGGCGGTGGGGATTGGTGGCGGTGGGGATTGACGGCGGTGGGGATTGACGGCGGTGGGGATTGACGGCGGTGGTGATTGACGGTTGTGGTGGTGGTGGTGGTTGTGGTGGTGGTTAGGCGGGTGTGGTGGTGGCTGTGGTGGTTGTGGTGGTTCGGATGCTGTGGTGGTAGTGGTGGTTCATATTTCAGATTCAAACACTTAACTGCGTTCGTATTCCAGATTCATGAACTGGAACGTCCACCAACGACAATGCTTCCGCGTCACCAATCTCGAGGGAGAACTCCTTCTGTATGGATTGGTTCTTCATGCCGTGGAAGCGGTTACCGAGAATGCTTTTGCAACAACGAGGGAGCGCTAGATCAGGTCAGAGGTTCTTCATGTGGTAATGGGGAAGCAGAAAGCACGTTTACCATGGAATGCATCCTTTAACTTGATAGAAACAATATGGTGACCGAATAGAGATCTAAATAACCAATACAGTTTGCAAGAATTTAAGAATATGTAACAGTTAGCGATTTAGGGTTTAGGGTTTAGTCGTTACATTTTGTATTAAAGTGACATTTTTTTGTGTATTAATATAAAACGATGTTTCGTGTATTTATTGCGTTATGGTTAATAAATGACAAGTGAAAAACAATTAAAGACATAATAATAATTGATAAATAAAAAATTTGACATTTTATAATACACACACTTCATTTCATAAAATATGAAGTTTTAAATAATAATAATAATAATAATAATAATAATACTTAATAAAAAAACATATGCACATTTAAAGAAAACGATGATAACTAGACCCGACAAACGGGTCGGGCAGGGGGTCGGGCAGGGGGTCGGGTAGGGTCATAGGTCAAAACGGGTTCGGATCAAAACGGGTTCGGGTCAAAATGGGTTCGGGTTGGAACGGGTAGGCCAGATCTGATCCACCCTTTGAATAAAGCCCTAAATGTTGGAAATTGAAGAAAGCCCTAAAAACCCCTGAATTTACTGAAAGACCCTTGGTATTTTGACGTATTTCAGCTTATTTTAACGTATTCTTAGCGTATTTTAACGTATTTAAGCAATGGTGTTCGTCAAACTTACTTCCCGTTTGTTCGATGGTCCGGAGATTTACCCGAACCATTCCATTTTATCGATCGCTTATGTCGAAGGTGTCTATTTCATCATGGCTAAGTTAACGGATGATTGCCCGATGCCGGTACGAAATGGACTTTGAAATACCTCACCGAAGTATAGAAGCTATGGAATGGGTGACAATGTATATGTCTCGAATTACACAGGGTAGGGCGTTACTAGGTAGCAATAGAACTCCACGAAAAAGAATTTGTTAACTTGGCAAAGGTGTAACATCCGTGAAATATAGTGTACGCAACAATTTTTTTATAAAAAAAATATTAATTAGGGTGTTTTATAACAACAAAACCCTTAATTGCCTCATATTTTTTTTTAAATTAATAGCATATGAGTCGTATAGGGCGATAAGACCCGTATACAACTCCTATAAGGTGCTCATTGACTAATAAGTCTCCCCTGGTGGACACATTATGAGTGTCTCATTGACCAATAAGCCCCCACTTGTGGTTTCCACTTTTATCAAAGGTGGAATAGTTCAACGAGGGGAGGCTTATTGGTCAATGAGACACTCATAATGTGTCCATCAGGGGAGGCTTATTGGTCAATGAGCAACTCAATATGTCCATATGCTTTATTATTATTATTATTATTATTATTATTATTTATTATTATTATTACTATTATTATTATTATTCAAAACTTCTTATTTAAAACTTGATTATTATTAATGACATGATTTGTGTTTAATTAATTTTTCTGTTTTAGTTGTTTAATTAATTTTTCTGTTTTGATTGATTTAAAATTTTTTCTGTTTTAACCTATAAATAAACAGTAAAAGGGAATTTATTTAATTAATAAATTTCCATTAATGTTTAATTAATTTTTCTGTTTTAATTGTTTAATTAATTTTTCTGTTTTAATTAATTTAATAAATTTTCTGTTATAACCTATAAATAAACATTAACGGAAATTTATTTAATTAATAAACTTCCTTTAATGTTTAATTAATATATTAAGATAATTATTCATTTAATAATTTTCTGTTATAACCTATAAATAAACATTAAAGGAAATTTATTTAATTAAGATTAAAAAAGAAAAAAAACTCCTATACTCCTCTCATAGATCCATACGCCTCTCATTGATCCCTAAAAAATGCAAAAAAACTCGCCTCAAACCAGTTGTCTGCCCGGATCGAACTCGTGACCTCTCCGTTAAATGCACCCGTCCCTTCCACTGGGACAAGTGTCTCACCCATTGATTATCCCGATTGTTTATTCTCTTATACTAAGTTTCAAATATTAAAAAAGAAAAAAAAAACTACTATACGCCTCTCATAGATCCATACGCCTCTCATTAATCCCCAAACTGCTTTTCAAGTTTGACTAAAGGGAGAATAGATCTAAAAGTTCAAAACCCACACACTAAAACAGCAAGAACACACACACAAACGCACTCTCTCGTATCGTTCGATCTCTCTCGTATCAAGCTATACGGTCCAGATTTTCATAAAAGGTTAGTGTCTCATTTCATCTTTCCTCCCGAGGTATCTTTCTGTTTGTTCGGGCAGCGACAAAATATGTCGTTGCGTCAGTTTGCTATTGCCACCGGGTTCTATACCGAGGATGAGTTGGTTCAGGACATCTATACCACCGCGATCATGGCTATGCCTGATGATCAGTTGTTTGCTTGGTGGCCCACCCTATGTCCCGAACCCTTCGGTAAGAAGGCCCGAGTATCGTCGATTCCTGACCCACTCCTTCGTTACATACACCGCTGCATTGCCACTTCGATCTCTGCGCGTGGCAAAAGCAACGAGCGGGTCACGAAGGTGGATCTGTTCTTTCTGTACTACTTATATACAGGCACACCGTGCGGCCTCAATCACTGTCTAGCGGAGTATTTCGCCTCGTACGGCAAACGGAAAAGGCGTAGCCATTTGATTAGAGGGGCGTTTATCACGCGTATTGCCCAACATTGCGGCCGGTATTTCCCATTCCTTAAGGATATGCCGGCCCCAGCACCTTTCGAGTCCTTAGATCTTAGGACGATGAGATGGATGAAGATTGCGGTGAACTTTCTGGATCTCGGGCATCGGTTTCTTGACAATGACGGACATAATTTTGTACCCGACCCGATAGTCCACTAGGCACAGCTCGAGGCTGGGGAGGTGGAGATGCCGCATGTTGCTGACGTGCCTGTTACGGATGGAGACGTGGAGCCTCAGGTTGACCAGGGGCATCCGCAGGAGCCGCCACAGATTCCACGACGTGTTTATCATGCAGTGAGGTTGCCTCAGTCCACCCAACGTCTCCTTGAGAGGCTGGTGGCGGGTCAAGACGGTATGATGGCGAGCTGGACACAGCAATTTCAGCGGATGGACAAGCGGATGGACCGGATGGAGGATTTGATGGAGTGGGTGATGGCTAGTGAGGCCGAGAGACGTACCCTGGCGGGGTTGGCTGTTCGACCCCCGCCACATCCACGAGTGTATCCGGGTACCGACATGGAGGCAGGCCCGTCCAGAAGGCAGGCAGGCACGTCCGCTACGCAGATCCATATGACAGGTGGTGGGGATGATTCTGATGATACCGATGAGGACATGGAGGATTAGTATTTCTATTTGTTGGGTGAACTTTATTTGTTAAACATTTGTGGGCATGTATGAACAAATATTTATTTCTTTTTGTTTATTTTGGTTGTGTTGGGCATCTATGGACAAGTATTTATT
Organism: Helianthus tuberosus; assembly: GCA_030545235.1. Classification (NCBI taxonomy): domain Eukaryota; kingdom Viridiplantae; phylum Streptophyta; class Magnoliopsida; order Asterales; family Asteraceae; genus Helianthus; species Helianthus tuberosus. The sequence goes on along the minus strand of CM060369.1, from coordinate 71,826,924 downwards.
TCATTTTGGTATGTTTAAACATTTGTAACTTGATGAGTGTTTGTTCGTTTTGTTATTTATGCTTAGTTATTTATGCTTAAAAACAAAATTTTTTAAAAAACTTAATATTTATAATAATATTAAAAAACGACATTTATAACTAATATTCGATTACATGTCTTGCATAAACTTACTTACTAACAATGAAAAATAACAAGACAGACAACACAAAAAAAAACCAACTGATTATCAAATAACTTTCCCTCTTGCGAACAGCCCTTGAATGATTATCTTCAAATTCCGCTTCTTGCAATTTATACATTCGAACCTCCTCTCTCAAATACTTGACTTCGTTTTCAAGCACAGCCTTCGTATCCATCAGTCCTTTGATAACCACACATGCCCGATGACACATGGGATGATCGTGCCACACAAAGAAGTTGCACTTAGAACGCTGACACGGAAGAGGAATTAGTGTTTCAAAGTAAGGATGACAAAAATACCCGACTATATACCCGATCATATACCCGATTTTTTTAAATTTATATTTTTATAACCGGGTATGGTATGGGATTAAAAACATACCATACTGTGGCAAGTGTAAAATTGGCGTCCGGGATTAGCTTTAGTCCAAGATGCTCTTAGTGCAGCCGTCCTACCACATTTGCAAACAACCATTGTGAATTTGTGATTGTGAAGATGGTGTATATTTCATTTGCAACTTCTGATACATATACAAGCTTTAAAAAAACAACTCGATAAGCCGCTCATAGGGCCATGCGCGCGTATGGGGGTACGGGAACTGACAACTTTTCAGGGAATACGCTTCGTATAGCCCAATGAGCCCCATATACGTCTACTTATTCTGAAAAGTTGACAGGAACATTTATTACACTTCACCTCCATACGCGTCTCATCGACCCATACGCATCTCATTGAACTTCAGTTTCTTTTTGTAGTTAAAACAAACAAAGCTGGCCACAAGTACATATGTAAAGGGTTTTTTTGGACTGAGTTCTGGACCACACGATGACAATCCGGAAGGGGACACACACGCACGGATTCTTTGTCTCTCGTATAGTTTTCGCTCTCATATCGGTCTATACGGTCGTAATATTCAAGGTTTGTTTTTTGTGGTTTTATTTTGGCCGTTTGTGGTGGTGTTGGGGTTGTGGTTGTGGTGGTGGTGGTGGGTCGGCTGTGGTGGTGGTGGTGGGTCGGCTGTGCTGCTGCTGGTGGTGGGTCGGCTGTGGAGGTTGTGGTGGTGGTGGTGGTGGTGGGTGGGCTGTGGAGGTAGATGAGGTGGTTAAGGGTGGTGGTGGGCTATGGTGGTGCCGTGGTGGGTGGTGGTGCTTGAATTTGTTTTTTTTTACAATGTATTTTCGAATGCGGAGTCTAATGCTAAATTGTATTTTTTATTAACAGGATATCGAAAGTCGGTGGTTTGACGGTGGTGGTAGCGTAATCCTTATGGAGAAACTACGTTCGTATTTCAGATTCATGCACTAGAACGCCGATCTAGGATTACGTGTTATCGGAGTAGCCTGTCGCCTCGTCAACTCCCAATGACACTAGCCAACGCGGTCTGCTCTATAGCATGTCCTTCCAAGAGAGGTGTTCATTAGTGTTCTCATGAGCCTTCCACCAACGGGAATGTCACTGCACTCACCGTCCCGAGGGGACGCGGAAGACTGGACGGTGGTTAATAAACGAAATGCCGACTCCACTACTCCAACCTCCTGATCCTTTGTGCCATTGAAATGTGGTAGATGTGAAGCAGAAATCCCGTTGGAAGGTAGGGTTCGGTACACAATTTCAAGACAGCCGGCCTGTCTCGAAATTGTGTATGCTGCACCCATCGTTTTCCTTTGCAGGAATTCAAGAATATATAACAATTAGCGATTTAGGGTTTAGGGTTTAGTCGTTACATTTTGTATCAAAGTTACATATTTTGTGTATTGATATAAAACGATGTTTAATTACATTTTGAATTACGTTTCTTGTTGCGTTATGGTTAATAAACGACAAGTGAAAAACAATTAAAGACATAAAAATTTGACATTTTATAACATAGACATTGTGTTATGGAAACAATTAAACACATAATAATAATTCATAAATAAAAAAGTTGACATTTAATAAAACGTTATAATATACCCATTTAATAAAATTTGACATTTAAAAGTTTCACAATTAAAGACGTAATAATACTCATTTAGTAATATTAAATAAAACTCGTTTAATAAAAATTTGACATTTAAAAAATTTGACAATTAAAGAAATAATAATAATTCATAAATAAAAAAAAACTTTGTTATATTATATACAATTCATTTTATAAAAAAAATTGACATTTAATAATACTTATAAAAATTTGACATGTTATAATATGAATATGAAGATTTTAATAATAATACTTAATAAAAAAACATATGCACATTTTTTATTAAAAATATACACAATTCATTTTATAAAAATATGAAGTTTTATAATACTAACACAATTTTTTATAACAACATTTTATAAAAAAAAATATTAATTTTTTTATATAAATATTTCACAACTTCCCCATAAAAAACCATATCAAAATAAAGTTCCTTACATCCCAATCATTGGGTAATCATTGGTTGACACCCAATGATTGGCATTAATTAGATGGTAGGGAGCATTTTCAAACGTATTGGGCAATGAGGGGCGTATGGGTGGGGTCAGTTTGAGGCGTATTGGGCAATGAGGGGCGTATAGGGTTAGGGGATGTGTAGATACTTTTTGGGGGATGTGTGGATACCTTCACCGAATACAAAAATGAAGAAGGATCTTAGAACCATGTTATCATTGATCAAATGGAGCGATATATAGTTTCATATTGTACTTAAAGTATCATTTACATTACGACCATCAACGAGTTGAAACTTTATCCAAATACCTACTGAGAATTGGTTGTGTAGCTGTGATAAGTTAGTAACTACATATGCATTACGTTAGAATGTTGCAGAATCATGTGATTGGGAAGATGTATCCAAAACATAAACAGATGAAAAAAAACATACATTAAACATATCATATCAAATTTCAACACATACTTTTTATTCATTAATATTTGTGTCATGGCACAAATAAGTTACAGGTTAGGGCATTTGCGGGTTGGGACGTCACATTGTATGGCCAATATGGGAATATGTTGGTGGTTCAAGGGCAGATTGGGCTTATTAATATCGTTGTAGGCACAGAAACAGTTTTGATGGTCTTGTAAATCTTGGCAACAAGCTGAATTAGCATTTTCTATGACCTTTAGGCCTTCAATGCAATTTGGAATGTCCTGAAACGCGTTACATTCTTGAGCATCCGCTCTGGCCAAAAAAAAGATGAGTGCAGCAACGGTAGCAATAAGAAAAATTAACTTCTTCATTTTTAAAACTCGAAGATTTTAACTTTAGATAATTTGATAGAAAACTGAATAGATAACAACCATAGCATGATGTTTGATTTTTTTTTAATGAAAAAGGTTATATTAATTATACTTCTAAACTACACCAATAAATACTAAATTACACCTTATAGCATCATGTTTGATTAATATTTGTTAATGAAATCTCATCTCCGGTTAAATCGGCCTTTGTTGGTAGTAGAAACATTTTGGATAATCCTCTTTTTGTTGGTGAAACGTTGGCATGGGCAAAAAAATCGAAGACTAAGCTTCTCATTTTTAAAGTGTATTTCGAAAAGGCCTACGATTCTCTCAATTGGAAATTCCTTTTCAGGATGATGGAGAAAATGTCGTTCCCTGAAAAATGGATTATGTGGATCAAAGGGTTTCTCGAATCAGGCATGGGGTCGGTGCTTGTGAACAGGTCGCCTACTAAAGAGTTTAAGTACAAAAGAGGATTAAGACAGGTACCCCGCTTGCGGTATGCACATATAATGTATATATGTGTGGGCGCTCGGGGGGCAAAAGCAAAAGTGCACTAATTTTTAACGTTATTTTACTAATTTCGTGAAAATAACGTTAAAAGAGGGGATGGTTAATCATGCATCATGTGGTGGCGTTGATAGCCGAAAGACAAGGGGGTACATGCACCAATTGACGTTTGTCTCAATTGCTGAGTGTTATGTGCCTTATGTCCAAGGCTTGATGCAAAACCACAATCGAGCCGGGGGTCTCATTGGAAGCAGCCTCTCTATTCCTACAGGGTAGAGGTAAGGCTGTCTACATCCCACCCTCCTCACACTAGTACAGAAGTGAGCATTAGACGCGGTTAAAATAGTTTTTAGTCGCGGTTTCAAACCCCGACTTAAAATGCCGTGGCTAAAAATAGGTTGTTTATAAGACGCGGTTTGCTGAACCCTGTCTTAAAATAAACCACCGCGACTAAAAAGATGTTCATCCTTTTACAGAAATATTTTTAGTCAGCATTATGAACCGCGACTTAAAATCATTTTACAATTTTAGGAAAACTTTTTAGTCAGTGTTGGATGAACCGCGACTTAAAATCGTTTTACAATTTTAAGAAAGGTTTTAGTCGATGTTGGATGAACCGCGACTTATGACCAATGTTGTAAGCACAACAAATTATGCTGTCAAATTTCAAATAAAAATCTGTAGTAAAAAAGAGATACGTAAAAATGACATAATATGCAGTAAAAAAAATAATCTGCACTCCAACATAGACGTCAAATCCAATCAATCCTTTTATATATTCAACGTAGTCAAATCCGGACAAGTAAAAAGTGACCCAATACACATTCAACCCGAAAGTCTACAATATTAATTGGCAAAATAACAATTCACTACTTAATCTATTCAAAACCATAAACAAACTATATTTAAACTAAGGAATACCCAACCCGTCAAATAAAATTGGCATCAATTCCTTCAACGTCTTTTCTATATCTTCATCTTCATCTTCATCTGTAGCCACTTTCGTGTCGTTCCACATCTAAAAAATAGAAAATATTATAATCATTAGAAATTAGTTAACATCAACGAACAAATTGTTACAAACACATAACTACTTGTATGTGTGTGTGAGCATTTTTGCGCATGTTATCTTGTACATACTTATGCACATCTAAAATATAATTAAGAAATAGACTTACCTTGGGAAATTGCTTTTGATACACATTGACAAAGTCGAACATAGATTGAAGAGGTATATAGCCGCATTCCCATGTCTCAGCTTGTTGATTGCACTACAATAAATTAACAATTATTATTTATTAAAATTTTTGAAAATCAAACTAGAAAATAGAAAACAAACTTACATTAACCATATCAATTTCGCCACCATTTGCATCTGTTCACTAAATCAAAAGAATTCACCACCATTTGCATCTGTTCACAGTAGTGATTGTATCTTCGAACCACCTACATTTGCTTATAATATCAATTTCGGCTATCCAATTACAATTACAAGACACAATAACAAATTGACTGACTCAAATTCTACTTTATGAATGTGATTTTACTAAATACCTTTCTTTGTTTATTAAGAAGCTAACTGATAACTAGATTAACTAGAACACACAAAACCAAAAAGATTGTTAATATATTGTAAAGAAATCCCTGTTGATGACAATTGACACCAACAAGATTGTTGTTAATATATTGTAAAGAAATCCCTGTTGATCTCGTGACCTTTCTGTGTTTCCAAACAAGTATCAACTATTGTTGTTAATATATTCTCATATCTCTCTCATCTCGAAGGTGAAGAGAAAAGAGAAACAAAAAAATAAAATATCGGAACACTCACCGGAGCTCTGGCGGACCCTGTCGTCGCCGTCGAAACTTCATTATCATCATCACACCGTCGTCCATCACTACCATCATCATCAACAGAAGCACGGCCGGAGCCGGTCCGACCAACAAAATCAGGAGAATGAACGAGTGGGGGGGGGGGTGTTGGCTGTGCTTGTCGGAGAAGACCACCCCCACCGCCACCGGCAACCACCTCAGCCACCCTCAACACCCGATTACACGGTTGTCGGACTCCCCTGACGTCAGCTAGCCATCTTTTCCGATCTCTCTCTTGCTAGAAGCAGATGACGGCGGATGAGTCGTGCAGGTCGCGTGTGCTTGTCGCCGGCATTAATGACGATCGGAGGGGGTCGCACGACCGTCGGTGGTCTTCACCAGAGAAGGGTCGAGAGGGAGAAGAGGGAGCTTGGGTCTGGTGTGCGCTAAGATGGGCAGGGAAAAAGAAATTTAGGGTTTGAAATGAAGATAAGGGGATAACTACCCTTTTATACCTAGGGTTATATTAAGTGGGTTGGGCCAGGGCCCGTTAGCATGTCTTGAGCGGCCCAGTCATTCCCGAAGCCCGTTTTCCACACCCAAGTGTCAAAAATAAAGTTTTTGGAACCGAAGTGCTAAAAATTGTGTAGTATATCGTATTTAGACGCGTATGATCGTCGTCGCGTTAAAACACGTAAAATGTTCCGTCTGTCGTTTCTAACCCGTTTTTCGATCCGTTTTGAAGTGCTTTGATTCATAGCCACCCTACATCAAATCTGATTTAGTGCTCCAATTAAGATCTAAGGCATCTACTAAAATCGGTCAACTATTAGTTATTAATCAGAAGATGAGGCCTTAACTGAAACCATTTACCGATCGAAAAAAATCAAGGAAGATATATGTTCAAAGCTTACCCAGAGGTTATCGTTGTCGTTGTTACTCGTCAGGCTGACGGCTCCGCCATCAGTCGACGCCGCCCTTCTCTCTCTCGCTCCGTCACTTCTCTCTTTCTAACTCTTTCTCTCTCCTCCACGTTATCGCCGCCGTAAACCCAAACCGTCGCCGGACGGAGCTTCTCCGGTGGCCGGAGCTTCTCCAGTTGCCGGAGCGGAATCAGAGAGAGACGAGGGGTGTGAGTCTTGAGTGGTAACGAACGTTGTATAAAATTCGATGTTGAAGGATTACATCAAGCTGTATTGAGTGCTATCATATTGTAACAAAATATTACAAGTCATATATGCCCTAATAGAGCGTGTTGGGCCTTGATAAATCTTAATGGTCCGTTAAGGTCTTTATTATGTAACATTCGATGTTGGAGGGTTATATCATGTAATGTTGAATAATCGTGTATCGTAATGGACACTAACAAGTCATACAATCCCTAATAGACCATGTGGGCCTTGATATATCTTAATGGCCCAATTAAGGCCTTTATAATGTAACATCTGACGTTGAAGGGTTATACCACGTTGTATTGAGTGATATTATATCGTCACGAACAATTACAAGGCATACATGCCCTAATAGACTATGTTAAGCCTCAATATATCTTAATGGACCGTTCAGGCCTTTATTATGAAACATTCGATGTTGAAGGGTTACAGCACATTGTATTGAGTGCTATTATATCGTAATGAAGATTTACAAGTCATACATGCCCTAATAGACCGTGTTGGACCTTAATATATCTTAAAGGTCCGCTGAGACCTTTATTATGTAACATTCGATATTGAAGGGTTACATCACATTGTATTGAGTGCTATTATATGGTTCCCAAGAATACGAGTCATACATGCTCTAATAGACCGTATTAAGGCCGACATGGATTCCTATGATTTTTCTACGAAACTATTACATTCATTATTTTCCTACGGATTTTTGACGAATTGTTAAAATGAAACATATTTCGTAGGAATTGTGTCAGTATTTTCCTACACATTTCCTACAGATATATACAAATTTGATTTAAAAATAACATATATGTGTATGACAAAAAAATTATCCATTCCGTGAGTAATCTGTCGGAATTTCCAACACACTTGCTACGGAATTAATTTAGAAATGACATATATTTTTATTAAATAATAAAACTTTATATTTTAATATCGTTAATTTTATTCATTATAAATACTTTTTATGATAAATTGGATTCCGACGCATTTCCTACTAATGATTAAAATGAAAACGAATTTCGTAGGAATTGTGTCAGTATTTTCCTACACATTTCCTACGGATATATATAAATGTTTTTTAAAAATAACATATATGTGTATTACAAAAGGTATAGGAAGGAAAATGTATAAGGGGATGTGTGTTTGTTTGAGCAGGAGGTTGATGGTGGCCATTGGATCTATTTTTAATCAATGATCAACAACAAATCTGGAAGAAGCACACGGATTGAGCCCTTTAGTTATATTTTAAGTCAGGGGTTTGTAAACACCGTCTAAAGCTATGTAAGCATATTTTAAGTCGGGGTTTATATCAAAATACTTGAATTTTATTAGTGTTAAATTATATTTTAAGTCAGGGTTTGTAAAACACCGTCTAAAGCTATGTAAGCATATTTTAAGTCAGGGTTCGTAAGGATATTTCGTTAAGATCCTGATGTCATGAGATTGTGTGTGTATATTTAGACGGGGTTATGTGCATTACCGCGTCTAAAAACAAAATTGAACCCCGTCTAATGGTTACTTGTGTACTAGTGTCAGACCCTACCTTAGCTTTTGCTATTGGTGGGATATACTGAGTACGATGATGATGATGATGATGAGGAGGAGGATTAAGACAGGGCGACCCGTTATCCCCTTTCCTATTCATTATTGCTTCGGAAATAATCAGTTTGCTTATGAATCAGGCAAGCAGGCTGGGTCTTTTTCAAGGGTGCCAACTTCCTAATGGTGGTCCAAACATTACCCACCTGAGCTATGCGGATGACGTTCTTTTTATAGGGCTTTGGTTAGAAGAGAATGCTCTTGCTTTAAATCGGATGCTAAGATGGCTCAACCTGGTGTCCGGCCTCAAAGTGAACCGGCAAAAAAAGCAAAGTCTATGGTATTGGAGTCAACACCGACGAAGTGTCCCGTATTGCGAAGTTGATGAATTGTGAGGTTGGGTCTTTCCCGTTCATGTATCTTGGGATCCCGATTGGAGTAAATATGAAGAGAGCAAAATTTTGGCAACCGATTATTGATAGATTCGCCTCTAAACTATCAAATTGGAAAGCTAGATATTTATCTTTTGCCGGACGAGTAACTTTGGCTAAATCTGTTTTCAGAAGCTTACTTGCATATTTCCTTTCGATATTTGCGGCTCCTAAATGCATCATTAAGAAACTAGAGAAGATCAGAAGAGAATTTATTTGGGGCAAGACAAATTTTGGACACAAACTTAGATGGATTCGATGGGAGTTTATGCTAAAGTCCAGAAAAGCGGGCGGTATAGGAACTGGGGATATACAAGGATATAACCAGGCTATGCTTATTAAGTGGTGGTGGAGGTTAAAAGATAACCCAGACCAGTTATGGGATAAAGTGGTTGATGCTATACATGGAGGAAATAGTACTTTGACAATCGCAAGTGCTATCCCTTTAAAAAAATCAATCACTGGGATTTGGAAAGATATCGGATCGATCGAGGCGGCATTGTCAAAAATTTGTTTAAATATTAAAGATAACCTGGTTAAAGACGGCCCAAGGTGGAAATGGCGAGATAATCCAGAGGGTTCCTTCTCGGTGAAACAGGTGCGGTCTGACATTGAGAGGGCAACGATGAACGAGGAGCCTCCGGGTTTTGTTTATAGATGGAACAATTGGGCTGTCCCGAAAACAAATTATCTTTTGTGGAGAGCGTGTTTGGGGAAAATTGCTTCTAAAATGGGTTTAGCTCAAAGGGGCATACCGATTGGCGACACTATTTGTCTGCGATGTGGTATTCAAGATGAAAATCCGGATCATATTTTTGTGAACTGTTTATGGGCGCGAAGTATTTGGTGGAACATATTGGTGTGGGTTCGGATCCCATATATAGACAGGAACAATATGAAAGATCTTGTGCTTCATATTATTGAGAGCCCGGGCGACAAAATTTGGAAAAAAAGTTATTCAAACAGTGGCGATTGCAACAGTTTGGAGAATTTGGTAGGCTAGAAACCAAAAGGCGTTTGAAAACATCTTCATTCCGGTAAGCAAGACGATGGAGCAGGTAAAAGAGGATGCCTTCCAGTGGATTTGTAACCGATCAAATCTCAAATCGTCTAATTGGGAGAACCGGCTGGATTTCATTATTTTAGATATGAGGTAGTTTGGTTGCTTTTTGTTGTTTTGTTTTTCGTTTTGTATTTAGCCTCTGGCTAGCTCTTTATATATATATATATATATATATATATATATATATATATATATATAAAGTGAGTTTGCTGTTAAAAAAAGAAAAAAAAACTAAGCAGTAAGCACGTTTTTGGATGCATGCAGAATAATATTAATGAGGTAATTTTTTTTGAACGACAAACACAATTTATATATATATATAAGGAGGGGCTCATGCGAGAACCACCCTTATTGTGAGAACCTTGAGAACCAATGTGAACACAACCTAAAATAGCTAAAAAAACCTAACCCCCACCCCCCCTAAAAACCTAATCCCCCCCCCCCCCCAAGCTAAATGCTAAAAAAAAACTAAAAAAAACCTAACCCCACCCCCCCCCCCCACCAAAAAAACCTAAACCCCCCTCCCCCACCCCCCAAAAACCTAAACCCCCCTCCCCCACCCCCCAAAAACCTAACCCCCCCCCCCCCCAAGCTAAAATGCTAAAAACTAAACCGCCAAAAAACCTAAAAAAATAAAAAAAAATCTAAAATTTTTTTTTTGAATTTTTTAATATTTTTTATGTTAAAATCGCTACTTTTAGAAGCAAAAAAAAAAAATTAAAAATTTTTTTTTTTTTTTTGGCTTCGAAAAGTAGCGATTTTTTTATAAAAAATATTAAAAAATTCAAAAAAAAAATCTTTTGTGTGATTTTTAGCTATTTTTAGGCATTATTTGTGTGTTCACATTGGTTCTCGTGGTTCTCACAATAAGAGGTGGTTCTCACATGATCTTCTCCCTATATATATATATATCGAGCCAGCAAGAAACTGAGTAAAAAACATAAAAAACAAAGAACACAAGACAAAACAGATTAACGAGGTAATTAAAGTGAATATTCGGTGTAAGACTAGAAGGTATGGTGAGGTCCATCTCCATGAGGATGGGCTGCCACGTAGGCGCCACATCGTCGGCTCATGGGGGATGGGCCTCCTTCACTTTTGAGGGGGGTGGAGGATGGGGCTACCCCACCTTAATCTTTTATAATTTTCTATGTTTTTTATTAACTTAATAAATTCAACATAAAAAAACATAAATAAATTCATTTCATAACATAAAAAAATTACAATTCCTAAAAAAAAAAAACATTTCCGAAAATTAAAAAAAATTACATTTCCTAAAAAAAAAAAAAAAAAAAACATACGACGTCCATTTTTTCTTCACCTCTTCCTTCATCCTCCGATACACCTCTCGTTGGGATTGTTCGAGTTGGGATTGTTCGGGTTGGGGTTGTTCGGGTTGAAGGGATTCATGATTGTATAAAAAATGGGAGTGTTTTTTTTATAAAAATGGATGAGAGAATGGGAGAATAATGGAAGAAATGGATGAAAATTGTATAAAAACGGAAGAAAATGGTATATATTTAAAGTGGAAAAGTAATTTTTTTTATTAAATCTATCCGTTGGGCAACGGATATATTTTTGAATTTTGGCCCGTCACAATCGTCGTTGTCGCTGGGCTGCTGCTTTTGCCATTTTGGGATGGGGGGCGGTGTGGGGGACCCCTAATCTACTACCCCCCCCCACCCACCTAGTAATCGGCCATACAAGGGCCCCACACCAAGATTTGTTTTAATATTTAATTAGATCATGTTGTATCTTTAAGTGGCATATCATACATGAGGTAAGAGCATGGAATGGTTATAAGTAGTATACATGAGGAACTTGATCTCATATCTCACACACACAAACACTCCTCTTCCCCTTCCTCTTGTTAACGGCCGAAGACACCACCACACACCATCACCTTCATTCATCAAGTCTCATCCAATCCAAGTGTATACAAGGGTGCTAGAAGCAAGACAAGGAAGCTTGGTGGCTTTGGATCTTGAAGGACCTCTATTATTTTCTTTTATCCTCTTCATTTCTGCACTTGAATCATCCCTAGCCTTGTGCTAGTGGTAAGAACCCTGGTCTATCTATTTCACATCTATTTTAAGTGGTTAATGATGAATCATGATAAAAAACTTAAAGAACACTAAAGATCATAAGCATGAATATAAGCTTGTTTAATGAAGATACCTTGATGAATATAAGTTGTTATGCATGTTGATCATTGATTATTTGTAGAAATGATGTTGATCATCATATGATCTTGTTAGATCATGATTAAAAACATAATCTAGCAAGATGAGAGGATGAACTTGATGAAAGTGAAGGGATCATCCTTATGAAAATCATGAACTTGAAAGAAAACTTTGTTTTCTTGAAAAGTAATGAATAAAGTAAGATGTTAAACATATAGATCTAAATATTTATGAATAATTTTTAAAGTAACCAAGTTAAAAATATAAGTTTCATTAAATCTTGGTTCTTACATGAACAAATCCTATTTTAGTGGTTAAACAAATGTAAGAACACTAGTGAAACAAGAAGATTGCATAAAAAATATTTTTAGAAAATATGTTTTGAAGTTGTAAACATCCAACTTCTTTAAAAATGAAGTTTTTAAAGAAGTAAACACATTTTAAAGGGTAACAAGACTTACTAAGAATACTAGTAAGTTACTACAAATTTTTACAAATATTCAAGTTCATGAAATAGTAGAAAATGCATGATTTTGGCAAGATTGGTAAGTAAGGGTTGTTTGTTGATGATTGTAAGTTGATTGTGATGATTTTTACAAAAGAAAATGATATGCTTGAAAGCATGGAAACCTCCATTTTTAGGGGAAACTATGGCAAAATTTTCTAAAAATATAAACACTTAGAATAATATTTTTAAACAAATATTTACAAGTATATTGTAAACCACAAATTGTTACATAAACTTTGCCATAATTTTTTGTTACAAGAATACAAATATTGGAGGTTGGCTTTTATAAATAAAAGTGACTAAATATGTATTTAGGAAATATATATTTAGAAGACACCATGTGTGTGATTATTTGTATATTTTGTGTATTAGTTATATTATTTTAGGACTTGAAATATTATAACTTACAAAATACCAAGAAATTACTATCCAAAATATTACCAAAATTCCAAAGAATAAATATACAAGCTTACACAAAAATATTGGAGAACCAAACTATGAAATGAGACTTACAAAATATTCCAGGAGATTTATTCACAAAAAAATATTTTGGTAAATAATATTTTGGACACCAAAGAAATAAAAATATAATTTTTACACTTACTACAAGAGTATATCATATTTTTGACAATGAAAAAAAATATATTATATTTTTGGCAAGTATGAAATATATACTTTCTTGAAATTTTGGAAGATATGTTATTTTTTAGAAATATATATTTTCTTACATAAACATGAGATACAATACTTTTAGAAAAAATATACACTTTCTTAAATAAATGTGAAGTATGTCATATATTTTTCACGTGGACTTGAAAATATATTATTTTTGGAATTTATAAGGGAATACAAATATTTTTGCCAAAGAAAAATTATAAATAATTTTTCTAAGTAATATTCCTTAAAGTATATATTTTAGAAATATATATATATATAGGATTTTTATTAAGAATACTATTCCGGAAAATTTAATACGAAATTAAGTATAAAGAATACTTAATGAATACAATAAAAATACGTATCCTCGTATGTATAAACACACACCGGAATACGACCTCAAAACATGGCAAAATATACATGTATAAGATACCCCCATCCTTGGGAAGTATTATTACAATAATATTGGTTAACAATTATTCGAAAATTTATAAATGTAATTTAAGTTAAAACATTAATTATTTTAACAAATAATTATGTGACTTGGAATAATATCGAAGACACAAAAGAAACGTAACTCAAGTCCCCCTTTTCTTTTAACTGTTTTCGTTTTACGACTTCGGGGGTGATGTACATGTTACAAATGATTACGATTTCAAAGGATTTACAAATGAAATGAACTACAAGATCATGTGAAAGGGTAGGCGTTAGCTTGAGAACATTAATCCTTTAGAAGGACCGAGGGGCATGAGTGATAGATCTATTTGGGTGTTGCGAGCCCCACCCATGAGTCCGCAAGTTGGCTCATGTGGTGACTATGTCGTTCCAGCCGGGAGGCCCGGTGCGAAATTCGCAAAGGATTGAGCCTTCCTACACCGGTTCACACATGTTAATGTATTAGCTACACATTAATTGATTTGTTCATTTTCACAAACATACTTTCAATGATTCAAAGGTTTATTCACAAATACACACATGAACTCGCTCAACTTTTGTTGATGTTTTCAAAGTACATGTATTTCCGGGAATTAAAGGTGGATCTGGCGGGCGTTCGAAAGTTTCCAGTTTTGTAAGAATAAAAGATGTCATCCATGGTCTTGAGATTTGGTTTGGGTGTCCTATCCTGGTCAAGACACCACTCCCAAATCTTGGTTTTTATTTAAAGTCTTTTGATGAGTCCTTGTAAACTCTTAAACAATTTGCATGGGTTATAAAATTTGAATTTGGAGTCTTGTTTAAACAATTATGTTTGTGATGTTTTCGAATTTATTTAATGGATGACGATCTATGGTTTTATCATATAGATGTTGTTATGATTGAATGCGATGGTATTAAGAAAGTCACACCATAATCACGCTTCCGCAATATTCAGGGTGTGACAGCTTGTTATCAGAGCTTCGATTGTAGCGAACTAGGATTCCTTCTCGAGTCTAGACTATAATCATTAGGGCTCTCACGAAAATATTTTACAACATGTTTTCATTGCATATACGAGACGCCCAGATCCATGAAATAAATATTTTTACAAACAAAAGGCACAGAACACATTTTCAAAGTTTATGGTTATGGTTCAGTCTGGGAGGCTGGGTTGTTCAGTCTGGGAGACTGGGTGGTTCGTTCTGGGAGACTGGGTGGTTCAGTCTGGGAGACTGGGAGGTAGTTTGAGAGACTGGTTAGTTTAGTCTAAGGGACTGGTTGGTTTAGTCTGGGAGACTAGGTGGTATAGTCTGGGAGACTAGGAAGGATAGGAAGGATACATGATAACATGATTACACTGATTTGACTGCATGTTAAATGATAGATGTTAATATATGTGCATATGTTGTGATTGTTTTGTTACACACACTATGTCTTCGTCTGAGAGTGGACTGTCTGACACTATTGACCCCATGGATATTGTCTCTGACGATGAGATTATCCCTAAGCCAGAGATCTTTACCTCTGATACCGAGAGTGACCCGGAGATGATGTCCGACGACGACGAAGATTTTCAGCCATTTGCGCTGCCCGACTTTGGCGATGATGTACCGCATGCTGATGGTATCCCCGACGAGGATCCCTTTCTTATTACTATTCCTGTCCAGGGCCATCTCATCCTCGGACATCCCGATGGTGAGCATGTCGTGGGTCCGATCCTCGCCCCTCTGCCTCTTGCGGCCTTTCCTTTCGAGGATTTTCCTTTTGATGACTTGTTCGATGATGATGTCGATCTTTTTGTTGATGGTCCCCTTGATGATGCCCAGGGTGATGGAGAGATGGCGAAAGATGACACTGCTGCCCCACTTCTTGAGATCCCTGTTATTGAGATTTCTTCCGATTCCAGCTTACACTCTGTCTCAGACTCTTTTGCGTCTGTGACTTCCTCCGCCTTACAGGCAGTTGGTTTGCGACGTTACGCCACTGATACCGATGACGATACAGCCATGTCAGCTGCACCGATTCCTCCACATGACGTTGAGCCAGGACTTGAGCTTGATTTTATTCCTATCGATCAGCCTGTTGATGCACCTGCTGATCCTGAGCCGATACCCACTCCTGAGCCTTTGCCTGATTTTGATCCTATCCCTTTTGGCACACCTGACATTGCACCACTCATACCAGATCCGGTTCCTGCACCCGGTGACCCTCTTGTTATCGAGCCCGTTACTCCCCCACATGCACATGCACCTGCTGACGTTGCTTCTTTTCATTCGATTGAGTCAAATGTACACCGTACTGACATACCTATCACTTACTTTCAGGACATACCTGCACCCCGTCCAGGGGAAGGCCCTTCTAGCCAGCAGCTGAGACACGAGAGTCGTGGCCAGGCTGCTGGCTAGAAGGGCCTTTCCTTGGACGGGGTGCAGGTATGTCCTGCAAGTAAGTGATAGGTAAATCAGTGCGGTGTACATCAGACTCAATCGGATGAAAAGAAGCAACGTTAGCAGGTGCATCTTGATACGTGGTTGAAAACCGGTGTTCGTTATTGTGTAACTTTATGTTTTTACATAAGTTTTAATCTTGAATGGCCTACTTTTAATCAAAAATGTGTTTTGCAGGTTTGATGGAGTTTAAGGAGCTTTTCGGGAGCTTTACGGGTCATCGGGTCGAAAACCGGAGCATCGGGACGCGTTATGGATCAACCGGGAGTGCAAGAATCGAAGTTTGGAAGATTGGTACTCTAGAGGCCGTCAGCGCCGGGGGTATACCCGTCCCGGACGGGCCCCATAAAGTCCCGTCAGCCAATCATGCCCGTATCCAGTTAAATAGGCCGTCGGCCACTTTTGTGATTTTGGGAACCCGTCGGCGACGGGGTCGACCTGTCGGCGACGGGCGGTACTTTTGCCAAACGCGAAATTGGTTGAATAGGAGATTAAGCTCGATTTCTATTGGTTGGGGAGTATTGAAGACGGGGGTTACACTCAAAATTGAGTTTGAAAACTGGTTCTTGGAGCCTAATTGGAGATATCCATCACCTACCAATCCATCTTCTTCAACACACATCACCCGAATCAAGAATCATCACCATCATTCTTCACAATCCCCAATTCCTCCATAACCCTAATTCTCCATCCATTCACCACTTCACCATCATCAATCATTCCATAAACCCTAATCATCCACCATTCCTTCATCCTACAAGCTTCAAGATGACATCATTCGCGTTCCAATCATCCGGTGATCAAGCTTCTTCAACCATGAGCGGCTAATCATCTCGCTTTCACCCCGGTGTAGGTAGTTGTTAATTCTAGGGTTTCGAATTGTTCTTGTTTCAACTTAGTGACAATTTGTGTTTGGTTTTTGAAACTTTTGACAATAGTGTTACATTTGTTGCGAATTCGTAAATTGTCGAACGATGTTAAAAGTTATGACTTTGCGAAATGGTGATATATAATTGTGCATTGTCGTTGTTAGGATTTACTTGTGTTGATTACAAAGTGTCTTTTTGTCCGTTCTTCAGGACGTTGATAGTTAGTAGCACCTAAGTCACGGTACACTAAATCCGTTAATCGAATGCATTTGAGTTGAAACTAAAACTTGTAGAAATCCTAGGTTAGCAATTACCGAAACCAAGCGTGATTCCTTTTTATTATTATTGTTCTAGTAACCATTTTTCTTGCAATCGTTAATTAGTAGTTGTTAATCATTCTCATCAATTCATTTAGTTAAAAATCATATCTCTCAATTAAACAAAAACACAAAATTATTCTAGTAAGCTTCATAATCGTGACACTTTGAATAATTCAATCGAATCCACACACAAACCACATACTCTTCGTGGTTCGACCCCTTGCTACCACTAACACATTGTTAAGGGTAATTTGGGCTTATAAATATTATCTTTGACCGGAGCGTGACACTTCGATCAAATTTTGGCGCCGTTGCCGGGGAGTGCGTGTGCTTTGTGTTTGGATATTGTTTGAATTTGCGTGATTATCTGTTTAAGTTGTTTAGCTTTCTTTTTGTACTTGTCTTTTTCCTTGTTACGCGGGGTGTGTTACTTGTGCAGGTTACAGGTAGTGCATGCATACGCGGAACTCCGGGAGGACTTCACCGTTAGTCTACGAACCGGAAATCGAAAGAGTCGCAAGAAGGAACCTAGCAAGCCGGTTAGAAGCAACTCTTGCTTCTAATCACACCAACCAAACACCACCACTCACACCGACCATTGAAACCGATTCAATGGCTAACCACAACTCAAACCAAAACCTCAATCAAAATCAATTCCAATCCCGAGGAACCTTTTATCCCGCCCAAAACGTCCAACCTATACCTCAAGAGCAACCGGGCAGTAACGTTAACGCTAGACCACCCACACCACCTTTCAGAAACCAAAATCCCAATAACACCCAACGAACACCCCAACAACAAACTCTCCATCGAGAAGCTTCTTTACCTACCAACTTTGATGATCGGAATGTCAACTCCGATCGTAGAGGTAATCGTGATCGTGGCAATCCCGCGGATGAAGACCCATTTTTCAATATCGATGATTTGAGGAATGCAATCCCCGATGATGAACCTTATAGTGTTCCCGGTTATCAATCGCCGGAACATGTAAGCATTCATACGGAAAACTCGGATGATGGGGGTTATTATGATGATCGAGTGGACGATGATGAAGATTGGGGATACATCAATCAGGGTAATGTCTACCGTGCAAAAGAGTATGAAGATGAAGAGTTTGGCTATCAAAATGCCAACTACGTTGGGGATGACGATTATGGTCATGGGAATAGAAGGAATGACGGTTACGAGAATAACCGCCAACCACGAAACAACAACCAAAGGAATCGAAATGACGGGTATTATAATAACAATAATAATGGTAACCCTAATCGGATTCCTCGTTTCGTGGGAGGTGGCAATCAACGAGGTAATCAAGGTAGGAATCAAGGAAGGGATGAGAGAAAGGATGAAAGAAGAAACGAAAGGAGAGATGATAGAAGGGATAACCGAAGAATGGGTGATCAAGAGGTTAACGGTCCTTATCGTCGTCAACAACCTCCACGGGGAGTGAATGACCGTTTCAGGCCGATTGTTACCGAAAATGATTCACCAATCGTTTGTGATCGAAGGATGTTTGATTGTAAACCCCATTACATCAACATACTTCCTCATTTCAATGGGAGATCCAACGATGAGCCGTATACGCATTTGGCGGAATTTTCTTCGGTTTGCAACACTATCGGGGGGCATAACTTTGCACTAGAGGTAGTTAAACTTCGCTTATTCCAATTCTCATTGAAAGACAAAGCGAAGCAATGGTTCCTTACCCTCCCGGCCAATAGCATCCGCACATGGGGAGAAATGCAACAAGCGTTTCTAGATGAATACTATTCTATGGCGAAGACCGATGATGCTCGTGATGAAATTAGGTCTTTTCGCCAATTATCGGGTGAGCCGTTGCATGAAGCGTTCACTCGATTCAAAGAAATGATGCGGAGATGCCCACATCATCAAATCGAGAAGTGGGAGTTGGTTAAGTGCTTTGTACAGGGTCTAGATGATAACACATGGAACCGACTTGAATCAACAAGCAATGGGACCCTTCTAAGCAACCATGAAGATGATGATTGGGAGTTCTTGGAACGGATGAGTAAGCGTTCGAAAGAGAAAGAATCGGCCGATCAAGCCAAGAAGCATCCCGTTTCCCGGTCACTTCCCGATCTCGATTCTAAAGATCAGATTTCCACCTTAGAACGGGAAATGGCTCGAATAAAGAAAAAGGAAGTAAATGCGGTTCAATTCGAGGTATGTGAAGATTTTGGTGATATTGGGCATAGAGCGGAACAATGTCCAACGGGGCCGAGTGACTACACGGAGGAAGTCAACCAAGTGTATGGAGATAGGAAGCAATATGACATGAACTCCAACACTTATCATCCGGTTTTGAGAAATCACCCTAACTTCCGATAGGGTAATGCTTCAAATCAAATGAACCCGAATTTCCAATCGGGTAATCAAGGAGGTCAAAGCGGGTCATCATATCAAAACCGCCAAGGTGGTAACCAAGGAGGTTATCAACGAAATTACAACCAAGGGTACCAAGGTAGGGACAACAATTACCAAGGTGGGTACCAACGGAATTACAACAATCAAGGCGGTAATGGAAGCGGGTCGAACAATCAAACCGGTGGCGATGATTTGAGTGCCAAAATGGATGCTTTGCTGAATATGCAAAAAGAATCTCAAAACAATATAAAAGAATCTCACCATGATATTAAGGAGATAAAGAAGACAAACGATATTCGGGATAAAGCACATGAGGTATTGGCAAAGCAAGTGGGCCAACTCGCGGAGGAAATGGCTCAAATAAGAGAAAGCATGGGGAAGCTTCCAAGTGACACAACGGTAAACCCTAAGCATCAAGGGTCAAGTTCAAGGAACACACGTGAGGTACATTTAAATGAAATTTCTTTACGTAGTGGTCGAGTCATAGATAATGGTGTCAAACCACGATCACCCCAGTTTGTTGAAGGGGTGGTGGAAGATGCTAGTGAAGATGAGAATGAGGATGGTAAAACGGGTCAAAATAAAAATGACTTGAAAAAGAAGAATAACCTTCCCGTTGTGACCATCCCCGTCCCCAAGGCTAAGGAAAAGGGTGTGGAGGCTAATACCGCCCCTTATCCCGAAGCATTGAAGGGACCCATAAAGAAAATTGTAAACAAAAGAGGTCCACAACAAGAAGAGTTGTTGGAAATTTTTAAACAAGTAAAAATAAATTTACCTCTTTTGGATGCAATTAAACAAGTACCTTCTTATGCTAAGTACTTGAAAGACTTGTGCACTCAGAAACGAACTCACAAATTTCCAAAGAAATTAGATTTAACCGAAAACGTGAGTTCGATTCTCTCGGGTGCACTTCCACCTAAGCTCCAAGATCCGGGTGCGCCTATCATTTCAATTCAAGTAGGCGATTTCAAAATCAACCGGGCACTTCTAGATCTTGGTGCTAACGTGAGCATTCTACCGGGTAGTTTGTACGACCAATACGAGTTTGGCCCACTTCAATCGTCAAACACCACCGTGGTGTTAGCTGATTTGACACCCAAACTACCCCGTGGAGTTGTTTCGGATGTGATAGTGAAAATCGAGGATTTTTACTATCCGGTGGATTTTCTAGTACTTGATTATGTGGCCAAGGACCCAACCAAACAACCTACGGTGATTTTGGGTCGACCGTTCTTAGCAACTGCAAATGCTCAAATTGACTGCAGAACAGGAACGGTTGACATGACATTTGGAAACCGAAGGTTGAGGTTGCATGTTTTTTTCGGACTTATGAACCCTCCAGTTGATGATGAATGCTATATGGCAGACATTGTTGACACGTGTATACCTCTTTGCGACACAGTCGTGCATGGGGAAAACACAATGGAGGATTGTTATATGTTTGACAGGTCACAGGTGGAGGTGGAAAGAAGCATAGACGAGGAAGTGAAGAGTTTGGAGGTGCTTGCGGTTCGAGAAGGAAAACCGACATGGACGCACCAAGTTGAAAGTTTACCGGAGAGCATTGACACTAAATTGAAGCCGTCTTTAGTAGAGCCTCCGGAGGTTGAGTTGAAGGCATTGCCGAAGCATCTTAAGTATGCTTATGTTGGTGAGGGCAATACACTCCCGGTTATTATTGCATCAAATTTAACCGTGTTGCAAGAGGAAGAGTTGATGGAGGTGTTGGTCACCAATCGGGCGGCGATTGGATGGACCATTGCGAATTTGAAGGGTATTAGTCCCTCGGTGGTGATGCACAAAATCATCACGGAAGAGAATGTGACTCCCGTTCGAGATGCACAACGGAGATTAAATCCGAATATGCGGGAGGTGGTGAAGAAAGAAGTGCTGAAGTGGCTTGATGCGGGTATCATTTACCCGATCTCGGATAGCCAATGGGTGAGCTCAACACAGACGGTTCCCAAGAAAGCGGGTATACAAGTGGTAAAAAATGACGCAGGTGAAGAGGTAGCCACCTGGCCGGTAACCGGGTGGCGAATTTGTATTGATTATAGGAAGTTGAATACCGCAACTTCCAAAGATCATTTTCCTTTACCTTTCATAGATCAAATAGTTGAGAAATTGTCGGGGCAAAAATTTTATTGCTTCTTAGATGGCTATTCCGGTTATAACCAAATTGCCATCCATCCGGAAGATCAATCAAAGACTACGTTTACATGTCCCTACGGTACATTCGCATTTAGGCGAATGCCGTTTGGATTATGTAACGCTCCCGCCACCTTCCAAAGGTGCATGATGAGTATCTTCTCAGATATGGTGGGAAAGTCTTTGGAAATCTTCATGGATGATTTCTCAATTTTTGGATCATCTTTTGAGGCTTGTTTGGACCAACTAGATAAAGTGTTAAAAAGATGTGTTGAGACTAGTTTGGTCCTAAGTTGGGAAAAGAGCCATTTCATGGTTCAAGAGGGAATCGTATTGGGACACGTGGTGTCAAGTCGTGGGATAGAGGTCGATCGCGCAAAGGTACAAGTTATATCTACTTTACCATATCCCACGATTGTTAAAGGTGTTAGGTCATTTCTAGGTCACGCGGGGTTTTATAGGCGGTTTATTGAGGGTTTTAGTGATATAACAAAGCCTTTATGTAATTTGTTGTTAAAAGACCAACCGTTTGATTTCAATGAAAATTGCCAAAACGCTTTTAACAAATTAAAAGAAAAATTAGTCGAGGCCCCAATCTTGCAATCGCCAAATTGGTCTTTACCTTTTGAAATTATGTGCGATGCAAGCGATTATGCGGTGGGGGTCGTGTTGGGGCAACAGGTTGACAAGAAACCCGTTGCCATATACTACGCAAGTAAGACTCTTTCGGATGCACAATTAAATTACACCACCACCGAAAAAGAGCTACTTGCGGTAGTATATGCATTGGATAAATTTCGGTCTTATATATGGGGTAGTAAAGTGATTATCTATTCTGATCACACTGCAGTTAGGTACCTCATGGAGAAGAAGGGTGCAAAACCGAGGTTAATCCGATGGGTGTTGTTGCTCCAAGAGTTCGATTTGGAGATACGGGACAAAAAGGGTATCGAGAATGTGGTAGCGGACCATTTGTCCCGGTTGATGGTCGAAGAGGATCCAAAATCCTTAGAGATCAATGAGTCTTTCCCAGATGAGCACATAATGAAATTAGATAAATTGCCATGGTATGCTAACATTGTCAATTATCTTGTTACAGGTGATATGCCAGCACATTGGGATAGACGGAAGAGGCAACACTTCATGTCTCAAATCAAGTATTACCGGTTGGAAGAACCGCACTTGTGGAAGGAATGTGCGGATCAAGTGATACGGAGATGCATAGACGATGAAGAGATTCCAAGTGTGTTGCAACATTTACACTCGTTTGCATGTGGTGGCCATTTTAGTGGTCACAAAACGGGTCACAAAGTGTTGAATAGTGGCCTTTATTGGCCTACTATTTTTAAAGATGCTAACGAGTTTTCAAAGAATTGCATAGAGTGCCAGAAAATAGGGGGTATTTCAAAAAGGGATGAGATGCCCATGCAACCAATCCTTGTAGTCGATGTTTTCGATGTGTGGGATATTGATTTCATGGGCCCATTCCCCAATTCCTATGGCAATTTGTACATCTTGGTGGCCGTTGACTATGTGTCAAAGTGGGTTGAAGCAATAGCCACCAAGACGAACGACCACTCCGTAGTTTGTAATTTCGTTCAAACCAACATTTTTCAAGGTTTGGGATTCCTCGTGTCATTATAAGTGATGGAGGATCTCATTTCAAGAACTTTCGGTTTGGGAAACTCTTAAAACGGTTTGGTGTTGACCATAGGATTGCTACCCCCTATCACCCGCAAACAAGCGGGCAAGTTGAGGTGTCAAATAGGCAAATCAAAGAGATTTTGCAAAAGACCATGCGGGCGGACCGTAAGGATTGGTCAATTAAGTTGAACGATGCTTTATGGGCCTACCGTTATGTTATCACCCGGGTCGGACAATTGGGTGATGTTACTATCGAGGACCCAAAGGATGGGGTACGGCAAACGGTAAATGGTCATCGGCTAAAACCGTTTCTCGACGGTGACGAAAAGATAGATGAAAACAAAGAATCGGTGAGCTTCGTGGCAAGCATTTCGGTTTATGAGGTCGAATGAAAAGGACAGGTAACATTTCGTGTAAAGTTATGTACAATTATTTAATTGTTTGAGTGTTTTTGATATAATCGTTTCCGTTTCATGCTAACCCCGTTTGATTATGTGAAGTCCGGATGTCCCGAGCAAGTTTTGAAGACGTAAGTATGTTTTTAAGCTTTATTTGGTGCATTGAGGACAATACACGATTTTTCGGGGGGTGGTAGAGCCGTTAACGGTTTATGGTATTTAAAAACTTAAACTTATAAAAATTTACAAAAAGATTTTTAGTAATTTTTAGGAATTTTTAATGTATATAGTCCCTTTATTAAAAATCCTTAAAAATCTTCCAAAAAAAAAAATTTTTTTTGAAAAATAAAAAATTGGTAAACCACAACCCGTCGGCGACGGGTGTAGTCCCGTCCGGGACGGGCAACAGAAATACCCGTCGGGTGAATTTTCCCGTATCCAGGAACATAAGGCGTCGGCACAACACCCATTTTTCCTTGCCCGTCGGCGACGGGTTGTCTATTTTGCTCCGACCCAGCTTCGTTTTTGCACATGTAAACCGAACCAAACACCTTCCAAACTCCTCAAAACCTACCCAAAACTCAATAATACATTACCTACTTGACCCACATCCATAACAACCTGATTTCCTTTCATCCACATCCACAAAATAACTGCCATCTCTCTCCTCCCACTTCATCTTTTCCATTATTCCCTCAAGAACCCTAGCAATCTTCAAGTTCTCATAACTTTCTCAAATCTCTACCAAATCAACTGATTTTTAGGTCCATCTTGTGTAACGTTTCGAGAGAAACAAAACCCCCAACACGGTTTTCATCAATTCTTGCTAGTTTGCAAGATCTCTGGGCGTGTAACTTAGGGTTTTTGAAGGGGTGTTCATCAATCTCTTTGCTTTACATCTTTTCATAGTTTTTCTTGTTCCAACAGCACAAAGGTATGGATTCTCATTAATTTTATGCATGATTATCATATGTTCATTGTCTTTCTTCCTAAATTTTAAACTTTTTAGTTTAAGAGTAGGTTGTTTAGACAATGTATGTTGCTCTAGCATGGATTTGAGTATAGTTGGTTGTTTTGGATAGAATTTGAGCATGTTATAACTATAGTGAAGTAATTACACTTGTTATATACATGATTGAACATGAAGGTGATGTTGAATATATTGTTGAAATTGTAAGATTAACAAGAAAATTGATAAGTATATGATAAAATTGGCGACTTTGGAAGTTTAAAAATGCAATTTTTCATTCACTTGTTAATTAAGATTTCAACATCACATATCATGTTCAAAGTTTGAGAGTTTAATGAAGGTTGAGTTTATATTGATATGTTGCTTGTTTGTGATTGTAGTTATGGCTGGTGGTAAGAGACAAAAGACTACCGGGCAAGCTTCATCATCGGGTGTGGGTTCTTCTTCCGGTTTAATACCGAAGAAGTGGGAGCAGCTAAGCTCCGTAGAGGAGAATGATGCGAGACTGTATAGGCAGGATTGGGAGTGGGTAAAGTTCAGGGATAGTCGTAGCGCTCAAGTTTGGGATGAAGAGAAAAACAAACCATTATCAGGCTATCAGGATAGGAAGTTGGAGGCTAAGTTATGGAAGTGGAAGATGGTAAACAATGTGAACACTTCAGTTCCGGAAAGGGTGGTGAACGTGGAAGAGTTTCGACAGATTGGGATTGTGCAGATGTTCGAACGTTTAGGTTGGGAAAGAGTCCTTGACTGGTGTGAAGACAACACCTCCCGGGTGTATTTAGCGGAGGTGTGTGAATGGTTATCCACCTTGAAGTTCATGAACAAGAATGATCCCCCAGTGCAGTGGAAATTGGTGGGAAAGACTACCCGAGGGAACATGACAATGTCCTTCGAAACAATGAATTGTATTGCGCGTTTCGACTCCTTGGGAGTGCAAGCATATGATTACCCACCCATTGAGCGTTTTTTGGATAATCGCATGAACACTGATGACCCCGAGCAAATGACAGCGGCTATCTTACCATACAATGATGGGGGAGAAGCCAAAAGAAACCAAATGACGATTGAGGGAAAGATTCTCCAAGGGATTTCCCTCGAGAACGTTTTGGTGAGGTTTGGCGATCGAGGAGGTGTTAGAGCGAGTGACTGTAGGGTGGTACATTCATTGTTATACGGGACTCCTACGCTATCTTGGAGGAACATAGTGATGATGAACACATGGGCTACTCGGGAATCATCACAGAGGCGTTTCATCCCATATGCACGCCTCATTAGTGCCATGATCGTTCAGCAAAATTGTCTTCCACAAGAATCACTATGGGTGGATAAACCGTTGGAAGAAATTAGCAAGGCCTCAATGAAAAAGAATTGGAAAATAGAGGTAAAGCTCTCGGGAAACAAGTATGTGGTGACCGACATGATGGGTCATAAATATGAGTTTCTTTCTTCAGGGGCACCACTAGAATCGGAAGAAGATGAAGAGATGGGTGATGAAAGGGAGGAAGCTGCAACCTCTGGTCCACAAAGATCCAGACAAAGATACATGAGGCCGCATAGAGAAATTAATGCAGATGTGGCGGGTTTTGTGACCATGAGACGGGTGCCCTCCTACAAAAATTTTGATCGGGGACAGCAAGAGATATATGACAATGTCTCTGCTTGCATAGGTGAAGGCCGAGAGTATAACCGAAGGAGGGAAGGCTGGGAGGAAACACATGGATCCCAAATGCAGGAGTATTGGGCAGCTCAAGCAGCCCATCGGGAAAGAATGAATAAGTTTGTGGAGGAGTAACAACTGTTCCAAGCAATGCAGAGGTCGCAAATGGAACAGTTGGTGAAGATGCAAGAGGATGAGGTAGCCCGTAGACAGGCACGGAAAGAAATGGAAGATAAAGCAAGGCATGAGCGCAACACAATTGAAGATAATCGGTGGAGTGCTTTATATGTCTCACAAGAGATGGTTATTAATAATGCCAAAATCTTACACGATCAAGAAAGACATAGAAGAGACTATATGGCCGACCTTCCTTATGTTGAACATCCGGGGTGGACCGACTACTCCAACCTCCCCATTCCACAAGGCCCTTCCGACCCGACTCCTCATTGGCCCTAAGCGGTAGGGTCTAGTTTTATCCCGATTCCGTACCAACCGCCGCCTCAAGGGGAGCAGAGTCCCCTCGATAACTATAGGGAGATGTTCGAGGCCCTCACTGGTTATCAATACCAGCCGAACCCGCCACTTGATCCAAACGAGCGATATCAACGGTAGAGGTATGGTATGTTTTGTGTTGTTGTTGTTGTATACTTTGATTTTTATTTCTTTGTCGTTTTTATTTAATTTCTGCCTAGTTAAATGAACGTTGTGGGTGTGTTCCCTATATAACCCTCACGAGACCTCTCGTCCTCCCAAGCTATTGGGGGGTTTAAAAGGGCTTGTTGCATAAGCTAAATGCAACCGTGATTCCTACGAAAGTGAGTTAGGTTTGTTGTTGTTGTAAATTATTTTCCACATAAATCAAAGTGAAATAACGCATGGCTTGGTAATGTGTTTCATAAAAAGGGTAGAACTAGGTAACTAACAAATTTTGATGGTTGTGAGAAGCATGCTTCTACACAAGGATTAGAATTTGTAGGTACAACATGTTTGCGGGACAACCGTTTTTATGAAGAGACGAAGGAAATATGAGTATCAAGCGACAAAAATCAGGTGCATGTGTTTCCTTTTACTTTGATTCTTAGTTAGGAATAAGTGGATTGTATTTTTTATTTTATTTCCGGGGTGAAATTTGGGAAGGTTTGTCGTGTCACATCCCTTGTGCATTTTTTTTTAAACTCTAGTTCCTACACATTGAGGACAATGTTTACCTCAAGTATGGGGATGGGGGAGTAGTAAAATTTTTTATTTTGACCCATTCATTTAAACACTACACATTGAGGACAATGTTGACCTCAAGTGTGGGGATGGGGGAAAATTTCAAAAAAAATTTCAAAAATTTCTTGTTTCAAAAGCGATCTTAAAAGCACAAGTAACCAAGTCAACGAAGGATGGCACAACCCATTTGGTCTTTTGTCATGGTTAAGTTCAAATTAATAGCATGACGGGTATTTAGAAGGTGGTTATTTGGGAATAATCCGCCTAAGAAACTAGTATATCATGCATATCACATATCATACCCTTATACGTGAGGTTTGAGCCACTTTGATAGCATAGAATTGCATTTATATGTTTCTTTGTTGAGTGGACCATTAGTCACGTATTGTAGAACTTGCAACTTTTGATACGTTCGAGACCATAGACCGAATACAAGCACAAGAATGATTAAGGCATTAGGCAAACCTTTTCTTTTTACACCATTTTTATATCCTTACCCAAAAATTATCCCCTAGTAGCCAACTTTGAGCCTAAACCCTTCGTTTGACAACCCATTTAGCCCATAACCATAAGCCTTTTCTTTTTTTAAACCCGTGTGATGAAAATTCGATTATAGGAGTTTAAATTGTATAGTTGTGATATATATATATATATAAATCAGAAAATGTCGTGAAAAAGAATGAAAAATTATTGAGAAAAATCCAAAAATAGGTGTTTCTAGTTATTGAATAAAAGGAGAAAATCGTTGCCTTGGAGTGATGTTAGAGTTTGCTTGAGTTTAGAATAGCTGCTTTGTAATAAAAATCGAATTTTCATCACCTTAGCCACTTTAAAGTGTCCTATTCCATACCCTTAGCCTAGCCCCGTTACAACCCTTCAAAGACCTTCTGACTTGTGCTTAGTATTCGTGATCGGTGGTGGAGAATGATTGAGTTGCAAGCCTATGCGGGTACGTGTTCTAACCGGTTTTGAGCGTTTAATTGATTGAAGTGCTAATACATTATATACATTAGCTGAATTATAAGCCGAGTGGAGAGAACATTGTGAGGGATATGCATGACTTGTTAGTTTTACGGGCGGGTTAATCTTGGATAACCATTATTATATGTGATTATTCACTTTACCGGTAAATATGCGGAAATTGTAAAGAATGGGAACTTTTGTATGACAATAGACCTTAACCTTTGTCTCGGGAATGGGATGTGTATTCGTTGTTCGACCCACGTGAAAGTGAAAAACAGATTTGCTTGAGGGCAAGCAAAAGACAAGTGTGGGGATGTGATACGTGGTTGAAAACCGGTGTTCGTTATTGTGTAACTTTATGTTTTTACATAAGTTTTAATCTTGAATGGCCTACTTTTAATCAAAAATGTGTTTTGCAGGTTTGATGGAGTTTAAGGAGCTTTTCGGGAGCTTTACGGGTCATCGGGTCGAAAACCGGAGCATCGGGACGCGTTATGGATCAACCGGGAGTGCAAGAATCGAAGTTTGGAAGATTGGTACTCTAGAGGTCGTCGGCGACGGGGGTATACCCGTCCCGGACGGGCCCCAGAAAGTCCCGCCAGCCAATCATGCCCGTATCCAGTTAAATAGGTCGTCGGCCACTTTTGTGTTTTTGGGAACCCGTCGGCGACGGGCGGTACTTTTGCCAAACGCGAAATTGGTTGAATAGGAGGTTAAGCTTGATTTCTATTGGTTGGGGAGTATTGAAGACGGGGGTTACACTCAAAATTGAGTTTGAAAACTGGTTCTTGGAGCCTAATTGGAGATATCCATCACCTACCAATCCATCTTCTTCAACACACATCACCCGAATCAAGAATCATCACCATCATTCTTCACAATCCCCAATTCCTCCATAACCCTAATTCTCCATCCATTCACCACTTCACCATCATCAATCATTCCATAAACCCTAATCATCCACCATTCCTTCATCCTACAAGCTTCAAGATGACATCATTCGCGTTCCAATCATCCGGTGATCAAGCTTCTTCAACCATGAGCGGCTAATCATCTCGGTTTCACCCTGGTGTAGGTAGTTGTTAATTCTAGGGTTTCGAATTGTTCTTGTTTCAACTTAGTGACAATTTGTGTTTGGTTTTTGAAACTTTTGACAATAGTGTTACATTTGTTGCGAATTCGTAAATTGTCGAACGATGTTAAAAGTTATGACTTTACGAAATGGTGATATGTAATTGTGCTTTGTCGTTGTTAGGATTTACTTGTGTTGATTACAAAGTGTCTTTTTGTCCGTTCTTCGGGACGTTGATAGTTAGTAGCACCTAAGTCACGGTACACTAAATCCGTTAATCGAATGCATTTGAGTTGAAACTAAAACTTGTAGAAATCCTAGGTTAGCAATTACCGAAACCGGGCATGATTCCTTTTTATTATTATTGTTCTAGTAACCATTTTTCTTGCAATCGTTAATTAGTAGTTGTTAATCATTCTCATCAATTCATTTAGTTAAAAATCATATCTCTCAATTAAACAAAAACACAAAATTATTCTAGTAAGCTTCATAATCGTGACACTTTGAATAATTCAATCGAATCCACACACAAACCACATACTCTTCGTGGTTCGACCCCTTGCTACCACTAACACATTGTTAAGGGTAATTTGGGCTTATAAATATTATCTTTGACCGGAGCGCGACACTTCGATCACATGTGCATGTGGGGGAGTAACAGGCTCGATAACAGGAGGGTCAGCGGGTGCAGGAACCGGATCTGATATGAGTGGTGCAATGTCAGGTGTACCGAAAGGGATAGGATCAAAATCAGGCAAAGGCTCAGGAGCGGGTATCGGCTCAGGATCAGCAGGTGCATCAACATGCTGATCGATAGGAATAAAATCAAGCTCAAGTCCAGACTCAACGTCATGTGGAGGAATCGGTGCAGCTGGCATAGCTGTATCATCATCGATATCGGTGGCGTAATGTCGCAAACCAACTGCCTGTAAGGCGGAGGAAGTCACAGACGCAAAAGAGTCTAAGACCGATTGTAAGCTGGAATCGGAAGAAATCTCAATAATAGAGATCTCAAGAAGTGGGGCAGCAGTGTCATCTTCCGCCATCTCTCCATCACCCTGGGCATCATCAGGGGGACCATCAACAAAAAGATCGACATCATCATCGAACAAGTCATCAAAAGGCAAATCCTCGAAAGGAAAGGCCGCAAGAGGCAGAGGGGCGAGGATCGGAGCCATGACATGCTCACCATCGGGATGTCCGAGGATGAGATGGCCCTGGACAGGAATAGGAATAAGAAAGGAATCCTCGTCGGGGATACCATCAGCATGCGGTACATCATCGCCAAAGTCGGGTAGCGCAAATGGCTGAAAATCGTCGTCGTCGTCGAACATCATCTCCGGGTCACTCTCGGTATCGGAGGTAAAGATCTCTGGCTCAGGGATAATCTCATCGTCAGAGACAATAGCCATGGGGTCAATAGTGTCAGACAGTCCACTCTCAGGCGAAGACATAGTGCCTGTAACAAAAACAATCACAACATATGCACATATATTAACATCTATCATTTAGCATGCAGTCAAATCAGTGTAATCATGTTATCATGTATCCTTCCTATCATTCCTAGTCTCCCAGACTAGACCACCTAGTCTCCCAGACTAAACCAACTAGTCCCTTAGACTAAACTAATCAGTCTCTCAGACTACCAACCAGTCTCTCGGACTGAACCTCCAAGTCTCCCAGACTGAACCACCCAGTCTCCCAGACTGAACCATAACCATACACTTTGAAAATGTGTTTCATGCCTTTTGTTTGTAAAAATATTTATTTCCTGGATCTGGGCGTCTCGTATATGCAATGAAAACATGTTGTAAAATATTTTCGTGAGAGCCCTAATGATTGTAGTCTAGACTCGAGAAGGAATCCTAGTTCGCTACAATCGAAGCTTTGATACCAAGTTGTCACACCCTGAATATTGTCGAAGCGTGATTATGGTGTGACTTTCTTAATACCATCGCATTCAATCATAACAACATCTATATGATAAAACCATTGATCGTCATCCATTAAATAAATTCGAAAACATCACAAACATCATTGTTTAAACAAGACTCCAAATTCAAATTTTACAACCCATGCAAATTGTTTAAGAGTTCACAAGGACTCATCAAAAGACTTTAAATAAAAACTAAGATTTGGGAGTGGTGTCTTGACCAGGATAGGACACCCAAACCAAATCTCAAGACCATGGATGACATCTTTTATTCTTACAACACTGGAAACTTTCGAACGCCCGCCAGATCCACCTTTAATTCCTGGAAATACATGTACTTTGAAAACATCAACAAAAGTTGAGCGAGTTCATGTGTGTGTTTGTGAATAAACCTTTGAATCATTGAAAGTATGTTTGTGAAAATGAACGGATCAATTAATGTGTAGCTAATACATTAACATGTGTGAACCGGTGTAGGAAGGCTCAATCCTTTGCGTATTTCGCACCGGGCCTCCCGGCTGGAACGACATAGTCACCACATGAGCCAACTCGCAGACTCATGGGTGGGGCTCACAACACCCAAATAGATCTATCACTCATGCCCCTCGGTCCTTCTAAAGGATTAATGGTCTCAAGCTAACGCCCACCCTTTCACATGATCTAGCAGTTCATTTCATTTGTAAATCCTTTGAAACCGTAATCATTTGTAACATGTACTTCACCCCCGAAGTCGTAAAACGAAAACAGTTAAAAGAAAAGGGGGACGTGAGCTCACAGTCTTGCGTGTTCAGCAATCGTAACTCTAGCTTCTTTGGTGAACACGACTACCTACAACGTACTAATGTCTATTAGACGAACAGGTCGTGCCTTGACTTAGCATTGATGTTCTTGAGTTATGTTTCTTTTGTGTCTTCGATATTATTCCAAGTCACATAATTATTTGTTAAAATAATTAATGTTTTAACTTAAATTACATTTATAAATTTTGGAATAATTGTTAACCAATATTATTGTAATAATACTTCCCAAGGATGGGGGTATCTTATACATGTATATTTTGCCATGTTTTGAGGGCGTATTCCGGTGTGTGTTTATACATACGAGGATACGTATTTTTATTGTATTCATTAAGTATTCTTTATACTTAATTTCGTATTAAATTTTCCGGAATAGAATTCTTAATAAAAATCCTATATATATATATTTCCAAAATATATACTTTAAGGAATATTACTTAGAAAAATTATTTATAATTTTTCTTTGGCAAAAATATTTGTATTCCCTTATAAATTCCAAAAATAATATATTTTCAAGTCCACTTGGAATATATATATATAAACTCATTTTTCTAAAAAATGACATACTTCACATTTATTTAAGAAAGTGTATATTTTTCCTAAAAGTATTGTATCTCATGTTTGTGTAAGAAATATATATTTCTTAAAAATAACATATCTTCCAAAATTTCAAGAAAGTATATATTTCATACTTGCCAAAAATATAATATATTTTTTTCCTTGTCAAAAATATGATATACTCTTGTAGTAATTGTAAAAATTATATTTTTACTTCTTTGGTGTCCAAAATATTATTTACCAAAATATTCTTTGTGAATAAATCTCACGGAATATTTTGTAAG
Source organism: Helianthus tuberosus (assembly GCA_030545235.1). Classification (NCBI taxonomy): domain Eukaryota; kingdom Viridiplantae; phylum Streptophyta; class Magnoliopsida; order Asterales; family Asteraceae; genus Helianthus; species Helianthus tuberosus. Next base: position 71,793,578 of record CM060369.1, on the reverse strand, counting down.
TCTCATTTAATAGTTTGGTTCTCCAATATTTTTTTGTAAGCTTGTATATTTATTCTTTGGAATTTTGGTAATATTTTGGATAGTAATTTCTTTGTATTTTGTGAGTTATAATATTTCATGTCCTAAAATAATATAACTAATACACAAAATATACAAATAATCACACACATGGTGTCTTCTAAATATATATTTCCTAAATACATATTTAGTCACTTTTATTTATAAAAACCAACCTCCAATATTTGTATTTTTGTAACAAAAAATTATGGCAAAGTTTATGTAACAATTTGTGGTTTACAATATACTTGTAAATATTTGTTTAAAAATATTTTTCTAAGTGTTTATATTTTTAGAAAATTTTTCCATAGTTTCCCCTAAAAATGGAGGTTTCCATGCTTTCAAGCATATCATTTTCTTTTGTAAAAATCATCACAATCAATTTACAATCATTAACAAACAACCCTTACTTACCAATCTTTCCAAAATCATGCATTTTCTACTACTTCATGAACTTGAATATTTGTAAAAATTTGTAGTAACTTACTAGTATTCTTAGTAAGTCTTGTTACCCTTTAAAATGTGTTTACTTCTTTAAAAACTTCATTTTTAAAGAAGTTAGATGTTTACAACTTCAAAACATATTTTCTAAAAATATTTCTTTATGCAATTTTCTTGTTTCACAAGTGTTCTTACACTTGTTTAACCACTAAAATAGGATTTGTTTATGTAAGAACCAAGATTTAATGAAACTTATATTTTTAACTTGGTTTCTTTAAAAATTATTCATAAATATTTAGATCTATATGTTTAACATCTTACTTTGTTCATTACTTTTCAAGAAAACAAAGTATTCTTTCAAGTTCATGATTTTCATAAGGATGATCCATTCATTTTCATCAAGTTCATCCTCTCATCTTGCTAGATTATGTTTTTAATCATGATCTAGCTAGATCATATGATGATCAACATCATTTCTACAAACAATCAATGATCAACATGCATAACAACTTATATTCATCAAGATATCTTCATTAAACAAGCTTATGTTCATGTCTCATGCTTATGATCTTTAGTGTTATTTAAGTTTTTGATCATGATTCATCATTACCACTTAAAATAGATGTGAAATAGATAGATCAAGGTTCTTACCACTAGCACAAGGCTAGGGATGATTCAAGTGGAGAAATGAAGAGGATAAAAGAAAATAAGAGAGGTCCTTCAAGATCCAAAGCCACCAAGCTTCCTTGTCTTGCTTCTAGCACCCTTGTATACACTTGGATTGGATGAGACTTGATGAATGAAGGCGATGGTGTGTGGTGGTGTCTTCGGCCGTGAACAAGAGGAAGGGGAAGAGGAGTGTTTGTGTGTGTGAGATATGAGATCAAGTTCCTGATGCATACTACTTATAACCATTTCACGCTCTTACCTCATGTATAATATGCCACTTAAAGATACAACATGATCTAATTAAATATTAAAACAAATCTTGGTGTGGGGCCCTTGTATGGCCGATTACTAGGTCGGGGGGTAGTAGATTAGGGGTTAACTTAGTTAGTTACCATCTAGTTCAATCTTAAGTGTTAGTTACATGATTTGGTTATTAGAGATTTTTAGGAGGTGTTATGGTGTTCGGGGACCATAACTAGCTTAGTAATATTAAAACAGTGCTTCTAGGGTAATTTTGATGTTTCGGATAGTGTCCGGTTGTTCGGTTAGATACTGGTTCATTAAAGTGCTAAATTATACGGTTTAGTGTTCTTTATGTACCCCTTTGTGACACTTTTAATTCCTGACAATTAGGAAAGCATTCAGGACCATTTAAGCATATTTCTGCATGAAATTAGATTGTTAAAATGCTGATTTATGCTGAATTTTACTGAATTCAGCACTTTGGGTGAGTTTTATGCACTTTCCGGCACTTAAACTATCACTTAGAAAGGCAGTTTTGGGATCCTTACTTTCCTACACACTATGCTAGTGCAGTACTTAGTTTCTGGCTTATACTGGGTCTCAAAACTTTGTCTGTCTACGTGCTGAGTCCTGTCAGCATTTTGCTGATTTATCCGCTCACTGTGCTAACTGTACTTAATGCATTCTTTATGTCAATATGTTTGCATGCAGTAATGAAATGACATTATGCAATATGTGATGCACAGGTAAATATAATGCAGTAATCAGAAAGTAGTTAATTGTAAATTCAGCACAATCATTAAGCACTAATCATGATTAATTAATTGTACGGATACCGGGATTTTTGACTGTTCTCACAGTTGAAGCTGGTGATTAAATGTGTATATATAATAGAATTTAAGAATTTTTTAATATAACCACGTCCAACGACTAGTTTTTTTTTTTTTTTGGAAATACCTCATAAGTCAAGCCAAAGTTAATCTTCAAATGCCCCACGCCCATGAGAATATTGTTGCGCCCAAAGGGCAACACCGGTGATGAAGATGAACGGGATGGTGTGTGGGGCGTTGAGGGGCTTGCGCCCGTCCACGCCTCCACAATGTGAAATCTTAAGTATATTCACATCCCATTACTATAGTAAATTCTATGGGTTTATCGGGTTGACTAGGCTGTCATTGGGTTTTGGCCCGAACCGGCTAACCTATTTTATACAGACCACAAACCGTACTATATGCTATGTAACTGGATTATAACGGGCCGTTCCGCTCTGGTTTTATGGGTTGGCCCATTTTATGCAAACTCCTAACAAGTTTGTGGCCATGAATTAGATGAGCATTAAATTTGTTTATGTGAATATGCCATAGTTTTTTTTTTTTATTATTCAGGGGTAATAAGTTCTTCCTTGTCATTTATTTGTACAAATTTTAGATGTTACAAAGAGAACATGTATAGGTGAATCGTGGTCTCACTAGAAGCAGACTCTCTATTTCTACGGAGTAGAAATAAGGCTGTCTATGTCTTACCCTCCTCAGACTCTACCTTAGCTTTGCTATTGGTGGAATTTACTAAGTATGATGATGATAATGAGGAAGAGAACATGTATTGAATAAGTTTCTATAAGAATGGATATGATACTAGTCATTAACATTATTATAAACATAAAAAATACAAAACTAAAAACATTTATACTTGTATTAATCAAGCAAACTATATATGATAAAACGTTGTAAAGCGTCGTCCCTGAGAATTCCCTTGAATGTTGTGCGACTAGAAAAAATAGACACCTAAAATATCATCTTGTGCTATGGAAATACAAATTGGGCCCATCAAAAAGATTTTGTTATTTCATTGGGCTTAAAATTTTAGTTTTTCAATTGGGTTACATAGGATTTGTTAGGTTAAATAAAATTGGCTTTAAATGGGCCAAAAACAATTTGGTTAGCTGGGCAGTTATATAGGGTTCTAAATATTAGTGGATTTGGCTTTTTTGTAAACAAATTATACACAAAATATAAAAAAATTTAAAAATTTTCGGTCACCTAGGAAAGTGGGCTCTGGACGACACCCACTTTGCCCTAGCTAAGAGTGGCCCCGATACAAATCAAACAAATCAAATGAATTCACATGTTGTGCAGATAATTTAAAAATGAACTATTTTGGGCAAATCAAGCTAGTCAAATAAATGAACAAAAACCCTGGAATCCAGAATAACATTATACGAAACAGTGTTTATAAGTTTTGGTTATGGGTTAAGTAAAATATTATTACTTAAACAATTTCTTATTTTTTATTTGACCAGAAATACTAGATATAAATTGACGATTTACAAATGCATTCATTAAAATTTATTTGCACCAGCGTAACGACTCAATTAATTAAATTTGTGTGTTACTTCAATACTTTGTCATACCAAATATTTATTTTAATTAATTACCTCATTAAAGTTATTTTACTACCAAATATTCATTTTAATTAATTACCTCATTAAAGTTATTTTACATGCATCAAGATGGTGGTTAGTATATATATTAGCCAAACATCACACAACAGACAACACACAACATACTATCTATTTGGGTTTCCGATCTAAAGTTGAAATCTCAGAGTTTATAAAATGAAGAAGGTGATTGTTCTTATTACTACAATTGTTGCACTAATGCTTCTTTTGGACAATGTGCATGCTCTTGATTGTAATCCAGATCTAGACATTAAAGCATGCTATCCGGCCTTACACGAAGGAGGACAATGTGCATCATGGCACAACTATAAACACTCTTTATAGTCAATTAATTTCGGGCAGCATACTGAATCTGGTTGTCCTCCTTCGTGTAAGGCCGGATAGCAGGCTTTTATGTCTAGATCTGGATTACAATCAAGAGCATGCACATTGTCCAAAAGAAGCATTATTGCAACAATTGTAGTAATAAGAACAATCACCTTCTTTATTTTATAAACTCTGGGATTTCAACTTTAGATCGGAAACCCAAATAGATAGTATGTTGTGTGTTGTGTGATGTTTGGCTAATATATATACTAACCACCATCTTGATGCATGTAAAATAACTTTAATGAGGTAATTAATTAAAATGAATATTTGGTAGTAAAATAACTTTAATGAGGTAATTAATTAAAATGAATATTTGGTATGACAAAGTATTGAAGTAACACACAAATTTAATTAATTGTGTCGTTACGCTGGTGCAAATAAATTTTATTGAATGCATTTGTAAATCGTCAATTTATATCTAGTATTTCTGGTCAAATAAAAAATAAGAAATTGTTTAAGTAATAAGATTTTACTTAACCGATAACCAAAACTTATAAACACTGTTTCGTATAATGTTACTCTGGATTCTAAGGTTTTTGTTCATTTATTTGACAAGCTTGATTTGCCCAAAATAGTTCAGTTTTAAATTATCTGCACAAAATGTGAATTCATTTGATTTGTTTGATTTGTATCGGGCCACTCTTAGCTAGGGCAAAGTGGGTGTCGTCCAGAGCCCACTTTCCTAGGTGACCGAAAATTTTAATTTTTTTTTATATTTTGTGTATAATTTGTTTACAAAAAAGCCAAATCCACTAATATTTAGAACCCTATATAACTGCCCAGCTAACCAAATTGTTTTTGGCCCATTTGAAGCCAATTTTATTTAACCTAACAAATCCTATGTAACCCAATTGAAAAACTAAAATTTTAAGCCCAATGAAATAACAAAATCTTTTTGAAGGGCCCAATTTGTATTTCCATAGTACAAGATGATATTTTAGGTGTCTATTTTTTCTAGTCGTACAACATTCAAGGGAATTCTCAGGGACGACGCTTTACAACGTTTTATCATATATAGTTTGCTTGATTAATACAAGTATAAATGTTTTTAGTTTTGTATTTTTTATGTTTATAATAATGTTAATGAATAAGTATCATATTCATTCTTATAGAAACTTATTCAATACATATTCTCTTCCTCATTATCATCATCATACTTAGTAAATTCCACCAATAGCAAAGCTAAGGTAGAGTCTGAGGAGGGTAAGACATAGACAACCTTATTTCTACTCCGTAGAAATAGAGAGTCTGCTTCTAGTGAGACCACGATTCAACTATACATGTTCTCTTTGTAACATCTAATATTTGTACAAATAAATGACAAGGAAGAACTTATTACCCCTGAATAAAAAATAAATATGGCATATTCACATAAACAAATTTAATGCTTATCTAATTCATGGCCACAAACTTGTTAGGATTTTGAATAAAATGGGCCAACCCATAAAACCAGAGCGGAACGGCCCGTTATAATCCAGTTACATAGCATATAGTACGGTTTGTGGTCTGTATAAAATAGGTTAGCTGGTCCGGGCCAAAACCCAATGACAGCCTAGTCAACCCGATAAACCCATAGAATTTACTATAGTAATAGGATGTGAATATACTTAAGATTTCACGTTGTGCACAAGTGGACGGGCGCAAGCCCCTCAATGCCCCACACACCATCCCGTTCATCTTCATCACCGGCGTTGCCCTTTGGGGGCATCAATATTCTCATGGGCGTGGGGCATTTGAAGATTAACTTTGACTTGACTTATGAGGTATTTCCAAAAAAAAAAAAAACTAGTCGTTGGACGTGGTTATATTAAAAAATTCTTAAATTCTATTATTTATACACATTTAATCACCAGCCTATTCAACTGTGACAATAGTAAAACATCCAGGTATCCGTACAATTAATTAATCATGATTAGTGCTAAATGACTGTGCTGAATTTACAATTAACTGCTTTCTGATTACTGCATTATATTTATCTGTGCATCACTTATTGCATAATGTCATTTCATTACTGCATGCAAACATATTGACATAAAGAATGCATTAAGTACAGTTAGCACAGTGAGCGGATAAATCAGCAAAATGCTGACAGGACTCAGCACGTAGACAGACAATGTTTTGAGACCCAATATAAGCCAGAAACTAAGTACTGCACTAGCATAGTGTGTAGGAAAGTAAGGATCCCAAAACTGCCTTTCTAAGTGATAGTTTAGGTGCCGGAAAGTGCCTATAACTCACCCAAAGTGCCGAATTCAGTAAAATTCAGCATAAATCAGCATTTTAACAATCTAATTTCATGCAGAAATATGCTTAAATAGTCCTAAATGCTTTCCTAATTGTCGGGAATTAAAAATGTCACAAAGGGGTACATAAAGAACACTAAACCGTATAATTTAGCACTTTAACGAACCAGTATCTAACCGAACAACCGGACACTACCCGAAACATCAAAATTACCCTAGAAGCACTGTTTTAATATTACTAAGCTAGTTATGGTCCCCGAACACCATAACACCTCCTAAAAATATCTAATAACCAAATCATGTAACTAACACTTAAGATTGAACTAGATGGTAACTAACTAAGTTAACCCCTAATCTGCTACCCCCCCCCCCCCCCCACCTAGTAATCGGCCATACAAGGGCCCCACACCAAGATTTGTTTTAATATTTAATTAGATCTTGTTGTATCTTTAAGTGGCATATTATACATAAGGTAAGAGCATGAAATGGTTATAAGTAGTATACATGAGGAACTTGATCTCATATCTCACACACACTAAACACACACAAACACTCCTCTTCCCCTTCCTCTTGTTAACGGCCGAAGACACCACCACACACCATCACCTTCATTCATCAAGTCTCATCCAATCCAAGTGTATACAAGGGTGCTAGAAGCAAGACAAGGAAGCTTGGTGGCTTTGGATCTTGAAGGACCTCTCTTATTTTCTTTTATCCTCTTCATTTCTCCACTTGAATCATCCCTAGCCATGTGCTAGTGGTAAGAACCTTGATCTATCTATTTCACATCTATTTTAAGTGGTTAATGATGAATCATGATCAAAAACTTAAAGAACACTAAAGATCATAAGCATGAAACATGAACATAAGCTTGTTTAATGAAGATATCTTGATGAATATAAGTTGTTATGCATGTTGATCATTGATTGTTTGTAGAAATGATGTTGATCATCATATGATCTTGCTAGATCATGATTAAAAACATAATCTAGCAAGATGAGTGGATGAACTTGATGAAAGTGAATGGATCATCCTTATGAAAATCATGAACTTGAAAGAATACTTTGTTTTCTTGAAAAGTAATGAACAAAGTAAGATGTTAAACATATAGATCTAAATATTTATGAATAATTTTTAAAGAAACCAAGTTAAAAATATAAGTTTCATTAAATCTTGGATCTTACATAAACAAATCCTATTTTAGTGGTTAAACAAGTGTAAGAACACTTGGGAAACAAGAAGATTGCATAAAGAAATATTTTTAGAAAATACGTTTTGAAGTTGTAAACATCCAACTTCTTTAAAAATGAAGTTTTTAAAGAAGTAAACACATTTTAAAGGGTAACAAGACTTATTAAGAATACTAGTAAGTTACTACAAATTTTTACAAATATTCAAGTTCATGAAGTAGTAGAAAATGCATGATTTTGGCAAGATTGGTAAGTAAAGGTTGTTTGTTGATGATTGTAAATTGATTGTGATGATTTTTACAAAAGAAAATGATATGCTTGAAAGCATGGAAACCTCCATTTTTAGGGGAAACTATGGCAAAATTTTCTAAAAATATAAACACTTAGAAAAATATTTTTAAACAAATATTTACAAGTATATTATAAACCACAAATTGTTACATAAACTTTGCCATAATTTTTGGTTACAAAAATACAAATATTGGAGGTTGGTTTTTATAAATAAAAGTGACTAAATATGTATTTAGGAAATATATATTTAGAAGGCACCATGTGTGTGATTATTTGTATATTTTGTGTATTAGTTATATTATTTTAGGACTTGAAATATTATAACTCACAAAATACCAAGAAATTACTATCCAAAATATTACCAAAATTCCAAAGAATAAATATATAAGCTTACACAAAAATATTGGAGAACCAAACTATGAAATGAGACTTACAAAATATTTCGGGAGATTTATTCACAAAGAATAGTTTGTTAAGTAATATTTTGGACACCAAAGAAGTAAAAAATATAAGTTTTACAATTACTACAAGAGTATATCATATTTTTGACAAGGAAAAAAATATATTATATTTTTGGCAAGTATGAAATATATACTTTCTTGAAATTTTGGAAGATATGTTATTTTTAAGAAATAAATATTTTCTTACACAAACATGAGATACAATACTTTTGGAAAAAATATACACTTTCTTAAATAAATGTGAAGTATGTCATTTTTGTGAAAAATGTGTTTATATATATATTTTCCAAGTGGACTTGAAAATATATTATTTTTGGAATTTATAAGGGAATACAAATATTTTTGCCAAAGAAAAATTATAAATAATTTTTCTAAGCAATATTCCTTAAAGTATAATTTTGGAAATATATATATAGGATTTTTATTAAGAATACTATTCCGGAAAATTTAAAAAGAAATTAAGTATAAAGAATACTTAATGAAAACAATAAAAATACGTATCCTCGTACGTATAAACACACACCGGAATACGACCTCAAAACATGGCAAAATATACATGTATAAGATACCCCCATCCTTGGGAAGTTTTATTACAATAATATTGGTTAACAATTATTCCAAAATTTATAAATGTAATTTAAGTTAAAACATTAATTAATTTAACAAATAATTTAAGTTATAAATGAAATAATATCGAAGACACAAAAGAAACGTAACTCAAGAACATTAATTCTAAATCAAGGCACGGCCCGTTCGTCTAATAGACATTAGTACGTTGTAGGTAGTCGTGTTCACCAAAGAAGCTAGAGTTACGATTGCTGAAGACGCAAGACTGTGAGTTCACGTCCCCCTTTTCTTTTAACTGTTTTCGTTTTACGAATTCAGGGGTGAACTACATGTTACAAATGATTACGATTTCAATGGATTTACAAATGAAATGAACTGCTAGATCATGTGAAAGGGTCGGCGTTAGCTTGAGACCATTAATCCTTTCGAAGGACCGAGGAGCATGAGTGATAGATCTATTTGGGTGTTGCGAGCCCCACCCATGAGTCCGCGAGTTGGCTCATGTGGTGACTATGTCGTTCCAGCCGGGAGGCCCGGTGCGAAATACGCAAAGGATTGAGCCTTCCAACACCTGTCACACCCCGATATTTCCACGCATTACCGGTGGGCCCGGTGGGGAGTATCGTGACGTAGTTGATATCATCATGGTCAATAATCACAGTTTAAATGCACAGCGGAAGTTTTAAAGTAATATTACAAACCGAATTGAAAGTATAATAAAATATTACACAACGGTTGTAAATGGATCCAAAGGCGGATCTAAAAAAGATAGTGAATCTTTGTTCAACAGACTTTAAGTATTACGAGTTTGCAAAACCCTTTATCTAATACTCAGGAACTTCCAGCCCATTACTCGTAGTACCTGCACTTAATCTTTTTGAAAATACGTCAGTTTACACTGGTAAATACAATTAACTGACTCTTTTAAAAAGTGTTTATAAAATTGCTTTGAATGCACAAGGCATAAAATCTTTTGTAACTTGGGACAGTTATTTTAAATATAATATTGTATACAGTTTTACATGTTTGTCATCCATTCAGGACCTGGTTAGAAGAGCCGGATAAGATTAATAGACACACCACTTGGTATAATACCCACAAGAAGTTTCCTCACGAGTGGTGTACCGTTTTACATACGCAACTGTCAGGTGTATGCCTACACCCCGTGCTTTAGTCGTGGCCATTTCTAATGAATGAGCCGAGGATATCTAGGACATGGTCATTAACCCCCAAAGGCATTGCATCAAACAAAACAGATTAAAACGGGTTATGTAAATGTATTAATCACAATCCGATTTAAATAACTACATACCCGACTAAGCGGAATTATTATAATACCGTATTCCAAGCCCATATAATGGAAAATAAGTTAAAAGTATTTACCTGAGCAAAAATATAATTTTATTCCCAGCCGTATTTCAATCAGCAAGTACAAGTAGCTTTTACTGGGCTCCTAATCTGGAACGAAGGTTTTAATAACCTATTAGATTCCTAACGGGTCTTATTTAAGTCTTAACCTAGACTGGTTAGTTTTAAAGAAAGGTTTACGGTTCAAAACGCAAGATTAAGCGAAGACCGGATAAGAATGTGATTTAGGCCCGACAAGTTTGAAGACTTGTATAAAATGGGTAAACTAAATACATTCTGGATTTTGAAGTAAAAATGATAAGGTTTGACCCGTTTTGGCTAATTTAAGCAAACTAGTTACATAAACCGTACCGAATGCGTATACGCATAACGGGTAACCGGATGAGTCATGAACAAGTTCCATAAGTTATTATGCTTAAATATGTTGCGATATCAGTAGGATATCTTCCATTATGCCCAAAATGAATTTAAAACCAATTTATGCCCCGTAAGGGTATTTTGGTCATTTTAATGTTTATAAAAAAGGTTAAATAGTAATCTGAGGTCTTCGTCTAAAATAATCAGTAAAAATATTTATTTTAACAAGTTATATCAGTAAGATATCTTATATATGTGAAATTTATTATTTATGGCCAAACTATGCACCGTAGGGGCATTTTGGTCATTTCACATAAGCTATAAGGGTCAAAATTTGAAATCTGAGTTCAAAACTTTTACTTACTGTTAAAGTATCAAAAAATTTATTCATAACATCAGTAGGTAACAAGCCTTAGGTGCCAAATATGGTTTTAAACCATACTATGCGCCTAAATCGCATAAAAGTCGGTATTTGACGATATTCTGGTTATTTAAGGAAATCTGAGATTTTGATCAGCCTCTACAGTTTAAAATAATTTATTTAATGTATAAAATTAGTAGAAAAATGCTTGATATGTAAAGGATGTGTAAAACTCATTTTATTAGCGAAAAGGGCATTATCGTCAATTACCGAGCCTATGCAAGAACTCTATGTTATGATTAGTTTAAAATTTAACAAAAATGTCCAAAAATCCCAAAATATTATATTATAAGAGTGGGTAGAAAGTTTGGTGCCAAAAATTGGGCTTAAATATGATTTATGCCAAAAATGTCATTTAATTAATAAAAAGCTTTAGTTTTACGATATCGTGCATAACTTTCATTCTAGACTAGATTCGGATGTCAAAATTTTAGGACATACTTATATTTTAGTAATAAAGATTTTTGTCCACTCACATTTCCAAAAATCTCGTTTGAATATCAAAAGGGCATAACGGTTAACTTTTAAGCATTTAACGGAAACATGCAATGAACTAGGATTTCTATGGAACCATGTTGTATAACCTCAGAGGGTTATACTAACATATAATATGGTCCTAAAGGAACCCGAAGGCATAACTAAACTAAGCTAAATCGGGTCAGAACTGAAAGTCAAAGCAAAAGTCAACTTTTGCGACTTTCGGTTGCGAACCGAGCCTAAACTTAGAATTGTCGGGTCGAACATGCCTAGACATGTTCAATTAATATTTACCAAGTTATTATAGTGACAAAACTGATTTCATAGCTTCTATATCATTAGTTATGAATTTTAATTAAAAACCGACTCGTTTGACTTTTATTTTAATTACTTTGACCCGAAAATTAACTAAGCAAACGTGATAATTAGGAGGTTCCCTATTGAGGGTTTATTACCTAACTAATTACGATCACGTAGCCATGTTCGTTGCGAATAATGGCTTGACCGTTTAAAAGTCAAAGCGTTTAACGTAAACGCTTGACTTTTTGGCTTTTTAAGCCAATTAAAATTAACCAGCCTCAAGAGGAAACTTACAAAGGGTCCAATGGACTGAAAGGAGGTTCCCATAAGTTCAGGATCCTCTTAGATCGAGAGCAAGAGCAGATTGGAATGATATGTGCAATGAAATGAATGAAGGGAACCATCTATTTATAGTATTTTGAATTGAACAAGATTGTGACAAGTGTTGGAAAGGATTATGATATGATTACAAGTGTAAAACTAGTTTCTAATACCATCAAAGGGCCCTTAGATTCAAAATATGTGTGTATGGGTTTGTAGGAGTGGTTTACAACTAGTATAACCAAATAAAATAAAAAAATATATGCAGATCACGGGCTTAGGCGGCCCGCGAACGCCACCAGGCCCAACTTACGCGGCCCGCGACCCTGGCCGGCCCAGCTCAAAGTTTGGCAGCTTGTATCTAACTTGTATAAATGACATAACTGGTCCCTTTAACTTCTAATTCGGATGTATTTAAGTTCCAAAATCAACCTTTGAAGGTTTGACAAGAACAGTCCCTCATACTTCCACTCAATATAATCTTTCAAACTTTACATTAATCGACACTATATTTTCTAGTTTAATGTGTCATGTTAATACTAGGCACAAGGACCTCTAGTAATCATTCTTAGACATCCGGGAGTTTGACCGAGCATTGCGAAGTCCTTAGTTTGTTTAAAAAGATCCTCCAAAGCGTAGTTTCGCAAGTCGTCGCTTTTAGTCCTTTAATCGCACAAAGTAGCGCGAAATGTCGTTTAATGATATCCAAGCCTTCTGTGGCCCATAATGGGTATTCCCAAGCATGTGTTTAAATATTACTACGCTCCCGTTCGCTTAAATGGTCACCAAAAGGCGTAGATTCAAAAGTTGACGCTTTTGGTCCCTCTAATGCGCAAACTTGCGCATATCATCGTTTAATAGCATCGAAGCCTTATCTAATCCATATTGGGCATTCTTGAGAGTATTATTAAATATCACGATGCTTCAGGTTCGTAAAAAGGTTATTCAGAGGTATAATTAATCATATTGACGCTTTTAACCCCTTAAACTTGCAAAGTTGCGCGTAACGTCACTTATAGGCATAAAAGCCTTAGATGGACAATATTTGGCATTCCCGAGAGTATAATCAAACTTCATGAAGCTCCCAGTTTGTAAAAAAATCACTCAGAGGTAAGAGTTTACATGTTGATAATTTTAACCCTTCGTCGCGCAAACTTTCAATTAATTACGCAAACGGCTACTCTCGATCAACAAGTGGCTCATTTATGAATATGATTACCGTGTAATGTTATTCAGAGGCTTATATTAAGCATGTTAACATTTCCCGTCCTTCTATAATCAAAGTTTTTGATTTTTCTCAAAATTAATCCCTCAAATTCAACGTTTGACTTTATTAGGGTTTAGTACACGTGTCGATACATCATTAGACGTGATTTTACGAGGTGTTACATCCTCACCCCTTAAAAGAAATCTCGACCTCGAGATTTGCAAAAAGATAGAAGTTCTTTTGTTACAAAGTGAATACGACTTCTCGTATATATTTAGGACCCTAACGGTATCCCGTTTAACCTTTACAACAGGTATATGATATCTTTTGGAGCTTTTAATCCTATCGATCCTTAATCGATACTAGTTTCTCAACAACCCATAAGTTTTCATTACTCTGCACATCATAATGCTATCGACTTAACGGTTAGACATATCCTTAAATCATCAGTGTGGAACACATTGCGACTACCATCAAGTTCCTTAGGTAAGTCTTAGCTTATAAGCTACTTGATCTTAATATATTCAATTCCCTCGAATGATCCTATATATCCAGAGCTTAACTAGCCCGTTAAATTAAAATTCAGCACACCCTTCCTAGGGTGATACTTTCAGTTAAATCTTATTTCCTATTAAGAACTTAAGAGGTTTGCGACTTTCATCGATCATTGATTTTCCGTCTATTACTGGCAGCTTCCAAATGATCATAAATTTATATGATCTTATCCCTCATTTCCAGGGTAACCTTCAGATCCCGTTGATTGGACTTACAAAAGTCTTGTCCATCAAACAGACGTTTGATATTCCATCTATACAAGGTTCCCAAAGGAGCAGCCTTGGTACTTATATAACAACCATTAGTTATAGGAGAGCTTATTTATGGTGTGATAGTTATTCCAACTATTGCTTAGACCAATCTTAAAGAATAGCTAACCTTATGGTTAGTCGAACAATTCGACGATCCTGGGCAGCTGATGGCGATTCTTAATTGTTGCCTAAATAGGGTTGTGGTAATCAATGCGTCAGCATAATGAATAGTTTTTTCTTAACTAATAACACTGGAGCTCTCTGAATTATGAATTAGGCTTTATGAAACCTTCTCTAAAAGCTTATCTGATTGGTTCTTAGTTCTTCCAATTTCGTCGGTACTAACCGATATGGAGATTCTTCAATAGGTGTAGCTTTAAGTGGGATGCTAATCTTAACTCTACTTACCTCTCAAGAGGTAATCAGGTAGTTCTACGAAGAGGACAATCGAGATTCACAGATATGACAGAGATATTCTGAATTTCAAGCTTTATTTTATCTATCATTACCCGTGTCATATAAATGACATATTTTCTTTACGAATGCATGGATGCCTTAAGTAGTGACACCTGCTTGGACATTTCTTTACTCGATATCCTCTTTGAATACCATTAGCTGACTTTAGTACAATATGATCATTGGGATATCTCAGTGGTTTTGTGCATTAAACCTCCATACTGATCAGGCATAGGAGCAATCTACGGAACACACTAATATACGCCAATCCTCATATGGCGCCTTTATCGATATAGTTTGGCAATCGCAGTTGATAGAAATCAATGAGATAACAAAAATAAAATAACATATATTATCGTACTCCGTCTGGCGAAAGAGTACTCTAGATTTTTATGAATGAAGATTTCCGACAAGAATAGAAGAAATGATTCCTATGATTTTCGTCGGTAAGTTTTACCTTATACTCAATATCTGAAGTTCTTAAGGGAAAATTCTAAAAGTTTGCTAAGCTTATAATATATGGAAGACTTAGTAGTACCCGAATCAAAACAAAATTCTTAGCAATTGATTTACACTAAGGGATGTACCTGGTGTCATCTTTGATATGAACTACCTCTTGACATTCATCAGGAGGGTTTAAGCGCCTCCATTCTTAGTCTCTCTATACTTAGCTATACTATCTTTGACAGTTTTAAGGCAGTCTCAACTTGGACTGGTTTATTTCTTAACCCTTATAATGTAACTGGCTGAGATAGGTCCATAATGGATTTATAAGAAGCAAGCTTTGAGACCTTAATATGCCCTCTTATTTCCGATGCTAAACCACCAATATATAGTGCATTATGCTTAGATTTTGGATGAACCGAATAGGACACTATTTCAGATAATAAGTTGAAGTCTGTAACATACTGTCGACAGTCTAGATCCTTCATGGTGAGAGTAAAAAATTCTTATTCCATCATTTCTACTCCGTGTCACAGACAATAGGTTTTTCTGATGAGTCCATAAACTTGGACCATCTCATATTGTATAAGGGTATCTTTCCTGTGGACTTTATTAATGTCCTCACTAACTAAGGGCATCGCCCTTGAATGACTGTGATATTTACCTCGAATGTCTTTCTTAGCACAGACGATGGTTTATAGAATGGTTTCCGCTTCATCCTTCAATTTCCTTCAATCAATGGTCCCTTTTCGCCATTGAAGTCTCTTATCTTGCAAGAAACAAAGTACTTTCCAAGTACATCCTTTAGAGGAACGAGGCTCCTTGCTATATATCATCTTATTTGGTTTATTCTTCGCATTCGAAGTATGAATAAAGCTCTTCTTATGAGTAGAGGGATGTGTTTTTAAAGCAAGTATCATTTGGATTTTTGAACCCTTTCATGACCTTCCGCATAGCTTTTCTAATAGCTGTGTCAATCACAGCTTGGAGATTATCTCCATTAACCTTAAGGTTCACATTTGTTGCATCTTTTGCATTTGTCGCATTTATATCATCGCGACTGTTGTTTGCCTCATCTGAGTTTTCGATACTCGAGGCTGGGTCCCTAACACTAAACGAAACACTTACTTAGTTGTACTACAACAGCTAGTCATCATCCTGATGACCTAACATATACTAACCATGGTATCATTAAACCATACAGGCTAATAGGGTATGAACATTCCTAATGAATGTTATCTGAACGTATATCATTTACATTTAGCCTAGGTCACGAAAGGACCATCAATGGCATTTAGGGTTTGGACCGAGTCCATTACCTTTTAGACAGGGAATCACAGTGTCACAAATTTTCTTTGTCATATTGACGATTTTGTATAGCTCTACGGCTTGTCGCAAGTATTTTTAGATTATGAAACATAATTTCATCATGAAAGACATATAGATGTAGTACACAGGCTTGTCACGAAGGACATTCATAGCCATAAGGCACGAAGGCCTTGTCGCAAAGGACACATGGTACATGGCACAAAAGGCCCGCCACATTAATATATAAACCGCAATCTTATGATTAGGGTTTGTAAGGTTTGAACCTAGTTCTTCACCTTCGGGCAGAGAGTTATAGACTACATCTGACATTGCTTTGAAAGGCGATTTATTTTGCCACAAAGGCCAATCAATGGACATCACTAATGGACGTTCATACATATATATATAATTATCGAATTAAGGATATTAGTCATGATCTTATCGATCTTATAGACTATAAGGCTTGGGCATTGCCGGTCATTTTGGACAATGAACCATAACGGTCACAATTGTCAATGTCACTAATGGACAATATAATTTATACCCGTAGGCGAATCACCACTAAAGGATGTTTAAAAATATAATCATCGTATCAGATGATACTAGTCATGATCGCACTGACCATATAGACTATTATGCTTGGACATAGTCCAAAATCTTTAGACAGGGGGTTATAGACCACAACTGTCGTTGTCTTATTGGACAATAAGTTTAGCCCGTAGGCACTTCATCACTAACGGATGTTTATATTTTGATCATTATATTGATGATACTTGTCATGCTCTAATTCGACCGTTTAGGCTTTAAGTCTCGGACATAGTCCAAATACCTTGACGGCTGGTGTGGTCTCTCAAATCACACTGCTAGGAGTGTTAACATGTTCTCAGATGTTAACAAGGATTAATTTGTCTTAATGGTTACACAATATTACCATGATCGCATTGATCACATAGGTTTGGAGGCTTGAACATAGTTCACCACCTCTGGATAGAAGGGGTATTTCCCTTAACTATCATAGTAGAAGGAATAATTATCCTTAACTACTGAAAATTTTGGCCAATTAATGTGGACTTGGCACTTGGCAGGGGTAAACCATTAAGAAGATCTTTTTGAAAATATTTAGCAGATCGATAAAGTACAAATAAAATTGATACCATTGTTTGATAAAGGACGAAATGAGTACCTATGTAAAATTTTCAAATCTTCCCATAAATTATTAAGAAATCTATAACAGTGCCTTAATCAGGACTTTTAGTATCATATTTGTCCACAGAGGACTTAAAATAAAATTACAAGTCCGTATGGGGACTATATCGAAACAACTTGCCTACGAAGGGTTTATGATGAAATGTCATGTCCACTGAGGGACTATGGTGAAATCTCATGTCCTCAAGGGACTTGTTAGTGCATATGTCTGTTGACTTCGTCTTGTATCGAGTTTTGTAATAGAAATGATAGATCTAGGACACGTAGTACGAGGAAAATGGGAAATTGGCTGAAATGGTCATTTCACACGAAATAGCCATTTCGTGCGAAATAGCAAGTGACAGTTTCGTGCGAAATCAACTTTGGCCATTTCATGCGAAATCAACTTGTGTCATTTCGTGCGAAATCAACTTTGGCCATTTCGTGCGAAATAGCCATGCCTATATATATGTGTCTTGAGATTTCATTTGTAACTTTCGGATTCCGGCAGCGAAGCTCTTCCAAAGTGTCTCCAGGTTGTAAAACGTTGTCAATTCAATACAAGAGATAGTTTAAGTGATTCTCTGTGCAAATCAAGTTGATTCATCATCAAAACGTATGTTTCTTCCTCTCGTTTTGATCAAAAACTCTTCTGAACGACTCGTTAAGGTCGCACAACGATCCTACAAGTGGTATCAGAGCTCAGGAGGAAGAGTTCTTACCGATTCAGCTTGAATTCATCATATTTCTGACTTCTACACCTTCTTTTTCACATTTTTTTCAAAATTAATCGAGATTTCACGGTCAAAATGGTTTGATTTTCACATATAACGTTCTTGGTGCACGAATGTCTAAAGCCTGCGTCTTAGTCTTAGTCAAGCTTGTATAGGGTCTAGGGATCAGAAGTGTTAATTATGTATAGTATAGGGGGCTGGTTGTAAAGTTTTTGTGTAATGTCCTGATTTCGCCCCAAATGACATTGTGTCATTTGGAGCGAAATCACATCTTTCTGATTTCGCCCAAAATGACTCAGTGTCATTTGGAGCGAAATCACCCCTATATATAGTTGTGATGTTTTCTCATTTTGTATCTGAATGTCGATCGTGTAGCCGAACTGCTGCCGAATTTTTCTGAGAAAGTTTAATGAGAAAACGTGTTTAAAGTACTCAGCATTCTGTTTCTACTCCATTCTGCTTTGATTCAAGCTGTTTGTGTATTTCCACTGCATAAACAGTTGTGCTCTAGCTCTGATACCAACCCCTAGATTCTGATTTCGCTCGAGAGATTAAAGCCTGATTTCGCTCGTGTTGTAACATCTGATTTCGCCCGAATTGTAACATGCTGATTTCGCTCCTGATGATCATGCATGTTGAAGCGAAATCAGGAAAACTATATATAGGTTGTCATTTAGAGCGAAATTAGAAGAATAGTTTTAGGTTGATTGTCTTCCGGTGAGCCACGAAGTGCTGCCGAAGTGTTGACTCAGCTGTAAACGTCGTTCAAGCAATAGAATCAACAGTTTAAAGTGAATTCTCGGTGAATTGAACCTGATTTGTTTGTTTCCGCCGCTCAAATCAGGAAAAGTTCTTCTGATTGACTCAATTGGGTCCGAAACCAGTTGTGAAAGATGATGTTCCTAATGTCACATTTAACTTTCCTAAAACAGATGAGAAGTGTGATGTAGTGTTTGGCAGTGTTTCTGAAGTTAAGAAATCATGGGCGTCATTGTTTGAATAAGTTGATTTGATGTTTGCAGGGGCTGCCCAAGTCTATTCTTTCGAAGTGGATCATGGAAAGTGGTGCATCGAGACATATGACAGGGACACTAGCTCTTCTTTATGACGTCAAATCAATAAATGGAAGTTATGTGGGCTTCGCCAGAAATCAAGGCGGGAGAATTGTTGGACAGGGAACGTTGACGAATGGCTTGATCTCATTCGACAAAGTGAACTATATCGTATAGTTGGAAAACAATTTACTTAGCATTTCGCAAATTTGTGATAAAGCTTTCAGTTTACATTTCACAAAAACAGAATGTGTGGTTTTAAAACCAGGGTTTAAAATCCCTGATGAGATGATGTTGTTGCGCGCTCCGCGGGAGAACGACCTTTATATTCTTGATATGAGCGTCGCAACACCAACAACTCATCAAAAACAATGTTTTGTGTCAAAAATCAAAAGCAACGGAAAAAGAAACAATTATGTGGCATCGAAAGATGGGCCACATACATGTTCGTAAAATAAATTTTCTAGTGCACAATGATCTGGTAGAAGGTGTAAACTTAAAGAATTTTCACTTGTCTGATGATTGTGTAGCTTGTAAAAAAGGGAAGCAGACTCGGAAGTCACACCCACCGAAGATACTTAATTCAATCAGGTTACCTCTTGAGAGATTACACATGGATCTCTTCGGGCCTGTCAACGTAAAGAGCATCAGTGGAGATTTGTACTGCTTGGTGGTGACTGATGACTTTACAAGATTCTCGTGGGTCGTGTGCTTAGAAAGAAATGATCAAACTTTTGAGTCATTGATGGTGTTGTTCAAGAAGATGGAAACGGTGTATAAGCTGCCAATCCAAAGAATTCGTAGTGGCAACGGAACGGAATTCAAAAACAACAAAATGTACGAGTTTTGCAATGAAAAGGGAATTCTTCATGAATTCAGTGCGCCGTACACACCACAACAGAACGGCGTTGCTGAACGAAAGAACCGAACCCTAATAGAGACAGCTCGCACAATGTTGGCCGATTCCAAACTACCGATCTTCTTCTGGAGCGAAGCAGTATCCGCAGCCTGCTACACATTAAATCGTGTACTCACTGTCAAAAAGTACAAAAAGACATGCTTTGAGCTGCTGCACCGATATAAGCCGAATCTTGAATTTCTGGAGCCATTTGGGTCTCCGTGTACGTTTATTGATGAGAATGGAAAGTTTGGTGCTAAATCAAATGAGGGTTTCTTTGTTGGTTATGCAAGCCCGCTGAAGAGGGTGTTCGTACCGTGCCTGGGGAAAGTGATACAAGTTCAGCATGTGGACTGTTAGAAGCACACTCCAACTCCACAACTTCCCGGACAAAGATTCCTGTTCGATTATGACAAGCTCTGGGAGTTGTTTCATCTACCGGTTCAGCCGAGTGACGAGGAACTAGCACTTCTGTACCAGTACCAGCAATATATGTCACAGGAGCAAGTGTCTAGACCGCTAGAGGTTTCTCAACCCACCGGGGGTACTCACGATGATGAAGCCGGACCGAGTGGAACAGCTCACGAACCACCAGAGGAATCAGCTCCAACATTTGACGATTCTGACGACTCAGAGGTGGAACCCGCTCCAACTTTTGACGAGGAACCAAATGATACTTCGACGGAAGCTAAGGATCAAACGGTTGATCTTGATATATCAAACTTGCAATCGGAAGTGATTGTGTCTGACACTGCTATGCCTCGGACTTTGTCTTACCATCCATCAGAGCAAATAATTCGTGACCTGCAAAGTGGTGTCAAAACCTGAGACCAAATCAATCGAGCCCTTACATGTTTTTATTCTTCTGTTGCTCATTTGCAAGAAGAATTCTCATTAAAGTGTTTTATTTCGCAGATCGAGCCCAGAACTTACAAAGAGGCGTTAACAGAGGATAGTTGGGTAAACGCAATGCAAGAGGAGCTGTTACAGTTTGAAAAGCTGGGTGTTTGGAGACTTGTCGATCTGCCACAAAATCAAAAGTTAATCAAAGCAAAGTGGGTTTTTAAGTGCAAACGGGATGACAGAGGAGTCGTGGTGAGAAACAAAGCGCGACTAGTGGTACAAGGCTTTAGTCAACAAGAAGGCATCGACTACGATGAAGTTTACGCGCCGGTTGCCAGACTGGAGGCAATTCGGATTTTTCTAGCCTTTGCGTCATGGAAAGACTTTAAAGTGTACCAGCTGGACGTCAAATCTGCCTTCCTTTACGGAAAAATCAAAGAAGAGGTGTATGTGGGACAACCGCCAGGGTTCACAGATCCACAACACAAAAACAAGGTCTATCTGCTGGACAAAGCTCTTTACGGACTACACCAGGCCCCGAGAGCCTGGTACGAGACGCTTTCCCAATATTTGTTGGCCAACGGGTTCACAAGAGGGACAGTAGATAGTACTTTGTTCACAAAGGAAGTGGCAGGACATTTGTTGATCGTGCAGATTTATGTTGACGATATCATTTTCGGTTCCACCAACGACGATCTTTGTAAAGAGTTTGAGAAAGTGATGAAGAAAAAGTTTGAGATGAGTTCGATGGGGGAGATGAAGTTCTTCCTCGGGCTGCAGGTGGAGCAGATGCCCGATGGAATCTTCATTCATCAAACGAAATACGTAAAGGACGTGCTTGACAAGTTCGACATGACTGAATGCAGTCCTGCAGCAACCCCCCTTGCACAGAACCACGGGATTTGTCTAGACGAAAGTGGTGTGAAAGTGAACGAGACACTGTATCGGTCAATCATTGGATCTCTGATGTATCTCACGGCTTCCCGTCCAGACATCATGTACCCGACATGTCTCTGCGCCAGATATCAGTCGAGCCCGAAGCAGTCACACCTGACAATTGTAAAACGTATCTTACGGTATTTGAAAGGCTGCCCAAACATCGGCTTGTGGTATCCTCGCTCGGGTGACTTTTCCTTATCAGGTTTCGCTGATTCTGACTTTGGAAGCTGCAAGCAGAACGCAAAGTCCACCACTGCTGGGTGTCAATTCTTCGGAACTCGACTTGTTACCTGGCAACTGCAAGAAACAAACCACAGTGGCGCTTTCTACGTGTGAGGCTGAATACGTTTCAGCCTCCAACTGTTGCTCACAGATCCCATGGGTCCAACAGCAAATGCGCGACTTCGGTTTGCAATTCTTGGATACTCCGATCTATGTGGACAACGAAGCAGCTATAAACATCACTAAAAACCCGGTTCATCATTCAAAAACTAAACATATCGAAATCCGTCACCACTTCATCCGTGATTGTCACGAGAAGAAGTTAATCCGGATTGAGCACATACACACCGATGATCAGAAAGCTGATTTTTATACAAAACCCTTTGACAAAAAGAGATTTTGCTATCTTCTAAAATTGAATGGGTTAAAAAATCTGAGTTCTGGGAGGGTAGTAGAATGTGAAGCCGAGGAGGGCGGCGATTAGACGTGAACCATGTCATGTTGTCAATTTTCTGTATAGTTTGTTTTCTGCTTTTCGATAAAAACAAAAACACAAAAATATGTTTTAGTTTTAGGGGGTGAAATTCGTCGAAAAATACAAAAAACATGATAAAATTCAAAAATCCAAAAACATTAGAAAACCTGAAAAAGAGCTTGTGTATAATAGGGGAAATGATAGTACATCAGCTAGACGGACATAGTACGCTAAAGAAATGTAACGTTTAAAATGCAGTTGAGCAGTCTCGCTAAAGATGTGCCGATAGGTTTTTGCAAAATCAGTAGATCAGTTTGGGATATAAACCTAAAATTTACTTGCCTGTACCTGGGGAACACCTCCAGGATATATGGGTAACCCCTGAAATCTCGTTTGAAAGGTCCCTTATTCTGAGATACTAGGTCTTTATGCTTATTCTGAGATAATACTTTACGCATATGCTTTACTTGTAAAGCCCCCCCCCCCCCTCAGCATAAAAAATGATTAAACATTGCAAAATGATAATCATGTGCTGTTGTAAAGAAGATCCCCAAAGGGGACCCACCAAAGTTGAAGCCGTCATCTCTCTGCGTATACGGAAGTATCGACCTGAGCTCTCACGGCCCTCGCAATTCACCCCATTACAGATATTATCTAGGTATACTCACCTGTAAGACTGAATATTGGGATCTAGATACGGGAGTATATACTGAGGTGGGACACATGTAGAGGTTTAAGTCTTAAAACATTAATTCCGTATCCCGGACAGATTGAAAGTTCTGTGAGAATTTAAGAGGATCAGTATATCGGCAATCTACGTGAATTGTTTAAGGCTTGGTATGAAATAGTAGCTTAACGGTGCTTGTGTTTTGTCAAATGCTGATATGATCCCCTAACACGCTCACAAAAAGATTGTGTGTACATATTTCAGTTTATCCTGTTAAAAATCCAAAAAGATTTTATTTGTTCATCTTATTTTCGACAACCGACATTGGGAATCAGACGATCTAAGCCTTGTGCAGATCATGTCTGTTTGATGAGGATTGGGTAAGCAGGAGTTGCTAAACAGTGATTGGTACATGTTTGATTGTCTGAAAATGTGTTTGATGGATCAAAATGTTCGAAAGTTCATTAATTTGAACTGTTTTCAGATCGAAACATCAGCGTACTTCATAATCCGGTCAACCAAGGTCATTAACTTGGACTTGGTAGGCCAAACAGTTGACCAAGGTCATTAACTTGGACTTGGTTAACTGGGTGTGTCGGTGAACAATCAGAAATTGCTAAAATGTTAAAAATTTTGAAAATAATTTTCTGATTTCGCTCCTAAACACACTTAAAACTGATTTCGCTCTTGGCTGCTTTCAAAGCTGATTCCGCTCGTAGCTTTCAAGGTGATTTCGCTCGAGAGAACTTTATGACCATTTCGAGCGAAATCAGACAGGCTATATAAGCCATCTGATTTCGCCCCTATCGTCACTTCTCTGATTTCGCCCCAACCAATTTCTCTCTCAGCGACTTAGAGCGAAACCCCCAATCTATC
Organism: Helianthus tuberosus; assembly: GCA_030545235.1. Classification (NCBI taxonomy): domain Eukaryota; kingdom Viridiplantae; phylum Streptophyta; class Magnoliopsida; order Asterales; family Asteraceae; genus Helianthus; species Helianthus tuberosus. Next base: position 71,769,233 of record CM060369.1, on the reverse strand, counting down.
GTTTTCTAAACGAATTGCTGCCCAAATCTTGTCAAATCTTGTGTTTAATGTTAGAAATCACAACGATTCAACATGGGCAAGGTAAATTGTGAACTGATTTAACCGAAATCATGTCTATTCTGGATTGTCGGCATCTGTGATGAACAGAACATAGTTTTAGGGCATTAAACTGTTAAAATTGAACAAGATTCCATATCAGTGTTGTCGATTTAGTGTGTAGATCATAAACTTGTGTGTTGATTGTTCCAAATCTGAGTGGATCTCGTGTTTGTCGATGAGTGAGTGTTACAGTCTTAGATCTAGGGCATGTTTAGGGTCAAAAATGAAATTAAAATATAACCCTAGTGTCGGAATCAACAGATGAACAAGTTACTGTATTCAATTTCATCATCTAACAAGTCTTGAATGTTTGTCTGTGATTTCGCCCCAAACTGAGAGTCAGGTGATTCCGCTCCTATGTTCATGTTGATTTCGTTCCTAAGTCACCTAATATGATTCCGCTCCTAAATGTCAACCTGATTTCGCTTCTAATGTACTATGTGATTCCACTCCTAATTCAATTTAGTGATTTTGCTTCTAAGTGTCTGTTTTGATTTCGCTTCTGTTGACATGTGTTTTCACTTGTAATCCTTTTGATGTTGAAAAATTTCTAAGTGTTGATTATTGAATACTGTTTTGATTTGCAGGGTTCAAGTGTGGTATTTGATCCACTTCACAACAGCTGTTGTGACTTAGATGTGCAGAAAAATACAGAATTGGCAAAGTTCAGTAGTATTCTGGAGTTCATGGGTCGAGTTCCAATTCAAAAGGCTTTAACTGATCAACGTCCATGCAGAATCGCCAACAAAGTTTCCAGAACGGATGGTAAAGGGTTGTATGCTCAGGATGGGATACCAGGGTGCACTGAATGTTGGGAATTATTTGAAATCAAAATTCCAGAAACCCTACAAGTTTATCATTCATTGTATATTGATGTCACTTAGCCATACCAAGGGAAGTTACGATACAATGCGCGATTATCAGATGAACATGGTCACTGCGTTAGTTCTGAACAAGAAATATAATTTCTCGCATATTGTCTTTCATTATATAGCCGAGAATATTACTACAAAGAGCAAGACTTGGATGTATCCAAGATTTGTACAGATGCTGATCGATCATGCATATCCAGAGATTGAACGTGATGTGAAGGATGATTTGTTAGTTCAGTCACACATGAGTAATGATTCTCTTAAGCAGCTTGCTAGATATCACCCAAACCATCCTGAACCAAAGATAGGTGCTGCGTTCTTCAGATTTATAAAGGATGTGAATTACGTTGATCCTGATCCAGTTGATCGTCAAAACTGGAGAAACAAAGAAGAAATGAAAGAAGCAGCTTACGGTGATGAGCTGGAGACTCTTGAGGAGTTCAAAACCACCCAAAATGACTGGTTTGTCAAAGAACCAAGGAGGAGAGGCAGAAAGGTTACCCCTAAAGTAAAAGAGGGTGAGGGGTCATCATGACAGCCAAAGAAGAAACAAAAGAAAGTGGCAAAGACATTGCTAGTTGATGAGCCTGAAGTTGAAGAACCGGCTGTGAATGTTGAGGAAAATCCTTATGCTGGTATTGAAGAAGTGATTTTAGATCTTGGTGATTTAGAAGCTGAGCAAGCAGTTAATGTAGAAGCTCAGAAAGAAAAATTTATTGATGATATAGAAGGTGATGATGTTGATAAAGACACTACTAGCTCTTCAAGTTCTTCGGAAGATGAAGTAGATGAAACTGAAAGGTTGAAAAGAATTCAAACAGAGACAAAGAAAGAGAAGTTGTTGAGAAAGAGGAAGAGGCAAGAGAAAGAAGATGCTCCATATGTGCCATCTCCACAACACGTTTCTGGTTCTCAAACACCTCCTTCAGGCGGGAGAAAGAAAGCAGGGGCAAGAAAGAAAGTTGTATCTCCAAAGATACGGAAAGTTACTCCCAAAATTTCTAAGCCGAAGATTGTCTTGAAGAAGAAACCTTCCAAAGAATCCAGGAAATCACCACCAACACCACCACCTGAGCCAACACCACAATCACCAATACAATCACCTCCACGACAACCAACATCTCCACAACAACCTTTACCACCAAAACAACCAACACCACCTTGACAACCTTCACCACCACATCTCTCACCACAACAACAAACTCTATTCACTTCTCAAGAAATCTTTCAATCACCACCAACCTCACAACCTATTGTTCAAACCACACCTGGTTCTGTGGGGTACAGAGGTTTTCCAGCCGTTCCTTCGAATCTGAATGTGAGTCTTGATGATGTAGGAGATTTTGATTTTGCAAACACCGCACAAGTCAAGAATGTTGAAAAGAAAGTTGATGAAGTGATAGCTAAAAACAAAAATTTAGTTGCTGAGAACAAGAAAGTCTCTGATCGTGAGAAAATTCTTGAAATGCGTGTGAAGAGACTGGAGACTGATAACAAAGAATTACTGAAGAAGATTGACAATGATCAATCAGAGATTGATATCTTGAAAGTGCGAGTGGCTGAACATGAAGAAGAAAAGGCTCGCAGAGATGAACAGAACAAATATTTCGAGATGAAAAACAAAGAGCTTGAAGCTGCAAAAGCATTTAAAGAGCATGAGTTCTATATGTTAAACAAAGTTGTTGAAAAGATGCTTGGATCGTCAATTGAACAAAAGTTTGAAGAGATACAAGTTGAAGAACTCAGGGCTAAACGCCAAGCTGAGATTGATGAACAGATGAAAGATAAAGGCAAAGGTGTTGAAGGTAGTTCAGCAGTGACAGAAAGATCAATTGTTCCTTCCTTGGTTGTTGAGAATCCTGTACCTTTAACTGCTATATCTGGTCTTTTTGAGGAAGAAACACCTCTAGAAGAGCTAGCTGGTGATGACGATGAAGAAGATGACGATGATGATGATGATGAAGAAGATGACGAGGATGAAAAAGTCTTTTCAGCATGCAGTCATGGTTCTGATAACGACGATGACGATGCTCAAGGTGGTATGGGTATAAAAGTGACTGAAGCTTCCAAGGAAAGAACTGTTGATGATTTGATGAATGATTCTGTGAATGAAGAGTCAGGGGGAGCTGAAGGAAAGGGGGAGTCTGGTGATGCTCAAAATGCTGAACATGTTGAAAAGTTAATTTTGAGATTGGATACTTACAAGGAAGAAGGTGAACATTTTCATACGTATACATTGGAAAAGATCAAAGAAATGACACGTATGGTGGATCCTGATTTCAAATTTGATTTTGAGGAAGAATTAAATGCATTCGACATCAACCACCAACTAGAATACGAGTATAAGTATGTAGAGGATGCTGACATATACGACAAGGTTGATGTTGAGGATTGCACAGATGATGAGAGTGTAAGTGAAGATACTTCTCAGTATCCTACGCTGATGGAGTTCTTTACTGAAGAGAATAGAGATGAGTTAAGAAGTAAAGTGGCTGAAATCTTAAAAGATAAAAATTTCGATGGTACTCCGAAGGATATGCAGAAAGAAGAACGGCAAAAGTGGTTTAAAGACAGTCACGAGAGAAAATTCAAAAGGCCGTTGAAGTTCTATCAGAGGGATCGAAGAATTTCACTTGGTGACATCATTAGCTGGGGTTTCCTGCCTCATGTTAATGCTTACACGATCAGAAGGGAGTTTGGAGTGCAATACTTTGAACGTTTATATGATATAATGTCATTACCATGGTGGGATGTTGAGGAGCTGTCGAAAGTAAGAACTTTAGGGTATCCTGTTCGCAAGAATGATGTTCCGATGTGGGGATACATAAAATTTGAATCGTTGAAAGAGTTTAGACACTGCAAGCCGCATTATCCAAAGAGAGTGAGAAGGGTAGATCCGGTAACAGGGGTTGAAGAAACTATCCTTAATGTTAAAAGGCCGAAGACAATGAAAAATATACCAGTGCCGAAGATGGAGCAGGATTTCTATAAAGGCTTTTTGGGCTGGGTATTCAGTTACATCTCGACTGAGGCTGTCATTACTTATCGTGCTGGTAGTGAGATAAGAGAGATACATGTTTATGACCCGATGTGGTTAGTGAACTGCTCAGGGAAAGATATTGAATGTTTATTCATTAACAAGATTCACTAACAGGCTGAAGATAAAGAACAGGCGATGCAGTTTCAAAGAGTTGCTACTCTTTGCTTTCAGAAAAGCATTAACTCTGAAAGTAAATGGAAGTCTACTTGGTGGTCGCTTGAAGAGAAAGAAAAGAGAAAAGCTGAACGTGAACGTAAAAAGCTTGAAGAAAACAGAGGAAAATGGATGAATATTCAAGCTGAAGAAGAAAAGAAACGGAAGAAAGAAAATGACAGAGTGAGGAATTTTCTAAGGAAGAAGCCTAAGCAGCATGAAGAATCGTTCAAGTCACTCTGAAGACCCGAAGACAAGACTGAAGACTGCGGCTGTATCCAAGGGGGAGTTTGTTGGTGCACGAATGTCTAAAGCCTGCGTCTTAGTCTAAGTCAACCTTGTATAGGGTCTAGGGATCAGAAGTGTTAATTATGTATAGTATAGGGGGCTGGTTGTAAAGTTTTTGTGTAATGTCCTGATTTCGCCCCAAATGACATTATGTCATTTGGAGCGAAATCACATCTTTCTGATTTCGCCCGAAATGACTCAGTGTCATTTGGAGCGAAATCACCCCCCTATATATAGTTGTGATGTTTTCTCATTTTGTATCTGAATGTCGATCGTGTAGCCGAACTGCTGCCGAATTTTTCTGAGAAAGTTTAATGAGAAAACATGTTTAAAGTACTCAGCATTCTGTTTCTACTCCATTCTGCTTTGATTCAAGCTGTTTGTGTATTTCCGCTGCATAAACAGTTGTGCTCTAGCTCTGATTGACTCATTTGATCGTCAATAACGATCCTACAAACGTGCAAAACACTGTTTTAACAATGCCTTGAAAGAATCAGATCTAAAATCGGACTAAAAGTTGATCAATTTTGCCAAAAACCGACGGATAGGATGACATTTTCATTCATTTCGTTTGTGTTGAACCTATTTCGTGCGAAAACACTGATTCATTCCGCACGAAAAGCCTATTTCGTGTGAAATACATAGTCATTTCGTACCAAAGTTCGCTATTTCACACGAAATAGAACCTCATTTCGTTTGAATTTGGTATTTCATTTGAATTTTGTCATTTCGTGTGAAGATACCATCCATTTCGCACGAAATGGTATGAGTTAACTCTATTTCGTACGAGATACTTTTTCATTTCATTTGAAGTGTTCACAGGTCATCATTTCGTACATATCAGATTGTCATTTCGTTTGAGGAGTTCAACAGTCTTCACGTGAATTATCATAATCGGTCCTATTAAATTTCATTGATTAAAGTCATTGTCGGATATTTCTTGAAGTCCATGTGATCATATTGATGAAGATGTCAGACTAGTGTTGTGAATTCAGTTTGTCAGCCCATTCAATGATAATTTTCTTATCGGTCCAATCAGAAGTAGATGTATATCAATCTTGTCGGACATTTTAAAAGTTTGATTATTGAAATCACCGGTCCACGTGAATTGGATTAGTGTCATATATACAAAGTATCTTCGGTCCAACAGAATTAATTAGGTCCAAACAATTAGTGGATGTCAAATTAATAATTCCATCGACCCATGTGCATTTGGTTAAAAACAAATCAGGTCAAATTCATTGCTTATTGTCGGCTTATGTGGGCTTGTTGGTCCAATGAGAATCGAGTGATAATCACAATTTTCGGTCAACTTTAATTGAAGATTAGATCCAAGTAAATTGCGGCCCAATCATATTCTTTGGATACTTGAGATTGTCGGCCATTATCAAAAGTTAAAACATTAGTTCATTAACCGGCCCATATGAACACAATTTTAATCGACCCATGAGTTTGTTGATTGCAGCCCAATAGAATCATATTATAAATTGTGGATGTCGGCCCATGTGTTGTTGTTAAAGGTGATCAAGTCGTTTTTGTTGTATAGTGCTTACAATCAAGTAGTCCAGGTCATTTGGACTTAAGTTCAATTCGCACGGTTTGGTTTCAGTTTGCACAGATTGAAAGGATTTCAGTTCGTACAGAATTGATTAACGTTCAGTTCACATGATTTGATACATTGTCAGTAAACGAGAAAAACGATTTGAACAAACGATTGGTTGGGTTGTGATTAGGTAATGGGATGGATGTAACATGATAGAAGCATGGTAGATACGCCGCTGGTACAACTTATATATAAGTGCTTTTATCATATTACATTTCATGTCATTATTTAGTTCACTTGGGAAACGATTTGAAACGATGTCACATAACGAGGTTTTCGATATGATATAAACCATACGAGTTTTATTAACGAGTTTTAACGAGATATTTTACGAATTGGTTTACTAAAACAAAAAGTCTTTGAGTTAGGAATCATGGCTAAGAGATTTTATAAATTATAACCATCTTGACTTGAGTTTGTTAATCATGTTGCGATATTATATACTTGTCAAAACAAGGTTTTCGAGGTATTGCAATATATACATAAACGAGCCATAATTCCGATACTCTCACAAAACCTATGTGATCGCCAACATTTCTTTGCTGACTTTGTTTTTACATATGTTTCAGGTGATGTTGCGTGATGATTGCTAGGGAGCATGTTCACCTAGGATTTGGATGTGGCCTTAGTGACATAAAAACGATAGTAGACGATGTTTAAATTGTTTGTTTGGTTTTAAGACAATGTAAATTACTTAATGAATCAATAAAACAAAACTTTTCATATCCATGGTTGTGAAACGATGATTCTGTTACAACACTCCCTGACGTTTCCACCACGGTTTATTGTTTTAACGTGGTCAGGGTGTGACAGAAGAGTTGGTATCAGAGCCAATGGTTATAGGGAATTAGGTTATTAGTAATGCTTTGACCTAGACTATAACTCTCTAGGACCCTAACGCGAGTTATCTTGCGTTTAGATTTTTTTAAAACAATACCGTCACCTATTCTTAGGTGATAACCACAACGAGAACACAATAACAAATCCGCTTCAAAAATTAATCATCTATCCTTGGATGATTGATTACAAGGTTTTGATTCCTCTTAATTTTCAAAATCTCATCAAAGTTTGGGTCTAAATACTGTGAACACATGCAAACTGGAAGAGTGAATGCCTGTACCCTGAGTTTTCTGTCTAAGGCTAGAGTGTTCGTACAAATCCGCAGTATCGGACCAGTCACTCTTACCTGGGAACTCTTGGGGTGAGTGTTCACTTATAGGCAAGCATGTCTTCAGTGATACATTATATTGACCCATTTACTTTGATTAGTCACTGCGTGTCGTTTGTTTGTTCGAGGTAACAAACAAATGATCGCCTTCCTTGTGTTTTGTCGATGTTTTCAATACCTCTTTTGTTTTTCCCAATTGTTGATCCCTCTCGTGGACGAGCATTCAATCTGAATGCAAACGAGGCTCGAGCTGACAACCTCGTTGTCAATGGTACCTTTCTTGTTAACGGTACGTTCCTTGTTAACAATCAACTTGCATCTGTTCTTTTCGATTCTGGTGCCGATAGGAGTTTTATTTCGTTATCTTTTGAGCCTTTACTTGCGATACTTAGGACTAAACTGAGGAAACCCTTATCTGTCGAGGTTACTACTGGTAAACCCCTTGTTCTCGATTCTGTTCTTCATGGTTGTCAATTGAACCTCGATAACCATTTTTTCCCCATCGACCTCGTACCGATGCAACTTGGAAGTTTCGACATTATCGTGGGGATGGATTGGTTAACCAAACATCATGCTGAAGTGGTTTGTTTTGATAAGATCATTCGTATTCCTCTTTCGTCTGGCGATGTTCTAGAAGTTCGTGGCGAGAAACCATCTGGTGGATTGAAACTCATGTCGTGTACGAAAGCCCAAAGTTACCTACGAAAAGGATATGTTGCTTTTCTAGCACATGTCACTGAGGAGAAAGGCAAGAACAAGAGTATTCAGGATATTCCGATTGTTCGGGATTATCCAGAGGTGTTTCCTGATGAACTGCCTGGTTTGCCTCCAGTTCGTCAAGTCGAGTTTCATATTGACCTTGTACCCAATACCAACCCGATTGCGAAAGCACCTTATCGTCTTGCACCGTCTGAGATGCAAGAGTTATCGAAACAGCTTCAAGAGTTATCTGATAAAGGATTCATCTGACCGAGTTATTCACCTTGGGGCACTCCTGTCCTCTTTGTGAAAAAGAAAGATGGATCTTTTCGAATGTGTATCGATTATCGTGAGCTTAATAAGCTTATCATCAAGAATCGATATCTCCTACCCCGAATCCATGATCTCTTTGATCAGCTGCAAGGTGCTACCTGTTTTTCCAAGATCGATCTGTGTTCTGGGTATCTTCAACTTCGTGTATTCGAAGAAGATATTCCCAAAACTGCTTTCCGAACGAGATATGGGCACTACAAGTTTACTGTCATGCCTTTTGGGTTGACAAATGCTCCAGCTATCTTTATGAAATTAATGAATAGGGTCAGTAAACCTTATTTCGACAAGTTCGTCATTGTGTTCATCGACGATATTCTCATTTATTCAAAATCTCGAGCCAATCACGAGCAACACCTTCGTTTGACTTTAGAACTCCTGAAGAAGGAACAACTTATTGCTAAATTCTCCAAGTGTGAATTTTGGCTTAAAGAAGTTCAGTTTTTGGGACATATTATCAACAAGCAAGGTATTCATGTGGATCCATCCAAGATTGTTGCAATCAAGGATTGGAATACACCAACAACACCTACAGAGATTCGATCTTTTCTTGGTCTTGCTGGTTATTATCGTCGATTTATTTCAAACTTCTCGAAGATTGCGGTTCCACTCACTGCTTTGACTCAAAAGAATAAGCCTTTTGAGTGGGGACCCAAGCAAGAAGAAGCGTTCCAAATGCTGAAACAGAAGCTATGTGATGCTCATGTTTTATCTTTGCCCGAGGGAAACGATGATTTCGTTGTCTAGTGTGATGCATCCAACTTAGGCCTTGGTTGTGTTCTTATGCAACGAGGTAAAGTTATAGCATACGCGTCTAGACAATTGAAAGTTCACGAAAAGAACTACACGACTCATGATCTTGAGTTAGGAGCTGTGGTTTTTGCTCTAAAAATCTGGAGACACTACCTCTATGGCACGAAATGTGTGGTTTTCACAGACCACAAAAGTCTCCAGCACATTCTTAATCAGAAGGAGTTGAACATGAGGCAACAACGTTGGGTTGAACTCCTAAATGACTACGATTGCGAGATTCGCTACCATCCTGGTAAGGCGAATGTCTTAGCCGATGCGCTTAGTCGAAAGGAGCTAGTCAAGCTTCATTCTGTTCAAACTCTATCTGATCTTCAAACTCGTGTTCTTTAAGCTCAGCAATTTTGTGTTTCACAAAATTTGATGGGTAAGGAATTACCACGTCAACTTGAGTTTAAGCTCGAAGCGAAGGACGATGGTTTACTCTATTTCAAGGATCGTTTGTGGATTCCGAAACAAGACGATCTTCGCACTTTAGTGATGGACGAATCTCACAAGTCTCGATATTCTATCCATCCCGGTGCTGATAAAATGTACAAGGATCTTCGTACTCAGTATTGGTGGCCTGGTATGAAGAAGGATGTTACCTTGTATGTATCGAAATGCCTAACCTGTCTCAAAGTTAAGGCAGAACATCAACGACAATCTGGTTTGCTTGTACAACCAGAGATACCGGTTTGGAAGTGGGAGAACATTGCGATGGATCTCATCACTAAATTACCGCGTACATCTAAAGGTCATGATGCTATTTGGGTTGTTATCGATCGATTAACGAAGTCAGCTCATTTTATTCCGATTCGCGAGGATCTATCTGCTGATAAACTTGCAAAGATTTATGTTGATGAGATTGTATCTCGACATGGTGTTCCTTTGGACATCATACCCGATCGTGATGCTCGATTTTCATCTCACTTCTGGAAGACCATGCAATCTGCCATGGGAACCCAACTAAATCTAAGCACTGCTTATCATCCCCAAATAGATAGACAATCTGAGAGAACGATTCAAACTTTGTAGGATATTCTTAGAGCATGCGTGATTGACTTTGGTGGTAATTGGGATTCTCATCTGCTATTGATCGAGTTCTCTTACAACAATAGTTATCATGCTAGCATCAATATGGCACCATTCGAAGCTCTCTACGGTCGAAAATGTCGTTCACCTGTCTGTTGGAACGAGACCGGTGAAGCTCAGCTTACTGGACCTGAGCTTGTTCTGGAAACAACAGACAAAATTAAGAAAATCCGTGATAATCTTGTGACAGCTAGATGCCGTCAAAAGAGTTATGCAGATTTACGACGCAAGCCCTTAGAATTTCAAGTCGGAGACCATGTCCTACTCAAGGTGTCACCTTGGAAGGGAGTGGTGAGATTTGGAAAGAAAGGAAAACTTGCACCACGATATGTTAGACCATTTAAGATTGTGGAAAGAATTGGGAAGGTTTCCTATCGACTAGAGCTACCTCCAGAGCTTGGAAATATTCATCCGACTTTTCACGTGTCTAATCTGCGAAAGTGTTTAGCTGACGCTGATCTTCACATTCCATTTGACGAAATCCAAATCGATGAAACGATGCACTTTGTCGAAAAACCTGTGGAGATAGTGGACCGTACATACAAACAATTGAAGAACAAACGAATTCATTTGGTCAAGATTCGTTGGGAATTAAAACGTGGCCCAGAATTTACTTGGGAATGTAAGGACCAAATGAAGGCGAAATATCCGCAATTGTTCTCACAAGTTTCCTCTAGTTAAAATTTCGGGACGAAATTTCCTAAAGTAGGGGAGACTATGACAACTGTGCTCTGTAATCGATGTACAATGTAAAACGATGTTAATTATCAATAAAACAATATGTTTTGATGTTATTATTATGTGTAATTGTGTTTGATGATTTTACGATTCGATTCAATTCCGATCTCAAGCTTTAAATAGCTTTCTGGAAGGTTATACGCAAACTGGTGCGTAATCGCTGTCAGTTTAATGCAACAAACACTCCAGAATAGTGACATAGGCTTAACATACCTAAAATAACCTCCATATAACTTAGAAATAAGTTTTGGTGGTTTGGTGTGTTGAAAACAAGTCTATTCGATCGCAGGGACTATTTGTGTCAAACTGCGAAACTATACCGATTCGTATGGTATCGAAGAGTCCGGAACTTGATCATAAGCTAAACATACCATAAATAACCTAAAAATAGCTTAGAAATAAGCTTTGAGTGGTTCGGTATGCGAAAACATGCTTAATTGATCTTACAGGGACTAAAAGTGTCAAAAACGACGTAAGTTTGCATTTTCGCGCATATCTTACGTTCTGACCACATCTGGACACCCAAAATTTTTGTACACACTAAAATATTTTTATTTTAGTGACCGGCATATAAAAATTCCATTCGTCGCTTAATTTGGTTCGTTTTCGCGTCCGTTTGAGTTTCGTCGTAATTTAACGAACAACGCGACCGTACGACCAAACGAGCCGACATCCGAGAGTGTTCCAAGCACATTTTGAGTCCTCTAAACTTTATTGACCTTATAGAGCCTTGAAAATGGCTTAACGGGGGCAAAAGGGCCTGAAATGAGCTTAAACCAAGTGCAGGGATCTGAAGTGTCAATTTTGAAACTTTTGCTGATCTGGGGAGGCCAGGCGGGGCGCGTAAGGTTGTCCCTATACCTTACGCGGGCTGTGTGAATTGCCCAATTCCAGAAAACTCAGTTTCAGCAATCTGTTCAATGTTTAGGGGCTGTTTATGCAATTCCTTTGTGTGCTATCCAAGTTATCTCTTCCCCAAGGCTTCTAACATGCATCAAACAATTGTATGGCCATGATCTTTGCTTGGAGGCTACACAAAACACTTGTCATGATCCTGTGATCTTCCAACAAGTATAAATAGCCAAGCTCTCTTCCATTTTCATTGCTCATTTCCTCATTCTCTTTTCTACATCTGAATTGGGAGCTTTCTAATCTGCTTGGAACCTTATTCTTGGTAGAAAAGATAGCTAGGACCCTTTGTAAGTCTTCTTTCATGCTTAATCTTTATGTTTAAGCAGAAAGTCAAACAGTTTGGCCAACAGTTTGACTTTCGGTTTTGACCATCAATTGGTCAAGTCAAAGTTCAATTGAACTTTGTAACGTGATTGTAATCACAATGGTTATAATCCTTAGTAATTATACCTAATGATTTCCACGTTAACTAGGCGTAGTGACGAGTCAAAGTTTCGGTCAAAATGCGTTTTAGCACGCATTTTGCAACGGAACTATTTTCGGGTATCAAAACCCATTGTTTTGATACCAAATCAGTTTTCTAAGTAGGTTAAACATGTTTTGACATGTTTAACATGTCACTATTAGTTTAGTGCTTGTTTAGGGTCGTAAGTTAAGCGGTCTAAACAACCGCTTAGACTTTTGAACCCGACCCGTTTGGTCGATCATTAGGATCCGACCAAGCTTGATTAGTGATCATAGTTGCATAGGGAATAACCTCAGAGGTTATACCTTATGATCACATAAGATTGGTTAGTTATTTGTTAAGTAGCTTGTATGCCCATAAGAAATGACCAAAACGCCCTTTTGAAGCATAAATCCGTATTTTACGTATGTGAACATGTTTTTTTTGACATATAATCTGATTTAGTAACATGTTTAGGTATTATTGGGCATATAAGACTTAACATAGCACATAGTTAACCATCCGAACATAGTTTTGCGCGAACAACGCGTTAAAGTAGCATAAGCTACCTTAATGGGTCGTAACGGGTCGAAAGCACTCAGGCTAGGTTCCGATTTAGAATGTAGGCTTTGTTAAACCATATCACATGAGTTCCACACTCATTGGTTTACAAGACCTCATTCTATCCGATCCTCCGATTTAGGTGTCAATTTTATTTACTAGTGATCCGATTACTAGGTACTGCTTGAATTTCCTTGGTTTGTCTGAGCTTCGCTAAGTTCTTTAGATCAAGCATACCCTTTCATTCAATGTGAGTACACAGTTCCCCTATTTTACTGTTCTCAATTGTTTTGGGGTGATTCATATGTATTAAAACGATTTCGACATTTAAACGATGGTTTCAAAAACGATAAAGATGGTTTATATTAAACTAATAACGATTTCAATAATGTGAACGAACTCGATGGTTGTAATTACATAACGAATGACATTCATTAGCATTGATCAAGCCGACCAGTATTAGGTTATGGTACCATAGGATCTGACAAATCCCATTATCAGACTACACCCATGGTTATGTGTGGGGGTTATGTAGGTAACGACCGAATCTGATGATTGTTAACTTACCCTTTGGTGGTTGGTTAATACGATAAACGAGGTAGTCGAGTCATGAATGTTTGAATGTTATTAGCGAGGCGACCAAAAGTAGTTTCACAATTTAAAACGAATACGATTTTGGGACGAGTTAAAACGATTTGGAACGACTTAAACGAGATAAAACGATTTGAACAAACGATTGGTTGGGTTGTGATTAGGTAATAGGATGGATGTAACATGATAGAAGCATGGTAGATACGCCGCTGGTACATTTTATATATAAGTGCTTTTATCATATTATATTTCATGTCATTATTTAGTTCACTTGGGAAACGATTTGAAACGATGTCACACAACGAGGTTTTCGATATGATATAAACCATACGAGTTTTATTAATGAGTTTTAACGAGATATTTTACGAATTGGTTTACTAAAACAAAAAGTCTTTGAGTTAGGAATCATGGCTACGAGATTTTATAAATTATAACCATCTTGACTTGAGTTTGTTAATCATGTTGCGATATTATATACTTTTCAAAACAAGGTTTTCGAGGTATTGCAATATATACATAAATGAGCCATAATTCCGATACTCTCACAAAACCTATGTGCTCGCCAGCATTTCTTTGCTGACTTTGTTTTTACATATGTTTCAGGTGATGTTGCGTGATGATTGCTTGGGAGCATGTTCACCTAGGATTTGGATGTGGCCTCAGTGACATAAAAACGATAGTAGACGATGTTTAAATTGTTTGTTTGGTTTTAAGACAATGTAAATTACTTAATGAATCAATAAAACGAAACTTTTAATATCCATGGTTGTGAAACGATGATTCTGTTACAACACTCCCCGACGTTTCCACCACGGTTTGTTGTTTTAACGTGGTCGGGGTGTGACACTCGCGGGGCGCGACCCCCTTGTCTATTGTGACATATGTGACATCTTGTGTAGAGTCGTAAGTCAAGCGGACTAAACACCCGCTTAGACTTTCGAACACGACCCATTTGGTCGATCATTAGGATCCGACCAAACATGTTTAGTGACCATAGTTGTATAGGGAATAACCTTCCGAGGTTATACCTTATGGTCACTTAGGTTTAATTAGTTGTATGATAGGTAGTTTATATGCCTTAGGTAAATGACCAAAATGCCCTTTTCATGCATAATTGGTAATTAAGCATATGTAACACAAACTTTTGTCACTTAATTGATTATGCAACATATTTAATCATGTTTAGGCATATAATACTTGTCATAGGACTAGTTAGACGTCTCGAACGCGCTTTTGCGCGAACGACACGTTAACGTAGCTTAAGCTACCTTAATGGGTCACAATGGGTCGAAAGCACTTAGGTTAGGTTTCGATTTAGGATGTAGACTTTGTTAAACCATGTCATATGAGTTCCAATACTCATTTGGTTTACAAAACCTCATCCTATCCGATCTTCCGACTTAGGTCTGGTTTAATTATATAGTTATTAGGTTGCCGATTGATTCCGTGCTCCCTCTAGCTTTGCTTGGTTGTTGTTCAAGACCTCCAAGCATTCTCAGGTGAGTACATACTTCCCCTATTTTACTGTTTTCAATTGTTTTGGGGTGATTCATATGTGCTAAATGTTTTCGAGGTTTTAACGATGGTTTTCAAAATGATTTTCGATATTATAACAACGGTTTCAAAAACGATTATAATGGTTTATACAAAATTTATAACAATTTTGATATAGTAAACAAACTTGTTGGTTGTATTTACATAACGAATAATATCCATTAGTTTTGGCCGTACCGACCAGTATTAGGTTATGGTACCATAGGATCTGACGAATCCCATTATCAGACTGCGCCCATGGTTATGTGTGGGTTAGGTGGGTAACGGCTGAATCTGTGATTGTTAATTTACCCTTTGGTGGTTTATCAGTGCGAGAAGCGATAGGCGAGATAGTCGAGTCACGAAGGTTTGGATGTTATTAGCGAGACAATCAAAAGTAGTTTTCACGATTTAAAACGAGAACGATTTAAACGACTAAAGAAATTTTTAACGAATTAAACGATTTGGGTAAACGATTGGTTTTCGGTTAGTGTTTAGATAACGGGACGGGTGTAATGTGATGAAAGCATGGTGGATACGCCGCTGGTACTTCCTATATATAAGTGTTTTCATCGTATTACATACCGTGGCGTTATTTAGTTCACTTGGCTAAACGATTTTGGAACGATGTCACACAAACGAGGTTTTCGAAATGATATAAACCATACGAGTTTTATTAACGAGATTTATTAACGAGTTTTATTAACGATTTAATACGAGATGTTTTACAAATTGGTTTTCTAAAACAAAATGTTTTCGAGTTAAGAATCATGGCTACGAGATTTTATAAATTATAACCAACTTGATTTGAGTTGGTTAATTATGTCGCAATACAATACTTTTCAAAACAAGGTTTTTAATTCAGTATTGCAACATGTAAACTAGCCATGAATCCGATACTCTTATAAAACCTATGTACTCGCCAGCATTTCTTTGCTGACTTTGTTTTCACATATGTTTCAGGTGTTGTTGAATGATGTTGATTGCTAGGATGCATGCTCACATAGGACTGGACGAGGCCTTAGTGACTTAATAACAATGATAGACTATGTTTAAATTGTTTATTTAGATTTCCAGACGATGTAAATATTTAATGTTTAATAAAACGAAACTTTAAATTTCCGTGTGTTTTGAAACAATGATTCTGTTACAACACTCCCCGACGATTCCGCCGTGATTTGTTGTTTTACGCGGTCGGGGTGTGACAGAAAAGTTGGTATCAGAGCTCATGGTTATAGGGAATTAGGTTATTAGTAATGCTTTGACCTAGTCTATAACCTTCCTAGGACCCTAAAACAAGATCTTTGTGTTTAGATCTTAAAACAATACCGTCACCTATCCTTAGATGACAACCACAACAAGAACACAAATTTTGAATCCGCTTCGAAAATCAATCATTTGATCTAGGATGATTGATTACTAGGTTTTGAACCCCTCTAAGTTTTCAAAATATCGTCAAAGTTTGGGTCTTATAATGTGAACACGTGCAAACTGGAAGGGTGAATGCCTGTACCCTGAGTTTTCTGTCTAAGGCTAGAGTGTTCGTACAAATCCGCAGTATCGGACCAGTGTCTCTTACCTGGGAACCCTTGGGGTGAGTGTTCACTTATAGGCAAGCATGTCTTCAGTGATACATTAATATGACCCGTTTACTTTGATTAATCACCATCACATTTGTTTGCCTTAAGTAACAAACAAATGATCGCAATTTCTATGCGTTGTCGTTCTGTTTTAATTATCCGATAACATTTCACTTGTTTTCTCCTATGTCTTTCATTTCCTCTAGAATGTCTCTTCATCGCAACGACACTCAAATGTCCGAGCAAACTGCCAAATTTGCCCAGAGAATAGGCGAAGTAATCCTGAAGACTGTGGATTTAGGTATCGCCATGTCTCGTCTCAATAATGAAGCCACCCAAGAAGCATCGAAAGAAGCAGAAGCCGAGCCTTCAAAAAAGTCAAAGAAGCGTAAAGCTCCAAAGGATCCCATAGCCGTTACACCAAATCAAGCAAAACCTAGCCAGGTGGCAGCACCACCAGCCAAGAAGCCATACTTAGGAACTGCTCCTCTGTGTAATCAGTGTAACCTCCATCACTATACCAGTGTCAAATGTCAGAAATGTTTCAACTGTGGACTCATTGGTCATTTGGCACGAGACTGTCGTTCAGTCACTATGCTAAACCAAGCTTTTCAGAACCCCGTTCAATTTCAAGCAGATCCAGCACAGGCTCGTTTTCCTCCTGGTATTTGCTACACCTATGGCGAGACGGGTTATGTCAGGGACAGATACCCAAAGATTTTCAATGCAAATCCGACCCACGGATGAGCATTTGGCCGATTAAAAGAAGCTGCTGCTTTGAATAATCCGAATCTTATGTTTGTGTTTCTAGTGTTTTCCTTTGAACTCGAAAACAATCGATTTTATTTATAAATAAATCTTTATTTGCAATTCTGATGTACAAATATAGTTGCATGTGTGTATGGCATACCCCTACGATACCTACACCAAAGAACCGTATTTGTAGTTCTCTCGTTCATATGATCGCTCATGATTTCCTTGAAAATTCTAAGTGCTCGTTTCATTCTAAGAAACGAAGTGGCAATTTGAGTAATCATCTTTTTCCTTTTGACCTCACACCGATGCAACTTGGGAGTTTCGACATTATCATAGGGATGGATTGGTTAACCAAACATCATGCTGAGGTGGTTTGTTTCGATAAGATTGTTCGCATTCCTCTTTCGTCTGGCGATGTTCTGGAAGTTCGTGGTGAGAAACCTTCTGGTGGATTGAAGCTCATGGCGTGTATGAAGGCCCAAAGTTATTTACGAAAAGGATATGTTGCTTTTCTGGCACATGTCACTAAGGAGAAAGGCAAGAGCAAGAGTATTCAGGATATTCCGATTGTTCAGGATTATCTAGAGGTGTTTCCTGATGAACTGCCTGGTTTGCCTCCAGTTCGTCAAGTCGTGTTTCATATTGACCTTGTCCCTAATGCCAACCCGATTACGAAAGCACCTTATCGTATTGCACCGCCTGAGATGCAAGAATTATCAAAACAGCTTCAAGAGTTATCCGATAAAGGATTCATCCGTCCAAGCTTTTCGCCTTGGGGAGCTCCTGTCCTCTTCGTGAAAAAGAAATATGGATCTTTTCGAATGTGTATCGATTATCGTGAGCTTAATAAGCTTACCATCAAGAATCGATATCCCCTACCTCGAATCGATGATCTCTTTGATCAACTGCAAGGTGCTACCTGTTTTTTTTTCCAAGATCGATCTGCATTCTGGGTATCATCAACTTCGTGTTCTCAAAGAAGATATTCCCAAAACTGCTTTCCACACGAGATATGGGCATTACGAGTTTACAGTCATGCCTTTTGGTTTGACAAATGCCCCAGCTATTTTTACGGACTTAATGAATAGGGTCTGCAAAGCTTATTTAGACAACTTCATTATTGTGTTCATCGACGATATTTTCATTTATTCGAAGTCTCGAGCCGAGCACGAGCAACACCTTCACTTAACATTGGAACTCCTGAAGAAGGAACAACGTTTTGCTAAATTCTCTAAGTGTGAATTTTGGCTTGAAGAAGTTCAATTCTTGGGTCATATAGTCAATGAGCAGGGTATTCACGTGGATCCATCCAAGATTGCTGCTATTAAGGACTGGAATACACCGACGACACCTATAGAAATTCGATCTTTTCTTGGTCTTGCTGGTTATTATCGATGTTTCATTTCAAATTTCTCGAAGATTGCGGTTCCACTCACTGCTTTGACTGAGAAGAATAAGCCTTTTGAGTGGGGACCTAGGCAAGAAGAAGCATTTCAAATGCTGAAGCAGAAGCTGTGTGATGCTCCCGTTCTATCTCTTCCCGATAGAAAAGACGATTTCGTTGTCTTTTATGACGCGTCGAATCTAGGCCTTGGTTATATTCTTATGCAATGAGGTAAAGTCATAGCATATACGTCAAGACAGTTGAAAGTTCACGAAAAGAACTACACAACTCATGATCTTGAGTTAGGTGTTGTGGCATTTGCTCTCAAAATCTGGAGACACTACCTCTATGGAACGAAGTGTGTGGTTTTCACAAGACCACAAAAGTCTCCAGCTCATTCTTAATAAAAAGGAGCTGAACATGAGGCAACGACAATGGGTTGAACTCTTGAACGATTGCGATTGCGCGATTCGCTACCTTCCTGGTAAGGCGAATATCGTAGCCGATGCTCTTAGTCGAAAGGAACAAGTCAAGCTTCATTATGTTCAAACTCTATCTGATATTCAAATCTTTTGTCCTTCAAGCACAACGATCTTGTGTAAACGAAGGCTTATTGAAATATGAGCTACCACTTCAACTCGAGCTTAAACTTGAAATGAAAGGGGCGATGGGTTGCTCTATTTTAAGATTCCTTGTGGATGATTATCACCCAAATCGGAGCCCTGATTGGATTCCTTGTACCCTTAATATGTACATTACAACTCAATAAGGACAAACCGAATTCCTATTAAGATCTTCCTATCTTCATAGTTAGATTCTTGAAAATATTTAAAGTGCCAAATGAAATCCACGGATTGGATTCCTGGTATGCTTTAAATACCCGTGTCCAAAGATAACAAATTAAAGGTCAAATTAAATAATTATGCGATTATGTGATTATGTGTTTATGTGTTCTCCTCTATGTTTTTGTGTGATCCGATTTTCGTTATCCAAATCCTCATAGAAACTTCCATATCTTCATATGAGGGATTCATAGTAAGATATTCAAAAGGTACTACCTTAAATCTTTAATGGGCTTCTACGTGGTAGTTAAGACCCTTGGGTTATATAGTACCATTCCATGATTCGAAAAGAGACCCTTGAGTGATCTAGTTAAAGATTGATTCAGAATCTGGTTAAGAGTGGCATGTGATGATACAGCTGAAAGGACCCTATGGTGGTCCAGTCACACTCATCACAGGTTCATTCATTTGGTTTTTCCCTAGACATTATCAAATGCACTGTGTGGACTATGCAAGGAATTACGTAATTATGGATGCGTACATAATTATAAAAATTCAGTGCACGGAAACCACAGTAAGATTTATCATGTGTAAGAACCAATAGTGACAACAATAACGAAACGTGAACAATGTAATGGAGGTACGGTGGACGCACCAATGGCGCTTCATATACTTGTATATAAGTGTCCCTCTTACATTGCAAGCATAATGTTATTTAAAGTTACTAGAAGTTCAGAACCCTAACCAGTGTTGTTTTATCTCTTCGACTTCATGTTTTGAGCTCTCACAAGTTTCCTCTAATTAAATTTCGGGACGAAATTTCCTGAAGTAGGGGAGACTGTGACATCTGTGCCTCCACGGCCATTGAACAAATACCAAATCAATGAAATGTTGTGTTTCATACTTCGGATTTGTATAAATATGTGTATCATTTGCACATATCAACTCTTGTTCGGTTTCGGGCTCTAAATCGCTTTCTAGAAGGTTATACGCGCACTGATGCGTAAATATAACCAGTTTAATGCAACAAACACTCCAGGATAGTGACATAGGCTTAACATACCTTAAATAACCTTTACATAACTTAGAAATAAGTTTTGGAGGGTTTGGTGTGGCGAAGTCAAGTTTTTTCGCTTACAGGGACTAATTTCGACAAACTGCGAAAATATGCCGATTTGTACTGTAACAAACATTTCGGAACATGACCATAAGTTAAACATACCCTAAATATCCTTTACATAGCTTAGAAATAGGCTTTGAGGGGTTCGGTGTGCTAAAATAAACTTTTTGGTCATTCAGGGACTAAAAGCGTCAAAAGTGCATAAGTTTGCATTTTGGCGCATATCTTACGTTCTGAATACATCCGGACATCCAAAACTTTATGTAATCATTAAAATATTTTATTTTAGTGATTAGCATGATAAAATTTCATTCGTCGCGTAATTTGGATCGTTTTTGCGTTCGTTACGACTTCCGTCGTAATTAACCGAACAACGCAACCGTACGACCAAACGAGCCGACATCCGAGATATTTTTTTAGCAAATTTTAAGTTCCCTATACTTTAACTTCATTTTAGAGCTTTGAAATGGGGTTAACGGGACTTAAACGTGTCAAAAATGCATCAAAAACCAAGTTTGGGGCTTCAGGGACTAAATCTGCCATTTTTGAAAGTTGATGGGCTGCAAGGTCCTTACGGACCGTATGGACATTTGCTTACGGTCCGTAAGCCTTGCCCAGAACCACAGAATTGCAGAAACAATGAATCTGGCCTATTCCACTTGCTCAAATGGTTTTTACCCCTTGAATTACACACTATGGGCTGGTATTTGATGTCCCCATGGTATTCAAAACCTTGTGCCCAAGTGTAAGGCCAAGATCATTCCCTATTATCCAAATAAATGATCCTAATGGTTGTGAAATTCCAATAAATAGCTAGCTCCATTCACTCATTTCTTCATACCTTGATCAAATCTGCTCTAAGTGGAGGCAACCACCTTTGTGGAGGCCACCTACCTGAGCATACTTGATCATTCTTCCCTCTTGGACCCTTTGTAAGTCCTCTTCTTGCTTGTTCTTGTATTTCAAGCATGAAAGTCAAACAAGTTTGACTTTCAGCTTTGACCAGTCAATGGTCAACACAAAGTTCCGTTGAACTTTACAACGTGAGCGTAATCACGATGGTTATAGTCCCTTGTGACTATACCTACTGATTACCACGTTATCTAGGTGTAGTGACGAGTCGTAGTTTCGGCCAACATGCGCATTCTTGCGTGTTTTGTAACCAAACTACTTATAGGTATCAAAACCGTTTGTTTTGATACCAAATCTATTTTCTAAATTCGTTAAACATGTTTTAGCATGTTTAGCTCGTCACTTTTAGTTTAGTGCTTGTGTAGAGTCGTAAGTCAAGCGGACTAAACACCCGCTTAGACTTTCGAACATGACCCGTTTGGTCGATCATTAGGATCCGACCAAACATGTTTAGTGACCATAGTTGCATAGGGAATAACCTTCCGAGGTTATACCTTATGGTCACTTAGGTTTAATTAGTTGTATGATAGGTAGTTTATATGCCTTAGGTAAATGACCAAAATGCCCTTTTCATGCATAATTGGTAATTAAGCATATGTAACACAAACTTTTGTCACTTAATTGATTATGCAACATATTTAATCATGTTTAGGCATATAATACTTGTCATAGGACTAGTTAGACGTTTCGAATGTGCTTTTGCGCGAACGACACGTTAAAGTAGCTTAAGCTACCTTAATGGGTCACAATGGGTCGAAAGCACTTAGGTTAGGTTTCGATTTAGGATGTAGACTTTGTTAAACCATGTCATATGAGTTCCAATACTCATTTGGTTTACAAAACCTCATCCTATCCGATCTTCCGACTTAGGTCCGGTTTAGTTATATAGTTATTAGGTTGCCGATTGATTCCGTGCTCCCTCTAGCTTTGCTTGGTTGTTGTTCAAGACCTCCAAGCATTCTCAGGTGAGTACATAGTTCACCTATTTTACTGTTTTCAATTGTTTTGGGGTGATTCATATATGCTAAATGTTTTCGAGGTTTTAACGATGGTTTTTCAAAACGATTTTCGATATTATAACAACGGTTTCTAAAATGATTAAAATGGTTTATACAAAATTTATAACGATTTTGATATAGTAAACAAACTTGTTGGTTGTATTTACATAACGAATAATATCCATTAGTTTTGGCCGAACCGACCAGTATTAGGTTATGGTACCATAGGATCTGACGAATCCCGTTATCTGACTGCGCCCAGGGTTATTTGTGGGTTAGGTGGGTAACGACTGAATCTGTGATTGTTAATTTACCCTTTGGTGGTTTATTAATGCAAGAAGCGATAGGCGAGATAGTCGAGTTACGAAGGTTTGGATGTTATTAGCGAGACAATCAAAAGTAGTTTTCACGATTTAAAACGAGAATGATTTAAACGACTAAAGCGATTTTTAATGAATTAAACGATTTGGGTAAACGATTGGTTTTCGGTTAGTGTTTAGATAACGGGACGGGTGTAATGTGATGAAAGCATGGTGGATACGCCACTGATACTTCCTATATATAAGTGTTTTCATCGTATTACATACCGTGGCGTTATTTAGTTCACTTGGGTAAACGATTTTTGAACGATGTCACACAAACGAGGTTTTCGAAATGATATAAACCATACGAGTTTTATTAACAAGATTTATTAACGAGTTTTATTAACGATTTAATACGAGATGTTTTACAAATTGGTTTTCTAAAACAAAATGTTTTCGAGTTAAGAATCATGGCTACGAGATTTTATAAATTATAACCAACTTGATTTGAGTTGGTTAATTATGTCGCAATACAATACTTTTCAAAACAAGGTTTTTAATTAAGTATTGCAACATGTAAACTAGCCATGAATCCGATACTCTTATAAAACCTATGTACTCGCCAGCATTTCTTTGCTGATTTTGTTTTCACATATTTAGGTGTTGTTGAATGATGTTGATTGCTAGGATGCATGCTCACATAGGACTGGACGAGGCCTTAGTGACTTAATAACAATGATAGACTATGTTTAAATTGTTTATTTAGATTTCCAGACGACGTAAATATTTAATGTTTAATAAAACGAAACTTCAAATTTCCGTGTGTTTTGAAACAATGATTCTGTTACAACACTCCCCGACGATTCCGCCGTGATTTGTTGTTTTACGCGGTCGGGGTGTGACATCTATAGTCGTCGCGGGCCGCGACCAGGTGGACAGCAGGCGCAGCCCTAGGCCGCCACGTGTCCCACTCGGTGTCAAAACTATCCCATGACCGGACAAGGCTATGGCCAAGGCACCCTACGTCGTGGGGCGCGACAGCCCCTCCTGTCTCCGTCGCGGGGTGCGAGAGACTGCCGTGGCAGCCCTATATATAGGGGAGATCGGCATTCAGTTTTCGTCGTTCAAAACTTTCGATCTCTCCCTCAATTCTTTGAATAACAATAATAATATCGGGTTTAATACCCCCTAATTAGCGAAGTTCTGCCTCGTTGTAAGTATCATAACCCCCGATTACGTATTAGATACGCTACCCGATTGATCTAGGGTTCCGTAACGGCTGTCGTGGTTCTGCCCCACGTATTCGTTGGAATGCCGTCTCGGGGAGGGTATTATTAATGTAAATATTGGGATATTATACTAACGCGTGTGCATTTGTGTAATTAATAGATAATCACCAGGAAATCCTTAAGGAAACCCCTAAGATAGCAATGTGAGTAATCCTCCTTTTTGCAAACTGTTTTTACAAAACCTCAAATATTTTACATTATATTAAACAGTGATTGAGTATTTGTATTCTATAATTATCATCGGTATGTTGGGGTTTTGTATACAAAATTTGTTACTACATTGTGAGTAGTAACATGACCACAAGTCGGGTTGACAGTACCGTGGGTGGTAATTAAAGTAGATGGAAACAAATGTAATTGCGCGACCGCCCTCAATACTGTACAACGGTCTTTTTACTTATCTTGATTAAACTGGGATTCACTCACCAGTATTTCCCCACTGACAAAATGTTTTTAAACGCGTTTCAGGTAACAAAATGTGAAAGCCAAATAGAAGCCAGTTGGACAGCACTGAAGGCTTGGGAATTTCCCTTGTGTTTAATATTATAAAAGCGTGGTATTTTACTCTGATAAAATATTTTCCTAACTACGGTCCTGATGTAATTTCCGCTGCCAAAATGATAAACACCGATACCACCGAAACTGGCCGAGGCCGCCCATTCCCGGATTGTTAGGGGACGGGGGTTGCGACAGAAGGTGGTATCAGAGCTAAGCCACTGATTCAGCCATAGAAGTGTTCTGCTGACACCAAGATGTTATTCAAAATGTTAGGAAATTAATTACAAAAATACGTGCATATCTGTATATTATTGTTACGTGTTATTTGACTATTTGTTAGTATACAGTATGAGCGACCAAGGACCTTCCGACACCTACCATCAGTTGTCCAGCTCAACTAGAAACGAAGGCACCTCTTCACAGCCTACCCTCTCAGGGTATTCGGCTGACAATGAAGACGAGATATTCGTGTTCAAGGCTCAATCTGAAGAGCCATTCCCTCCTAAGAAGAGAGGATGGTTCAGCAGAGGTGCGCATGAATGTAGGAAGAGGATGAAAAAGTTACAACAACAGCGAGTTTTAGCAGCCGCTAAGAGAGAAACAGATGCTCACACCCAAGATATGCTCAATAGGAGTCTAGCAAATTTTCATATTCTAGCAACTACAGCAGCAGACCCTAATTTAGAGCAACTCATAACACCCCCAACCATTACCCTTGTTTCCCACACAACCAATGGAGATTGAAGTCAACTCAGAAAACCAAATCCCAGCACCAGCTTTTGACCAGACTGAGATACCTAGAGTACCAACACCCAATCCCTTAGACCCAGACTACGACCCGTGGTTTGACGACCATAGGGATTATTAGCAACGCTACCCAATACCAAAAGAAACCATGCCAAACCTAGCTGCTTACCCAGGTCTGGACCCTCTAGATCCCTATTATGATAATGATCAATACATTAGGGAAATTCTAGAGAATCCATATCCTCAGGAAGAACCAATGCCACAGTACCCAGATCCCATACCAGCACCTGCACCACCAATGAGCACTGAGAATGTGCAAGAACTCCGAACCTTTGGTGAGGAGATTTTAGAAGAAAGTGAAAGGATGAGACAAATAGGGGAACGACTCGTCTGGAAATATGACGAGCGTAATATAGACTTTTGGATGAACCCCTACCATTAGGAATAATAATAATAACATAATATATATATATATATATATATATATATATATTGTAGTATAGGCCACCTCGTGGTTAGTGATGCATACTAGTATTGTATTTTTATTCCAGTTGTACTATAAAATAGAGTAAGTCGCAATGCTCGACGATTTTGAATCAACATGCTTGTTGTGTGATTGTTGCATTGGATATTTTTATGCAATATTAATACTTGGCAATTGTTTAAAATCCAGATGGCCGACGCAACGAATCCGGAAAACCAGAATAATGAAAATCAAATAAATAATAGTGAAATTCGACACCTTGTAACCCAAGGAATTAGAGATGCCATGCCAGCTATTATCCAAAATGTTAGGGATGCGGAAAATAATGATAAAAGTGGTAATGGAAGTAAACGAACCCATATAGAACCTAGTAACGGCATGCACAATGGACCCATACTTCAAGTGCCCATTCCTAAAAGAAGAAGAACTATGTCTTATGGTTGTTCTTACAAAGAATTTTGGTCCTGTAAACCAATGGAATTCTCGGGAAATGAAGGGGCCATTGCAGCTTTACGCTGGATAGAAAAAACTGAGGCCGTAATAAAAATAAGCAAGTGCGCAGAAGAAGATAAGATAATGTTTGCCTCCAATCTATTTAAGAACTCAGCATTAGAATGGTGGAACACTATCCTCTAGTCTAGGGGAAGTGACAGGATTTACAATATGGAACGGGAGGAATTTAAAAATATGATAGAAAGGAAATTCTGCCCTCCCAATGAAAAGAACAGATAGCAAACAAGTTCTTAAACCTTAGAATGACTGGAGTGGATAGTAAGGGGTACGCTACTTTATTCTTTGAATATGCTAGAATAGTACCAACCCTTGCATCACCCGAACCAGTATTAATCTCCCGCTACATCTGGGGATTAATTAGTGAGAGATAAGGCATGTAGTCAAGGCAGCTGGACCTCAAACTATAGAAGAAGCTGTAGAACTAGCAAACACCTTGACTGATGAATTAGTGCGTACACGAGAAGAGGATCAGAGGAGAAACCTAGCTCAAAGGCTTACCCAGGAATTTCGCTACGGTAATTCCAACCGTAAGAAAAATGTAGGTTCTACCTCTGCACCTTACTGCAAGGCTTGCAAGAAAAAGCATTCAGGAAGATGCTCCACTTATTGCAATTTCTGCAAGATACCAGGACACAAGGAAGGAGATTGCTGGAAGAAACCTAATAATGGAATGTACTTCAACTGTGGAGAAAAAGGTCACATCAAGCCGAACTATCCGAAACTAGCTCCAGCCATGAACAACAAGACTACTAAAACCGCTAGAGCATTTGTTCTGACTGCTGAAGAAGCAAAGATGATCCCGGACGTGATAGCCGGTACGTTTTTAGTTAATGATGTTTTTGCTAAAGTATTATTTGACTCTGGTGTGAACCAAAGTTTTATTAATACTTCATTTTGCAAACTTCTCAATCGACCCTTAACCAAACTCCCACAAGAATGTCTAGTAGAGAAAACAAATGGAGAAACCATTAAGATTACCGAAATCTTGCAGCGAGCAAGAATAGAATTTTTAAATCAAAAATTTACTGCAAACCTTTACCCAATGAATCTGGTAGGATTCGATATTGTATTAGGAATGGATTGGTTAATAGCCAATAAAACCAGTATTTTATGTGATCAAAAGTCGATTCAAGTAAATTCACCAAAGGGTGAAAAGATCACAATTAAAGGAAATAAACCCTCTAGATCCACGAAATTCATCTCTATGATGAAAACAACAAGTTACATAAGAAAATGATCATTAGTGTATTTGATTTCCATAATCACTAACACTAAAGGAAAAGAATTAAAAGATATTTCAGTAGTATCTCAGTTTCCAGATGTGTTTCCAGAAGAACTACCAGGACTACCACCAGACCGAGAGGTTGAATTCAGAATCCATCTGCTACCAGGAACAGCACCAATTTCCATATCACCTTATCAATTGGCACCTGCAGAAATGAAACAATTGAAGAAACAGTTAGACGACTTGTTAGAAAAAGGATTCATACAGCCAAGTTCATCGCCATGGGGAGCACCGATCTTATTCGTTAAGAAGAAAGACGGATCGATGCGTATGTGCATTGACTACCGCGAATTGAACAAGTTCACGATTAAAAATCAGTATCCATTACTAAGAATCGATGATCTATTCGATCAATTGCAAGGAGCTCGATTTTACTCAAAGATCGATCTACGCTTAGGATATCATCAACTAAAGGTACAGGAAAAGGACATTCCTAAGACCGCCTTCAGAACAAGGTATGACCATTATGAATTTACTATCATGCCCTTTGGTTTAACCAATGCCCCAGCCGCATTTATGGACACCATGAACCGAATATGTAAGCCATATTTGGATAAATTTATAATTGTCTTTATAGATGATATTATCGTTTACTCTAAGAGTAAAGAGGAACATGCAGCGCATCTGCACGCACTTCTAAGTTTATTGAGAAAAGAAAAGTTTTATGCAAAGTTTTTAAAGTGTGAATATTGGTTAGAACAGGTACAGTTTCTTGGACATTTAGTCAATCATGAAGGAATTCATGTGGATCCCACAAAGATCGAGGTGATTACCAAATGGAAAAACCCTGAGTCACCAACCGAGGTTAGAAGTTTCTTAGGATTGGCCAGTTATTATAGAAGATTTATTCGTTATTTTTCTAGAATAGCCATTCCCTTAACTAAGTTAACCTGTAAATCTGTTAAGTTTGAATAGGGACCAAAACAAGAAGAAGCTTTTAGAATTCTTAAGCAAAGACTAACCAACGCACCCATACTAGCGTTACCTGAAGAAACTGAAGACTTTACAGTCTATTGTGATGCTTCTAAATTAGGTTATGGATGTGTGCTGATGCAACGTCAAAAGGTTATAGCTTACGCCTCTAGACAACTTAAGAATCATGAAGAAAATTATTCAACCCATGATTTAGAATTAGGAGCTATAATTTTTGCCCTTAAGATTTGGAGACATTACCTTTATGGTAGTAAGTTTACCATTTTCACCAAGCATAAGATTATGATTGTAATATCCAGTATCAGGCAGGAAAGGCAAACGTAGTAGCTGATGCTTTAAGTCGAAAGTATCACGAAAATCCAAAAAGAGTACATTCTCTAAAATTAAATCTACAAGTAGATTTAAATGAACAAATTAGAAAATCACAAGAATCAGTGATCAAGGATGAGACTGAATAATTGAAAGGAATTATTAAGGAACTAGAACAAGGAACTGATGGAATTTGGAGATTCCATAAGAAAAGAATGTGGATACCTAAATTAGGAAACCTACGCCATCATATATTAGAAGAAGCCTATAAGTCTAAGTATACGATGCATCCTGGAAGTGATAAAATGTATCAAGACTTAAGAAAGAATTTTTGGTGGATAGGAATGAAGAAGGATAGAGCAGCTTATGTTGCAAAATGTTTAACCTCTTCACAAGTTAAAGCTGAACATCAGAAACCCTCAGGTTTGTTACAACAATTAGAGATGCCAGTTTGGAAATGGGAATTGACAACAATGGACTTTGTTACCAAATTACCCAAGACAAGAAAAAGGTAATGATACAATCTGGGTGATTGTAGACAGGCTAACTAACTCAGCTCATTTCCTACCCATGAAGGAAACTTTTAGTATGGAACAATTAGCTAAATTGTATGTAAATGAAATAGTTTCATTACATGGAATTCCTTTATTAATTGTTTCTGATAGGGATAGCCGTTTTACCTCTCATTTTTGGACAAGTTTCCAAAAAGCAATGGGAACCAAGTTATATCTAAGCACCGCTTATCATCCTTAAACGGACGGACAAAGCGAAAGGACAATTCAAACAATGGAAGATATGCGTAGAGCTTGTGTAATTGATTTCGGAGGTAACTAGGACGATCACTTACCATTAATAGAATTTTCTTACAATAACAGCCATCATACAAGTATCAATGCTGCACCATTCGAAGCACTTTATGGACGAAAGTGCCGAACTCCAGTCCGTTGGGCAGAAATTAGAGAAAAGCAACTATCCGGACCAGAGATAGTGCAAGAAAAAACTGACAAGATCATTCAAGTCAAGGAACGGTTTAAAGCAGCACGCGATCGACAGAAGAGTTATGCAGATAACAGACAAAAGCCATTGGAATTTCAGGTAGGAGACAAAGTGTTATTAAAAGTCTCTCCTTGGAATGGAGTGGTAAGATTCATCAAAAGGGGAAAGCTAAGCCCCAGGTATGTTGGACCTTTTGAAATTATTAAAAGAATAGGACCTGTAGCCTATCAACTACAACTGCCAGAGGAAATGGCAGGAATACATAATGTATTTCATGTATGTAACCTCAAGAAATGCTTAGCTGATAAATCACTAGTGGTACCTCTTAAGGATATAGAGGTAAATGAAAAGCTTAAATTTGTAGAAAAGCCTCTACAAATCGAAGACAGAAAGATTAAGAATCTCAAACACAAAAGATTAGTTCTAGTCAAAGTGAAATGGGATTCCAAGAGAGGACCAGAGTACACTTGGGAGCTTAAATCTGAAATGCAAAGGAAATATCCACACCAATTCCAGTAGACCTCGAGGACGAGTTCTGAAACAAGGTGGGGAGGATATAACAACCCTCCAAAATATTTCCGACATCCTAAAAATAATTAAAATGTCCCTATATGCCTTAAAACATACCCCGTATGTGAAAACCGAGCCTAAAATACCATATATAATTAAAAATTAATTAAAAACAAAAAATAAGGGGCGCTCGACGGGTGCGACCCCCTTGTCTATAGTCGACAGTGTTGGTGCATACGTCTGTCGACTTCGTCTTGTATCGAGTCTAGTATTAGAATTGTTAGATCAGGGCGCGTTGTACGAGAAAATAGGAGGTTTTAGTGTGTGTTTTAGGTAATTCCGCTTGAAGGATCTAATTCCGCTTGAAATGTCAAGTGACACTTTCAAGCGAAATCAACTTTGTTGATTTCGCTTGAACTGACATTTGTCCCTTTCAAGCAGAATCAGGTCTCCTATAAATACCTTCCAAGCGAGATCAGTTGGAACACTCTTGTTTCCGGTACCGAACTGCTGCCGACGCGTCGTTTGATCTGTATTGGTGTTATATCAATAA
Organism: Helianthus tuberosus; assembly: GCA_030545235.1. NCBI lineage: Eukaryota > Viridiplantae > Streptophyta > Magnoliopsida > Asterales > Asteraceae > Helianthus > Helianthus tuberosus. The sequence continues at coordinate 71,738,366 of CM060369.1, read as the reverse complement.
AACAAGGCGATTAATAGTGAAACAAGCTGTTTTCGAAGTCTGTTTCTTAGTTTCCGCCTCTGAAACAGACTAAGAGCTCTTCTCATTGACTCGTTTGGGTCACAACTCAATCCTACAAGTGGTATCAGAGCTCAGGAAGAAGAGTTCTTGCCAAAACAGCCTCATTTTCTGACTTCTACACCTTCTTTTTGAAATTGAACAAGTTTTCACGGTCAAAAAGTTTTGAATTTCACATATTGTGTGCGAAACTGTGTTTTAATAAATCCTTGAAAGAATTGGACTTTAATTCGGCTTAAAACTGGTAAATATACTTAATTCCGCTTGAAAACACGATCGCAAAAGATGACGTCAGCAGCATTTCAAGCGAGACTAGCAGGTTGATTCCGCTTGAAAATGTGTTTTCGCTTGAAAATTTGATCTTATTTCACTTGAGTTCATTATTTCGCTTGAACTAACACCTGATTCCGCTTCAAGTTAATATTCCGCTTGAGAGTGTACTGTTTCAAGCGAAATCAGTTATTTCGCTTTAGGGTAATTTCGCTTGAGTGTGGTATTTCGTTTGAACTTGAGTTTCTTTGTGAAAAATTTTCCGAAGCATGGACGAGGAATTCTACAATGCATTTGCAACACCGATTGCACCAGTTACAGCTGCTGAAACATTGTACAGTGAGAATGAAATGGGAACTCACCAGAAACCGCCAAAACTTATGTACATTGAAGATTTTAAAGGATGGCAGAATCGCTTTGAGAACTGCGTGCAAGCTTACAAATTTGATGCATGGTGTGCGTTGGAGAAAGATTACGAAAAACCAAAAAATGAACATGGGCTTGAAAAGGGTTTTAGTGACTTTACAGAGATTGATAAGTTGAAATATACAAGTGAGAAAATGATGATCAGTATTCTTCAACAGGCAATTAAAGAAGACATTTTTGTTTTACTTCAGCATGAGGGTACTGCTAGATCGATTTGGAATGCATTGATTCAAAAGTTCAAAAGAAGTGCAGATATGATTAAAGACTGAAAGGCGTTGCTAAAGAAATCTTTTGATGTGTTTGTAGCTTTTGATCATGAAACAACGAAACAGACCATTGACAGATATTGTCATCTTGTTTTGGAAATAGGGAGATTGGATATAAAGAAAGATGATGAGGAATGGGTAGATAAACTTGCTAATACGTTACCGCAGCAGAAATAGGGAACTTATTTGATGATTGTGAAACATATGAGGAAGTCTGAGAATATGAATCTGGCTCAGTTTATTCAGAAAATTGAGGAGCATGAATTGGATATTCAGAAAACTGCTATAATGACGAATCCAAATGCCAAACAAGATGTCAGTTTGTATTACAGAGGGAACAAGTTTGAGGCTACCCCCAACCCTAGTCCAAAGATTCAAACTGGTTTTAGTGCTGACAGTTTATCTGGAACAAAGAGTAGTAATGTGACACAAAGTGGTGGATCTTCATCCTCGTATTCAAGTTTTGATCCAAACTTTACAACATCAAGTCCTCAACAACCGAATTCAACAAATCTTCAATGCAACGTCACTTTGAACATTCAAAATGGTCAGAATTTGTCTCCAGAAATAGCCAAGCAACACATGGCATCACTCGTTGCTATGTTAGAATCTTATGAAAGTTTGATTGATGGCAAGATTGGAAATCCGATGCTTACTAAAGAAGATTATGACCAAATTGATGCAGAAGAACTTGAGTTGATGGATGTGAAGTGGTGCTTAGCTAGTGCTTGTAGGAGGGCATAAAAGTTTCAACAAATTACTGGTACAGATGAGTTTCGAGGAATGGCTACTTCTCCATTGGGTTTTGACAAATCGAAAGTCACTTGTTTTCGTTGCAAAGGAAAAGGTCATTTTAAAAGAGAATGCAAAAACCAAGAAGCAACTGGGAATCAAGAAAAGAAAAATTATTATCAGAAATCAAATTTTCATCAGATTACTCAACAAAAGGAACCACAAACTGCACATGCTCGGCCAATTGTTGATGAAAAAAGAAAAATGATCGAGGATGCAAATAAAAAAACTTATTTTGGTATCACTGATCAAGATGATGAATTTGTTGAAGAGGGATTTAGCTGGGATAAATACATTCCACCAGGTTCAGGTTTTGTTGCTAGAATTCTGGGTGAAGATGCTAGTGAGAAAAAATCCCGATTTTTCCAGATCTTGGAAGTGATGTGGATACCGATGATGAGGAAGAACATCTCAACAAAGCTAGAAAAGGCATAGATCCTACTAGTTTTAATTTGTTTTTTGCAGATAAAATGGAGATGCTATATCAGTAGAAAATTGCCAGATTGAGGAAAGAGCTGGAAGCAGCAAGAATTCTAGTTGATGTAAAGGCAAAGACATAATCTGAAGAAGCAAATGTAGAGCCAGCGACTGAGAAAGTGATAGAAAAAATCGTTGAAGTGGAGAAAGTGGTAGAGAAAATTGTTGAAGTCGAAAAAATAGTCGAAGTTGAGAAAATTGTCGAGGTAGAGAAGATTGTTGAAGCTGCGAAAGTTGTTGAAGTTGATAAGATAGTCGAGATCATTAAACCTTGTCTGAAATGTGAGGAGCCTTGCAAACAATGTGAGGAAAAAGACAAGAAGATTAGTGAACTTGAAGAGATGAAAGAGAATTTATTGTCTGATGTGAAGTATGTGAAGGTGTCGTATGATGTTTTGAACATAACAGTAGATAATCTGAAAAAGACAAATTTAGAAGTTGAAACTGCTCAGATAAAGATGAATGCAACATTAATGACAAAGCAGAGCGTCATCAATGAGTATATTGAAGACTGTGCTAAGCTGAAACAGGAGTTGGAACTTGAGAAGACTGAGAATGAAAGGATTAAACGATTACTGTTGAGTTATACTACTTGTGATTATTTGATTGATCGTGTTTATCCTACTGTTGCAGGTCTTGAGGCATTCAAGGAGAAAAAGACTGAAGATACTGATACTGGTAAGAAACCAATTGTCAAGTATAACAGATGTCCGCCCCCGATCCATGAAAGTTATTCTCCCAGAAAGCCAAATGAGGAACGTGTAAATAAGGCTCTCAACATCAAGTTAAAGTCTAAAATCATTGATGAATTACCGGACAATATTGATGTCACATTCACAGCGTCTGACACTGATCATGAGTCTGAGTTATTAAAGAAAGTGGTCGATCAGGTGTTAGATATGGATGAAGAGTCAAAACCAGAGTCTAAGTCTGAAAGTTCGAGTTCGTCAGAAAAGAGTCCGAGTTCGCCGGTTAAAAGGGTCTACAATAAAGAATTCTTGTTATCAAAATCTAATTTGAATGATGGATCGATCAAAGCGGCATATACTTTGAATGATTCAGACAAATTATATTCTGATGACGAATTTCCAATAAGAAGTGTCAAAACTGAAATGATTAAACAGGTTTTCAAATTAACAGAAATTAACATTTCTGAAATAAAAGATTTAAATCTTCATGAAAAACCTAAAAAATACACTTCAAGAGTTCAACAAAGATTGAACAAGAAAAAGGGTTACGGTTCTAGTTATGGTTCTCAAAAGAAACCAAACCATAACAGTAATTTCAAAAAGAAAGGTCTTGGTTTTAATTCTTCAGAAAATTATAAAAATGAGAAAAAATATAAACCAAAAACAACATTTGTTGCAGGAGGAAGTTCTGAAGATGAGCAGAAGAAACCATTCTGGAAACAGTCAAACCAAGAGTTTGTTGCTGAGGTAAAGAGGAATGTGAAGAAGTTTGCTCAAAGAGTTGAAAGAAGAACTTGTTTTAACTGCCAAAAGGTTGGACATATTGCTTGGAATTGCCAACAGTCCAACAACACAAAACAAGGAGTTACTTCTAACTCAAAATTGAAAGAAAAACTTGTAATTGAGAAGAAACAATCAACTGAGAAATCTAAAGTGTTTGAAAATTCAACTTCCGAAGAAGGTGAAAGTTCAAAACGTTTTTACAAAAGAAAAGTTGATTTAACCAAACAAAGATGGGTTGTAAAATCTGAGAGCAGTTCTGACAATGAATCTGATTCCATAAAATCAGAGGAGTCATTTGTTGAGAAAAAGGTTGATAATTCTGTTCCAGAGATGAACGAAGAAAATTTTCCGCCATTGCCAAAGGAAAATTTGAAGTCAAAAGGTAGGTTTGAGATTTCAGATCAATTCTTTGTTGGTAAGAAAGAGTTTGATGCTAAAAAGGCTTTTAGTGGGAAAGTTAAACACATCTTTGGAAAGATGGTTGATGGAAAAGTGAAGGGTGCAAAAGAATTTTATAAATCAAAATGTTGGTGGGATAGATGTGTGCCAGAATCTCCCAAGGCTGATCAGGCTTGGGGGAAAGTTTTTCCTAACTAAAAATCCTGACTTGCCGGAGCTCCCAGGTTGGTAAGAGTGGAGCAGGAATCGGCATCATTCTTCATATCAGTTTTGATTGTGCCTATTTACAAGTGGTACAGAGGTTTGTTCTGACAAAGTGATTAATCAAGGTCATTAATTTGAACTTGATGTAATCCTCATGCAAGTGTTTGAAAACAATGTGATGAAATGATCCTCGTTTCCTACAAGTGGTAAAATTAACAAAACTTATTTTCTGGAAAAACCATTTGATTAAAACAAACTTAAGTGTTTTGAAATCACAATGGGAAAATAGTTTGTTGTGAGGGAGAGTTCTGATTGTTTATGCCAAGTGGATGGCGAATTGAAGTGATTTGATATTAGTTGTCAATTTACTTGTACAATTTGTTTTCAAATTTCCTTAAAATGTGTTTGCATTTTAGGGGGAGTAAAAATTTCAGAAAATCCAAAAACATTTGAAAATTTGAAAAAGCCAAAAACATGATAAAATTCAAAAATGAGTTTTGTTGTATAAAAGAGGAAATGATAGTACATCAGTGGACTATCACAGCACGCTAAAGAAATGGAAAGTAAAAAATGTGATAAACGGTCTCACTGATGATGTGCCAGTAGGTTTTTGCACATTTAGTAGATTGTGACGAGATATAAACCTAAATTCAAAGTTGCTTAATTCGTGGGTAACATCTCTCGGATATATGGGTAACCCCCGAAATCTTGTTTGAAGGACCCCTCTTTCTGAGATACTAGGTCTTTATGCTTAGTGATATCTGGGGTATTATCCCGGGACTTCTGATTTTGCGGAAGCAATGGCCTAGTCCCCAGAGAATACTTTACGCTTGCTTGAAATATAGCCTCCCCTCAGCATAAAAAATGATGAAACATTGAAAATTGCTAATCATGTGCTGTTGTAAAAAAGATCCTCTAAAGGGGACCCACCAAAAGTCGAAGCCGTCATCTCTCTGCTGAACGGAAGTTCTGACCTGAGCTCTCACGGCCCTCGCAATATAACCCCTTACAGATATCATCTAGGTATACTCACCTGTAAGACTGAATATTGGGATCTGGATACGGGAGTATATTCTGAGGTGGGACACGCGAATAAGTTTAAGTCTCTAAAACATTAATCTCATATCTCGAAACAATTGAACTTTGTGTGAAAAATTAAGTGGATCAGTATATTGACAATCTAAGTGAATTGTTTAGAACTTAAAATGCTTAAAGCTTAACGGTGTTGGTGATTTGTTTCATAAACTGATATGATCCTCTTACACAAACTCACAAAAATATTGTATGTAAACATTTCTTTGCTGCATTTCAGTTCATTTAAAATCCAAAAAGATTTTCAGTGTGTTTTAGCATAAATTTTGAAAAATTCAAAAAGATTTTAGACAACTGATGTTGGAAAGCTGATTTTCAAAATTCCGAGTGCTGAACATAACGAACAGGTTTGGGAAAGTTTGTTTGAAGACGTTTAAAAAAGAAATGATATATATACAAGTGGTTCTTCAGAGATTAATATGTTAAATCATTTTGTATGATACTTGAAAATGATATGTTCAGGTTGTGTCTTCAAGTGGTTAGCAGGGTTTCTATGAAACTTATATTTTGGGTAGAGTTTATGCAGGAATGAAGTTTGAAAAGAGACAGGTTCCGATACCTGAGGATTTTCCACAAAAGCCAAACTATGATCCCAACACAAGTTGAGGGGGAGTCTGTTAGAGAAAAAGATTCTGAAGAAGGATTTGGAGTGAGGCAAGAGTCAGATCGAGATTCTAGAAGCCCAAAGACTGATAAAGACTGAAGACGTTGAAGACTTGACACTTAAGACTCGTCAACATCCGAGGGGGAGTCTGTTGGTGCATACGTCTGTCGACTTCGTCTTGTATCGAGTCTAGTATTAGAATTGTTAGATCAGGGCGCGTTGTACGAGAAAATAGGAGGTTTTAGTGTGTGTTTTAGGTAATTCCACTTGAAGGATCTAATTCCGCTTGAAATGTCAAGTGACACTTTCAAGCGAGTTGATTTCGCTTGAACTGGCATTTGTCCTTTCAAGCGGAATCAGGTCTCCTATAAATACCTTCCAAGCGAGATCAGTTGGAACACTCTTGTTTCCGGTACCGAACTGTTGCCGACGCATCGTTTGATCTGTATTGGTGTTATATCAATAAAACATGGAGATTAATAGTGAAACAAGCTGTTTTCAAAGTCTGTTTCTTAGTTTCCGCCTCTGAAACAGACTAAGAGCTCTTCTGATTGACTCGTTTGGGTCACAACTCGATCCTACAGATAGCAGGCGCAACCCTAGGCCGCCACGTGTCCCACTCGGTGTCAAAGCTACCCCATGACCTGATAAGGCTATGGCCTAGGCACCCTACGTCGCGGGGCATGAAGGCCCCTCCTGTCTCCGTCGCGGGGTGCGAGGGACTACAATAGAAGCCCTATATATAGGGGAGATCGGCATTCAGTTTTCGTTGTTCAAAACTTTCGATCTCTCCCTCAATTCTCTGAATAACAATAATAATATCAAGTATAATACCCCCCCCCTAATTAGCGAAGTTCTGCCTCGTTGTAAGTATCATAACCCCCGGTTACATATTAGATACGCTGCCCGATTGATCTAGGGTTCCGTAACGGCTGTCGTGGTTCTGCCCGACGTAGTCGTTGGAATGCCGTCTCGGGGAGGGTATTACTAATGTAAATATTGGGTTATTATACTAACGCGTGTGCATTTGTGTAATTAATAGATAATCACCAGGAAATCCTTAAGGATAACCCTAAGATAGCAATGTGAGTAATCCTCCTTTTTGCAAATTGTTTTTACAAAACCTCAAATATTTACATTATATTAAATAGTGATTGAGTATTTGTATTCTACAATTATCATCGGTATGTTGGGGTTTTATAGACAAAATTTGTTACTACATTGTGAGTAGTAACATGACCACAAGTCGGGTTGACAGTACCGTGGGTGGTAATTAAAGTAGATGGAAACAAATGTAATTGCGCGACCGCCCCCAATACTGTACAACGGTCTTTTTACTTATCTTGATTAAACTGGGATTCACTGACCAGTATTTCCCCACTGACAAAATGTTTTTAAACGCGTTTCAGGTAACAAAATGTGAAAGCCAAATAGAAGCCAGCTGGACAGCACTGAAGGCTTGGAAAAGTGGCTATAAAAGTTACCTAAAATAAAGAGATGTTTTATTTAAATAATATAGGGTTTATCCCTATAAAAAAGTGTGTACTTGAAACTTGGGAATTTCCCATGTGTTTAATATTATAAAAGCTTGGTATTTTACTCTAATAAAATATTTCTTAACTACGGTCCTGATGTAATTTCCGCTGCCAAAATGATAAACACCGATACCACCGAAACTGGTCACGGCGGCCGTTCCCTGATTGTTAGGGGACGGGGGTTGCGACAAAAGACCTTGAAATTTCAGGTTGTCACATCATCCCCAACTTGAAAGAAATTTCATCCCGAAATTTGATTAATAACTCAAAGAAGCAAGGTGTTAGCTCAGGATGACTGTGGATTTTTCGCAGGTGCCACATCATGCCCAACTTGAAAGGGAATTTCGTCTCGAAATTCACAAGTTGCATCAGAACTAGGTTGGTCAGTTGGGAACAGTTGAGGATACTTGAGCTTCATTTGATCCTCTCGTTGCAATGTGAACTCTGGTCCACGTCTTGAGTTCCAACGGACTCTCACGATTGGAATTCGACTATGCTTACGAACCTTGACTTCCCGGTCCATAATTTCGATCGGTTCTTCGACAAACTGCAATTTTTCGTCGATTTTTAGTTCTTGAAGCGGTGCCACAAGTGTTTCATCGGACAAACACTTCTTCAGTTGCGAAACATGGAAGACATCATGAACGTTACCCAACTCAGCAGGTAACTCGAGCTTGTAAGCCACTTTACCAATTCGCTCCAGAATTTTGAATGGCCCAACATAACGTCTATTAAGCTTGCCGCGCTACCCAAAGCGCACCACACCCTTCCAAGGCGAGACTTTCAACATAACGCGATTGCCTACAGCGAACTCCAAGGGTTTCCTATGCTTGTCAGCGTAGCTTTTCTGCCGGTCACGCACTGCCGCCATACGATTTCTGATTTGGACAATCTTTTCATAAGTTTCGAGTACAAGTTCCGGACCTGTGATCTGGCTGTCACCCACCTCAACCCAACAAACAGGAGAACGACATTTCTGTCCGTACAATGCTTCAAAGGGAGCTGCATGGATGCTGGAATGGTAACTGTTGTTATAAGAAAATTCTATCAGAGGAAAGTGTTTCTCCCAACCCTTAACAACTTCGATCACACATGCTCGCAGCATGTCCTTAAGTGTCTGGATGGTTCATACGCTTTAACCATCCGTCTGTGGGTGATAAGCAGTGCTCATGTCGAGATGTGAGCCGAATGATTTATGCATTGATTTCCAGAAATCCGATATGAAAAGCGGGTCACGATCCGAGATAATACAGGTTGGCACCCCGTGCCTAGAAACCACTTACTTTAGGTAAACAGCAGCAAGTTGTGAGAAGTTATCTGTTTCCTTTATTGCTAGAAAGTGCGCTGACTTTGTGAGACGGTCAACGATCACCCAGATAGTATCATTTCGGTTTTGAGTTCTTGGCAACCCTGTGACGAAATCCATAGCAATCTGCTCCCATTTCCACAAGGGTATTTTTGGTTGCTGGAGCAGGCCTGAGGGTTTCTGATACTCTACCTTGACTTCCGCACAAGTCAAACATTTACTCACATAGGTCACGATATGAGCTTTCATCTTCGACCACCAATACAAAACTTTTAGATCCTGATACATCTTATCAAAACCTGGGTGAACAGAGTATCGAGACTTGTGCGCTTCGTCCATCACAAGCTCCCTAAGATTTCCAAACAAAGGAACCCATATTCGTTCCATAAAATAATAAATGTCGTCTGATCTCTCCACGAGTCATTTCTCCATGACCCACAAATACTCAGCTTCTAGGTTTTCTTCCTTCAATGCTTCGGTCTGAGTAGAACAGATCTGATTAGGTAAATTAGAGTGGATAGTGAGCTGTAGAGTGTGGACACGCTTGGGTTTCGTTTCCTTTCAACTAAGGGCATCAGCTACAATGTTAGCTTTACCCTGGGTGATACTTGATTGCACAATCGTAGTCGTTTAAGAGTTCTACCCAGCGACGCTGTCGCATATTCAATTCCTTCTGATCAAAGATATGCAAAAGGCTCTTGTGGTTGGTATAAATAGTGCATTTAGTACCGTACAAGTAATGCCTCCATATTTTTAGCTCAAAGACCACGGCCCCCAATGCTAAGTCGTGAGTCGTGTAATTCTTCTCAAGAACCTTCAACTGTCGCTAAGCGTACGCTATCACCTTCTCGCGTTGCATTAGCACACAACCGAGACCCTGAATAGAAGCATCACAATACACCACAAAATTCTCGGTACCCTCAGGTAATGACAAGATTGGTGCACTGTAGAGTTTTTGTTTCAAAAGTTGGAAAGCATCCTCCTGCTTCGTTCCCCAAGAATATACAACGCCTTTCTGTGTTAACGCGGTGAGAGGTTGAGCGTTCTTCGAGAATTCTTTAATAAATCTACGATAGTACCCAGCAAAGACCGAGAAATTGTCGCACCTCCGAAGGATTCTTCGGTGCCTCCCAATTTCTGATAGCATCAATCTTAGCAGGGTCCACTTGTATCCCCATTTCATTAACAATGTGACCAAGGAAATGTAGTTCTCGAATCCAGAAATCACACTTAGAGAATTTTGCATAGAGTTGCTCCTTCCTCAGGAGCTCCAAGATAAGACGCAAGTGTCGTTCATGGTCCTCCTTGCTCTTAGAGTAGATCAAGATGTCATTGATAAACAAAATGACGAAATCGTCAAGATACGGTTTGCACACACGGTTCATGTGATCCATGAAAACCGCTGGTGCGTTAGTTAACCCGAATGGCATAACAAGAAATTCGTAGTGGCCATACCGTGTTCGAAATGTTGTTTTAGGGACATCCTCTTCTCGGACTCTCATCTGATGATAGCCCGATCTTAAGTCGATTTTTGAGTAAAAGCTCGACCCTTGTAACTGGTCAAACAGGTCATCGATACGTGGTAACGGATAACGGTTCTTGACGATCACGATAATCTATACACATACGAAAGGACCCGTCTTTCTTCTTCATGAACAGAACTGGGGCTCCCCAAGGCGAAGAACTGGGTCGGATAAAACCTCTATCCAACAGTTCTTGGAGTTGGTTTGATAGTTCTTGCAACTCTCCTAGTGCAAGACGGTAAGGAGCACGAGCAATCGGGGCTGCTCTTGGTGTAAGGTTAATCTAGAATTCTACCTAATGGTGTGGAGCTAAACCAGGAAGTTCTTCAGGAAATACGTTAGAAAACTCACGAACAACTGGCAGGTCTTCGATTTTCCTCTCTTCAGGCTGAGTATCGGTAATAACCGCTAAAATAGAAGGATAGCCCTTCCGTAGACACTTCTGGGCTTTCATAGCTGAGATGATACCAACCATTGCACCACTACGATGACCTTGAATCGACAAAGATTCTCTACTAGGGAGAGGGATATGCACAACTTTCTCCTTACAAAGAATTTCCGCTTGGTGCTTAGACAACAGTCCATACCCACGACTACATCAAAGCTTCCAAGAGTAACGGGAAGTAGGTCAATATCGAACACTTGACCCAAAAGATCGAGTTTACACCCAAAAAGAACATACGAGGCTTCAATAAATTTGCCATCAGCTAATTCTACTACGTGTTTGGTTACAAGAGGTGTAGGAGTTAACCCTAACGGACGACTGAACCCCAAAGACACATAACTCCAATCGGCACCAGAGTCGAATAAAGCAGAAGCAAATAGATTGTTCACGGAAAACGTACCAGTCACAACGTTGCTATCATTCCTAGCTTCTCCAGCACCAATGGTAAACACTCTTCCACACGCAACATTCCCACCATTGTTTCCGTTATTGTTGTTTCTAGTGTTGTTATTGTTATTACCTGCATTCTTATTCAGTTGAGGGCAATCTCGCCTGAGGTGACCCTAGTCCCACACTGAAAACACCCCATACGATTTCCCTGATTCTGTTGAGGCTGCTGCCTCTCCTGTTGCTGTGGCTGTTGTTGCTGTGGGGGTTGTTGCTGGTGCTGTCTTGGGAATTGAACCCTGCAATCTCTAGCCATACGGCTCACCTTGTTACATGTGACGGACCCGGGTGCATGGCCCACGATGATGAAAGTTACACTTGTTACACTTTGGTTGTTTTCCCGCGTAAGAACCCTGATTTGAATTGTTGCTCTGATTCTGATTTACAGAAGATGACTGGCTAAAAATGCGGTTGTAACTGTTGTCTGGCTTTTTCTGTGACTGATTCGAGTTGGACACCTTGTCCACATCATTCCATTTGCATTTGCTGTCAGTAGCAGGAGTAGTAGCTGTAGCAGTAGAGGCAGTAGTAGAAACACGTGGTGGTAGCGAGCCACGCTCCACCTCCTGATCTGTGATTTTGTGAGGCAGCCAAATTATCTGAGGTAAATTGTTAAGTTTCGCTGCAGTAACCAAGCCCTTAACTTACGGGGCTAATCCTTTGATGTACAGTTCGATTCTACGAGGTGGTGGTCGAGACAAGTTAGGACACATATTCACAAGTTCGTGAGATCGCGTCGTGTACGCCTCGATCTCATATCCTTCCATCTTCAGGTTGTAGTACTCGTTCTCCAGTTTCTGTACTTCATCACGAGGACAGTACTCCTCTCTCATCAACTCCTTAAAATCCTCCCATGTCGTGGAATTTGCCATCTCAATGCCCAGCATCTGGACTTAGGCATTCCACCAAGTCAAGGCACCATCCTCGAGTGTGCTTGAAGCATACTTCACTCTGTCCCCGGCAGGACAATTACACATCGTAAAAACCGACTCTGCTTTCTCAAACCAACGAAGTAACCCTACTGCTCCTTCAGCCCACTAAACGTTTGTGGTCTACAATCCATGAACGTCTTAAACGTGCAAACAGGTGGATTGTTCTGATTCACATGTTGACCTAAAGACGAAAGAAAATACAACACATAGGTAAGATTCGAGTATGCGACACAAGGATAAAAAGAATTTGGCACACATCGTACCAGTCTGCTGAGCCGCCAAGGCTTCAGCCACACAAGTATTGATCAAATCAGTCAACTTAGCCTGGGACATAGTAAGTGTGCCACGTCCACCATCGCGGCCTCCACCACGTCCACCATTTCATCCGTTCATGATTCTATATAAGAAGAGTGGAAAAGATTAGAAGTCGAGATTGAGTTGGGGTCATGCATGATGACTTCTACAGATTACTGAGTCCTATTACAATGCCAAAAAACGGAGCAAAACCCCTTCACACTCGTTAAGCCTCACTGGGATTCACATGCACCCCACATTATTATTTTGTGTGCACCCATAATAACAATGTGATTTGCATGCTTATCGTAACTCCTCCCAACTTATGCTAAAAGGTTCCTCAAATTCGAGTAGCAAGACAAAAACACCACAACATAGATCAGGAAGGTTTAGGGAAGTGTCACACTATCAATCACATACGTAGGCTAGTAACACAAGAACTCATACTATAGTGCTAGGTGTGCATTCACATGCAATGTCATACTCAAGTGTTCACTAAATATGGTGTGCAATAAGTAAACGAGAGACGAACCTTGCGATCTGGAGCTGAGTGTCATGGTCGATTTTCTAGACTGTTCGGTTATAGTCTGGTTTTATAAAAACGTTTTAAAACCTAGTTCACTATAACCAGTGGCTCTGATACCGAACTGTCACACCCCCAAATACCACATGCGGTAACCCCGCTAGGCATGTGACGTACTAGGATCTAGCCACCAATCACATTGAACTAATATCAAGTTATTAAGTTTCCATTTATAATGATAAAACATTCATAAACATAATCCAAGTATAACATGTTCAGCGGAAGCAAATAGTAAAACATTGTTTTAAACGTTTCAAAACCAAATGTATGTGAAATCAGTAAGCAAGTCATGCATATCCAAGCAGTGCGACCCATGACCACTTCAGCCATCCAGATAGCAAGTTCCTTGTCCATAGTACCTAATGACCTGCGGGCATGCAACAAGTGTATCAGACAACGCTGGTGAGTTCATAGTTTTACGAAAACATTAATTGCCAAGTGATTAGTTCAGTTCATTGTTAATAATGTTGATAATAACTCGAGTACCATACAAGATGGCTTCCAGATTGTTTTGCCCGTCCCCAATGCCCCTATCTAAGCATTGGTCATGATTAAAGTCATTAGTTCACGCCCATCCTCTCAGGTACGGTGTGAGGTTGCCAAGCCTAATAGCGCTATTAACTAATACCTCGTTACCTCTCAGGTAACTATTCGGTAGAAGATGGGACTTAAAGTGATAGGAAATGAGTGTATTATCTAACATCCCAGTTTTTACCCAGAAAAGATTTATTCCTCTCAGGAATACCCGTTTGATTGTCCCACCCACCGGGACGCATGCTCAAGAGAAATGAACTAACCTTAGATTTGCTCGGTATGTTAAGTTACCCGTCCAAGTTGGTCAACCCAAACCCTACCATGTTTACCAATCAAAATCAGTTTCACAATCAATCAAGTCACGTATTTTACACAGTTTGCATCTATCACAAGATCACCATATATCACGTATCAAGTACTCAGTCCTCAATTATGTCTACATCCCATGTGCAGGGTTCATAATAACATTTAACAGATGAATTAGTTACCCACACAAGTCAAGTCAAGACCCTCATTTCTAGTTGACATTATTATTACGCAACAAATACAATTTTACAAACACAAGTGTCCAACATCATAAACATCATAACTGTTTACTGTTCTGTCTATTTACTCTTATGGCGAAGAACCTGGCGATGAAGGACTATTCTTCGTCGTCTTGGGGTTTGGCGAAGAATCTCATGGCGAAGGTCTATCCTTCGTCGAGATGGGATTCGGCGAAGAACCACAGTGGTTCGTCAAGAATTAGTCGACGAAGGACTTGATGCTTCGTCGAGCTAGATTCTTCATGGGGGAAAATCTTCGTCGCCCCTTATCACACAGTTACAACTCATTTGATTACGTAACAACAGTTAACAAGTTTGACAGTTTCCCATATCAGATTAATCGACAGTTTTAACCATGATTATACGCCATAATTATGAACAATCATCAACTATTTAACACGTAACAGTTTCCATTTAACATACAATTCTAATCAGACAATAATCATTGGAACACACAAGAATCTTCAACACTTTCATCATACAAACCCTAACTACGTAATTAACATTCATACGGCCGATAAACAATGGAACATTATGTACACAAGATCCTACATACTCATACAAAATCATCTCAACACGAATCCACGTATCGTGTATTAATCCAATGAACGAGAACAAGACACTAACCGAAATACCGGATTGATTAGTTTGTTTGGAGATGAAGGGTTTCGAGACCTAGATGCCGTCACACAGAGAGAGAGAGCCTTAGGGTTTGTGGGATTTGCAGTTACGTGATATGATAAGTCATACGCACAAAATAACAGTGAGGCCATTCTGGGCCTCGAATAGTCTGGGCCGAAGGCCCTTTTTGGTGAAGTATCCCCTTGGCGAAGTACATTCTTCGCCATGATGTGAGTGTGATGAAGAATCAACCTTCGTCGAAGGTTAGTTGTGACGAAGAACTACTCTTCGTCGAATGTGTTTCTCAATCGGAGTTAAACGTAAATGTGTTATGACTAAACATTACACACTACTTAAGTTTTCATGTAACCCCCAAACATAACAATACTTTAATCATTCAAATATCATGCACAAGATACAACATAAAATGAATTGTGAAACAAGTGATGCGTAGTGGAAAGACCTTGAAATTTCAGGTTGTCTCAAAGTCCTACACAGGTAGTGCCAAAAAAAGCCGACATTAAGGTAATTAAAGATGAATAAGGTGAAAAAATTGCTACCCGACCGGTCACCGGGTGGCGAGTGTGTATTGATTGCTGTAAGTTGAATGCCGCTACCTCTAAAGACCATTTCCTGTTCCCCTTTATTGCCCAAATCATCAAAAAACTTTCCAGTCAAAAATATTATTGCTTTTTGGATGGGTATTAAGGATATAACCAAATTGCAATCCACCCGGATGACCAACACAAAACCACCTTCACATGTCCGTATGGCATATTTTCTTTTCGACGAATGCCGTTCGGATTATGTAATGCCAAGGCCACTTTTCAACGATGTATGATAAGCATTTTTTCAGACATGGTCGGGGAATCACTTGAAGTATTCATGGATGACTTTTCCATTTTTGGCCCGAATTTTGAGTCTTGTCTCGACGAGTTAGAAAATGTTTTAAAAAGATGTGTCGAGACAAATTTAGTGCTAAGTTGGGAAAAATGTCACTTCATGGTACAAGAGGGGATTGTGTTAGGTCATGTAATTTCTGACCAGGGGATGGAGATGGACAAGGCAAAAATACGGGTAAATTCATCTTTGCCGCCACCGAAAAATGTTAAGGGGGTAAGATCATTTTTGGGACATGTGGGTTTTTACCGACGGTTTATTAAAGGTTTTAGTGTAGGATCGTTTTACCGACCGAAACGAGTCGTTCAGAGGCGTTTTACTCAATATGTAAGGCGGAAACAGACATATCGAGTTCGATTCAGCTAGATATACACTTTAACTGTCTTTCTGATTGATCTGACAAAGTTTTACAGCAAGACGACACTTCGGCAGCACTTCGGCTCCGGAATCACACATACACCACTTACTCAAACGAAATCAGGACACCCCTATATATAGACATGCTAATTCCGTTTGAACATGACTCAAACGGAATCATTTCATACGGAATTACAGTTTCAAATGGAATTATCATGGTGATTTCGTTTGAAATCATTGGATGATTTCAAGCGAAATTACACTTTGTAATTTCGTTTGAACTTGCCTGTTAACCTATTTTTTACAGCTTTCTTGCTTTGCGTGCCATGATCTATCTATTCACACACAAGACTCGATACAAGACGAAGTCGACAGACGCATGCACCAACAGACTCCCCCTCGAATGTTGACGAGTCTTCAGTGTCGAGTCTTTAACATCTTCAGTCTTTATCAGTCTTAACTCTTCCTGAAGTATCTAACACTGTAAAGCATCCTCAATCTTCTTTTTCTTTCTTTCAGAATTGCAACCTGGCTCTATGCTCTTCTTGATCAGGTCTCTTGATTCCTTTCAGATCCAAGATCATAACCTGGCTCACACTCTTTCCACAGGTTCAGGACCAATTCCTGACTCTACTATTTCCTGCACAAATCTCTACCCAAAAATAAATTTCACAAATTTACAATTTTGACAAATTTATTCTTTGCTTACCACTTGTACACACTAACACATCATTTTCAAGTATCATACAATAAAGATTTAACAATTTTAAACTCTGAAGAACCACATGAAATAAAAACATTTTTTTTTCAAAATCTTTTCATCTTTCAAATAAACTCCCCCTCACTGATTGTCATCATGTTTAGTACTTGGAATTTTGAAAATCAGCTCTCCAACATCAGTTGTCGAAAATCTTTTTGAATTTTTCAAAATTTATGCTAAAATACACTGAAAATCTTTTTGGACTTTTAAATTTGAATGAAATGCAGTAAAGAAATATTTACAGATAATATTTTTGTGCGTTTGTGTAAGAGGATCATATCAGTTTTTGAGACAAATCACCAACACCGTTAAGCTTTAAACATTTTAAGTTCTAAACGATTCACTTAGATTGTCAGTATACTGATCCACTTAAATTCTCACACAAAGTTCAACTGGTTCGAGATACGAGATTAGTGTTTTAAAGACTTAAACTTATTCGCGTGTCCCACCTCAGAATATACTCCCGTATCCAGATCCCAATATTCAGTCTTACAGATGAATATACCACAGATGATATCTGTTAAGGGTTAAATGCGAGGGCCGTGAGAGCTCAGGTCTGAACTTCCGTTCAGCAAAGAGATGACGGCTTCGACTTTTGGTGTGTTCCCTTTAGAGAATATTTTCTTCAACAGCTCATGATTAGCATTTTGCAATGTTTCATCATTTTTTGTACTAAGGACGATGCTATATTTCAAGCAAGCAGAAAGTATTATTCGGGGACTAGGCCATTGCTTCCGCAAAATCAGAAGTCCCGGGATAAAACCCCAGATATCACTGAGTATAAAGACCTAGTATCTCAGAAAGAGGGACCTTTCAAACAAGATTTCGGGGGTTACCCATATATCCGAGAGATGTTCCTCACGATATAAGTAAGTTTGAAATTTAGGTTTATATCTCGTCACAATCTACTAAATGTGTAAAAACCTACTGGCACATCATCAGTGAGACCGTTTATCACATTTTGACTTTCCAATTCTTTAGCATGCTGTGATAGTCTACTGATGTACTATCATTTCCTCTTTTCACAACAAAACTCATTTTCATTTTTATCATGTTTTTGGCTTTTTCAAATTTTTAAATGTTTTTGGATTTTCTGAAAATTCTTACTCCCCCTAAAATTCAAAATCATTTAAAGGAAATTTGAAAACAAACTATACAAGTAAAGTAACAACTGATATCGAATCACTTCAATTCGCCATCCACTTGGCATAAACAATCAGAACTCCCCCTTAAAACAAACTATTTTCCCATAGTGATTTCAAAACACTTAAGTTTGTTTTAATCAAATGTTTTTTCCGGAAAATAAATTTTGTTGATTTTATCATATGTAAACTTGGGGATAAACTCATCACTTTGTTTTCTCAACCATTTGAAAAATATAACAGTTTTAATTTTAAACAACAAATACCAATTGTAGAAAACAAGTACAACTTAATGTCCCTGATTTACCACTTGTAAGTCGAAATCACCAGAGTGAATTTCTCAAGAAAGATGCCGATACCTGCTCCACACTTACCAACCTGGGAGCTCCGGCAAGTCATACTTATCACTTATGAAAAACAGACATCCAAGCTTCACCAAACTTGGATGTTTCTTTCTCAACTTCACTTGGGTAATAAGTTGCTTTCTTTGTTGCATAAAAATCCTTTACCCCTTTGGCCTTTCCCTCAACCATTTTCCCAAAAATCTTTTTCACATTTCCATTAAACGCTTTCTCAACATCAAATTCTTTCTTTTCAGAATAGAATTGATTCGAGATCTCAACCTTTCCAACCTTTTGTTTAATGTTTTCAGCCCTTAATGGTGGAAAATTGACATCATCCACTGGAGGCACTGGATTTTCTTCTTTAACCTCAACATGTGGCTCGTCTAACTTTGTTGAATCAGATTCATCGCCAAGTTTCTCATACAACTTCTTAACAACCCACATTTGATTGTCATGTTTAGCTCTCTTTTGATAAAAATTTGTCTTTGAACACTCACCAACTTCATATGTTGAATTTTCAAAAATTTTAAATTTGTCAGTTGGTGGTTCATTTTTCTCAACAAATTTTTCTTTGAGTTTTTCAGAGACTTCCTGTTTTGTTATTGTTGCTTGAGAACAGTTCCATGTAATGTGACCAACTTCATTGCATTTGTAACAAATTCTTGTCTCCTTTCTTTGATAAGCTCCATTCTTCATTCTCTCTTGCTTCTTGGCAAGGAATTCTCTGTTTGATTGCTTCCAGAATGAGCTTTTTAATTCCTCTTCACAACTTGTCCCTGAAACAAATTTTGTATTTGTTTTAGAAATTTTCTCATTTTTATAATTTTCAGGTGGAATAAAACCAAGTCCTTTCTTTTTGTAATTACCGTTATGGTTAGATTTCTTTTGAAAACCAAAACCAGAACTGTAACCCTTTTTCTTGTTTAACCTTTGTTGAACTCTTGAGGTGTAAGGATTAGGTTTTCCAGAAAGATTTACATCTTTTATTTCAGAAATATTAATTTCTGTTAATTTGTAAACCTTTTTGATTATTTCAGTTTTAACACCTCTTATTGGAAATTCTTTATCAGAATATAATTTGTCAGAATCATTCAAAGTATATGCAACTTCAAATGTTTCATCATTCAAATTAGATTTTGATAGCAAAAATTCTTTACTATAAACCTATTTAACCGACGTCTTTGAACTGTTGACCGATGAATTCGAACTTCCAGACTCAGATTTTGACTCAGACTCCTCATCTTTATCCAACACCTGATCGACCACCTTTTTTATTAACTCGGACTCATAATCAGTGTCAGACGATGTAAAAATAACGTCAATGTTTTCTGGTAAATCATCGGTTATATCAGACTTTAACTTTATATTGACTGCCTTTTTTACTTGCTCCTCATTTGGTTTTCTGGGAGAATATCCTTCCCAGATCGGAGGCGGACACTTGTTGTAACTAACACTCTGTTTCTTACCAGTATCCTTCTTCTTTGGCTTCTCATCATCTTGAAATGCTTCAAAACCTGCAACAGTTGGATAAATTCTATCAATCAAATAATCAGAAATAGAATAACTTTGCAACAATCTTCTAATTCTTTCATTTTCAATCTTCTCAGTCTCCAACTCTTGCTTTAGCTGTGCACACTCCTCAATGTAATGATTGATAGCTTTCTGCTTTGACATCAGTACCGCATTCATCATAGTTAATGCGTCTTCTCTCTCAGAATTCGTCTTTTGAAGACCATTCACTGTTCTATTTAGAACATCATATGACTCTTTCACATAATTGAGATTGAACAGTAATTGTTCTTTTATCTTGTCAAATTCTCCCAACTTTTCATCTTTCTCTTCGCACTGCTTGCAAGATTCCAAGCATTTAAGACACGGTTTGATGACTTCAACAATCTTTTCCACTTCAACAACTTTTTCTACTTCAATCACTTTCTTAGTTTCAACAATCTCCTCAGCAGTTTTAACTTCTTCATTTTGAACAGTCTTCTTTTTCTGTTCTTTTGCTGCTCGTCTCTCCTTCAGCTTCTCCAAACGATCTGCAAAATAAAATTGAAAACTTTCAGAAGATAAATGAATTTTTGCAGTATTAATATGCATTTCTTCCTCATCATCACTATTGTCATCAGTTGGAGATTGATAAAAAAATATTGTCTTTTCTGAACTATCATCTGAATAACCAGAATCAGATGGTGTTTGATCAAAAACTGTTGTTCTTTCTGAGCTTTCATCTGATGAAACAGACTCTCCTTATTGATTTTTCTCATCACTAGCAAACACTTTCATCCATTCTGTCATCAGATCAGGTTCTTGAACTATTTGTGCAATGAGAGCGGCTACTTTTGAATCAGGTGGAATGTATTTCTCCCAACTGAACCCTTCTGCTACTTTTTCATCATCTTGATCAATTATGCCATAATAAGCTTTCTTATTTGCTTCAACGATCATTTTAGCATGAGCAGTTTGTGGTTCCTTTTGTTGATATAGCTGATGAGCAATTTGTTGATATATGGCTTTCCGATAGTAATCATCTTTTCCAAACGGATTCTTTGCTCCACGGGCTTCTTGATTTTTGCATTCTCTCTTAAAATGTCCTTTCTCCCTGTATCGAAAACAAGTAACTTTAGATTTATCAAAACCCAAAGTAGAAACATTTGCAACTAAGAAATCATTTCTTCCTGTAATCATCTTAAACTTTTCTACTCTTCTTAACACACTAGCTAAGCACCACTTTATATCCATGAGTTCCATTTCTTCTGCATCAATCTAATCGTAATCCTCTTTCGTCAGCATAGGATTTCCGATCCTTTCTGCAACCAATCCCTCATAGGATTCTAGCACAGTTGCAAGTAACGCCATATGACTTTTGACAACTTCTTCAGAAAAATTTTGACCATTCTGAAGATGCAATGCGATGTTGCAATTTAAAACATGACCATTGTTGCTGTTTGAGCTTTGAAACTGATGATTTGATGTAGAATTCTTTAGATTCACACTTGGATATGATGAAAATCCACTACTGCTACTTGGATTTTGATTAACTGATTCAAATGAGTTTCCTGCACTGAAAGCAGTTTGGATTTTAGGACTTGCTTCAACATTTTGAATACTCCCTTTGAAGTACATCTTAACATCTTGTTGTGCACTCGGATTGTTCATTCTTGCAATTTTTGTTGCTCCAGATCTTGACCTTCAATCTCTTCGATGAACTGAGAAATCGTCAACCCATCATATTCTCCAGTGTTCTTTAAAATCATCAAATACGTACCCCATTCTTTCTGAGGTAAAGCATCAGCTAATTTATCAACCCATTCCTCTCGCTCTTTATTTATACTCAACAACGACATTGAACGAACTAGGTGACAATATCTTTCAATCAATTTCTTTGTATCTTCTCCCGGTAAACTAGAAAATAAATCAAATTCTTTCTTTAGCAATGCTTTCTTGCTCCTAATCATCTTTTAACTACCCTCAAACTTAGTTTTGAGTGCATCCCAGATCGATCTTGAAGTATTGTCATGTTGAAGCAATATAAAGATGTCTTCTTTAATAGCTTGCTGTAGCAGACTGATCATCATCTTTTCTGCTTTATACATGTCTCGTTCTTTGTCATTTCCGGTCTCATTTTCCATGTTCATGCTTTGAGCAATGGCAGCTGGAGTGGTCGGGGTAGCAAACGCGTTATAGAACTCTTCTTCCATGATTCGGTTAATTCTTTTCAAAATCTGATACTTTCAAAAAATCAAAATTCTCAAATAAGATACCCTTCCAAACGAAATCACACTTCCAAAAGGAATCACCTTCTGAAACGAAATCACCTCTTCAAACGAAATTACCAATTTGAAGCGGATTTAACAACACCTTCAAGCGAAATACCAATTCCGTGCGGAATTAGATGCAAATTCAAGCGAGATAACAAACTGGTGCGGAATTAGTGATTTCACGCGGAATCACTTCAAACGAAATACCACTTTGGAGCGGAATTAAGTGCAACTTCAAGCGAAATTATGCTGACATCATCATTTCGAACAAACTTTTCAAGCGAAATTATAAATTTTATCAGTTTTAGATCGAATTAAGGTCCAATTTTCTCAAGGCTTTGTTAAAACACTGTTTCGCAGATAATATGTGAAATTCAAACCATTTTAACCGTGAAAACTTGTCCAATTTAGAAAAGAAGGTGTAGAAGTTAGAAAAACTGAAGCAATTAGGCTGAAAACGACAGAAGTCCTCCTCCTGAGCTCTGATACCACTTGTAGGATCGTTTTACCAACCGAAACGAGTCGTTCAGAGGCGTTCTACTCGATATGAAAGGCGGAAACAGACATATCGAGTTCGATTCAGCTAGATATACACTTTAACTGTCTTTCTGATTGATCTGACAAAGTTTTACAGCAAGACGACACTTCGGCTCTGGAATCACACATACACCACTTATTCAAACGAAATCAGGACACCCTATATATAGACATGCTAATTCCGTTTGAACATGACTCAAACGGAATCATTTCATATGGAATTACAGTTTCAAACGGAATTATCATCGTGATTTCGTTTGAAATCATTGGATGATTTCAAGCGAAATTACACTTTGTAATTTCGTTTGAACTTGCCTGTTAACCTATTTTTTACAGTTTTCTTGCTTTGCGTGCCATGATATATCTATTCATACACAAAACTCGATACAAGACGAAGTCGGCAGACGCATGCACCAACATTTAGTGTAATTACCAAACCTTTATGTAATTTGTTATTAAAAGATGTTTCTTTTGAATTTACTAATGAATGTTTGCAAGCTTTTAATGTTTTGAAGGAAAAGTTGGTGAAAGCTCCTATCTTACAACCACCTAATTGGTCAAAGCCGTTTGAAATCATGTGTGATACTAGCGATACGACTATTAGAGCGGTTTTGGGTCAAAGGGTTGATAAAAAGCCGGTGGTGATATATTATGCAAGCAAGACGTTATCCGAGGCACAACTGAATTACACCATAACTGAAAAGGAATTTCTTGCGGTGGTGTATGCCTTTGATAAGTTTTGGTCTTATATTTGGGGGAGCAAGGTGATTGTTTATTTGGACCATAGCGCGGTTCGATATTTGATGGAAAAGAAGGATGCAAAGCCCCGTTTGATTCGTTGGGTGCTATTGTTGCAAGAATTTGATTTGGAAATTTGTGACATTTGTGCTTGTGTAATCATTTTACAACTTTGAACAATTCAATGTTAATAAAACAGTTTGTTTTGATCACAATGTTTGTTATTTAAGTTTGGCATTTTGCGCGTTTTGATTTTTGATCGATTTTGAACTCTATACCGCTTTCTGGAAAGTTAAACGCAAACTGATGCGTAAACATAATCAGTTTATCGCGACAAACACTCTGGGATAGTTACATAGGCTTAACATGCCTTAAATAACCTTTACATAACTTAGAAATAAGTTTTAAAGGGTTTGGTATGGCAAAAACAAGTTTATTCACTCGCAGGGACTATTTGCATCAAACTGCAAAAGTCTGCCGTTTCGTAAGGAAACGTACAGTCCGGAATATGATCATAAGCTAAACATACCATAAATAACCTAACCATGGCTTTGAAATAATCTTTGAATGGTTCGGAGTGCGAAAATATGCTTACTTGATCATACAGGGACTAAAGGTGTCAAAAACGACGTAAGTTTGCATTTACGAGCATA
Source organism: Helianthus tuberosus (assembly GCA_030545235.1). Lineage (NCBI taxonomy): Eukaryota > Viridiplantae > Streptophyta > Magnoliopsida > Asterales > Asteraceae > Helianthus > Helianthus tuberosus. The sequence goes on along the minus strand of CM060369.1, from coordinate 71,714,350 downwards.
TCTTACGTTCTGACCACATCTGGGCATCCAAACTTTTTGTACACACTAAAATATTTTTATTTTAGTGATCAGCATCCAAAAATACCATTCGTCGCTTAATTTGGATCGTCTTCGCGTCCGTTCGAGTTTCATCGTAATTAGACGAATAACGTGACCGTACGAACAAACGAACCGACATCCGTGATTTTTCCAAGCATATTTCAGGTCCCCTACACTTTGATGACTTTGTAGAGCCTTTAAAATGGCTTAACGGATGTTAAAAACGTCGAAAACAAGTTTAAACACGTGCAGGGACCATTTCTGCCAAATTCTGAAACTTCCAGCCATGCCCTGGCGTCGCGCGACGGCCTTATGGCCTTATGGTCGCGGCACACCACCATCACATCTGGGCAGAAACCTTATTTTCAGCATCAGATTGATAATTCAGGGGCCATTCTTGCAATTTCTTTGTGTGGTAGCCAAGTTAGCACCTCCCCAAGCAAATTAGCTGGCCTCTAACACTTGTACGGCTGTGATCTAATGCTTGTTGGCCACACAAACACATGGATTAATCCTATGAACCTCCAACAAGTATAAATAGCAATGCCTCTCATTCATTTTTTCCTCACCCTTGATCTAAATTCTCTAAGTTGAGGTTTATAAACTTCATACCTGAGAATTATAAGATCAAGTTCTCCCTAGCAAGGACCCTTTGTAAGCTTTCTTCGTTCTTTTTTCGCTTTTCTAGCGGGAAAGTCAAACAGTGTTTGACTTTTAGCTTTGACCAGTCAATGGTCAACGCAAAGTTTGTTTAAACTTTGCAACGTGATTGTAATCACGATGGTTATAATCCTTAGCGATTATACCTATTGAGTACCACGTTAACTAGGTGTAGTGACGAGTCCAACTTTTGGTCAAAATGCGTTTTAGCACGCATTATGCAACGGAACTACATTTAGGTATCAAAACACTTTGTTTTGATACCAAATCAGTTTTCTAAAACTCGTCACCATTAGTTTAGTGCTTGTTTAAGGTCGTAAGATAAGCGGTCTAAACAACCGCTTAGACTTTCGAACCCGACCCGTTTGGTCTATCATTAGGATCCGACCAAGCATGATTAGTAATCATAATTTCATAGGGAATAACCTTTGAGGTTATACGTTATGATCACATAGGATTGGTTAGTCATTTGTTAGTTAGCTTATATGCCCATAGGAAATGACCAAAATGCCCTTTTGAAGCATAAATCCGTATTTTGTCTATGTGAACATATTTTTGACATATAAACTGATTTAGTAACATGTTTAGGCATATTTGGGCATGTAAGACTTGACATAGCACATAAGTAAACCATCCGACCATAGTTTTGCGCAAACGACGCATTATAGTAGCTTACACTACCATAATGGGTTGAAACGGGTCAAAAGCACTTAGGTAGACTTTCAAATCAGAATGTTAGCTCTATTAAATCATACCATATGAGTTCAATTACTCATTTGATTTATAGAACATCATTCTATCCTATCTCCCGGTTTAGGATCCGATTATTAACATAGTTACCTATACTAGGTGCCTTGTTGATTCCGTGATACTTGGAGCTTAAATTGGTCTTATTCTCAAGACTAATAAGCAATCCCAAGTGAGTACATAGTTCCCCTCTTTTACCGCTTTCAAATACTTTAGGGTGATACACATGTGCATACTTGTTACTTTCGTGTTTTCATTGCTTTTATGACATAAACATGCTAGTTTCACGTAGTACATATCTAGTACATGCTTTCAATTATGTTTTGCTATGTTTGTTTACTTAGCATGCTAGCACAATGATTTCATAAACATTTTTGCTATGTATGTTTACTTAGCATGCTAGCACATTGATTTTATAAACATTTTTGCTATGTATGTTTACTTAGCATGCTAGCACATTGATTTCATGAACATTTCTACTATGTATGTTTACTTAGCATACTTAGTACATGGTTTTCACATGCTACATTGGTTATGAAATTTGGTATGTTTAATCGGGACAATAATACATTCATTAACATTAGCTACGCCGCTCGGTAGTATGTAATGGTACCATAGGACTTGATAAATCCTGTTTCCGACTTCCTAGGTTTGTTTGGAAGTTGGGAATGACAGAATCCGATATACATAACTTAGATAAACCTTTAATTTGTTTAAAGGTTTGTCGCCACAGTCGCAAGGTTTGAATGTATGCGATTAACATTACTACATAAATGTTTGTAATCATAAAGCATTGTTTCTGCAAAACATAACATTTGATTTAAACTTAGGTTTATTCAAAAACCTTGTTTTGTACATTTTCCTATGGGGTTGAGTAATTACTAGTTATTCACCATACATGACATTTGTTTCACATTGACATTATCACATAGTTTGAGTAGATACTTTCTACTTGCTATGTATTACATTTGGTTACACATGATACATTTCACACATGACATTGAACATGGTTTACACATTAACATTTTGACATTGAACAAGACATTTTGGTTGGTTATTGATAAGTGACTTATGTAACGGGGCTATGTGTTATATGATAAATGCATGGTGGACACGCCGATGGTACTTCCTATATATAAGTGCTTTTATTGTATTACACATTGTTGCGTTATCTAAACCGCTTTTATAAGAACATGAAACATTTTTACAAGAACACGACATTGTTTTACAAATTACATATTTTATACAAATACACTTTTACTTGGTTATTCATTTAACCATGTATTATCCTTTTATTATCATTTGATTTTCATATCGATTTTCACATGACTTTATAAAAGAAAACATTTTACAAGGTTCATGACTACATTTTGTTAAACTCTTCTTTTAACTACAAGTCATGAACCATGCATAAACAAAACCTATGTATCTCACAGGCATTTTTATGCTGACGTACCTATTTTCGCATGTGTTTCAGGTGCTAATGCATGATGATGCTTGAGCTACACTTAGGCGGACTTAGGCCTTAGTGACTTAAAAGACAGTTATTTAAGTTATGTTTTGTTGAATTCCAAGACAATGTAAACTTTAATCTTAATAATACAAAACTTTAATTATCATGGTTGTTGAAACAATAATTCTGTCACATCACTCCCCGACGTTTCCGCCGCGGTTTGTTGTTTTAACACGGTCGGGGTGTGACAGAAGAGTTGGTATCAGAGCCAATGGTTATAGGGAATTAGGTTATTAGTAATGCTTTGACCTAGACTATAACTTTCTAGGACCCTAACACAAGTTTACTTGTGTTTAGATCTTAAAACAATACACGTCACCTATCCTTAGGTGATTACCAAAACATGAACACAATTTTCCAAAACGATTTTTGAAAATCAATCATCTACCCTTAGATGATTTGTTATATGGTTTTAAACCCTCCAAAATTCTAAAATGATTTTGAAAATAATCACCCACCCTTCCGGATGTTTTGTTCTTGGCGTAGTGCCTTCCAAATTTTCAAAATCTCGTCAAAGTTTGGGTCTAAATAATGTGAACACGTGCAAACTAGAAGAGTGGATGCCTGTACCCTGAGTTTTCTGTCTAAGGCTAGAGTGTTCGTACAAATCCGCATTATCGGACCAGTCACTCTTACCTGGGAACTCTTGGGTTGAGTGTCCACTTATAGGCGAGCATGTTTTCAGCGATACATTATTATGACCTATTTACTTTGATTTGTCACTGTGTGTCGTTTGTTTGCTTTGTGGTAACAAACAAATGACCACCATCCTTACATTTTGTCAATTTTATTACTATCTCATTTCTTTCATCACATCATCTCACTCGTTTTCTCTCATATTTTCTCTTTTAGAATGCCTCCTCGACGTAACGTTCAACAACCTGATGCCGAACTGGCAGCTATTATAGCACAGCAGATGGCTGCTATGCTACCTAATCTCATCACTTAAATAAACCAAGCCAACAATAACAATAATGCACCTGCTCCATGCAATTTCAAAACTTTTAACTCAGCTAAACCACTCAAGTTTAGTGGTTCTGAAGGAGCAACTGGGCTCCTACAGTGGTTTGAGAGTCTTGAGAGCACCTTTCGCCATGTTCAGTGTCCTAACAATCGTAAGGTCGAGTTTGCTTCGAGTGTATTCCAGAAGAGGGCTCTAACCTGGTGGAATGGGGTAATGAGAGATAGGGGTGCTGATGTTGCTTTAGGTCAGACATGGGAGGAACTTAGAGCTCTTATGATGAGAGAGTTCTGCCCTCATCACGAGCAGATGGCACTTGAAAATGAGTTCCATGACCTAAAACAAGACAGTGGTGAACACCGGGCTTACACAGACAGATACGAGGAGTTAAGCTTGCTCTGTCCTACAATGGCCACGCCTTTGGATAAGGCTATTGAGAAATACATAGACGGTTTGCCAGATCCTGTCTAGGATATTGTCACTGGAAGCAACCCTACTACCGTCCGACAGGCCATTGAGCTAAGCTGCAACCCTTACTGAATCGCAAGTCAAGATGGGTAAACTCCACAGAAAAGATGATAAGAAGCAGAAATAGTCTGATAGCACCAATGAGAAAAAGGGCAAGAAGGCTGCTGAGTCTTCAAAGAAATCAAGGAAGCGTAAGGCTTCCAAGAACTACGCTGTCATTGCTTAGACTAATCAGGCTGCTCCTAATCAGGCTGCACAACCTGCTGCCAAGAGGCAGTATGCTGGCAACACACCCCTGTGTAACAGATGTAATAACCACCATCAACCACAGGTGCAATGTCGCATCTGCACAAATTGTGGCAAGTCTGGTCATCTTACGAATACCTGCCATTTTGCTCCGAACCAAAATCAGGCAGCTCAAAACCAAGCAGCACAAAACCCTGCCCAGAATCCTGCACGACCTCACTATCCGCCTGGTTCATGTTTCAACTGTGGGGATCTGACCCACTACAGGAACAACTGTCCGAGGTTGGCAAATGTGAATCAAGCGCCGGCTCGTGGTAGAGCTTTCAATCTTAATGCAAATGAGGCACGTGTGGATAACGAAGTGGTGAACGGTATGTTCCTTGTTGACAACCATCCTGCTTCTGTTCTATTTGATTCGGGTGCCGATAAGAGTTTTGTGTCCTTAGCTTTTGAGCCTTTGCTTTCGATGACTAGAACAAAACTAGGAAAGCCCTTGACAGTAGAAGTAGCTAGTGGTGAACCTATTGTTCTCGACTCTGTTCTTCGAAATTGCCAGTTGAACCTTAATAACCATCTTTTCCCTATTGACCTCACACCGATGCAACTCGGGAGCTTCGATGTAATAATAGGAATGGATTGGTTATCCAAGTACCATGCTGAGGTGGTATGTTTTGAGAAGTTGGTCCGTATACCGCTTTCGACTGGTGAGATCTTAGAAGTTCGTGGGGAAAAACCTGCTAGTAGCCTTAAAATCATGTCTTGTACCCAAGCCCAAAAATACCTATGAAAGAAATATGTTGCTTTCTTTGCACATGTCGTAGAGGAGAAAGGCAAGGGTAAGACTATCCAAGATATCCATGTTGTTCGGGATTATCCTGAGGTATTTCCTGAAGAATTACCTGGTTTACCCCCTATACGCCAAGTTGAGTTTCGCATTGATCTTGTGTCTGGCGCATATCCCATTGCTAAATCACCTTATCATCTTGCACCGTCTGAGATGCATGAGTTTTCTAAGCAGCTTCAAGAGCTTTCTGACAAAGGATTCATCCGTCCAAGTTTTTCGCCCTGGGGTGCTCCTGTCCTATTCGTGAAAAGGAAAGATGGGTCTTTCCGAATGTGTATCGATTATCGTGAGCTTAAGAAGCTTACCATCAAGAATTGATATCCCCTACCTCGCATTGATGATCTCTTTGATCAGCTACAGGGTGTAACTTGCTTTTCAAAGATTGATCTGCGTTCTGGGTATCATCAGCTTCATGTACTCGAAGAGGATATTCCCAAGACAGCCTTTCGTACATGATATGGTCATTATGAGTTTACTGTTATGCCTTTCGGTCTAACAAATGTTCCTGTTGTTTTCATGGACTTGATGAATAGGGTTTGTAAGCCTTATTTGGACAAGTTCATCATTGTATTCATTGATGACATTCTGATATATTCTAAGACTCGAGCTGATCATGAGCAGCATCTCTGTCTTACAATGGAGCTCCTAAGGAAAGAACAACTTTTCGCCAAATTCTCCAAGTGCGAATTCTGGCTTAAGGAAGTTTAATTTTTGGGGCACATCATCAACGAACAAGGTATTCATGTAGATCCCGCCAAAATCAGCGCGATTAAGGTTTGGGATACACCTACTACTCCTTCCGAGGTTCGTTCATTTCTTGGTCTATCGTGTTATTACCGCCGTTTCATCGAAAACTTCTCCAAGATTGCAGTTCCTCTCACTGCTTTAACTCAGAAGAACAAACCTTTTGAGTAGGGATCCAAACAGGAAGAAGCTTTTCAGACCTTGAAACAGAAACTCTATGATGCACCTATTCTATCTTTGCCCGAGGGTAACGACGATTTTGTCATGTACTGTGATGCATCCAACTTAGGCCTTGGCTGCGTTCTTATGCAAAGAAACAAAGTCGTAGCTTATGCATCAAGACAGCTGAAAGTACACGAGAAAAACTACACTACTCATGATCTTGAGTTAGGTGCTGTAGTTTTTGCTCTCAAAATCTGGAGACACTACCTGTATGGTACAAAGTGCGTTGTTTTCACTGACCACAAGAGTCTCCAGCATATTTTCAATCAGAAAGAACTTAACATGAGGCAACGACGTTGGGTTGAACTCCTAAACGACTATGATTGCGAAATTCGCTACCATCCTGGTAAGGCGAATGTCGTAGCTGATGCATTGAGTCGTAAGGAACGTGTCAAGCTTCATTGTGTTCAAGTTTTATCTGACATTCAAACCCGCGTTTCTCAGTATCATTATTCTATTCATCCTGGTGCAGATAAAATGTATAAGGATCTGACATTCAAACCCGCGTTTCTTAGTATCATTATTACACAAGGTTTAATGGGTAAAGAGTTACCATGTCATATTAAACCTGAGCTTGAACTGAGAGACTTTGGGATATTCTATTTCATAGGCCGTTTGTGGGTCCCAAGTCTAAACAATCTTCGCACCTTGCTAATGGATGAAGCTCACAAGTATCATTATTCTATTCATCCTGGTGCAGATAAAATGTATAGGGATCTTCAAACCCAGTATTGGTGGCCGGGTATGAAGAAAGACATTGCCTTATATGTTTCCAAATGCCTTATTTGTCTCAAGGTTAAGGCAGAACAACATCAACATCCCTCTGGACTATTAGAGCAACCAGAGATTCCGGTTTGGAAATGGGAAAACATTGCTATGGATCTCATTACCAAGCTGCCGCACACTAAAAGAGGTCATGATGCCATTTGGGTAATCGTTGATCGTCTAACAAAGTCAGCACATTTCTTGCCGATCCGTGAGGATCTATCTGCTGACAGGCTTGCTAAAATCTATGTGGATGAGATTGTATCCCGACATGGTGTTCCTTTAAACATCATATCTGACAGAGATGCTCGATTCTCGTCTCGCTTTTGGAGAACCATGCAATCTGCCATGGGAACCCAACTTAATTTGAGCACAGCTTATCATCCGCAAACGGATGGTCAATCTGAGAGAACAATCCAGACACTGGAGGATATGCTTAGAGCGTGTGTGATTGATTTTGGTGGTAGTTGGGATTCGCATCTACCGTTGATCGAATTCTCCTACAACAATAGTTATCACTCTAGCATCAACATGGCCCCTTTCGAAGCTTTATACGGTTGAAAATGTCGTTCACCGGTCTGCGGGAATGAGATAGGTGAAGCTCAGCTTACTGGACCTGAACTCATTCTAGAGACTACAGATAAGGTCAAGAAGATTCGTGATAACCTTCAGAGAGCTAGAAGCCGTCAAAAGAGTTACGCGGATCGACGACGCAAGCCTTAGAATTTCAAGTCGGTGATCACGTCCTACTCAATGTATCCCCTTGGAAAGGTGTGATTAGATTTGGAAAAAAAGGAAAACTTGCACCGCGCTATGTTGGACCATTCAAGATCGTTGAAAGAATCGTAAAAGTAGCCTACAGACTTGAGCTACCTCCTGAACTTGGAAATGTTCATCCAACTTTCCACGTGTCCAATCTCAAAAAGTGTTTAGCTGATGAGAACCTCCACATACCACTTGATGAAATTCGTGTTGATAACACGATGCACTTCGTTGAGAAACCTGTGGAAATCATGGACCGTGAAGTCAAAAGGCTCAAACACAAGCGCATACCTATTGTCAAAGTTCGCTGCGAATCTAAACGTGGCCCAGAATTTACTTAGGAACGTGAAGATCAGAAGAAAGTGAAATATCCGCATCTATTCTCACAAGTTTCCTCTAAATAAATTTCGCGACGAAATTTCCTAAAGTGGGGGAGACTGTGACATCTATGCTTGTGTAATCATTTTACAACTTTGAACAATTCAATGTTAATAAAATAGTGTGTTTTGATCCCAATGTTTGTTATTTAAGTTTGGCATTTTGCGCGTTTTGATTTTTGATCGATTTTAAACTCTATATCGCTTTCTAGAAAGTTAAACGCAAACTGATGCGTAAACATAATCAGTTTATCGTGACAAACACTCTGGGATAGTGACATAAGCTTAACATGCCTTAAATAACCTTTACATAACTTAGAAATGAGTTTTAAAGGGTTTGGTATGGCAAAAACAAGTTTATTCACTCGCAGGGACTATTTGCGTCAAACTGCAAAAGTCTGTCATTTCGTAAGGCAACGTACAGTCCAGAATATGATCATAAGCTAAACATACCATAAATAACCTAAACATGGCTTAGAAATAAGCTTTGAATGGTTCGGTGTGCGAAAATATGCTTACTTGATCATACAGGGACTAAAAGTGTCAAAAACGGCGTAAGTTTGCATTTACGCGCATATCTTACGTTCTGACCACATATGGGCGTCCAAAAATACCATTCGTCGCTTAATTTGGTTTGTCTTCGCGTCCGTTCGAGTTTCATCGTAATTAGACGAATAACGTGACCGTACGACCAAACGAACCGACATCCGTGATTTTTCCGAGCATATTCCAGGTCCCCTACACTTTGATGACTTTGTAGAGCCTTGAAAATGGCTTAATGGAGGTTAAAAACATCTAAAACAAGTTTAAACACGTGCATGGACCATTTCTGCGAAATTCTGAAACTTCCAGCCATGCCCTGGCGTCACGCGACGGCCTTATGGCCTTATGGTCGCGACACGCCACCATCACATCTGGGCAGAAGCCTTATTTTTAGCATCAGATTGATAATTCAGGGGCCATTCTTGCAATTTCTTTGTGTGGTAGCCAAGTTAGCACCTCCCCAAGCAAATTAGCTGGCCTCTCACACTTGTATGGCTGTGATCTAATGCTTGTTGGCCACACAAACACATGGATTGATCCTATGAACCTCCAACAAGTATAAATAGCAATGCCTCTCATTCATTTTTTCCTCACCCTTGATCTAAATTCTCTAAGTTGAGGTTTATAAACTTCATACCTTAGAATTATAAGATCAAGTTCTCCGTAGCAAGGACCCTTTGTAAGCTTCCTTCGTTCTTTTATCGCTTTTCTAGCGAGAAAGTCAAACAGTGTTTGACTTTCAGCTTTAACCAGTCAATGGTCAACACAAAGTTCGTTTAAAGTTTGCAACGTGATTGTAATCACGATGGTTATAATCCTTAGCGATTATACCTACTGATTACCACTTTAACTAGGTGTAGTGACGAGTCCAAGTTTCGGTCAAAATGCGTTTTAGCACTAATTTTGCAACGGAACTACATTTAGGTATCAAAACACTTTGTTTTGATACCAAATCAGTTTTCTAAATTAGTTAAACATGTTTTGACATGTTTAACTCGTCACTATTAGTTTAGTACTTGTTTAGGGTCGTAAGATAAGCGTTCTAAACAACCGCTTAGACTTTCGAACCCGACCCGTTTGGTCGATCACTAGGATCCGACCAAGTATGATTAGTAATCATAATTGCATAGGGAATAACCTCTGAGGTTATACCTTATGATCACATAGGATTGGTTAGTCATTTGTTAGTTAGCTTATTTGCGCATAGGAAATGACCAAAATGCCCTTTTGAAGCATAAATCCGTATTTTGTCTATGTGAACATATTTTTGACATATAAACTGATTTAGTAACATGTTTAGGCATATTCGGGCATGTAAGACTTGACATAGCACATAAGTTAACCATCCGTCCATAGTTTTGCGCAAACGACGCATTATAGTAGCTTACACTACCATAATGGGTCGAAACGGGTCAAAAGCACTTAGGTAGACTTTCAAATCAGAATGTTAGCTCTATTAAATCATACCATATGAGTTCAATTACTCATTTGATTTATAGAACATCATTCTATTCTATCTCCCGGTTTAGGATTCGATTATTAACATAATTACCTATACTAGGTGCCTTGTTGATTCCGTGATACTTGGAGCTTAAATTGGTCTTATTCTCAAGGTTAATAAGCAATCCCAAGTGAGTACATAGTTCCCCTCTTTTACCGCTTTCAAATACTTTGGGGTGATACACATGTGCATACTTGTTACTTTCGTGTTTTCATTGCTTTTATGACATAAACACGCTAGTTTCACCTAGTACATATCTAGTACAAGCTTTCAATTATGTTTTGCTATGTATGTTTACTTAGCAAGCTAGCACATTGATTTCATAAACATTTTTGCTATGTATGTTTACTTAGCATGCTAGCACATTGATTTCATGAACATTTCTACTATGTATGTTTACTTAGCATACTTAGTACATGGTTTTCACATGCTACGTTGGTTATGACATTTGGTATGTTTAATCGGGACAATAATACATTCATTAACATTAGCTACGCCGCTCGGTAGTATGTAATGGTACCATAGGACTTGACAAATCCCGTTTCCGACTTCCTCGGTTTGTTTGGAAGTTGGGAATGACAGAATCCAATATACATAACTTAGATAAACCTTTAATTTGTTTAAAGGTTGGTCGCCACAGTCGCAAGGCTTGAATGTATACGATTAACATTACTGCATAAATGTTTGTAATCATAAAACATTGTTTTCTTCAAAACATAACATTTGATTTAAACTTAGGTTTATTCAAAAACCTTGTTTTGTACATTTTCCTATGGGATTAAGTAATTCCTAGTTATTCACCATACATGACATTTGTTTCACATTGACATTATCACATAGTTTGAGTAGATACTTTCTACTTGCTATGCATTACATTTGGTTATACATGATACATTTCACACATGACATTGAACATGGTTTACACATTAACATTTTGACATTGAACAAGACATTTTGGTTGGTTATTGATAAGTGACTTATGTAACGGGGCTATGTGTTATATGATAAAAGCATGGTGGACACGCCGCTGGTACTTCCTATATATACGTGCTTTTATTGTATTACACATTGTTGCGTTATCTAAACCACTTTGACAAGAACATGAAACATTTTTACAAGAACACAACATTGTTTTACAAATTACATATTTTATACAAATACACTTTTACTTGGTTATTCCTATAACCATGCATTATCCTTTTATTATCATTTGATTTTCATATCGATTTTCACATGACTTTATAAAAGAAAACATTTTACAAGGTTCATGACTACATTTTGTTAAACTCTTCTTTTAACTACAAGTCATGAATCCTGCATAAACAAAACATATGTATCTCACAGGCATTTTTATGCTGACGTACCTATTTTCGCATGTGTTTCAGGTGCTATTGCATGATGATGCTTGTTCTACACTTAGGCGGACTTGGGCCTTAGTGACTTAAAAGACAGTTATTTAAGTTATGTTTTGTTGAATTCCAAGACAATATAAACTTTAATCTTAATAATACAAAACTCTAATTATCATGGTTGTTGAAACAATAATTCTGTCGCATCACTCCCCGACGTTTCCGCCACGGTTTGTTGTTTTAACGTGGTCGGGGTGTGACAGAATTCGGGACAAAAAGCGATGTGAAAATGTAGTGGTGGATCACTTATCCCAAATTCCATTGGAAGGCATTGATGATGCAAGTGAAATCAATGAACGGTTTCCCGATGAACAACTATTAGCCTTGTCGACCACACCGTGGTATGCTCACTATGTCAATTATATAGCCATGGTTGCAATTCCGAGTTATTGGACCAAGAAGAGGAAGCAACAATTTATGGTTGAAGTAAAACAATACATTTGGGATGAACTGGGTCTTATTAAGATTGGACCAGATCAAGTGATTCGGAGGTGCATTCCCGAGACTCAGGTGTTGGAGGTGTTGACTCATGCTCATGCATCCGCTTGTGGGGGTCATTTTAGTGGCCACTAGATGGGATATCGAGTGCTCACATGTGGGTTTTATTGGCCTACAATTTTTAAAGATGCATGTGAGTATGCCCAAAATTGCCTAAATTGTCAAAAAGTGGGGAGTATTTCTAAAAGGGATGGAATGCCCTTACAACCCATTTTGGTAGTTGAGGTTTTTGATGTATGGGGCATAGACTTTATGGGTCCTATTCCGAGCTTGAATGGGTTTCTGTACATATTGGTTGCGGTGGATTATGTCTCAAAGTGGATTAAAGCCACAACTACAAGAACTAACGATCATTCGGTGGTATGTAAATTTATGCAATCCAATATTTTTGCTTGTTTTGGGATTCCGAGGGTCATTATTACTGATGGTGGTTCACACTTTAAAAATTTGAACTTTGGGAAGTTGTTGAAACACTACAACGTGAACCACCAAATTGCTACTCCATATCACCCACAAACTAGTGGACAAGTTGAAGTGTCCAACCGAAAATAAAAGAAATTTTGATGAAAACGGTGCGGGTGGATAGGAAATATTGGTCGAGGAAGTTGGATGACGCGTTATAGGCAACCCGAACGGCCTATAAAACTCCAGTTGGTACAACCCCTTATCGGTTGGTATATGGGAAGGGATGCCATCTACCGATGGAGTTAGCTCACCGTGCGTTATGGACGATCAAGATGGTTAACGAGGATTATAATGAAGCGGGGAAGATACGGAAGCTACAATTGAGCAAGATCGAAGAAATTAGAGATGAAGCCTACGAATGTGCATCCGCATATAAAGACAAACTCAAAAAGGTTCATGATGCAAAGTTACGAAAACGAACTTTTGAAGTGGGTCAAAAAGTGTGGTTGTACAACTCAAGATTGAAGCCTTTTGCGAGCAAGTTGAAAAGTAAGTAGATGGGGCCCTACGTGATTACAAGTGTGGGTCAATTTGGTGATATAGAGATTGAAGATGTGTATACTCAAACGAAACAAGTGGTGAACGGGCACCGGCTCAAGCCATACTTGGAGAGAACGACATCAACAATCTCGAGCTTAACAAAGTGGGCTAAATTCAACGCCCATTGGATGAAGAAGAAACTGGAGAGGCCCAGGTTTGGTAGTTATATATATTTAGCTTAGTGTAGTTTAGTTTAATCGTTTTAAGTAATTCCCGTCCTCTTCTTGAAATGTGTTTGAAACAAGTGTGGGAAACTCTTGTGAATTTCTCTAACATGGTGTTGAGGACAACACGGGTTTTTCATAGGGGGTAGGATAATTTTCATGTTTTCGAAAAAATATAAAAACCATAAAAATTGCAAAATAAAATCTATAAAAAACAACATAAAACTCATTTTTTCTCGAACAGCAAATGCCCAGGTGCCACTGTATCTTACGGCCAGCACCGTAATTTAAGGTGGACCTGGGTGAAACAAAACCATTACGCCCATTAGCTACTGCCTTACGGTGGGGATTTTTTGCCAGTAGCTTACGGTGGCCGCTGGTAGGCTAAGGGTCGCTGTTGCACATGATTTCTAAAAAAAAACAAAAAGAAAAACAAAGAGAAATTTGTGGTTTGAGTGGAGAAGCTAACAATTGATGTTGGTATGTTTTATAAGCGATCTTTCCCTTTCAAAACCATACATTGGGGTCAATGTGTCCCAAGTGTGGGGATGGGGGGAAATTTGTGAAACTTTTGAAAAAATTTCAAATCAAGCGAAAAATGGTCTGAAATTGAACACTTAGTACTAAAACCGCACGACACACTGGTAACCCCGTACACCCTTTATTGGTGAGAGTTGGAACCACTTCTTTGATTTATTAGAAGACATTTTCTTTGGTGAGAGTGGCAATGGGTGTGCGTGCATTAGAACTTGTGCTTAGATGTGGTTTGAGGCCTTAACTTGGCATGAATGTGAAAAGGATAAGGTCATTTAAGTAGCCTCATCAAGGTGTGTGCGAGTGTGGGATTTGGGGGGTTGGACCTCATAAAGTATATATATGAGCATGGTAGCGAGAGGGGCGGGGATTTGGACTTTTAATAGCCAATTTTGTGCTTAAAACCGATTATTTGATAACCCATGCCTATATTCCCAAAAATTCACCCGTTTTTTACTCGGTCTAGTAGTTAGTGTTTCGTATTATTATGGTTGTTATGTTATGTTTATGTATCTTTAAAAAAAATAGAAAAATCAATGAAAAAGAAAGATGTGATGTATTGTATATAGATGGTTATGTTTGCTTAGATAGTAACGGTTAAGTTTGGGGATGTGACGGGTAGTCCGTAGGACGACCCTTAAGTGTATTAAACAATACTAAAATCCTACATTTAATCGGGTATTTGTCTAGGATTAGATGACTACATTTGCTCATGTTTCAGGTACGTACGGGGTTTAAAAAGAGTGGAATTGCAGCTTTGGAAATCACTTGGTTGGATTGGAGTTGCATGTGTGTGCTTGAAGAACAAAGGAAAAAATCCCAGCCTCCACCGTAAATTACGGTGGGTACCGTAATTTACGATGGCCCCCAGATCTGTTTTCCCACCGTAAGGCAGTACAGTTAGGGCGTACAAGTTTAATGGCCACCGTAACTTACGGTGGCCAGCGTAAGTTACGGTGGCGCCTGAAGAAAACTGTAACTCCCTCTTTGAGGAACAATAATTTGCGTCTTTTGGTCATTCCCATCATTGTGAATGTTTTGGGAGCTAGTAGAGGGCGAAATTGGAGACTTGTTGAGTGTTCTTGAAGATTGAAAACACTAAAGTTGTTTGTTTGATTCTTATGAACAATAATTTTGATGTTATGATGATTCACCACACTATGAGTGGCTAATTTCGTTGGTGATCATCCTAAGTGTAAGGTTTGCTTGAGATACGTTTGTTTATGCTTGAATTTCTAGAATAATGAACTTTGCAATGTTTGTTTAGTTTGTTATGGTTTTTGGATAATCGTTTATATTGGCGCATCCGTCTGTAGCCTACGTCTTGTATCGGGTCGTGTATAGAATTAGGGCATGAGAATCAAAATAGTGTTTTTTAGAGATGATTCCGCTCGAAATGACACCTTGTCATTTCGAGCTAAATCACATAATATTCTGATTCCGCTTGAAAGTAACTTTCTGATTCCACTCGAAAGGTTAAGTTCTGATTCCGCTCGAAATGACACCGTGTCATTTGGAGCTAAATCAGAACAACTATAAATAGGTCATTTGGGGCGAAATCAGAGTAGAGGTGTGTGTGTTGTCTTCCGGTGAGCCACGAAGTGCTGCCGAAGTGTCATTGTGATTGTAAAAGGTTTCTATATCAATAATATCGACAAGTTAATGTGAATACTTGCTGAATTACACCGAAACACTTGTTTCCGCCTCTTGTTTTGGTGAAAAACTCTTCTAACCGACTCGTTCGGATCCGAAATCGATCCTACAAGTGGTATCAGAGCTCAGGAGGAAGAGTTCTATACAATTCAGCTACAATTTCTGTTTCTACACCATTCTTTTTTGAAAATCAAAACTTTTCACAGTCAGAATTGGCTCAAATTTACACAGTGCACTCGGAATTACATATTAACAAAGCCGTGAAAGTTTCAGCATTAAATTCGAACTAAATCTTGATAAAATCTTGATTCAGCTTGAAATTGATCGATGGTATGATGACATAAGCTTGATTTCGCTCGAGATTTTATCTTGATTCCGCTCCAAATCGATTCTCAGCCTGATTTCGCTCGAGAATTGATCTTAATTCCGCTCCAGATCAGCTTTAATTGATTGATTTCGCTCCAGAGTACTAAATAACAGATTCCGCTCGAAATCAAAGTTTAGTTACTGATTGATTCCGCTCGAACTGAGTTGATTCTAATTTCGCTCCAGAAACTTAACTGTGATTTCGCTCAAAATTGTTATTAGTGATTCCGCTCAGAACCAGTATTCAGCTTCAAAGTTACCAAAGTTTCTGATTTCGCTCCAAAACTACCAAGAGATTCCGCTCGAAGTTACATAAGTGGTAATTCCGCTCCAAAATCCAGTTTGAAATTTTGTTTGATTCCGCTTCAAAACAGATCTAGCTTGAAAGTACATTTCTGATTCCGCTTCAAACCGTGGTTTCGCGTTAACATTGTTGACTGATTCCACCTGAATCAGTGGTTTCGATTGAAAAGGGACTTTGCTTGTTTTTGTTATTTCACTTGAACAGGCTGTTGTGATAAATTCTTGATTTCCGATTCATGGACGACGAATTTTATAACGCATTCGCTACTCCGGTTACCCCGATCAGTATTGCACAGAACACGATGATGGAAAACGAAACTGGGATATCACAGAAACCGCCTAAGCTCTTGGATATTGATGATTACAATGGTTGGTCCGAACGCTTTGGAAATTGGGTTGAAGCTTATCACTTGGATGCTTGGGGACATACTGAAGTCCCCTATGAAAGGCCTACAAGGAATGGTATTCAGTTAACAATCAGAGATATGAGTGCTGAGGAGAAAAAGAAGTATAGAGATGAGAAATTGATGGTGAGTCTGTTACAGCAAGCGATCAAAGAGGACATTCTGATTTTGCTTCAACATGATGGAAGTGCTTATTCAATCTGGACTGAATTGGAAGCAAAGTCTATAGGAAGTGATGATATGCTTAAAAACAAGATGTCACTCATGAAAAAAGAATTTGATTTATTCCGTGGTTTGAAATCCGAAAACACCAAGCAGATTATTGAAAGATATTGTAACTTGGTGAGAAATATGATGAAGCTAGGCATCAAAAAGGATACTGATGAGCTGATTGAGAAACTTGCTGATGCGTTACCACATGATACTTGGGGAACATTCCTGATGATGTTGAGAAATAATCGGAAAGAATATAAAAAATTAACACTGGGTGATTTTATCAAACATCTGGAAGCTCAAGAGATGGAGCAGAGGAAGATTGCTAGAATGAAGAACTACGATGGAGAACAAGACATCGGCTTGTATTTCAAGAGTGGTGTTAGTGAAAAGACAAAATTTTCTCCAAAGTTGAAACTGCTTATAATGCAAAAGGTTCTTCTGAAAATGCATCTCAGGGATCAAGCAGCACAACAGGATTTTCTTCATTTCCAACTTATGATCCATAGTTTTCTACAACAAAGAGTGGCAAAGTTCTTCAATGCAATATTTCTTTAAAACTTGAGAATGATCAGAATTATACTGAGGAAGTTGCAAAAAGTCACATGTCTTTGTTGGTGACCGTGCTTGAATCCTATGGAGGCTTAGTTGCAGGGAAGATCGGAAATCCAATGCTTACGAAAGAGGATTATGATCAAATTGATGCCGAGGAAATGGAATTGATGGATATTAAATGGTGCATGGCTAGTGTGTTGAGACAGGCTGAAAAGTTTAAACAAATCACAGGCAGAGATGATTTTCGTGAGGCACATGTTTCAACTTTAGGTTTTGACAAGTCTAAACTTACTTGTTTTCGTTGCAGGGAAAAGGGGCATTTCAAGAGGGAGTGCACAAATCGTGAAGCTAGTGGAGCTCAAAACCCTTTCGGAAACAACGATTACTACAAGAAGGCAATTTATCATCAAGTCTCACAACAGCCATATCAACAACAACAGGCACCACATCAGGCTCAAACTGCACATGGTAGAAAAGAAATTGAAGATTCAAAGAGAGCGTGTTTGGTTAATCAGGGCAAGGATGGTGGATTTAGCTGGGATAAATACATTCCAACAGAAAGTAAAGTGTGTTTGGCAGATCAAGATGATGAAAAATTTCCAGAAGGGTTCAGTTGGGATAATTTTTTCCCAGATAAAGAATTTATGGAAAAAGAGATGTCAAATGGTAAAGCCTTTATTGCAAATGCTTATGATGTGTATTGGGCTACAAAATATAGAAAAGTCAGGGAAGCTGAAGAGGAAAAATGGAGAAAAATTGAAGAAGAGGAAGAAGAAGAAAGATTAAAAGCTGAAGCTGAAGCCGAGAAAAAGAAAAGAGCTGAGTTTTTCCAAACGAAAAGAACAGTCAAAGATGTTCCGGAATATGAAATCAAAGTTGATACTGAAGCAGTCAAAGTTCCTAAAAAGTGTTTGAATTGTGATTCTTTAATCATGCAAAACAACGAGCTGCTACACAACATAAAAAGATTGAAAGAATCTGATGATACTTTGAATAGAGAGATTAACAAGTACACTGATTCGAACAATGAACAAGCAGTTGCATTGAATACACTCAAAGGAGCTTACATGAGACAGCTTGATGACGTCAACTATTACACAGAGAAGTGTGCTGAGCTGGAATTAAAGTTGGCAACACAAAAGATTGAAACTGAAAGGGTCAACAATTTCTTGAAAAGTTACTCATGTTCTACTTTTGTTGTTGATAGGATTTACCTGATCGTTGAAAGAATGAAGACATTTGAAGAAGAGAAGACTTCGGAAGAAAAGAATTCCGAGACAAAAGAAGAGGATGAAGTAGAAATTTCTGGTAAGAAACCAAGTGTTGTCTACAATAGATGTCCGCCCCCGGTTGAAAATGGATATTTGTCTCGAAATCCAAATTCTGAAAGAGTCAAAAAGGCAATTAACTTACAGTGGGAGTCAGGGTCGTCGGATAATTTGCCAGAAAATATTGATGTTACGTTCACATCGTCCGATACTGATCATGAGTCCAAGTTGATAAAAAGTGTGGTCGATCAGGTGTTAGACAAAGATGATATAGAGGAGTCAAAACCGGAGTCAAAATCCGAGTCAAAGTCTGGGTCCGACAGGTCAAAGTCAACAATCAAAAAGGACAAACGGGTTTATGATAAGGAATTTTTTCTATCAAAATCTAATTTGAATGACGAACCAGTCAAAGTAGCATATACTTTGAAAGATTCTGACAAATTATATTCTGATGAGATTTTTCCAATAAGAGGTGTTAAAACTGAAATGATTAAAAAGGTTTTCAAACTAACAGAAATCAACATTTCTGAAATAAAAGATATTAATTTTTCTGAAAATCCAAGACCTTACACCTCAAGAGTGCAACAAAGATTAAACAAGAAAAAGGGTTACAGTTCTGGTTCTGGTATTCATAAAAAACCAAACCATAACTGTAATTTCAAAAAGAAAGGATTAGGATTTAATCAACCAAAAAATTATAAAAATGAAAAAGTTTATAAACCAAAAACTGTGTTTGTTTTAGGAAAAACGACAGAGGCCGAGAAAGAGCAAGCATTCAGAAAGCAGAAAAACAGTCTTGAGGTTTTCAAACTAACAGAAATCAACATTTCTGAAATAAAAGATATTAATCTTTCTGAAAATCCAAGACCTTACACCTCAAGAGTGCAACAAAGATTAAACAAGAAAAAGGGTTACAGTTCTGGTTCTGGTATTCATAAAAAACCAAACCATAACTGTAATTTCAAAAAGAAAGGATTAGGATTTAATCAACCGAAAAATTATAAAAATGAAAAAGTTTATAAACCAAAAACTGTGTTTGTTTCAGGAAAAACGACAGAGGCTGAGAAAGTGTAAGCATTCAGAAAGCCGAAAATCTGAAAAACCAAATATGGGTGGTTAAGGGGTCAGGAAACAGTTCTGGTGATGAATCTGATTCCACAAAATCAGAGGAGCCACATGTTGAAGAAAAAGTTGAGAAATCAGTTCTGACAGTGGATGATGTGAATTTTCCACCACTGAATGCTAAAAATTTGAAATCTAAAATTGGAAACGTTGAAATTTCAAATCAATTTTATTCTGACAAGAAGAAATTTGATGTTGATAAGGTTTTCAACAGAAATGTGAAACACATTTTTGAAAAAATGGTCAATGGTAAGGCCAAAGGAGTTAATGAATTTTATGCTTCCAAAATGAATGTTTACAAGTCTGTTGAAAGTAAAGATGAAGAAGAGGTTGTTACACCCAAGGAAGGTCAGGCTTGGGTGGATAAATTTTTTCAAAAAATAAAAACCTGACTTGCCGGAGCTCCCAAGTTGGTAATCGCGGAGCATGAATCGGCATCATTCTTGTGTTGTTTGTTTTGAAAATTGTTTTTTGTATAAGTGTGAATTGCCGGAACTCCCAGGATGGTAAGTGTGGAGTAGGAATCGGCACCTTGAGAATTCAACCAACAGATGATGATTGGTTGAAAAATGATTGATATTTGATCTTACAAGTGGTTAATCAAGGTCATTAAGTTGAATTTGATTTAACTATCAGTTAAAAGTGTTGATAAACAATGTGATGAGTTTTTCCCCGAACCTACAAATGGTAAAATCAACAAAACTAATTTTCCGGAAAAAAAAACATTTTGATTAAAACAAACTTAAGTGTTTTGAGATCATAATGGGAAAATAGTTTGTTGTGAGGGGGAGTTCTGATTGTTTATGCCAAGTGGATGACGAATTGAGGCAATTCGATATCAGTTGTCATGTTCTTGTACAGTTTGTTTTCAATTTTCTTTAGATGTTCTTGTATTTTAGGGGGAGTATATTTTTTCAGAAAATCCAAAAACATTAGAAAATTTGAAAAAGCCAAAAACATGATAAAATGAAAAATGAGTTTTGTTGTAAAAAAGAGGAAATGATAGTACATCAGTGGACTGTCACAACATGCTAAAGAAATGGAGAGTTAAAATGTGATAAACGGTCTCACCAAAGATGTGACGATAGGCTCAGCTAGATTAGTAAATTTGCGATAACGATACAAACTTAAATGAAAAAGCCAAATTCTAGTAGGAAACATGGTCAAAAGCATAGTACTTAGTTTTGTCCTTCTTGACTGTGTGCCTACTCAGTAATCGCTGATTGTCGAAAGACATAAAACTGGTTAAGTTTGTGAATTTTCACAACTTCACTGAAAAGTCGCTGTGATTGTGTATTTTATTTTGCAAAGACTTAAACTTGTTTTATTTCTTTATTTTGTTTAAGCATCGGACATCCTCTGCGTATACGTGAGCATCGACCTGGATGTTGTTGCCTAAACGTTCTGCTTTATTTTCTTTGGTGTTTCGTTTAAGCTTTGGACCTCCTCTGCGTATACGGGAGTATCGACCTGGTGGTTAAAGCCTAAACAACTTCAACTTGTTTTATTTTTCTTATTTTGTTTAAACATTGGACTTTCTCTGCGTATACGGAAGTATCGACCTGATTGTTAATGTTTAAACATTCTGCTTTGTTTTCACACAAATCACAGTTGATAAAAGTTTAAAAGCATTACTTGAGTCAGTGTATTGCATGATGAGGGGATATGCTGAGATCGTGGGGTCCATAAGAATTTAGTGCAAATTAATATACCTTAACATATCGGTAAGCATTTCGAAAGTTTTTAGATTGAGTTTAAGTGGACAACAATATCGTCAATCTATGTGAATCGTTTAGAGCTTAAAATGAAATCAAGCGTAACGGTGTTGGTGATTTGTCTCAAAAACTGATATGATCCTCTTACACGAACTCACAAAAAGATATTGTTTGTAAATATTTCTTTACTGCATTCTCTTTAAAAAATCTAAAAAGATTTTCAGTGTGTTTTAGCATAAACTTTTGAAAAATACAAAAAGATTTTCGACAACTGGTGTTGAAAAGCTGATTTTCAAAATTTCAAGTGCTAAACTTGATGAACAGGTTTGGGAGAGAGTGTATGAAGAAGATTTTACAAGTGTTTTACAGAGAACAAATCATTTTGAATGTTTCGTGCAAATAGTTTCTAAATTTTAAAGATTTAATCTTTGAGAAACTTATGTGTGTGGTAGAGAATTGCAGATATGAAGATTGACCAAAGCCAGATTCTGATATCTGAGCAGATGGTGATTTCCAGACTACGATCCCAGCACATTGAGAGGGGGAGTCTGAAGACATCAAGAAAGAGCTCAGAGTTAGGTTGTGATTCTAGAAGAAAGAGAAAGAAAATTGATTGAGGATGCTTACA
This sequence comes from Helianthus tuberosus, assembly GCA_030545235.1. NCBI lineage: Eukaryota > Viridiplantae > Streptophyta > Magnoliopsida > Asterales > Asteraceae > Helianthus > Helianthus tuberosus. Next base: position 71,692,121 of record CM060369.1, on the reverse strand, counting down.
ATGGAGAATTCTTCAGAGAGAAGCACGAAGACTGATAAAGACTGAAGGTTTGACAACCCAAGACTCGACACTGAAGACTCCGTCAACATCCGAGGGGGAGTTTGTTGGTGCATCCTTCTGTCGCCTACGTCTTGTATCGAGTCGTGTATAGAATTAGGGCATGAGAATCAAAATAGAGTTTTTTAGAGATGATTCCGCTCGAAATGACACCATGTCATTTCAAGCTAAATCACATAATATTCTGATTCCGCTCGAAAGTAACTTTCTGATTCCGCTCGAAAGGTTAAGTTCTGATTCCGCTCGAAATGACACCGTGTCATTTGGAGCTAAATCAGAACAACTATAAATAGGTAATTTGGGGCGAAATCAGAGTAGAGGTGTGTGTGTTGTCTTCCGGTGAGCCACGAAGTGCTGCCTAAGTGTCATTGTGATTGTAAAAGGTTTCTATATCAATAATATCGACAAGTTAAAGTGAATACTTGCTGAATTACACCGAAACACTTGTTTCCGCATCTTGTTTTGGTGAAAAACTCTTCTAACCGACTCGTTCAGATCCGAAATCGATCCTACAGTTTGTAAATTGTTAATTTGTGTTTGATCATAGTTCTAAACCATACGTTCTTGGTGCCGTTGGCAATCGAGATATCGTGGGAGTGATTAGGGTTGGATATTTGTTAATTGGTCATCGGGTAACAACCTCGCGTTCTAGAAATCCGAGTACTTAGTTCCCTTTTATCACAAACGTTTAACCAAACATGAGCCATGTCTATGTGGTTCTTTCTAGTTGAGCATCAACATTAGTATCGCTTAAAACATGAAACTTGGTTTATGTGGTTCTTTTAATCTGTTTACAAAACTCAACTTTGATTTGCAATTAAATCTAGTTCAATTTAGATAATCAAAACCAATCAATCCAATTTATGGAATTTACTTTTTACAACTTAGTTTAAATTTAGTCACTTAGAAAAGCTACTTAGATAATACATTTTCCACAAACTCCATGTGTTCGATACCCACTTACCGCTAGCTAATTAGTTGTATTTAGATTAAATTTCAGTGAGACTTTGACCTCACGCTAGTGCATTTTTGAATTCAAATGCTTTAAAAAAAAATTAAAGAAAACCCTATTAATAAGTTATCACAGTTGTCAAATTCGTTGCGTGCATTCATATTGTTTGGATCCACCACAAGTTGCATGGGTTTGTGACCAATGCAAGGATCCTCGACTGCGGCATGTAAGTTAAATTTCATTAAATGATAGTTGATACACGTTAAATTATACATATTTTTATCCCCCAAAACACTTCTGTTTTAAGCGTTTTTTTACCGAAACCGTGACGTTTAGGTACCAAATCCGGTACTTTTATATTTCCAGGTCTTAAACGGAGTACAAAAGAAAAATCTGATGAAAACAGGGAAATTCTGATGCAATTCTGATGAAATGGACAAAAATCTGATACCGCCAGGTGTCGCACGACCGTGCGACCTGACCGCACTACCGTGCGAGTCGTCCAACCTGACCGCACTACCGTGCGAGTCGTCCGACCTCGGAAGCACTGCCAGTGCGATTGATGGTGCCGATGTTTTCCCGGACCGCACTACCGTGCGACCCACCGCATGACCGTGCACCAACTAGACCAAGTTTTTTTATCAGAATCTGATGACATCGCACTACCGTGCGACCAACGGCATGACCGTGCCAATCTTGTGACCGAGATAACTTGTCCACTAGTCCACTTGTCTGACCCCGAATCAGAGAAATGACGTCACCCGACAAGACCTGTCGCACGACCGTGCGGCCCATCGGCACAGTCGTGTGGATCAGAATTTTCCTATAAATAGCAGCATTTGCTACTAGTTTCAATGTTGGGTTTTTCTCCATGTTTCTGGGCGATTTCTGGGGTCCGAAGCAGTCCTGATCAGACCTATTTGAAGCACCAAGATCGAGTGGAGACATAACTGATCCAACCCATCAATTCCTTGCTTGTTTATGGTTCGATTCCTTGTTCTTATGCATGTATTCTGATCATTATTCAAGTATTGAGCTGATGTTTGTTATGTAATATTAGTAATGAACTTGTTTCTTGAATAATCTTTATGTTATAATCTTGTTAGAATGAATCTTTAGTACTTTTTCATGTTTGAATCTTCATGATTATATAATGAATGTTTCATTGATGTTGAGTTCTTGATTATGTTTGATTGTCTTGGATAATGAATCTGTGGTGAGTGGGATGGTAACTATTTCTTGATTAATCACTTGCTTGTGAACTCGTTTACACCATGAGACTCGAGAGGGATATTGGTTTTATCTAAGATATATTGGATTTTGATTGAGAATGTTTTCTTGCACGTCAGGGTTCTAACGAATTATATGGTATTGATTACATGTTCTTGATGCGGTTTATGATCTTTGTTTAGTAGTTTTGGTCTGAAATTACTGACATGGTAGATTTGTGTTCAAGACTTGTAAATGTGAAATATTTTGTTATATGATCTACTTAAATGGTTATCCTCGTGGCTGTATTGTGACCATCGGTATTGCTTTCTTTGATAAGTGAGGTTAGAAAACTCCTAGCGGATGACTAATCTATCTTTAAAGGTTCACATGAATGAATATCAATAGCTCGCTAAAGAATGAGTTTAGGTGGTTAACGTGTGTTTATCGCGTTAACTTTCCGAAGAATCATCATGTTAGAAAACTCCTAGCGGATGACTAACTGTCTTGCAATTGGAAAATTGATTAAGTGCTTTTGTGACATATCTAGATAACATGTTTAGGTTGTTTGTGAAACAAGATAATATTTATTTTTCATATTTGGAGTCTAATATATTTTAGATTTAATTTTAGATAATTTTAATTAAACAACCATTCACTTATCCTTTTATCTGGTAATCTAATGACAAAGATTTAGTACTTACTAACGCCCGTTTTCCATGGATCGATATCTGGCTCTTACCAATACTTTGCTACATATATGACGGGATACACTTGTCCTTTGTTGTGTGTGTTTTAATGTTAAGGTATAAACCATTTTTATAAATATTAAAACCCACGTGTGTGTATGTGTGTGTAAAATTAATGTAAATAATATATGTACATAGACGCGCACCAAGTTTTTGGCGCCGTTGCCGGGGAACACGGCGAAATTTTCAGAACAGTCTGAGTCATTATTATATCGATATACAAACTGTGAATACTTGTACATTTTTGTATTTATTTGTTTTCTTTTATTTACTAACTTGTGAATATTTAACCTGGCACGCCCAGTAGGACTAACTTTTTACTAACTTTTCTTTTTATGTTTTACTAACCAGCTAACTACTAACCCTCTAACTGACTAACTTTACCAACTCACTAACATACTAACCTTTTATTTATTGTTCAACTAACATTTCCTTTATTTCATTTTGTTTACTTAATTCAGTTATGTGTTCGGAATCGAACCACTTTCATATATTTATTTATTCAATTTATTTATTTATTTCATTCAAGTACAGTTATTTCAGTATTTCATTTATATCAATTCAGTAATTTCAATTCTGTATATATTTATATTTATTCTCGTGTTTGTGACAACCCTCAAATTTACATGTAACCGTACAATCTATTAATGTTAATTAAAGTACTTGATGACTATGCTGAATCATTTAACTGCTCTCTGATTACTGTGTTATACTTACATGTACTTGTTAACATGCTAGTAGTATACATAAAAGTTACTAAATAGTCTGGTATGCCTTCCTGAGTGTTGAAAATGAAAAAATGTTACAAATATATATATATATATATATATATATATATATATATAAAAGACACTTTACGGATTAATTAAGCACTTTAACGGAACAGTATCAGACCGAACAACCGGACACTACCCGAAACACCAAAATTATACTAGAAACATTGTTTCTACTTTTCTGAGCTAGTTAGGGTCCCCGAACACCCTAACACACCTTGTATTATACTACACACTCATACACTAACTAAATACCATTAGAACTTAACCAAATCCTAACTAAATCATCACACCCCAACCCATACCCCCCCCCCTCAAAATGACGGTCACAAGGGGTGACCCACCCCTTGTCCTTCTTTGATTATTTTAATCCTAGATGTTGGGGGTTATGGAGCATAATACATGATGGATTAAGCTAGAACTTGGATTATAAATATATACCTTAGTCCACCATTCTCTTTCATTCAACATAACATCAACCAACTCATCTCCTTCCCTCTACACCCCATCTTGGCCGAACCCCATCACCATCATTCACCCACCATCAAGCTTGGTTCTAGCCATTTCTCATACATACATAGAAGCAAGAGGTCATACAAACAAACCCGGTGTTCTCGAAAGTGCAAGAACCGCTCTAGATTTCTTTTATCCACCACATTTACACCTTGTTTCTCCCCTAGCCTTGAGCTAGTAGTAAGTGCTTCAAATCTTCATCTTGTTCTTGTTTATGGTGGTTAATAGATGATTTAATGGTTAAAAGTTAAGAAACACTAAAGAACTTACATTAAAATCTTGAACATAAGGAGTAAAAGATGGATAAAGAGAAGTTATGTGTGTAAATCTTGTAGATCTTGTGTGGTTGTGATTATTTGATGTTGTTATGATTCTTGATTGATTTCCTGATGATTTGCTGGTTAATATTGATGTTTGATGTTGTTGTGATCACTAAACATGCTAACGGAATCAATCGAACGCACTTTAGAAGGTTAAAGACTGAAAACAGTAGGCTGTTTGCTGATTACAGCCAACTTCAGTTGGCTGTAACCAGACTGTAACTGAATGAAAAATGTATTTTCTGAAGTCTAGATTTATGTATTATGAAATACGGTTCTAATGGCACTGGAATCATAATTTTGGACTCCGTTTACTATTTTTAAAGTGTCATTTCGTAACAGCAGCTAGAGCTGCATTTTTGCTGCTGAAAATATACATTCTGTTTTCTGCCATAACTTGCATTCTGTGTAGAGTTAGATCATGAAATTTGTACTGTAGATGACCACCGATGTATTTGTAATTCTCTCACTGTAATTTCGTAAATCGGACTCTCGATGGATTTTAAATAAATTATTCCGTGGACTGCAGTCAGAAAAAGATAAATCTGAGTTCAGTCCGGAAAATGAATTTTCATAAAATATTGATAATGAACTGGACCCCAATATTTTTACACAATAATATCTGGATCGTTTAAGATAATCTGTAAAAGTTTGGGAATTTTTGGAATAAGTTAACTATTTTATTAAAATGTCCGAAAACAGCCCAGTTTTGGATATTTAAGTTGAAATGACATAAGTAGTAATTTGCGTGTCTAAATGTCGGGAATGTTATCTGTGAATGATCTAACATGTTATATGTCAATAAAAGTGTTATGTTCAATGTCGTATGTTTGCTTATGAACGGGAATAGATGGGAAGTTTATATGGGCATGAACCGTTAAAGTGATGCATGTTATGTGGTAGATGCGTGTAGGAACTTTGTGCTTATTTGAAGTCACTAATAAACTAAGTGGTAATCATACTAGGACGTGATTGACCGACCTTGACTGTTAGCCATTTTTGGGAGTCAAACCGAGCAACCGAGGTGAGTTCACACTCTTAAGGCATGGGATTCCCGGTGGGTTGGGAATGGGATTGAATAACTATTTATATTATCAACACTACTAGACTACCTACTACTGTCCTCGGATTTAGAAGGGCACATACGTAAAACCTACGTACACTCATACTTACTACTGTCCTCGGATTAAGAAGGGCACGTACGTAAAACCTACGTACACTCATACTTACTACTGTCCTCGGATTGAGAAGGGCACGTACGTAAAACCTACGTACACTCATACTTAACACTGTCCTCGGATTGGGAAGGACACTCATGAATACGACTAGTCTAGTAACATACAAAATGGGAAGCCCCCACTAAATAGCGTAAAGGTTTGGGAATCAAGGATAATGGGTAATACATGGATATGAAACGAACTTACGATTTCTGATACGAACTCATTAACTGAACAATCAACTGTGAACTCGCTCAACTTTGTTGTTGATTTGTTGTTACATGCCTTGCAGGTCGTTAGGTACTATGGAGCTTGCGCGAGGAGGAGGTCGTTGTGGAACAGGGACTGTTATGTACCGTGCCTAATAAATAAACTTTATGAACTTATTAAACCTACGTTATGGACTTTAAACTTATGAACTATGGGATTTATGTTTTGGTTTCACGTTTTATGCTTCCGCTGTTTAAATTTGAACTTTGTTAACCTAAAGTCGGTCTACTTCCTTTTGGTCGCCAATCGTATTGTGTTTGGTTTTATTTACTTAATTGTGTTGTTCAATATGATTGGTGGCTTGATCCTGGTCAGTCACGTCTCCAAGCGGTGATACTCCGTGTGTGGATTTTGGGGGTGTGACAGATTGGTATCAGAGCCATTGGTTATAGTGAACTTGGTTTTAAAAAGGGGAAAAGCTTTTTGATAATACCAGACTATAACCTGTACAGTGCTCAACGATCCACAACGACGCTTCACTCCACGTGCAAGGCTCAACACTATAGGTGATATGGTTTATGTTTATATTACCTACTTGCTAGTTACATAGAACTTTGCTTATGGTATGCTTAGATGAACGTAGCAACTATTGATTGAAAACACATGTGTGCTTACTCTCTTCTGTCATCGCACTTTCGCGAACCTCTCTCACTCATGTTTTCCTTGATATGAAGATCATGAGTGGACGCGTTAACCTAACTCAAGCCCATTTGGCGGCTTTGATCACTGAACAAGTTACTGCAGCGCTCACAGCTGCCCAGGCAGGAGGTCAGAACGCTCAGCCACCTGTATGCACGTTCAAGACTTTTATGGACTGTCGTCCTAGTACTTTCAGTGGCACTGAAGGGGCCGTCGGACTCCTCCACTGGTTCGAGAAGCTCGAATTGGTCTTCGAGATGTGTGAATGCCCTGAGGCTCGTAGGGTGAAGTATGCCACTGGTACTCTTGAAGGCGTTGCGTTGACTTGGTGGAACGCGCAAGTTCAAATGTTAGGGCTGGCAGCTGCTAATGCCACCCCATGGAACGACTTCAAGGAGCTGATCAAGCGAGAATACTGTAATCGTGATGACATCCACAAGTTGGAAGTGGAGTTCTTTAACCTGAAGATGACGGGGTCAGAGATAGAGGCGTATACGAAGTGATCCAACGAACTGGCAGTGTTATGTCCAACTATGGTGGATCTTCCCATCAAGCGCATTGAGCTGTACCTCAAAGGCTTAGTACCAGTGATACAAAGCCATGTGACTGCTGCTAACCTTGCTACCATCCAGGATGTTACTCGTCTCGCCCATCGTCTCACAGACCAGGCAGTGGAACAGAACAGGCTACCTAAGCGTATAAGTGCTACTGTTAATGCTACTTCTGCTATTCCCAGTGACAACAAACGAAAATGGGATGGAGCCAACAACAAGGGTTCGACTACAGTTCAGTCTCAGGCGCAGCAGCGAAAGATTGATGACTACCAGAGTCCTGGTAAGCAATCTTCTGGTAGTCAAGGGCAGGGTGGATATCGAGGAAACCACCCAAAGTGCAACAAATGCAACAGACACCACAGTGGTCAGTGCAATAAGGGATGTTGTCAGAGGTGTCTCAAGATGGGTCATGAAGCCAAGGATTGCGGGAGCTCACGGCCTACAAATCAGAATCGTCAGCAGCAACAGCAAGCACCGCAGAATCAGCAACACCAGCAGGGTAATAAGGGATGCTTTCAGTGTGGTGCTGAAGGTCACTTCAAGAGATACTGCCCGCAGTTAAATCAGAATCATAATCAGAATCACAACCAAGGAAACGGGAACAATAATGGGGACAACAATGGAGGAAACAATGATGGCAACGGTGCCAGGGGTCGTGTTTTCGTACTAGGTCAGGGTGATGCAAGGAATGATCCCAACGTTGTGATGGGTAAGTTTCTTCTGGATGATTTCTTTGTTACTGTTTTATTCGATTCGGGTGCCGAAACTAGTTATGTGTCCTTAAAAGTTACTCAAATGCTTAAGCGCACTCCAACACTTTTTAACACCAAACACACGGTAGAACTAGCCAACGGTAAAAGTCTTGAAGCCACACACATAGTTAAAGGTTGTAACCTCGTCTTAGTTGGTCAGACTTTCCCTATCGATCTTATTCCTATCACACTGGGTAGTTTCGACGTCGTTATTGGGATGGATTGGCTATCTCATCATCAAGAGGAGATTGTTTGCAACGAGAAAATCGTCCGTATTCCTCGTTCTGATGAAGAACCTCTCGTGATTCAGGGCGATAAGAGTGGTGCTGTTGTAGGCATTATCTCTTTCCTTAAGGCCCAGAAGTGTTTGCGAAAGGGCCACACTGCCATTCTAGCACTCGTTACTGACACATCAATGGAAGAGAAGAGAATTGAAGACATTCCTATTGTACGTGACTTTCCTGAGGTATTCCCTGAAGAATTACCTGGTCTTCCGCCTCATCGCCAAGTTGAATTTCAAATAGAGCTAGCTCCTGGAGCAGCACCAATAGCTCGTGCACCTTATCGTCTAGCTCCATCAGAACTTGAAGAACTGCCCACACAACTACAAGAACTCTTGGAAAAGGGTTTCATACATCCTAGCTCTTCGCCCTGGGGAGCTCCAGTCTTGTTTGTGAAGAAGAAGGATGGTACTTTTAGAATGTGTATTGACTATCGCGAACTTAACAAGGTGACCGTGAAGAATCGTTATCCTCTTCCACGCATTGACGACTTGTTCGACCAGTTGCAAGGGTCAAGCTATTACTCTAAGATTGGTTTGAGATCGGGATACCATCAGCTGAGATTCCGAGAGGAGGACGTCTCCAAAACAGCATTCAGAACTCGTTACGGCCATTACGAGTTTCTGGTCATGCCTTTCGGGTTGACAAATGCACCAGCAGTCTTCATGGATCTCATGAACAGAGTGTGCAAGCCGTACCTAGATAAGTTCGTTATTGTTTTCATCGATGACATCCTGATCTATTCTAAGAGTCAAGAGGAACACGAGCAGCATCTACGACTTATGCTGGAACTTCTTCGAGCATAGCAGTTGTATGCCAAGTTTTCGAAATGTGACTTCTGGCTTCGCGAAGTGCACTTTCTAGGCCATGTGGTAAACAAGGATGGGATTCATGTAAATCCATCCAAGGTTGACTCGATCAAGAACTGGCCTGCACCCCGCACACCAACAGAAATCCGCCAATTCTTGGGTTTGGCAGGATATTACAGAAGGTTTATCAGGGATTTCTCAAAGATTGCGCAACCTCTCACTTCACTGACTCAGAAGGGTGTCACCTATCGTTGGGGTGATGCACAGGAGTCCACATTTAAGCACTTGAAGGATAGACTTTGTAGCGTGCCTATCCTCTCATTGCCTGAAGGCACATAAGATTTTGTGGTTTACTGCGACGCTTCCATCCAAGGACTTGGTTGCGTGTTAATGCAACGTGACAAGGTCATTGCCTACGCATCGCGCCAACTTAAGGTTCACGAAAGGAACTACACTACACATGATCTGGAGCTGGGAGCAGTTGTTTTCGCCCTTAAGATATGGAGACATTACCTGTACGGTACCAAGTGCACCATTTACACCGATCACAGGAGTCTCGAGCATATCTTCAAGCAAAAGGAGTTAAACATGCGTCAACGCCGATGGGTTGAGCTCTTGAACGATTATGAATGCGCTATCAAATATCATCCGGGCAAGGCCAATGTTGTGGCCGACGCCCTCAGTCGAAAGGATACTATACCTAAGCGTGTACGTGCGTTACAACTTACCATTCACTCTAGCCTTCCCGCTCAGATTCGCGATGCTCAGGTTGAAATGTTGAAAGCAGAAAACATCAGGGCTGAATCCTTACGAGGATCGAGGCAGCGGCTAGAACAAAAGGAAGATGGTGCCTACTATGTTAACGGACGCATCTGGGTTCCACTTTATGGAAACTTACGCGAGCTTGTGATGGATGAAGCGCATAAGTCTTGTTATTCAGTACATCCTGGTTCAGATAAGATGTACCACGACTTAAAGACTACCTATTGGTGGCCTAGCATGAAAGCCCACATAGCAACCTACGTCAGTAAGTGCTTGACTTGTGCGAGAGTCAAGACTGAATATCAGAAACCATCAGGCCTACTTCAACAACCAGAGATACCTAAATGGAAATGGGAGCAAATTTCCATGGACTTCGTTACTGGCCTGCCTAGATCTCAACGTGGAAACGGTACCATTTGGGTGATCGTAGATCGACTGACCAAGTCTGCACATTTTTTGGCAATCAAGGAAACGGATAAGTTTTCTACTTTAGCAAACATCTATCTAGAGGAAGTAGTATCAAGTCACGGAGTGCCAACCTCCATCATTTCTTATCGTGACACGCGGTGTACTTCTGAACTGTGGCAAGCTATGCACAAGTCCTTTGGCTCACGTCTAGATATGAGCACCACTTATCACCCACAGACGGATGGGCAATCCGAACGCACCATCCAGACCCTTGAAGACATGCTTAGGGCATGTGTAATCGATTTTGGTAATGGCTGGGAAAAGCACCTCCCGTTAGTGGAGTTCTCGTATAACAACAGTTACCACGCCAGCTTCCAGGCCGCTCCGTTCGAGGCGTTGTACGGACGGAAATGCCGATCACCTCTTTGTTGGGCAGAGGTTGGCGACAGTCAAATCACAGGCCCAGAACTTGTGGTAGATACCACCGAGAGAATTGATCAGATACGACAGCGAATGGCGGCAACTCGTGACCGTCAGAAAAGCTATGCTGATAAGGGAAGAAAACCACTCGGGTTCCAGGTTGGGGATCGAGTGCTACTCAAAGTCTCGCCTTGGAAAGGCGTAGTTCGTTTTGGCAAACGAGGCAAGCTCAATCCGCGTTATGTCAGACCGTTCGAAATCATTGAGAAAATTGGCAAGGTTGCCTACAAGTTGAATCTACCTGAAGAACTCAGCGGAGTTCACAACGTATTCCACGTGTCAAATCTGAAGAAGTGTCTGTCAGATGAGACCCTCATAGTTCCTCTCAAGGAACTCATAATCGACGACCAGCTGTGATTCGTCGAGGAACCAGTAGAGATTACGGATCGAGATGTTAAGATCCTCAAGCGTACCAAGATACCTCTTGTCCGAGTTCGTTGGGATTCCCGTCGTGGCCCAGAGTATACCTGGGAACGAGAAGACCAAATGAAACTCAAGTATCCCCAGCTGTTTAATAAAAAGGCAACCACTACTGAGGCTGAAGCTACTGCCGAATTTCGGGACAAAATTCCAAATCAACGGGGGGACGATGTGACACCCCAGGAAAACCAGGAAAACAACGCAACATAACTAGCTTCCTCAGTAACCACGCGCTAAATTTCGGGACGAAATTCTCTTAACAGGGGGAGAATGTGACAACCCTCAAATTTACATGTAACCGTACAATCTATTAATGTTTATTAAAGTACTTGATGACTGTGCTGAATCATTTAACTGCTCTCTGATTACTGTGTTATACTTACATGTACTTGTTAACATGCTAGTAGTATACAGAAAAGTTACTAAATAGTCCGGTATGCCTTCCTGAGTGTTCAAAATTAAAAAACGTTACAAAAATATATATAAAAGACACTTTACGGATTAATTAAGCACTTTAACGGAACAGTATCAGACCGAACAACCGGACACTACCCGAAACACCAAAATTATACTAGAAACATTGTTTCTACTTTTCTGAGCTAGTTAAGGTCCCCGAACACCCTAACACACCTTGTATTATACAACACACTCATACACTAACTAAATACCATTAGAACTTAACCAAATCCAAACTAAATCATCACACCCCAACCCATACCCCCCCCCCCTCAAAATGACGGTCACAAGGGGTGACCCACCCCTTGTCCTTCTTTGATTATTTTAATCCTAGATGTTGGGGGTTATGGAGCATAATACATGATGGATTAAGCTAGAACTTGGATTATAAATATATACCTTAGTCCACCATTCTCTTTCATTCAACATAACACCCATCTCCTTCCCTCTACACCCCATCTTGGCCGAACCCCATCACCATCATTCACCCACCATCAAGCTTGGTTCTAGCCATTTCTCATACATACATAGAAGCAAGAGGTCATACAAACAAACCCGGTGTTCTCGAAAGTGCAAGAACCGCTCTAGATTTCTTTTATCCACCACATTTACACATTGTTTCTCCCCTAGCCTTGAGCTAGTAGTAAGTTCTTCAAATCTTCATATTGTTCTTGTTTATGGTGGTTAATAGATGATTTAATGGTTAAAAGTTAAGAAACACTAAAGAACTTACATTAAAATCTTGAACATAAGGAGTAAAAGATGGATAAAGAGAAGTTATGTGTGTAAATCTTGTAGATCTTGTGTGGTTGTGATTATTTGATGTTGTTATGATTCTTGATTGATTTCCTGATGATTTGCTGGTTAATATTGATGTTTGATGTTGTTGTGATCACTAAACATGCTAACGGAATCAATCGAACGCACTTTAGAAGGTTAAAGACTGAAAACAGTAGGCTGTTTGCTGATTACAGCCAACTTCAGTTGGCTGTAACCAGACTGTAACTGAATGAAAAATGTATTTTCTGAAGTCTAGATTTATATATTATGAAATACGGTTCTAATGGCACTGGAATCATAATTTTTGGACTCCGTTTACTATTTTTAAAGTGTCATTTCGTAACAGCAGCTAGAGCTGCATTTTTGCTGCTGAAAATATACATTCTGTTTTCTGCCATAACTTGCATTCTGTGTAGAGTTAGATCATGAAATTTGTACTGTAGATGACCACCGATGTATTTGTAATTCTCTCACTGTAATTTCGTAAATCGGACTCTCGATGGATTTTAAATAAATTATTCCGTGGACTGCAGTCAGAAAAAGATAAATCTGAGTTCAGTCCGGAAAATGAATTTTCATAAAATATTGATAATGAACTGGACCCCGATATTTTTACACAATAATATCTGGATCGTTTAAGATAATCTGTAAAAATTTGGGAATTTTTGGTATAAGTTAACTATTTTATTAAAATGTCCGAAAACAGCCCAGTTTTGGATATTTAAGTTGAAATGACATAAGTAGTAATTTGCGTGCTAAATGTCGGGAATGTTATCTGTGAATGATCTAACATGTTATATGTCAATAAAAGTGTTATGTTCAATGTCGTATGTTTGCTTATGAATGGGAATAGATGGGAAGTTTATATGGGCATGAACCGTTAAAGTGATGCATGTTATGTGGTAGATGCGTGTAGGAACTTTGTGCTTATTTGAAGTCACTAATAAACTAAGTGGTAATCATACTAGGACGTGATTGACCGACCTTGACTGTTAGCTATTTTTGAGAGTTAAACCGAGCAACCGAGGTGAGTTCACACTCCTAAGGCATGGGATTCCCGGTGGGTTGGGAATGGGATTGAATAACTATTTATATTATCAACACTACTAGACTACCTACTACTGTCCTCGGATTGAGAAGGGCACGTACGTAAAACCTACGTACACTCATACTTACTACTGTCCTCGGATTAAGAAGGGCACGTATGTAAAACCTACGTACACTCATACTTACTACTGTCCTTGGATTGAGAAGGGCATGCACGTAAAACCTACGTACACTCATACTTAACACTGTCCTCGGATTGGGAAGGACACTCATGGATACGACTAGTCTAGTAACATACAAAATGGGAAGCCCCCACTAAATAGCGTAAAGGTTTGGGAATCAAGGATAATGGGTAATACATGGATATGAAACGAACTTACGATTTCTGATACGAACTCATTAACTGAACAATCAACTGTGAACTCGCTCAACTTTGTTGTTGATTTGTTGTTACATGCATTGCGGGTCGTTAGGTACTATGGAGCTTGCGCGAGGAGGAGGTCGTTGTGGAACAGGGACTGTTATGTCCCGTGCCTAATAAATAAACTTTATGAACTTATTAAACCTACGTTATGGACTTTAAACTTATGAACTATGGGACTTATGTTTTGGTTTCACGTTTTATGCTTCCGCTGTTTAAATCTGAACTTTGTTAACCTAAAGTCGGTCTACTTCCTTTTGGTCGCCAATCGTATTGTGTTTGGTTTTATTTACTTAATTGTGTTGTTCAATATGATTGGTGGCTTGATCCTGGTCAGTCACGCCTCCAAGCGGTGATACTCCGTGTGTGGATTTTGGGGGTGTGACAGTGTTCGTACGTCGAACCGCTTATATATTCATTTATTTCTTTTATGCATTTATTTACATTTATTTAATTTTTTTGTTAACCGCTTATTCATTCATTTATTTGTACTTATTTATTTATTTACTTCACGAAAATAAAATATAACTTTCTGATAAAATCATCAGATTTTCAGGTAAATTCTGAAGAATTTATCAGATTTTCTGATGGATTCTAATAAACCCATTAGATTTTCTGAGACAATAAATTTCACTTCTGATGAATTTACCAGATTTTCTGGTAAATCCTAATGGATTTATCAGAAATTCTGATGAAAAGAAAACTTTCATCAGAATTCTATCAGATCTTATCAGATTTTCTGATATAAAAAAACAGATTTCAGATGTAAATAAGTAAATAGTTAAATAGATATGTATCTTAAATTGTTTATATTTATATAGTATATAATAGTATTATTACTTATATTTATATTGCTTATATTATTATTATGTTCTTTTTTCTGTATAATGCCTTCCTTATTTCTTGTAGGTTAATGTCCACAACCCCTGTACCCGCTATTGCCGAGCTAGCCAACAAACCAGAAAATAACTTAAGAAGAAGTAGGCGGCTTCGCAAAAGATCGCTTGTTGTTGCACAAAGAATTGCGGCCGTAATCGACGAACAAGTGATACTTTCTGACAGCGAAAGTTCAATGGACGACTGAGGAAGCATCATGGTAGAAGACGACCTGCCTTTGAATGAGACCGGACCTCCAGGAGGAGAGGGCTTGCTACCGAGCATCGCTCGACCTACGATAGCAGCATCGAGTTTTGAAATTAAATCTAGTATAATTAACATGTTACAAAATTCTATGCAATTTGATTGGAAGGATCACGAAGATCCGGGTCTGCACATCGCTTCATTTCTCGAGGTGTGCTCGACTTTCAAAATTAGAGACGTTTATGAAGACACAATTCCTTTGCGACTCTTTCCATTTTCTTTGCGAGACAAAGCCCGATCTTGGTTTTTGTCACTTCCAGCAGGGTCCATCACGACTTGGAACAAGATGGCAGATCTGTTTATGCAAAAATACTTCCCGCCGGAAAAGACAGCTAAACTTAAGAACCGTATAATGACATTCAAACAGGACGAAGGAGAATCTCTACATGTAGCTTGGGAGAGGTTCAAAGATCTTTTGATCGATGTCCCACATCATGGGTTGTCCAAAAGGCAACTTGTGTTGAACTTCTACCAAGGACTCAACTACGACTCACAAGAACGTTTAGACGTATATGCAGGAGGCGATCTTGGAACTAAAACACCAATGAAAGCCTACGCAATTAAAGAGAAAGCTACCTTGAAATCGAGTTCTCATTAGAGTGGAGTACGAAGTAAAGCATTATCTATTCCTAGAGTTCATTAAGTGGATACATACATGGCTCTTGCAACACAAATTGGAGCTTTGGCAGTAAGGTTTGATCAAGCTCAGAACGTTTCGCAGGTACAATCATCATGTGAGCAGTGTGGAGTGTCACACGAGCCAGGTACATGTGAGCAGGGTGTTATGTTTACAGTCCACGAAGAGGTGGACTATTTAGGCAATCAAATTAGGCCCCAAAATAACCCCTATAGCAACACGTACAATCCGGGATGGAGGAATCACCCAAACTTTGGGTGGAAATCTAATTCTAATAACCAAAACCCACTCGGATATGCTCAACGCGCTCCCGCACCACAACAGCCTCAGGGGCAAATCTTTCAGCCCCAGGGGCAATCTTTTCAGCCTCAAGGGCAATCTTTACAACCATGTTACAATAATTTAGGTTCAGGAAGCACTTCCCAGCCACAAGCCTCTCGAAACAACTCAAAACTAAAGGAGATGATGGCCCAGCTGTTAAACAACTCCAACAATGCCAACCAAATATCTGAAAAATGATACCAGCAGCATGAGGAGTGTTTCATGGCACAGGAAGGGGAAATGCAGAGCCATAAGGCTTCAATACAAACCATTGAGAATCGTGTCGGCCAATTTGCCAAGATGTTGTCTGAAAGACCCCAAGGGAGTCTTCCAGGTAACACAAAACCAAACCCGAGAGGGCATGTTAATGCAGTAATGATGAGGAGTGGTAAAACCACGGGACTTGACAAATTGGACTCACCACCAATCACTGAGACGGTCCAAAATGACCCTTCGGACAAGGTGCACGCTAGGCGAGTCCCAGCAAGTACAACACAGCTCCAGGAGCTAGTTGCAGATTATATTCCTCTAGTTCCATATCCGAGCAGACTGAAGAAGCAGAAGAATGATGAACAACATGGTAAGTTTTTAGAGATGTTTAAACAATTACATATAAACATACCATTTGTTGAGGCGTTGGCCCAAATGCCTAAATACGCAAAGTTCTTAAAAGACATCCTCACAAACAAGCAAAAACTCGAAAGCTTGTCTTGTGTGTTGATGAATGAAAACTGTTCAGCCCTTCTCCAAAATCGTTTACCTAAAAAGATGGGAGATCTGGGCAGTTTTACTCTTCCCTGCCTCATTGGCAGTATGTCTGTCAGTCACGCATTAGCTGATTTAGGAGCTTGCATAAACCTCATGCCTTATAAGTATTTTTCTAAATTAGATCTGGGTGAACCTACACGCACTAGAATGAGCATTCGACTTGCAGATCGTTCAATCAATTATCCGCGTGGATTCGTTGAAAATATGCTTGTTAAAATCGATAAATTCGTGTTTCCAGTGGATTTAGTTATTTTAGACATGGACGAAGACTCAAAAGTGCCATTAATACTTGGACGCCCGTTCCTCAACACTGCAAGGATGATTGTTGATGTGGTAGCTGGCCAAATCACGCTCCAAGTAAATGACGAGCACGTGACTTTTGATATTAAAAGATCAATGCAACATCCGCAAAGTCACGATGATATGCTTTACTATGTTGACATTTTCGGCACTTGTGTAAGCTCTCATTTTCAAGGCACAATTGAAGAAATTGATATGGACACACATCTATCATGTGGGAATCTAAACGGCATTTCGCAGGAGGGCCACAAAGTTGAGCAGCCAGCTTGCCAAGGCAATGATAATGGTTCCCAAATTCCAGATCAATTTGTGGAGATTGACCATGAAGTTGAAGAAAAGTCAAAACCTTCGGTTGAAGATCCACCATCTTTGGAGGTAAAAGAACTCCCACCGCATCTCGAGTATGCATTTCTAGACGAAGAGTGTCACTTGCCAGTCATCATTTCGTCATTTTTAGCAAAAGAGGAAAAGAGACAGCTTCTCGAGGTTCTAAAGCTCCACAAGAAAGCCATGGCGTGGAAGATTATGGATATTAAAGGCATTAATCCTTCTTTTTGTACTCATAAGATTCTAATGGAAGACAATTACAAGACTAGTGCACAGCATCAAAGGCGTTTGAATCCGAATATGCAAGACATGGTAAAGAAAGAAGTAATCAAGTTATTAGATGCAGGGCTGATTTATCCTATATCTGATTCTGTTTGGGTAAGTCCAGTGCAAGTAGTACCCAAGAAGGGTGGTATTAGTGTAGTTCTAAACGATAGGTATGAACTTATTCCTACCCGTACCGTCACCGGCTGGCGAGTTTGCATCGATAACCACAAACCCAATGATGCCACCCGTAAGGACCACTTCCCGCTTCCATTCATCGATCAGATGTTGGAACGTCTATCGAGGAAGTCATTTTTCTATTTTCTGGATGGGTTCTCTGGATACTTTCAAATTGCTATCGCTCCTGAGGACCAGGAAAAGACTACATTCACATGTCCTTTCGGCACATTCGCCTATTGGTGTATGCCTTTTGGGCTGTGTAATGCACCAGCCACATTTCAACGCTGCATGGTAGCCATTTTCCATGACATGATTGAAGACTCCATGGAGGTATTCATGGATGATTTCTCTGTTTTCGGGAGTTCTAATCAATGTATTGGAAATCTGAAAAGAACGTTAATGAGATGTGAGGAAACTAATCTTGTGCTTAATTGGGAGAAATGCCACTTCATGGTGAAGGAAGGGGCAGTTCTCGGGCACAAAATCTCTGAAGCTGGGTTGGAAGTTGATCCAGCAAAATTGGATATCATTTCTAAACTTCCACCCCCTACCTCGGTCAGAGCGATTAGAAGTTTCCTGGGTCATGCAGGGTTCTATAGGCGATTCATTAAAGACTTTTCAAAAATCGCAAGACCTATGACCCTTTTGTTAGAAAAAGACGCTCCATTTGTGTTTTCAGACGAATGCTTGAAAGCATTCAAGCAGCTGAAGCAGAGGCTTATCGAAGCCCCTATTTTGGTTGCACCAGACTGGACGTTTCCATTCGAGATAATGTGCGACGCAAGTGATTTTGCAATAGGAGCAGTCTTAGGACAGTGAAGGGATAAGCATTTTCATCCTATTTACTATGCCAGCAAAACTCTACATGATGCTCAAGAAAATTACATGACTACAGAGAAAGAGCTTCTGGCAGTAGTTTATGCTTTCGAAAAATTCGGGTCATGCCTTGTGTTGTCCAAAACAATAGTATATACGGATCATGCAGCTATTAAATACCTTTTGTAGGATCAAATCGAGCCAAAATATGATTTTGTATATGAATCAAAGATGAACACACTAAAAAATATCTTTAAAACTCTTGAAATGATTTGCAAGTGATGAATACAATATAGCCCCCAAATCCTCTCTAAGTGTGTGTTGCCAAAACCCTAATCATCTCTATCTATTTATACCCTTTACCATTTTAGGCTAATTACAATTAAGTGCCTAGAGATAATAACTTACTAAAAACTGCACTAAACATGAAAACTAATTAAACAAGATAATAAATATATTTTGTCTACTCAAAATATGTTTAATTATCCAAAGCACTATAACTATCAAATCTCTAACTTTCACACGTCATCTCTTTCTTCGAACTTCTCGTGTCGACTTGCGCGTTGACTTTGTTGACTTGATTCGTTGATTACATTAGACTACATGTTTTAGACCCAACAATCTCCTCCTTAGGCTAATGTTATCAAACTCTTGCATCATCTTTAGAACTGTCAACTTCATGTGTGTTGTTATCTTCAATTTGGCAAGCTTTAGTCTAAATTTTAGACCCAACAATCTCCCCCTAGACTGATGCTTTCCAAATTTTCTTCACTGAAGATCTTCTTTTAACAGTTTTCTCTTTGAGAACTTTAAACTGACAAGCTCCCCCTTTTTACATGCATCATCTTTGATAATCAGGAACAAACTTTTTCTACTCTCTTTAGCTTGAGTGAATCAGAAGACGTAGGAGGAGTATTCCTAGCTCGGTATTATCTACAATCTTCAGGAAACGAGTGCTTAGGTCTGGTATCTTGCTCAATTGATGATCGGCCATCATTACAGCAGGTAGTTGAAGTAACCTGTTCACAATCACAAACACAACTCCGAATTTTCTTTTAGACTGATTCAAAGTACAGACAAAAAACCGTATTCATCTGTAGTGTGCAATGGAAAGAGTATCTCAAGCGGTTTAAGACACGATTGATGAGTTATGGAAGACTTAGAAAAACAACTGTACACAAATTAAAATATTTTTGAATTTTAGATTTTTTTTAATTTAATTATTTTTTTGTTTGTTTTTTTTAATCATTCATTTTTTTATCTTTCAACCTTTGAGATATAGAGCTAATCAAATACGAGATCATACCAACTTGAAAAGCCTAGACACACTTCAACTTTCTTTAGGATAGCTATGACTCAAGAACGATTGCTGGTATGTTTGTCCGCTTAAATCCATGCACCATTCTTTTGACATACATCCGGTGATTAATTATCATGTTTTGGGTATATTTAGGATGAAGCTAGTGGACCCCACACATGTTCGGTTAAACTTTTCTGCCCTCATGGTCTTTTGAGATGAATGCCTTAACAACTTAGAAATAGTATAAATTAGGTGAAGAGAGCTCCAGATCTATGTTTCCATAAGCAGGGGAGATGATCATCTTGAATCAGATGATGAGAGCTTCAGGTCTATGTTTCCATAAGCAGAGAAGATGATCATCTGATTAGAGAGCATAACTAATAAAATATTTACTTAATATATGTATGCACTTTGGCATATCTTTTATTCCTATTGCACGACATTGACATTGCGTGTCTTTTTGCTCTTTTTGGGTTGCATACATTGGTGTCTTTTCAATATATATATGTATATATATATATATATGCACAACATTGTGTATCTTTTGAACGTCTAAATTTAATCTCGTAACCCCTTTTGGACATAATCAGTTTGTGCAATCCTGCAACAAGGTGGGTATCCACATTATCATACGAACTTTATCTTTATCACCAAGATGCAGTTTACTTGTCTGAAATGCTGAATCTACCGACATATCGTTAACTTAGAGCCGTATCTTCCGTCAGATCCTATTCATGCGAAGACATAATCAACTTAGTTCCCATCATTTCTCATATAAGATCATGCTTATTTTGCAATAATCTCATCTCATGGTCTAGGAAGTATTTTAATACTCCCCCCTTATAATTTTATTTATGTACACCCATTTACTGAAAAACTGTATTTACAAAATACAGTCTTCCACACTAGGCACACAAAAGCATATGTCAGCAAGAAAATGAGTGTGTTACAGTATAGTTGAGTGCGCAACTAGTTTAGATACCATAACCAAACCTGTGATTTTCTTCTTTAAACTTGTATCTGAAACAACCACTGATAATACCGGTGTTACTAAGAGTCCTCCTTGGATGTTCCTACACTTATAAGCAATTTAGTTAGAGAGTGGAACCCAAGCCATCGTAGTCTTGGGTTGTCCCTTTTCATCAAAATATGAAACCTCCCAATATGCCAAATCTTTTCCCACATTGATTTCTTTTACGACCATTGGTTTAACTCGCCAAACATGTGTTGGTTTAAAAATTTTGTTTGTAAAAGATTTAAAGTTTGAAAAAATTTTATGTTTAAGACCCGGAGGGGAAGATTGAGGTTTTGATGTATTGGTCCTTTTCATCTTTGAATCATGTGAAACCGGCTTCACATGTGGAGATCTGGATGGAGAGTTTTTCATCTGATCTTTCAAAGATGTGTGATTTTTACCTTTTGATCCAGAGAAGCAATACTGGTTGCCTTTACCATCTGGATCATGTCGCTCTAGGCATTGCTTGAGCGTATGACCTTCTTTTCCACACCTAAAACAAGCCTTGAATGGCTTTTAAGACTCTGTAATTCCGTGTGATGCAACTAGGGGCGGGGATTGCTTTGAGCTAGACTCAGCATGTTCACAATGTTCGACAACTTCAGATGATCTTTGGATCTTTCACTCCCCAAGATTTTCATTTGTCTTTGATTCATCATCTGAACTCGTGCAATCATCAATGTGGAAGTATTTTTCCAATGGAACTTGATTTACTAGATTTACAGAGTCATTTGGGGTTGTTGGTTCTTGAACACTCGATGGTTCTAGGTTTTCAACCTTTTTACCAGCATCTGTTACTGAAATTTCCGATTCATTTGAACTTTCCCATTCTTGATATGACTGAAAATCTGAATCGCCTTGATCCTCATTTGAGCTTCCTTTGCCACCTTCTGAAGTTGTGGTACTTGAGTCTTCGTTGCTGCTTTCTTCATTTAGCTCTTTCTCTGACTCTAAGGTACCTGCGTGAGATGGAACAAATTCTGGAATTTCCTCCATTAGGAATTTTCCGAATCTGTTTTGTTTCAATTCTGGAACAAACACATGAGGTTCACACCCAAGTTTTTCATCACAGAAAGTAGAATTTAAATCAAAACATCCAACCACTACATTATCGTGGTTGTGGGTCTTAGGTTTAGGAAGATGCCCATTACAGTTAATAGTGGAAGTTTTGTTTTCCTTGTCACAATTCCAGGTGAACCAGCTAACAGTGGAATAACTGTCGCCTGAATATCCTATCCCTATTTTGGATCCTCCACAGTCCTCATCGCACCCATCTTCTTCACATTCGATCACATCTGCATTGCTTTCAGAAAGGTTAGTTACTTTTTCATTTTCATAAGAAACATTTTGAGCAATAAGATCATTTTCATCAATCAAATCATTGTCAGGATGAGGAGATGGCAAGGGTACATAGTTTTTGCTATGTGGCGGAAAGAAGAGTTTTCTTTCGTTTCCGAGCTTGTCCTTGTACCCAATCCCATCCTTCACATATGTCGGTCGTTGGTAATTTTTAATGTTGACCAATGCCTTTTCACTGACGTTCCATTTATCAATTATGATTTGCAATCTATTGTTTTCATTTTGTGATTTTTCTAATTTTTTAGTTAAGTCATTTATGATAAAATCCTTCCTGAAAACAAATTCTTTTAAAGTCTGCATTTCAACTAAAGTCGAATTCAACTTTCTCTGATATGCAGCTTCATTTTCTTTCAACTCTTTGTTAAATTGCAAAACTTTTTCTTTGTCTCTAATTAGGTCACGATTGAGGGATTTGTAATGTGCCACGACGTTCACACATGGTTGGGAACATAATTTGACTTTAAACTCGTAAGGAATGTTGTTTGCCATGTCTTCCTCATCCTTTTCTTTGTTGGATTCCATTTTCATCGCCTCTTTAGGAATATTTTCTTCTATCTTTTCACTTGTTGCACTGCTACCTCCTTTATAGCTTGAGCATCATCGACCACAGTAGTCTTTATGTCAGACTGTGGAGCCTTTACAGAGTTTGCGGAAGCATTGTTGAAGTTTGATGCGTTTGCAGCTTGTGAGCTAGAGTCGTTGGAGGTTGTTGGGGGTACAGATGTCATGTTCTTGTGAGCATCAGCAGATTGGACAGATTTTTGAGGATGTTCGACTTGATCTCTTTCAAAAGATTCTAGAGCATCGATTAGATCTGATAACGTGATTGAATTCAGGTTATTTAAGAAGCTTTGTTTGATTTTCATACATTTTAAGCTCCACTCTTTTGGAAGTGAGTCAAAAGTTTACTGATTGCAGCGCGGTTGGTGATGGGATTACCAGCCTTTTTCATTTTCGTCATCATGTTTAAAAATCGGCTGATGTGACCTGATAAGCTTTCCCCACGAACACTGCCGAACATGTTATATTCCTTTTGGATCATGTTCCTTTTATTTCGAATCAGTTCCTTGTCTGCTTCATAGAAATCAATCAAAGCTAACCAGAGTTCATGCGCCGTCGTGTATTCTTCAAACATGTTGTAGTCGTCAGTGTATAGGGCCATTGTCAAAGCAGCGTGAGCCCGGCGATCACGTTGAATCAACGCCTTGTCTTTATCTGTGTAAGTCGAGGGATCGTTGTTGACTACACGCATGTCATCACGAATAATCATGGGGACGTGAGGTCCGAAAGTGATCGAGATCCATTGGTTATAGTCCATGTACTCGAAAAAGGACTTGATTCGGTTTTTCTAATTGCTAAAATCGTATGATCCTTTCAGCTTCGGCTGTTGTGTTGCAGATCCTGTTTCATGTTCAACTTGTGCAATGCGAGTTAGCTGATTCTGAAACATTTTTTTTAATTAAGAAAAAATATTTGTATCAGCTCAAAACCCCGTTCAAATTACTTTGAAAATAACCTCGTGTCAACTCGAAAAGTCTCAAATCCATAAGGCCCAAAAATAACGTAAAAATCCCAGCCCAACTCAATTTTGCGAATACAAATTAAGTTTTAAAAGGTCCAAATAAAATAAACTTAAAACCCGACCCAAATCTGATCAAAATTCTAGGCCCACAAATAAAAATTTTAAGACCTGGCCAAATTCAACTCTTTTAATAATATGTTGACCCAAACTTTTTTTTTTTATAATTTTGATAAACAACTTAATGTTCCTTTTTTTTAGATATTTATAATAATACTTTTTTTTCACCTTCAGCAAACTTTCGATAATAACAATAATAGTTATAATTTTTTTTTAAAGATTCGGATGTGAAGCTACAATAAAATGGAATTGAATTTAGCTTATCCTTATGTGCCAGACCCCACTTTCTAATGAATACCGATTAGTTTATCAAAAAAATTTGAATTTTCTTACCACAAAACGCAAAACCGCGTCTTATCATATGGATATTGTTACTACAAGAATTTGACATTGAGATCCAAGACAAAAAGGGAGCTTTAAATGTTGCAGCCGACTATCTCTCGAGACTTGAGCATGGTAATTCTGAAAATTCGCTGGAGGAACCAATAAATGACAACTCCCCCCCCCCCATGAGTTCCTTTTGAGAATCGAGAAGAATGACGAGTCACCGTGGTTCGCCTACTTTACAAATTACCTCGCATATGGAATCCTTATCAAAGGATTATCATATCAGCAAAAGAGGAAGTTCTTTGCAGACTTAAAATATTATATCTGGGATGAACCATACTTGTTTAGAGTCGGAGCCGATCAGGTGATCCAAAGATGTGTATTTGTAGAGGAGGCAGCTAGCATTCTGTGCCACTGTCACGAAGGGCCGACCGGAGGTCATCATGGAGCACTGCAAAGAAAGTGTTAGACTTCGGGTTTTACTGGCCTACAATATTTCATGTCTCGCATGAATGGGTTAGAGCATGTGATGCTTGCCAGAGGGAAACAAATATCTCCGCATTTGATGAAATGCCTCAACATCCAATGCAAGTCTGTGAAGTCTTTGATATATGGGGTATCGACTTCATGGGTCCATTTCTAGCCTCATGAGGTAACAAATACATCCTAGTTGCTGTAGACATGTCTCAAAATGGGCCGAAGCACAAGCTTTTCCTACAAACGATGCTAGGGTGGTTGTGAGGTTCTTAAAAAGTTTGTTTGCCCGATTTGGTGCTCCAAAAGCACTGATCAGTGATCAAGGAACACATTTTTTAATGTGCAATTAGAACGAGCCTTGTCCCGTTATGGTGTTCATCATAGATTGCCTATGTCATACCACCCTCAAACGAGCGGGCAAGTGGAGGTCACGAATCGGGGTTTGAAAAGAATCCTTGAACAGTCCTTAATCAGAACCGCAAGGATTGGTCAGACAAGTTAGATGATGCTCTGTGGGCTTTTAGAACAACATTTAAGACACCTATCGGGACCACGCCCTTTAGGTTGATTTACAAAAAAGCCTGTCATCTACCAGTCGAGCTAGAACACAAGGCATTCTGGGCCTTGAAAACGACAAACATGGATTTGAAAAGCGGAAGTAAAGCCCGTTTTCTACAAATCCACGAGCTTGAGGAACTAAGAAACCATGCCTATGAGAGTTCTAGCAACTACAAAGTACGAGTCAAGAGGTTTCATGACAAAAGATTGAGAGAACATAAATATTTCAGCGTTGGGGATCTTGTCTTGTTATACTCCTCACGGCTGCGTTTATTCCCTAGGAAGTTAAGATCATGATGGACGGGTCCATACACGGTCGAAGAAGTATTTCCATACGGAGTTGTCGTCATCGAAAACTTAAGCGGGGACACTTTCAAACTCAACGGTCATAGACTCAAAAGTTACATCAACGGATAGGTTGACTCGGTGGAGGAAATTCTCGAACTCCACGTCCCGCACTCTTTAAACAAGTGTGGGGAGAATGAGTCTAGCTATCGACTCGCTGACAAATTTAGCGAGCGTGTTTTCACACGCTAACGGTAACTTTGTAGATATTAAATTATCATATTTGTTTCCTAGTTCATTAATTTTTCGGTTTAAATGTAGGTACATACAAGTTTTATCTATAACTTTTGAAGTTTTGAAGTTGATTTACTGTTAAAATATACAAAATCTTGCAAAAATGGAAAAATTAGGAGAAAATACGGAGTTACCAGCTTGCTGTTAAAATAAACAAAGAAAGTGCCCAGGTGACGCACGACCATGCGGTCATCGGCATGGTCATGCGCTTCGTAGTCGGACCAAACCAGAACTAGTGCACCGAATGGTCTTCGGACTCGCACTATCGTGCAATTGACTGCACTACCGTGCAACATGATACTGTCAGGCTAACTAGAAGTGCGACTTGGCTTGGCACGACCGTGCGACAGGTCGCACGACCGTGCGAGTAAAAATCGAAACAGTAAAAAGAGGGTATTTAAGCGAATTTTCAGTAAAAACTTCTCATTATTTCGAAACCCTAACAGCCGCACGGGAGTTCCAGGTCGCCCACACCCTAATATCAACCAATTTTTGCTTAGATTTTACTCCAATCTTCTTCCAAGGTATGTTTCCTATTTGTTTTTCAGATTTAACTTAGTTTCTGATGTAGATCTGCTGTTTTGAATCAAGAAATTTGAGGGTTTTCTTCATAAAGGCAAATAAACCCTTATTCTTGAATGTTTGATGCTAAATCGATAGTTCTGATCACTAATTTGATGAGCATTCACTGTTTAAAAGTTAGATTTTGAAATATAAAAGTTAAAATCAGTGAATAAAACTGATTTCTGATGATTTTTCGAACCGCACGGTCATGCGATTGAACGGTATGGTAGTGCCGATCAGAAATCAGAAACAAATAGGTGAATCAGAACTACGATTCCGAGACGCACGGTAGTGCCAAAATCGGCACGGCAGTGCAACATCACTTACCGGCAAGTTTCAAACAGCGATCTCGGAATGGCACAGTAGTGCGACAGGTCGCACGACCGTGCGGTTACTGAAACGACAACAGAATGTCGTAAACAACCTGTTACAGTGGCGGCACTTGAAATTTTTTATTTTGCTCTTATTTTGCTGTATTCCTGTATGCAGATGAACCACCGATTCCTCGAGTTCAACGAAAACAAAACGAAGGACCGTCCATGTATTGCGAGATTGGAGGCCTTATGGAATCGACGGGGGAAAATCGGCGAGCCAAGAAGGATAAATTGGGCCACCCTGACAACCCTAAACCAAGACGAGAGACTATCTAACATGATTTCATATCCGATGTCAAGGTTGTTCAACATTGAACGGCACGTGTATCTCGAGCTTACATTGGAATTTTTCTCTTCATGCTCCTATGACAAACGAAGAAGCGAAAATCTAGACTTTAAGAATAAAGAGACGATACAATAATGGTGGGTAGAAAATGGCATAAATGGTCAGTTGCTAAATTGGGAAGAAGGCTTGGAATATACCTAGCTGAAGATCTCGATTCAGACCTTTTCACCAACATCTACAAGTTTGGCAATGACCAGCAACGGGCTAATTTTTGGGCACAAGTAGCAGATGGGCCACCCTATGATGCTAGAAAAGCAAAAGCATCAAGACTATGAGACCCGCTTCTTAGGGTCATTCATCAGGTCATGAGTCACACCATATGCAGACACATGGACAGTGCAGGAAACTGTCCCACTTCAGATATTCTTTTCTTATATTCAATAGTGAATGGAGTGCATGTCAACCTCACGGCTAGGATGGCTGAATTTTTCTTTAATAGCATGGGGAGGACTACAAGCAGCGAGATCCACGGTGGTGAATATGTGACTCAGCTGGCATACAACATGGGTATTATGACAGATGATGTAGTCAGTGGTCTCACAATGGTTCATGCAGGAGGGGATGTAGACATGAAGTCTTTTTAAAGAAATGGGTCTAGTAGTGGATATAGACAATGGCCCGAGACTGAGGGGTCTAAATGGAGAGATATGGGATCCACTACCACCACAGGACGAAGACATTGAGATGCATGAACATCAGGTAATAGAACCACCACCATAACACAACCAGCCGCCGCACGATCAGCCACAGCACGAACACCCCCAGCACTACTATGAATACCCACCATATCAGAACTGGCCTCCAGGTATCCCATCCTATCCCGAGTTATACAAGCAGTTTCAACACATGCAGGTTACTCAGGACACTATGAGAGCCACTCAGGAGACTATGCGAGCGACTCAGGATACCATGAGAGAGGAGTTGTATGCAGGCTTTTCCTACATCTTCGGAGGGCTACAGAGCGTCTATCCTAGCCACTTTGAAGAGCCTCCACAGTTTCCATTTGGAAACCCAGGTAACTACGGGGCGAATTCATCTGGAACACGCCACCATGATGATGATGATGATGAGGAGTAGTAGGAGGAGGTGGAGCGGACCGTTCAGAAAAACTGGTGTTTTATCGTATTTTATCTTATTTCTATTTAGTACTTTATTTTATTTGGGATTTTTAAAACTTTATGTCTGTTTTTAATGTTTAAGTAGTATGTTTGTTTTATTTGAATAATGGATTTGGTTTGGTTATCTAACATTTTAATCAATGGTAATGTTGGCAGTTTTTAGCAAGTAACATACTTGATAGATTTGTAAAGAATGCACACAGAGTTGAGAAGACTTCAATTAAAGTCTACTTAAACGAGTCAACTTCAACTCTAAGGGAGTACCTCTTTCCCTTTTCACATTATTAGTTTAGCTCTTATAATTGCTTAACTAGTATGTATTTCACATTGGGGACAATGTGAAGTTCAAGTGTGGGGAGGGGTTTAAAAGGTTTTAAACTTTGTTTGTCCTTAATTGTCTTCATTTTTGTACATATTTTCAGAAAAATAAAACAAAAATGGTCACTTGTGTTCTGTAGAAGCATCAAATTTGATAAAAACCGACAAGCCAAATTGATTTTTGAAAAAGATAACTAAAAGCGTGATAAAAAAAGAAGAAAGACCTGCATGCTTATCTTTATATTTATACCCACTCATTCCATTTACATGAGCATATTTTTGAGCCTTTACTGCTTTCTTGTTAAATGCTTCTTCGTTTTTGTCGAAAATGAGTGAGCCGGATGTTTTCATGTAATTTAGAACTTGTCATTTGTATACTTTTCAAAACCATGAATATGTGGAATTACATAGAAATGATAGAGGCACTTAGGATACCCTTTTGTTAGCCTTTTTATTTGTTCATATCCCGCACCCAACATTATCCATTAGTTCGCCATGTTGAGCCTATTTGTCGTATTTTTCAAAATTTTACCAAAATATTTAGCCCACTTAAACCAAATATAACTTTTTCATATTTACCCTTTTCGTTAAAATTCGGCCGTAGCTTTCTAGATTGATCTAAATTTTTCAAAATAAAAAAAAACGTTTTTCGGAACTCTTTATAAGGATTATGGAAAATCATTGAGAAGAAAAGAGAGAGTAGAAGTGTAAAAAGAATAAACTCTGAACACATACATAATAGCTTAGCAACGTGTGTTCAGAATCTTAGAAAATAAATCGCCGAGTTTTAATCTTTTAGCCACTTTCAAATATCCATTCCATACCTTTAACCATAGCCCATCATTACAACCCATCAAAGACCTCTTGATTTATGTTTTTCACATATTAATTTATGGAGATTAGATCTTTTGGCAAGCTTATGATACTACATGATTCATTGACTAGACGTCGAGTGTTTTATATACACATTATATGTATGATTCAGAAAAATAACCGAGAGTGTGTGAACATTGTGAGAAATGTAAGGATTTGCTTGCTAAGTCAATCAAATGTTAAGTGATTGTTTATTTGTTTATGTTTTCACATAATTAACTTATTCTTGTTTGTTTTAAATCTTTGATGATGACTTTTTGAAAACCAATTTGACCACCAAACAAATTAGTCACTTTGTAAATATTCAGACTTGATTCCTTGTTTTATTTTAAGTTTGCTTGAGGACAAGCAAAGTTCATGTGTGGGGATGTTTGATATACGTTAAATTATACATATTTTTATCCCCCAAAACACTTCCGTTTTAAGCGTTTTTTGACCGAAACCGCGATGTTTAGGTACCAAATCCGGTACTTATATATTTTCAGGTCTTAAACAGAGTACAAAAGAAAAATCTGATGAAAACGGGCAAACTCTGATGCAATGCTTATGAAACAGACAGAAATTTCCTATAAATAGCAGCATTCGCTACTGGTTTCAATGTTGGGTTTTTCTCCATGTTTCTGGACGATTTCTAGGGTCCGAAACAGTCCTGATCAGACCAATTTGAAGCACCAAGATCGAGTGGAAGCATAACCGATCCAACCTATCAATTCCTTGCTTGTTTATGGTTCGATTCCTTGTTCCTATGCATGTATTCTGATCATTATTCAAGTATTGAGCATATGTTAGTTATGTAATATTAGTAATGAACTCGTTTCTTGAATAATCTTTATGTTGTAATCTTGTTAGTATGAATCTTTAGTACTTTTTCATGTTTGAATCTTCATGATTATATAATGAATGTTTCATTGATGTTGAGTTCTTGATTATGTTTGATTGTCTTGGATAATGAATCTGTGGTTAGTGGGATGGTAACTATTTCTTGATTAATCACTTGTTTGTAAACTCGTTTACACCATGAGACTCGAGGGGGGTATTGATTTTATCTAAGATATATCAGATTTTGATTGAGAATGCTTTCTTGCACGTAAGGGTTCTAACGAATTATATGGTGTTGATTACATGTTCTTGATGCGGTTTTTGATCTTTGTTTAGTAGTTTTGGTCTGAAATTGCTGACAAAGAAGATTTGTGTTCAAGACTTGTATAGGTGAAATATTTTGTTATATGATCCACTTAAATGCTTATCCTCGTGGTTGTATTGTGACCATCGGTATTGCTTTCTTTGATAAGTGAGGTTATAAAACTCCCAGCGGATGACTAATCTATCTTTAAAGGTTCACATGAATTAATATCAATAGCTCGCTAAAGAATGAGTTTAGGTGGTTAACGTGTGTTTATCGCGTTAACTTTCTGAAGAATCATCATGTTAGAAAACTCCTAGCGGATGACTAACTGTCTTGCAATTGGAAAATTGATTAAGTGCTTTTGTGACATATCTTAGATAACATGTTTAGGTTGTTTGTGAAACAAGATAATATTTATTTTTCATATTTAGAGTCTAATATGTTTTAGATATAATTTTAGATAATTTTACTTAAACAACCATTCACTTATCCTTTTATCTGGTAATCTAATGACAAAGATTTAGTACTTAATAACGCCCATGTTCCATGGATCGATATCTGGCTCTTACCAATACTTTGCTACATATATGACGAGATACACTTGTCCTTTGTTGTGTGTGTTTTAATGTTAAGGTATAAACCACTTTTATAAATATTAAAACCCACGTGTGTGTGTAAAATCAATGTAAATAATATATGTACATAGACGCGCACCAATACTGTTATTACGGCCAGATTTAGGTTATCAAATATGATATCATTCTAGTGTGGCCAAATGTTTTTTCAATCCTAGTCCTCAAACACCCTCTCCTTCTCCAACCGTCTCCACAATTGGGGATAACCAGACTCCGCCTTCAAGTAACAAGAAAATAGTCACACCCCAACAATTTGCATCCACTAACCGTACTGTTATTACATCTAAGACGATTCAAGTGAGTCCTATGAAGCAAGTGTTTGTCTATTCAATTGAGAGGAATCATTGCATTACATCCTCGTTGATTAAATTTAATTATGTTTTTGGTTGATTAAATGTTATTGTAAATTAATATCCTTTTTTTGTTATTGTTGTTGTAATTTGTTGAAATTATGTATGAGTTGGAGTGTTTAAGGTGGCTATGGGGCAGACTACCAAGGGGAAAATGGATATAGTAACAAGTACCAAGGCGACAAGTATTTAACAGTCATTTGTTCTTAATGAGCTCGGATTCAGGAAATGATGAGTAATGTAAGCCTTCAAATTATTTTGTGAAACATGAAAGAAGACCACCTAAAAAAATACATGAAAGTATTCGATGTATTTTGTCATTATACTTCATAAAATGAAGGCCTGCCTCTTAAATGCATGAAATGGGGGTCGAACAAATGCATATCCAACATTCAAACGATGCTTTACGACAGTTGTAGGTGCGTTTTTGAATTAAAATGGAAAAATACGTCAACTTACGACAGTTATATGTGCGTTTTTGAATTAAAATGATTTAAAAAAAAAAACCCCAAAGCGCCCCGCTTTGGCCAAAGTGCGGCGCATAGGGTTCAAATTTGACACTTTTCTGGAACACTGTACAGAATATAACATCACATCAAGGCTTTGTCTGTAGAAGGAACCCTAAACGCCCCGCTTTGGCCAAAGGGGGCGCTTTGAGTTTTTTTAAATCATTTTAATTCAAAAACTCACCTACAGCTGTCGTAAGACATCATTTGAATGCTGGATATGCATTTGTTCGTATTATGGCGTATTTTTAACAAGGAAAAATTACAAGTTT
This sequence comes from Helianthus tuberosus, assembly GCA_030545235.1. Classification (NCBI taxonomy): domain Eukaryota; kingdom Viridiplantae; phylum Streptophyta; class Magnoliopsida; order Asterales; family Asteraceae; genus Helianthus; species Helianthus tuberosus. The sequence continues at coordinate 71,659,763 of CM060369.1, read as the reverse complement.
TGTCCTTTATCTTTATACCACTTTTCAGGTGGTGTCCTTTTTAACGAATGTTGACAGGCGGTGTCCTTTAATAGATATTTTGTTGCAAGTTTAGTCCTTTACACCCAACCCAGTTAAAAAAACCCTGTTAATTGTTGGGTGTAAAGGACTAAACTAGCAACAAAATACCTAGGTAAAGGACTAAACTTGCAACAAAATACCTAGTAAAGGACATCTCCTGTCAACAATTAACAGGGTTTTTTAACTGGGTTGGGTGTAAAGGACTAAACTTGCAACAAAATACCTAGTAAAGGACACCGCCTGTCAACATTCATTGAAAAGGACACCGCCTGAAAAGTGGTATAAAGATAAAGGACAAAACTTGTAATTTTTCCTTTTAACAATAACAATCACAAACACATTTTTGGATTATAACTGATTTAATAGGATTACAATTATACATACTTAATCTATATGTTGAACATCTGGGAAAAGATTAAGGCCAACGGGTGGGCACATTAGCCTTTGATATGTGTTGATTCAATCCTTGCATTTGTCATGCCAGGCTGCTGCCCTCTCTGTTCTTTTCGAATTCCTAATAAAGTTTGGGGGGGGGGGCATTGGGTAGGAACCTTTAAGTGTTACGTGGATGAAATGTCCACCATCGACGAACACAACCGCAACCACTTGATGAGGCTCCTCAGCATCAACTGGACCACCCAACAGAGGGAAAACTGTGTCACTGCCAGGAATGTCCAACATGTGAACAATCACACCATATTTTTGAACAATAAGAAATCTCGTTTCAGGCATCAGCATATAATTTTTGGGCTCCGCCCTACCTACTCCCTCAAAACTTATCATGTTGTACAACTCATCATAATGTCCTATATTTTTAGGATCGATGACTTACCTCCAAATACGCTCGTTTCGACGCATCTCCAACAAAATTGTCGCTGGATAGTCATATACTTTCCTTGATCCTGTCATAACCCCACAACTACCGATTGAAACCCATAGTGACCATCTAGTTTCACATCATTAATCTTCGAGATGTATGGGTGAAACACTTTTGGAATTTGAAATCCATAGTTCCCGATAGCTATATCCGACTTAGGATCCAACGTGATATTTGAGAAATCGGGGTGAAGGTTAAGCGGTTGTTGTTTTTTCTGTCTTCGAGAGTCTTGGGATGATGCGTACGCGCTGTGACGAGGAAGATCGTACGAGCCATCGAAACAACTTTCTTCGGACGGTATATACGAGCTTTTTCTTGTAGCTTCTGTCGTCCTTTGTTCTTACGTCTTTAATGCTAGACGACCACGGGTGTTCATTTGAACAGCAGGAGTTTTTTGGGTATTCTTGCCTGGTGAAAGTTATGTGTCTTGTAAGTCCATGTAGCTACAAACTTTTAACGGTACGGATCCAACCATTATTTCTTCATATTGTCAAAAACCTCTAAAAATATAACCATAACTTGTTAGGTATGTATCTACGTATGTATGTATGTGAAAAAGTGTTAAAAAAATTATGTAAGAAATACTCACGTTCTCGACCAACTTCTTTCAGCTGTGCTTCAAGGTTTGCCAGATTATACATGTATATATCTTCGGTGGAAGACTCACACGATGTATTAAACGAAAGAAACAAATTCTTTCCACTCCTTCTAAGTGAATTTATGCTTGCCGTTCTTATTGATATTTTGATTAATATGGAACCGACAAAGAAACTTGTTCGCTTTAGGGAAACTTGTTCACACGCGTTAATTAGCGCCGAGTCCCCGTCTGTTATGATGACACGCGACTCCATATTGTCGCGGCCCCCGACCTCTACCCCGGGAGCGGGCAGCTGCGAGCCAATCAAGTGGTATCGGTGTTTATTAATTTGGCAGCAGGATTTCAAATATCAGGACCGTAGTTAGGAAATATTTATCAGAGTTTCAAACACCAAACTTTTTATAATAAATAAATGGGATATAACCCAAGTTTCATTAACAATACATTTATAGGGATAAACCCTAAGTATTTAAAACATAAACTTTTTTTTATTTAGGTAACTTTTATAGCCACTTCTTTAAGCCTTCAGTGCTCCCCTGTTGGCTTCTGTTAGTTTCACACTAAGTTACCTGAAACACGTTTTAAAAAGGTTTTATCAGCAAGAAATACTGGTGAGTGCATCTCAGTTTAATCAAAACAGCTTTTATAACTTTACAATATTGAGAGCTATTACAATGTTTATATCTACCAATATACTCATTCAGTATTTGTCATGTTCACAGTTCCATGACTGTGGTGCTGTTACTCATTGGCTAACTCGTCGTCCAATAATAACGGATTACAAGTAGTGTATACAAAACCCCACATAATGACAGCAATTGTAGAATACATAGACTCAATCATTGTTAAGTATAATTGAAAACATTTGAGGTTTTGGTAAAACAGTTTGGTAGAAAAAGATAATGACTCATGTTGTTGACTTAGGTAAAACTATAACTTCCTGTTGCTTTTCCTGGTTGTTATCTATTAAAATTAAACAATACACGTGTGTTAGTAAGATAACCCAAATCACATTAGCCATACAACACGAGACAGAACTCCAACGAACTAAGTCAGGCAGGACCTTGACATGTGTTACGGAGCCCTAGATCAATTAGGTAGGGTAACGAATTAGCGATCAGGGGTTAAAATACATACAACGAGGCAGAGCTTCGTGTATTAGGGGTATAATACCGGTTAATATTCACATTTAAAGGTACAGAGAGAAAGAAGTTTTGAGCAATTTGGGACTAACGCCAACAGCCTCTATTTATAGGTTGATTTTGGGCTGGCTCACGTCCCGCGAAGCCCAAGGGTGACCCTGTCGCGGCCTGTAAGTGACCAATATTGTTTGTTTTATTTGATTGTTGTTAAAATTAAGGTTATTCAGGTTCGTTTATGTATATTAGGAGTATAATTAGAGCATTTTAGGGGTGTTTTAGGAGGGTTGTTATATCCTCCCCACCTCGTTTCAAATCTTGTCCTCGAGATCTACTGAAACAGGTGTGGATATTTCCGTTACATTTCTGACTCGAGCTCCCATGTGTATTCTAGTCCTCTCTTGGAATCCGATTTCACTTTGACCAGAACTAATCTCTTGTGTTTGATATTCTTGATCTTTCTATCTTCAATCTGTAGTGGTTTCTCTACAAACTTAAGTTTCTCATTTACCTCTATATCCTGAAGAGGTATCATTAATGATTCATCTGCTAAGCACTTTTTGAGATTACATACATGAAACACATCACGTATTCCTGCCATTTCCTCTGGCAGTTATAGCTGATAAGCTACTGGTCCTATTCTTTTAATAATCTCAAAAGGTCCAACATACATGGGGCTTAGCTTTCCTCTTTTAATGAATCTGACCACTCATTTCCATGGAGAAGCTTTTAACAATACCTTATCTCCAATTTGAAATTCCAATGGTTTTCGTCTGTTATCTACAAAACTCTTTTGATGATCTCAGGCTGCCTTCAGTCTTTCTTTGACTTGAATAATCTTACCAGTTGTTTCTTACACTATTTCTAGTCCAGATAGTTGCTTTTCTCCAATCTCGGCCCAACAGACTGGAGTTCGGCACTTTCGTCCATAAAGTGATTCAAATGGTGCAGCATTGATGATGGTATGATAGCTGCTGTTGTAGGAAAATTCTATTAGTGGTAATTGATCTTCCCAATTTCCTCCAAAATCAATTACACAGGCTCTAAGCATATCTTTCATTGTCTGAATTGTTCTTTCGCTTTGTCTGTCCGTTTGAGGATGATACGCTGTGCTTAGATTTAACCTGGTTCCCAATGCTTTTTGAAAACTTGTCCAAAAATGAGAAGTAAAACGGCTATCTCTATCAGACACAATAGATAAAGGAATTCCATGTAATGAAACTATTTAATTTACATATAACTTGGCTAATTGTTCCATACTAAAAGTTTCCTTCATACGTAAGAAATGAGCAGATTTGGTTAATCTGTCTACAATCACCCAAATTATATCATTACCTTTTCGTGTCTTGGGTAATTTGGTAACAAAGTCCATTGTTATCAATTTCCATTTCCAGATTGGCATTTCTAATTGCTGCAATAACCCTGAGGGTTTCTGATGTTCAGCTTTAACCTGTGAACAGGTTAGACATTTTGCAACATAGTTTGTTATGTCCTTTTTCATTCCTACCCACTAGAAATTCTTTCTTAAGTCTTGATACATCTTATCACTACCGGGATGTATCGTATACTTAGATCTATGGGCTTTTTCCAAAATTTTGAGGCGTAGGTTTCCTTGAATAGGTATCCAGATTCTTTTCTTATGAATTTCTAATTCCTTAATTATTCCCTTTAATCTTTCAGCGTCGTCCTTGATTGATGTTTCCTTTACCTCTCTAATTTGCTCATTTATATCTATCTGCAGATTTAATCTGAGAGAGCATACTCGTTTTGGCTTTTCATGATACTTTTGACATAAAGCATCAGCTACTATATTAGCTTTTCCTGCATGATACCGGATATCACAATCATAATCACTAAGAATTTCCATCCAACGTCTCTGTCTCATATTTAATTCTTTTTGCCCAAAGACATATGTAAAACTCTTATAATATGTAAATACAACAAACTTACTACCGTAAAGATAGTGTCTCCAAATCTTAAGGGCAAAAATTATGGCTCCAAACTCTAGATCATGGGTTATATAATTCTCTTCATGTTTCTTAAGTTGTCTAGAAGCATAAGCTATAACCTTTTGACGTTGCATCAGCACACCTCTGTATCCTAACTTAGACGCGTCACAGTAGACTATAAAGTCTTCAGTTCCTTCTAGTAACGTGAGTATGGGTGCATTGGTTAATTTTTGCTTTAAAATCTTAAAGGCTTCTTCCTGTTTTGGTCCCCATTCAGACTTAACTGATTTGCAGGTCAGTTTGGTTAATGGAATGGATATTCTAGAGAAATCTTGAATTAAACGTCAATAGTATCCTGCCAATCCTAGAAAACTTCTTACTTCCGTTGGTGATTCAGGGACTTTCTGTAGGATTGTTCTGTGACCCAAACGAGTCTATTAGAAGAGTTCTCGGTCTAATCAGAGGCGGAATTCATTGATTAGACTTTGTAACAGCTCATCACACTTAATTGTCTTGTATTATTGATTTAACACATTTACAGATCAGTAGACACGTCGGCAGCACTTCGGTACCGGAATCACAAACCTTATAAATGAACTAGCATCAAGCCTATTTATAGATGAGGTAATTTCGCACGGAATTGTCAGTGGCTATTTCGTGCGAAATATCAAAATATTATTTCGTACGAAATTAGCTAAATGCCATTTCATGCGAAATTAGCCTCACACACATAAACCCTAGTTTTCTCGTACTACGTGCCCTGATCTAACAATTTTAATATAAGACTCGATACAAGACGAAGTCGACAGACGGACGTATGCATCAGTATGCACCAACAGACTCCCCCTCGGATGTTGACGAAGTCTTCGGTGTCGAGTCTTCACAATCTTCAGCCTTGATCAGTCTTTGGGCTTTTCCAAAATAACTGACATAGAATGCATCCTCTATTCTCTCTTCTTTTCATCTCCAGAATCTTTATCTGGCTCTTATCTCACTCTCATTCTCTTGATCAGATCTCTTGATTCCTTAAGTTCATCAGCATCAGCAATTAGCGAACTTTAGGATCTGACACTGGCTCTAGTATCTTCAACTCTTCTCTCCCTCGGATGTTGATCTACTAGCAAACTCCCCCTTAAGTTGTTCCGGGATTGAAAACCTGACTTTCACAGGTTCTAGAATCGCAACCTGGCTCTCTCATAGCCATAACCTGCACATTCTTTACCTTAAAGTAAATTTAACAAATATAGATTTTGACAAATTTAAACTTTTCTATTTACCACTTGTAGAAATAAATTCACAATTATTTAACAATTAAAATCTCTGATAAACCACTTGTATGCAAAATATTTTTCTAATCACACACTCCCAAACTTGTTCGTCATGTTTAGCACTTGGAATTTTGAAAATCAGCTTTTCAACATCAGTTGTCTAAAATCTTTTTGAATTTTTCAAAATATATGCTAAAACACACTGAAAATCTTTTTGGATTTTATAAAGAAATGCAGTAAAGAAATATTTACAGACAATATTTTTGTGAGTTTGTGTAAGAGGATCATATCAGTTTATGAGACAAATCACTAACACCGTTATGCTTTAAACATTTTAAGTTCTAAACGATTCACTTAGATTGTCAGTATACTGATCCACTTAAATTTTCACACAATGTTCAACTGTTTCAAGATACGAGATTAATGTTTTAGAGACTTAAACTTATTCATGTGTCCCACCTCAGAATATACTCCCGTATCCAGATCCCAATATTCAGTCTTACAGGTGAGTATACCTAGATGATATCTGTAAAGGGTTAAATGTGAGGGCCATGAGAGCTCAGGCTATTGCTTCTGCAAAATCAGAGAGATGATGGCTTCGACTTTTGGTGTGTTCCCTTTAGAGAATCTTTTCTTCAACAGCACATGATTAGCATTTTTCAATGTTTCATCATTTTTTGTACTGAGGGTGGTGCTATGTTTCAAGCAATGCAAAAAAGTATTATACGGGGACTAGGCCATTGCTTCCGCAAAATCAGAAGTCCCGGGATAATACCCCAGATATCATTGAGTATAAAGACCTAGTATCTCAGAAAGAGGGATCTTTCAAACAAGATTTCGGGGGTTACCCATATATCCGAGAGATGTTCCCCACGATATAAGCAAGTTTGAAATTTAGGTTTATATCTCGACACAATCTACTAAATATGCAAAAACCTACTGGCACATCATCAGTGAGACCATTTATCACCTTTTATCTTTCCAATTCTTTAGCATGTTGTGATAGTCCACTGATGTACTATCATTTCCTCTTTTTACAACAAAACTCATTTTTTTCATTTTATCATGTTTTTGACTTTTTCAAATTTTCAAATGTTTTTTACTTTTTCAAATTTTCAAATGTTTTTGAATTTTCTGAAATATTCTTACTCCCCCTAAAAAGCAAAATCATTTAAAGGAATTTGAAAACAAATTGTACAAATAAAATGACAACTGATATCAAATCACTTCAATTCGCCATCCACTTGGCATAAACAATCAGAACTCCCCCTAACAACAAACTATTTTCCCATTATGATTTCAAAACACTCAAGTTTGTTTTAATCAAAAATGGTTTTTTCTGGAAAATAAGTTTTGTTTATTTTATCACTTTGTAAAATTGGGGTTTCATCACATTGTTTTCTCAACCACATGTATGATAATTAAATCAAGTTCAACTTAATGACCTTGATCAACCACTTGTAAGTGAAAACCTTCTTCAACCACTTGTAGGTTCACTTATCAATCAAAACCACTTGTAAAAATGAAATATTACAATTTCAAAAACAACCACCCCTTGAAAATACCACTTGTAGGAAGATGCCGATTCCAGCTCCACGATTACCAACTTGGAAGCTCCGGCAAGTCATAATTTTAGTTTGAAAAAGCAGTCACCCAAGCCTGACCAGCCTTGGGTGATTTTGATTCAACTCTATCCCAACCTCCTTTTGATCTGTAAAAATCTTTAGCACTTTTTACTTTTCCATCTACCATCTTTCCGAAAATATGTTTGACTTTCCCATTGAAAGCCTTTTCAACATCAAATTCTTCTTTACCAGCAAAGAATTGATCTGAAATCTCAAACCTACCTTTTGATTTTAAATTTTCTGCACACAATGGCAGAAAATTTTCATCATTCATCTCTGGAACGGAATTTTCATTTATTTTTCTCAACAAATGACTCCTCTGATTTTATGGAATCAGATTCATTGTCAGAACCACTCTCAGATTTTACAACCCATCTTTGTTTGTTCAAATCGACTTTTCTTTTGTAAAAATGTTTTGAACTTTCACTAGTTTCAAAATTCAAATTTTTAAATATTTTGGATTTTTCTGAGTTAGAAATAACTTCCTGTTTTGTGTTATTGGAGTGTTGGCAATTCCAAGCAATGTATCCAACTTGTGACATTTGAAACATATTCTTCTCTCAACTCTTTGCTCAGTTCTCATCAGATTCTTCTTCTTTTCAGCGAAAAATTCTTGATTTGAGTGTTTCCTGAACAGTTTCTCTTTCTCTTCCTCTGAACTTGTACCTGAAACAAATTTAGTTTTTGATTTATAATTTTTCTCATTTTTATAATTTTCTAAAGGAATAAAACCTAAACCTTTCTTTTTGTAATTACCATTATGGTTTGGTCTCTTTTGAAAACCATAACCAGAATTGTAACCCTACTTCTTGTTCAATCTCTGTTGAACTCTTGAAGTGTACTTTTTAGGTTTTTCAGAAAGATTTAAATCTTTTATTTCAGAAATATTTCTGTTAATTTGAAAACATGTTTGATCATTTCAGTTTTGACACTTCTTATTGGAAATTCCTCATCAGAATATAATTTGTTTGAATCATTCAAAGTATATGCCACTTTGATTGGTCCATCATTCAAATTAGATTTTGATAACAGGAATTCTTTATTGTAAACCCGTTTAACCAGTGAACTCGGACTCTTTTTTGATGAACTCGAACTTTCAGATTTAGACTCCAACTTTGACTCTCCATCCATATCCAACACCTGATCGACCACTTTCTTTAACAATTCAGACTCATGATCAGTGTCAGACGCTGTGAATGTGACATCAATGTTATCTGGTAACTCATCAATGATTTCAGACTTTAACTTGATGTTGAGAGCCTTATTTAAACGTTCCTCATTTGGTTTTCTGGGAGAATAACTATTCCAAATCGGGGGCGGACACTTGTTATACTTGACACTTTGTTTCTTACCAGTATCCGTATCTTCTGTCTTTTTATCTTGAAACGCTTCAAGAACTGCAATAGTAGGATAAACTCTATCAATCAAATAATCACAGGTTGTATAACTCAACAACAATCTTTTGATTCTTTCACTCTCAATCTTTTCAAGTTCCAAATCCTGCTTTAGCTTTGCACAATCTTCAATATACTCATTGATGACTTTCTGCTTTGTCATTAAAGTTGAACTCATCATTGTCATAGCAGCATCAACTTCTGTATTTGTCTTTTTCAAACCATCAACTGTTCTGTTCAGCACATCATAAGATTCCTTCACATACTTCACATCAGACAACAAATTCTCTTTCATCTTTTCTAATTCAACAATCTTCTTATCCTTCTCATCACAATCTTTGCAAGATTCTAAACATTTCTGACAAGGTTTAATGACCTCAACTATCTTTTCAACCTCGACAACCTTCTCAACTTCAACAATTTTTTCAACTTCGACTAATTTTTCGACCTCAACAATTTTCTCTACCACTTTCTCAACTATCTTTTCAACCACATCTGTTTCTTCATCACATTCTATTTTTACCTTACATTCTTTATCTTCGATTTTTTCTGTAGAATTTTCTTCAGCTCTTGCTTTTTCAGCTTCCAACTTTGCCTTTTCTTCAGCAATCCTTCTTTTTTTCTAACTCTCTTTTCCATCTAGCTGCCCTCTTCTCATTCAACATCTTGATCCTATCTGCAAAAAAACAAATTAAAACTAAATGAGTCTAAACTTTTTCTTGTATTATTAATGTACTCTTCCTCATCATCAGTATCATCATCACTTTCTGATGATCTAAAGATCTTTGTTCTTTTGACTCCTTGTTCTTCTAAGATTCTAGCAACAAGTCCTAAACATGATGGAATGTATTTATCCCAGCTAAATCCCTCTGCAACCTTTTCATCATCTTGGTCAATTATACCATAACAAGCTCTTTTTTCTTCAATGGTACGTGCATGTGCAGTTTGTGGTTGTTGAGCAATCTGATGAAAAATTGATTTTTGATAATAATTGTTATTTCCAGACTGATCTTGTCTTCCATTTACTTCTTTGTTTTTGCACTCACGCTTAAAATGACCTTTTTCTTTGCAACGAAAATAAGTGACCTTTGATTTATCAAACCCTATCGGAGATGCACTCATTTCTCGAAAATCATCTCTTCCGGTGACTTGTGTAAATTTTTCTGCTCTTCTAACTGCACTGGCTAGACACCACTTGATGTCCATCAACTCAAGTTCCTCCGCATCAATTTGGTCATAATCCTCTTTGGTAAGCATCGGATTTCCAATTCTGCCAGCAATCAAACTTTCATATGATTCCAACATAGCAACGAGTGATGCCATGTGTTGTTTAGCTATTTTCGGAGAAAGATTTTGACCATTTTGAATGTTCAAGGTAACATTGCACTGCAGATTTGTAGAATTATTTTGTTGAGGACTTGGTGTTGTAAAATTTGGATCAAAACTTGAATACGAAGGTCCACCACTTTGAGTCACAGTACTTCCCTTTGTTCCAGAAGAACTATCAGCACTGAAACCAGTTTGAATCTTTGGGCTTGGAGTAACTTCAAATTTGTTTCCTCTGTAGTATAAACTCACATCTTGTTGAGCATTTGGATTAGACATGATAGCAGTTTTCTGGATATCCAACTCACGCTCTTCAATCTTCTGAATAAATTGTGCCAGATTCATATTTTCAGATTTTCTCATGTGTTTTAGGATCAACAAATAAGTTCCCCATTTCTGCTGTGGTAATGCATCGGCTAGTTTATCAACCCATTCATCGTCGTCTTTCTTTATTTCCAATCTTCCCATTTCCAAAACCAAATGACAATATCTATCAATAGTCTTTTTTGTTGTTTCACCTTCTAAGGCTATAAACATATCAAATGATTTCTTCAGTAAAGCCCTTTTGTTCTTGATCATATCTGCACTTCCTTTAAACTTTTGAATCAATGCAGTCCAAATTGATCTTGCAGTACCCTCATGTTGGAGTAAAACAAAAATATCTTCTTTAATCGCTTGTTGAAGAATACTGATCATCATTTTTTCACTTGTATATTTTAATTTATCACTCTCTGAAAAGTCACAAAACGCTTTTTCAAGCCCACGTTCATTTTTCGGTTTCTCGTAGTCTTTCTCTAATGAACACCATGCGTCAAACTTATAAGCTTACACCCAGTTCTCAAACCGATTCTGCCATCCTTTAAAATCATCGATGTACATAAGCGTTGGTGGTTTATGATAAGTTCCTGTCTCATTTTCATTGTACAATGTTTCGGCAGCTATAACTGGTGCAACTTGTGTAGCAAATGCATTGTAGAATTCCTCTTCCATGATTCTGTAATCTGCAAACTTCAAACGAAATAACAACACAAATGAAATCAGAACTTTTCACACGAAATATGGATTCAAACGAAAACACTTGGTACGAAATAACTGTTCACACGAAATCAGGATTGGTGCGAAATATGATATTCAAACGAAAACAGTCTTTCAAGCGAAATAACCCCTTTGGTGAGAAATAACTGATTTCGTGTGAAATAGCACACTTTCAAACGAAATATGTAATTTCGTGCGAAATTAACAACAATTTCAAACGAAATAACACCAACTCAAACGAAATACCCTAATTTCGTGTGAAATCAAGTGTATTTACAAGCGAAATAGCAATTTCAAGCGAAATCAATTGCTAATTTCGTGCGAAATACTGCTGACATCATCATGACCGATCTGTTTTTCAAACGAAATAGCTAATTTTACCAGTTTTAGATTGAATTAAAGTCAAATTCTTTCAAGGATTCATTAAAACATTGTTTCGCACTTAATATGTGAAATTCAATCCATTTTGACTGTAAAAACTTGTTAATTTTGAAAAAGAAGGTGTAGAAGTCAGAAATTATGGCTGTTTTGATAAGAACTCTTCTTCCTGAGCTCTGATACCACTTGTAGGATCGTTCTGTGACCCAAACGAGTCTATCAGAAGAGTTCTCGGTCTAATCAGGGGCGGAATTCATTGATTAGACTTTGTAACAGCTCAATTCACACTTAATTGTCTTGTATTATTGATTTAACACATTTACAGATCAGTAGACACGTCGGCAGCACTTCGGTACCGGAATCACGAACCTTACAAATGAACTAGCATCAAGCCTATTTATAGATGAGGTAATTTCGCACGGAATTGTCAGTGGCTATTTCGTGCGAAATATCAAAATGTTATTTCGTACGAAATTAGCTAAATGCCATTTCATGCGAAATTAGCCTCACACACACAAACCCTAGTTTTCTCGTACTACGTGCCCTGATCTAACAATTCTAATATAAGACTCGATACAAGACGAAGTCGACAGACGGACGTATGCACCAGTATGCACCAACACTTTCCATTTGGTAATCACCTAGATCTTTGTGGGATCCACATGAATTCCTTCATGATTAACTAGATGTCCAAGGAATTGCACTTCTTGCAATCAGAATTCCATTTCGAGAATTTAGCATAAAGCTTTTCTTTTCTCAATAATGTCAGAAGTGTATGCAGGTGCTCTGCATGTTCCTCTTTACTCTTGGAGTAAATTAGAATATTATCTATAAAGACAATTATGAATTTTTCCAGGTATGGTATACATATCATGTTCATCATGTCCATAAATGCAGCTGGGGCATTGGTTAAACCAAATGGCATGATTGTAAATTCATAATGACCGTACATTTTTCTGAAAGCAGTTTTAGGAATGTCTTCTTCATGTACTTTCAATTGATGATATCCCGAGCGTAACTCGATTTAAGAAAAGAATCGAGCTCCTTGAAGTTGATCGAACAGGTCATCGATTCTCAGTAGTAGGTACCGATTTTTTATCGTAACCTTGTTCAATTCCCGGTAATCAGTGCACATATGCATCGATCCGCCCTTCTTCTTGACAAACAAGACCGGTGCTCCCCATGGCGATGAACAAGGTTGTATAAAACCCTTTTCAAGTAGTTCGTCAAATTGTTTCTTCAGTTCTTGCATCTCCATTGGTGCTAGTCGGTATGGCGCTTTGGCAATCGGTGCCATTCCCGGTATTAGGTGAATTCTAAATTCAACCTCTCGATCTGGCAGTAATCCAGGTAACTCTTCTGGAAAAACTTTTGAGAATCTATATACTATAGGAATATCTTTTAATTCTTTTCCTTTAGTGTTATTGATTATAGAAATCATATATACTATTCCTCCTTTCCTTGCATAACTTGCAGCTTTCATCACAGAGAAGAATTTTGTTGACCGGGTTGACTTACCTCCTTTGATTGTGATCTTTTCACCAATTGGTGTACTTACTTGTACTGACTTTTGATCACATAAAATACTGGCATGATTGGCTACCAACCAATCCATTTCTAATACGACATCGAATCCAGCTAGAGTCATTGGAAAAGATTAGCAGTAAAATTATGGTTTATCTATCCTTGCTCTCTGCAGGATGTCACTTATCTTAATAGAATCTCCATTTGCTGTCTCCACTAGATAGTCGTGTTGAAGTTTAGTTAATGGTTGGTCGAAAAGTTTGTAAAAAGAAGTATTGATAAAACTTTTGTTTGCACTAGAGTCAAATAATACTTTAGCAAAAATATCATTAACTAAAAACGTACCGGCAATCACATCCGGAATCATCTTGGCTTCTTCTGTTGTCATAACGAATGCTCTTGCATTCTTCTTGGGTCCTTCGGTTGGTTTAGCTTTGCCAATTGTCGCTAGAGCTAGTTTCGGACAGTTCGGTTTGATATGATCAGCTTCTCCACAATTGAAGCATAGCCTATTGCTAGCTTTCTTCCTGCAGTCTTCTTCTTTATGTCCAGATATTTTGTAGAAATTGCAGTATATTGAGCACCTTCCTGAGTGCTTTCTTTTGCAATACTTGCAGTTGGGTGAAGAGGAAGAACCTGTACCTTTCCCAAGGTTGGAATTACCCAGCAAAATTCTTAGGTAAGCTTTTGAGCTAGGTTCTTTCTCTGGTTTTCTTCTTGCGTACGTACCAACTCACCAGTCAGGGTGTTGGCCAGTTCTACTACCTCTTCTATGGTTTGTGGCCTATCTGCCTTGACTACGTGTCTGATCTCACTAATTAATCCCCAGATGTAACGGGAGATTCATACTGGCTCTGGTGAGGCCAAGGTTGGTACTATCCTAGCATATTCAAACAACATGGTAGTATAACCTTTACAGTCTATTCTAGTCATTTTATGATTTAGGAACTTATTGGCAATTTGTTCATTTTCATGAGGAGGATAAAATTTTCTTTCAACTATCTCCTCAAAGTTCTTCCATTCCATGTTATAAACCCTGTCACCTCCTCTAGACTGGAGAATAGTATTCCACCATTCTAAGGCTGCATTCTTGAAAAGATTAGAAACAAACATGATCTTATCTTCATTTGCACATTTACTTATTTGAATGACTGCTTTTGTCTTTTCTATCCAGCATAAGGCTGAAATGGCTCCTTCATTTCCTGAGAATTCTATTGGTTTGCAGGTCAAGAAATCTTTATAAGAATAACCATATGAGATGGTTCTTCTTCTTTTTGGAATTGGAGCTTGGATAAGGGGTCTGTGATTTTCGTTCACACTATGACTTGGTTCAGTGGATTGATGTTTACTTCCGATTACAGAATTATTATTTTCTGTTTCTTTAATAGTCTTGATAATATCTGGCATAGCATCTATGATTCCTTGTGCGACTATATGTTCGATGACACTTTTATTCACTTGGCTTCCATTATTATCATTATTCTAGTTTTCCTGATTTACTTCGTTGTCCGTCTGAATTATAAATTTTTATCTGATATTAATATCACAGAATAAGATTTAATACAAACAATCACGCAAAAAGATTGATCAAAAACATCGAGCACTGCGACTTACTCTTTTTATATATCTATATATGCATCTAGTACAATTTACAACTGGAATTTAAATACTAGTAACTATGCATTAGTTTATCTAGTCTAGTTAGATGTTATATATATATATATATATATATATATATATATATATATATATATATTAGGTTTTGGCTTGGCTAGAACTGCATCTCATGCTCGTCATACTTCCAAATGAGTTTCTCTCCTATCTGACGGATCCTATTTCATTCTTCAACTAACTCTCCGTCGTATGAGTGAAGTTCCTCCACATTTTCTTGACTCAGGGGTGGTAGTGGTGCTGGTATTGGGTTAGGGTAATGTGGTATGGGTTCTCCGTAAGGGTGTGGGTTGTTCAAAATATCCTGAATTGCCCTGTCATCGTTCCACCATGGGTCTAAAGGGTTCAGGTGGGTATACTGCGCTAAGGGGTTTGGTGCGGGAATTCTTGGGATCTCATTGGGGTTAAATGCTGGGATTGGGAATTGGTTCTCCTGGTTTTATTCTAGTTCCATTGGTTGGTTAGGGAAATAAGGGTAGAAGTTCTGGTTCAGCTACTTGATTGAGATTAGGGTCTGCTGTTGTATTTGCTAACATGTGGAAATCAGCTAATTGCCTATCAAGCTCCTCCTCCCATAATGGTCTATTAGTTTCCAGGGTTTGGGCATTCATTTCTCTATTTGCTTTTGCTATTGCTCGCTGTTGTTGGAGTTTTTTCATTCTTTTCCTCCTTTCATGCGCTCCTCTACTAAACCAGCCTCTCTTTTTAGGAGGGAATGGTTCCTCAGATTGTGCCTTAAAGATTAGGTATTAACAGAACACCTAAATGGCTTAAACCAGTGGCTGTGGCTCTGATACCACCTTTTGTCACGGCCCCCGACCCCTACCCCGAGAGCAGGCGGCCGAGAGCCAGTCAAGTGGTATCGGTGTTTATTAATTTGGCAGCGGAATTTCAAACATCAGGACCGTAGTTAGGAAATATTTATCAGAGTTTCAAACACCAAACTTTTTATAATAAATAAATGGGATAAAACTGAAGTTTTAATGACAATACATTTATAGGGATAAACCCTAAGTATCTAAAACATAAACTTCTTTTTATTTAGGTAACTTTTATAGCCACTTCTTTAAGCCTTCAGTGCTCCTCTGCTGGCTTCTGTGAGCTTCACACTAAGTTACCTGAAACACGTTTTAAAAAGGTTTTATCAGCAAGAAATACTGGCGAGTGCATCCCAGTTTAATCAAAATAGCTTTTATAACTGTACAGTATTGAGAACGATTACAATGTTTATATCTACCAATATACTCATTCAGTATTTGTCATGTTCACAGTTCCATGACTGTGGTCATGTTACTCATTCGCTAACTCGTCGTCCAATAGTAACGGATTACAAGTAGTGTATACAAAACCCCACATATCGACAGCAATTGTAGAATACATAGACTCAATCACTGTTAAGTATAATTGAAAACATTTGAGGTTTTGGTAAAACAGTTTGGTAGAAAAAAGAGAATGACCCACATTGTTGACATAGGTAAAACTATAGCTTCTTGTTGCTTTTCCTGGTTATTATCTATTAAATTAAACAATGCACACGTGTTAGTAAGATAACCCAAATCACATTAGCCATACAACACGAGACAGAACTCCAACGAACTAAGTCAGACAGGGCCTTGACATGCGTTACGGAGCCCTAGATCAATCGGGTAGGGTAACGAATTAGTGATCGGGGGTTAAAATACTTACAACGAGGCAGAGCTTCGTGTTTTAGGGGTATAATACATGTTAATATTCGCACTTAAAGGGACCAGAGAAAGAAGTTTTTGAGCAATTTGGGACTGTGGCCAACAGCCTCTATTTATAGGTTGATTTTCGGCTGGCTCGCGCCCCGCGACCCGCGAGAGACCCTAGGTAGGGTTTAGCTCAGATTAGTTACAAGTGCAGGGTTGTCGGGTGTCATGCCATGTGGCACATTGGGGTTCCGCCACTTAACTCTCGGTCGCGCCCCGTGAAGCCCAGGGGTGACCCTGTCGCGGCCCGCGAGCGACCAATATTGTTTGTTTTAGTTGTTTTTTGTTAAAATTAAGGTTATTCAGGTTCGTTTATGTATATTCGGAGTATAATTAGAGCATTTTTGGGGTGTTTTAGGAGGGTTGTTATACATACAGTCCACCAACATAGACTTGATCCTCTCCAACACCCACATGTAGTTTTCTGCCTTCTTTGCAGAAATTAACGCATGAGCAACCAAAAATGATTGGTTTGTCGATGTCATACCTACTACCTACATAAACGGAAGATTGTACAAGTCTGTTTTGTAGGTGGCGTCAATCATGAGCACATGCAGAAACGCATACCACATAGTAAATGAAAGTGGGTGGATAAAGAAGATATCTTCAATTGCGTTCGTGGTCTTATTTTCGCGCATGTAATAGGTGAAATCTTTTTCGACGAGAAGGTTTTCAAGTTGTTGCATTCGAGATTCTCTGACCCTCTTCTGAACAGCATTGTGTACATCTTTCGGAATAATCTTTTTATCCTGGTTCTTTTTCGTCAACGTACGCCATATGCTATGGTTTGGAATATCCTACTCTGCCAGCTGCTCAATCAGTCTTTTATCCTCTGAAGAAAGCCTTCTCGCATACGCGTGACCCTCCAAGTTTTCAATAGGAGTTTGGTTGTGCCTCGCGTCCTTCACCTCTATCTTCCAAACACTTCCCTTTGATTTCGTAAACCATATCAACTCAAATGGGGAAACTGTTTTCTTGCTACTTGTTTTCCTCACTATAGCTACACTCTTGTACTCCCCACCAAGACTGCATTGAAGCCAAATCTTGAAATTACTTCCTCTTTTACTCGACCTTTTAATCACAATGACGTTGCCATTGTCCTTTCCCGTCTTCTGTACATAATCCACCAACTTATCATGTGATGAAAATTTCCTGTTTATATCAAAAGAAAATGTAATTGGGTAATAGCATTCCTCATCCTGCTCACCACCCTCTCCCTGGTCGGGATAATCTTGTTGTACATAGCTACGCTCACCACAGTAACCGTGGTCGGATAGTCTTGCTATACAAAGCTCCACTCACCACTGTAACCGTGGTTGGGATATTCTTGTTGTACATAGCTCTGCTCACCACCGTAACCGTGGTCGGGAGAGTTTGGCTGACCGTATGGATATTCAGCCTGAGGATATAGTTCACCTCCGTATCCATAATCCGAATAGCCGTGTTGTGCGTCAGAGTCTTCCACAGGGACATTCTAGTCCAGCTCCACCGTATTGTCACGATAACGAATGCCAGATACAACCTCCTCATCCCTCGTGTTGGAAGGCATCGGTATATCGTATGAGGCAGAAATAGTGGCCCCCTCATAAGAATCTAGAACAACGGACTCCTCAGAGTATTCACCAAAAATGTAGTTGCTAAACCACGACATCATAATCACTGAAAAAATGCTCTCCTCAATAGAATTTTCACAGTTCAAAACAACAAACCCAACAGAACTTCAACCTCAATCTTTTGAAATGGATGAATTTTTTTTAGAATACGAGACAGAACGCATGGCCTGCCTCAACGTTCCACTTTTCTGGAACACCGTACAGAATACACCATTACATCAAGTCTCATCACCCTTTGCCTGTAGAAAGAACCATAAATGCCCTGCTTTGGCCAAAGCGAGGCACTTCAATGTACAGAACAAGGACATTGTACACCATCACATCACCATTTATCTAGAAAGCAGGCCAAAACGCCCCGTTTTGGCCAAAGTGGGGCGCTTGGGGGTGTGGATATAAGGTTTGGGTGTGTGAATATCAAGGTCCTTATTATCACCTCATCCGTCATTGTTGTCCCCCTCATTATTATCGCCTCCTTCATCATTTGGGACCAGTCTCTATTTTTAATCAAAATGCAGAGCAAATATGTATCCAAATTGACTTCTAGGTTGTCAATCTTCTGATTTTGGTCTGCTTTATCATCAAGTAATTCATTTATAAGTAGGTATTTTTCAACATTTTGCTGCTTTAGCATGAATACTCATTCCTGTAAAGCATGAATGTCAACAAGAGCAAGTTCAACATTTAATTTATCATGGGCCTTTTCAGCACGGTAGACAAAAATAGAGGATGAAACAAAGAATTGATTCATGTCAAATGAGCCACATGGACTTCCTTGTGGAGTTTTTTTTGTGGATGGAGGATGCATGTGGATAAGCAGATGATGATGATGCATGAATCACAGGCTTAGATTGCACCTATGGTTCTGGTTGAGTTTCTAGTTCTGGTTCTGGTTCTGGTATGAGTGTGGGTGTTGTTGGCATAACCGTTAATGTAAAGACACCAGTAGCTAATCTCAGACCTTTCCCGCTTCTTCTGCTAGGAAGTAGATCCGCTCTTGGATGATATTTAACTTCAACATTAGTAGAATATATTGTAAGAAGAGGATTCTCAACATGTTTCTTTCTTGATGCTCTAATTACTTGTGGTTGATTAATAAGTACAGTTTCAAGAGTGGTTTCACTATTAGAAGAATCTAAATAACATTCTATGTCACATAATGTGGACTTTGAGATGTGAAGGTTAGTCAAAGCTTGAGAAAAATGCTTATTTTAGTCGAGTAGCTGGCCGATTAAGGTCATGAGGTAAAGTTGATAATCCAAAGTGTATAATTGACTATTATTAGTGGTTTGTATGTTTCCAACGTGTTTGCTTTGAGTATGTTTATGATTTGTAGGTCAAAACACGGTTTGAATGGGGATTTGAAGGTCAAAACACAGAGCCGAACTTTACGCTAAAAACAATCAAAACTTCATTTTGGCATATCCTGAGCTAGAAAATGGGTTTGGGGGCTTGTAACATATGTAATTGGGGTAGCTCAACAAGAGGAATCCAAATATGAGGTTTTGAACACCTAAACATGAGACTTGGCTTTAGCGTCGCCGACACAACTTCTCGTGTTGGCGATGCCAAAGGCATTTTATGGGTCGCGTTAATTCGTGTAACAGCCCCTTTTATGGTTTTTATTGGGGATTTTCACCCAATTTCGAAAGATCTCAATCATAGACCAATTTGAGAGATTCTTGCGGAGATTTTGGGATGATTCCATCATCCAATTAAAGATTGCAAACCAAAAATGGGAGATACCAAGATAAAATTCACTAAGATGGAAGGCTAATCCATTAAGATCATTCCTAGGTGTAGGTTTGTAAGTGATTAGGGTTTTCTTTATGCACAGTTGAGATTGAACTTGTTCTTGATTATTGTTGTGATTGAGATTGTTGGTGGGATTGTAAGTATTGTCGTAAACTCGCGACTGTGAAGGTTTCTTTATAGCATTCACATTGTTAGAAAACAATTGCTTTTGTTTATCAAATCAACTAGGGTTTGTTTTGTGTTTTTGGTTTTGGTTTTGGTTTACAAAACATACAATTATTTGTTATTCATGTATTGAAGGTTTTCTTGCACCTTTTACATGCGTTGGACGGTTGTTAACCTCGACAACTAGGTTTTTGTTAAAGAATCTAATCTATCATTTTGTTTTTAAGTAAAACTCACATTCATTGTGTGTGGCTAGTTATATTTATTTGCAATTCCGAAACCCGGGTTTGATCTGTTTTATAATTATTGTTGTTAAACCATTTACTCATTGTTTTCTAGTTGTATCAAAGCTTTTGTTTGTGATTCTTACAACTCAAAACAGGATCTTTCTTTGATTCCAAGCCAATTAATCAACCGTTAAGTTAACTAGTAAACTTCATAATTGTTTTATACATTTGTTTTGTAAATAGTTTAGTTATTTGAACAACTCGTGTAATACTAACCATATGTTCTTCTTGCATACTATACTTGACTAACACTACCTACCAACGTTAATTGGGTTTTTGCATTATTGGGACGACATGCACATTAATAACTAGGGGAAATCTTGTGGTTGCACGTGGCAAGAAGAGAGGCTCATTGGTCGAGATACCACCGAAGGGAGTTAGCCCAGTTCTGGTAAAAATAAAAAGAAGCTGGTTCATATAATCTGATTGGTAGAAGAGGGTTAGTTTTGCAAGAAAGGAACATATAACTAAAGGGTCTACATATTTACACACCTTAATGCCTATTTCCACACCTTTCAAGACGCCTCGTATAGAGCTATACGAGGCGTATAGGGTTGCTTTTCCGACCAGCTTCTGCACCAAGTACAACGTTACATCAGTCACATCAGACGGGGAGTCTAGGCCTGTATGAGGGACAGATAAGAGGGTTCTAAGACGCCTCGTATAGGCCTATACGAGGCGTCTTAGTGACTGATTTGACTATACGTTTGACATGTGACTTAAAGCTATACGGGTTGTCTAGAGCTATACGAGGCGTCTATGTCTCACATAAAGTGCAACATACAGTGCATTCTTTGTCCACCCGATCATTCAACATTTCTTTCATTCTGCTTCTTCTTGTATTTCTTCGAAAGAATTGTTGTTTGCATTTGTGTTCTTATCATCCCGAAGTGTTGAAATGTCATCATACTGGGACGGCAACTATGTCTTCGGGCAGTATTCTAGCGACAACTGGGTGCCCGAAAGCGTTCCGGTAATAATTATTAGCTTAAATGTTTTAATTAGTTGTTGTTTTAGTTTATTATTTACTAATGATGATACGGTTGTTTATTTTGGAGGAGTCTGGCGTTCCCGATTCTAATGAGCAAGAGGAGGTTGCGTCTAGTGTACAAGGAGAACAAAACAGACCGTTTCTAGATTTGAACAAGCATCCCACTGTTGATGAAACAGCCCCTGTAGATGACTCATACCATGCTGGTCAACCAAGTTATCCGACGCAACAAGGGTATCCGGATTATAGATACGGGTATGAATATTCTTACGGAGGAGACGGTGGATACGGAGGAAACGGTGGATACGGAGGAGACGGTAGATACGGAGGAGACGGTGGATACGGAGGAGACGATGGATACGGAGGAAACGGTGGATACGGAGGAGACGGTGGATACGGAGGAGACGGTGGATACGGTGGAGACGGTGGATACGGTGTCATCAGCAATTCATTTCCCCGGGCACTCCTTACGTTCATCAAAACAATCCGGACGTTGGAGGATATGGTTGATATGGTGGATATGGTAGATATGGTGGTGAGACACCTCCCATCCCGGACAGTCCGTACTTAAAAAGCAGGTATTAATTACTATTTTTTATTATTATTTAATTATTATTATTATTATTATTATTTATTATTATTATTATTTATTATTTATTGGCTAAAAGACTATAAGGAGATGTTCGTCTTTGCGTGGACTGATAAGAGGCGCAACTTTGGTAATCGTACCACAAACAGAGTTGAGAGCCAACATGCCAACTTAAAGAGATACGTCCTAGATAGGAACTCGCTGGACCGTGTAGTTGGTTGTGTCCAGGATATAGTTGAGACACAGTTCGGTGAAATAAGGATGACTTTTCGAGAAAGCATCGTAAAAAGAATGAACCACCACAAACACCCGATGTTTCAACACCTACTTGGAAAAGTATCCCATACAGCCCTTGACTTGTTGAGGGGAGAGGCAATTAGGAAGCTAGATGTCTTGGAGCGCTTTCATTCATCATGTGGTTGCCAAATGTGGTACAACTGTGGGTTGCCCTGTGCTTGTAGGATAGAAAAGTATATGCGTGAAGGTAATAATTGTTAAACGTACAACACTTGTGTGATATATTTCCGTTAATCATGTGACTTAAACAATGTTGTTTTTAACCGTGCAGAGAGTCCGATTCAACTCGAAGACATAGACGTCTTCTGGCGGAAACTTAACTTCCAAAGTTGTAAATTGATAGACGATGACATTGACGTGGTCGAAGAGCTAAATATTGTTAGACAACAATTAGAGTTGCACCCCCCAGCTCAGCGAAAAAGCCTGATGTAAAAGATTAAAGCGGTGTTGACTCCAAAGAAATCTACCAAGAAACCACCGGTTGTCCAACAAAATACTCGTGGCCGACCAACAACAAAGCAGGTACAACAAAGGTTGGACGAGGCCTCTCGTACAGATGAAGAATTGAGGAGAAGCTCCTTTGGTGATGCAAACACGTGCTTTGAAGGTTCCCGACAAAGTAAGTACGATAAACCTCTCCACAGCTCGTACGTTCCGTCATAGGCCTCTCAACAGTCGGTTATAAGGTCCCAAAAACCCAAAGCGAGCCTAAGCCGTTCAAAGAGTTCTAAGAAGAAAGAGACACGAGATGCTCACGGTTTTCCTTTAATCATTGGGGACGAGTACGTGGGAATCATCAAACAGTTTAAGTATCCCATTCCGCCAGTGTTCCATCCGTACGTCTCGTGCATACGAGATGTGATGCCGGACGGTCATTGTGGGTTTCGGTCTGTGGCTATGGGCTTAGGTATGGATCAGAGTTCATGGGGGCTCATTCGAAGGGACCTTGTCCAAGAAATGGATCAGAATGAATCGATCTGGTTCCCAATATTTGAAGCATGGGATGAAGGTTAATTTTACACGCATCGTCAGGGCCTAATTTGGGATTCAGTGTCCGGTTGTGGGGAGGATCACTGGATGGACTTCCCCTTAGCAGGACTTCTTATTGCACAAACGTACGGTATCGGGGTGCACCTATTAACGACAACCATGGGTGCGAGTTCCACTTTCTTCCCGATACTAAGTCCTCCGGCTAATCAACAACCATTATTCATAACGCTTACACATGTTAACGAGTACCACTTCATACATGTTAAGCTGGAAGGGGATTATCCAATGCCACCAGCACACGGGCTATGGTTGACCCACCGAAGACCCCATACGGAACAATGGGAATATATGTACTTACCACGTCTATAATGGTATACATCGATAATGAATCCTCCGCCAAGATCAAACCCCAGTCTTAATTACATCGACAGTGATACGGAAGAATGATTTTTGTAATTAATAGTATTTTTTGTAATTAATAGTATTTTTTTTGTATTAATTCCTATAATTTTCTACAATTTCTATAATTTTTTTTATAATTTCTATCATTTTTCTATAATTAGAATTGATTAAAACAGGTTAATAACATTTTTATAAAAAAATTACAAATATACGACTCATATAGAGCTAGACGTGTCGTATATGATTGGTAAAAAGACCATTTTGCCACTGATATGCCCCCAATCTAGGCTTATTTCAGGGGCTAAAAGGTCATTCTACCAACACCAGACGCCTCGTATAGATCTAGATTGGTCGTCTGTGAGAGCGGGTTTTTGAAAATTTGAATTTTGAAAATTTGAATATCAAAATTTGAATTTATTAAAAAAGGACGCCTCGTATAGACCTGTACGGGTAGTCTATAGGGGCGGCAAGATTTCTTTTTTTTTTTTAATTTGAATTTTGAAAATATTTTATTTTAATTACTAATATACCCCTGAAAGTCCCCAGTATAGGCCTTAAACAGGGGAACAAAGGTAATTTAAAAAAATAGACGACGCGTATAGGACTATACGACCAATACATATTGGGCGGCAACTGTTTCACTTTTTCTTTTTTAATTATTAAAAAAATGTTTATTAAATGACCATTTTGCCCCTGTAAAGCCCCCAGTATAGACCTTAGTCAGGGGTAAAATGGTAATTAACCATTCCAGAAATATCTTTTTGGATTGGTTAAATACCATTTTACCCATGAATAATGCCTATACTGGGGGCTTTACAGGGGCAAAATGGTCATTTAATAAAAAGTAGAGACGACGCGTATAGGTCTATACGAGGCGTCTATGCCTCGTATAAGGGGGAGGGGGGCCTAGACGACCCTGTTTATCACCCCAAACAAAAAAACACACACAGATACGGAGCACACACCCGTATACGCCTTAGATTAGTATTTGGACCGTATTTTCGAAGATTTGAAGCATCACTGGTACGTATTTCATCCCGTAGTGTAGTATTTTTGCCTCGTTTTGCCTTTAGACCGTATGTTTGCCCTGAAATTTCGTTTTTGTTGGGTTTGGGGGTTTGAATCTGAGGTTGAAGATGAAGCCGTAGAACAGGACGCCCAGTATACCTCTATACGAGGCAGATACGAGGCTCTGAATTTTTTTTTTTTGTTATTAATGTTATTATTATTGTTATTATTATTTTTATTATTATTATTATTATTATTATTATTAGTGTTATTATTAATATTTTTCTTCTTATTATTATTATTATCATTAATGTTATTATTATTATCATTTATTATTATTGTTATTATTTATTATTATTATTAATAATATTATTTTTATTTATTAATTATTATTATTATTATTATTATTAATATTCTTTATTATTATTATTATTATTATTGTTGTTATTATTATTATTATTATTATTATTATTATTGTTATTGTTATTATTATTTATTTCTATTATTGTTAATATTATTATTATTATCATTATTATTATTATTATTATTATTATTATTTATTAATTAATATTATTATTAATACTATTATTATTTATTAATTATTATTATTATTATTAATATTATTATTATTATTGTTATTATTATTATTATTTATTTATTTATTATTGTTTTTATACGTATACGGTATTTATTTGCAGATTGATTATGGAGGACGATCCGATTCAGGGCGATGACATTCAGGTAGAGCTTGATGGGGCACCGCCGGGGGGTAAGCCGGTTCAGCGGCGTCCACGACGGAGACGGCTACCGCCTCTAGATACGCTGCAGGGTCACCCGTATCTAGAGTTTCCCGACGGCACCGATGCCGCCCGTCATTACCAGAAGCTTAGGAGGATGCACATTGGATCGCATGCAGCGATCGACTGGGATGCGATAGATGCGATTGGTGAGACGGCTAGAGTGCGTCGGTTTATACCTGTCGATTCGCCGTGGCATCGTCTTTTTGATTTGGCGCACACGCCGAGCTACAGGGAGCTGCTGGTCGAGTTCCTTTCGTCATTCACATTTCACCCTCCTGGGGTCCCAGTGCCGCTTCCGCACCCAGATGCTCCCCCTCCGCCTGAGGTTTCTTTCAGGCTCGCTGGCGTTTTGCGTTCGATGACGCTAGCAGAGTTTGCGGTGCATTGTGGTTTATACATGCAGGGGGAGATCGAGACTGAGGTTTACACAGCGGGGCTAGTGGTGGTTGACAAACCCACTCTTTTAGGGTTTTGGCAGGTGATTGCGGGGGCAAATCATTGGGAGCACGACAAGTCGAAGGGGAGGGTGTCGTTTATTAGTGACCCACTGTATAGGTACGTACCTTTATTACGGCAATTATTGTGATTACATGTATTGTTTATTAATCTCTGTTTCTGTATTTCGCTAACACTATCTGCAGGTATATGCACCATATGCTCGCTACTTCTATTACAGCGCGCGGCTACAGACGTGAGTGGTGTACGTCCACAGATCTTTTTTTCTTTTATTTTTTGTTGTACAGGAGGCCGTGCGCACTAGCACACGGTCTAGCCCAGTACTACGCCTCTGTCCATCACCGGCAGGAGTGCAGATTTTTGTATGGCGTGGCGTACGTGACCGTCATTGCCCGTTCATTGGGCCTTGTACTGCACCAGGACCCACATCTACGGACGCCGCCAGTCATGCCGACGCGGATAGGTCTTCAGTCGCTGTGGGGGATGAAGCTGCTCAAGAGGTTCCCCGTTGGCCCGCCGTTTAAAAACCACAACGGGGGCATATGGAGAAAGGAGCCCCTACCAGAGCAGTTCAAGCCCGTCTATCCTCCGCCAGATCCTGCTGATGCAGTGCCCGTGGAGGACCCTCCGGTGGATGTAGACGGTGCAGCGGTGCCACAGCCACCGCCACCTCCCGGGGCGCCTCAGTTTCCACGTTACGTTATTCCAGGTCATGCCCCAGGAGCTGCGCTACATCCGGATGTACGAGCTAAGCTTGACAGGCTCAACGATTTTGTAGGTTGGCTGGTACGGGCCGAGCAGGATAGGCGAGAGAGAGAGGGATTACCCCCGATACCGCTTCCACCGGCTCGAGCACCGCATCAGCAGCAGCAGCCGCAGCAGCCAGATTCGGATTTGGATTTGGATGCATAGACCTGTTGTTGTTTTTATTTTTATTATGGATGTACAAACTTATCTTATATATTTTTGTTATGGATGTACAAAGTTATCTTATATATGTCATATTTATGTTTGTTTCCAGTTATTCGGTTACTTAATTATTGTTGTCTTAAATTGAGATAATACGGAAACAAAATATGTTTTGAATATAATACGGAAACAATATATCCCCTGAATATAATACGGAAACAATATTTGAACGAGATAAAATTTTAATCGCAAAAATAATATTTAAAAAAGTAAAATGTTAAAAACATTATAATATTTAATCGATATAATATATTTAAAGAGCCGATTTTTAAAATAGTTGATTAAACCAGTTAAATGACATCGTGACAGTGGGTGAACTAGTATTTCGACCTGGAAACGTCTCCCGAGTAAATTACTAGCTTATGATGGAGAGTGTTACTTCTCAGGCTTTCTCATGACCAAATAGTTTGTTCAAGTAGGAGCCACTAGGGATAGGGAACGAGTCACTACCGACTGATGAGTTGGAGCTTAGTGGGAGCTTCAACGAACCTTCATGATATATAATAAGAAGGTGGTGCCCACTAGGGATGGAGCATAGAGTTTGTGTTGCCATATTATGGAAGAATGGTGGAGTGTAGTTGATTGTCTCTTGTAAGCCTCCAAGTGAGAGTTTGTTAGGTGTCTGTTCATTCACTTTTTCCATTTGTTGTGTGTGTGCGCTGGTTTAAACCTAATAGACATCTCATGTGCAAAGATTCCAAAGTATTATTTTATTATTTCTTGTTCCACATTTTATAAGATTGCATTGAACATTTGCGTTTTACATTTTTTATTCTAATATTCAGCAAACTGTACCAAAGCAGCATCTGGCTATAAAACCTCATGCTTTCACATTCTCTCTCCCCAAACGCAAGAGAAACGGAGGAAGAACATAGATTAATTTCGGCTTCATATAAAAGGAGTGATAACAAATTGGTGAAATATAGGCAAAGGATCGATCTGTTGCTAAATGGCATTCTCTAATAGGTTACTGACTTTTACTTATATTCTTATTTTTCATTTTATGCTTACTGATTTCCTGTTAACTGTAATAGTAGCCTAATGATACATGCATAATTGTTTCAGAGTCGTATGTAATATTTCATCCAAATGGGCTCCATGGGATATGTCTACTAACCTAAACCCAACATCAGTTGAATCCTTTGTACCTGGGAAGTTTATGGTACGATATCAAACTCCATCCAATGGTTCTCTTCTTTCTACCACACAGAGCAGCGATCTCAAGTCAAAATTCATGCAAGTGTATGATTCTATAAAATCTGACCTACTTCATGATCCTTTGTTTGAGTTCGATGACGATTCTCGTCAGTGGATTGATCGGGTAAGCTTAAGAGTTCAGTTCATGAACATACAATTCTCTCAATTGTTTGATTTATTTATGCATCTATGCATTTATTTATGTTTGTTTGTTTATATTAGAAACACCACCACGGCACCACCAACTAAAAAATAAAAGGCTAGCCAGGCACAAAAAGGACTTACATGACAAGAAGTTGGTTTTTCAACCACTTGGTCTAATAAACTTTAGACTTACGATTCCTACTAGACGTCTAGACATCCATAAGTTAAACAATAGCAACAATTGAAAATAAAATTGGCTCACCATTTTGATAATATTTTGAGAAATTTACGAAAATAGCCAGGAATAATTTTGACTTACAAAAATGGCCACCTTATGCGCCGGTGGAGCAGAGCATCACTGATTACGAGAGAGCTTATGCGTCTGCAGGTCTCATTCATGCGTCCGCCAATGTAGAAGTGACACGTGTCTCAATGACATCATGCGTCTGTGACTTATCTCATGCGTCCGTGACTCATCCGATGCGTCCGTGACTCATAAAATTTACTTTTAGGAGATTTGAGGCATCCCACTCGTCCGTGACTCATCCCATCATCCCATTCGTCCGTTTGAGGCATCCCATGCGTCCATGACTCATCCCATCATCCCATGCGTCTGTGACTCATCCCATGCGTTGCCGACTCATCCCATGCATCCGTGACTCATCCGGTGGCGGAACCACAGGGGGGCAGTGGCGGACCCAGGAATTTTTCCATGGGGGTGCGGAACATTTTTAAAAATTTTAGGCCCCTAGGTATATAAGTAAAAAAATCGGTTCGTATCGGGTCGGGTCATGTAAAACAAACGAACATCAAACTAAATTTATATAATCATAAAAAACATGTCAAACCTTGTTACAAACATAATTAAAACGTCGACGCCCTACGGGTTTTCATTTTTTGTAATCTATCCAAAACATCATCTAAAACTAATTTCTTAAGCAATTATTTCCCTATATAACATACGTTCATCGCTCCATAACATAATATTTCAATTTTAATTTTCAACTATTCAAGCTCTAGAAATCATAACGTAAGTTGTAATCACCCTAAAAATATATAAACAACATCACCCTAAAAATCATCTAAACAACAATAAACAACGTTAAAACACACAAAATTTCAAACCTATTTAACAACTTTATTACCCTTTTTCTCCTATAATATCAACTAAAATCATCAAAATAACAAAGAAACTTACCCGTGTTTGGATTCCGGTTAGATTTGGTGTCGAACGACGGTGGTATGGTGGCTGATTACGGTGGTTGCCGGCTGCTGGACTGTTGTCGCTGGGTGATGTTGTTCGTTGGCAGTGCAGGGACGCAAGAGAGAGAAAGAGAGAGCGGGAGAGAATTTCTAAAGATTTTGGGCTTTAATTATTTTATTATAGTTTGAAATATTGTTGGGTTTGGTTAATAGGCTAAGACTTAGTGGGCTAGCCAATTAGGAATTATAAGTGGGTAAAGATATGGGTATTTGGGTTTAGTTAGTTAGGTATTAAAAGTTATATAATTTAGGTAGTATTTTTTTTTTAAATAAGAGTTTACTAAAAAAAATTAAATATAAATTGATAACACTTTTTACCTAAGGGGTGCGGTCGAAAAATTCCAAGGGGTGCGGACGGGATTTTCGACGGAACTTAGCACTAAATTTTTTTTTCCCCGGGGGTGCGCCCGCCCACCTTGGGCTAGGCTTGGGTCCGCCAATGCAGGGGGGTCAGGAGGGTCCGTTGACCCCCCGGCCACCATCCGATCGATGAAATTTCATACCAAGCCAAGATCTAACCATGATGTTTATTGATACTTTGACCCCTCAAATATAGCTCTAGTTGAAAGAAAATCAGAAGAGATGAAGTTAACGTGAGTACTTTTGCAATATTTCCTTCTCCGGTGATGTGTGACGGAAGTTAGCAGGCAGGGCCGCAGGGGTGCTATTATTAGGTTGAGATGATGACGGTGAGACATAATTGTACGCATGGGCTTTTTTTAAGTCAGTGGCCCAATTCAAAACCCAATAAGTCATGTTTGGGCTTGATAGTTAAAACAATGTAAACTTAAATTTTCGTTTGATTTAGTATTAGAAATATATAAATTCTTTTGTTTTTTTTTATCTTTTTAATATTTTTAATCACTTAATTATCGTTTCTATTTACTATATACTGTATAATTTAAGTTAATAATGTAGATATATTTTTTTATAATAAATATTTATTAAAAAACACAAATAAAAAGTAAATTTGTCTGGTTACCGTTAGCAACTTAAAGTCGTTATAGGGGTCATAGTATATCATTCAAAATAAGTAAATAAGATTTTGTTTATATAAAAGTTACATTGTGACCCCCCAGTCATAAAGGTCTGGTTCCGCCACTGGACTCATTCCATGCGTTCGTGACTCATCCCATGCCTCCGTGACTCATCCCATGCATCCCATTTTCGTACTTACTGCTTCATCCATACACACATCCATTTAAAGAATTAAGGACGCATAAGAAGGGTGATGCCATGTTTAACGATGCATGAGCTGGCTATTTTTGTAAGTCAACTTTATTCTTGGCTATTTTTCGTAAATTCCTCTAAAAATTTTACTTAAAAACATATCATTCATTGGCTTCCCACTAACTACAAAATATAATTGCTACAATAATCTCTTTTCTTTGATTTGGATATTCGAAGGGCGTCCAACTACGAATAATTTTTTATCGGAGTTTCGAGAATATGCTATGTGATCATTAACCAACGGCTAATAGCCATCCAAACATAATCTATAGCAAGACTTTTCCAAAAGCGTGATCTCCAATCTCAACCTGAGAATCGCATATAATAAGACAAAATGTATGGAATGTCAATCCTTCACCAAGCATAAATATTAACCTTGAATTAAGGAGATAAAGATATTGAGTTAGGGAAACGATCTGAAATCAAATATCTTTTATCCAGTTCCAAATTATAAATTCTAGGATAACGAATAGAAAGTGGCCCTGACACACCCCTCATGTCTCATTATTAGTGTGTTCTTATTTTATATCAACTATGGAAAGAAAAATGGTATATTCTCACGAACATCTCCTATTTAACTACGTCAAAACCTAATTGTTTTCTCCCGGTCTTTTTAGGAGGGTATTGAATTCCTGACGGTAGTTTACGATTGATTGATTTGTAGAACCGAGAAACAAGGGTTTTGTATATAAACTAACTAGGTTAGAACCCCGTGTATTACATGAGTTGAATAAATATAATTTTATATACCAAATAACAAAACAAAATATGTTTAAAAATCTCGTTTATTACATGAGTTAAATAAATGTAATTTTATATATTAAATAATATAAAAAGTTGTATTTTTAAGAACCTCGTGTATTGTACGGGCTGAATAAATTTAATTTTATATATTAAATAATGAAAAAGTTAATTGTAAGTTTTAACTTATGTATATATTAATAAATAGTAATAATTATCTTTGATATATTAGCATCTCAAATTGTGCAAATTTATTTTTTTCTTCAAATTTCAAAGAAATTGACATTTTTTTGATTATGAGTAGTCTTAAGCATTTTTTTATCTTATTTATCATATTTTCCTTACGTGCGATATTTTTTTATTTAACCCGTGTAACACACGGGATCCATAACCTAGTAAATGTATAATTGAATATTTATCTTAATAAGACTTAAGAAAAATAATCAATCTTTTTCAAAAACTAACATCTCTGACAAGGCCGGTTTGGGCCTGTGCGAGAGGTGCCAACGCACAGGGCCCAAAACATCTAATAGCCCAAAGTTGTTTAAAAACAAGTATTATATATTTTATATATAAACTTTTTGTAGTATTAAGTATGCAAACTCAACTTTAGCTTAGTGGAGGATGCGGAAATTGCCTGAGAGCTGGCAGTTCAAGGTTCGAATCCCATTGTGGTTGTTTTGTGGCTTCTTCATATTCTGTTTTTGTTTGGGGCATTTGGCCTCAATGGGCTAATTTCAGCTTGATGTCATATTGGCTTCTCTACTTACACCAATTAAGCTTATTTTTTAGTTTTAATTCTGATTTTAATATCTGAATGACATCCCCACTCACACCAATTGTAACTTTTGTAAACTTATTTTTTAGTTTTTTAACATCTGAATGGCTTCTCCACTCACACCAATTGTAACTTTTGTAAGCTTATTTTTTAGTTTTAATTCTGATTTTAACATCTGAATTTTTGTGTTCATAAATTTGAAAGTTCTTTCATTTTTTTCTTCTCATTTAACCATTTACATAACAAACTTTAAATGTTTTCTTGTTTAAATTTTTAGGGTTTTTTTATTTCTCATTTAACTATTTACAATATAAACTTAGAAGAACTCAATATTTAGTTCTATAAATTTTATTTGTATGAAAAAGGTTCGTATTTTCAAACTAATTTGGATATGTTCACACATATTACACTTCTTTTTGCTACACTACTTTTGTTTTTTTATTTTTCTTTAACAAATATCGTCGTATATATCATTGATGAGTTTATATTATAGGAAGGGGCCCAATTTTTTTGTCTCGCACGAGGCCCAAAAGCTTTTTATCATTTTCGGGGACGGCCCTGATCTCTCTGATAACTGTACATGACCGCACTATTTAGATAACAAGAAAATTGAAAGTGTTTACATGATAAATATTTTAAAATGCTATATTATCTTCTATACAAATTTTGTTTAAATTTATATTAAATTTAATTTTATAATTATCTTTTAATTGATATTAATTAATTATAAAAAATAGATGGCTTCATTGAATGACAAGTGTCTTATTATTGGTTTATTTTATTATATAGTATAGATAGCGAATATTGATTCGGTTTACGATTAATCATTACACATTTATTTAAATTTTTTGTATAAACTAATTATTCCATATATAAATAAGTAACTTTTTCATGCATAAACACTTGTAACTTGTGCTTTGGAGATTTAAAAAAAAAACTTGATTTTTTAGTTTTAAACCAAAGGTTTTTATCTTTTGCAATTTTAACCCTACAAAATTTGTTGTTTTTTAACTTTAACTCAAAACTTTTCATTATTTGCAATTTAACTTCACAATTTTTGTCAATTATACTTTTCGTCTTTTGTTTAACGTTTTTACGTTTCGTTAGGTATAGTTCTAAATTTTTCGAGTTAATACGACGCAACGTACTAGTGTGGTTGAACTTTTTTTATGTTTTGTTTCAAATTTCGCAAGTTAACACGGCGCAACGTGCATGTGTGGTTCAACGTTTTTACCCCTATTTTTTCATGTTTGACAGGTTCTCGCAACACGCAGATCCTAGGTCGAGTCAGTGTTTGTGGTCGATCACGGTTGTGTGACATTAGTACTAGTTGACATCGTTTTACGCCCCGCCGCAACGCGGGGTGTGCTTTGGAGGTTTTCCAAAGAAAAAATGGTTATGCATATGGTTGTCGTAACCTTGCTTTAGGGGTTTTCCAAAAAAAAAAATTGACTTTTTTTACTTTTCACCCAAAAGTATTTCATAAATTACTTTTAACTCAAAACTATTTGTTTTTTTTTACTTTTAACCCAAAACTTTTTATCTTTTACAATCTATCCTCACAACTTCTTTTATTTTCAACTTTG
This sequence comes from Helianthus tuberosus, assembly GCA_030545235.1. Lineage (NCBI taxonomy): Eukaryota > Viridiplantae > Streptophyta > Magnoliopsida > Asterales > Asteraceae > Helianthus > Helianthus tuberosus. Next base: position 71,625,931 of record CM060369.1, on the reverse strand, counting down.
ATCCTTTGTTCTTTTCATTTTCCACAAATTTTCCGTTTTATGCTTGGTTCTAAATTTTGTGACTTAACACATCGCAACGTGCGTCTTTGGTTTAACGTTTTTACGTTTCGTTCTAAATTTTCGAGTTAACACGACGCAACGTGCGTGTATGGGTGAACGTTTTTACATCGTCTATTTTTTTCCGGTTTGACAGGCTTTACATAACGTGCGGGTCCTAGGTCGACTTAGTTATAACTAAAGAATCGCCGCCGCATCGCAGCGGGTCTTAGTTCTAGTTTACTTAAATAATTAAATAAATATAACAATAAAATTTTAAAAAAACTTTAAAAGTAATTAAATCAAATAAACTGAAACAAAAAATCATTAACATACAAATTATTACTAAATACATTATATTCGAACAACTTAAAAAGGGCAATTTACATATGATAAAAAAGAAAGTGAATGAACAGTGATATTTATTATTAAATTAAAATTAGAATTAGAATTATTTATAACATCATTAAGAGATGAGCAAATGGTATCGGGTATAGGTACCGGTCTCAAATTTACCAAACCGGTGTATTTTCGGTACCGGTTTTGCACAGGTCTTCACCAGTTTTTACCCTCAAATACCGGTGTCGTACCAGTACCGACCGGTACCGAACCGTACCATACTAGGTATATTCGGTACCGGTACCCACTTTTGGGGATTTCGGTAATTAAAATTAAAACATGCAAATGAACCACTACAAGAAACTAAAGCAATAGAGACGACAACTGTCGTCACTATTGATGGCCCACCGGTGCGAACAACACCTGCCATCTTCATTCCGCATTCATCTGCCACACTCACAAGAAAAAAAACCACAGATTAACAGTCTTAAAATCTTAAAAATCACAAAAAGATTCAAAAATCTCAAACAAAAATATTTCAAATGACCGAATTAAACTGTTGTGTCTCCTTGCAATATATTACATACTAGGTTTTAGATCCATGTATTACACAAGTTTATAGATAGAGATTTTATAACTTAATAATATATACGTAGAAATCTTTTTAGCAATTTGCTCATATATACGACCAAGATAAATGTCATATTCACTTTTTTCGTTCAGGTATCGTAAATATATGGTAGTCATACCATATTTAACCATAACTAAAACCGTTTCACATAATAATTAACTATGGGATTTTATTTGTCTTTCCCAATTATTTTGCATGTTTCTAAATTTTTAGCTCACAAAACACTTCTTGAAAATATGTCTATTATTTTTTAATAAATCATCCATTATAAAACAATTATACTCTCATTTTACTCTCCAATCTATTGCGTAGTTGCTAAGCCACTATCCATCCACGTTCACTTTATGTTACTACTTTATATACATTGCTTGGCTTTTTTGATAATATTTCTGTTATATATAACTTTTACATATTATTGTAAGCTTTTTTATAAGTATATTTTAATATTCTCAAATATACAAACCATAATATCAAAGTGATTTTTTTTTTATTAAATCATACTGACCATTTACTAATATCTAGATGAAGCCACGAGAATTAAAGTTCCATGCTTGCTACCTCAGTTACCCCTCAAGTTATATGTATGAAAATAATTCAGTTATCTAAATTTATGCATGTATTATTAAATTATATAATTTTTATCCTCAAACCCATGTAATATACATGTTTATAACCTAGTCCTCAAAACCGCGCAATTCACAACAAAATTTGGAATAAAACTTATCTTGAATATGGATTAAAATAAACATATTGCAATATTGTACTCATCATTTTGTAAAACACAATATTTTAAAGTCACAAGAGCAAAACAAAATATGTTAAAATTTAATAAAAATAACAAAAAGAAAAATAAAAACACAAAGCCACCACGTGTATATAATTGTTGTTTCATGAGTTTTTAATTTAAAGTTATAAGAGAAAAATAAAATATGTTAAAACTTAAATATAATAACAAAATAACAAAAAAATGAAATAAAAACACAAAGCCACCACGTGTATATAATTGTTGTTTCATGAGCTTTTAATTTAAAAATTACGAAATACCAAAAAAAAGTTAAAATATTGAATAAAAGTTAAAATAAATAAACAATTATTGTGGTTTTACGATAAATGTTAGGATTTACTATAAAAGAATGCAGGGATACTAAATCTGCTGAGACATCTTGAAAAAAAAACGCGACTATTTTTTTTTTCATAAATTAAAGTGAAAATAAAAGATAAACCAAATTTTAATTATAAAAACCAAACCAAAACAAGATTTTAAATCACGTAAGTATAAGATGAACGAAATTTTAAATACCAAAACTGAAAAAAAAAACTAGGCCAATGATTACTTATCAAGTATAAGGTACTGTCATGTGACATTAATTGAACTTCTATAATAGAATTTAGATTTATATTATTAGGGTTAGGGGGGGCGCCCTCGGTGACCCCAATCGGGGACCAGCTTTGCCGAGCGGGGGAGTGCCGCCATCCAGGCGGGGAGCCAAATCGGGGGGCCAAATCAGGGAGGAGGCACCGAAGAGGGGAGGAGAGAGAAGGTGGGGCCACCATTCAATCAACCAATGAAAACTTTTTTTTTTTTAATAAAAAAACAAGTCACCTAAGAGGGGAGTGCAGCCATCAAATTGGGGTGTGAGGAGAGTTTAAGAGGGGAGTTGACGTGGCATAACCTGATTGGGTGTGCGTAAGAGAGTCAGGTTATGCCACGTCAACTCCCATCTTAAACTCCCCTCACACCCCAATTTGATGGCGGCACTACCCTCTTAGGTGACTTGTTTTTTTATTAAAAAAAAAAAGGAAAATAATTGATTGGTTGAAAATGAGGGTGGCCCCACCATCTCCTCTCTCCTTCTTCGGTGAAACCTCACCGGTCCCCCTCCCCGCACCCCCTCCCCGCACCGATGGCGCCGGTGTTCCCGAGCGGTGAATGGGGTCACCGATACCCCTCCCCGCTAGTGCCCCGTACACCCTAAATGGTTTATTAACTAGGCCAATAATTACTTAATTTTAATCCCTTCTCAAGTTAAACTAGAGGGGGTGGTGGCGTTAAAAATGGAGTAATAGTTGAAAGGGATAAAAACGCAAAGTTTGAAAATTGATGACGGTAATAGTGAAGGAGTAAAAACACAAAGTTTAACATTGAGAGGGTGATAGCGTTAAAAATGGAGTAACAGTGCAACGGATAGAAACGCAAAGTTTATAAGTTGAGAGGTGGTGTCGGAATTAAAACTTGAGGGTTAAAAAGGTAAATTTCGAGGGTTAAGAAGGTGTAAAATGAAGTAATAATGCATGGGTTAAAAATGCAAATTTTAAATGTTGTCAAAAATCGTAAAATGAAACAATAGTCTATGATTAAAATTGCAATTTTAAAAAAATGGAAGTATTTTAAGAGGGTTAGGTGGTGAATATTATCAACTTTCTATTTTAAGAGATATAACAATTATACAACTTCCTTATTTTTTTTACCTGTGAATTTGCCATGAATTTTGAATTACTCCACAAACCTAATTTACATAATTTTAATCATATCAGCATTGTTATTAAAATCAAACATTATTTAATAGCTTAAAAAGAACATATAATAGCATACTTCACCTAAATCAAAGTTAAAGAACACTGTCGATACTCAAAGAAACATGACCAAGTGAGCATAAATCTTCAAGGCACATAAAAACAACAGGAAAATAATTATGAATTGGGGTCCGAAATAATTCCAGCTAAAAATACTCAATTAGTATAGCCAATTCGGTAATATACAGCCCTAGATCTAGTAAGATGTCCCCGTTCACCTTACCCTGATTACCGAAACCCAATTCAACTTACTGAGGAACTTGTTGTTCTGGAATCCTGCTGGTATCGTCGGATTCGCACTGGAATTTGGAACCCTAGCCACCACGGTGGTGGAGTCACAGTGGTGACCATGCAGAGTCACGTATCCCTTCAATAACCCCTTGGAAGCGCCCCTTGCGATTCAAGCTCACTTATAATACTTTGCACAACCTAACAATAAAGAAAACCCAAAAAATCAACTCCTTTAGCCCTAAAACCATCCAAAAAAAAAAACACAACATTACCTTCTGAAAGCCCTAAAACCATCCAAAAAAAAAAAAACACACACAACAATACCTTCTGAAAATAATGTGATTGAGTTGAATCATAAATCGACCACATTTAATCAAAATTCTACAAGATCGATCTCAATTTGAATCAAACACATATCATAATTACACATAAAACGATAGCAAAAACCTAAAAAATAAGCAAACTTATACGTACTTTTGGACCTCTGAGAGAAGATAATATGAAGTACTAAAGTTGTTCACCTAATTTAGGCTTTAAGAGGTCTACCGTTATTGGCTGCGTTATTTCTTGCACCCCACCAGGAAATGCTAAGTTTCACTTGCAAAGTTCATGGTCATTTTTAACCTGTTACAATTGTGAAGCTCTTACCATAAACCACATATAAGAACAAATTCAAGAAAATAACCCAAAAGCACTAATCTAAATGGGAAGCTCACACTACTTAAAACTATTCATTACCATCGCAACTGATCAACGAAAACCAATTAGGAACCAAGAACCTGATGGGGGCGAAACCAGTATCTTATTCTTTAACTTTCAATAGAATTGTTAACTAGTACCAACACAAAGTACTCCTTATCTGATAATTTATTGCCATTCCATATAAAGTAAACATAATAAGATTAATTCACTAGTGCAGCCAAATAGTATTCTTTACCTCCTATGCAGGAAATCTAATAAGCTTACACCACTAATTTAGTAACTTAATTGTTCCAATTTAATTGTTCAATCAAAATCTTAACACATTTAACATGTAATTAGCAGATTATTCAACATAAACGAAGCATGTAATAGGCAACCAAAATAAGTAGAACAAAAAGATATAAACAATCAACAAAATAATAGAAAACAAAATTACCACAAAAAAGAGGAAGACGAAACCAACCTGGTGCAGCGGCAGCTGTGGAGCGGCGAGGAGGTGAGTGACTGTAGGTTCTAGTGGTGGCGGGTTGTATCTGGAGGGTGGCGACGGCGGGTAGACTGCATGTTGTTCTAGTGGAGGCGGCATCATGGGGTTTAGGAGAAGTAGGTGGAACGATTTGGGTGGGGGTATGGGAGAATTGTTGCCCGGCTAGGGTTTTAATCACCTTTATGGGACGATAAAAGCTGGCCCGTTAGATTGCTTTCAGATCAATGGTTAGGGACTCATTCTAAAAAGTTGGACACCTATAGGCCCTTTAGCAATGACATTTCCGAAGTCGCCGCTAAAGGTGTCGCCAGTATTCATCATGTTTCTTCTGGTGAACATATAAAAACTAATCTTCATCATCGGTATCATTGGGATCTTCGATACAATCTGACCAAAGATTGTATACTAGTCTTTATCATCAGGACCGAGTAAACGTCTTACGTCTTCCCTTTGTTGGAGAAAACTAAACCGACCCTCTAAGGCGTTAACAATTCGTACAAATAATTCGCGCCTCATATGGAAACGACACCGAAACACATCCGAGGGATATACTTGATTATTAGAAAAATAACCGTCTACCAAACGATTATGAGCAACTTCACAGTCCCTTTCAAGTTTCTTTGCTCTTGTACGCGGTTGTGAACTTTGTGCTTGTTGACTTAAAGCTTGTGTATATCCTACTTAAGAGATTCAGTAATGATTGCATCCTCAATATCGGAATCGGATGACTCGGGAAGAAAATTCATGAAAAAGGGTTATATAAATAATTTAGAGATAGAGATGGTTTGAGAGAGATGGAAGAAATGTACGGGTGTGTGGAAAATGAGATAGGGTATTGTGTATATATATATGTTTTTAGATTTTATTTATTTTTTATTTTTAAAGCAAATGGCCATGTACACCGTTAATCATGAGACCTACCAGAGCACTCTCCTTTTCACGCCATTACCACATCTACACCACCCGCCCTCACGCCCTATTCACACCGCTTGCGGTGGTGTGTCACGTCGGACCAGCCAGCCGCCACTCCATGTGGCTGGGGTGTTTGTCCATAGTGACCAGCCTTACAAGTGTATACACACACACCAGGGAAAGGGTGCCAATGAAGCGACCCAACCGTTCGGGGATATTCACTCTAACTGCCTAAACTTAGGGTTAGGGATAATAATACAACTAATATTATGTATTGTAAATACTAATAAATATGATCTAAATTAACTGACACTGAGTTAAATGAATCAGTGGACGTATGTGGTGAAACTTAGGATGCGTTTTTTTTAACGACAACAATATATTAATATAGCGGCCAGCTAGAAGCTGAGAAATACAAGAGAGTTCAACAAAATTAAATGAACATAGAAATATCAAAATATATCCAACTATTCCGGTCGAAAAAGCCTCCCCTTGTTCTATTTTTGACGCACATAAACGTTTCCTCCTTGATGGCTTACACAATTCGTGAAACTGAAGTCATCGTGTCGTTGAACTCTTTGTTGTTACGAGCTAACCACAGCCGCCAGATGCAGCCAAGACTTACCGGTTGAACTACTTTACGCCACCTCTTGGATCCCACTTGAGCTTGCCCGAACTCAAGAATCTCAGCTACTGAATTGGCATCGACATTAACTAGAATCTTCATCCACCTGAAGATGCTCTACCACACATATTTCACCCATAAGCATTTCACAAAAATGTGCTCGACGGTTTCTTCCTACAGCCCGCACCTGCTGCATATAGGGTCCGGAATGGGAATCCCTTTTTTTGTAAGCAATTCTTGGTTGCCACCTTTCTCAAAAACTATAGCAATAACCTACTCAAATTAAAGAGAATGAAATGTTCGCTAATACGATGTAATTTATTATTAAAATACTATTGTATGAAAAAGTTATAGCGGTATGAAAAAGTTATAGCGGTTTGAAAATCGTGGGAAATTGGGTTTATGAGTCACCAATATTAGATCTTCCGATTTTGCTCTTTCTCCCCTTTTTTCCTTGTTTTGTGTCATTTGAATTCTACATTTGAGGAGCACTTAATCTCAACAATTAGATTGCTTGATTAAAGACCAAATTTTATCCTACAATTCGTATGAATTGACTCTAGACTCTATTGTAGATGATCCTTTGCCTACTTTTACAATATTGCATGTTTTTGCAGATGCAAATAAATTCTAAACAAATCTACACCTATCATGATTCTCGCTCTTAAAACAACTGCCATGTTGTTAGCTATGTTGGCCCCAATGAATCTTTGATCTCTAGACAATCGAATAACTTGAATATATAAACTGAGAGTTTGAATACAATACAATGGAATAGGATTTTACAAATGAAAAATCTAAAGCCTATTTATAGTTTCTAATGGGTACGAGTGAATAGACGCGTCCTTTCAGGAACGGGTGTGTCTCTAGATTGTGTGGATGAGAATGAATCTTGAAGAGGTGTGTCGCGTCTCCTCCTTGTTTCCTTGTGGCCGAAACCGAATGGGTGCCTCCCAATGGATTTCGCCACCCTTGGGGTGGTAGTTATCAACTTCTAAAATGTCACATTCAGTCCCTATACTTTGTAACCGCCAATCTTTACACTAATTGCCATATAACCCATGTACTTTAAGGATGTGTAGAGATTAGGGATTTCAGGCTACTCCTAGAAAATTGACTATATAATATATCATAGACGGATGAGCTATGGATGTTGGCTACTTCTAGAAAATTGACTATATAATATATCATAGACGGAGGAGCTATAGAATCCACAAAAATGCAAGAAATTAAAAAAATGTTTAAATATCCATCAGCAATAAAAAATGAACAAAATATCCTATCATCTTAAGCAAGAAGTGTTTGTCATATCCATGTTTAACTTTGTGGTTTCCCTTCTTTTTTTTCTGTGCAGATGTTGGACTACAATGTACTTGGAGGTATACTGAATTTCTCCATTTCTGTGCAAAAATTTTTGTTTTTCTAAAGATAATGCGTAATAACTGATCGTATTATTTTTTAATACAACATGATGTATGCAGGAAAGATGGTCCGAGGCCTTTCTGTCGTTGAGAGCTATAAGTTGCTTAATAGAGAAAAACTTACAGATGATGAAGTTTTTCTTGCTTGTGTCCTTGGTTGGTGCATTGAATGGGTAAAATGATATGAATACTCAAATCAGTTTGTTCTGTATGAAAGAAAACCTCTATTCAGATAACATAATCCTACTCCTGTTGTAGCTTCAAGCATATTTACTTGTACATGATGACATTATGGATGACTCACATACACGAAGAGGCCATTCCAGTTGGTTTAGACTACCTGAGGTGTGACTATATTTATATATTATATATCATGGGTAGTCGATACAATTAACTGAATTCTGTGTCTGAAAATTTAATTTTAGGTTGGTATGGTTGCTGTGAATGATGCTGATATTCTCCGTAATCATATACCCATAATTCTGAAGAAACATTTCAAGGGAAAGGCTTATTATGTAAACCTGCTGGAACTCTTCAATGAGGTTTGTTTCTTTGCATTTTTTAGTTGAAACAAAGATTTCACTTATTCCTCCTTATTAACGACTATTAATCCCATTCTTTGAGAAGGTGGACTTTCAAACACTCTCTGGACAGATGATTGATTCTATCACTAAAGCTACTGGAGAGAAAAACCTCTCAAAATATTCTCTGTCTGCGTATGTGGGAATCATAATTGTTGGCTTCATACACTCCAGTAAATCTATTCAATATCTTTTTTGCATCTTCTGAGGCACTTACTGTCATGCTGTTTTGCAGTTGCCGCCGGATTTTTCAGTACAAAGCTGCTTATTACACAGTTTACCTCCCAGTGAGTAGATCTATCTGCTATGTTGCATCTTAAGTTCTCTTGAAATAACTATGGATGATAAAATATGTTATTTATTACACCATTGTGTATTAATCTTTGCTTCAAGGTTGCCTGTGCCCTCCTTATGCTGGGAGCGAATTTGGATGATCACGATCAATTGAAATATATCCTTATTGAAATCGGTATCTATACTCAAGTGCAGGTGAAATGATTATCTCTTGCAACTATTAATAAATCAGTTTGGTTTTCCTTGAATTTTCTGAATTTGAACAAGTGTAGTTTATGACTTTTACATACAAATCTCTGAATTAATTGTAGGATGATTATCTTGACGCTTTTGGTGATCCTAACGTGGTTGGGAAGGTTAGTGCAAAATTAACACCAAACCTGGTCATACCTCGATATGGAATCACAACTTATGTTTCTGTATGTCCTATTATAACAGGCTGGATTAGATATTGAAAACTCCAAGTGTTCATGGTTATTTGTGAAAGCCCTCGAACTTGCCAATGAGGAACAAAAGAAGATTCTATACGTAAGCAAGAACCACAACTTGTATTTGTTTTCTGTTTCCCCATTTTGATAATACAGATGCTAGCTTACCCTTATAACTTACAGGAAAACTATGGGATAAAGGATCCAGCCAGGGTAGCAAAAGTGAAGGAACTATACCATACACTAAACCTTCAGGTTTCTCAATGCTGCTTCTTCCTAGGTGCTTATGTATTGTAATACCACACGGTTTCATAACCCCTATTAGTTGAATATATATTTCCAGGGCGTGTATGAAGATTATGAGAACAAGACTTACGAGGAGTTTAGCAAATCAATTGAAGCTCAACCAAGCAAAGCAATACAGGGAGTGTTGAAATATGTATTGGACAAGTTTTATAAGAGGATAAAATAAGTGTAGTCTCAAAAGAGAACATGTTGTGTACTTGAATTACCATTGTATGGTTGAAATATGTCATAATGCATATGATCTTTGGTTATTTTATACTTGTACGTAATGTGAAGAATCGTAGACCTCTAAACTAAGGTAATGTTCGGGATAAGGAATAGAAGGCGGAATGAAATGAATCACTGGAATTAAAAAAAAAAAAAAAAAACCATGTTTGGTTAAAATTTGATATTGGAATAGAGCATTCACAAGGAATATAAGTTTTTCCAAATATAACAATTTTCATTCTTTTATAAGAGTGTTTTTTTTTTATTTCTTCAAAGAATTGAAAGAAATAATAATAATTATTATTATACTGCTGCTACTACTGCTGCCGCTGCTCCTGCTGCTCCTGCTACTGCTGCTGCTTGTAAGTCCCAAAAATCCGGATCAAACAACGATATCAAACAATCACCAAGTATGGGCGGAATCCAAGCTTGATGATATTCAAGAAATGAAGAACAAGAAAGATGAAGATTTGTTGAATTGAAAGCTTAATCTTGCATACAATTAATATTGTCTAATACAAGATTCAAAAACTTAATCAACCAACTCTAAGCCCCTAATTCCATTAACTATTTATAGTAAGGGGTTTCCCCCAAAACCCTAGGCCCATTATCCCTAAGCCCACTCTAATACCCCACCTTCTAGAAGCCTTGGTCCATTTGCAACAATCCTACTAATCCATAAACCTATTGGGCCTAACAATCTCCCCCTAGGTTTACTGGATTAGTTGTTGAATCCGTTAGGAAGACCATCAGACAGCGGAGCCGCATCAGCAAGAAAATGATTCTTGATTACGTTCTTGAACTTCTTCTTGTTGACAACAAAACGCAGGGCTGCTTCGATACGCTCAGAGAAATCAGCAACTCTGGAACTTCCTACATTGAACCTGATGCCGCTTGAGCTTTCTGGTTGCAAATGAGTTGTTTCAGGCAGATCGAGATCTTGCGTGCTTGTTTCTTGAGTAGCAGCAGTGACTTGTGGATTGGTGGGCATAGTAGGCTATGATTCTGAGCTTGGGCCAGTAGAATGATTATCAGGAGCTGTTTTGATTCTTTGTTTCTTTTTGGATGCTTGCTCAGCATCATTTGTCGAATTATATTTAGTTTCAGGAATAGATACGGAAGAAGGGTTTCCGACACTATCCTTCAAGGACTCAATCAGGGCTTATAGATTTCTGCAGTCATTAACATTGATTCTCGAACGGATTCTTTAGCTTTCTCAGAGACAATCACTTCCACATCACTGTCTTCGTTAGATTCTTCTTCATTTGAATCTAGAATTTCTGTTCTATCTCAGCTTTCTCATCAGCAAGTGTTTGTTGCACGTCATGTTCTTCGGCAACTGTGGCATTCAAAGGCTTTGGTTTGAAAAGTATAAGAACCTGCAAATCTCGTAATTCGAATAAGTGGTTCGAAAAGAAAATGAGAGAATCTGAAATGCTTAGGAAATTAGTCCGAATATGCGACTCGAAAGAGAAATGATTGTTAATTTATATAGTTTCGGATTAGGCCTGAGATCAAACAGCCAAGCCCCAACTCGGAACAATGGTCCAAATTACATTCGAGAGCAATGGGTCGGATCTGGTTTGTTTTATCCGAAACAGTGGGCCCAAATCCGAAACAGTGGCCAGACTACTACTTTAATGATTTGCTTTTTCAAGACAGAAAACATCTTTTTCAAAATTAACGATCCAACCAACCGAGCAACCTTTTTGAACATAGAAATAAGAAAAATAATAATAACAAAATAAAATAATATAATAATAATGGAGAGATAATATAAGGAGGAACTGCCATGGGATCAAATCGTTTTCGAACTGATTAAGGAACACTTTTCAGCTCTCGCTTACTTAGACTGGTCCATGCGATTGTTGATATATTTGTCCCCTTAAATCTAACGCTTAACCTTCAACTTTCAACCTTGTGATACGCTTAGGGTAGATTTTTACTGTGACATCTATGTGTCCCATTCCAAGGCATACCCCCGTGATCAAGGTAAGCACAACGGTTCATCGTAGCAGGTGAGTATACTGAGTTCATCCTTAAAATTTTCAACGTCAGACTTCCTGGTGAACAGGTCAGTACTTTCGTACAGCAGAGAGACCAGAGAAGTTCTGACGAGGGCGAGACAGATACCTTTAACGGTACGGATTTGGCTTTAATAGCACGCGGAATTCTCTTTCAATGAGATTTTCATCCGTTATCAGGTTTTGGCCTCTTTGTGGCTCTTTTTAAGATATCTTGACTGTGCCTAGGTCTGCATATAATCTGGATGCAATAGAAGGACAGTCCTGATATCCCAGATGACTCATCAGTATAAAGACCCGAAACCTCAGATGTTGGCTATCTATCAACGCAGGATTTAAGACCATGAAATCATACACCGTTGGTCTGTTACCCACGAGATGTCCAGTCCATTAAGTTTATATCACTTGGTATCTTTTATCCTTTTGAGCGTTAGACCTATCAACACATCGCAGTGGATCCTAGCCTTTTCCGAAACCTTACATGTGTTAATCAAATTCTTTAGCACGAAAATTTATTTCACTTCCCAAGCAACTATTTCTCCCCCTCAAACAATGCGTATTCTTTGGCACGATTTTTGTTTTCTTTTCTCCCCCTCAAAACATGCATATGTACATATATGGATTTTTTTTTTGCTCAGACGGTGATACGTGTCATTTTCAAAAGATCTACAAGCACATTGAAACTCGAGATGCTGACAGTTTTGTAAAAAGATCTGCTGAATTAGCATCAGTGGGGATCTGTTTAAGTTTAAAAAATCCTCTGTCATAGCATTCTCGAATAAAACGCACCTTGATATCAATGTGCTTGCTTTCAGAGTGAAAAACAGGGTTTTTGATAATCTGGATAACGGCATCATTATCAAAATAAATAGTAGAGTTTAGATCAGTCAAACCGTAATCCTTGAGCTGGTGTTATATCCAAAGAACCTGAGAGCAGTAGGCAGCAGATGCTGTAACGCACTTTGCTTCCGCTGCAAAAGTGAGATGTTGCTTCTTGCACTGCCATGAGATGAGACTGTCCCCCAAGAATTGGCATCCAGCTGATGTACACTTCATATCCCTGTTTTGTCGAACTTGGAAGCCCAAAAACATTTTCACTTCTCTCAACGAGCGCCTTTCGAACTTTTTTCTCATCATACAAAAATACAAATGGCCTCCAGACGTGCCACCGGTGCGTGTAGCTCATCATGATCCAGACCTTCAACTTGTTCGAAACCTTGAACTGCCAATCGTGTCTTGTTCCTCATGATCACGCCGGGGTAATCTTGTTTACTTCTGAATACCCAGCACGTTCAAAGAGCACGTTTTCTTTTGGTGAAGAGAATCTCCATCCCTTTGTCGTACATCTGAGATAAGCTTAAAAGGTTGTGCTAGAGATCAGGGACATAATTGACATCTGAGAAGATGAGAACCCTGTTTCTGACAGTGCCCTTCGTGGTCATTCTTCCAGTTCCCCTCCCGCGAAGTTGACAAATCCACCGTCGAATTTTTTTTACATAAGTACATATACGTCCCTCTCTCCCCCTAAATTTGTGCATCACACTTTATTCACCAAGTATGGGCGGAATCCAAACTTGATGATCTTCAAGAAAAACCGAAAAATAAGAACGAGATGATCGAGATGAACGATAATGACACGCGAATCACTTTCAAACTTGCATACGATTCTATTACTAATCAATAGCAAAACCGTCTGATACAAGTTCTCTCTCTCTCTCTATCTGTCTATCTCTACAATGGAGGCTCCTTCAAGGTTTTGGCAAGGCTTAACCTTAATTACAACATAATATTTCTTATACACTGTAAGGACCTGCAAAAATGTCCATAAACTACCCGTTAGTGAAAACCCGGACCCCTGAAACCCGATTGTGCATGAAAAACTAAAAATTTAAGAAATTTGGATTTCACGCGGGCCGCGTAAGCCTTAAGGCAAGGCTACGCGGGCCGTAACAACTTAAAAAGTCTCTGGATAAGCGCTTAGGCCACGTGTCGTACACGTGGCGGACCTACATGTGACACACAAGCCCTACACGTAGACTAGGGGCCCTCGCGGGCCGCGTAAAACTCATGTTAAGGTTTACGCGGGCTGCGTAAAACCCAAAATCTGGCTATAAATGGGTTGGGCATGAGCAGTTCAGCTGTGTGCGAAAATTTTTCCAAAATCACTTTTTGCATGTTCGAAAAGCACATTCAACTTAAGAAAACGCTGCTACGATTAAGGGTAATAACTCGATCACTGCTACGATACAATGTTCGATCGATTGAAACCGATCCGATGGATGTTTAAGTGCTGCCCGTATTTGGGCTATACTTTGTCAATCGTCGTGAGGGTTTTGATTTCGTGAGCTATCGTAAATGTTGTATTAAGTTACTAACCTAGTTTCGTATGCATTGTTATTTTCACTAGGTTACACGACTAAATCAGTAGGCTAAACTCTGCCCATCTAAACTTGCTATGTGAGTCATTCTCTTTTTATTAACAAGGTTTTTCAATACTCAAGTTATTTGTAAGAGTTATAATTACAGGGATTAAGTCGTGGTTATCTTGAATCACTGGCAAGTGGGGTATTGTGCACATTACTAATTTCTCACGGTTAGGTTCACCAACCTAACAGTGATAATCATCACTACTTGGGTGAAAGGACCCAATAGTGGTATGACCATCGTCACCAGGGTGTGACACGCCGCCAGATAAAAATAAGATAGTAGCCATTGTAATCGCTCTTATGCTGTAATTTATAACTAGGAGTCGTTTTATCAAAGTTGAGTGACTCGCCAGTATTTCCCCGCTGATAAAATGTTTTTAAACATGTTTCAGGTGACTTACTGTGAACCAAGGAAAACTTGCTACGGAGCACTAACAAGCTTGAAGTAGTGGCTCAGTAAAATAAATAAACATGTTTTGTAAAGCAAGGGATTTCCTCGTGAAATTATCTTTACTGTAAATTATGGGGTTTGTCCCAATTTGTGAAATAAAATAATTGGGAATTTTTCAAGTTAAAAGATCCTGTTAAACTTCCGTTGTCAACTCAAATGATAACTACCACGGGTTTCTGTCCCACGGCTCCTGAACCGGGTCACACCGGGACGGGGGCCATGACAGAAAAAGGTGGTATCAGAGCCACTGATTTAAGCCAATTAAGTATTTAGAAATACTTAATTTATTTGATTGCTATTATGTGATTCTGTGGAAATTTGCAATAAATAATATTCTAACTAGGATTTTGTGTTTCCTTATATTCTAATAGCATGAATGAGTTGTCTGAAGCTCTTCAAAATCTCACCATCCATTCTGCCAACATGGAAGTTTCCGGGCGCTTTTCCGGTTATTAGGCCGATACTGAAAAGCCTATGGAATTCCAGGCTCAAGCCCAGGAGAAACCCAAGTCGAAAAATAGAAGGAGAATCATAGGCTGGAGACGCGGACGGAGGAAGAAGCCAGCCGCACAGAGGGTTAAAAAGACTGAAGACCCAAATGATAAAGGGAAAGGAAAAGAGATCGGGGAAAGTTTAGGGCAAGCCCAGGAAATGCCACCATGGGAGGAGTTGGATCGCAAACTGGCAAATTGTGACCTCATTGGACCTGCCAATGAAGACCTCTTCAATTACCCAGTTGAATCACAACTTCCAGTTAATTTGGAACCTGCTATCCCAGATCCCATTGTCAACCACCAACTTCTACTCGGAGAGCTGGAGGAATGGTATACAAGTGATTGGCAATTTCAAAATCTCTTGAATAACCCTAACACCTTTTCCCCCATTTTAACCCTGAGCCTGCACCAAACCCACCTATGAGCACCGAGAACTTGGCTGAACTCCGCCACTATGGCGAAGAGCTGGTGGACGCAGGAAATAGAATCCAGGAAGTGGGGGAGAGGATATCATGGAAATTCGATGAGAGGGAACGTCGTTTCTGAAGTGCCAGCTGACAGGGATTGTATGTGGTTACGTGTTTAATAATAATAAAATAATAATAAATATTAATAAAAGTATAATCATGTAAAATAACTTAAAATAAAACTTTTGTAACATAACTGGTGTGTATGGATGCATACTAATATATAAAATACGAACGTCACAAAGTCGACAATTTTGGCTATACATGTTGACACGATTATGTGTGATTGTTTTATTGTGACTGATTATTATTTATTTTATTTTGTGCCAATAATTTATACATTTAAATATTGAAAATTATCAGATGGAACCCGCCGTCAATGAGCCAGTTAACGAAGTTAACCAATCTGAGCAAAACAATGAGGATCACTTTCTTAATAGACAAGATATAGAAAATATTGTTGCTCAAGGAATAGCCAATGCTATTCCAGCAATCCTTGCTGCTGCCCGAAATCCAGTTGAACCTCCACCACCTACTCCCAGCAAACGTACTCGTGATGACAACTTCAGTAATAGTGTAAATGGAGGCGGCAACAATAATAATAATGATAATGATGCGATGCAAGCCCCATTTCTTAAGAGAATGAAAGCTGCAACGCCTGGTTGCACTTACAAGGAATTTCTTGCCTGTAAACCGGTTGAATTTGCAGGCAACGAAGGGGCGATTGCCGCACTGCGTTGGTTAGAGAAAACCGAAGCAGTAACTAAAATAAGTAAATGTGTCGAGGAAGACAAGGTCATGTACACGTCGCATCTTTTTAAAGAAGGGGCACTAGAATGGTGGAACACGGTCCTACAAGCCAAGGGAAGTGATGTGGCGTATGCCATGAATTGGGAAGAATTTAAGAGTCTAGTGGAAAGAAAATTCTGTCCCGAATATGAAAAGAAACAAATAACAAATAAGTTCATGAACCACCGGATGGTGGATGTAGACTGTCGAGGGTATACTTCGACATTTTTCGAGTATGCTAGAGTTGTACCAACCCTGGCTTCGCCAGAACCTGTACTTATATCTCGCTATATTTGGGGTTTAATTAGCGAGATTCGTGATATCGTCAAAGCTGCGAGACCCCGCACAATTGACGATGCAGTGGAATTAGCCAACACTTTGACCGACGGGCTGGTACGCACAAGAGAAGAAAACCGGAAAAAGGAAGTGGCCCAAAAGATTACCCAAGAATTCCATGTGGGTAATAGTAGTAATTTCAAGAAAAAGGGAACTGGGCAATCTTCCACTGCTCCATTCTGCGGTACCTGTAAAAGAAAGCATTTTGGAAGATGCAAAGGATATTGCAATTTCTGCAAAATTCCAGGGCATCAAGAAGAAGATTGCAGGAGGAAGAAATCAACAATCTGCTTCAACTGTGGAGAAGCTGGACATTTTAGACCAGACTGCCCTAAACTGGTCAAACCAGCTGACAACAAAGCTAAACTGGCAGAAGGAACTACCAAGAAAAACGCAAGAGCCTTCCAGTTGACTACCTAGGAAGCAGAGCTAATCCCCGATGTGATAGCTGGTACGTTCCTAGTTCACGACGTTTATGCAAAAGTATTATTCGACTCTAGGGCAAACCAAATTTTTATAAATACTTCATTCTGCCAAGCTCTTAACCTACCCTTAGCCAACCTTAGGCAAATTTTTACTGTAGAAACGGCAGATGGGAATTATGTTAACATAGATAAGGTTTTACAAGAAGAAAATATAGAACTCTGCAAACCTGTTACCTATGAATTTAGCTGGATTTGATGTTGTGTTAGGAATGGATTGGTTAGTGGCCAACCATGCTCGAATTCTCTGTGATAAGAATTCCATAGAAATTCATACACCCACAGGAGAAATAGTGGTGATTACAGGAGATAAGCCACGTAAGCCACTGAAACTCATTTCAGTAATGAAAATGGCCAGTTATTCAAGAAAACAAGGAATAGTGTATATGATTTCGGTAATCATTAACAAGAAAGGTAAGGAACTTAAGGAAATTCCAGTAGTATCAGAATACCCGGATGTATTCCCAGAAGAACTACCTGGATTACCACCCGATAGGGAAGTAGAATTTAGAATTCATCTAGTTCCTGGAACTACACCGATAGCCAAGGCACCTTATCGGTTAGCACCCACCGAAATGTTAGAATTGAAAAAGCAGTTAGATGAATTGTTAAGCAAAGGATTTATACAACCTAGTTCATCCCCTTTGGGAGCACCAGTATTATTTGTGAAAAAGAAAGATGGTTCGATGCGAATGTGTATCGATTATAGGGAATTGAACAAAGTTACGATTAAGAATCGATATCCATTACCTAGGATTGAGGATCTTTTCGATCAACTTCAGGGAGCTAGATATTTTTCTAAGATAGATTTATGCTCCGGATACCATCAGTTGAAAGTACAAGAAGAAGACATACCTAAAACTGCTTTCAGAATTAGGTATGGTCATTACGAGTTTACAGTCATGCCCTTTGGGTTAACAAATGCTCCTGCAGCATTCATGCACATGATGAATAGGATCTGTAAACCATACTTGGATAAATTTGCAATTGTCTTTATCGACGATATACTCATTTATTCCAAAAGTCAGGACTAGCATTGTGAGCACCTACGAGCACTATTAACTTTGTTAAGAAAAGAGAAGCTTTACGCCAAATTCTCGAAGTGTGGATTTTGGCTACAAGAGGTACAATTTTTAGGACACATGGTGAATCACGAAGGTATTCATGTAGATCCCTCCAAAATAGAAGCGATTACCAAATGGAAGGTCCCGCAATCAGCCATGGAAGTTAGAAGTTTTCTCGGGTTAGCCGGATACTATAGATGATTTATTAAGGATTTTTCCAAAATAGTTGTGCCATTAACTAAGCTAACCTGTAAAGCAGTGAAGTTCGAATGGGGATCTAGACAAGAAGAGGTTTTTAAGATTTTAAAGCAAAAGTTAACAAACGCCCCAATTCTTGCCTTACCAGAAGGGATAGAAGATTTTGAAGTTTATTGTGATGCTTCTAAGCTAGGATTAGGATGTGTGTTAATGCAACGCAAGAAGGTAATTGCGTACGCCTCAAGGCAATTGAAGAAGCACAAGGAAAACTATACGACTCATGATTTAGAGTTAGGAGCCAT
The DNA here is from genome assembly GCA_030545235.1 of Helianthus tuberosus. Taxonomy (NCBI): domain Eukaryota; kingdom Viridiplantae; phylum Streptophyta; class Magnoliopsida; order Asterales; family Asteraceae; genus Helianthus; species Helianthus tuberosus. Next base: position 71,607,124 of record CM060369.1, on the reverse strand, counting down.
AATTTTTGCCCTTAAAATTTGGAGACATTATCTGTACGGAAGTAAGTTTACTGTCTATACAGATCATAAGAGTTTAAGATACATATTTGGGCAAAAATAATTAAACATGAGGCAAAGAAGATGGATGGAAATCCTAAGTGACTACGACTGTGATATTCAATAGCACGAAGGAAAGGCAAATATAGTAGCAGATGCCCTAAGTCGTAAGTATCATGAAAAGCAAAAACGAGTTCGTGCTCTTGGATTAAATCTATAGTTAGATTTAATGGAACAACTGAAAAACATACAAGGAACAACAATCAAGGATGATGCTGAAGGAATTAAGGGAATAATAAAAGAATTAGAGCAAGAAAATGATGAAATTTGGAGATTCCACAAGAAAAGAATTTGGGTACCTAAGCAGGGAAATTTAAGAAATAAAATTTTAGAGGAAGCCCATAAATCTAGGTATACCATGCACCCTGGAAATAATAAGATGTACCAAGATTTAAGAAATAATTTCTGGTGGATAGGAATGAAAAAGGACATAGCTAGATATGTGTCTAAGTGTCTAACTTGTTCGCAAGTTAAAGCAGAACACCAGAAACCTTCAGGGTTACTCCAACAATTAGAAATGCCTGTTTGGAAATGGGAACTAATAACCATGGACTTCGTTACTAAGTTACCCAAAACCAGAAAAGGTAACGAAGCAATTTGGGTAATTGTGGATCGATTAACCAAATCAGCTCATTTTCTACCCATGAAGGAAACCTTTAGCATGGAAAGATTAGCCAAGTTATATGTAGACGAGGTAGTATCCTTACATGGAGTTCCACTCTCCATTGTATCGGATAGGGATAGTCGTTTCACTTCCCATTTCTGGACCAGTTTCCAGGAAGCAATGGGAACCAGAGTAAATTTAAGTACTGCATATCATCCCCAAACAGACGGACAAAGTGAAAGGACGATCCAAACCCGGGAAGACATGCTTAGAGCATGTGTTATAGATTTTGGTGGAAACTGGGATAACCACCTACCTTTAATTGAATTCTCCTATAACAATAGTTATCATTCAAGCATCGAAGCTGCCCCGTTCGAAGCACTTTATGGACGAAAGTGTAGAACTCCAGTTTGCTGGGCAGAATTAGGAGAAAGTCAATTATCAGGTCCTGAAATCGTGCAAGAAACCACCAACAAGATCACTCAAATCAAGGAAAGACTGAAAACGGCTCGAGATCGCTAGAAGAGTTATGCAGACAATCGACGCAAGCCACTAGAATTTCAAGTTGGAGACAAGGTACTCTTGAAAGTTTCTCCTTGGAAAGGGGTAGTCCGATTCGGAAAGAAAGGAAAGCTAAGTCCAAGATACATAGGACCCTTCCCCGTAATCCAATACATAGGACCGGTTGCCTATCGCTTACAACTACCAAAAGAGTTAGCTGAAGTACATGATGTATTTCATGTATCGAATCTCAAGAAATGTTTATCTGACGAATCCCTGGTAGTACCTCTTCAAGACATAGAGGTAAATGAAAAGCTAAAATTTGTTGAGAAACCACTCCAAATAGAAGACAGAAAGGTCAAGTTTCTCAAACACAAAGATTGGTACTAGTCAAAGTCAAGTGGGATTAAAAAAGAGGACCCGAATATACCTGGGAGCTGGAATCAGAAATGAAGCGAAAGTATCCTCACTTATTTCAGTAAATCTCGAGGACGAGATTTTAAATAAGGTGGGGAGAATGTAAGGACCTGCAAAAATATCCATAAACGACCCGTAAGTGAAAACCCGGACCCCTGAAACCCTAATGTGCATGAAAAACCAAAAATTTAAGAAATTTGGATTTCACGAGGGCCGCGTAAGCCTTAAGGCAAGGCTACGCGGGCCGCGACAACTTAAAAAGTCTCCGGATAAGCGCTTAGGCCATTTGTCGTACACGTGGCGGACCTACCTGTGACACGCAAGCCCTACACGTAGATTAGGGGCCCTCGCGGGCCACGTAAAACTCATGTTAAGGTTTACGCGGGCCGCGTAAAACCCAAAATCTGGCTATAAATGGGTTGGGCATGAGTAGTTCAGCTGTGTGCGAAAAATTTTCCAAAATCACTTTCTGCATGTTCGAAAATCACAGTCAACTTAAGAAAACGCTGCTACGATCAAGGGTAATTACTCGATCACTGCTACGATACAATGTCCGATCGATTGAAACCGATCCGATGGATGTTTAAGTGCTGCCCGTATTTGGGCTATACTTTGTCATTCGCCGTGAGGGTTTTGATTTCGTGAGCTATCGTAAATGTTATATTAAGTTACTGACCTAGTTTCGTATGCATTGTTATTTTAACTAGGTTACACGGCTAAATCAGTAGGCTAAACTCTGCCCGTCTAAACCTGCAATGTGAGTCATTCTCTTTTTATCAACAAGGTTTTTCAATACTCAAATTATTTTTAAGAGTTATAATTACAGGGATTAAGTCGTGGTTATCTTGAATCACTGGCAAGTGGGGTATTGTGCACATTACTAATTTCTCACGGTTAGGTTCACCAACCTAACAGTGATAATCATCACTACTTGGGTGAAAGGACCCAATAGTGGTATGACCATCGTCACCAGGGTGTGACACGCCGCCAGATAAAAATAAGATAGTAGCCATTGTAATCGCTCTTATGCTGTAATTTATAACTAGGAGTCGTTTTATCAAAGTTGAGTGACTCGCCAGTATTTCCCCGCTGATAAAATATTTTTAAGCATGTTTTAGGTGACTTACTATGAACCAAGGAAAACGTGCTACGGAGCACTAACAAGCTTGAAGTGGTGGCTCAGTAAAATAAATAAACATGTTTTGTAAAGCAAGGGATTTCCTCGTGAAATTACCTTTACTGTAAATTATGGGGTTTGTCCCAATTTGTGAAATAAAATAATTGGGCATTTTTCAAGTTAAAAGATCCTGTTAAACTTCCGCTGTCAACTCAAATGATAACTACCACAGGTTTCTGTCCCACGGCTCCTGAACCGGGTCACACCGGGACGGGGGCCGTGACATATACCTAGGGTTTTCCCATGCCCCTCATGAGCTTCCCTTGGGCTTGCCTGGCCCACATGGCCTATGGCATGCCCAAATAACCTATAAAGGTCCAATTCCTAATATAAAACTAATCCAGTTAATCCCAGTTTGCAACCATAGCTTGTTGCGTTAATTTGATGCGCCAGTCTCACACTTTTAGGACCTAACACTGCTGCTGCTGCTACTGTGCTACTGCTACTGCTACTACTATTATTATTATTGAGGCAATTATAGTTTTGTCGTTTTTAATAAATTGTGTTTCGTTACCTTGTCTTTTTTTGTCTATCAAACTGTGTAAACTAATGACTCATTCTATTCGTGTATGAGTAAACAAACATCACAATAGAATTGAATGATCCATTTCATTCCGTTGTCCATTCCATTACTTTGTTCATTACATTCTCTCGTTCATTCCATTATCTCATACCAAACAGACCCTAAGTGAAAGAAAAAAAAATAATTCATAATCTTGAAATTCTCTAGAAATAATTCTTTTTATAAGATCATGTAATGTTGATATTCACAGAAACTATAGTATGTTATTTTTTACTTGGAAAATCCCATTTTATATCTAGTTAGAAGTAAGTTCTTGAACAGAGATGACTACAGACTAATGGTAGGTAGATGGGCAACAAGCTACGTCGCTACCCCTTTCTGAATAGCAAAGTTTAATACTAGTCTACAGATTCAATAGCGAGAAAAAATTCAAGGTCAATGTTTAGTTCCGTAGACTAAGTTTCAGTTCTGAGGAAGAGTTCACTACGGAAGTATAATTGGTACTGAAGAACAAATGGTCTGTAAGTGTGTGTTAGTGCCATGTCACGTGCCGCCCATGTTCCACAAGAGGACAAGATTCTACAAATTCTGCCGTGTACTATTTGTGATTGTGTTCTCTGTTTTTCCAGTAACCAGTGATGTTTGTGCTTCATGGTTTAGCATGTCTTAAATCAATGGTTTTATTGATCCTAAAACCCAAGGATTAACGGTGTAGATTGATTTTAGTTTTGTACCTAACAAGATGTGTTGGTGTAAAGTATATTGTTGTTCACTCAATGTAAGTGTGTTGTGCGTGTCGATTGCAATATGTTTTATTAATATTTTAAGCACATTTTACGTATTAGTCATGTTTTAAATTTATAAAACACGATATTATACTAACACTAAACACACTTGGGCAAGTGCACCCATCGCGGGCGTAGTATAGTGTTGGTAAGATACCGAGGTCGTCTAAGGACACACGAGCTTTTAATACCGGTTTAGTGTCAACGTCTAATCGATCCAATTTTTGAGAAAAGAGTTTTTAAAACATAAAAATAAAACTAAAAATGAGAAGATAAATAAAATGAAAAACTAATAGACAAGAGATAATCACTTGGATCCAACTCATCTTTAATGTATCCTTTGATAATTTTTGCACAACTAAGAACTAAACTAAATCTTAAACATGATTGTCCTTTCAAAATAAAAGAAGCCATACTTTTGAAAGTTGAACAAGTATATTTAAGTAAACTACTTTTGTTAATTTATAATCCATGGAATGCCTCCATGGTACGCCACGTTTTTAAGGGTCCTTGGCTAGACCCACCGTATCGGGTGGTTCTGCCTCATCTTCAATTAGGGGGTCATTATTGGCAATTGGATATTTCATTGATTGGTCAAGATCGACATAACTTTTGTCGGCCCCTAATTGAATGGGTAGGTTGTTTTGCTTCCGATTGATCAATGCTTGATGGGTTTTCACAAAAGGTTGTCCCAACACAAGTGGAGCATCATCAAGAATGACGAAGTCGGTTGGGACTACCGTTTGGTTTGTTTGTACTAACACATCCTCAACTACTCCCGTTGATTTTATTATTTTCCGATTAGAAAGAAAAATGGTAATTTGAAGTGGAGAAAAATCACTAATACTTAATTTTTCGAAAATATAGTTTGGCATTATATTAACACAAAAATCTTTATCGATTGTAATATTACTAAAAAGGTGTTTTGAAAGAAACATGGAACCGGTGTAATGTTAATTTCAAATTGATCATCTTTTATTAGCGTGGTTTGATCGTTTATCAATTTAATGCTAACCATTTCGTCAACTTTAGTGTTAGTGTTTAACTCTTTTAAAAACTTAGCATGAGTAGGTACCAAACAATGATTTTCGAAAGAAGGTGGTAAAAGGTTAATTTCTTAAAAAATTGACTCTTTTTGAAAATTATCGTTTTCAGACTTACCTCTTTCGTCGTTTGGTTCATGCGTTGGTTTTTCACCTAGTTGTTCTTCCATTTTTACTTCTTCTATTATTACTTCTTTAGTACAAATTGCCTATTCCCTCTCGCGGGATTCATTTATAAAGCGTTCAATATCTTTGAGATATTGCACAATTCTTTCGGCTTCGGGGAGGATAGTTGGTGGTTCGTGAAAGTTAGCGGGATAAGTGTCCCAAAAGCTTGAATTTGGAAGTTCAAACCTTGGTTCCTCATAATACTCATATGAGGGGGATGGTTCGTACCTTGGTTCCTCATAATGCGTATATGAGGTGGATGGTTCATACCTTGGTTCCTCATAATACGTATAAGAGGGGGATGGTTCGTACCTTGGTTCCTCATAGTAAGCATATGAGGGGGATGGCTCGAAAAGGTCACAACATTGTACCAAATGAGAATTACCACAAATGGTACAATATTCTTCTTCGTAATCATCCTCTTCATAGTAGTGAGTGTAACCTCCTGAGTATGGATCCATGAGAATCACTCAGCATACTACAGAGTCTCGGGACCAGAAAACATAATTAAAAAGCTGAAACAGAGGCTCACCACGGCCCTGTGGTCAGTAGACACGACCCCATGGTCAGGTTCTGTATCTGGGCGTTTAGAAATTGTTTACTGGTTATGTGCAGCACGGGGGCATGTTTAGTGAGCACGGCCCCATGTTCAGCTTACTGTTATGCAAAAATTTCCTAAAAATTGAAAAATGAGCGCGAAGTTTTGAAAAAGGTTTTGAAAAATGATTAGGCCGTCGATTTTAAGCTTTCTTAAAATCCTTTTGTCCCCGGCAACGGCGCCAAATACTTGGTGCGTGTCGAGTGCAATATGTTTTTATTAATATTTAAGCCCATTTTATGCATTAGTCAACTTTTAAATTTATAAAACACGATATTATACTAACACTAACCACACACTTGGGCAAGTGCACCAATCGCGAGCGTAGTATAGTGTTGGTAAGATACCGAGGTCGTCCAAGGACATAAGAGCTTTTAATACCGGTTTAGTGTCAACGTCTAATCGATCCAATTTTTGAGAAAAGAATTTTTAAAACATGAAAATAAAACTAAAAATGAAAAGATAAATAAAATGAAAAACAAATAGACAAGATAGACTCAGTTCGATCCAACTCATCTTTAATGTATCCTTTGATGATTTTCGCACTTTCGAACTTTTTAAGAGATTATCTTAGTTATAGTAGTAGGCCCTTCTTTTGAAGGTGACGTTACCCTCAACCCAGTGGTTTGAGTCAGCAGGGATACAATCCCAAAGGGTTAGAATATTGAAAGACAATTAAGTTAGTTATTAATGAGAAAAATGGTAGGTCTCTCTTTTGAAGGTGACGTTACCCTTGGCTAAGTGGTTTGAGTTAGTAAGGATACAATCCCAAGAAGCCGGTTTAATGTTTTAATAGTAGTTAACATATGAGGGGTTCAAGCTATTCACACCCCCGCCATCCAATGTCGTTGGGTATTGAAGGAGGTCCTAGTAAGCTTGAACCAAGTCCGCGCAGGATCTATACACTGAACGAGACAAGAACTTTACCAAACCACCCTCCTAACCCCCTTCAAGATAGTTAACGTGCTTTATATAGACCGTAAAGACACGAATGATGCAAATCAATGAAACCATGTTCTTTTATATAGACCGTAAAAGACATGAATGGGCAAATTAAAGACATCATGAAGAAATGGTAAAGAAAATTCACTTTCAACACAAGAAACTAGTTATTAAAGTCATTAATAGAAACCCAATTAAAAAGTGCCGAAAGATTAAAAATCAAAAGTAATACATAAAAGACTTATCTTCACCAAGTGATGTAAGAGACTAGGCAAACATGGCATTGGATTGACAAAAGCTCTTACAATCAATCTTGGATCCCAAGACTACTACACACTCTAAAGATGGATAATGGATGATAGTAGTGGGTGTTGGTGTTGTAGTGGTGGTGGAGTGGTGGCAAAGTGGGAGAGAAGTGTTTTGACAAGTGATGTGCACAAAATGCAACATATAAATTACATCAATTGTGGCATAAAAGTAACCCTTTTTTAGTAGTAATGTTGGAAAAAGTGTGTTTTTGTCTTCCTTTTGTATTTTCAGGATTAAATGAGCTCAAATTAACAAAAGAAGCAAAAAGGCAGCTAAATCTAACATAAATACAAGAAAAGAAACAAACGTGGCATGCCCGACCTCCCCGACAACATATTCCCAAGAAAAACAAGAGAACAGAAGGCTGAACACGCCCCGTGCTCAGTGAACACGGGGGCGTGCCCAAGTGCCAGCATAAAAGACAAAGCTATAGAAGCTTCTATCGCCCACCACGGGGCCGTGCTCAGCGGACACGGGGTCATGGCCAACTATAAGATTCCCAGAATCCAGGCAAATCTTGGTAGTACAGATATGCTTCTGCACACGGGGGCGTGCCCAGCGGACACGGGGGCGTGGTCAACTAATGCAGACAAACTGCAATTAATGAAGACAGAGAAGAGGATGGACACGGGGCCGTGCCAAATGGACACGGGGCCGTGCCCAATGGACACGGGGCCGTGCCCGAGCTGCTGTTCAGGCTATAAATAGGGGTGCTTGGCTCATTTGCAAACCATCTCTTGGCACACCACCTCTCTCACACTTCACACTTCACCCACCACCCACCACTATCACAACACCCTCATCCACCACCATCATCCATTGTCCATCATAGAGTGTGTGAGTCGTCTCGGGATCCAAGATTGATCGTAAGAGTTCTTGACAATCAAATGCCATGTTTGCCTAAGTCTCTTACATCACTTGGTGAAGACAAGTGTCTAGTGTAATACTTTTTATTTTTAATCTTTTCGTACTTTTTACTTGGTTTTGTATTAATGACTTTAATAACTAGTTTCTTATGTTGAAGGTGATTCTTCCTTATCGTTTGTCCGTGGTGTCTTGGCATTATTTTACTGTCTATATAAAATAAAAGATTTTCACCATTCATATCTCCACGGTCTATATGGAGATATGTTGGCTACCTGGTCGGGGGTTAAGGGAATGGTTTGGTAAGAGTCTTGCCTTGTTCAGTGTATAGATCCTGCAAGGACCTGGGTCAAATTTAGTAGGACCTCCTTCAATACCCATCGGTATTGGATGGCGGGGGTCCAAACTCTTTGATCCCCTCATATGTAAGCTACTATTAATACTTTAATCCGGCTACTTAGGACTGTATCCCTGCTGACTCAGACTACTTAGCCGAGGGTAACGTCACCTTCAAAAGAGGGGCCTGCTACAATAACTAAGATAATCTCTTAAAAAATGCAAAAGTGCGGAAATAATCAAAGGTTACACTATACACGAGTCGGAGCCAAGTGATTCATCTTGTCTATCTGTTTTTATTTTGATTTTATTTTTCAGCATTTTAGTTAGTTTTTATTTTTCTAGTTTAAAACCTTTTTCTAATTTTTGATTTGATTAGACGTTGAGGATAAACCGGTACTAAAAGCTCTTGTGTCCTTCGACGACCTCGGTATCTTGCCAACACTATACTACGCTCACGATGGGTGCACTTGCCCATATGTGTGTTTGGTTTTAGTAAAATATCGTGTTTTATAAATTTAAAACTTGACTAACGTATAAAAAGGGCTTAAAATATACTTAAATACCTATCACACTTTACGCACATCAAGTTTTTGGCGCCGTTGCTGGGGACACAAGGATTTTAAGAAAGTTATGAATCAATGGCCTAATCGTCTTTTCTAATTTTTCTGTTTTTTAGGATTTTTCTTAGTTTTTCAGTTTCTGCAGAACTCAGCACGGGCCGTGCCTGGTCGGACACGGGCCGTGCCCAGCAGTGTTACTGGCAGTTTTTATTTTTCGAGTTACAGAGAGCTGAGCACGGGTCCGTGTCGGCGCAACATGGGGCCGTATCTAACTCCCCAGTAACAGGGATCCGGAAAACAATCACTGTATCTCCGACCACGGGCCGTGTTCACCTGAGCACGGGGCCGTGGTGAACCTTCTGACCAACGTTCTTTTCTATTTTTTTTGCAGGACTAGGAACCCAGGTGCCACATCTGAACTTTCTACGTAGTGTATGAGCTCCAGTTCTAGTAGACACATAAAAGAACCTCTAGAAGAACCCGAACGCTTTCTCAGAAAAAGACTTAAAGCCAAAAACCAAGAGAAAGTTTCGGGGGACCCACTTCCAATGGCGGACCAGCGTACCCTCATGGATTACCTACGACCCACCGTAGGTAATCTCGGCGCCGCTATCAATGCACCGAATGTTGAAGCCAACAACTTCGAACTTCGACCGCATTTGATACAAATGCTTCAAAACTCCGCAACCTTTCATGGGCTTGCGGACGAGGATCCCCATCTACATATTACTAATTTTTTAGAAATATGTGATACCTTTCGGATCAATGGAGCATCAAACGACGCCATCCGACTTCGAATGTTTCCATTTTCACTAAAAGACCGAGCTAAGGCTTGGCTTAACACCCTCCCAGTTGGCTCGGTAAACACCTGGGATGAACTAGCCCAAAAGTTTCTATATAAGTATTTCCCTCATGCTAAAACGGCTAAACTAATGACTGAAATTAATACATATTCACAAGAGGATGGGGAATCCTTATATGAAACTTGGGAAAGGTTCAAGGAGCTACTAAGAAAGTGTCCTCATCACGGTCTTGCGGTATGGCAACAAGTATCCACGTTCTACAATGGGTTGTTGCCACACATAAGACAAACACTTGATTCTAGCTCTGGGGGACTTTTAGGTGATCGTCGCCCCAATGAAATATATAATCAAATTGAGGAAATTGCTCAAACCAATTTTCAGTGGCACACTCCCCGAGGCAATAAATCTATTGCCCCGGGCGCCCATAAGGTTGATGAAAGCACTTCTTTGCAAGCCCAAATCGAGGCCCTTTCTTCAAAAATCAAAAAGTTAAAAATGACAAAAACGGTCTCGGTTATGGCTTGTGAGGTGTGTGGTGGGCCACATGAAAATTGGAATTGTATGAAAGAATTAGATGATCAAACGGAAACGGTTAACTACATTGATAATAGGCCTAGGCCGTTGGGTCCTCCAACGGGTACCTACAACCAAGGATGGCGTAACCACCCCAATCTTGGTTGGAGAGAACCCGGCAATTGTAGTAACCAACAAAATCTAAACCAACAAACAAACTTTCAACAACCACAAAATTTCTCTCAACAACAAGGTGGACGAGAAAGGCTTGAAGATACTGTATCTCGCCTCATCTCCGACACCGAAAAGAAAAACTCGGATCGATTTCAACAATTGGAATCAAATTTTAGAAATCAACAAGCTAGCATTCAAAACATTGAAAAACAATTAAATCAAATAGCTCAAAATTTCTCCGAGAGACCACAAGGCGCGTTACCAAGTAATACCGAAACCAACCCAAAGGCGCAAGTACATCTCATAACATTGAGAAACCGTACCGTGGGTCCCGAAGAGGCTCCACTTCCACCAACTGAAAGAAGCCAATCTAGCCAACCCACAACTCCACCCGCACCCCAACAAGAGAAGGCTTCTCCACCAGTTCAAGAACCGACTAAGACTCCTCCGGTTCCATACCCCGGTCGGTTAATTCGTCAAAAGACCGATGAGCAATTCGCAAAGTTCGAAAATTTACTAAAACAATTGAATGTTAATATTCCATTTATCGAGGTCCTAACTCAAATGCCTAAATATTCAAAATTTATGAGGGACTTCCTCACTCATAAAAGGAAAATTGAGTCATTCCAATTAGTTAACTTAGGCGAAGAATGCTCCGCCTTACTACTCAACAAACTTCCGCAAAAGAAGCTTGACCTCGGAAGCTTCACAATTCCTTGCTCGATTGGGGAATCCCCCATTCGTAATGCACTAGCAGATCTCGGGGCAAGCATCAACCTCATGCCCTCATCAATGTTCAATCGACTCGGCTTAGGGAAAACAAGTCCTACAAAAATAAGCATACAACTCACCGATAGATCCGTCAAATATCCACAAGGTGTCGCTGAAAATCTATTGGTCAAAGTCGGCGAATTTGTCTTTCCAGCCGACTTTCTCATACTAGATATGGAGGAAGATACCAAAGTACCACTCATCCTAGGGAGGCCATTCCTAGCTACAGCCCAAGCAGTGGTAGATATGAATGATGGAACACTAACATTGAGGGTTGGGGACGAGGAAGTAAAGTTTGGAGTCGGAAAAAAAGTAGAATACGAAGACCCGGTCAACTACATGAAGGTCATTGACTCGATTTTGGATGATGCTCTCCGACGGTGTAGCATGGGATGCAAAACTTCCCACTTGGGTAACATATGACCAGGCTTTGGGTCTAGCCAAGGACCCTTATAAACGTGGCGCACCACAGAGGCATTCCGCGGAACTATCCTTAGTTTGGTTTAGATTAATTTTTATGTTTTCTAGTTTAGTTTTAATTTTCAGGAATAAAACACACTCGGGATGGTGAAGGATAACAAGGGAACATGAACCAGCACCCCATGCACGAAAACAGGGCAATCCGTAAAAATTTTCTTCATTACAACAAGATCAGCACGGGCCGTGCCCGCCCAGCACGACCCCGTGCTGCACAATCTGCAGAGAATGCCCGGTTCAGGTAACTGGACACGGGGCGTGCTCACTGAACACGCCCCCGTGCCCAGGCTTCTGTTTCTCTTTCTTCATTTCTGTTACTGGCGATCTTAACACGGGGCCGTGTCCAGACGCCCAGTAACATAAATTTTGCTTTTTCACACCTTTTTACACATTCAATCAACCTAAAAACTTATTTTTGGGACACATTGAGGACAATGTGTAATTTAAGTGTGGGGGGATGCTAAAACTTTGAATCTTGCAAGTCCTAATCACAAGCCTTACACAAAACTCTATTGGAACCGCTAATCACCCCAAATTTTTTCATTTTTTTTACTTGTCTAGGTTTAATTTGGGAATTTCAAATTCTAAAAAGGTTATATTTTTTTTTTTACAAATTACAACCGATAGCGTCGTGATAAAAAGAACCAACATAAGAAAATTATGAAACGGCATGACAAGCTTAGTTAAAATTTGATTATATATACTTGATCACATAAAAACCCATTCCCACAAAAGTGAGTTTTGAGCCTTTATTGAACATACAAATATACACCTTTAAACTAAATGCTCATTTTTTGTTTCTTGTGAGAATAGCCGCTTGGTTCTTACGACTCTAGAACTTGCCACGACGATACATTCCCGGTCCTTACCAACTTAAACCCGAGTAAGTAAATGATGGAGGCATTAGGACTAACCCTTTTTATTTCTACACCATTATTTTTTTTTACCACCTACCCAAAATCCCCCTAGTTAACCCCTTTGAGCCTAAACCTTTTCATTTCTTAACCCAAAAACAAACACCCTTTCACCCACCAAAACCTTTTATTTTTTTATTTTTAACCCTTTGTTTTAGTAACAAGCTCGGTTTTTCGTATGACTTTTAAAAAAAAAATTTATTTTTGTTGATGATGAAGCAAAAAAATAAACAAACAAGTTCATCAAAAATAACTTTGTTTGAATAATGGCTTCATCAAAATAAAAATTGAAAAAAAAATAAAAGAATAAAAAAAAAGTCTTACGAAAACCGACGCTTTTTACGCCTTTCGCCCTTTTACTAACCACTAACACAACCACCTACCTTTAACCCAAGTGTCACACCCCGACCACGTAAAACAACAAAACGTGGCGGAAATGTCGGGGAATGTTGTAACAGAATCATTGTTTCATAACACATGGAAATTGAAATATTGTTTTATTAATTAAAAGAGTTACAATGTCTTGACAATCAAAGAAACATAACATAAATAATTAGTCTTGCATCTTTTATTTTCACTAAGGCCCAAGTCCGCCTAAGTGTATCTTGATAAATCCTATGCATCATATCCTGAAACACATGTGAAAATAGGTACGTCAGCATAAAAATGCCTGTGAGATACATAGGTTTTGTGAAAATAGGATTCATGACTTGTAAGTTTAGAAAAAAAAAGTTGTTTAGCAAAAGTCAGTTATGAACCTTGTAAATTGATTTGTTTTGTAAATCGTTTGAAAAATAATAAGTTCAGATGATATGTATAAATAAGAGAATAATGTATGGTTAAATGAATAACCATGTAAAAAGAGTTTGTATAAGATAAGTTGTTTGTAAAACAATGTCTTGTGAAAAGTATGTTATTTGTATAAAATGTTATATGTCTCAAATTGAAATGATTCAAATAACGCTACGATATGTAATACCATACAAACACTTATATATGGGAAGTACCAGCGGCGTATCCACCATGCTTGTATCATATTACACTCGCCTCGTTACTTAAATCACTTACTCAAACCAAACCATCAAAGTAGAATGTTTATGTATAATCAAATGTCAAAATGTTTATGTCTAATGTAAATCATGAATTGTGTATATTAATGTCAAAATGTTTATGTCTAATGTAAATCATGAATTGTGTATATCAATGTCAAAATGTTTATGTCTAATGTAAATCATGAATTGTGTATATAAATGTCAAAATGTTTATGTATGGTAAGTGAAATCTATTAACTAAACCATATGTAAAATGCACAAAAACAAGGTATTGAAGTAAAACATGGTTTAAATAAAGTTATGTTTTGTGGAATAAATGCATGCTATACTGATATAAACATCTATGCGGTATTGTGAATATTCATACATCCAAGCCTTGCGACAGTCGGATAATCCTTTTAGTAAAGGTTATAAAAAAAATGTATTCGGATTCGATCATTCCTTACGTCCAAACAAACCCGAGATTTCAGGAATGGGATTTGTCAAGTCCTATGGTACCACTACCTATTACCGAGCGGCATGATCGGTGTTAATGAATGTACATTGTATCATTTAAACAAACCAAATGTCATACCAAAATGTAAGCAAGTGATGAATAATAAATGTACTAAGTATGCACACAATGGGCATACATAGCATAGAATGTAATGTAAAATAATGTACTAAGTACGCACACAATGGGAATACATAGCATAGAATGTAATGTAAAATAATGTACTAAGTACGCACACAATGGGCATACATAGCATAAAACACAATGAAATCATGTACTATAAATGTACTAATGAACATAGCAAGTATATGATGTGAAAGCAGGAAAGCATGAAAGTAACAAGTAGGCACATGTGTTCTACCCCAAAATGTTTGGAAAACAGTAAAAGAGGGGTCTATGTACTCACTTGAGATTGCTTAGTAGTCCTTGAGTAACAACCGAACAATGCTAGAGATCACGGATATCAAACGACACCTAATATAGGTAACTATGTTAATATACCGGACCTAAATCGGAGGATTGGATAGAATGAGGGTTCGTAAACCAAATGAGTACGGGAACTCATGTAATATGGTTTAACAAAGCCCACATACTAAAATAAAACCTAACCTAAGTGCTTACGACCCATTACGACCCGTTTAGGTAGCTTGTGCTATTTTAACGCGTCGTTCGCCTAAAAGGTGTTCGGAAAGCCTAACTAGTCCTATGATAAGTAAAATATGCCTTAACATGTCTAATATTGTTACCAAATCAGTTTAGATACCAAAAGTTATGTTACATATGCTTAAAATGATTTTTGGCGTAAAAAGGGCATTTTGGTAATTTACCTAAGGCATATAAACTACCTATCATACAACTACTTAAACGAAGCGACCATAAGGTATAACCTCGGAAGGTTATTCCCTATATACTATGGTCACCTAATGTGTTTGGTCGGATCCTAATGATCGACCAAACGGGTCGGGTTCGAAAGTATAAGCGATTGATTAGATCGCTTACCTTACGACCCTATATAAGCACTAAACTAATAGTGACGAGCTAAGCATGTTAAAACATGCTTAACTAAGTTTAGAAAACATGTTTGGTATCAACACAAACGGTCTTTATAACTAAGAGTAGTTTGGTTACAAAATACGCAAGAATGCGCATTTTGGCCGAAACTACGACTCGTCACTGAGCCTAGATAACTTGGTAATCAGTAGGTATAGTTACTAGGGACTATAACCATCGTGATTACGCTCACGTTATGAAGTTCAAACGAACTTCGCATTGACCATAAACTGGTCAACGCAGAAAGTCAAACAAAGTTTGACTTTTAACGCTAAACGAATAAAAAGAACGAAGGAACACTTACAAAGGGTCCCCGAAAGCTTTGATTTCCAATTATTTCTCAGGTATGAAGTGATAGAACACCCCAACTTTGAGAAAAAATCAGATTTCAAGTGGGTTTTGAGAGTGAAGATGGAGGTGGGTATTTATAGGAAAACCAAGACCGTTAGGATCGTTCCTCGATAAACGAGCATTAATCTAGACCGTCCAAGTGGGCATAAAGTTTTGGAAAACTAGGGCTGCCTCAAAACCATAAAATGGTATTGAAAATGTTACAAAATAGCCCCTAATCTTCAAGTTACATGCTGAAAATGGACCTGCAAGTGCAAAAAATGGTGTTTCTGCCCAGATGAGGTGCTCACGTAGCGCTACGAACATGGCAGGAGTTGCTCGCGCTACGCTTCCAAGTACCAGATTCAGCAAAGTTTCAAAAATGACAGTTTTAGTCCCTGCATGTGTTTAAGGCCTTTTTCGATGCGTTTGAACCCCGTTAACCTCATTTCAAGGCTCTAAAATGAAGTTAAAGTATAGGGAACTCAAAAAATGCTCAAAAACATCTCGGATGTCGGCTCGTTTGGTCGTACGGTTGCGTTGTTTGGTTAAATACGACGGAAGTCGTAACGAACGCAAAAACGATCCAAATTACGCGCCGAATGGATTTTTGACAAGCCAAACACTAAAGCATAATATTTTAGTGCTTACATAAATTTTTGGATGTCCGGATGTATTCAGAACGTAAGATATGCGCGAAAATGCAAACTTGTGCACTTTTTGACGCTTTTAGTCCCTGAATGAGCATAAAGTTTATTTTAGCACACTGAACCCCTCAAAGCCTATTTCTAAGCTATGTAAAGGATATTTATGGTATGTTTAACTTATGGTCATGTTCCGGAATGTCTGTTACAGTTCAAATTGGCATACTTTCGCAGTTTGTCAAATTTAGTCCCTGTAAGCGAATTAACTTGATTTTGCCATACCAAAGCCTTCAAAACTTATTTCTAAGTTATGTAAAGGTTATTTAAGGTATGTAAAGCCTATGTTACTATTCTGGGATTTGTCAAGTCCTATGGTACCACTACCTACTACCGAGCGGCATGATCGGTGTTAATGAATGTACATTGTATCATTTAAACAAACCAAATGTCATACCAAAATGTAAGCAAGTGATGAATAATAAATGTACTAAGTATGCACACAATGGGCATACATAGCATAGAATGTAATGTAAAATAATGTACTAAGTACGCACACAATGGGCATACATAGCATAGAATGTAATGTAAAATAATGTACTAAGTACGCACACAATGGGCATACATAGCATAAAACACAATGAAATCATGTACTATAAATGTACTAATGAACATATCAAGTATATGATGTGAAAGCAGGGAAGCATGAAAGTAACAAGTAGGCACATGTGTTCAACCTTAAAATGTTTGGAAAACAGTAAAAGAGTGGTCTATGTACTCACTTGAGATTGCTTAGTAGTCCTTGAGTAACAACCAAACAATGCTAGAGATCACGGATATCAAACGGCACCTAATATAGGTAACTATGTTAATATACCGGACCTAAATCGGAGGATTGGATAGAATGAGGGTTCGTAAACCAAATGAGTATGGGAACTCATGTAATATGGTTTAACAAAGCCCATATACTAAAATAAAACCTAACCTAAGTGCTTACGACCCATTACGACCCGTTTAGGTAGCTTTTGCTATTTTAACGCGTCGTTCGCGTAAAACGCGTTCGGAAAGCCTACTAGTCCTATGATAAGTAAAATATGCCTTAACATGTCTAATATTGTTACCAAATCAGTTTAGATACCAAAAGTTATGTTACATATGCTTAAAATGATTTTTGGCGTAAAAAGGGCATTTTGGTAATTTACCTAAGGCATATAAACTACCTATCATACAACTACTTAAACGAAGCGACCATAAGGTATAACCTCGGAAGGTTATTCCCTATATACTATGGTCACCTAATGTGTTTGGTCGGATTCTAATGATCGACCAAACGGGTCGGGTTCGAAAGTATAAGCGATTGATTAGATCGCTTACCTTACGACCCTATATAAGCACTAAACTAATAGTGACGAGCTAAGCATGTTAAAACATGCTTAACTAAGTTTAGAAAACATGTTTGGTATCAAAACAAACGGTTTTGATAACTAAGAGTAGTTTGGTTACAAAATACGCAAGAATGCGCGTTTTGGCCGAAACTACGACTCGCCACTGAGCCTAGATAATGTGGTAATCAGTAGGTATAGTTACTAGGGACTATAACCATCGTGATTACGCTCACGTTATGAAGTTCAAACGAACTTCGCATTGACCATAAACTGGTCAACGCAGAAAGTCAAACAAAGTTTGACTTTTAACGCTAAACGAATAAAAAGAACGAAGGAACACTTACAAAGGGTCCCCAAAAGCTTTGATTTCCAATTATTTCTCAGGTATGAAGTGATAGAACACCCCAACTTAGAGAAAAAATCAGATTTCAAGTGGGTTTTGAGAGTGAAGATGGAGGTGGGTATTTATAGGAAAACCAAGACCGTTAGGATCGTTCCTCGATAAACGAGCATTAATCTGGACCGTCCAAGTGGGCACAAGGTTTTGGAAAACTAGGGGTGCCTCAAAACCAACAAATGGTATTGAAAATGTTACAAAATAGCCCCTAATCTTCAAGTTACATGCTGAAAATGGACCTGCAAGTGCAAAAAATGGTGTTTCTGCCCAGATGAGGTGCTCGTGTAGCGCTACGAACGTGGAAGGAGTTGCTCGCGCTACGCTACCAAGTGCCAGATTCAGCAAAGTTTCAAAAATGACAGTTTTAGTCCCTGCATGTGTTTAAGGCCTTTTTCGATGCGTTTGAACCCCGTTAACCTCATTTCAAGGCTCTAAAATGAAGTTAAAGTATAGGGAACTCAAAACATGCTCAAAAACATCTCGGATGTCGGCTCGTTTGGTCGTACGGTTGCGTTGTTTGGTTAATTACGACGGAAGTCGTAACGAACGCAAAAACGATCAAAATTACGCGCCGAATGGATTTTTGACAAGCCAAACACTAAAGCATAATATTTTAGTGCTTACATAAATTTTTGGATGTCCGGATGTATTTAGAACGTAAGATATGCGCGAAAATGCAAACTTGTGTACTTTTTGACGCTTTTAGTCCCTGAATGAGCATAAAGTTTATTTTAGCACACCGAACCCCTCAAAGCTTATATCTAAGCTATGTAAAGTATATTTATGGTATGTTTAAATTATGGTCATGTTCCGGAATGTCTGTTACAGTTCAAATTGGCATACTTTCGCAGTTTGTCAAATTTAGTCCCTGTAAGCGAATTAACTTGATTTTGCCATACCAAAGCCTTCAAAACTTATTTCTAAATTATGTAAAGGTTATTTAAGGTATGTAAAGCCTATGTTACTGTTCCGGAGTATTTGTTGCATTAAACTGGTTATATTTACGCATTGGTGCGCGTATAACCTTCCAGAAAGTGATATAGAGTTTGAAATCGAACAAGAATTGATATGTGCAAATGATACACACATTTATACAAATCCCAAGTATGAAATACAATATTTCATTGGTTTGGTATTTGTTTGATGGTCGCAGTGACCCAGGTGTCACAGTCTCCCCTACTTTAGGAAATTTCATCCCGAAATTTATTTAGAGGAAACTTGTGAGAGCTTGAAACATGAAGTTGAAAAGATTGGACAGCACTGGTTAGAGTTCTTGAACTTCTAGTAACTTTAAATAACATCAAGCTTACAATGTAGGAGGGACACTTATGTAATAGTCTATTAAGCGTTATTGGTGTGTCCACCGTACCTCCATTACATCGTTCTCATTTTGTGATTGTTGTCACTATCGGTTCTTACACATAATAAATCTTACTGGGTTTCTGTGCACTAAATTTCATAATTATGTACGCGTCCATAATTAGACAATTCCTTGCATAGTTCACATAGTCTATTTTATAATGTGTAGGGGAAAACCAAATGAACAAACATGTGATGAGTGTGACTAGACCACCATAGGGTCCCTTTTATTAAATCAATAAATGATTTTAATAGACAACCAAGGAGTCTTTTCAGCTTATATCATCACATGTCATTCCTAACCAGATTTTTGAATCAATCTTTTTGACTAGACCACTAAAAGGGTCTCTTATGAAACATGGAATGGTACTATATAACCCAAGGGTCTTAACTATTACATAGAAGCCCAATAAGGATTTAAGGTAGTACCTTTTTGAATATCCTACTACGAATCCCTCATATGAAGATATGAAAGATTCTACGAGGATTTGGATAACGAATACCCAGAGTATACAAAAACACAAAATGCATAAAAGAAAACACAAGATGCATAAACACATAGTCATATAACCACAAAGATTGTTTATCTAGATCTTTAATTTGTTAATTTGTTTTGCTAACAGAGCACATGTATTTAAAGCACACTAGGAATCCATCTCGTGGATTTCATTTGGTACTTTAAACATTATCAAGAAGCTAACTATAAAGATAGAAAGATTTTTAAAAGAAAAATTCGATTTCGATTATAAGGAATCGAAATGTTCGAATTTAGGTACATAAGGAATCCAATTAAGGACTCTTATTTGAATGATAATCATCCACAAGGGTCTAAATGTGAAGATAAAAAGATCCCATATGGATTTTAGAAGTTGAAGATGTTTTGAAACCTTGCACTTGATGTGCTTAGGTCAAAACATGAAGTAAAATGCTTATGAAGTTGAGATGCCAGATATGCCAAGGCGACATATGAAGCAAACTTTGAAAGTAAGTCAATGTATGAAGAAAATATTTTTGAAAACTATGCATGGGGTTCTTAAAAAAAATGTGTTCAATGTTTTTGAAACCTTATATATAATACCTTTGAAATCATAAAGTAGGTGTATTAGGTAGGTATATATTTATAAAAAAAATTGTTTTAGAATCATGCGAGATGAATTTTGAAATTATGTATAAGGTTTTTGAAAACATGAATGATGCTTTTCGAAA
This sequence comes from Helianthus tuberosus, assembly GCA_030545235.1. Classification (NCBI taxonomy): domain Eukaryota; kingdom Viridiplantae; phylum Streptophyta; class Magnoliopsida; order Asterales; family Asteraceae; genus Helianthus; species Helianthus tuberosus. The sequence continues at coordinate 71,586,633 of CM060369.1, read as the reverse complement.
TCATGCACTTGATAAGAAAATGTACTGTGTTAATATTGTTTTCAGACTATATGAAACATTTTGAAATTATGAAGGTTGTTTTTGAAAGCATAGCCAATGTTTTTGAAATAACATAGACAATGCATTAAAAAAATTGTTTTCAAACTATATGAAATGTTTTGAGATCGTGAAGATTGTTTTTGAAATACTTGTACTGTGTATGTTGAAAAATCACAACGTAATGGGTATGAGATTTGAAAATACCCTTAGTTATCTAACCAAGGATTCAAAGGCACAAATGTGCAGAAGCATGATTACTCATAATGTCACTTTATTTTCTGTACTTTGTTTCTTAGAGTGAAACGAGTACTTAAAATTTTCGAGGAAATCATGAGCGATCATTTCAAAGAGAGGATCACAAGAGTAGTTTGTAAGGGACATAGTTCCTTAATACAGGTATCATAGAGAATTTCCATTTACTCATGTAACTACACTTGTATATCAGAATTGTGAACAACAATTTATTTATAATCAAAACATATTGTTTCACATTACAAGAAATAGAAGAAACAAAAGCATAAGACAACAACATCTTCTAATCAGCCAACTGCTCATCCGTGGGTTGGATTTGCCTTAGCAAGGTTCGGGCATTTATTCATGAAATGACCCATCTTGCCACAGTTGTAGCACGATCCAGGCTGAAAGCGAGCTTGAGCAGGATTGGCTTGTGGTTGATTTGGACCACCTTGGTTCGGGTTACATCGACAAGCACTTGCCAGGTGACCAATTCTCCCACATGATACACACAGACGACATTGTAAGTGAGCTTGGTGATGCCATTACATTTGTCGCATTTTGGTGCAGTACCGGCATAAGGTTTCCTAGCAGGAGGTTGAGCAGTAGCAAGGTTTATAACAGGTTTGTTTTGGATAGCAAAGTGGCATATGTTAACCAAATGTCCCCGCCGTCCACAGTAGGTACATTTGGAGCAGGGTATGAGGTTTGAATGATGACGGTTGCATCGTTTGCACAGAGGAACAGCTCCTTTGTATGTCTCCCTAGCAGGGGCTTGAGCTGGTTGGTTGGGGATGGCTTGACCATTGTGAGCGACCACGGTGAAGTTCTGAGAAGCCTTTCGCTTCTTTGACTTCTTATGGGATCCAGTCTGTTCATCCATGGTCTTTGATTCCTTGATTTGTTTCTTTGCTGGTGGTGCTGGCTCGACTTCTGCTTCCTTTGGTGGCTCTTGAGTGGCTTCATTGTTGAGACAAGACATGGCAATGCCTAAATCCACAGTCTTCAGAATCACTTCGCCTATTTGCTGGGCAAATTTGGCTGTTTGCTCGGACATTTGACCGTTGCTGAGAGGAAGAGACATTCTAGAAGGAAATGAAAGATATAGGAGGAAACAAATGAAATGTTATCAGACAATCAAAACAGGATGGCAATGCATAAAAATTGCGATCATTTGTTTGTTATCTAAGGAAAACAAATGAGACGGTGACAAATCAAAGTAAACGGGTCATATTAATGTATCACTGAAGACATGCTCGCCTATAAGTGAACACTCACCCCAAGAGTTCCCAGGTAAGAGTGAATGGTCCGATACTGCGGATTTGTACGAACACTCTAGCCTTCGACAGAAAACTCTGGGTACAGGCATTCACTCTTCCAGTTTGCACGTGTTCACATTATACGACCTAAACTTTGACGAGATTTGAAAACTTAGAGGGTTCAAAACCTTATAACAGAGGGTTCAAAACCTTACAATAGAGGGTTCAAAACCTAGTAATCAATCATCCTAGAACAGATGATTAGTTTTCAAAGCGGTTTTGAAATTTATGTTCTTGTAGTGGTTGTCGCCTAAGGATAGGTGACAGTATTGTTTTATGACTAAACGCAAGTAAACTCGCGTTAGGGTCCTAGGAAGGTTATAGACTAGGTCAAAGCATTACTAATAACCTAATTCCCTATAACCATGAGCTCTGATACCAACTTTTCTGTCACACCCCGACCACGTAAAACAACAAAACGTGGCGGAAACGTCGGGGAGTGTTGTAACAGAATCATTGTTTCATAACACATGGAAATTGAAATATTGTTTTATTAATTAAAAGAGTTACAATGTCTTGACAATCAAATAAACATAACATAAATAACTAGTCTTGCATCTTTTATTTTCACTAAGGCCCAAGTCCGCCTAAGTGTATCTTGATAAATCCTATGCATCATATTCTGAAACACATGTGAAAATAGGTAAGTCAGCATAAAAATGCCTGTGAGATACATAGGTTTTGTGAAAATAGGATTCATGACTTGTAAGTTTAGAAAAAAAAAGTTGTTTAGCAAAAGTCAGTCATGAACCTTGTAAATTGATTTGTTTTGTAAATCGTTTGAAAAACAATAAGTTCAGATGATATGTATAAATAAGAGAATAATGTATGGTTAAATGAATAACCATGTAAAATGAGTTTGTATAAGATAAGTTGTTTGTAAAACAATGTCTTGTGAAAAGTATGTTATTTGTATAAAATGTTATATGTCTCAAATTGAAATGATTCAAATAACGCTACGATATGTAATACCATACAAACACTTATATATAGGAAGTACCAGCGGCGTATCCACCATGCTTGTATCATATTACACTCGCCTCGTTACTTAAATCACTTACTCAAACCAAACCATCAAAGTAGAATGTTTATGTATAATCAAATGTCAAAATGTTTATGTCTAATGTAAATCATGAATTGTGTATATTAATGTCAAAATGTTTATGTCTAATGTAAATCATGAATTGTGTATATCAATGTCAAAATGTTTATGTCTAATGTAAATCATGAATTGTGTATATAAATGTCAAAATGTTTATGTATGGTAAGTGAAATATATCAACTAAACCATATGTAAAATGCACAAAAACAAGGTATTGAAGTAAAACATGGTTTAAATCATAGTTATGTTTTGTGGAATAAATGCAGGCTATACTGATATAAACATCTATGCGGTATTGTGAAAATTTATACATCCAAGCCTTGCGACAGTCGGATAACCCTTTTAGTAAAGGTTATAAAAAAAAAATGTATTCGGATTCGGTCATTCCTTACGTCCAAACAAACCCGAGATTTCAGGAATGGGATTTGTCAAGTCCTATGGTACCACTACCTACTACCGAGCGGCATGATCGGTGTTAATGAATGTACATTGTATCATTTAAACAAACCAAATGTCATACCAAAATGTAAGCAAGTGATGAATAATAAATGTACTAAGTATGCACACAATGGGCATACATAGCATAGAATGTAATGTAAAATAATGTACTAAGTACGCACACAATGGGCATACATAGCATAGAATGTAATGTAAAATAATGTACTAAGTACGCACACAATGGGCATACATAGCATAAAACACAATGAAATCATGTACTATAAATGTACTAATGAACATATCAAGTATATGATGTGAAAGCAGGGAAGCATGAAAGTAACAAGTAGGCACATGTGTTCCACCCCAAAATGTTTGGAAAACAGTAAAAGAGTGGTCTATGTACTCACTTGAGATTGCTTAGTAGTCCTTGAGTAACAACCAAACAATGCTAGAGATCACGGATATCAAACGGCACCTAATATAGGTAACTATGTTAATATACCGGACCTAAATCGGAGGATTGGATAGAATGAGGGTTCGTAAACCAAATGAGTATGGGAACTCATGTAATATGGTTTAACAAAGCCCATATACTAAAATAAAACCTAACCTAAGTGCTTACGACCCATTACGACCCGTTTAGGTAGCTTTTGCTATTTTAACGCGTCGTTCGCGTAAAACGCGTTCGGAAAGCCTACTAGTCCTATGATAAGTAAAATATGCCTTAACATGTCTAATATTGTTACCAAATCAGTTTAGATACCAAAAGTTATGTTACATATGCTTAAAATGATTTTTGGCGTAAAAAGGGCATTTTGGTAATTTACCTAAGGCATATAAACTACCTATCATACAACTACTTAAACGAAGCGACCATAAGGTATAACCTCGGAAGGTTATTCCCTATATACTATGGTCACCTAATGTGTTTGGTCGGATTCTAATGATCGACCAAACGGGTCGGGTTCGAAAGTATAAGCGATTGATTAGATCGCTTACCTTACGACCCTATATAAGCACTAAACTAATAGTGACGAGCTAAGCATGTTAAAACATGCTTAACTAAGTTTAGAAAACATGTTTGGTATCAAAACAAACGGTTTTGATAACTAAGAGTGGTTTGGTTACAAAATACGCAAGAATGCGCGTTTTGGCCGAAACTACGACTCGCCACTGAGCCTAGATAATGTGGTAATCAGTAGGTATAGTTACTAGGGACTATAACCATCGTGATTACGCTCACGTTATGAAGTTCAAACGAACTTCGCATTGACCATAAACTGGTCAACGCAGAAAGTCAAACAAAGTTTGACTTTTAACGCTAAACGAATAAAAAGAACGAAGGAACACTTACAAAGGGTCCCCAAAAGCTTTGATTTCCAATTATTTCTCAGGTATGAAGTGATAGAACACCCCAACTTAGAGAAAAAATCAGATTTCAAGTGGGTTTTGAGAGTGAAGATGGAGGTGGGTATTTATAGGAAAACCAAGACCGTTAGGATCGTTCCTCGATAAACGAGCATTAATCTGGACCGTCCAAGTGGGCACAAGGTTTTGGAAAACTAGGGGTGCCTCAAAACCAACAAATGGTATTGAAAATGTTACAAAATAGCCCCTAATCTTCAAGTTACATGCTGAAAATGGACCTGCAAGTGCAAAAAATGGTGTTTCTGCCCAGATGAGGTGCTCGTGTAGCGCTACGAATGTGGAAGGAGTTGCTCGCGCTACGCTACCAAGTACCAGATTCAGCAAAGTTTCAAAAATGACAGTTTTAGTCCCTGCATGTGTTTAAGGCCTTTTTCGATGCGTTTGAAACCCGTTAACCTCATTTCAAGGCTCTAAAATGAAGTTAAAGTATAGGGAACTCAAAACATGCTCAAAAACATCTCGGATGTCGGCTCGTTTGGTCGTACGGTTGCGTTGTTTGGTTAATTACGACGGAAGTCGTAACGAACGCAAAAACGATCAAAATTACGCGCCGAATGGATTTTTGACAAGCCAAACACTAAAGCATAATATTTTAGTGCTTACATAAATTTTTGGATGTCCGGATGTATTTAGAACGTAAGATATGCGCGAAAATGCAAACTTGTGTACTTTTTGACGCTTTTAGTCCCTGAATGAGCATAAAGTTTATTTTAGCACACCGAACCCCTCAAAGCCTATATCTAAGCTATGTAAAGTATATTTATGGTATGTTTAAATTATGGTCATGTTCCGGAATGTCTGTTACAGTTCAAATTGGCATACTTTCGCAGTTTGTCAAATTTAGTCCCTGTAAGCGAATTAACTTGATTTTGCCATACCAAAGCCTTCAAAACTTATTTCTAAATTATGTAAAGGTTATTTAAGGTATGTAAAGCCTATGTTACTGTTCCGGAGTATTTGTTGCATTAAACTGGTTATATTTACGCATTGGTGCGCGTATAACCTTCCAGAAAGTGATATAGAGTTTGAAATCGAACAAGAATTGATATGTGCAAATGATACACACATTTATACAAATCCCAAGTATGAAATACAATATTTCATTGGTTTGGTATTTGTTTGATGGTCGCAGTGACCCAGGTGTCACAGTCTCCCCTACTTTAGGAAATTTCATCCCGAAATTTATTTAGAGGAAACTTGTGAGAGCTTGAAACATGAAGTTGAAAAGATTGGACAGCACTGGTTAGAGTTCTTGAACTTCTAGTAACTTTAAATAACATCAAGCTTACAATGTAGGAGGGACACTTATGTAATAGTCTATTAAGCGTTATTGGTGCGTCCACCGTACCTCCATTACATCGTTCTCATTTTGTGATTGTTGTCACTATCGGTTCTTACACATAATAAATCTTACTGGGTTTCTGTGCACTAAATTTCATAATTATGTACGCGTCCATAATTAGACAATTCCTTGCATAGTTCACATAGTCTATTTTATAATGTGTAGGGGAAAACCAAATGAACAAACCTGTGATGAGTGTGACTAGACCACCATAGGGTCCCTTTTATTAAATCAATAAATGATTTTAATAGACAACCAAGGAGTCTTTTCAGCTTATATCATCACATGTCATTCCTAACCAGATTTTTGAATCAATCTTTTTGACTAGACCACTAAAAGGGTCTCTTATGAAACATGGAATGGTACTATATAACCCAAGGGTCTTAACTATTACATAGAAGCCCAATAAGGATTTAAGGTAGTACCTTTTTGAATATCCTACTACGAATCCCTCATATGAAGATATAAAAGATTCTACGAGGATTTGGATAACGAATACCCAGAGTATACAAAAACACAAAATGCATAAAAGAAAACACAAGATGCATAAACACATAGTCATATAACCACAAAGATTGTTTATCTAGATCTTTAATTTGTTAATTTGTTTTGCTAACAGAGCACATGTATTTAAAGCACACTAGGAATCCATCTCGTGGATTTCATTTGGTACTTTAAACATTATCAAGAAGCTAACTATAAAGATAGAAAGATTTTTAAAAGAAAAATTCGATTTCGATTATAAGGAATCGAAATGTTCGAATTTAGGTACATAAGGAATCCAATTAAGGACTCTGATTTGAATGATAATCATCCACAAGGGTCTAAATGTGAAGATAAAAAGATCCCATATGGATTTTAGAAGTTGAAGATGTTTTGAAACCTTGCACTTGATGTGCTTAGGTCAAAACATGAAGTAAAATGCTTATGAAGTTGAGATGCCAGATATGCCAAGGCGACATATGAAGCAAACTTTGAAAGTAAGTCAATGTATGAAGAAAATATTTTTGAAAACTATGCATGGGGTTCTTAAAAAAAATGTGTTCAATGTTTTTGAAACCTTATATATAATACCTTTGAAATCATAAAGTAGGTGTATTAGGTAGGTATATATTTATAAAAAAAATTGTTTTAGAATCATGCGAGATGAATTTTGAAATTATGTATAAGGTTTTTGAAAACATGAATGATGCTTTTCGAAATCATGCACTTGATAAGAAAATGTACTGTGTTAATATTGTTTTCAGACTATATGAAACATTTTGAAATTATGAAGGTTGTTTTTGAAAGCATAGCCAATGTTTTTGAAATAACATAGACAATGCATTAAAAAAATTGTTTTCAAACTATATGAAATGTTTTGAGATCGTGAAGATTGTTTTTGAAATACTTGTACTGTGTATGTTGAAAAATCACAACGTAATGGGTATGAGATTTGAAAATACCCTTAGTTATCTAACCAAGGATTCAAAGGCACAAATGTGCAGAAGCATGATTACTCATAATGTCACTTTATTTTCTGTACTTTGTTTCTTAGAGTGAAACGAGTACTTAAAATTTTCGAGGAAATCATGAGCGATCATTTCAAAGAGAGGATCACAAGAGTAGTTTGTAAGGGACATAGTTCCTTAATACAGGTATCATAGAGAATTTCCATTTACTCATGTAACTACACTTGTATATCAGAATTGTGAACAACAATTTATTTATAATCAAAACATATTGTTTCACATTACAAGAAATAGAAGAAACAAAAGCATAAGACAACAACATCTTCTAATCAGCCAACTGCTCATCCGTGGGTTGGATTTGCCTTAGCAAGGTTCGGGCATTTATTCATGAAATGACCCATCTTGCCACAGTTGTAGCACGATCCAGGCTGAAAGCGAGCTTGAGCAGGATTGGTTTGTGGTTGATTTGGACCACCTTGGTTCGGGTTACATCGACAAGCACTTGCCAGGTGACCAATTCTCCCACATGATACACACAGACGACATTGTAAGTGAGCTTGGTGATGCCCATTACATTTGTCGCATTTTGGTGCAGTACCGGCATAAGGTTTCCTAGCAGGAGGTTGAGCAGTAGCAAGGTTTATAACAGGTTTGTTTTGGATAGCAAAGTGGCATATGTTAACCAAATGTCCCCGCCGTCCACAGTAGGTACATTTGGAGCAGGGTATGAGGTTTGAATGATGACGGTTGCATCGTTTGCACAGAGGAACAGCTCCTTTGTATGTCTCCCTAGCAGGGGCTTGAGCTGGTTGGTTGGGGATGGCTTGACCATTGTGAGCGACCACGGTGAAGTTCTGAGAAGCCTTTCGCTTCTTTGACTTCTTATGGGATCCAGTCTGTTCATCCATGGTCTTTGATTCCTTGATTTGTTTCTTTGCTGGTGGTGCTGGCTCGACTTCTGCTTCCTTTGGTGGCTCTTGAGTGGCTTCATTGTTGAGACGAGACATGGCAATGCCTAAATCCACAGTCTTCAGAATCACTTCGCCTATTTGCTGGGCAAATTTGGCTGTTTGCTCGGACATTTGACCGTTGCTGAGAGGAAGAGACATTCTAGAAGGAAATGAAAGATATAGGAGGAAACAAATGAAATGTTATCAGACAATCAAAACAGGATGGCAATGCATAAAAATTGCGATCATTTGTTTGTTATCTAAGGAAAACAAATGAGACGGTGACAAATCAAAGTAAACGGGTCATATTAATGTATCACTGAAGACATGCTCGCCTATAAGTGAACACTCACCCCAAGAGTTCCCAGGTAAGAGTGAATGGTCCGATACTGCGGATTTGTACGAACACTCTAGCCTTCGACAGAAAACTCTGGGTACAGGCATTCACTCTTCCAGTTTGCACGTGTTCACATTATACGACCTAAACTTTGACGAGATTTGAAAACTTAGAGGGTTCAAAACCTTATAACAGAGGGTTCAAAACCTTACAATAGAGGGTTCAAAACCTAGTAATCAATCATCCTAGAACAGATGATTAGTTTTCAAAGCGGTTTTGAAATTTATGTTCTTGTAGTGGTTGTCGCCTAAGGATAGGTGACAGTATTGTTTTATGACTAAACGCAAGTAAACTCGCGTTAGGGTCCTAGGAAGGTTATAGACTAGGTCAAAGCATTACTAATAACCTAATTCCCTATAACCATGAGCTCTGATACCAACTTTTCTGTCACACCCCGACCACGTAAAACAACAAAACGTGGCGGAAACGTCGGGGAGTGTTGTAACAGAATCATTGTTTCATAACACATGGAAATTGAAATATTGTTTTATTAATTAAAAGAGTTACAATGTCTTGACAATCAAATAAACATAACATAAATAACTAGTCTTGCATCTTTTATTTTCACTAAGGCCCAAGTCCGCCTAAGTGTATCTTGATAAATCCTATGCATCATATTCTGAAACACATGTGAAAATAGGTAAGTCAGCATAAAAATGCCTGTGAGATACATAGGTTTTGTGAAAATAGGATTCATGACTTGTAAGTTTAGAAAAAAAAAGTTGTTTAGCAAAAGTCAGTCATGAACCTTGTAAATTGATTTGTTTTGTAAATCGTTTGAAAAACAATAAGTTCAGATGATATGTATAAATAAGAGAATAATGTATGGTTAAATGAATAACCATGTAAAATGAGTTTGTATAAGATAAGTTGTTTGTAAAACAATGTCTTGTGAAAAGTATGTTATTTGTATAAAATGTTATATGTCTCAAATTGAAATGATTCAAATAACGCTACGATATGTAATACCATACAAACACTTATATATAGGAAGTACCAGCGGCGTATCCACCATGCTTGTATCATATTACACTCGCCTCGTTACTTAAATCACTTACTCAAACCAAACCATCAAAGTAGAATGTTTATGTATAATCAAATGTCAAAATGTTTATGTCTAATGTAAATCATGAATTGTGTATATTAATGTCAAAATGTTTATGTCTAATGTAAATCATGAATTGTGTATATCAATGTCAAAATGTTTATGTCTAATGTAAATCATGAATTGTGTATATAAATGTCAAAATGTTTATGTATGGTAAGTGAAATATATCAACTAAACCATATGTAAAATGCACAAAAACAAGGTATTGAAGTAAAACATGGTTTAAATCATAGTTATGTTTTGTGGAATAAATGCAGGCTATACTGATATAAACATCTATGCGGTATTGTGAAAATTCATACATCCAAGCCTTGCGACAGTCGGATAACCCTTTTAGTAAAGGTTATCAAAAAAAATGTATTCGGATTCGGTCATTCCTTACGTCCAAACAAACCCGAGATTTCAGGAATGGGATTTGTCAAGTCCTATGGTACCACTACCTACTACCGAGCGGCATGATCGGTGTTAATGAATGTACATTGTATCATTTAAACAAACCAAATGTCATACCAAAATGTAAGCAAGTGATGAATAATAAATGTACTAAGTATGCACACAATGGGCATACATAGCATAGAATGTAATGTAAAATAATGTACTAAGTACGCACACAATGGGCATACATAGCATAGAATGTAATGTAAAATAATGTACTAAGTACGCACACAATGGGCATACATAGCATAAAACACAATGAAATCATGTACTATAAATGTACTAATGAACATATCAAGTATATGATGTGAAAGCAGGGAAGCATGAAAGTAACAAGTAGGCACATGTGTTCCACCCCAAAATGTTTGGAAAACAGTAAAAGAGTGGTCTATGTACTCACTTGAGATTGCTTAGTAGTCCTTGAGTAACAACCAAACAATGCTAGAGATCACGGATATCAAACGGCACCTAATATAGGTAACTATGTTAATATACCGGACCTAAATCGGAGGATTGGATAGAATGAGGGTTCGTAAACCAAATGAGTATGGGAACTCATGTAATATGGTTTAACAAAGCCCATATACTAAAATAAAACCTAACCTAAGTGCTTACGACCCATTACGACCCGTTTAGGTAGCTTTTGCTATTTTAACGCGTCGTTCGCGTAAAACGCGTTCGGAAAGCCTATTAGTCCTATGATAAGTAAAATATGCCTTAACATGTCTAATATTGTTACCAAATCAGTTTAGATACCAAAAGTTATGTTACATATGCTTAAAATGATTTTTGGCGTAAAAAGGGCATTTTGGTAATTTACCTAAGGCATATAAACTACCTATCATACAACTACTTAAACGAAGCGACCATAAGGTATAACCTCGGAAGGTTATTCCCTATATACTATGGTCACCTAATGTGTTTGGTCGGATTCTAATGATCGACCAAACGGGTCGGGTTCGAAAGTATAAACGATTGATTAGATCGCTTACCTTACGACCCTATATAAGCACTAAACTAATAGTGACGAGCTAAGCATGTTAAGACATGCTTAACTAAGTTTAGAAAACATGTTTGGTATCAAAACAAACGGTTTTGATAACTAAGAGTTGTTTGGTTACAAAATACGCAAGAATGCGCGTTTTGGCCGAAACTACGACTCGCCACTGAGCCTAGATAATGTGGTAATCAGTAGGTATAGTTACTAGGGACTATAACCATCGTGATTACGCTCACGTTATGAAGTTCAAACGAACTTCGCATTGACCATAAACTGGTCAACGCAGAAAGTCAAACAAAGTTTGACTTTTAACGCTAAACGAATAAAAAGAACGAAGGAACACTTACAAAGGGTCCCCAAAAGCTTTGATTTCCAATTATTTCTCAGGTATGAAGTGATAGAACACCCCAACTTAGAGAAAAAATCAGATTTCAAGTGGGTTTTGAGAGTGAAGATGGAGGTGGGTATTTATAGGAAAACCAAGACCGTTAGGATCGTTCCTCGATAAACGAGCATTAATCTGGACCGTCCAAGTGGGCACAAGGTTTTGGAAAACTAGGGGTGCCTCAAAACCAACAAATGGTATTGAAAATGTTACAAAATAGCCCCTAATCTTCAAGTTACATGCTGAAAATGGACCTGCAAGTGCAAAAAATGGTGTTTCTGCCCAGATGAGGTGCTCGTGTAGCGCTACGAACGTGGAAGGAGTTGCTCGCGCTACGCTACCAAGTACCAGATTCAGCAAAGTTTCAAAAATGACAGTTTTAGTCCCTGCATGTGTTTAAGGCCTTTTTCGATGCGTTTGAACCCCGTTAACCTCATTTCAAGGCTCTAAAATGAAGTTAAAGTATAGGGAACTCAAAACATGCTCAAAAACATCTCGGATGTCGGCTCGTTTGGTCGTACGGTTGCGTTGTTTGGTTAATTACGACGGAAGTCGTAACAAACGCAAAAACGATCAAAATTACGCGCCGAATGGATTTTTGACAAGCCAAACACTAAAGCATAATATTTTAGTGCTTACATAAATTTTTGGATGTCCGGATGTATTTAGAACGTAAGATATGCGCGAAAATGCAAACTTGTGTACTTTTTGACGCTTTTAGTCCCTGAATGAGCATAAAGTTTATTTTAGCACACCGAACCCCTCAAAGCCTATATCTAAGCTATGTAAAGTATATTTATGGTATGTTTAAATTATGGTCATGTTCCGGAATGTCTGTTACAGTTCAAATTGGCATACTTTCGTAGTTTGTCAAATTTAGTCCCTGTAAGCGAATTAACTTGATTTTGCCATACCAAAGCCTTCAAAACTTATTTCTAAATTATGTAAAGGTTATTTAAGGTATGTAAAGCCTATGTTACTGTTCCGGAGTATTTGTTGCATTAAACTGGTTATATTTACGCATTGGTGCGCGTATAACCTTCCAGAAAGTGATATAGAGTTTGAAATCGAACAAGAATTGATATGTGCAAATGATACACACATTTATACAAATCCCAAGTATGAAATACAATATTTCATTGGTTTGGTATTTGTTTGATGGTCGCAGTGACCCAGGTGTCACAGTCTCCCCTACTTTAGGAAATTTCATCCCGAAATTTATTTAGAGGAAACTTGTGAGAGCTTGAAACATGAAGTTGAAAAGATTGGACAGCACTGGTTAGAGTTCTTGAACTTCTAGTAACTTTAAATAACATCAAGCTTACAATGTAGGAGGGACACTTATGTAATAGTCTATTAAGCGTTATTGGTGCGTCCACCGTACCTCCATTACATCGTTCTCATTTTGTGATTGTTGTCACTATCGGTTCTTACACATAATAAATCTTACTGGGTTTCTGTGCACTAAATTTCATAATTATGTACGCGTCCATAATTAGACAATTCCTTGCATAGTTCACATAGTCTATTTTATAATGTGTAGGGGAAAACCAAATGAACAAACCTGTGATGAGTGTGACTAGACCACCATAGGGTCCCTTTTATTAAATCAATAAATGATTTTAATAGACAACCAAGGAGACTTTTCAGCTTATATCATCACATGTCATTCCTAACCAGATTTTTGAATCAATCTTTTTGACTAGACCACTAAAAGGGTCTCTTATGAAACATGGAATGGTACTATATAACCCAAGGGTCTTAACTATTACATAGAAGCCCAATAAGGATTTAAGGTAGAGAAGAGGATGGACACGGGGCCGTGCCCAATGGACACGGGGGCGTGGTCAACTAATGCAGACAAACGTGGGGGGTGCCCAGCGGACATGGGGGCGTGGTCAACTAATGCAGACAAACTGCAATTAATGAAGACAGAGAAGAGGATGGACACGGGGCCGTGCCCAATGGACACGGGGCCGTGCCTAAGCTGCTGTTCAGGCTATAAATAGGGGTGCTTGGCTCATTTGCAAACCATCCCTTGGCACACCACCTCTCTCACACTTCACCCACCACCCACCACCATCACAACACCCTCATCCACCACCATCATCCATTGTCCATCATAGAGTGTGTGAGTCGTCTCGGGATCCAAGATTGATCGTAAGAGTTCTTGACAATCAAAGGCCATGTTTGCCTAAGTCTCTTACATCACTTGGTAAAGACAAGTGTCTAGTGTAATACTTTTTATTTTTAATCTTTTCGCACTTTTTACTTGGTTTTGTATTAATGACTTTAATAACTAGTTTCTTATGTTGAAGGTGATTCTTCCTTATCGTTTGTTCGTGGTGTCTTGGCATTATTTTACTGTTTGTATAAAATAAAATATTTTCACCATTCATATCTCCATGGTATATGTGGAGATATGTGGAGATATGTTGGCTACCTGGTCGGGGGTTAAGGGAACGGTTTGGTAAGAGTCTTGCCTTGTTCAGTGTATAGATCCTGCAAGGACCTAGGTCAAATTTAGTAGGACCTCCTTCAATACCCACCGGTATTGGATGGCGGGGGTCCAAACTCTTTGATCCCCTCATATGTAAGCTACTATTAATACTTTAATCCGGCTACATAGGACTGTATCCCTGCTGACTCAGACTACTTAGCCGAGGGTAACGTCACCTTCAAAAGAGGGGCCTACCATAATATGCATTAATAACTTAATTAATTATCTTTCAATAATCCGACCCTTTAGGATTGTATCCTTGCTGACTCAAAGTACTGGGTTGAGGGTAACGTCACCTTCAAAAGTGTCACACCCTGTCTTTTACGGAAGCGTATGATGTGTGACTAGCTTGTTATCATTGCATTCAATCATAATAAACAACTACATGATTTAAAATGATGTTCATCCATTTAGAAAATTTGAGTATTACAAACACTTGATGTTTAAGTTTTAAAAATACAACCTTTGTCTAGGTTACAATTCAATAAAAGTGGATGACATCTAAACTTGAAGTCTAACTCTAGTTACGACACATGCGCCCCAAGATCCAACCTGTCACCTGAAATACATGTAATTTTGGAAAACATCAACATAAAGTTGAGCGAGGTCATGCGTTTTGTATATCTTGTATGAAAACATAGTTTGTAACCTTTACAAATCAAGTATTCATTGTATAAATCAAGTTTTCTTGTGTACACCACGTACTAAATGAGTGTTTGTGCAAGGACATTAAGGCATGTGAGGACATAGGAGCATTAGTATTTTCTCCTTCAAGGCATGTGAGGACATAGGAGCATTAGTATTTTCTCCTTTAGCTGTGTCGATTACCCTCGACTGTGTCGATTAACCTCGACTGCGTCAATTTCCCTTGACTGTGTCGATTACCCTCGACGGTGTCAATTAACCTCGACTGTGTCGATTTCCCTCAACTGGGACACCGAAGCACTTAAGTGGTCACATAAGGACCCTGAGTGGGGCTCGGCCGTACCCGTTAGATCTAACCCTCGTCCCTAATTAAGTATTAATGGCATCTCAATATTTAGTTTAAGCTCACATGATCTAGTATTTTCTAGGCTTTTCTTAAAGCTCATCATATTGCACTCACCACGAGTGCTTCTCGTATTCTCAAATCATATTGCACTCGGTTCTCGTTCTCACCAAGAGTGCTTCTTGTATTTTTACCTTTTGTAAAAATTATAATATTTGTAACATGTATTTCACCCCCGAGAGTTATAAAACCAAAAATAGTTAAAGAAAAGGGGTAGCATGAACTCACAACTTTGCGTTCCTTTGCGTTCCTGGGAGTTTCATCTTGTGAATAATGGTTCTGATCCCTGCACCGGGGATTCAACCTTTTCGTTTTCCAAAACACACTACGCCTTCTCTAGGCGAGGCTCTCATTTTAGTTATACTTCTTGTCTCAAATCCTTACAATTTCTGCCGCTCATCGGCACAATCTTTCTGTATTCTGTGTACTACCTTGATATGTTCACATATCTAAACGGTTTGCCTCTGGTTTTCCTAAATCAACGCGGGTCAGTAGATTGTTTGTCTTCGGTCTCCGTTCAACGCGATGGGGATCGTCTTGTTATGTTCCATCTAAAGCTTCACACGAAGCGGTACTGTTGTAGGAAAACTCTACTAGGGGCAAGTGAGTGTTCCGACTTTTTATCGAAGTTTATCACACAAGCACGTATCGTGTTCATACAGTCTGCATCGTTCAGCAGCTCAGTTCTTATTCGAGTTCTTACGATCATCGGTGTGCTGCAACCCTTGTGATCAGTAAAGATCGTGCAGCTTTTTCTTTCAGGTAGTGACGTCCAGTTTACGGTGTGCAATTACTGTATCTATCTCAAGGTCTTTTCTCATGATTCCTTAATCAATGTGCCGCGTACGCAATGTTGAGGTCTCGTTGCATCGACGTACAATCGAGACTTTGTCGAGAGACGTCACATAATTGCAACTCTAGCTCCTTAGCTCTTGGTTGCAGGGTTGGCATGAATTTCGTTCTTATCCACCATGTATCTTCAGTTCTCCCTCCGCGAACTCGAAATCCGCTTTTCGTCATCATTGCACATAATTGTGCTTTCTCAAGAGTTGCAAAGTAAATTGCAGCTGTTGCTGACGACCTTCCTTTGTCGTTGGCCATATAAGAATGTAGTCAATACGTATATGACTTATCCAGGTATGGCTTACACGTTCGATTCATGAGGTCCATGAATATTGTCGATGCATGTGTTAGGCCAAATGATACGACAATGATCTCGTAATGCTCGAAGCAAGTCCTAAAGGTCGTTTTAAGGATATTTCCTTCTTGTATTCACCGTGGGGGATATCTTGTCCTCAAATCGATCCTTGAGTGGTAACTGGAACCTTACGATTTGCTCATTTGTGTCATCAGTCCTTGGCAAAGGATCCTGATTCTCAATTTTCTGAAGTTTATGTAAAGTGGAGACTACCAACTTTCTCCTTGTCTCCTTAACTAAGGATGTTATGTCCTTAATTTCCTCTGTCTAGCAGCTCTTGCAGTTATATCAGAGGTTCATGCTTCGCTGGTGAAGCTAGTCGGTATGGCGTCATTCGACACTGGTGTTGCTCCTGGCACGCGATTTATCCTGAAGTCCTTTCGTCGCTACGGAGAGGCGTTCCTGGTAAGTCTTCCGAAAAGGCTACTGGGACTTTTTCCGTTACGGGGATGTTCTCAGGCTCTACAGTCTATTCGGAGGCGTTTCTATGCCTCCTCGACCAATGAGGGATGTCGTAGATCTGCCGCCTTGTGGGGTCTAGCATCCTTGCACCTATTGCAGGAAAGTTGGGTTTCATCATCCGCAAGAGGGTTGCGTCTGATTTTCTCATGTCGAACGACTTCAGCTGTTCTTGGATTTCTGATCCATGCTGACTATCATTTTATGACTTCGCGAGTCAATGGTAACAGAAGGTTCCGGCCTTCTGAGTCCCTAAATACAATCCTTACTCGCTTCGACTGTTTAAACTAGCCTTCTATATGCCCATATCTAAAGAATATAGGACGTCTATTTTACTTGAAACTAGGCCAAGCAGTTTTCTTTAGTTCTAAGCATGTAAGGTTAACGTTGATGCCAGTATTAATTAAAAGTAGATGCATAGGGTTGGTTAATAGGGGACGTACCCGTAACCGCATCTGGATCCTGGCGTGCTTCACGAGTTTCGATCGTGAAAACCCTTCCTTGCTTGCCTCTTCCTAGGGCAATCTTTCCTAAAGTGCCCTGCTTCACCACATCTGTAGCAACCTGGTATTCTCTTATTTCTTCCATCTGGGTCCTTCGCCCAACAGGCATCCTTGCTGTGCCCTTCTTTTCCACACTTTCCGCACGTAGGCCTTAGACATCGACCTTCATGGTGAAAATTGCATTCTCCACACTTCGGCTTAGTTCCCGAGTAGATTTTACCACCGACCTTATATGTGGCTCCATCAGTTTTCCTGTCATGCGGCGGTTTTACTTTCTTTCTTTTGCCTATTTTAGAGCTTCCATAGTTGACTTGGGTGCTCATCTTTAGGTTTGAGGACTTCCTCTTCTTGTTGCTCGACGACTCCACATGAGTCTCTTGCTTGTTATCCTCAGATTCTGAAAATTTTCCAGCACGTAGAGCTTCTTCAGTAAGCGTAACGCTTAAATCGATAGCCTCCGCGATAGTTGGAGGCCTTGAGGTAGTAACCAAGCTCCTGATCTGGGGTGCAAGTCCTCAAATGAATCGTTCAACCCTTTTGAATTCCGGTTTGACTAAGTAGGGGACAACCCTAGACAAGTCGTGAAATCGTTGGACGTATTCAGGAATCTTCGGTCCGTCCATTTTCAAGTTCCAGAACTCCACCTCAAGTTTCTGGATTTCAGCCCTAGAACAGTATTTCTTTTCCATCATTTCCTTGAGCTCGTCCCAGCTTAGTGCATAAGCAGCATCCGCACCAAGGGTTTGAACCTGAAGGTTCCACCAGGAGAGTGCGCCATCTACGAATAACCCTGAGATATAAGTAACACTCTGTCGGGGCGAACAGTTACTCATTCTTATAATGGAGTCAGTCTTTTCTGCCCAACGAACAAATGCAACGGCACCTCCCGTGCCATCAAAATTCAATGGCTTGCAGTCCAGGAATTGTTTATAGGTGCAGCCAGTTGGAGGGTTATCTTCGGTAGTGCCATCGCTGTGCTTAGAACGGAGGGCTTCGTGTCGCGCAATTGCCTGTGAGATGCGTTCTTGCAGCTCGGCTTCTGTCCTTGGCAACGTACTGGTGTTTGTGTCTCGCCTGGGCGGCATTCTCTTCTGCCAAAATGGTATGAAGTAGGTTAGACAACATTCCAATTGTCTATGAGATACATAGCAACCATAAGCCATCATGTAATCACCCAATTTCACATGTATATATAATCAATGTATGAGCGAGGAAACAATTACTGAGCCCTCACATAGGCTTGCTAACTTGGCTTATTGTTTGTAATAAAATGAGCTCGAGGCTACATCGTCTCGGTCAGTCAAGTTTTAGTTATTTCCTGCTACATTGGTTTTTCTTAGGTCTTTGGCTTTACTGGTGCGTATATTTCCCCTTTGATGGGGTTGTTTGTGTAGAGGTAATAGAGAGTTTATCGTCGTTGATTCTTCCGGAATGTCATTCCACCCCTCTTGCTTAAATATCGTTTTCTCAAACGTCTCGTATGCCGGTAGAAGTGTTAGTCACGAAGTAGGCTAAGACAGGCTTCCTACTCTCTAATGTGCTAAAGCACTGATCTATGTGTTTTTCTACCAGATGAAGGTGAGGACACCTATAGATTAATTTTGTATGGTTTTTATTAGCTCGACCCGCAGAGTCCACCAGGATTTCTGTGCACTACAAGTCGTTATTACGTGGGCCCCCTTAATAATAAAATTGTCTTGCACAGTTACCCCAATTTTCTCTCGTCCAAGCAGATGATCAATCAAGGAGGGGACACTACTGTCCTTATACCTCTTGTCATGGAAAGGACCCTTGCGATGGTCCACGCGCTAACATTCGTTATCGTTACGCGCGTATAGGCACGATGATTAGATGGAATAGGAATAGAGAGAATTCCTAGTAGTTGGAGGGGCACCTTCAAGATGAATACTTCATCTTCCTTTTCTGGTCAAGTATGTTGTCAATCTTGCTTCAAATAAGCCGCAGGGATCTCGTCCCATTGATTGAGAATTCGATCAAGGTTGCCGCCTCTGCCTCGTCATCATTACTGTAGTCTGGCATCTTCACGCTCGAGAGGGAAGATCAGCCATTTCCTACGGAAGTAAGCTCAGCATCTTGTTTGGTAATCACTCCCAGCCATGAGCTTTGCAAAGGATGCGAGGTCGGTAGCTTCATCGTGCGAGTCACGTTCAGTAATAGGAGTCGGAGTCGAAAGTATCTTATTCACGTCAATAATCATTCCGTACACTTATTTGTATGTATGTATATCAGTAACATATATGCTACTTAGCATAATCAAGCAATTTAATGCATTATATTACGTATAACTCTCGTTTTTGGGGGGTCATTTTGTTTTTGGCAAGTCTAACTCGTGTAGACTATGCTTTGGTTGGCACCTTATTTTAAAGGTATTCCTCACTAATGTCCTTGCCTTGTCACTTTTGAAAAGTGTCTGACTTGTGGATCTTGGCGCTTTCGTGAATGCAATGAAAACCTTTTTGTAAAATGTTTTCGTGAGAGAACTCTAGTGATTGTAGTCTAGACTCGAGAAAGAATCCTAGTTCACTACAATCGAAGCTCTGATACCAAACTATCACACCCTGTCTTTTGCGGAAGCGTATGATGTGTGACTAGCTTGTTATCATTGCATTCAATCATAATAAACAACTACATGATTTAAAATGATGTTCATCCATTTAGAAAATTTGAGTATTACAAACACTTGATGTTTAAGTTTTAAAAATACAACCTTCGTCTAGGTTACAATTCAACAAAAGTGGATGACATCTAAACTTGAAGTCTAACTCTAGTTACGACACATGCGCCCCAAGATCCAACCTGTCACCTGAAATACATGTAATTTTGGAAAACATCAACATAAAGTTGAGCGAGTTCATGCGTTTTGTATATCTTGTATGAAAACATAGTTTGTAACCTTTACAAATCAAGTATTCATTGTATAAATCAAGTTTTCTTGTGTACACCACGTACTAAATGAGTGTTTGTGCAAGGACATTAAGGCATGTGAGGACATAGGAGCATTAGTATTTTCTCCTTCAAGGCATGTGAGGACATAGGAGCATTAGTATTTTCTCCTTTAGCTGTGTCGATTACCCTCGACTGTGTCGATTAACCTCGACTGCGTCAATTTCCCTTGACTGTGTCGATTACCCTCGACGGTGTCAATTAACCTCGACTGTGTCGATTTCCCTCGACTGGGACACCGAAGCACTCAAGTGGTCACATAAGGACCCTGAGTGGGGCTCGGCCGTACCCGTTAGATCTAACCCTCGTCCCTAATTAAGTATTAATGGCATCTCAATATTTAGTTTAAGCTCACATGATCTAGTATTTTCTAGGCTTTTCTTAAAGCTCATCATATTGCACTCACCACGAGTGCTTCTCGTATTCTCAAATCATGTTGCACTCGGTTCTCGTTCTCACCAAGAGTGCTTCTTATATTTTTACCCTTTGTAAAAATTATAATATTTGTAACATGTATTTCACCCCCCGAGAGTTTTAAAACCAAAAATAGTTAAAGAAAAGGGGGAGCATGAACTCACAACTTTGTGTTCCTGTGCGTCGTAAACTTCACCGGATTTGCTTAATTAACGTCGTAACCTATACGCGTTTTCTTAACGTTAGTCACTAGACTTGCGTCGCACAAGTACAGTCACTCTCTTTTGTGTATATTTTCTTGTGTTAAAAATATTTTATATTTTTAACTAAATGTCTTACTTATATTATTTTCTCAAAAATAATTATAAGCTTTTTGTATTTTGCACTTTGCACCCGAATTATGTATTTTGTCTGACTAGGTTGCATGTGTATTCTTTTGTATTTTTACTCGTTACGAGTATCTCCAAGTCATATTATTTTTACTTTAAAAATAATCTATACCTAGTTCACAAAATAATCACATAATCACACAAGCGATAAATATATATTCTAAATATATATTTAACAAGTTCCATTTATGAAAATCCACCTCCGGTATTTGGTAATTTTGTAATAAACATCATGGCGAAGTTTGTTTGGAAAACAAGTCAAAAATATATTCTTAACACTTGTCACCAAAAATATTCTAAGTGTTATTTTCTGGAAAAATTTCGCCAGAGTTTCCTCTGTAACTGGAGGTGGCCACGCTTACTAGCGTATCATTTTCTTTTAAAAAGTTCAACCAATCAATTTCCAATCATCATCAAACTAGTCCAGCATAAACATATATCGCAATCACATGAACTTGCAAGTTGTGTAAAAATGTGTAGTAACTTACTAGCACATTTAGTAAGTCTTTCCATCTTTAAAAATAAAATCATTATCTCGAAAACTTTATTTTTTTTTAAGAATATGAAGTTTTACAACTTCTAGTCGGTATTTACGAAAATATTTCTTTGTTAAATCCTTTCGTTACACAAGTGTCCACACACTTGTTTGTTCACAAAAAACACTTCTAGTTTATGGAAGATCCGGCCTTAAAACATGATTTCGTCATATACTTGGTTCTTCGAAAATACCACTTGTAGATCTTTAGACCTACTAGTTTAGAACTTCATTTTACAAGAAAATTTTCTTTTACACAAGTTCATGTCATTATGTAGTAGTGTTCATCATCTAGTCCTTTTCAGGCTTTAACATATACTAGTTCATGTTCTATGAACATGATCTAGCCGGGTTAGATGACGATCCGAACTACTACTAGCAACAAACAACACAAAATAATCATAACAAAGCAAGTTTAACAAGTTTTACACCAATATTCATTCTTTAACCACTTTGTTTATCATTTTAGTAGACTTTTAGTTGGTGATCTTTAGTGTTCAAGATTTTCAATCAACAAATCTCTTATTAACCACCCTAGACAAGATCAAGAAGGTGATTAGAAGCACTTACAACTAGCTCTAGGCTAGGGAAGAAACTAGTTGGAAATCGTGTGGATAAAGGCAATGTAGTGAGGTCCTCCGCAATCCGAGTGCACCGAGTTTCCTTATACGCGATCCTTAACCCTTGTAGATGCTTGGAATGGCTTGAATGAAATCGAAAAATGATGGATGGGTGCTTGGGGGTTTCGGCCGAACTCAATGAGAGGGAGAGAGAGGAGAGTGAATTTTTCTAAGTGTGGGTTATGTGATGTTATGAACTTATGGTTACATTTATAACCCCATCTTCTAATTACCCTCTAGATAATGTGTCTTCAAGATATGGGGCAAGCAAGATTATTATAATCAAAAGTATTAGTGGGGTGCCCCCTTGGGGAGCCGATTTCGTTGGGGGGAGGGTCTTATGGTTGGTTTCCAACCAAGTGGTTAGACAATAGTTAGTTAATTAGGAGGTTAACTTAGTTACTAGCATGTAGTGAGTTGTAACGGGTGTTAGGGTATTCGGGGACCCTAACTGTCTTAGAAGAATAAAAACAATGCTTCTAGCATTATTTTGGTGTTCCGAGTAATATCCGGTTGTTCGGTTAGGTACCGATTCGTTAAAGCGCTAAATAAGCATTTAAAGTGTCGTTAAGTACCTTTTTGTAATACTTTCGATTCCCGTCACTTAGGGGAAATATTCTGGATGATAAAACGACATTTCTGCACAGTATTTCATTGTCATAATGCTGATTATTGCTGAATTTAAATAAATTCTGCACGTAAAGTGCGTTTCGGGTGCTTTTTAGTGCGTATTTTAGCTTCCGGAATGCCTATATTAAAACCCTTGTATGTACTCTTGGGTTTTAATGCATTCTTGACGTTGGACCTACACCTAGGCTCCAATTCTAATGTCTGACTGCTTTCTGCAGTTCTGTTGACACGATGTGTCTTAACGGTGAGTTTACTAATATTTTTGACGCAACGCTATCATAACGTAATTCTTGTAGAATATATCATGCATGAATTCACTTGTATGGAATTCAGAAATTTATTTGTCTGGTAAACCAGATCATGCACAGTCATTTAAGCACAAATTACTGTTCATTTCGTGTGCGGAATGTACGGAAAAGTGACGGTTGTCACAAAAAGAGGGGCCTACTACAATAACTAAGATAATCTCTTAAAAAATGAAAAAGTGCGGAAATAATCAAAGGTTACACTATACATGAGTCGGAGCCAAGTGATTCATCTTGTCTATCTGTTTTTATTTTTATTTTATTTTTCAGCATTTTAGTTAGTTTTTATTTTTCTAGTTTAAAACCTTTTTCTAATTTTTGATTTGATTAGATGTTGAGGATAAACCGGTACTAAAAGCTCTTGTGTCCTTGGACGACCTCGGTATCTTGCCAACATTATACTACACTCACGATGGGTGCACTTGCCCATATGTGTGTTTGGTGTTAGTAAAATATCGTGTTTTATAAATTTGAAACTTGACTAACGTATAAAAAGGGCTTAAAATATACTTAAATACCTATCACACTTTACGCACATCACCAAGGGATGCCTTTGAAAGGAACCGGGCACCCCTATTTATAGTCAGATCAGAGCCCTGACCACGGCCCCGTGGTCACTCCTTTCTCTTCCTTCATTAATTGAAGCTGTCTGCAGAGGGCCCCACACGCCCTCGTGGCCTCTGGACACGGCCCCGTGGTCAACTCTTCGCTGTACTATCAAGATTATGCAAATCTTAGAGTTGACCGTGCCCCGTGGTAAGCTGGGCATGGCCCCGTGGTGGGCGTAGAAGCTTCTGCAGGCTTTGTCTTCTTGTGTCAGGGTTGACCACGCCCCGTGGTGAGCTGGGCACGGCCCCGTGGTTAGCTTCTGTCTTCTTATTTTTGCTATGGGAGATGCTGCCGAGGGGTTAGGCATGTCACGTTATTCCTTCTTCTTGCATTTATGTTGGTATTTGGCTGCTTATTTGTTCCTTTTATTCTTTTAAGCTCATTTGGTTCTCTAAATTCAAAAGAAAGAAAGAAACGCTCTTTTTCCAACATTAGTACTAAAAATGGTTGGTCTTATGCCTCTATTGATGTAATTTATATGTTGCATCTTGTACACATCATCGATCATGTGATTTTAGTGCCTTTGTAACTTTGCAATTCCTATTGAGAGAAATATACGTTGGGGCTTGAAGTGGATTCTGTGTTCTTATTGTCATTGACTTCTTATAACAATTTGCTCAAAAAACGAGTTTGTTCTGCTAAGTCTGATTCCAAACACAGAAACCTAGTTTGTTCTTGAGTGAACAACTAATATCAAAGAATTTGAGCTTTAGATCAACTGATTTCACCATCATCATATCATTTCTGTGAAGTTTTCTCTGTTCTTGGCACTAAAGTAAGCAAGATGGCCATCGCTCATTATCAAGATATTGAAACTCTCAACAAACCACCAAGGCTCATTGTCATGATTGATGACTTCTCAACATGGAAGACGAGGATGTAGTCATGTAGACTCATCTCATATCAAGACTTCAATCAATGGGATCTCTCACTTAAGGACAATTTACTCCAATTACTAGAACAATGAGAACAAAACAATTTATATTGCTTTGCAATTATAAATTTTGGTATAGAGCAATGTTTATTTACCTCTCATGATATTAAACAAAAAAGATATATGAATGCATTTCTTCTATTTGTATATATAACCTAGATATTTTTAGGTTGAAGTTAATTGGATCAAAACTATAACAAAAAGAAAGTTATCAATTGAACAAGAATGAAATATGATCAAAAGAATTAGCTGGCCTACTACGTGAATAAAAAAGTTCATGAAAATATGAAGCATACAATAATAGAGATACCAACTCCGACTGTTTGGTATGCGGTAATGAAATGGAAGAATGTATAACTAAATCGGAATTGGCATGCCACGCAATCAAAATGTTTCTTCTAATGAAAGCCATGGTTGTAGGAATTCTTCCCATCTCAGCACGTCACGCAAAGACATTACACTTAATCGGAATCCATTTGCTCCAATACATAACGAAGTTTTTACTATAATTTGTATCATTCTAAATGAGCCGCTTAACCATACCCACACTGTAATCCTTGCTATATTATACCCGATCCACTTCCAACCGTCTGCTCTCGAGGACATCGGAATATTATCAATAAAGGCGTTGATAATTTCCAACTCCAACACCTTGCTAGAACGAGCCGGCTACCTAACCCATTCCCACACTTCAATCTCCTCAGCTTCCAAGTTAAAACTTATGTTCTTCACCTTACATTGTTTGTCTGGCTCGAGAGCGAATAAACCCAGAAAGCGAGACTTCAAAGGCTCATTGACCAGCCACGAATCAAGCCAGAAAAATAAGTCTTCTCCGTTACTTAAAACCCTAGTTTCAAAGTGGCGTTTGATCAATGACAATTTTTTCAAGAGTCTTAGAAATGGCGCACCACACCCCACTCAAAGTATGTTTTGTCGGAATAAAATCCCAACCGGGTCTCTTCGAATGAATGGCGTTAATGACTTTTCTCCAAAAGTTGTATTTCTCTGTTTTGAACTTGCTAATTTAAATGTTTTAACTTGCTAATTCCCAACCCCCAACATCCTTAGGACACGCAACCCTATCCCAAGTAACCCAATGCATTTTCATATGCTCACTAGTCCCACCCCAAAGAAAGCTGTGAATAATTGCCTCCAAATCCTAAATAACTTTACAAGTAGCTTTTTACAAGGAGGAACAGTAGCATGGGAGACATTCGAGCACTGATTTAATGAGTGTGAGCCTACCACCAATTGAAATAACTGATGCCTTCCAAAGAGCGAGTCGGGATTCAAACACATCATAAACGACATTCCAATTATTAACCTGATTCATGTTAGCCCCTACCGTCATACTAATTAAGGTAAGCGAAAGGGGTTTAACTAGATTTGCATCCTACCATCGAAGTAACCATATCCGCATCCCCAACTCTAACCTCAATCCTGAAGAGATTAGACTTAAAAAGATTAATCCTCAAACACAAGCATACATAAAAGCACCAGGGGATTCTAAACATGTTCATCACATTGTCAATATCCCATTTCCTTAGGATGATGAGGTCATCTGCATAGAAAAGATGAGATATAACAAGGCCTTTAGTAGGTAATTTTGTCACACCCCGACCGCATTAAAACAACGAAACCGCGGCAGAAACGTCGAGGAGTGGAGCAACAGAATCATTGTTTCACAACCATGGATTCAAAAAGTTTCGTTTTATTAATATTAAACAGTTACATTGTCTTGAAATTTAGTTAAAACACAACCACATCGTCTATCATTTGTTATTTAGTCACTAAGGCCTCGTCCAGTCCTAAGTGAGCATGCATCCTAGTCTCAATCAACATCATTCAACACCACCTGAAACATATGTAAAAATAAAGTCAGCAAAGAAATGTTGGCGAGCACATAGGTTTTGTGTGAGTGTCAGATTCATGGCTCGTTTACATGTTGAAATAACTCGTACAACTTCGTTAATCGATATTGGAAAACCTTGTTTTGTAAAACATTTGTATTGTAAAATGAATAACCATGTCAAATCAGATTGGTTATAGTTTATAAAACCTCTATGCCATGAATCTTAACTCAAAACATTTGTTTATGTAAACCCAAATCGTAAATCGTTCTCGTAATAAAACTCGTATGGTTTATATCGTTCAGTAAACATCGTTTATGTGACATCGTTTCAAATCGTTCGCCCAAGTGAACTAAATAACGCCACGATATGTAATAAGATAAAAATACTTATATATAAGAAGTACCAGCGGCATATCTACCAGGTTTTTATCACATTACACCCGTCCCGTTATCTAAACACTAACCCAAAAACCAATCGTTCCTTCAATTCGTTTAACTCGTTTCAATAGTATAAATAGTTCAATCGTTCAATATCATTTAATCGTTCAAAATCGTTCAATTGTTCAAATCGTTCTCATTTTAATTGTGAAAACTACTTTTGGTCGTCTCGTGGAATACATTCAAACCTTCGTAACTCGTCCATTTTTCAACTCGGATTAACAGACCACTAAAGGGTAAGTTAACAATTAACAGGTTCGGTCGTTACCTACATAACCCCCATACATAACCATGGGTGCAGTCCGATAACGGGATTTGTCAGATCCTATGGTACCATAACCTAATACTGGTTGGCTTGATCAATGTTAATGAATGTTATTCATTATGTAAATACGTCCAACAAGTTCATTCACATTATCGAAGTCGTTCTTGTTTAATATAAACCATAGTATTCGTTTTAGAAATCATCGTTAAAAGTATCGAAAGTGTTTAACACATATGAATCACCCCAAAACAATTGAAAAACAGTAAAATATGGGAACTATGTACTCACATCGAAGTGCAAAGTATCCTCGATTAAATGAACTAGCAAAGCTCGAGTAAACCAAGGAATTCAAGTAGCACCTAGTAATCGGATCGCTAGTTAATAAATCGACACCTAAATCGGAAGATCGGGTAGAATGAGGTCTCGTAAACCAAATGAGTATTGGAACTCATGTGATATGGTTTAACAAAGACTACATTCTAAATAGGAACCTATCCTAAGTGCTTACGACCCGTTATGACCCATTAAGGTAGCTTACGCTACTTTAACGCGTCGTTCCTTCAAAATCGCGTTCGAGACGCCTACCTAGTCCTATGACAAGTATTATATGCCCTAACATGTTTAAATATGTTGCATAATCAGTTTAAGTGACAAAAATTAAGTTACATACGCTTAAAATACAAATTATGCATGAAAGGGCATTTTGGTCATTTTCCTAAGGCATATAAACTACCTATCATACAACTAATTAAACTAAGTGACCATAAGGTATAACCTCGGAAGGTTATTCCCTATACAACTATGGTCACTATACATGCTTGGTCGGATCCTAATGATCGACCAAACGGGTCGGGTTCGAAAGTCTAAGCGGTTGTCAAGACCGCTTGACTTACAACCCTATACAAGCACTAGACTAAAAGTGACGAGTTAAAAATGTTAAAACATGTTTAACTAAGTTAGAAAACAGGTTTGATATCAAAACAAAGTGTTTTGATACCCGAAAATAGCTTCGACGCAAAATACGCATAAACACATATTTCGACCGAAACTTTGACTCGTCACTTCGACTAATCGACGTGGTAATCAGTAGGTATAGTCACACGGGACTATAACCATCGTGATTACGCTCACGTTGCAAAGTTCAAACGAACTTTGTGTTGACCAAATCGTGGTCAAAGCAGAAAGTCAAACACTGTTTGACTTTCACGCTTGAAAAGCATAAACGAGCATGAAAGAAACTTACAAAAGGTCCAAGCAAGGAAGATTTAAACTAAAAAATTCTCAGGTATGAAGCTTCACAAGGAGAGCTTCAACTTAGAGAAGGAAATTGAGATCAAATGTGGGGAATTCCAAAAGAAGTAAGTGGGTATTTATAGTAAGTCTTGAGTTCTTAAGATCTTGACATGTGTTTTTGCAAGATTCAAAGCTCAAATCTCACCATACACTTGTGGAACATGGTTTACAATACAAGGGGAGCCTCAAAACTAGTTCATAATATTGAAAAAGTTGCATAAAAGACCCTCAACTTTGAACTAGTTGTTGAAAAATGATTTTTCTGCCCAGATGAGGGGGTGGCATGCCGCCACAGCAACACCCATATGGGGTCACGCGACGCCACCACAACCCAGTACCAGAAACTTTCGAAGATTGACAAAAATGGTCCCTGCAGCTCTTTTAAGCTATTTTCGACGCGTTTAAACCCCGTTAACCCATTTTCAAGGCTCTACAAGGATGTTAGAGCATAGGGGACTTAAAACATTCTTGAAAATATCCCGGATGTTGGTTCGTTTGGTCGTACGGTTGCGTTGTTCGGTTATTTATGACGAAACTCGAACGGACGTAAAAACGATCCAAATTAAGCGACGAATGGTATTTTTGCGTTCCAATCATTAAAATAAGATATTTTAATGATTACAAAAATTTTTGGATGTCTGGATATGTTCAGAACGTAAGCTATGCGCGAAAATGCAAACTTATGCACTTTTTGACGCTTTTAGTCCTTATTGATCAAATAAGTTTATTTTCGCATACCAAACCCCTCAAAGCCTATTTTTAAGCTATGTAAAGGATATTTAAGTTATGTTTAACTTATGATCAAGTTCCGAAATGTTCGTTACCATTCAAATCGACATAGTTTCGCATTTTGACGCAAATAGTCCTTGCGATCGAATAAACTTGTTTTCGACACACCAAACCATCCAAAACTTATTTCTAAGTAATGTTTAGGTTATTTAAGGTATGTTAATCCTATGTCACTATTCCGGAGTGTTTTTCGCGTTAAACTGACTGCGTTTACGCACCAGTTTGCGTATAACTTTCTAGAAAGCGATTTAAAGCTTGAAATCGAACTAGAATCAAATCGTAAAATCATCAAACACAAATACACACATATTAACACCAAAATACATCGTTTTATTGATAACTGATATTGTTTTACATTGTACATCGTTTAGGGAGCACAGTTGTCACAGTCTCCCCTACTTTAGGAAATTTCGTCCCGAAATTTTAACTCGAGGAAACCTGTGAAAACAAATGTGCATATTTCGCTTTCATTTGGTCCTCATGTTCCCAAGTTAACTCTGGGCCATGTTTGGACTCCCAGCGAACTTTAACCAATCATATTCGCTTATTCTTCAACTGTTTGACTGCACGGTCCATTATCTCCACAGGTTTCTCGACAAAGTGCATCGTTTCATCAACTTGGATTTCGTCGAGTGGAATATGAAGATCAGTATCGGCTAAACACTTTCTCAAATTGGACACGTGGAAAGTTGGGTGAATATTCCCAAGCTCTGGAGGTAGCTCCAGTCGATAGGCAACATTTCCAATTCTTTCAACAATCTTAAATGGTCCAACATATCGTGGTACAAGTTTTCCTTTCTTTCTAAATCTTACCACTCCCTTCCAAGGGGATACCTTGAGTAGGACACGGTCTCCGACTTGAAATTCCAAGGGCTTGCGTCGCATATCTGCATAACTCTCTTGACAGCTTCTAGCTGTCACAAGATTATCGCGAATTTTCTTGATTTTGTCTGTCGTTTCCAGAATGAGCTCAGGTCTAGTAAGCTGAGCTTCACCGATCTCATTCCAACAGACAGGTGAACGACATTTTCGACCGTATAAAGCCTCGAACGGTGCCATATTGATGCTAGCATGATAACTATTGTTGTAAGAGAATTCGATCAACGGCAGATAAGAATCCCAATTACCACCAAAGTCTATCACGCATGCTCTAAGCATATCCTCCAATGTTTGTATCGTTCTCTCGGATTGTCCATCTGTTTGGGGATGATAAGCAGTGCTTAGATTTAGTTGAGTTCCCATAGCAGATTGCATGGTCTTCCAAAAGTGAGATGAAAATCGAGCATCACGATCAGATATAATATCCAAAGGAACACCATGTCGTGACACAATCTCGTCAACATAAATATTGGCAAGTTTATCAGCAGATAGATCCTCGCGAATCGGTATAAAGTGAGCTGACTTCGTTAATCGATCAATGACAACCCAAATAGCATCGTGACCTCTAGTTGTGCACGGTAACTTAGTGATGAGATCCATTGCAATGTTCTCCCACTTCCATACCGGTATCTCTGGTTGTACAAGCAAACCAGATGGTCGTCGATGTTCAGCCTTGACTTTGAGGCAAGTTAGGCATTTTGATACATACAAGGCAATATCCTTTTTCATACCAGGCCACTAATACTGAGTACGAATATCCTTGTACATTTTGTCAGCACCAGGATGGATAGAATATCGAGACTTGTGAGATTCGTCCATTACAAAAGTGCGAAGATTGTCTTATTTTGGAATCCACAAACGATCCTTGAAATATAGTAACCCATCGTCCTTCATTTCGAGTTTAAGCTCTAGTTGACGTGGTAATTCCTTACCCATCAAGTTTTGTGAAACACAAGTTTGTTGAGCTTGAGAGACACAAGATTGGATATCAGATAGAGTTCAAACAGAATTAAGCTTAACTCGTTCCTTTCGACTTAGCGCATCGGCTACGACATTCGCCTTAGCAGGATGGTAGCGAATTTCGCAATCGTAATCGTTTAATAACTCAACCCAGCGTCGTTGTCTCATGTTCAGCTCCTTTTGATTAAGAATGTGCTGGAGACTTTTCTGGTCTGTGAAAACCACACATTTCGTTCCATGAAGATAGTGACTCTATATTTTTAGAGCAAAAACCACAGCACCCAACTCAAGATCAAGAGTCATGTAGTTTTTCTCGTGAACTTTCAATTGTCTAGACACATAAGCTATAACTTTGCCTCTTTGCATGAGAACACAACCAAGGCCTAGATTCGACGCGTCACAAGAGACAACAAAATCATTGTTTCCGTCGGGCAAAGACAAAACAGGAGCATAACAGAGTTTTTGTTTTAGCATTTGGAACGCTTCTTCTTGTTTAGGTCCCCACTCAAAAGGCTTATTCTTTTGAGTCAAAGCAGTGAGTGGAACCACGATCTTCGAGAAGTTCGAAATGAATCGACGATAATACCCAGCAAGACCAAGAAAAGAACAACTTCTGTAGGTGTCCTAGGTGTATTCCAATCCTTAATAGCAGCAATTTTGGATGGATCCACATGAATACCCTGCTCGTTAACAATGTGACCCAAAAATTGAGCTTCTTTAAGGCAGAATTCACACTTGGAGAATTTAGCAAAAAGTTGTTCCTTCTTCAGGAGTTCCAGTGTCAAACGAAGGTGTTGTTCGTGATCGGCTCGAGACTTCGAATAAATGAGGATATCATCAATGAACACAATTATGAACTTGTCTAAATAAGGTTTACAAACCCTATTCATTAAGTCCATGAAAATAGCTGGGGCATTCGTCAAACCAAAAGGCATGACAGTGAACTCGTAGTGTCCATATCTCGTGTGGAAAGCAGTTTTGGGAATATCTTCTTTGAGTACACGAAGCTGATGATACCCAGAATGCAGATCGATCTTGGAAAAACATGAAGCACCTTGCAGCTGATCAAAGAGATCATCAATTCGTGGCAGAGGATATCGATTCTTGATGGTAAGCTTGTTAAGCTCACGATAATCGATACACATTTGAAAAGACCCATCTTTCTTTTTCACAAACAGGACAGAAGCGCCCCACGGTGAATAACTCGTATGGATGAATCCTTTATCAGATAACTCATGAAGCTGTTTCGATAACTCTTGCATCTCAGATGGTGCAAGACGATAAGGTGCTTTCGCAATCGGGTTGGCATTGGGTACAAGATCAATATCAAACTTGAATTGACGAACTGGAGGTAAATAAACCAGGCAGTTCATCAGGAAATACCTCTGAATAATCGTGAACAATCGAAATATCTTGAATACACTTGTTCTTGCCTTTCTCCTCTGTGACATGTGCCAGAAAAGCAACATATCCTTTTCGTAAATAACTTTGGGCTTTCGTACATGGCATAAGTTTCAAACCACCTGATGGTTTCTCGCCACGAACCTCTAGGACTTCACCAGACGAAAGAGGAATACGAACAATCTTATCGAAGCAAACCACCTCAGCATGATGTTTAGTTAACCAATCCATTCCTACGATAATATCGAAACTCCCAAGTTGCATCGGTGTGAGGTCAGTAGGAAAAAGATGGTTATCGAGGTTCAATTGACAATCGCGAATAACATAATCGAGTACAAGAGGTTTACCAGTAGCAACTTTAACAGATAAGGGTTTCCTCAGTTTAGTTCTAGGTATCGCAAGCAAAGGCTCAAATGATAATGAAACAAAACTTCTATCGGCACCAGAATTGAAAAGAACAGATACAGGTTGATGGTTAACAAGGAACGTACCATTAACAACCTCGTTGTCAGCCCTCGCCTCGTTTGCATTCAAGTTGTACACTCATCCACGAGCGGGATTCACATTCGCGTTCGCGTTTGCGTTCACCAATCTCGGGCAGTTGTTGCGGAAATGACCCATTTCACCGCAGTTGTAAAACGAGCCAGGTGGAAATCTAGCAGCATTCCCTTGAACTGGAGCTTGATTCTGAACAATTTGATTTTGACCCAGACGACAAATGTTGGCCAGGTGCCCAAGTTTACCACAAGTAGTACACTGTTTGCAAGCTTGTTGGGCAACATGATGACCATTGCATCGAGCACAGTGAGGTGCAGTACCAGCATACTGTTTCTTCGCAGGAGGTTGTGTTGGTGGGTTCTGAGCGTTTTGTGCAGTGACTGCAAAGTTCTGGGAAGCCTTGCGCTTCCTAGACCTCCTTGATGATTCCCCCGTTTTCTTACCCTTACTCTTTCCTTTGTCTTGTGTGGCATCAGCTGACTGCTTTTTATCACCCTTGCGGGTCAGTTTACCTTTTCTGACTTGAGACTCAGTCAGAGTAGCAGCCAATTCAATCGCCTGACGCACAGTGGTAGGATTACTACCGGTTACAATATCTTGTACCGAATCGGGTAAACCATCGATATACCTCTCAATTGTTTTCACCAACGGGGTAACCATAGTAGGACACAACAAACTGAGCTCCTCATAACGATCCGTATACGCACGGTGTTCTCCCCCATCTTGTTTCAGATCGTCAAATTCTCGTTCCAAAGCCCTGATCTCGTGACGGGGACAGAACTCTTTCATCATGAGAGCTCGAAGCTCTTCCCATGTTTGTGTCATTGCCACATCGGCACCCCTATCACGTATCACACTGTTCCACCATGTAAGAGCATGTTTCTCGAA
Organism: Helianthus tuberosus; assembly: GCA_030545235.1. Taxonomy (NCBI): domain Eukaryota; kingdom Viridiplantae; phylum Streptophyta; class Magnoliopsida; order Asterales; family Asteraceae; genus Helianthus; species Helianthus tuberosus. The sequence goes on along the minus strand of CM060369.1, from coordinate 71,552,634 downwards.
CACACTTGACGCAAACTCAACCTTACACTCATTCGGACACTGAACATGTCTGAAGGTGCTTTCCAAACTTTTGAACCATTGTAGGAGCGCGGTTGCTCCTTGAGACCCAGAAAACTTCAATGGTTTAGCCGAATTGAAATTCTTGAAATTACACTGAGCATTATTGTTATTGTTGTTCGCTTGATTAATCTGAGTTACTAGGTTCGGAAGTACTGCTGCGATTTGCTGAGCGACAAGGGCTGCGATTGCAGCATCCTGTTCGGGATCACGCCTAGGTGGCATATTCTAAAAAGAACAAGGAAACATGAGAAACGAGTGAGATCGAAAATTGGAAAAACAAAAGAGGTATTGAAAACGTCGACAAAACACAAGGAAGGTGATCATTCGTTTGTTACCTCGAACAAACAAACGATACATAGTGACAACTCAAAGTAAATAGGTCAGTATAATGTATCGCGAAGACATGCTTTAGCCTATAAGTGGACACTCACCCCAAGAGTTCACAGCTAAGAGTGACTGGTCCGATTATGTGGATTTGTACGAACACTCTAGCCTTAGACAGAAAACTCAGGATACAGTCATCCACCCTTCCAGATTGCATGTGTTCACATTATAAGACCAAAACTTTGACGAGATTTTAAAAACTTAGAGGGTTCAAAACCTTATAACAAATCATCTAGGAATAGATGATTGGTTTTCAAAACGGATTTGTTATTGTGTTTTCGTTGTGGTTATCACCTAAAGATAGGTGACGGTATTGTTTTAAAATCTAAACGCAAGAAAACTTGCGTTAGGGTCTTATAAAAGTTATAGTCTAGGTCAAAGCATTACTAATAACCTAATTCCTTATAACCATTGGCTCTGATACCAACTCTTCTGTTACACCCCGACCGCGTTAAAACAACGAAACCACGGCAGAAACGTCGAGGAGTGGAGCAACAGAATCATTGTTTCACAACCATGGATTCAAAAAGTTTCGTTTTATTAATATTAAACATTTACATTGTCATGAAATTTAGTTAAATCACAACCACATCGTCTAACATTTGTTATTTAGTCACTAAGGCCTCGTCCAGTCCTAAGTGAGCATGCATCCTAGTCTCAATCAACATCATTCAACACCACCTGAAACATATGTAAAAAAAAAGTCAGCAAAGAAATGACGGCGAGCACATAGGTTTTGTGTGAGTGTCAGATTCATGGCTCGTTTACATGTTGAAATAACTCGTACAACTTCGTTAATCGATATTGGAAAACCTTGTTTTGTAAAACATTTGTATTGTAAAATGAATAACCAAGTCAAATCAGATTGGTTATAGTTTATAAAACCTCGATGCCATAAATCTTAACTCAAAATATTTGTTTATGTAAACCCAAATCGTAAATCGTTCTCGTAAAAAAACTCGTATGGTTTATATCGTTTAGTAAACATCGTTTTAAATCGTTCGCCCAAGTGAACTAAATAACGCCACGATATGTAATAAGATAAAAACACTTATATATAAGAAGTACCAGCGGTGTATCTACCATGTTTATATCACATTACACCCGTCCCGTTATCTAAACACAAACCAAAAAACCAATCGTTCGTTCAATTCGTTTAACTCGTTTCAATCGTATAAATAGTTCAATCGTTCAATATCGTTTAATCGTTCAAAATCGTTCAATTGTTCAAATCGTTCTCGTTTTAATTGTGAAAAATACTTTTGGTCGTCTCGTGGAATACATTCAAACCTTCGTAACTCATCCATCGTTCAACTCGTATTAACAAACCACCAAAGGGTAAGTTAACAATTAACAAGTTCGGTCGTTACCCACATAACCCCCATACATAACCATGGGTGCCGTCCGATAACGGGATTTGTCAGATCCTATGGTACCATAACCTAATACTGGTCGGCTTGATCAATGTTAATGAATGTTATTCATTATGTAAATACGTCCAACAAGTTCGTTCACATTATCGAAGTCGTTCTTGTTTAATATAAACCATAATATTCGTTTTAGAAATCATCGTTAAAAGTATCGAAACTGTTTAACACATATGAGTCACCCCAAAACAATTGAAAAACAGTAAAATAGGGGAACTATGTACTCACATCGAAGTGCAAAGTATCCTCGATTAAATGAACTAGCAAAGCTCGAGTAAACCAAGGAATTCAAGTAGCACCTAGTAATCGGATCGCTAGTTAATAAATCGACACCTAAATCGGAAGATCTGGTAGAATGAGTTCTCGTAAACCAAATGAGTATTGGAACTCATGTGATATGGTTTAACAAAGCCTACATTCTAAATCGGACCCTATCCTAAGTGCTTACGACCCGTTACGACCCATTAAGCTAGCTTACGCTACTTTAACGCGTCGTTCGCGCAAAAGCGCGTTCGAGACGCCTAACTAGTCCTATGAAAAGTATTATATGCCCTAACATGTTTAAATATGTTGCATAATCAGTTTAAGTGACAAAAATTAAGTTGCATATGCTTAAAATACAAATTATGCATGAAAAGGTCATTTTGGTCATTTTCCTAAGGCATATAAACTACCTATCATACAACTAATTAAACTAAGTGGCCATAAGGAATAACCTCGGAAGGTTATTCCCTATACAACTATGGTCACTATACATGCTTGGTCGGATCCTAACGATTGACCAAATGGGTCGGGTTCGAAAGTCTAAGCGGTTGTCAAGACCGCTTGACTTACGACCCTATACAAGCACTAGACTAAAAGTGACGAGTTAAACATGTTAAAACATGTTTAACTAAGTTAGAAAATAGGTTTGATATCAAAACAAAGTGTTTTGATGCCCGAAAATAGCTTCGACGCAAAATACGCATAAACACGTAATTCGACCGAAACTTTGACTCGTCACTTCGACTAATCGACGTGGTAATCAGTAGGTATAGTCACGCAAAATACGCATAAACACGTAATTCGACCGAAACTTTGACTCGTCACTTTGACTCGTTGCTAAGTTTAAACGAACTTTGTGTTGACCAAATCATGGTCAAAGCAGAAAGTCAAACACTGTTTGACTTTCACGCTTGAAAAGCATAAACGAGCATGAAAGAAACTTACAAAAGGTCCAAGAAAGGAAGATTTGAACTAAAAAATTCTCAGGTATGAAGCTTCACAAGGAGAGCTTCAACTTAGAGAAGGAAATTGAGATCAAATGTGGGGAATTCCAAAAGAAGCAAGTGGGTATTTATAGTAAGTCTTGAGTTCTTAATATCTTGACATGTGTTTTTGCAAGATTCAAAGCTCAAATCTCACCATACACTTGTGGAACATGGTCTACAATACAAGGGGAGCCTCAAAACTAGTTCATAGTATTGAAAAAGTTGCATAAAAGACCCTCAACTTTGAACTAGTTGTTGAAAAATGATTTTTCTGCCCAGATGAGGGGGTGGCATGCCGCCACAGCAACATCCATATGGGGTCGCGCGACGCCACCACAACCCAGTACCGTAAACTTTCGAATATTGATAGAAATGGTCCCTGCAGCTCTTTTAAGCTATTTTCGACGCGTTTAAACCCGTTAACCCATTTTCAAGGCTCTACAAGGATGTTAAAGCATAGGGGACTTAAAACATGCTTGAAAATATCCTGGATGTTGGTTCGTTTGGTCGTACGGTTGCGTTGTTCGGTTATTTACGACGAAACTCGAACGGACGCAAAAACGATCCAAATTAAGCGACGAATGGTATTTTTGCATTCCAATCATTAAAATAAGATATTTTAATGATTACAAAAATTTTTGGATGTCCGGATATGTTCAGAACGTAAGATATGCGCGAAAATGCAAACTTATGCACTTTTTGACGCTTTTAGTCCCTATTGATCAAATACGTTTATTTTCGCATACCAAACCCCTCAAAGCCTATTTCTAAGCTATGTAAAGTATATTTAAGGTATGTTTAACTTATGATCAAGTTATGGAATGTTTGTTACCATACAAATCGGCACAGTTTCGCATTTTGATGCAAATAGTCCCTGCGATCGAATAAACTTGTTTTCGACACACCAAACCTTCCAAAACTTATTTCGAAGTAATGTTTAGGTTATTTAAGGTATGTTAAGCCTATGTCACTATTCCGGAGTGTTTGTCGCATTAAACTGACTGCGTTTACGCACCAGTTTGCGTATAACTTTCCAGAAAGCGATTTAAAGCTTGAAATCGAACTAGAATCAAATTGTAAAATCATCAAACACAAATACACACATATTAACACCAAAACACATCGTTTTATTGATTATTGATATTGTTTTACATTGTACATCGTTTAGAGAGCACATTTGTCACAAATTTGATGCCTTTAAACAAGCCTCCTTCCTTCGCTTTATCGAGCATACAAGAAAGAGCCTCCATAACAATGAAGAAAAGGAACGAAGAAATAGGGTCGCCATGTCTTATCCCTTTCCACATTGAAATTCAAACGTTGGAGCACCATTAATGAGAATCGATGACCTAGTCGAAGATAAAATTCCAAAGATCCCAGAGCACCACTTAGGAGGTTATCCCATTTTGGCCATTATAGACACTACGAAATTCCAATTTACATTATCATAACCCTTTTCGAAATAAATCTTCAATATAAACACCTTATCTTTCTTTTCTTTTTTAACCCAATTGATAACTTCATTGACAATTAGGGGACTGTAAAGAATGAATTTACCTTTAAGAAATACCGATTGTGACTCCAAAATAACCTCATCCAAAGACTTCCAAAAGCGATTATCAAGAACCTTAGATTTAACCTTGTTAATAATTCCGATGAGGTTTATCGGTCTATAATTATTAAGCTCTACCGGGTCCTTAACCATATAAATAGATGTTTAGGCATTGTAATTTCTCATCACCTAGAAATAATAAGATAAACCCAGTTACAGGCCGTAGACGAAGGTAAGCTTAGACTGAACCACGTTGATCGTGTTCTTTTCTTTTCTACATTAGTATTGGTGTTTGTACATGTTTCTACTACAGTAGCACTGTTACCTGTGAACATTGGTGTTGTTCAACTCTGGTGTTGGCTGGTCAATGTTTACCGATCAACAAAAGTCAAACGCAGCTCAAACACCAGTACTTTCGTTGCTGCTGTGTTTTTCTGTTTCTTTTTTCTTTTAAACACCTGATGTGGGGTAAAATACACATATTTGTTCTGTGTAAATTGTATAATTATTGTATAGGTTTTATTTATTTTTATTTAGTTTTAGTGTTATATTATATTATTTTGTGTTGGGCCAGGTCCTGGTGTAAATGGAGCAAAAACGAGTAATATGGAAATAACCAGCCAGTTGGGCAGAGTAGGATACCAGAGACCGAATTGAAATTGCCGCTACTTTCTGTGATTGGTCCGAGCCCGCTATCTCTATATTATTAAAGTTGGTGGCCATATTTCTTTGAGATTAATATATTATTTTAAGAATTAAAAAAAAAGAAAGAAACTTAGTGGACCTTTAAGGAAATTGCATATACAATTAAAGGTGGCAGTAGTGGTGCACAAATTGGATTTTTTTTTAAAAACCGGTTCCGTGTATGGAACCGGGTTTGGGTAGGATCGGGTTTTACAAAATCGGGTTTTTTTTTTTTAAAACCGGGTCGGGTTCGGGTCCGGGTTTTCTACAAAAAAATGTATACCCTATATACCCGGGTTCGGATAGGGTTCGGGTCGGGTTTAATAAATCCGGGTATTATAATACCCTATTTCCGGGTTCGGGTCCGGTTCGGGTATTCATCGGGTAGGGTTCGGGTATGCATCGGGTTGGGAAAAACCCGCACCGGGTATTAAAAAAACCCGACCGGGTATTAATGTTTCTTTATATGTTTTAGTGGATGGTGCCTATTGAAATTTTAATGACATTTCTAAATTTAAATTCGATAGTGTTAGATCAAAGGAATAGTCCTGATTTGAATCCTTTTGGATTACATAAACAACAATTTTATTTGCTATGTTATGTTTTAACCAAGTTTCATCAATTTTTCATTTTTTTGTATTAGACAAACACCAATGGATCTTTCCAGCAAATAGAGGGGAATAATGACCAAATACTTCAAATATCATTAGAAACCTAATAATTAAACAAGATTACATCAAAGTGCATACATAATTTTGTTAAATCATAAGAACTAGAAGTCTTAATGCTTGAAAACATAGATAAAATAACATAGATAAAAAACCATAGATAGGACTTGAATCGTCTTCGCTTCTTGATAACCGGGCATAAAAAAACCCAGTTCCGGGTATATATAAAACCCGGTTCCGGGTATTTATAAAAACCGGTTCTGGGTAGTTACAAAAACCGGGTTTCGGGTATAAACCAGGTATAAAAAAACCCGGTTCCAGGTTTTTTTTCCAGGTCCGGGTCCGGGTTCGGGTTTTTTGTGCAGCACTAGGTGGCAGACTTTTAATTGGAATTGGATTCATATTGTGAAGCATATAAATATATCCTTAAACCTCCTAATACCCTATTCACGAATATAAATATTTGGAGGGACAATATCACGGAACGGATACAACAGACGGTAGCAAAACAAGAATAAGAGCATTCACATCCATTCCACCATATTTTCACCCTAAATTACACTAAAAAACACTACATTTTCTCTCTCCTTTTCAATTAAATAATATTTTTTTATACCTATATCATTACCTTTTCTCTCTCCTTCACTCACAACCACTTTCAAAATATATTAAAAAATTATAGGAGGTGAACAGTGTCCCCCCAAATATACAGATGAATAGTAACATTTTCTCTCTCCTCCACTCACAACCACTTTTTATACTTTTTATATTTTAAAAACACTACACACACAATTTGATTATAGTAAAATGGACGGATAGTGTGGTTTGGTAAAATTTCACCCTTAGTCCCCACCTTTTCGAAATTGCGTGTATGCTCCCTGTGGTTTGCCGTTTGTTACTCGGATAGTCCCTGAAGTGGATGATGGTTAATTTTCCCAGTTAAGTCTATGTGAAATGACAAAATTACCCTTGTCATTAAAAACAATATTTTAAACATTAAAACACCCACCCCACACCCTCCCTCTCCTCCACTCTACCCCACCACCACCACCACCGCCCACCTCTAATATCACCGCCAATTATGCCCGCCTCCCACCCACACCCAATTCAACAACCGAATCATGCCAATATTCGAAACCCCTAATTCCACAAATTTGATATTTTATAAACCCAGGAACTTGATTCCATATTCAATCAAGAACAAAAAGACAAAATTTTAACTTTGCAGATTATTAATTTAAAAACCAACATGATTCATGACTTTATAATAAAGTTAATCCTTGTAAAGTTTGCATAATCGATTTTCCCCATACAAGCAAACAAAAGAAACAGATAGAAAATATAACTGATAAAATAATATATTGATGAACATACATAAAAAAAAGTTGGGAATTATTTGGAAACCCTAGGTTTCTAGATGATTACAAAAGAATAATTAATAATTGATGGGGATAATTTTGTGGTTTCTAATACATTATCAATTAGATAAATCACCCAATTTTGGGTGGAAATCTATAAGAGATATGAACAAAATGCCGAGAGCGAGAAAAATTAATCAACAACAGGCTGGAGATGAAGGTAATTAGCAAGATATGAATCGATAGAGAGTGTTTGATGAAGAAAACTTACTGCGTGTGTGCTTCTGCGATTGGTTGAGATCAAGAGGTGATGGTGTTACATTCCAATGGTTCTTCGTTGATCTAATTTGCAGTCGTAGCTGGGTGGGAGGCGGGCAGAAGTGTCGGTCACATTGGAGGAAGGCTGTGATGCTGGTGGGGTGAAGTGGAGAGGGGAAGAGGGAGAGAGTGGGGTGGGTGTTTTAATGTTTAAAAAATTGTTTTTAATGACAAGGGTAATTTTGTCATTTCACATAGACTTAACTGGGAAAATTAACCATCATCCACTTCAGGGACTATCCGAGTAACAAACGAGCAAACCACAGGGAGCATACATGTAATTTTGAAAAGGTGGGGACTAAGAGTGAAATTTTACCAAACCACAGGGACTATGCGTGCATTTTACTCATTTGATTATTTGGATGTGAATGCTCAGAGGCACAGCATTATTTTAGGGAGGCACTATTTTCGAGAGTATACGTCAAAGGGGATCGCATATTATATTTTAAAAAGAGGCTACTATGAAATTATTAGTGGGAACACAAAAATCAGAAGCTAGAGCCTGGCCCACTTGTGTTTATGGTCCGCAAAAAGAGAGTCAGAACTAAATAAAACCTCACTGTTTCAGTATTCTTTGTAAGTGGGCCGGATGGATTATCAAATAAACATTGGGTGTGGCCCACCAGCTGGCTTGGAATCCCTTGGAGGCACTGACTTGGGTGGAATTATATAATCCGTTGGGGGGACGCACGAAGACAACATCAGACGAACGAAGAACACATCAGGGATCGAAAAGAAAAAGAAGAAAAAGAATGAGTTCAAGCTGTGGATCAGGATTCAGGTCGGGTTCGCAAACATGTTAGTTTGTTTTAAATTCTTTACATTATTTAAACCTATGAATATGTTTTGCTACTCGGTTCAGACTTGTTTCTTGTTATTGACTATGGTTATTGGCTAATTTTCTTTAACTACCTAGGCTAATGACAATTGTTTGACAAAGTTTGGATTTTTATTCGTTAATAACGTTGGTTTATGGATTTTCTTGAAAAGTAAAGAACTTTGGAACCTTTAATTTGGTGTGTATGCATGCTTGATATTGTTTGATTATTAAATATTACTTCATATGATTCTTGGTGACAGTCTTTATCACATAATAGAGTAATGCTAGGGTTCTAGATTTAGGTGAGTGTCTATATCACATAATAAATCTTTAACTCTTTAAGGTGAAATTACGTAACTAACCTTAGAAGTAATATTCGGTAATCTTAACAAGTGTTCTACTAATCATGTCGCTGTAAGGCTCGAGATTATTAATAGGTCTCGGTTTGGTATATAGCTAGGATTAGGTTTTGTAAGAAATCGGTCTTAGTTCCCTAATCAATCTCGTGTCTATTAAACCAAGTTAAATCCATAGTTGCCTTAGACTTTCGCGGTGTAAGGTAGATTGTCATATTAGGGCACTTTTCAAGAAGTTAGAGGACTGTAAGGAAATCTAACCACCGGTAGTCGTAACAGCCTTGTAGAGTCTCACAAGTTTCTTTCTGAGAAGGGTTGGGAGGTCTTAGTAGGATTTCTTAGGGTTTAGCATTAAAAGATCCAGGTTCCATACCACGTTAATTTCGAATAGAAATCCAATCCTAGTTAAACATGACTCTAGCCTAGGTAGCCTTCATCATCACCACTGAGTTAAAACCTTCGTCCAAATTCACGTCTAGTTAATTTAGTTAATTAGTTTAATTTCTTAAACATAAAAACAGTTAGAGCCCGTGTCACTCTAAGTCTAAATAGAATCGTAAACGTAATTAGAGAGTCTCGTGGGTTCGATACTCGGACTTACTTAGGCTATACTGCATTGACCGGTACACTTGCCGGTTGTGTGGTCTAGGTTAGAGAGTCTTAGTTTTATAAATTTAAAATTTAGGTGTCTAATTTAGGGTTAATTTAGTTAATATTTATTTGACCACTTTTGGCACATCAACACCCATGATACTCACCTAAAAAGCACTATCAGAGCCTCGGGCTCAGTCGTTGTTCTTGGTGCTGGTTCGGTTCCTAGTTTCGGGTTCATGTTTTCGGTTATAGTGGTAGAAAATGGGAAGACAACGTATAAAAATTTGATGGGCATGATTTCGGGTTTTGGAAAATGTAGACAGTGGACATAGCTTCGCTTGTGGTATGCGCATATAATGTATATATGTGTGGGCGCTCGGGGAGCAAAAGTGAAAGTGCACTAATTTTAACGTTATTTTACTAATTTCATGAAAATAACGTTAAAAGAGAGGGATGGTTAATCATGCATCATGTAGTGGCGTTGATAGTCGAAAGACAAGGAGGTACACGCACTAATCGGCCTTTCTCTAAATTGCTGAGTGTTATGTGCCTTATGTCCAAGGCTTGATGCAAAACTACTATTAAGTCGGCGGTCTCACTGGAAGCAGCCTCCCTATTCCTACAGGGTAGAGGTAAGGCTGTCTACATCTTACCTTTCTCAGACCCTACCTTAGCTTTGCTATTGATGGGATTTACTAAGTATGATGATGATGATGATGATGATGAGACAATGGATCTTTTGTACCAGAAGAATCTACATTTACTGTTGACGGGGCATACACTAGAAAAGATAGAGGTAACAGACTGGGAATTAATGGACAGACAAGCATCGGTGGAGATTAGATTTTCGTTGTAAAAGCATGTCATGTATAATATTGTCAAAGAGACAACCACACCTGGATTGTTGAATGCCCAAACCAACTTGTACGAGAAGCCGTCGGCCTTAAATAAGGTATACCTGATTCAACGGTTGGTCGATACCAGAATGAAAGAATGTGTGCTTGTTATATCTCTTATCAATTATTTTAATTCAAGTCCAGATTCATGCACTTCTTTTGTTGCCTTCTTGGCTTGATGGTTGGTTAGGAATAGTGACAGTAGTCAATAGTTCATTAAAGACCACTGAGTTTCCGGGAGAAGATTTATGACACAGAGGTATAAGACAAGAATAAGATAGTAATTGTGGAAAGAGAGGTCAGTTTAAGGATCGCAAAGATTTGGTATGTGAACTGTAAAGAAACCAACCACTTTAATAGTTAATGCACATTGGCTAAGAAGTAGGTGAATGTCGCAGCTCAGATGATGCTCTTATTTGTAGCTTGGAGAGTGTTGTATATTCATGGGTTGTTGATTCAAGGGCCTCATTCCATGTCACGCATTGCATGGAGATGATGGAGAATATCAGACTTGGAAGCTTTGGGGAGGTACGCCTTGCAGATAATGAAACTTTAGAAATTACTGGCATAGGAGACATAATATTGAATACCTCTCTAGGATGTACTTGGACATCGAAGGATGTCCGACTTATTCCATACCTGAAGGGATACTTTTCTATTTCGGACAGTTCGATGATAAGGGAAATCAAGTGGTCATCGATAATAGTAAATGGAAGCTTGTAAAACAAAACTTGATTATTACTCATGGTGAGAAGAGAGGGACTCTATACATGGTCGTGGTCTAACCGGATGAAGCAGATAGACAGAACTCACCTTGTATGAAGACGGCAGAACTGAAGAAAGTGAGAGTTGGGTTGGGTAGAGTGTATGGGTAGAGGAGAGTTACCTTTGCAGGTTGAGTAGTCTAGAAAGAACAAACCGTTCAAAAGGAAATATGTGACATTTGCACATTTTCAGTCGATTCCGAACATTTTCGTATTCAATAAAATCTTGTATCTCATTTGCAAGAATGTATAATTGTCAATCATTATACAATCCCAGACATTTTTATTTAATAAAATCTTATATTTTATTGGTTTGAATACAAATTTCAATCGTTGCACAAATTTGGTTATTTTCGTGTTCGATAAAGTGTTATACTTTATTTACGAAACGCGTAACCGTACAACCGAACGAACCGACATCCACGACATTTCCGGACAAAATCAAAGTTACACATGCCTTAACACCTTTATATAACCTAAATATTAGGTTAAAAGGGGTTAAAAGTGACAAAACGCAACAATACAAGTCCAGGGGCCAAATCTGCCAAAAAGCAAAACTTGGCCCCCAAGGAAGCTTTACAGAACGCTAGAGACACCCCCTAGGGTCCGTAAGGGGTGCCTTGACAGCAAACCATTTGCAACCTCTTGTTTCCTTCCTAGCTCCCCAAGTTCACGAAATTTCCAAGTTATAGCCTCCATTTGACATGTGTTACATCCCTATGATCTTGATACCTCATGGACACTTGGAATGATCTTATCCACTCAAGAACACTATAAATAGCAAGTTAATTCATCCATTTTCACTTGCTCATTTCCTAAATCTTTCTCCCATCTCTTTGGAGCTTGTTTCCAACCTTTGAAAGCCTCCTAACTGAGTTCTTCAGTGTTCCTTAACACAAGTACTTACTCCTAATCTATTTCATTTATTTTAGTTATTTTGAGCTAAAAGTTAAACAGTTTGACTTTCTGTTCTCACCATTTTTTGTCAATTCAAAATTTAATTGAACTTTGCAACGTGATCGTAATCACGAAGGTTATAATCCCTTGCGATTTCACCTTCTAATTACCAGATTTACTAGGCGAAGTGACGAGTCAAAGTTTTATTTATTAAAAGTCAAAGATGCGCATAAGTGCATTTTATGGCGAAACTCTTTTCGGGTTTTAAAACTTTAAGTTTTGACACCAAATTAGTTTTATAACTTAATTAGACATGTTCCAACATGTCTAACTTGTCATTTCTAGTTTAGTACTTTTATTTGGGTCGTAAGTCGAGCGGTTTGACCATCGCTTTGACTTTTGAATCCGACCCGTTTGGTCAATATTAGGATTCGACCAAGCGCATTTTTATAACCATAGTTATATAGGGAATAACCCTCTGAGGTTATACCTTATAGTCATAAGGATTGGTTAGTTATATGATGAGTCGCTTTTATGTTCTTTTAAAATGACCAAAACACCCTTTTTGCGAATAAATTGGTTTTAAGCATATGTAACCAAAGTTTTGACATCTAATCTGATGTTATAACATAAACAAACTTGTTTTGGCATGTAAGACTCATAATAGGACATATTTGACCATCCGATCTTATAGTTACGCTTATAACCCGTTAAAGTGGTGTAAACTACTTTAACGAGTCATAACGGGTCAAAAGCACTTAGAATCTTTTCAAATCAGAATATTAAGTTTATTAAACCATATCATATGAGTCCCAACACTCATTTGGTTTATAAGACTTCATTCTATCCAATCACCCGATTAAAGTCCCGACACACTAACATAGTAATCCGATATGAGGAATCCATTGAACTCTTGATCCTTTGAGCTTTGTTTGATCATTTGAACAAGACTTATACGCAATCCCAAGTGAGTACATTATACATGGTTTAATTATCTAGTACATATAGTACATGATTTTAAACACATTTACATGGTATATTGACTTAGCATACCTAGTACATGATTTCATAGAAATTTTTACTTCATATGTTGACTTAGCATACCTAGTACATGATTTCAAAGACATTTGTACTTCGTATGTGTGACAACTGGCAAATAACTGGTAATTCCGTACAATCTAATCACTATTTATATTTCTTAATCTCATGCATTTAGCGTAATTTAATTACGTAACTGTGTCGTATACTGAATAACAACGTTAGGACAAGAAAACAAAGCTAAAACATATGTTAGTTTTCGTCGTATGGCGAAACCAAACAAACAATGTCCTAGAAGTGTTGGTAGAAAGTGCTGCGTGCACTATTCACGGTTACACTATTCATGCCAGCAAACCGTGAAATCAGACCGAAACACTGAAAAACGACACTCGGATAACATAACTGAGTCCATTTATATAAGAAAACATTATTGTGAAAACATGTCTTGCCAAGAAACAAGACTTTCCGGTATAACGCCCTAATCTCAAAAATGTCCGTTTCGGCTTAAAATATGGTATTTTTAATGCGTCCGAACTTATAACAAAGCGTTTCCGGGACTTCAGAATAATGTCAATTGATGAAAAATATACTAAAACAATAAGATGATATCAACGGAAGATTCAGAATCACAAGTTTCCGGCGTTACGTCGCTATGCGCTAAACTAGTTCGTTAGCGGTTCGACGAACTAGTAGGCGACATTTTTGGTCATGAAGCAAGCAAACGAAGAATCTAGCGAGCTAGTGAAGCTAAATTTGGGACTCGAAATCATTTCATACAACCTTCGGATACAAGAAAACAACTTGCGGAATTTTTTGTCGGTACGACATAAAAGTACCGTAATCGAGCCGACGGCGAAACGAAAAGCGTTTTAAGTATCAAGACATAATTTTTACTAGTTTAGGGAACTAGTTAATAACAATTTTAATTCTAGAACCTTAATTACCCTCTAATGGTGTGATTTAAACCCTAATCACCCTACACCTCTTATTTACTTAAAGATCTAGTTCTTTAATCAATTTTTATAAAAAAAGTTTCTAAATAAAATTCAGGCACATAACTGAAAACCAAATCTATTTTGCTAAGACCCAGAAGCAACTGAGAAATGCAAATACATGCTGCATACATTCCCCTTTGTTTCCAACTGGCAAAAAGAGAGACATGGTACCTACGATACAAACATGGATACGAATTTAATAAATAAAAGAGTAAAATGTTATTTTCGTCCTGAGGTTTGGCAAAGATCAACTCGTAAGAAACAACTTATAATTATGTAACAAAACACCATGATATAATACAAACTATTAAAGCTTCAAAATAATAACTCCCTCCCCACATAGTTATTCCAAATACATTCAAAATCAACAAAGAACTTTAGATTCATAATTTGAACATCAATAATAACAAATTTCACAGCAACAGAATAAGATCATAAAATAACTCCAGCAGCAGCAAAAAATTCCTCAACAAAACGCGTTAAATCAATCTAGATATACTTACCAAAACATCATTACTCATCAAATCAAAATAAAAACTATATAACCATAACAATAATTCCTCTAATTCACATAACAACAACTTAAAACTATAAAACGCACAGAAACAACTTAAACTAACACCAGAACATCACAATAACACAGATCTCGTAAACCTAAACAATAACATTCATAACATAGTGCTGATTTACCAAAAACAGAAGCCAATAAACAGATTTCTGAGCATCCACAACCGTCTAAACCATCAAACCGAAGTTCTCTGCCACCGGAGCACCGGAAACGACGTCGTAGAGCCTCTCAACCTCCATTCTCTGTTTCCATCAGAAAAACAGTAAAAAAGTAAAAAAGTTAGGGCTCGTAGACTACAAAGTTTTGTCAACCAAAATCGTCAAAAATGACCTTAGATATGAGAAAATATTCAACAAAAAAGAAAAGATAAACCTACCTTGCTTACTACGCAGATCTGAAGAAGACGAAGAAGAAGAACAAGAAGAACAAGAAGAAACAAACACATATCTGAAGAGGAATCGTAGACTTGAAGAGAAACAAACTCTTATGTGAGGAGAAACAAACCCTAGATCTGAATCGCCAGAGAGAGAGAGACAGTAGAGGATGAGATGCGGATAAAATGAGAGGATGAGAGAAACCCAAGTTTGATATGTGGTGTCCGCGTGTTTTGTTTGAGTGAAAGGGTATAATTGGAAACTGAAGTTCAATGGTGCTTAAAAGACTTGTACATAATGCTTTAGGGGTGTTTTAAAGAAATTTCATTGACTTTAAGAAGTCCTTTGGATATGTATATTATATATAGTATAAGTATATATATATATATATATATATATATATATATATATCTCCTCACTACTTGGGGTTTTAATATGATCATTTCACATGCATGATTTTCTTATTGTCCGTGTGATCACAATAAACCGACGCCAATAATACTTATTGTTGCGATCATATTACTACCCATGTAATCCATCCCATTATGGTTGATCACACGATTCTCGTGTGATTCACTTCCATTTACTTGATCAAAATACTCATGATTCATCTCAATCTAGTCAATCACAAAACTTGTGATTCATTTCAATCCGCTGGATCACAAAACTTGTGACTTATTTCATTCTGTTGATTACAAAACTTGTGATTTGTTTCAATTCGTTGATCACAAAACTTGTGACTCATTTCATTCTGTTGATCACAAAACTTGTGATTCGTTTTCATTATGTTGATCACAAAACTTGTGACTCATTCCATTCTGTTGCTCACAAACTTGTGATTCATTTCAATCCATTGATCACAAAACTTGTGACTCCATTCTGTTGATCATAAAACTTGTGACTTATTTCATTATGTTGATCACAAAACTTGTGATTCGTTTCATTCTGTTGATCACAAAACTTGTGATTCATTTCAATCAGTTGATCACAAAACTTGTGATTCATTGTCTAAATCCAGAGGTTGCACCCCTTGTGACTTGCATCATTCATTTGACACTTAATAATGTGACCTTATTGACAACTTCCGCTTATGTTTTTCAACATTCAACTATGTTCATATTTATTCCGGTGATCTTGGGTCACAAACCATGTGACTCCATCCACTTCAACCCACATGTCTTGAATCCTGATTTTGTAATTATAAAGTTACAATCCATTAGATTTCCTCCTTAATTATGGGGTGACCGCCTTTTAATATACAAAATGTTTCTACCACAGAAGCTACCATGTTTACCTATTCTTCACATCTCTTAGTCATGAATATGATGACTTTAAGAACATCTAGGTGTCGTGTGTTTACCATCATACCCGCCAAGTATGATAGTCCACAAACTATACATACGTATTCTAATCATTACCATATCATATTCCGAGCCATGAATTTTAGTCAACATAGCACATCATCATCAATCTACTAATACACTTTCAGGTCTCAAATTCTTCTACACAATATACGGTAAATCAAGGATTAACCTCGTACCACTGGTCTCGTGATCAAGCTTCAGATCGAACACCCACCTCATATCAAGAGCACAAAGGTTTAAGTTCAAGTATTTGTTTCCATACTTGAATCTCTTAAACCATTGGCTCTGGTACCAACTTGTAAGATCCAAACTTTCAGAAAGATTTGGTTACTTGAAATTAGTGCGGAAATGTGGTCCCAAATTATATATATATATATATATATATATATATATAGGGGAGGGTTATCTTAAGAACACCAAATTTTGTGAGAACCATGAGAACAAATCTCATTCATTGATCATCCTAAATTAATGGCTAAGATTAGTTGGGTTTAAATGAAAAGGAAAAAAAGCTGAATTAAAATAGAGAAGGGTATTATTGTCCAAACACACAAAATCCATCTTCTCGAATCATTCACCAAATGCAGCAACGGATTCTCCTTCCCCATTCCGCGCTCCACCGAAACCCTCGGATTCTCCTTCCCCATTCCGCGCTCCACCGAAACCCTCAACCGTTGATACCTGCACCAAAGACACCGACGAACACTCAATTTGAAGCTCAAAAATCTGCTGATTCATCCACTCGGTACGCCTCTCATCTTCCCCCTTCTATCTGTTATGCAATCGCACCACTCGAAACCCGATTTTGTGCTTTTTGGTCAATATTTATGTGTTGTTACATAATGTAGTTTGAAAGTAGTTGGTCAATATTTATGTGTTGTTATATTCGTACTTGATTATCGTTTTTGATTTGTCATTTCTGATGAATTCATGCATTCCAGCTGTTGTGTTTGCCTTGAGGCTTCATTATATTAGGTTTTCGTGATTATAAGAGTGCATTTAGCTACTAATTAGTGGTTAATTCGGATTTGCATATGTATTTGTTAAAATATGTTAACAAAATTGTTCATAATTTAACTGATCAGGACTGTAGTAGATATGTAATGTGTGTATATAGGTTTGAATAGATAGCTGAATTAAGTGGAATGTAGATAAATTCACATTGATGAGTGTGTAACTATTTGAGTGGGGATTCAATATTGTATTGGCTGAATGGTAGAGGAGAATGAAATCAGAAATATATGCAGCATGTTTGTGGGCCTAAACTAGGGAAAATAGAGATGTCCGGTCCGGTAGGATTTAAGACGTTTGCAGAGTGGGGGGTAAGCCTAATGTGAGCAAATAATAATGACTTTGAAATAGTATGAGAAATGAACTACAATGGCTGGCTATGGTCTTGGTATGAAGTATGGTGTATGTTTGATGATTGGTTAGGGTTTTGAAGTATGTTTTGTTAGTGATTTAGTGCATTTTGTAATGCTGTTGTATGCTTTGATTGTTGTATGTTTGTGTTCGTTGGGGTATTATATGGATGATGGAGTGATGCGGCTTAGATGCTGGATTGTAGTTTTGAAAGTGTTGTATTTGCACTGGAAATATGTGAAAATTAGTTATCTGAAGTTATGGATTTGTGTATAATAAAGCGATGAATGAGGTGGTGGCTGTTTGGTAACTAGTGAAGAGTTTATTGATTAGTTAGGGTTTGAAGCTTATTTTGCAACTGCTATAGGGCATTGTAATACTGTTTAATTTTGGACTGGTTGATGCGTTGATTGTTGTATATTTGTATTCGTTGGGCTATTTTACTTTCTTGCTGAGTTTACTCACATGTTTACTAATGACTTGACTTGAATAGAGTGCTTTTGGAAGTCTAATGGTATTGTTATCAGAAGATTCTACAGGAAAAAAAGGAAGAATGGCAAGTAAGCATCCTAAAACATTAATCTCGGATTTATAAAGATATATTGTAGAATATGATGTATTAATACACTATATTTACAGGTCGGAAAAGTCCACGGATATTAAGGATTAAAGCGAAAAGTTTCTCAAATACAAAAACAAATCCAGACATAACTGATGACGATAGTTCTGAGACCAATGACGAAACAGGCAAGTAATAAAAAATATTTTAAATCAAATAATTACTTGAATAACAAATTGAAAGCAAACAATAAATTTTGTCGACTTTTGGTTACAGATTCTGAAATGTCATTGAATGTGGATCGAGTTAATACATTATCAGAAATGGATGCTGAACTAGAAAGACAATTAGGTAAGACAAATGCATTTTCATAGATCATTAAATAAATAAAATAAACTTGTGGTTAAATTCTTTGATTTCAACATAAAGTTCAGTGAATCTGAAGATGGTTTTAAGAAGGCAAAGGAATGAGATGATTAAAGAATTGCTTGCAGGTTTGTAATAAAACACATCATAAAGTTAGATGTTTACACATGTGTAAATAGTCATAGTTAATATTGAATTTGTGTAATTAAGACACTTACACATGTGTAAATAAGTTGTTTACACATGTATAAGTAAGCTGTTTACACATGTGTAAGTAGGCTGTTTATACATGTTTTTAACTGCTTTCTATTGTTTTAACAGAAAAAAAGGAAAAACAGATGGTGAAAAAGGTTGCTGAAAAACAGACAAATAAACTCGAAGTTGCCACATGTGAAGGTTTGTAATATAAAAAATATATAATAAAAGTTTACACATGTGTAAATAAGATGTTTACACGTGTAAGTAATTTGTTTACACATGTGTAAATAAGTTGTTTACACATGTGTAAATAAGATGTTTACACATGTGTAAGTAATCTATTTACACAAACATGTGAAAGTGTAATCTGTTTACACATGTGTAAGTAATCTGTTTACACATGTGTAAATAAGTTGTTTACTGTAAATAAGTTGTTTACACATGTGTAAATAAGATATTTACACGTGTAAATAATTTGTTTACACATGTGTAAACATGTGTAAATAAGTTGTTTACACATGTGTAAATAAGATGTTTACACATGTGTAAATAAGATGTTTACACATGTGTAAATCATCTTGGTTAGCGTTGAATCAGAGTGATCAATAAGTTTACACATATATAAATCATCCTGGTTAGTAATGAATTTGAGTGATTAGTCAATCTACACATGTAAATAAGATGTTTACACATGTGTAAATAATCTGTTTACACATGTGTAAATAAGTTGTTTACTGTAAATAAGATGTTTACACATGTGTAAATAAGATATTTACACATGTGTAAACATGTGTAAATAAGATGTTTACACATGTGTAAATAAGATGTTTACACATGTGTAAATCATCTTGGTTAGCGTTGAATCAGAGTGATCAATAAGTTTAAACATATGTAAATCATCCTGGTTAGTAATGAATTTGAGTGATTAGTCAATCTACACATGTGTAAGTAATCTAAGTTGATTATTAGTGATTAAGATGTTTACACAAACTGCTACTAATGCATATTACTTAACAATGTGGTTTAAAATAGTTTTGTGTATAATTTGAAATAGGAGGCAAAAAGAGGAAAACAAAAGAAGCGGTTACGAACAAGGCAACAAATAAAAAAAAAAGAAGATTGCTGAAGCGGTTACGAAGAAAGTGAAGATTACAAAAACCGCCAAATCCACCAAAAGGAAACTGAAAACAAATGTTAGGGAGCCTTTACTTTTCAGCATAAGAACAAGATCATCGCCAAGAAAGTTGTACGAATGTTTATATGCTTTGACTGAAAAACAAAGGAAAATAGTCTGCAAAATGGGATTTGGCAAAATACTGTCATTAAAGATTGATGCAAAATGGACAGATTCATTAAACACTTTAGCTATGGCTTGTTTCATTGCCGGGTCTTGGTCGGTTAACACTAGCCTCGGTTGTTTACATGAGAATTTATAAAACAAAGTTACGCTATTCTTATGGTGTAAAACATAAACTTTGTGAAGCAAAGTTACACATGTGTAAAATAGAAACACTTACCATGTGCTTCAAGAAATTGTTCCAACATCCATGTGAACGATTCAATAGTTTCATCATAAAGAAGAGCAGCCGCAAATGTTACGCAATTCTTATGGTGATCAACCCCCGTAAAAGGAACAAAAATCATATTATACCTACAACATAATGATAAATAATATATAAAAAATACACAACTGAAAATAGAAAAAAAAAACAAACAAATTCTTACTGGTTAGTTCCGTAGGTGGCATCAAAAGCTAACACTTCGCCAAAAACTCTGTAACAATATTACAAAGTAAACTTTTTTTTCCCACATTTTAGTAATAATCAAAGACACCAAGTTAATAGAATTTATTACCTCATCATGGGAAAACATTCCAAGGGCGTCTGTATAATCTCATACTTGACATTTAAGTCATTGTCAAACATCTTTGAGTTCATGCTAAGCATTCTAAACATAAGATCACAATCATATAAACACTTTTAATGGTTAAGGGAAAATACGAACTTACCTCGAATGCTCCAAGTTTCCACCCTGCTCTCTTTGTAAGTTGACCTCATAAGTCAATCTAGCCGTAAGTGTAAGTCCAGACATCTTTGCTTACATCAATCAGTTGTGTAATTTTTTTTAATCAATTACTTTTTTTTAACTGGGTTTACATGAGTCTATGGGCTCACATGAGCTTAATTAAGCATATACATAAAATACAAACTTGGGTTCGTAAATTTAATCTGTTGAGAAAAACTCATCTTGCATGGTTCTTATGATTTATTACATTAGACAATTTCTTTTTAGTTCCAACACTTTACAGTAAGTGTATTTATTCTATTAAAACCCCCTTTTTTTGTTGAATTAATTCATTAAACATCATTTTGCCACTTTTGTTGTCAAAGTGGCATAAAACATCCTTTTCTCTCTAACATGCCATATTAGACTATAATCTTTCATTTGTCCATATCAATTTTATGTTCTTTTGAAGTGAATTTTAACTGATTCAATTTATCTCGTTACAAAACTTTGTTTTGTTTTACCCATTAACATATTTACATATGGTAATTTTTAAGTAAACTCTTGTTAATATCTCAAAAGATAAAATAATCTTTGTTCATTTTTCTTCCCATCATTTTAAGTTCAAACCCTTAAATTTAGGTCATACGATCTACACACATCTTTACCCTCCAATGAGATCAAAGTATCTCTAATTACCCTATTTAAACTATTAATAAGACCGTGTTCAAAAAAATGCATAGCATAGAAAGTAACAACTTTCAGTGTTTCTTGAATGAATTGATTGCAAAGAGAGTTTACCTTCTTTTGATGATGAAACCTGCTTAAATATTTAGCCAACAAGATCACTTGCACACTTGTGATCTCCCTTTATTACCACTTCTTTGCAACCATCTTGATTCCTTGTCTCAGTTTAAACCACCTAGGGTAAAAATCTTTACAATTCATCTAATACAATTAAATCAATTACGAGTGAGGTCATAGTATAGTTGATTACACATTAGATCACCTTTCTCAATTCAACAATTTATATCCGTAGGTATACATTACATATACATTGAACTCACATGATAATAGTCTTCCCTTTTACTTATCAGTAAATTTTGCAGTTGATAAAATTTGAATCATCGAGTAACCCTAATTTGATATTTCATTTTTAAATCACTTAAGTATTTTCCATACGTATCAATTCAAAATAATCCCAATGATTTATGTACTTCACCCAATTTTGAAAGAAATGGATCATTTCAACTTACTGGCAAGGTTCAAAGCACCCATATATCGTGTTTTCTCCACTTGAGACCACTGTCTCTAATCTCCATTTCATCTTCTTTGAGATCATCACTTCCTTTTATGTTTATCTCCTTCGGGCCACTTCATCTGTGGGTTATAATGCTATAATTAGCATGTAAAAACAACCTTGGGTTGTCAGTCTGCATATGCACCCATGTAGGATCAGTCCGTAAAACAACCACGGAGGATTAGTCGCATATACCAGATGGTCACCCACCAGTGACTCTTACAACCGATTAATTTCACACCTTGTAACTTACGACCGAACTGTCACTACACCTGTGACTCTTACAATGGATGGTCACTAACCCTTTAATCCTTTTAATTCGGATGGTCACTAACCCTTTAATCCTTTTAATTCGGATGGTCACCCACCAGTGACTCTTACAAACAGTTAATTTAACACCTTGTGACTCTCACAACCGAATGGTCACTACACCTGTGACTCTTACAACGGATGGTCACTAACCCTTTAATCCTTTTAATTCGAATGGTCACCCACCAGTGACTCTTACAACCGGTTAATTTAACACCTTGTGACTCTCACAACCGAATGGTCACTACAGCTATGACTTACAATGGATGGTCACTCACCCTTTAACAGTTTTAATCCCAGGTCACAAACCATGTGATTTTCTTCTTTTCACCGATCCTGTCAAACCAGAAATCAACCATGTCAGTATACAAATGCTTTACTACACCCCCTACCTTTTAATCTCTAGTACTCCAGACATGGTTATGGTAACTCTAGAACACATTAGTATCGTATGTTTATTAATACGCTGGCCAAGAGCATTACTCCACGCACTATACACAAGCATTCTTATTATTACCACAACATGTCTTAAGCAATGAATTTCAGTTTATATGCATTCCTTTTATAGTCCAATAACAATCATCCCATTTAATCATTTCACACGTCATTTTTTTTTGACAAACAATACAAAATGACTACTGACCTCGTGTCTGTAGTCTCGTGATCAAGTCTTGGATCGAACACCCATCCAACATTAAGAGCAGTCAAGTTTGAGTTTAAACACTTAGGTATTTAAATCCCTCAAACTAGTGCTCTGATACCAACTTGTAACACCCATTTAAATATAGTCTTAGCTCATCAAATTCGTTGCGGAATTTTAGGTCCCAAATTTAAAAAAAAACATATATATGGGTTTACTACCCATCAATGAAGTTTAAATAACTACATTAGTGTAAATCTAGTAATCTTTCTCAAGTTTAATGAATATACACCTATAATTATTAACCCATTAAGTTTAAAAGATGTATCTGATCCAAAAAATAATGAGGCTTGATCACATAAGACCTGTTTTGACTTCTTCACATTTCTGTTGAAGACTTGATCATTCGCTACCATATTTATAACTTGCTTTGGTGCCTGACAACATCGACAACACCCCATGTTAGATATACACACAAATTAGTTAAGAATACCAGCATAATGAGGGATGATATATTACACAGTGAAACAAATTTTCACCCGAACACCTTAAGGCAATGCATAATACCTTAAATTTAGATGATTGCAACCCCCTTACCAATGAAACATAACATACCTCATAAATACGCAATCCATTACTTTCAATGCTTTGGCAACATGAAAAAGCATTTAGGCTTTTCCTTCATAAGTTAACATACTTAATATGTTTGATAACTCCTTTGTATTAACACTAGATTGCACCCGAAATCGTTAGACGCAATGTAGAAAACTGACATGTCCCGTCGTTTGAGTATTCAAGCTCCAAAACAGACCCTTGACTATCTAGTTCAAGGACTTGTAAACACTTCAATCCATAACTGAACTTAAGATACGAAAACATGAGCCAGCGACATAGCAAACCATATCATACAATAGATTAATTTTTTTCAATAATTTAAACAAACACTAGCTGATGTTTATCTCAGTCATAAGCCAAAGTTTTAATCCTTGTGAATAGTTAATCGCATTCGATACGCTACTATAAGTGTGATTTATTATTCAGCTAATATACATTATAGTGTTAGCTAACTCCTGACCAAAATTCATGTCAAAATAGAATATTTAAGACCACAAAACAGGCTCTACAAATGGCTGGCCAGGGTACTGTCAACAACAATTTTCTTGACTCGTTTGATCACATAACTCTTTTGTGATTCTTAAGTCTAATAACACATTCACTTTCAACAAATTCAAAAGGAAAAACTAAACCAACACTTGATCTTTGAAACGCATAAGTTACCACTAGTAATGGCAATATTAAACTTTATATTAAGCATTGTATAAAGTAGCTAAATTAAAGAACTACTTACCTGTGCCATGAAGATCTCCTAATATCTTGTCTTGAATCGTCGGCCCTTTATTCTATAAACACCAACATATAATGAAATAGTCTTTAATGTGCAACATCTTAGTGATATGATTGTTGGATAATTTCAACATAATTGAATATGCAAGTCCATTATACATAGCATATCTTTAACTTGGAATGCAACTCATTCACACAACTGAACATGCTTTCATTTTGACCCATTACAAAGATTTCCCTATCCTAAGTTTTTAGGAAAACATTCAAATTAGTAATAAAATCTTCTTTGGGGCGTTTTATCAAACACTTGATATGCATTATAAATAGGTCCATAAAACAACTTAGTTTATCACCAACATGAACACAATAATATTGTTTCTACTCTTTAAGCTTATGTATGTTATAACAATGTTTTAGGCTCCTTATAAAATCAAGTCAGATTTATCTAATATAGGTTGAAAACCTTCACATATCACCAAGAACCCTAGAATTCAATTACACCTCTTATAATTTTTGTATAATCATCAAATCAAACATATTAATAATCACAACTAACCACTGGCTGCCCCTTTTGTAATCCATGCATCAATAAAAAACCCATGAATATACAAGGAGTTACTCATAAGGAAAATAGAAATGCTCTTTTACACACCTTGGATTGATTATAGAATCAGAATCATGTAGAGATGTTAATTTAGTTGCTGATGAATGAGATTGTATGAATTTCTTGAAGGTTTCTTAATGATTCCACCTTGTTTTCCCACTACACCGTCGCTTCTCCTCAAACCCACAAGAGTTATCTGGAACTTTCTTTTTTTTTTCCCCACAATTCCTTAGTTAACACCTATTTAAGTTCACTAATCCAACTAAGTTTTACTATTTGCGATTCAGCCCCCGTTTGATCAAAGACTTACATTTAGTGTCTTAAAATTGCTTAATTTCATTTCCTATCATGGGAATTAACCATATATAACACCTTACACCCATAGTTTAAATAATTTATAAAGAAGCTTAAATTTTATAAAAATTGGGATGTTACACTTGGCCCATAGGATTCTTTGGATCTTGGATTTCCTTGCCAAATCTTTGACGTCCTAAAGTCAAGGCAACTCATGTTAATAATCACATGTCCAAGACATATCACATCCTTTTCAACAACTCTTCCTCAATTTGATTTGACCACATTGTATTCATCAAATGTATAATCTAAACATCGATTCACCTAACTCATGGTTTATTTATCTCATTTAAAAGTTGTTTCATCAAAATCCATTTCTTCAAGATTAAAGCATTTCATCTTCACAGTAAACGATAATATATAATATTTAGATTCTGACACACATCCCAATGGTTATTTATGATAGATTAGTTAAAGAACCCCAAGTTAAATCAAAGTAGATCAAGTTTTAGATAATGATAATCCCACGAGATAATATATACTTGAATCACCATGAATAATCGTTTCAATAATATCTTTACATCTAACAAAAATATTTTCAGTTTAAAATTTACCATTGATAAAACAAAATATTTAGATTTCACACTAAACCCACTTGAGTACCCATGAAACCCTAAAACTTTCAGAAACAACAGTGTCTGGTAATATCATGCATTCCATTAATTCATCATTCAAGGTTTAAACTATTATCGTGTAGTAGCTATGTCATTAAGAATTTATATTATAACCTGTCAATTAAGAAATTTCTACTCTTCCACTCATATACAAGTTAGTAAGCTTCAAGAAGAGTTCAAATGCTTACTTAAACTCAGATGAAATCTCCATATCTTAAGAAGTTGATTACTGAATGAAAGACACCAGGTTTGATTTCTTGATTTCTAGTCTTGAGCCCTCAACATTCTGCCTATTTTTGGCTTCTCCTTGTCGCCAAAACCCACGCCCCACACATATACCCAATTTCAGAACTTGTAAAACTTCCACATCACTGAATACGTGGATGCCCCAAAATTTCCCAAGTCATTTAGTGAGTTTTGGCTATTTAACAACTTTAATCCCTTTACTTTTATCTTCTTTTATTATATGAATAATAAACTTTCATTTGACTCTTTTCATTACCAATCTTTATTACCTTTATTTCCATTTATCACTTGACTACCAGTTACACTACATAACTAGATAAACATTATTTAAAATATGTCAGATATTCATAAAGTCACTAGCATCCCTTTCAAAATCAAGTTTACATAATTAAATAATCAACAAAACAAGCCTTTATTGTAGATCAAATCCTTCATGAGATTATAATATGCTATTTGACTAAATATCGACTTTTTTTTATTGCCCAAAAAACAGGATGTTACAAATCTACCCCTCTAATTGAGGGTGTCGTCCTCGAAACCGAACCACATACTATAAGAAAGAGTAATACCTCTTCATTTCTTCTCTCGAATCACCTCACGGATCAAACTAATTCACAACACATTTGGTGATCATAGTGAGCATTTTAATCCATATTCCTTTACAACATTTACTTAATTACGAACCACCTTGTGGGAACATTTCTAAACATAATCACAAAAAAATTTATCATTCAACAACACTCAATTTAATTTTTAAGATAATGTGTTCCCACTTCATGCTAATAAGTTATATATATACACTTTGCTGATGTACCTGTTAGGATAGATTTTCTATACCTAAGGATCACGGATCCTCAACTACTGCCAGGATCACGGACCCTCAATTTTGTTTGAATTAAGGATCCTCAGAAGGCGTTGCAGGATCAGGATCCAGGATCCTTATTGTTATCCTAACACTAACGGTTGTTTCCTCTATGTTTAAGCTTGTTACGCAGGAATGGACGAGTGGACTTGGTCTTACCGTTATTCTTGGGGAATATGCCCTCAATATTCCGCACGTGCATGGCTTGGTGACCGTTTTAGAAGTCGTGGGGAGCTTGCACATTTAGCGGATAATTAGTTATTTAAGTTATTTCTAATTTTAAAAGGGGATAACAAGCTTGAGTGAGAACAATTAAGCAAACACACACACTCGAAACAGCTCTCAACAGTTCATTGGCGATTTCATACACATTACACTATAGTGATCCTTGTAACAAGCTTGTTATCATCCCGAGTTGTATCAATCATTTGTTTAATCATAGTTGGTGATCGGTAGTTTCCATCACCCGAGGTTTTTTATGCCGGAGATCAACTCTTGATCAAGGGCTTTTTCCTCGTATAAATCCTTGTATCGCTTGTTCATTTCATTTGCAAGTTATTCATATGTTTGTTCATTGTTTCAAGCATCATTCCTCACAACAAAAGATTTGGTTGTATTATCCTAGCTTGATTTTTGACCAAAACAGTTTGGTGCCCACCGTGGGGCAATTGGTGCTTCATTTCTGAAAAATTTTGCTCATTGTGCTCATTTCGGTTCATTATCTTCAACCATATGGCTTCTTCAGCAAAGAACACTTCAAGCTCTATGCCGGCAGTCACTTCTTCACAGGGCGTTCCACCTTTGCCTCCACCACCTTTTGGATCCCAGAAGAATGCTGAAAATGCTGCAAAGAGACAAAGCCCCGTTTTCCCAAAACCACCAACATCTGCTATTTCTTCTAACCCTACTAACAGTGATCTTTTTACTTTGATTTTGCAGATGAGGGATCACATACAAGAGCAGGACAAAACCAACGAAAGGATCCTCCGGGAGATTAGTGACATCAAGAAACAGAAGAAATCAGGGGAGGATCACTCTCCTCTGATACCAAGGTCACTGGATTTTGACACTCTAGCTATAACCGCCATGCAATATGCAGCTCCAGACATCCAGTACCAGAGTGGACCATTGGGAAGGCGTTATGGATCAACAACTATGAGTCAGGCTTTAGGGTCTCACTTCCAGCCTTCAAGATCCTGTTTTCAGCCTTCGGGATCCTCTTTCCAACATCAGGGATCCTTCGTTAGCTCAGGAGGATATATGGGGACGCACATGGTTCAAGGATCCTCTCAGGTTCAAGGATCCTCCTTTCAGGTTCAAGGATCCTCATCTAAGGTTCACGTATCCATGGATAATCCTCCAAGACCCCCAGTCACAGCACATCAAGGATCCAACATCTTTCAGGATTAAGGATTCTTAAGAAGTGTGCAACCCGAAAGTACAGACGTTCATCAAGGAGACTTCATTCCAATGCAGACCATGGCTTCTTCTGGCCCTTCAGTCATACCAGAATCTCGTCAATATGGATTCACATCTGGAATTCCAAATTTGAATCCTCCGGGAGGTAACACTTTGAATAATTCTTATAACACTAACCATGGCTTTATGCAGGATACAGGTATCAATCAAGCTATGGCTAGGGAATTACAGAAACTGAAGGATATGATATCCAGCGTTCCAGGAGTGGTTAAGCCCATTCCTGAAATTGCAGATGGAAGCCATAGGATATCTCGCTTTGCACCACCCATTTGTGATGTAGAAATCCCAAAGAGGTTTCAAATACCAACCATGAAGCTATATGATAGCTCGACGGATCCAGAAGAACATGTAGCTCAATATAGAGAAAGGATGGAGATCAATCCCATCCCAGAGAGGTTAAAAGAAGCATGTCTATGCAAGGGTTTCGGATCCACATTAACAGGATCAGCTCTTAAATGGCTGCTAAGTCTTCCCCCTTACTCTATTACTTCATTTGCTAATCTAGTTAATCTGTTTAATAGCCAATTTTCATGTAGTAGAAAATTTAAACGTTTAACTAGTGATCTATATAGGGTAACACAAGGTCAAAATGAATCACTTAGGGATTATATCACTAAGTTTAGTAAAGAATCCTTAGATATTCCTAATCTGGATATAGCTACGGCCGTGGAAGCCTTTAAAATGGGTTTACTTAGGGATTCATTATTCTATGATGATCTTGTCATGACCCCATGCAGGAATCTTGATGAGGTAAGAACCAGGGCCCTTAGATTCATCCGACTAGAGGATGATAAAAGGATCCAAGAAAGACTGGCAGGATCCTCGAAGCAGGAAAAGTAAGGATCCTATTTCAGGAACAACAAGTCCAAATTTTATAACAAGTCTGACAACCAGAACGTGCATGCAGTGGAACAGGAAGAGGATGATGAGGATTATCCTCCCATTTCTGAATATTATTTTTCTGTCGATAACAATGAACTAATTTTTGCAATGCAGAATTTAGGTGAGAAAGCAAGATGACCTAGAATGAGTGATAAACCATCTGTAACAAAAGACACGTCCAAATGGTGTGCATATCATGAGGATTTTGGACATCTCACTGAAGAATGTATTGCACTTAGAAAAGAAATTGGTTACTTGTTAAGCAAGGGGCACTTGAAGGAGCTTTTAGGAAGAAAAAAGTCAAGGATCCAGGATCATGAAAAGGTTCCAGAAAGAGCTCCTGCTCCTCCGGCAGATGCACAAGTTATAAACTTCATATCCGGTGGATCAGACATTTGTGGTACTTCCTTTTCAGCAGCCAAAAGACATGCCAAGGAGACCAAGATGGATAATGGGGACAGACCTATCCGGACCTCTACTGTCACACAGGAGAAAGTTATAACTTTTGATGAGGATGATCGTGTTGATGTCCAGGATCCTCATCATGATGGTCTTGTTATTACCTTATTTATATCTAACCATTTTGTTCACAGGATCCTGATAGATGGAGGAAGCTCGGTGAACATCATTCAGCTTGATGTCCTCAAGAAAATGAACATCCCTGAATCGAATATCGTCCCAAGATCCTCAGTTCTTGTGGGATTCAGCGGAGAAACCAAGAATACATTGGGGGACATTAAACTTCCCATCTACATTGAAGGACTTCATTCTTATCAAAAATTATGTGTAATAGATTGCTTATCCTGTTGCAATGTTATCCTTGGCAGGCCATGGATACATGACATGAAGGCAGTTGCATCTACATATCATCAATGTGTGAAGCTTCCTAGTCCATGGGGGGGTGATAAAGATTGAGAGTGACCAACAAGAAGCAAAGAATTGCTATACCTCATCAATGAAGCCAGCCTCAAGACCAAGGGAGCAATAGCAACTAAAGTATCCTCCAAGAGACGTCTTGGAGGCAAGAGAATAGGATGTGAAAGATATCCTTATGGATCCTCATGATCCTGAATCCAAAGTCTTCATAGGATCAGGGATCCTCAGCAACATTGAACAGGATATAGTATCCTTCCTTAAGAGGAGAAAAACTACCTTTGCCTGGAAGCATAAAGACATGACAGGTATCTCTAAAGATATAATTACTCATAAGCTTGGCATTGACAGGTCATTCAAGCCCATACATCAGAAGAGGAGGAAGTTTGCACCTGAGAGGAATGCTATTATCCAGGAGGAGGTAGACAAATTACTCCGAGTAGGTATGATTAGAGAGGTCAAGTATCTAAGGTGGTTAGCCAATGTGGTTGTTGTTCAAAAGAAAAATGGAAAGTGGAGGGTATGTGTCGATTTCACTGATTTAAACAAGGCATGTCCCAAGGATCCTTTCCTATTACCCCACATTGACTCCATGGTGGATGCTACCGCGGGTCATGAGTTGTTGACTTTTATGGATGCTTCATCTGGATTTCAACAAATTCAGATGGAACCATCTGACCAAGAGGATACAGCCTTTATGACCCCAACTGGTATCTATTGTTATATTGCTATGCCATTTGGACTAAGGAATGCATGTGCTACTTATCAAAGGCTAGTCAATATGATGTTTAAGGAACAAATTGGACACACTGTGGAAGTCTATATAGATGACATGGTGGTTAAGTCCAAGAGAGCTGAGGATCACCTTAGAGACTTGGAGGAAGCATTCAATATCCTTGACAAATTCAATATGAAGTTGAATCCTTCAAAGTGTCACTTTGGTGTTAAAGCAGGCAAGTTCCTAGGTTACATGGTAACAAAAAGAGGCATTGAAGCAAGTCCAGAGCAAATTAAGGCAATTGTGAATATTAAATCTCCTGCCAATGCCAAGGATGTGCAAAGGTTGACAGGGAGGATCGCAGCCTTGAATAGGTTCATATCAAAGTCATCAGAAAAGTGCAAGGAATTTTATGACATTTTGAGAAAGAACAAGAAATTTGAATGGACCGAGAAGCATGTCACACCCCTTTCTAAGGCGGAAGCACGAGGTGTGATCATGAAAGGTTTTCATTGCATACGATTGGTAAACATACTACATGCTCATAAAAATAACTTCAAACACCATTAACATTTCACAACGGAAAACGTAATTTAAGTGTTTACATCACGAGACAACACATTTTCTGAAAGTTTACAACTTTATTTAAGGATAAACATAAACGACATCCAAGAGCATGAGTAAGACCGCGCGCACATCCACTTTTAGTTACCTGAAATACATGTGAGTTTTGGAAAAACGTCAACATAATGTTGGTGTGAATTCATGCAGTTTTTGTATTTTACGTTTGTATACTTTGTATGAAAACATAGTTTGGATCTTGTATAAATCAAGTATCCTTGTATAAATCCAGTATTCATGTATAAATCAAGTATTCTTATGTACACCACGTACTCATGTATAAATCAAGTATTCTTGTGTAAATCAAATACTCATGTATAAATCAAGTATTCTTGTGTAAATCAAATATTCATGTATAAATCAAGTATTCTTGCAAACACCACGTACTCATGTATAAACCAAGTATTCTTGTGTAAATCAAATATTCATGTATAAATCAAGTATTCTTGTGTACACCACGTACTCATGTATAAATCAAGTATTCTTGTGGTATGAATCTTGTATAAATAAGGTGTTCTTGTATGTATTAGGGTTGTTAATGGGTTGCAAGGCCATTAACATGTGACACGACATAGGAAGTCACAAAACCATAGGCATTTATCAAGTTTTTCTGAGACACAAAAGCACTACTTGGTACTCGTTCTCACCAAGAGTGTGGCTGCCCGAAACCTGTTAAATCTAATCTTTTGTTCTGTGGTCTAGGTATATTGTTGATTAATGGTGCTTATGGTACCCTATTCGTGACACGATTTCTCGTATCATTCCTCAAAACGCATCATACTTGGTACTAGTTTTCACCAAGAGTGCTTCTTGTATTCTTGTATTCTCAAAACGCATCATACTTGGTACTCGTTCTCACCAAGAGTGCTTCTTGTTTTTGTATCCATCATACCATTTGTAAACATTGTAATATTTGTAACATGTATTTCACCCCCGAAGTTATAAAACTGAAAACAATTAAAAGAAAAGGGGGAGCATGAACTCACAACTTTGCGTTCCTTGCGCCGTAAACTTCACCGGATTTGCTTATCTATCGTCGTGACCTAAACGTGTTTTATTAACGTTAGTCACTACACTTGTATCGCACAAGTACAAGTCACTATCTTTTGTGTATGTTTTCTTGTGTTAAAAATAACTTATATTTTTAACTATGTATTTTACTTATATTATTTTCTCAAAAATAAATATAAGTATCTTGTATTTTGCACCCGAATTATGTATTTTGTCCAAGTAATATACTTTCATAAATATATCTTCTTGTATGTGTCTAAGCATGTTGTATGTGTATTTTTGTATCTTCACTCCTTAGGAGTATTTAGTGTATTTTCAAGTCCTAATACCCTATCCCGTATATTACATACTACATACACTTAGCACAAAATTTGGTGATCAACAAATATATATTTTTCTCAAAAATATACATACTTAATATCAATTTTAATCTTGAAGAAATCATCATTTCTTAACACAAAAATTGGGGAAACCTTGGTAAATATTTTTAGATACATTTTTAGGGAATAAGTTTCTCAAAAACTTATATTTTTCTAAGTGTCAAAATTTATAAAAATTTTGACAGAGTTTCCCCTAAAAATGGAGGTTTCCCATGTTTTCAAAACATGTGTTTATTTTCTTTTAAAACGTCATCAACAATCAACAACTCATTCCTCATCTAATGAGTGTTAAAATCAAGTAAGTTACATGACAACATGAACTTGTTCATTCTCAAAACTTGTAGTAACTTGGCAATGTCTCTAGTAGACTTAGTTACTTTTTAAAGTGTGTTTATTTCATCAAAAATTCCATTCTTGAAAAGATTTGGTGTTTACAACTTGTAAACATAATTTACAAAAATGTTGATTTCATTAACTCTCTTGTTTCACAAGTGTTCATACACTTGTTTTTCCACCAAAAATAATATTGGTTTATGTAAGAATCATGATCTTCTAAAATCATATTTTACACTTGTTTTTCTTGGAAAAAATCATTCATACATCTTAGATTTATAGGATTTCTAGATCACTTTGTTTATTACTTTCCAAGAAATCATTCCATTTGTCAAGTTCATGTGTTTACTAGAAGATGATTATTTCATGTTGTTACATAATCATCCTTCCACTTGCTAGATCATGTGTTTAATCACAATCTAGCAAGCTTTATGTGATGATCAACATCATCATTCCAACAAACAAGCATCATTCATACACTAAACACATAGTTTCATCACTATTTCATTATGTGTAGGACTTATGTTCAAGATTCATGTTCATATTCTTTAGTGTTCTTAATATTTTCATCATAATAAGTCTTTTAACCACTAAAAATAGAAGTAAACAAGGGTGTTCAAGAATCTTACAACTAGCTTAAAGCTAGGGAAGAGCAATGATGAAGATTGAGTGGATAAAAGCAAACGGGTGAGGTCCTCCAAGTTCCGTGAGCACCGAGCTTCGTTAGTGACCTGCTAGCACCTTGAGAGGCCCTTGGATTGATGATGCTTGAACGAAAATGGTGGTGGTGCCTTGGTGGTTCTCGGCCGAAGTGGGGGGAAAGAAGGGAAGGAAGATGAAGTGTGGTGTGTGTGAAGTGAGATGTAGTGTCCATATCTTCTTAAAGTACTTGAAAGATTTTCACAATATCTTGTAAGATCTTATAAGATTACAAGATATCTTGGCAAGATTATTAGAAGACTTAGTAAGATTACAAAATCAAAAGTGGGGCCACTAAGGTAACCGTCCACTATGTAAGGGGGGGGGGGGGCAAAGTGTAAAATCTCATGGTAATTGGTAAATATTAGCTCAATTCCAAGTATTTGGTTACATGTCTTAGTTAGTAGATATCTAGTGGGTGTTATGGTGTACGAGGACCATAACTAGCTCAGAAATATTAAAAAAATGTTTCTAATAATATTTTGATATTCCGGGTTATGTCCGGTTGTTCGGTTAGATACCGGTTCGTTAAAGTGCTAAATTGTACCGTTTAGTGCCCTTTAAGTACCCTTTTGTAACACTTTCGATTCCCGACACTTAGGGAAATATTCTGGATGATAAATCATGATTTCTGCATAACATTTATGTGTCAAAAGCTGATTTATAGCTGAATTTAATAAAATTTTGGACTTAAAGTGCGTTTCGGGTGCTTTTTAGTGCGTATTTTAGCTTCCGGAAAGTCTATATGTTAACCCTTGTATGTACTCTTGGGTTTTAATGTATTCTTGTCGTTGGACCTACACCTAGGCCCCAATTCTAGTGTCTGTCTACTTTCTGTAGAATTGTGGACACAATGTGTCTTACCGGTGAGTTTACTAGTATTTCTGACTCAACGCTATTCATTAATGCATAAAGTAATTCTTGTAGTATAAAACGTGTATGAATTCACTTGTATAGTATGTAATCAGACAATGTTGACATTTAAGCACATAATTGCAGTCATTAAATAATAATTAAAGTGTATGGAAATTACCGGTTTGGTGCCAGTTGTCACAGTCTCCCCCTGTTAAAAGAATTTCGTCCCGAAATTCAGGCTGAACTAACTCTCGCAGGAGTCTTCTTGAACAGGTGGGGGTACTTTTCTTTGAACTGGTCTTCATGTTCCCACGTGTACACGGGTCCGTGCTTAGAGTTCCAACGTACTTTGACAAGTTTCACACTGCTCCTCCTGGTCTTGTTGACTTTCCAGTCGGTAACCTCAACGGGTTGTTCTGTAAATTGGAGGGCGTCATCAATATGCACTTCATCCGCAGGGTTGATCACGTTTTCTTGTGTTGGACTCTTCTTGAGGTTGGATACATGGAACGTATCATGTACTCCATTCAGCAACTTGTATGCCACGGTACCAATTCTTTCCAAAATTTTGAATGGTCCGATGTATCGGGGATTCAGCTTCCCACATTTTCCGAATCTTACTACGCCCTTCCAAGGTGAGACTTTTAACAACACTTTGTCTCCCACCTCGAACTCTAACGGTTTTCATCTTCGATCAGCGTAGCTCTTTTGTCGATCTCGAGCCGCCTTAATGCGCTCTCGGGTCTGCATAATCTTGTCGGTTGTCTCTTGTACAAGTTCAGGACCAACCATACGTTTATCTCTAGCGTCTGCCCAACATAAGGGCGATTGGCACTTGTGGCCATACAGAGCTTCGAACGGTGCGGCTTTTATTCTTGTATGATAACTGTTATTGTAGGAAAACTCAACTAAAGGTAGATGAGTATCCCAGCTGCCACCTAGGTCCATGACACATACGCGAAGCATATCTTCTAATGTTTGTATGGTTCGTTCGCTCTGGCTGTCTGTTTGCGGATGGAAGGCTGTGCTTAGATCTAGCTGAGATCCAAAGGCTTCCTGAAAGGATTGCCAGATTCTTGAGACAAAGCATCCATCTCTGTCTGAGATGATTGAGATAGGCACTCCATGATGTGCCACAATTTCTTTTAAGTATATCTCAGCAAGCTTTCCAGTGCTGTCTTTTTCTCGGATCGGTAGGAAGTGCGCAGACTTCGTTAACCGATCGACTATTACCCATATCATACCGTGCCCTCTCGGGGTCCTGGGTAATTTCGTTATGAAGTCCATCGAGATCTGCTCCCATTTCCACATGGGAATCTCTGGTTGTTGTAGTAGGCCGGACGGTTTCTGATATTCAGCCTTAACCTTAGCACAGGTTAGGCATTTTCCAACATAAACAACAACATCGCTCTTGAGTCTCGGCCACCAATAGTATTCTTTTAAGTCTTGATACATCTTGTCCGATCCTGGGTGGATCGAGTATCTCGATTTGTGAGCTTCATTAAGGATGACTTCTCGAATACCGCCATAGAGCGGAACCCAAATACGCTTCTTAAAGTATAAGGCTCCCACTTCATTTGGCACCATATATTTCAACATACCCCGGAGGTATTCAGCTTTACGGTTTTCTCCCTTAAGAGCTTCTTGTTGTGCATCACGAATACGTGCAGTGAGGTTCGTTCGAATAGTCATTTCTAACGCCCGAACCCTCAGGGTCTTAACCCTTTCTTTTCGACTTAGCGCGTCTGCTACAACGTTTGCTTTTCCAGGATGGTACTTAATCTCACAGCCATAGTCGTTTAGCAGCTCGACCCATCGTCGCTGACGCATGTTCAATTCCTTCTGATCAAATATGTGTTGTAGGCTTTTGTGATCTGTGAAGATTGTACATCGGGTACCATATAAATAATGTCGCCAGATCTTCAAAGCGAATACCACTACGCCCAGCTCCAGGTCGTGAGTGGTATAGTTTCTTTCATGCACCTTCAACTGTCTTAAAGCGTAAGCGATGACTTTTTGGCGTTGCATGAGCACGCAACCCAAACCTTGTCGTGAAGCGTCGCAGTATACCACGAAGTCTTCAGTGCCTTCGGGTAAGGATAGTATTGGTGCACCGCATAGCTTATTTTTAAGTAGTTGGAAGGCTTCTTCCTGCTTGTCACCCCAGTCGTACTTCTTGTCTTTCTGTGTAAGGGTAGTTAGCGGTTGAGCTATCTTGGAGAAATTCTCAATAAACCGTCTGTAATAGCCCGCTAAGCCCAAAAATTGTCGGACTTCAGTTGGGGTTTTGGGGGCTTCCCAATTCTTTATTGCTTCTATCTTGGATGGGTCTACATGAATGCCCTTCTCGTTCATGACGTGACCAAGAAATTGTACTTCGCGAATCCAGAATTCGCACTTTCAAAACTTTGCATAAAGTTTCTCTTTCTTCAGTAGTTCCAGAATGGTCCTGAGGTGTTGCTCGTGTTCTTCTCTCGTTTGTGAGTAAATCAGGATACCATCGATAAATACAATCACGAATTTATCGAGATATGGTTTGCATACGCGGTTCATCAGATCCATAAATACCGCTGGCGCGTTCGTCAGTCCGAATGGCATCACAAGGAACTCGTAATGCCCATAACGCGTTCTGAATGCAGTCTTTGGTATGCTTTCCTCTTGGATTCTTAACTGATGGTATCCAGATCGAAGGTCGATCTTGGAATAGTAGCTTGATCCTTGTAATTGATCAAATAAGTCATCAATCCTCGGTAGGGGGTACCGATTCTTGATTGTGAGCTTGTTCAGTTCTCTGTAATCGATACACATCCGCAGAGTTCCATCCTTTTTCTTCACGAACAATACTGGAGCTCTCCAAGGCGAGAAGCTTGGCCTTATGAATCCCTTATCCAACAACTCCTGGAGTTGTGTAGATAATTCTTGCATTTCGGATGGTGCAAGCCGATAGGGTGCCTTGGCTACAGGAGCAGCTCCTGGAACCAAGTCTATACGGAATTCGACTTGTCATTGCGGAGGTAATCCTGGCAGATCTTCGATAAAAACATCAGGGAATTCCTTCACCACAGGAATGTCTTCGAGTTTCGGCTCCTCAGCCTTCTTGTCTACAACATGTGCCAGGAAAGCGACACATCCTTTCCTTAAGCACTTCTGTGCCTTCATACAGCTGATGATTCGTAGAGGCGCATCTCATTTTTCTCCATGTACGACGAGAGTTTCATCATTCGCCAGAGGGATGCGAATGATTTTCTCGTGACAAACAACTTCAACTTTATTCTTGGACAACCAATCCATTCCGACCGCTACATTGAAGCTACCCAGTTGAATAGGTAAGAGGTCGATGCTAAATCTTTGCTCACCAAGTTCTAATGTGCAACCTCTAACAACTCCACCCGATTCAACAAGTTTACCATTGGCTAGCTCTATGGAATAAGGAATATCTAATCTACTAGACTCTATTCCAAGCATATGTTTAAATTCCACAGACATGAAGCTATAGTCGGCACAAGTGTCAAATAGTATGATGCAAAGTGATTGTTAACGAGAAACGTACCAGTGACCACATTAGGGTCCTCGCGTGCGTTCCTTGCTCCAATTACGAATGCTCGAGCCTGAGCATTGTTCCCTCTTGGGCAATCTTTTAAGAAATGATCCTTGCTTCCACAACCGAAGCATCCTTGGTTCTGACCAGCTCCATTACCATTCCGGTTACCATTGCCATTTCCGTTTCCACCATTCCTATTACCAGCACCGTTGCGATTTCCATTTCCGTTCCTGTTTCCTTTTCCCCAACAGTCTTCTGTTTGATGACCCAACCTACCACATTTGTCGCATCTTGGAATGCGACAAGCTCCTTCATGATGATACCTACATTTTTGGCATTTAGGCAGGGTGCCTTGGTATCCTTTGGCTGTAGTATCATTTGCCGCTGCAAAGGTTCTCGCCTCCTTAGGTGGGTTGGTGTCACGCTTCTTGTTGTTGAAACCTTTGTTGTTACATGTCGCTTGATTCAAGTTTGCATGTTTTCTTTTCTTGTCACCAGACGACTCAGCATGCGTCTCGGTCTTTTCAGTTGGGTTCAGTGATAACTTCTTCATACGAACACAATCTTCAGTAAGGCTGACAGCCAGAGTTACAGTCTCAGTGATTGTTTGAGGTTTGGCCGAAGTTACCATGCCACGAAATTCTGAGGCCAATCCCCAAGTGTAGCATTCAACGCGCTTAAATTCAGGTGTTACCATGTAGGGAATCACTCTGGATAGATCATGGAATCTTCGGGTGTAACCAGTGATGTCATCACCTTCCATGGTCAAATGCCAGAACTCGGTCTCCAACCTTTGGAGTTCAGCACGAGAGCAATACTTCTCTCTCATTCTTTCCTTTAGTTCATCCCAAGTCAGGCCATAAGCGGTATCATCACCCAGGGTTTGGACTTGCAAGTTCCACCAAGTCAAAGCTTCATCGACAAACAACCCAGTAGCAAAAGTGACTTGCTGATCCGCGGTACACTTGCTCATACGGATAGTGGCTTCAGTCTTTTCCGTCCAGCGTACAAACGCCACTGCACCTCTAGTGTCGTCATAGTTCAGTGGTTTGCAGTCGAGAAACTGCTTAAAAGTGCAGCCCTGAGCTGCGTTTCCTCCAGATGAATCTCCATTCCCATTACGTCTTGCATTGCTTGGTCCTCCACTGTCTACAGTACGGTTCGCCTTGTATTGGGCGATAGTAGCAGAGATCCTTTCTTCCAGTAGAGCGTTCAGCTCTTCAGCATTCCTTGGCAGTAGGGGAGGAGGAGGTTGATCAGAATCTTGATTGTTCACAATTCTCCTAGGTGCCATGTTCTGGTAGAACATCACACAATAGGGTTAGACATTCGTTTGATATTGTCATATGAGACAGTAGTAGTATATATATACACAGGCATATACCACATAAGAGACATCAAACAATTACTACTCCAGCAGAGTACTTAGTAGGCTGGAGGAGGGGTGTTCACGTTTGACCTTTTCTTACACTGAGGGAATCTATACGTGACAAGACTTGATGTGGTTTCTGTGCACTGAATTCCATAATTATGTATGCATCCATAATTACGTAACTCCTTGCACAGTCTGCACAGTTTGTTTCATCCTCGTATTTCTTCCTTCAGATAGGCCATTGTTTTCAGATGAAGTCACGTATATCGGTGACATTCTACTTCTAGTATATGTATATATCAATTATTACACACAATTGCAAGTAATTCTTAATCACAGACAAGTGCTACTCCAGTGCACCCTAAGTCTCGTAGTGTCTTTTCTTGACTCTTTGTAAACAGTTTCAGGTAGTGGATGTCGTAGAAAGTTTTATGCAATGAAAACTTTTTGAAAAATTGTTTTCGTGAAAGGATCCTAGAGATTGTAGGCTAGACAAGAGAAGGAATCCTGGTTCACTACAATCGCAGCTCTGATACCAATCTGTCACACCCCTTTCTAAGGCGGAAGCACGAGGTGTGATCATGAAAGATTTTCATTGCATACGATTGGTAAACATACTACATGCTCATAAAAATAACTTCAAACACCATTAACATTTCACAACGGAAAACGTAATTTAAGTGTTTACATTACGAGACAACACATTGTCTGAAAGTTTACAACTTTATTTAAGGATAAACATAAACGACATCCAAGAGCATGAGTAAAACCGCGCGCACATCCACTTTTAGTTACCTGAAATACAAGTGAGTTTTGGAAAAACGTCAACATAATGTTGGTGTGAATTCATGCAGTTTTTGTATTTTACGTTTGTATACTTTGTATGAAAACATAGTTTGGATCTTGTATAAATCAAGTATCCTTGTATAAATCCAGTATTCATGTATAAATCAAGTATTCTTGTGTACACCACGTACTCATGTATAAATCAAGTATTCTTGTGTAAATCAAATATTCATGTATAAATCAAGTATTCTTGTGTACACCACGTACTCATGTATAAATCAAGTATTCTTATGTAAATCAAATATTCATGTATAAATCAAGTATTCTTGTGTACACCACGTACTCATGTATAAATAAAGTATTCTTGTGTAAATCAAATATTCCTATATAAATCAAGTATTCTTGTGTACACCACGTACTCATGTATAAATCAAGTATTCTTGTGGTATGAATCTTGTATAAATAAGGTGTTCTTGTATGTATTAGGGTTGTTAATGGGTTGTAAGGCCATTAACATGTGACACGACATAGGAAGTCACCAAACCATAGGCATTTATCAAGTTTTTCTGAGACACAAAAGCACTACATGGTACTCGTTCTCACCAAGAGTGTGGCTGCCCGAAACCCGTTAGATCTAACCTTTTGTTCTGCGGTCTAGGTATATTGTTGATTAATGGTACTTATGGTACCCTATTCGTGACACGATTTCTCGTATCATTCCTCAAAACGCATCATACTTGGTACTAGTTTTCACCAAGAGTGCTTCTTGTATTCTTGTATTCTCAAAACGCATCATACTTGGTACTCGTTCTCACCAAGAGTGCTTCTTGTTTTTGTATCCATCATACCATTTGTAAACATTGTAATATTTGTAACATGTATTTCACCCCCGAAGTTATAAAACTGAAAACAGTTAAAAGAAAAGGGGGAGCATGAACTCACAACTTTGCGTTCCTTGCGCCGTAAACTTCACCGGACTTGCATATCTAGCGTCGTGACCTAAACGTGTTTTATTAACGTTAGTCACTAAACTTGTATCGCACAAGTACAAGTCACTATCTTTTGTGTATGTTTTCTTGTGTTAAAAATAACTTATATTTTTAACTATGTATTTTACTTATATTATTTTCTCAAAAATAAATATAAGTATCTTGTATTTTGCACCCAAATTATGTATTTTGTCCAA
Source organism: Helianthus tuberosus (assembly GCA_030545235.1). Taxonomy (NCBI): domain Eukaryota; kingdom Viridiplantae; phylum Streptophyta; class Magnoliopsida; order Asterales; family Asteraceae; genus Helianthus; species Helianthus tuberosus. The sequence goes on along the minus strand of CM060369.1, from coordinate 71,510,769 downwards.
GTAATATACTTTCATAAATATATCTTCTTGTATGTGTCTAAGCATGTTGTATGTGTATTTTTGTATCTTCACTCCTTAGGAGTATTTAGTGTATTTTCAAGTCCTAATACACTATCCCGTATATTACATACTACATACACTTAGCACAAAATTTGGTGATCAACAAATATATATTTTTCTCAAAAATATACATACTTAATATCAATTTTAATCTTGAAGAAATCATCATTTCTTAACACAAAAATTGGGGAAACCTTGGTAAATATTTTTAGATACATTTTTAGGGAATAAGTTTCTCAAAAACTTATATTTTTCTAAGTGTCAAAATTTATAAAAATTTTGACAGAGTTTCCCCTAAAAATGGAGGTTTCCCATGTTTTCAAAACATGTGTTTATTTTCTTTTAAAACGTCATCAACAATAAACAACTCATTCCTCATCTAACGAGTGTTAAAATTAAGTAAGTTACATGACAACATGAACTTGTTCATTCTCAAAACTTGTAGTAACTTGGCAATGTCTCTAGTAGACTTAGTTTCTTTTTAAAGTGTGTTTATTTCATCAAAAATTTCATTCTTGAAAAGATTTGGTGTTTACAACTTGTAAACATAATTTAAAAAAATGTTGATTTCATTAACTCTCTTGTTTCACAAGTGTTCATACACTTGTTTTTCCACCAAAAATAATATTGGTTTATGTAAGAATCATGATCTTCTAAAATCATATTTTACACTTGTTTTTCTTGGAAAAAAATCATTCATACATCTTAGATTTATAGGATTTCTAGCTCACTTTGTTTATTACTTTTCAAGAAATCATTCCATTTGTCAAGTTCATGTGTTTACTAGAAGATGATTATTTCATGTTGTTACATAATCATCCTTCCACTTGCTAGATCATGTGTTTAATCACAATCTAGCAAGCTTTATGTGATGATCAACATCATCATTCCAACAAACAAGCATCATTCATACACTAAACACATAGTTTCATCACTATTTCATTATGTGTAAGACTTATGTTCAAGATTCATGTTCATATTCTTTAGTGTTCTTAATATTTTCATCATAACAAGTCTTTTAACCACTAAAAATAGAAGTAAACAAGGGTGTTCAAGAATCTTACAACTAGCTTAAAGCTAGGGAAGAGCAATGATGAAGATTGAGTGGATAAAAGCAAACGGGTGAGGTCCTCCAAGTTCCGTGAGCACCGAGCTTCGTTAGTGACCTTCTAGCACCTTGAGAGGCCCTTGGATTGTATGATGCTTGAACGAAAATGGTGGTGGTGCCTTGGTGGTTCTCGGCCGAAGTGGGGGAAAGGAGGGAAGGAAGATGAAGTGTGGTGTGTGTGAAGTGAGATGTAGTGTCCATATCTTCTTAAAGTACTTGAAAGATTTTCACAATATCTTGTAAGATCTTATAAGATTACAAGATATCTTGGCAATATTTTTAGAAGACTTAGTAAGATTACAAAATCAAAAGTGGGGCCACTAAGGTGACCGTCCACTACGTAAGGGGGGGGGGGCAAAGTGTAAAATCTCATGGTAATTGGTAAATATTAGCTCAATTCCAAGTATTTCGTTACATGTCTTAGTTAGTAGATATCTAGTGGGTGTTTTGGTGTACGGGGATCATAACTAGCTCAGAAATATTAAAACAATGTTTCTAATAATATTTTAATATTCCGGGTTATGTCCGGTTGTTCGGTTAGATACCGGTTCGTTAAAGTGCTAAATTGTACCGTTTAGTGCCCTTTAAGTACCCTTTTGTAACACTTCCGATTCCCGACACTTAGGGAAATATTCTGGATGATAAATCATGATTTTTGCATAACATTTATGTGTTAAAAGCTGATTTATAGCTGAATTTAATAAAATTCTGCACTTAAAGTGCGTTTCGGGTGCTTTTTAGTGCGTATTTTAGCTTCCGGAAAGTCTATATGTTAACCCTTGTATGTACTCTTGGGTTTTAATGTATTCTTGTCGTTGGACCTACACCTAGGCCCCAATTCTAGTGTCTGTCTGCTTTCTGCAGAATTGTGGACACAATGTGTCTTACCGGTGAGTTTACTAGTATTTCTGACGCAACGTTATTCATTAATGCATAAAGTAATTCTTGTAGTATAAAACATGCATGAATTCACTTGTATAGTATGTAATCAGACAATGTTGACATTTAAGCACATAATTGCAGTCATTAAATAATAATTAAAGTGTACGGAAATTGCAGGTTTGGTGCCAGTTGTCACAGTCTCCCCCCGTTAAATGAATTTCGTTACGAAATTCAGGTTGAACTAACTCTCGCAGGAGTCTTCTTGAACAGGTGGGGGTACTTTTCTTTGAACTGGTCTTCATGTTCCCACGTGTACTCGGGTCCGTGCTTAGAGTTCCAACGTACTTTGACAAGTTTCACACTGCTCCTCCTGGTCTTGTTGACTTTCCAGTCGGTAACCTCAACGGGTTGTTTTGTAAATCGGAGGGCGTCATCAATATGCACTTCATCCGCAGGGATGATCACGTTTACTTGTGTTGGACTCTTCTTGAGGTTGGATACATGGAACGTAGCATGTGCTCCATTCAGCTCTTCCGGTAATTCCAACTTGTATGCCACGGTACCAATTCTTTCCAAAATCTTGAATGGTCCGATGTATCGGGGATTCGGCTTACCATGTTTTCCGAATCTTACTACGCCCTTCCAAGGTGAGACTTTTAACAACACTTTGTCTCCCACCTCGAACTCTAACGGTTTTTGTCTTCGATCAGCGTAGCTCTTTTGTCGATCTCGAGCCGCCTTAATGCACTCTCGGATCTGCATAATCTTCTCCGTTGTCTCTTGTACAAGTTCAGGACCAACCATACGTTTATCTCTAGTGTCTGCCCAACATAAGGGCGATCGGCACTTGCTGCCATACAGAGCTTTGAACGGTGCGGCTTTGATTATGGCATCTACTAAACTAAGACATTATTTTGAAACTCATGCCATTTTTGTTAACACTAACTTTCCAATTAAGAATGTTCTCAGGAAACCTGAAATGTCAGGAAGGATGGCTAAATGGGCACTGAAGCTTAGTGCTTATGATATAAGATATGAACCAAGGACTGCCATCAAATCTCAAGCCTTAGCTAACTTTGTGCAGATTTTAGTAGTGATTTACAAAGAGAAGCTGAGTTAGAAGTTCAGCAGCTTGAAGAGACTAAGGATCCTTGGATACTCTTCACTGATGGAGCATCTAATGTCAAAGGAACAAGACTTGGAATACTACTAAAATCTCCACAGGGGGACATAATACCCCACTCCATAGCTTGTGAGTTTCAAACTACTAATAATGAGGCTGAATATGAAGCCTTGATAGCTGGTTTGCAAATTGCCAAGCATATGAGGATCAGGTATCTTGAGGTACATGTAGATTCATTGTTAATTACTAATCACTTTAATGGATCCTATGCTGTTAAAGGTGAAAAGCTAATCAAATACCTAGAGATAGTCATGGAATTGGCACTCTCCTTTGTTTCTTTTAGTTTGACACAGGTACCTAGGTAAGAGAATGCAGAAGCTGATGCATTGGCCAATCTTGGATCATCATTGAAAATTCCAGAGGATATCAAGATCCCTATCATCCATATTTTGGCTCCTGCTATTGAGGATCACATAACTATGGAGATAGAAGAGGATTCTTCAATGGTTCCTAGTGATGGTGCACAGTCTCATTTAGGATCATGGATCCTTCCAATCATGAGATATATACAACATGGAGAGATTCCTACAGGAGAAAACCCCATGGCTTTCAAAATTAAGGTATCCCAATTTACAATATTAAATGACATGTTATATAAACGATCTCTTGTAGGTCCATATCTAAGGTGCATAGAGGATCCTGAAATTTAAGAAGTCCTAATGGATTTTCATGAAGGAGATTGCGGAAACCTCACTGGGGGGCAGGGCATTGTTCTCAAGGATCCTTAGGACAGGATACTATTGGCCTACAATGAAGAAGGATGTTATGAATTATGCCAAGAAGTGTGATCCTTGTCAGAGACATAGTAATATCCTTCATCAGCCAACAGAGCTCCTACATCCTATATCATCTTCTTGGCCATTCATGAGATGGGGAATGGCTATAGTCGGTAAACTTCCCAAAGCACTAGGAGGAAAGGTGTTCATGCTTGCCATGACTGACTACTTCTCTAAGTGGATAGAGGCTGAAGCCTTTGCTCAAGTCAGAGAAAAAGAAGTGATATCCTTTATTAAAAGAAATATTATTTGTCACACCCCGACCACGTAAAACAACAAAACGTGGCGGAAACGTCGGGGAGTGTTGTAACAGAATCATTGTTTCATAACACATGGAAATTGAAATACTGTTTTATTAAATAAAAGAGTTACAATGTCTTGACAATCAAAGAAACATCACATAAATAACTAGTCTTCCATCTTTTATTGTCACTAAGGCCCAAGTCCGCCTAAGTGTATCTTGATAGATCCTATGCATCATATCCTGAAACACATGTGAAAATAGGTACGTCAGCATAAAAATGCCTGTGAGATACATAGGTTTATGAAAATAGGATTCATGACTTTTTGTTTAAGAAAATGTTTAGTCATGAACCTTGTAATTTGCTTTGTCTTGTAAATCATTTGAAAAGTGATAAATAAACCAAATGATATATATGTATAAAAGAATAACACATGGTTAAGTGGATAACCATGTGAAATGAGTTTGTATAAATTAAGTTGTTTGTAAAACAATGTATTGTGAAAAGTATGTTATTTGTATAAAATGTTATATGTCCAAATTTAAATGATTCAAATAACGCTACGATATGTAATACCATACAATCACTTATATATAGGAAGTACCAGCGGCGTATCCACCATGCTTGTATCATATTACACACGCCCCGTTACTTAATCACTTACTCAAACTAAAGCAACAATGTAAGTTGTCTATGTTTAAACCAATTGCTAAATGTATTGAATAATATGTCAAAATGTTTATGTGTCAAATGTAAATTATGTAATGTATAACCAATGTCAATAATGTTCTTGTGTCAAATGTAAATCATGTAATGTGTAACCAATGTCAATAATGTTCATGTGTCAAATGTAAATCATGTAATGTATAACCAATGTGATATGTATGGCTAGTGAAATATATCAACTAAACCATATGCACAAAAACAAAGTATTGAAGTAAAACATGGTTTAAATCAAAGCTATGTTTTGTGGAAATGCATGCTATACTGATACGAACATCTATGCGGTATTGTGAAAATGCATACATCCAAGCCTTGAGACTGTGGCAATAAACCCTTAAACAATTTAAAGGTTTATCTAAGTTATGTATATCGAATTCGGTCATTCCTTCCAATCCACACCAACCCAGGATTTCAGGAACGGGAGTTGTCAATTCCTATGGTACCACTACCTACTAACGAACGGCGTAGATAATGTTAATGAATGTATTGTTCCATTGTAAACAACCCAAATGTCATAACAAAATGTAAGCATGTGATGAAAACACTGTACTAAGTATGTAACCAACGGACATACATAGCGTAAAATGTAAATGTAAAACAATGTACTAAGTACGCACGCAATGGGCATACATAGCATAAAATGTAAATGTAAAACAATGTACTAAGTACGCACGCAATGGGCATATATAGCATAAAATGTAGTGAAATCATGTACTATAAATGTACTAATGAACATAGGAAGTATATGATGTGAAAACAGGAAAGCATGAAAGTAACAAGTAGGCACATGTAGCGCCACTGCCTAGGCATGAGGTGCTCGCGCTACGCCACTGCCTACCAGTTTCAGCAAAGTTTCAAAAATGGCAGAAATGGTCCCTGCAGCCCGTTTAAGCTATTTTCGATGCGTTTGAACCCCGTTAACCTCATTTCAAGGCTCTAAAATGAGTTTAAAGTATAGGGAACTCAAAACATGCTCAAAAATATGCCGGATGTTGGTTCGTTTGGTCGTACGAACGCGATGTTCGCTTAATTACGACGGAATGCGCATAAGCGCGAAAAATGATCCAAATGACGCGACGAATGGATTTTTCTCAAGCCAAACACTAAAATAAAATATTTTAGTGCTTAAATAAATTTTTGGATGTCCGGATGTATTCAGAACGTAAGTTATGCGCGAAAGTGCAAACTTGTGCACTTTTTGACACTTTTAGTCCCTGAATGAGCCAAAAGTTTATTTTAGCACACCGAACCCCTCAAAGCCTATTTCTAAGCTATTTAAATGATATTTATGGTATGTTTAACTTATGGTCATGTTCCAGAATGTCTGTTACAGTTCAAATTGGCATACTTTCGCAGTTTGTCAAGTTTAGTCCCTGTAAGCGAATTAACTTATTTTTGACATACCAAAGCCTTCAAAACTTATTTCTAAGTTATGTAAAGGTTATTTAAGGTATGTTAAGCCTATTTCACTATTATGGAGTGTTCGTTGCATTAAACTGGTTATATTTACGCATCAGTGCGCGTATAACCTTCCAGAAAGCGATTTAGAGTTTGGAATCGAATAAGAATTGATATGTGCAAATGATACACATATTTATACAAATCCCAAGTATGAAATACAATATTTCATTGGTTTGGTATTTGTTTGATGGTCACAGTGACCCAGGTGTCACAGTCTCCCCTACTTTAGGAAATTTCGTCCCGAAATTTAATCAGAGGAAACTTGTGAGAGCTTGAAAACATGAAGTTGAAAAGATCGAACAACATTGGTTAGGGTTCTGAACTTCTAGTAACTTTAATAACATCATGCTTGCAATGTAAGAGGGATACTTATATACAAGTATATGAAGCATCATTGGTGCGTCCACCGTACCTCCATTACATCGTTCTCATTTTGTTATTGTTGTTACTATCGGTTCTTACACATAATAAACCTTACTGGGTTTCTGTGCACTGAATTTCATAATTATGTACGCGTCCATAATTAGACAATTCCTTGCATAGTTCACACAGTCTATTTTATAATGCGTAGGGTAAAACCAAATGAACAATCCTGTGGTGAGTGTGACTAGACCACCATAGAGTCCTTTTAATTAAATCAATAAATGATCTAAATAGACTATCAAGGAGTCTGTTCAGCTACATCACTAGATGTCGTTCTTTAACCAAATTGTGAATCAATCTTTTTTACTACACCACTAAAAGGGTCTCTTATGAATCACGGAGCGGTACTTATATAATCCAAGGGTCTTAACTATTACATAAAAGCCCATTAAGGATTTTAAGGTAGTACCTTTTGACTATCCTGCTATGAATCCCTCATATGTAGATATGAAAGATTCTGCAAGGATTTGGATAACGAATATCCAGAGTATAAAAACACAAAATGCATAAAAGAAAACATAAGATGAATAAACACATAGTCGTATAACCACAAAGATTGTTTGTTAATTTGCCTTGTTAATTGCGTACATGCATTTAAAGCACACTAGGAATCCATTCCGTGGATTTCATTTGGTATTTTAAACGTTATCAAGAATCTAACTATAAAGATAGAAAGATTCAAAAATAAAATTCGATTTCGATTATTAGGAACCGAAATGTTCGAATTAAGGTACATAACGAATCCAATTAAGGACTCTGATTTGTATGACAATTATCCATAAGGATCTAATTGTGAAGATAAAAAGATCCCATATGGATTATAGAAGTTGAAGATGTTTTGAAACCTTGCACTGGATGTGCTTATGTCAAAACATGAAGTAAGAATGCTTATGAAGTTGAGATGCTTGATATGTCAAGGCGACATATGAAGCAGAATTTGAAGGTTAAGTCAATGTATGAGGAAAATATTTTTGAAAACTATGCATGGGGTTCTTTTAAGAAAAATGTGTTTAACGTTTTTGAAACCTTATATATAATACTTTTGAAATCATGAAGTAGGTTTATTAGGTAGGTATATATTTTTAAAAATTTGTTTTAAAATCATGCGAGATAAATTTTGAAATTATGTACAAGGTTTTTGAAAGACATGAATGATGCTTTTCGAAATCATGCACTTGATAAGAAAATGTACTGTGTTAATATTGTTTTCAGACTATATGAAACATTTTGAGATCACGAAGGTTGTTTTTGAAAACATAACCAATGTTTCTGAAATAACATAGACAATGCATTAGAAAAGAATTGTTTTCAAACTATGTGAAATGTTTTAAGATCATGAAGATTGTTTTTGAAATACTTGTACTGTGTATGTTGAAAGGTCAAAACGTAATGGGTATGAGATTTGAAAATACCCTTAGTTATCTAACCAAGGATTCAAAGGTACAGATGTGCAGAAGCATGATTACTCATAAAGTCACTTTATTTTCTGTACTTCGTATCTTAGAATGAAACGAGTACTTAAAATTTTCGAGGGAATCATGAGCGATCATTTGAAAGAGAGAATCATTATAGTAGTTTGTAAGGAACATAATTCCTTAATGAAGGTATCATAGGAAAATCATTCACACATGTAAATATACTTGTATATCAGAATTGCGAACAACAACTTTTATTTATGAACGAGACATATTGTTTCACAATACATGAAAACAAAAGAAACAAAGGCATAAGACAGCAACATCCTTTGTTCGGCCAAATGCTCATCCAAGGGTTGGATTTGCACTGACAATCTTCGGGCAGTTGTTCCTGAAATGGCTCGTCTCTCCACAGTTGTAGCAAGTACCAGGTGGAAAACAAGCTTTAGTAGGGTTGACTTGGGGTTGATTTGGACCACTTTGGTTTGGGGTAAATCGACAAGCATTTGCCAGGTGACCGAGTCGCCCACATGATGCACATAAACGACACTGTAGGTGAGCTAAGTGGTGCCCCTTACATTTGTTGCATAATGGTGCCGTTCCCTTGTATTGCTTCTTAGCAGGTGGTGTTGCCACCCGGATGGGTCCTGTTTGATTTGGTACTGCTGCAACACAAACTTTTGTTGTATGACCTTTACGTCCACAAATTTGGCATTCACGGCACTTCACATTAGCATGATGATGAAGGTTACATTGGTTGCACAAGGGTGAAGTTCCATTGTATGGCTTCCTAGCTGGTGGCCTTGCCACATGGCTAGGTCCCGCTTGATTAGGTGTAACCGCTGCGGGTTTCCTTGAAGCCTTACGCTTCCTTGATTTTGGTGCTGGCTTGACTTCTGCTTCCTTTGGTGGCTCTTGAGTGGCTTCATTTTCTAGACGGGAGGCTTCATTGTTGAGACGAGCCATGGCAACGCCTAAATCCACAGTCTTCTGAATCACTTCGCCTATTTGCTGGGCAAATTTGGCTGTTCGCTCGGACATTTGACCAGTGCTGAGAGGAATAGACATTCTAGAAGAAAATGAAAGACATAGGAAGTAACAAGTGAAAGGTTATTGGATAATCAATACAGAATGGTAACGAATGAAAATTGTGATCATTTGTTTGTTACCTAAGGCAAACAAATGAGATGGTGACAAATCAAAGTAAATGGGTCAAAATAATGTATCGCGAAGACATGCTCGCCTATAAGTGAACACTCATCCCAAGAATTCCCAGGTAAGCACAACTGGTCTCGCGTCTGATGAGATGTATACGAAGTGCTTGCCTAGACAGAAAACCCAGAATACAGGCATTCACCCTTCCAGTTTGCACGTGTTCACATTATTTAAAACCCAAAACCTTGACGAGATTTTGAAAATTCAAAGGGGTTCAAAACCATATAACAGAGGGTTCAAAACCTTACAATAGAGGGTTCAAAACCTAGTAATCAATCATCCTAGAACAGATGATTAGTTTTCAAAGCGGTTTTGAAGTTTATGTTCTTGTTGTGGTTGTCGCCTAAGGATAGGTGACAGTATTGTTTTATGACTAAACGCAAGTAAACTCGCGTTAGGGTCCTAGAAAGGTTATAGACTAGGTCAAAGTATTACTAATAACCTAATTCCCTATAACCATGAGCTCTGATACCAACTTTTCTGTCACACCCCGACCACGTAAAACAACAAAACGTGGCGGAAACGTCGGGGAGTGTTGTAACAGAATCATTGTTTCATAACACATGGAAATTGAAATACTGTTTTATTAAATAAAAGAGTTACAATGTCTTGACAATCAAAGAAACATCACATAAATAACTAGTCTTGCATCTTTTATTGTCGCTAAGGCCCAAGTCCGCCTAAGTGTATCTTGATAGATCCTATGCATCATATCCTGAAACACATGTGAAAATAGGTACGTCAGCATAAAAATGCATGTGAGATACATAGGTTTATGAAAATAGGATTCATGACTTTTTGTTTAAGAAAATGTTTAGTCATGAACCTTGTAATTTGCTTTGTCTTGTAAATCATTTGAAAAGTGATAAATAAACCAAATGATATATATGTATAAAAGAATAACACATGGTTAAGTGGATAACCATGTGAAATGAGTTTGTATAAATTAAGTTGTTTGTAAAACAATGTATTGTGAAAAGTATGTTATTTGTATAAAATGTTATATGTCCAAATTTAAATGATTCAAATAACGCTACGATATGTAATACCATACAATCACTTATATATAGGAAGTATCAGCGGCGTATCCACCATGCTTGTATCATATTACACACGCCCCGTTACTTAATCACTTACTCAAACCAAACCAACAATGTAAGCTGTCTATGTTTAAACCAATTGCTAAATGTATTGAATAATATGTCAAAATGTTTATGTGTCAAATGTAAATCATGTAATGTATAACCAATGTCAATAATGTTCTTGTGTCAAATGTAAATCATGTAATGTGTAACCAATGTCAATAATGTTCATGTGTCAAATGTAAATCATGTAATGTATAACCAATGTGATATGTATGGCTAGTGAAATATATCAACTAAACCATATGCACAAAAACAAAGTATTGAAGTAAAACATGGTTTAAATCAAAGCTATGTTTTGTGGAAATGCATGCTATACTGATACGAACATCTATGCGGTATTGTGAAAATGCATACATCCAAGCCTTGAGACTGTGGCGATAAACCCTTAAACAATTTAAAGGTTTATCTAAGTTATGTATATCGAATTCGGTCATTCCTTCCATTCCACACCAACCCAGGATTTCAGGAACGGGAGTTGTCAATTCCTATGGTACCACTACCTACTAACGAACGGCGTAGATAATGTTAATGAATGTATTGTTCCATTGTAAACAACCCAAATGTCATAACAAAATGTAAGCATGTGATGAAAACACTGTACTAAGTATGTAACCAACGGACATACATAGCGTAAAATGTAAATGTAAAACAATGTACTAAGTACGCACGCAATGGGCATACATAGCATAAAATGTAAATGTAAAACAATGTACTAAGTACGCACACAATGGGCATACATAGCATAAAATGTAGTGAAATCATGTACTATAAATGTACTAATGAACATAGGAAGTATATGATGTGAAAACAGGAAAGCATGAAAGTAACAAGTAGGCACATGTGTTTCACCCCAAAACAGTTTGGAAAAACAGTAAAAGAGGGGTCTATGTACTCACTTGAGATTGCTCAGAAGTCCTAAGATAACCACCAAGCAAAGCTAGAGATCACGGATATCAAACGGCACCTAATATAGGTAACTACATTAATAAACCGGACCTAAATCGGAAGATTTAGATAGAATGAGGGTTCGTAAACCAAACGAGTATGGGAACTCATGTAGTATGGTTTAACAAAGCCTACATACTAAATGAAACCTAACATAAGTGCTTACGACCCATTACGACCCGTTTAGGTAGCTTATGCTACTTTAACGCGTCGTTCGCGTGAAACGCGTTCGGAACGTCTAACTAGTCCTATGACAAGTGTTATATGCCTAAACATGTTACATAATTAGTTATGTGACAAAATTTTTGGTTACATATGCTTAATTACCAATTATACATGAAAAGGGTATTCTGGTAATTTACCTAAGGCATATAAACTACCTATCATACAACTACTTAACGAAGCGACCATAAGGTATAACCTCGGAAGGTTATTCCCTATATACTATGGTCACCTAATGTATTTGGTCGGATCCTAATGATCGACCAAATGGGTCGGGTTCGAAGGTATAAGCGATTTATTAGATCGCTTACCCTACGACCCTAGACAACGTGGTAATCAGTAGGCATAGTCCCAAGGGACTATAACCATCGTGATTACAATCACGTTGCGAAGTTCAAACGAACTTCGCATTGACCATAAACTGGTCAATGCAGAAAGTCAAACAAAGTTTGACTTTCAGACTCAAAAAGCAATAAAAGAAAGAAAAGAACGAAAGAATACTTACGAAGGGTCCCCGAATGCTAATCTCGATCCAAGAATCTCAGGTATGAAACAATGGTTTCAACTTAGAGTTTCTCAAATCAAGATTCTTGTGGGTTTAGCAATGGATGGGGTTGGGTATTTATAGTGTTTGGAGAGCCGTTAAGATCGTTCCTCGTTAACCGTGCTTTGATCTCAACCACACACATCAAGATAGTGGTTTTCTAAAACCATTTGAGCCCACGGTATTGCCAAAACCATGTGCGAAAGTGAAAATGGACCAGATTCAAAGTTTATGTCCAGTTTAGGCAGTCGCGTAGCGCCACTGCCTAGGCATGAGGTGCTCGCGCTACGCCACTGCCTACCAGTTTCAGCAAAGTTTCAAAAATGGCAGAAATGGTCCCTGCAGCCCGTTTAAGCTATTTTCGATGCGTTTGAACCCCGTTAACCTCATTTCAAGGCTCTAATATGAAGTTAAAGTATAGGGAACTCAAAAAAATGCTCAAAAATATGCCGGATGTTGGTTCGTTTGGTCGTACGAACGCGATGTTCGCTTAATTACGACGGAATGCGCATAAGCGCGAAAAATGATCCAAATGACGCGACGAATGGATTTTTCTCAAGCCAAACACTAAAATAAAATATTTTAGTGCTTACATAAATTTTTGGATGTCCGGATGTATTCAGAACGTAAGTTATGCGCGAAAGTGCAAACTTGTGCACTTTTTGACACTTTTAGTCCCTGAATGAGCCAAAAGTTTATTTTAGCACACCGAACCCCTCAAAGCCTATTTCTAAGCTATGTAAAGGATTTTTATGGTATGTTTAACTTATGGTCATGTTCCAGAATGTCTGTTACAGTTCAAATTGGCATACTTTCGCTGTTTGTCAAGTTTAGTCCCTGTAAGCGAATTAACTTATTTTTGACATACCAAAGCCTTAAAAACTTATTTCTAAGTTATGTAAAGGTTATTTAAGGTATGTTAAGCCTATTTCACTATTCCGGAGTGTTCGTTGCATTAAACTGGATATATTTACGCATCAGTGCGCGTATAACCTTCCAGAAAGCGATTTAGAGTTTGGAATCGAACAAGAATTGATATGTGCAAATGATACACATATTTATACAAATCCCAAGTATGAAATACAATATTTCATTGGTTTGGTATTTGTTTGATGGTCGCAGTGACCTAGGTGTCACATTATTACTAGATTTGGTATCCCTTCTGAAATTGTTTGTGATAATGGATCCCAATTTATTGGGAGTAAAACTACTAACTTTTGTGACAGCTGGGGGATTAAGATGATAACATCAACACCAGTCCACCCACAAGCTAATGGTCAAGCAGAATCATCCAACAAGATCGTCATCAACAACTTGAAAAAGAAGCTTGGATCCAAGAAAAGAAAGTGGGCAGAAGAACTACCTTATGTATTGTGGGCTGATAGGACAACTCCCAAGAATGCCACTGGCCAAACTCCATTCTCTTTAGTATTTGGAGCAGAATCAGTGATCCCTACAGAGATGGTGGTTCCTACTGCAAGAATAAGCATCCGTGATCCTGAAGGAAATGCTAAAAACTTGGTTCAGGACTTGGATACCATAGAAGAACTCAGGGATTTGGCAAGGATAAGGATGGCTAGTTATCAACAAAGGATGGCTGGAGCCTACAATAAGAATGTCAGGATCAGGAAGTTCCAAGTTGGTGATATGGTATTGAGGAAAGCATTTAAGAATACCACAAATCCTGCTGATGGAAAATTAGCACCAGAGTGGGAAGCCCCCTACCTGATTGAAACTGAGGCAGGAAAGGGGGCATATCGATTGCTAACAATGGAAGGTGATTTACTACCAAGAGCTTGGAATGCTGTCCACTTGAAGAAATACTTCATGTAATAAGGATTTAGGATCCTTAGCAACATTCATGGCCGATATCCTCGAAGGATCCTTAGAGGATAGATGATCCTCATTCTGGTAATGATCTAATTCCAATCTATTTAGTTCTTTAATTATCTTATATACAAGGAGAAGGATCCTGCATCCTTTATCCTTCCTTCACTTAGTTCTGAGTTTTGCAGAAGGTTGATACATCCTTGTTAGGGGAGGATTTTCCAATCCTAAAGATCACGAATCCTCAAGTGCTGCCAGGATCATGGATCCTCAATTCTGTTTGCATTAAGGATCCTCAGCAGGTGTTGCAGGATCAAGATTTAGGATCCTTATTGTTATCCTTATACTAATGATTGTCTTCCTTGTACGTAAGCTTGTTTTGCAGGAGCAAAGGCATGGACTAAGTCTCACCGAAATTCCTGGAGCATATTCCCTCAATATTCCGCACGTGCTTGGCTCTTATGGACGTTTTGGAGATCGTGGGGAGCTTGCACAATTTGCGGATAGTTAGTTAGTTTAGTTATTTCAAATTTAAAATGGGGATTACAAGCTTGAGTTAGAACACTTAGCTAATTTTGGCATACACACACTCTCATAACAGCTCTTAATCAGCTCTCGAACACTACTCGGCGATTTCATACATTTTTTGCACATTGCACACTAGTGATCCTTGTAACAAGCTTGTTATCATCCCGACTTGTAAACTTCTTTTGATTAATCTTAGTTGGTGATAGGTAGTTTCCATCACCCGAGGTCTTTTATGCCGGAGATCAACTCTTGATCAAGGGCTTTTTCCTCGTATAAATCCTTGTGTCACTTGTTCATTACATTTCTGAGTTATCCTTAACATTGTTCATTGATTTAAGCATCACACCTCACAACAAAAGATTTGGTTGCATTATCCTTGCTTGATTTTTGACCAAAACAGTTTGGCGCCCACCGTGGGGAAATTGGTGCTTCATTCCTAAGAAGTTTTTGTTTTTGTGATCATTTCGATTCGTTACAACCAAGCAAATGGCGTCTTCAGCAAAAAAACACTTCCAGTTCAATGCCGGCAGTCACTTCTTCACAGGGCGTTCCACCTTTGCCTCCACCACCTTCTGGATCCCAGAAGAATGCTGAAAATGCCGCAAAGAGACAAAGCCCCATTTTTTCAAAACCACCAACTTCTTCTGTTTCTTCTAATCCTACTACTAGTGATCTTTTTACTCTGATTTTACAGATGAGGGATCACATACAAGAGCAGGACAAAACCAACGAAAGGATCCTCTGGGAAATCGGTGACATCAAGAAACAGAAGAGATCGGGGGAGGATCACTCTACTCTGATACCTAGATCACTGAATTTTGACACTCCAGCCGTAACTGCCTTACAATCTGCAGTTCCAGACATCCAGTACCAAAGTGGACCATTGGAAAGACGTTATGGAATAACAACTATGAGTCAGGCTTTTGGATCTCACTTCATCGGCTCAGGAGGATATATGGGGGGACACACAGTTCAAGGATCCTCCCAGGTTCAAGGATCCTCCTTTCAGGTTCAAGGATCCTCCCAGGTCTAAGGATCCTCCCAGGTCCAAGGATCCTCCCAGGTTCAAGGATCTTTTCCGGTTCAAGGATCCTCCTTTCAGCAACAAGGATCCTCTCAGCTTCAAGGATCCTCACTTCAGGTTTATGGATCCATAGATTATCCTCC
This sequence comes from Helianthus tuberosus, assembly GCA_030545235.1. NCBI lineage: Eukaryota > Viridiplantae > Streptophyta > Magnoliopsida > Asterales > Asteraceae > Helianthus > Helianthus tuberosus. Next base: position 71,494,903 of record CM060369.1, on the reverse strand, counting down.
AAGACCCCCAGTCACAACACATCAAGGATCCAACATCTTTCAGGATCAAGGATTATTAAGAAGTGTACAACCCCCAAGCACAGATTTTCATCAAGGAGACTTCATTCCAAACTTGAATCCTCTGGGAGGTAACACTTTTAATAATTCTTATAACACTAACCATGGCTCTATGCAGGATACAGATATCAATCAAGCTATGGCTAGGGAATTACAGAAGCTGAAGGATATGATATCCAGCGTTCCAGGAGTGGTTAAGCCCATTCTTGAAATTGCAGATGGGAGCCATAGGATATCTCGTTTTGCACCACCTATTTGTGATGCTGAGATACCCAAAAGGTTTCAAATACCAACTATGAAGCTGTATGATGGTTCAACGGATCCAGAAGAACATGTAGCTCAATATAGAGAATGGATGGAGATCAACCCCACCCCGGAGAGGTTAAAAGAAGCATGTCTATGCAAGGGTTTCGGATCCACACTTACAGGATCTGCTCTTAAATGGTTGCTAAGTCTTCCCCCTTACTCTATTACTTCATTTGCTAATCTAGTTAATCTGTTTAATAGTCAATTCTCATGTAGCAGAAAATTTGAACGATTAACTAGTGATTTATATAGGGTAACACAAGGTCAAAATGAATCACTTAGAGATTATATCACTAAGTTTAGTAAAGAATCCTTAGACATTCCTAATCTAGATATAGCTACAGCTGTAGAAGCCTTTAAAATGGGTTTGCTTAGGGATTCATTATTCTATGATGATCTTGTTATGACCCCATGCAGGAATCTTGATGAAGTGAGAACCAGGGCCCTTAGATTCATCCGATTAGTGGATGATAAAAGGATCCAAGAGAGATTGGCAGGATCCTCGAAACAGGAAAAGCAAGGATCCTACTTCAAGAATAACAAGTTCAAGTCCTACAACAAGTCTGATAACCAGAATGTGCATGCAGTAGAACAAGAAGAGGATGATGAGGATTATCCTCCAATTTCTGAATACTGTTTTTCTGTTGATAACAATGAACTAATTCTTGCAATGCAGAAACTAGGTGAGAAAGCAAGATGGCCAAGGAAAAGTGATAAACCAGCCGCAACAAAAGACAAGTCCAAATGGTGTGCATATCATGAGGATTTTGGACATCTCACTGAAGAGTGTATTGCACCTAGAAAAGAAATTGGTTACTTGTTAAGCAAGGGGCACTTGAAGGAGCTTTTGGGACGAAAGAAGTCAAGAATCTAGGATCCTGAAAGGATCCCAGAAAAGGCTCCTGCTCCTCCAGCAGATGCACAAGTTATAAACTTCATATCCGGTGGATCAGACATTTGTGGTACTTCCTTTTCAGCAGCCAAAAGACATGCCAAGGAAACCAAGATGGGTAATGGAGACAGACCCATCCGGACCTCCACTGTTACCAAGGATAAAATTATAACTTTTGATGAGGATGATCGTGTTGATGTTTAGGATCCTCATCATGATGGTCTTGTTATTACTCTGTTTATTTCTAACCATTTTGTTCGCAGGATCCTGATAGATGGAGGAAGCTCAGTAAACATCATTCAGCTTGATGTCCTCAAGAAGATGAACATCCCTGAATCGGATATTGTACCAAGATCCTCAGTTCTTGTGGGATTCAGTGGAGAAACCAAGAACACATTGGGGGACATCAAACTCCCCATCTATATTGAAGGGCTGCATTCTTATAAAAAATTTTGTGTTATAGATTGCTTATCCTGTTGTAATGTTATCCTTGGCAGGCCATGGATACATGACATGAAGGCAGTCCCATCTACCTATCATTAATGTGTAAAGCTTCCTAGCCCGTGGGGAGTGGTGAAAATTGAGAGTGATCAACAAGAAGATAAGAATTGCTACACGTCATCAATGAAGCCAGCTTCAAGACCAAGGGAGCAATAGCAATTAAAGCATCCTTCAAGAGATGTCTTGGAGGCAAGAGAACATGATGTGAAAGAAATTCTTATGGATCCTCATGATCCTGAATCCATAGTCTTCATAGGATCAGGGATCCTCAGCAACATTGAACAGGATCTAGTATCCTTCCTTAAGAGGAGGAAAACTACCTTTGCCTTGAAGCATGAGGACATGACAGGTATATCTAAAGATATAATTACTCATAAGCTTGGCATTGACAGGTCGTTCAAGCCTATACATCAAAAGAGGAGGAAGTTTGCACCTGAAAGGAATGCTATTATCCAGGAAGAGGTAGATAAACTACTTCGGGCAGGTATGATAAGAGAGGTTAAGTATCCAAGGTGGTTAGCCAATGTGGTTGTTGTTCAAAAGAAAAATGGAAAGTGGAGGGTATGTGTCGATTTTACTGATTTAACAAGGCATGTCCCAAGGATCCTTTCCCATTACCCCACATTGACTCCATGGTGGATGCTACCACGGGTCATGAGTTGTTGACTTTTATGGATGCTTCATATGGATTTCAACAAATTCAGATGGAACCATCTGATCAAGTGGATACAGCCTTTATGACCCCAACTGGTGTTTTGGTCAAAAATCAGACGAGGATAATGCAACCAAACTCTCTGTTACGGGGTATGATGCTTGAATTGGTAAACAACAATGAGGATCACTATGAAATGAATTGCACAGGAGACACAAAGATTTATACGAGGAAAAAGCCCTTGATCAATGAATGATCTCCGGCATAAAAAACCTCGGGTGATGGAAACTACCGATCACCAACTCAAATTAAATAATAATTCTTTTACAACTTCGGATGATAGCGAGCTAAATACAAGGATCACTATAGTGTATCGTGTAGAAATGTATGAAAAAATGCTAAGTGTTTTGCCGAGAGCTAGTGAGTGCAGTTGTACGAGTGTGTGTAGCCAAAAAATAGCCAAGTGTTGTCTAATTAGCTCGCTACCCCTTTTAAACTTAGTAAAATATCTAAATAACTAACTATCCGCAATTCATGCCTTCTCCCCACGATCTCCATAACGTTCACCATGGTCAAGCACGTGCGGAATAAGCGTGGAATATTCTCCAGGAACGTTACCAAGACTAAGTCCAAGCTGGTATTCCTGCAAAACAATATCGAATTCAAAACAGACAATCATTAGTATAAGGATCCTTAGGATGATTCATGATCCTGAAGCACTTCTGAGGATCACTAACTGACACAGAAGTAAGGATCACCAAACAGGATAACAATTGAGGATCACGGGTCATTAAGAAATCCTCCCCTAACAATTGCCCCCAAAATATAAGGAGTAATATTGTAAATAAACGAGTTGTATTTTGTTGATCTTATCCGTAACAGACTAACGGATAACTAGCCGTTGAAGACGGACTAGCCGTTGCAAACCTGACGTCACTGAAGTGACAATCCTGCAAATCATCATTATAAATAGGAGTTAGAGATAGGATCAATATGCATTTAAATCCGAGAGAAACTCCCTTTAAATTCTCAGCCGAAGATCAATCAGGTATCTCTTCTCTTATTTCTCCTTCTCTTACTCTGTTTTTCTTTCTTTACCAACATCACGTTAAGAATGATGCTCCGGTCCTCCCCCGCCAAGGATCACCAGAAGGATAGCCCCTTGAAGAGTCAAGGGATCATCAAAGACTCAGCGAATGAGAGGTGTTGCTTTACCGATCCCAAGTAGATAAGATCCGGCACTGCTTTCCGGCGAACGCCTTTTTCAAACCCTTCGATCCCACTGTTCTGAGTGACTACATTTCTGACACATGGGTTGCCTTTCCGGTTACCCCATTCACCATAGGATACACCTATCCTTTTCCAGCTTTTACCCAATCCTTTTTCTCCCTAACCGGCATCTCCTACATCCAAGCTATGCCGATGATCTGGAGGGTCTTATATACCCTTGAAAGGATCATTGAGCAGGAAGGGATTGATTTAGGAATGTCGGAACTGGCAGAGATGTATGATCTCACGACGTTTGGATCCCAACGATATCTGTTTAAGCGAAAACCCGGTGAAGAACACCCCATTTTTAAAGCCACCAAGAACGATACAAACTGGAAAGGACGTTTTTTCTTTGTCAGAAGAGACACTATCCCAAACGGAAACGATCTACCAAGGAAGTGGTCCACTCATGGTAGGACAGAGGATCCTGAGAAGGATCACCAGGTAATCTTGCTCTTGTGATAGGATCACTAACCCCCCTTTTGTTTTATGTTACGCAGCTATCACTTTTTCACGCCTCATACCATCACCTACCACCAAGGAAAAGCTTCCTGCTTTTAGAAGGCTTGAACCTGTAACCAGATCATTCAAGACAGACACCTAGGATTCACAAGAAGTAGCCTCAGGTTCTATCACCATGTCAAGTAAGTATCCTGCTTTTTGTATAGTTAAAGACTCAAATAAATAGTTAAATAGAAATAGGATAAGGATACTTATCTTGCTTTGAATGTGTAGGTGCCGGAAAAGCTTCCAAGCCTGCCTCCCAGTTCAACATGGCCGACCTTGACACTGTTCGATCCAGAAAGAAGAAGGCCATTGCCAGCCCTAGTGTCTCCATCCCCAAGGCACCCACTAAAGGAAGGAGTGGCAAGAAGAGGAAAAACTCTGAGACAGAGGACCTACAAGGCCTGCCACTGATCCGCCACCAGTTCCTTGAATACTTCAATGACGTGAGGATCACCAATCTGCCTAGGTATCCTACTTATTTGAGGATCACCTAATCTTGAACTGCTTTGTCTCTTTTACAGAAATTTACTGAGATTGAGGACTACGTGGGGAGCGTTGAGGAGCTGGATAAGAAGATTGCTGACCTCCAACAAGTTGCAGTGCTCAAGGATCTTAAGATTGCTGATCTCGAAAAAGCCCTTCAAGACGCCAAGACTAAGACAGCTAAAATCTTGATCGACATCGACTACGAGAAGCAGGATCTCATAGAAGGTGCAAAGGTCTCCGCTGCCATCACAATGTACAAGACAAAACTAAAGATGGCCGAGGAGGCTCAAGATCCTGACTTCGACAGAAGCAGCTGGGATGTTGAGGGCTGGAAGGCGAGGTTAGCTGATCTGTAAGATGATGAGGAGACTGAGGAGGTTTTGGCGATCGAGGCTGGAAGCAGTGGAAAGGATCAGATGAGGGATACCAAAGCTGGAGGGGATGAGGATGCAGCGAAGGTGTAGGCTGCATGATTGGGCAATGATGGACATTCCTAGACGTAGCCGGAGCCCAATTTTTTAAATTCGGTAGTAGTTTGTTTTGTGGTTGTGCTGTTTTAAAACAATGATGGTCTGTATTTGAACAATAGTTTTAGGATTAAGGATCTAGGATCCTTTGGACAATAGGTAGGATTACCAATGGTGGAGGGATCCTCTGTTTGGGGGATGAAGCCATTGTGATCCTGCCGTCCTTTTAATTCCTGCACTACCAAGACCTTTAGACAATGGACACCCTTTACCTACCCTAGCGGACGGGCCACGTATTGCTGGTAGATGCTCGGGGTAGGTAATTTTGACAACCTTCGACGGTTAAACTTTTGTTAATAAAATAACTTTAATCTTTTTTGGCCTATTTTGTGTTGTTATCCTTGTTTGTCCCTTTAATTGTTTTGATATACACTTGTCTAAATAAGAAAAGTTGAACAAATTAGATAAAAATATTCAGGATATGATCCAGGATCAAATATCCTATAGTTGAAAAATTCCAAAAAGTGGTGTATTTTAAGGATCATGAGTTCAGTTGTCAAAGTGTAAGGGTTATTCAAATAATCAATGAATAAAATCAAAATAGTTAAGGATCATACCTGAGGATCCAAGTTAGGATCCTAACCCTTAATACTATAACCAGGATAACCATAGGACAAACCTTAGTAAGAGGTAAGGATCAAGGATCCTTGGTTGTTTAACTTCGAAGACCTGAAATAGGGCATAACTTGGGACTAAGCCATTATAAGATAAAAGTTAGCAACTGGGGACAAGCCCAAGGATAACTGGGGACAAGCCCAAGGATCGTGTGTGAACTGGAGTATGGCCCTAACTGGCGACTATCCAAACTTAGTGGCATGAAAATGCCAAAACCTTGGCTAACGTGAAAACGTTAGAAACCTTAAGAACGGATGTATGGTACATCTACCATTATATGTAGGATCCTAGGTATAGCCAGTACAATGGAATTATCAGCCCCTAAAACGAGTACTGGTCCCACTGCCATGAACTATACCAGGATCATCGTGCGCTACTGGCGGAACTGGGGTCAAGCCCAAATAACTGGGGTCAAACCCAAGTAACTGGTTGCTTTTGTGGATAATCATCCTTTTGCTAAGTGTCACACCCCGACCACGTAGAACATACAAAACGTGGCGGAAACATCGGGGAGTGTTGTAACAGAATTAATTGTTTCAAATCCATGGCAATTGAAGTTTCGTTTTATTGATTAAAAGTGTTACAATGTCTTAACAAACAAAGAAATACAACATAATTAACTAGTCTTGCATCTTTTATTGTCACTAAAGCCCAAGTCTGCCTATGTGTATCTTGATCATCTTATGCAACAGCTCCTGAAAAACACATGTGAAAATAGGTACGTCAGCATAAAAATGCCTGTGAGATACATAGGTTTTGTGAAAATAGGTTTCATGACTTATGTTTGAGAAAATGTTTAGTCATGAACCTTGTAATTTGCTTTGTTTTGTAAATCATTTGAAAAATGATAAGACCAGATGATATGTATAAATAAGAGAATAATGTATGGTTAAATGAATAACCATTGTAAAATGAGTTTGTATAAGATAAGTTGCTTGTAAAACAATGTATTGTGAAAAGTATGTTACTTGTATAAAATGTTATATGTCTCAAACTGAAATGATTCAAATAACGCTACGATATGTAATACCATACAAATACTTATATATAGGAAGTACCAGCGGCGTATCCACCATGCTTGTATCATATTACACACGCCTCGTTACTTAAATCACTTACTCAGACCAAACCATCAAGATGTAATGTTTAACAATTGTAGAAATGTTTATGTATGGTCAAATATGGTTCACACGGTTCACAGATACAAACGGTTCACAGATACAAATGGTTCACAGATACAAACGGTTCACATAGTCAAATTTTTACAACGGTTCACATAGTCAAATAGTTATAAACGGTTCAAAATGTAATATAATGTGTTCATATGCTGGATGAGTATATGCAACAAATTGTAATGTAAAACAATGTACTAAATATGCACTAAATGGACATACATAGCATAAAATGTATTGAAATCATGTACTATAAATGTACTAACGAACATAGCAGGTATATGATGTGAAAACATGGAAAGCACGAAAGTAACCAGTAGGCACATGTGTTTCACCCCAAAACAGTTTGGAAAACAGTAAAAGAGGGGTCTATGTACTCACTTGAGATTGCTTAGTAGTCCTTGAGTAACAACCAAACAATGCTAGAGATCTCGGAATCAAACGGAACCTAATATGGGTAACTATGTTAATAAACCGGACCTAAATCGGAGGATTTAAATAGAATGAGGGTTCGTAAACCAAACGAGTATGGAGACTCGTGTAATATGGTTTAACAAAGCCTACATACTAAAAGAAACCTAACATAAGTGCTTACTACCCATTACGACCCGATTAGGTAGTTTATGCTACTTTAACGCGTCGTTCGCGTGAAACGCGTTCGGAACGCCTAACTAGTCCTATGAAAAGTAAAATATGCCTTAACACATCTAATATTGTTACCAAATCAGTTTAGATACCAAAAGTTATGTTACATATGCTTAAAATGAATTTTGGCGTTAAAAGGGCATTTTGGTAATTTACCTAAGGCATATAAACTACCTATCATACAACTACTCAAACGATGTGACCGTAGGGTATAACCTCGGAAGGTTATTCCCTACCTACTATGGTCACCTAATGTGTTTGGTCGGATCCTAATGATCGACCAAATGGGTCGGGTTCGAAGGTATAAGCGATTTATGAGATCGCTTACCCTTACGACCCTAGACAACGTGGTAATCAGTAGGCATAGTCCCAAGGGACTATAACCAATGTGATTACACTCACGTTGCGAAGTTCAAACGAACTTCGCATTGACCATAAACTGGTCAACGCAGAAAGTCAAACAAAGTTTGACTTTCAGACTCGAAAAGCAATAAAAGAACGAAGGAATACTTACGAAGGGTCCCCGAATGCTAATCTCGATCCAAGTAACTCAGGTATGAAACAATGGTTTCAACTTAGAGTTTCTCAAATCAAAATTCTTGTGGGTTTTGCAAATGAAGGCATGGGGTATTTATAGGATTTCCCGAACCGTTAGGATCGTTTCTTGGAAAAAGTGCTTCAATCTTGGCCATACACTTGCACCCATGGTATTATAATACCATGTGCACATCAAACCAGCCCATAGTATTGCCCAAAACCATGTGCAAAGGTGGTATAGGCCAGATTCAATGTTTCTGCACAGAAAGTTTCAAAAATGGCAGATTTGGTCCCTGTAGTGTAATAAGGCCTTTTCCGACGCGTTTAAGGCCCGTTAACCCCATTTCAAAGATCTAAAATGAAGTTAAAGTAAAGGGAACTTAAAATGTTCTAAAAATATCTCGGATGTCGGTTCGTTTAGCCGTACGGTTGCGTTGTTCGGCTAATTACGACGGAATGCGCATAAGCGCGAAAAACGATCCAAATGACGCAACGAATGGATTTTTCTTATGCCAAACACTAAAATAAAATATTTTAGTGCTTACATAAATTTTTGGATGTCCGGATGTATTCAGAACGTAAGATATGCGCGAAAGTGTAAACTTGTGCACTTTTTGACGCTTTTAGTCCCTGAATGACCCTAAAGTTTATTTTAGCACACCGAACCCCTCAAAGCCTATTTCTAAGCTATGTAAAGGATATTTATGGTATGTTTAACTTATGGCCATGTTCCGGAATGTCTGTTACAGTTCAAATCGGCATACTTTCGCAGTTTGTCAAATTTAGTCCCTGTAAGCGATTTAACTTGATTTTGCCATACCAAAGCCTTCAAAACTTATTTCTAAGTTATGTAAAGGTTATTTAAGGTATGTTAATCCTATTTCACTATTCCGGAGTGTTTGTTGCATTAAACTGGTTATATTTACGCATCAGTGCGCGTATAACCTTCCAGAAAGTGATTTAGAGCTTGAAATCGAACAAGAGTTGATATGTGCAAACGATACACATATTTTTTTACAAATCCCAAGTATGAAATACAATATTTCATTGGTTCGGAATTTGTTTGATGGTTGAAGTGACACAGGTGTCACACTAAGAGTACCTGAACCTTCAAAACTCAAAATCACGTGAAAGGGGGATAAAGGATGCAGGATCCTTATCCTTATGTGAGAAAGTAAGGAAATGAAATAGTTTAAGAGTAGAATGTTACCAAAATGAGGATCATCTGTGCTTTAAGGATCCTTTAAGGATATTTATCATGTGAGGATCACGGATCCTTATCACATGAAGTATTTCCTCAAATGAACAGCATTCCAGGCTCTAGGTAGCAAATCACCTTCTATTGTTAGCAATTGATATGCCCCCTTTCCTGTCTCAGCTTCAATCAAGTAAGGTCCTTCCTATTTTGGTGCCAACTTTCCATCAGCAGGATTGGTGGTATTCTGAAATGCTTTCCTCAACACCATATCACCAATTTGGAACTTCCTGATCCTGACATTTTTGTTGTAAGCACCAGCCATTCTTTGCTGATAACTGGCCATCCTTATCCTTGCCAAATCTCTGATTTCTTCTATAGTATCCAGGTCTTGAACCAAGTTCTCATCATTTTCCTCAGGATCACGAATACTTGTTCTAGCAGTTGGAACCACCATTTCTGTAGGGATCACTGATTCTGCCCCAAATACCAAAGAGAATGGAGTTTGGCCTGTAGCATTCTTAGGAGTTGTCCTATCAGCCCAAAGCACATAAGGTAGTTCTTCTGCCCATTTTCCTTTCTTGGATCCAAGCTTCTTCTTCAAATTGTTGATGATGATCTTATTGGATGATTCTGCCTGACCATTAGCTTGTGGGTGGACTGGTGTTGATGTTATCATCTTAATCCCCCAACTGTCACAAAAGTTAGTAGTTCTGCCCCCAATGAATTGGGAACCATTATCACATATAATTTCAGAAGGAATACCAAATCTAGTTATAATATTTCTTTTAATGAAGGATATAACTTCCTTTTCTCTGACTTGGGCAAAAGCTTCAGCCTCTATCCACTTGGAGAAGTAATCAGTCATAGCAAGCATGAACACTTTTCCACCAGGTGCCTTAGGGAGCTTACCAACTATATCCATGCCCCATCTCATGAATGGCCAAGTGGAGGATATAGGATGCAATAATTCAGCTGGTTGATGAAGGATATTGCTGTGTCTTTGACAAGGATCACACTTCTTAGCATACTCCACAGCATCTCTCTTCATAGTTGGCCAATAGTATCCTGTCCTCAGGATCCTTGAGAATAATGCCCTGCCCCAAGTGTGGTTTCCACAATCTCCTTCATGAAAGTCTTTTAAAACTTCTTGGATTTCAGGATCCTCAATGCATCTTAAATATGGTCCTGCAAGAGATCGTTTATACAACATATTATTTAAAATTGTGAATTGAGATACCTTAATTTTGAAAGCCCTAGGGTTTTCTCCTGTAGGAATCTCTCCATGATGTATGTATCTCATGATTGGAAGGATCCATGATCCTGAACGAGATTGATTATCATCACTAGGGATGATTGCAGAATCCTCTCCTATCTCCATAGCCACATGATCCTCGATAGCTGGGATCAGGATATGGATAATAGGGATCTTGATATCCTCCGGATCTTCAAGGATGATCCTAAATTGGCTAATGCATCTGCCTCTGCATTCTCTTCCCTTGGTACCTGTGTCAAACTAAAGGAAACAAAAGAGAGTGCCAATTCTTTGACTATCTCCAAATATTTGGTTAGCTTTTCACCTTTAACAGCATAGGATCCATTGAAGTGATTAGTGATTAACAAAGAATCTACATGTACCTCAAGATACCTGATCCTCATATGCTTAGCAATTTGCAAGCCAGCTATCAAGGCTTCATATTCAGCCTCATTGTTAGTGGTTTGGAACTCACAAGCTATAGAGTGGGGTATTATGTCCCCCTGTGGTGATTTTAGTAGTATTCCAAGCCCTGTTCCTTTGATATTTGAGGATCCATCAGTATAGAGTATCCAAGGATCCTTGGTCTCCTCTAGTTGCTGAACTTCTAACTCAGCTTCCTTTTGCAAATCACTACTGAAATCTGCCACAAAGTCGGCTAATGCTTGGGATTTAATGGCTGTCTTGGGTTCATATCTTATATCATATGCACTAAGCTTCACTGCCCACTTAGCCATTCTTCCTGACATTTCAGGTTTCCTGAGGACATTCTTAATTGGAAAATTAGTTTTGACGATAATAGCATGAGTTTCAAAATAATGTCTCAATTTAATAGATGCCATAATTAATGCGAGGATAAGTTTTTCTAAGTGTGAATACCTGGATTCAGCATCAAGTAAACTCTTACTTACATAATAGACAGGATGTTGTGTACCTTCGTGATCCTTAACAAGGACGGCACTTACTGCTTTTGAGGATACCGCGAGATATAAGGATAACACATCTCCTTTTTCTGGTTTCATCAAAGCCGGGGCCGAGGATAGGTAATCCTTAAGAGCTCTTAAGGCACTTTCATGCTTCTCAGTCCACTCAAATTTCTTGTTCTTCCTTAGGATATCATAGAATTCCTTGCACTTCTCTGGGGATTTGGATATGAATCTGTTTAAAGCTGCAATCCTGCCTGTTAACCTTTGAACATCCTTAGCATTGGCAGGGGACTTGATGTTCACTATAGCTTTGATTTGTTCTGGACTGGCTTCAATGCCTCTCTTTGTCACCATATATCCTAAGAATTCACCTGCTTTAACACCAAAGTGACATTTTGAATGATTAAGTTTCATGTTATATTTGTCAAGGATATTGAATGCTTCCTCCAAGTCCCTTAGGTGATCCTCAACCTTTTTGGATTTTACCACCATATCGTCTATGTAGACTTCCATAGTCTGTCCAATCTGATCCTTGAACATCATATTCACTAGCCTTTGATAAGTTGCACCTGCATTTCTTAGTCCAAATGGCATAGCAATAAAACAGTATATACCAGTTGGAGTCATAAAGGCTGTATCCTCTTGATCGGATGGTTCCATCTGAATTTGTTGAAATCCAGATGAAGCATCCATAAAAGTTAACAGTTCATGACCCACAGTTGCATCCACCATGGAGTCAATGTGGGGTAATGGGAAAGGATCCTTGGGACATGCCTTATTTAAATCAGTGAAATCGACACATACCCTCCACTTTCCGTTTCTCTTTTGAACAACAACCACATTGGCCAACCATCTTGGATACTTGACCTCTCTAATCATACCTGCTCGGAGTAATTTCTCTACCTCCTCCTGGATAATGGCATTTCTTTCTGGTGCAAATTTCCTCCTCTTTTGATGGATTGGTTTGAAGGACCTATCAATGCCAAGTTTATGAGTGATTATATCTTTAGATATACCTGTCATGTCTTCGTGTTTCCATGCAAAGGTAGTCTTTCTCCTTTTGAGGAAGGATACGAGGTCTTCCTTTATTTCGCCAAGGATCCCTGATCCTATATAAACTTTAGATTCAGGATCATCAAGATCCATAAGGATTTCTACTACATACTGCTTTCTTGCCTACAAGACGTCCCTTGGAGGATGCTTTAATTGCTATTGCTCCCTTGACTTTGAGGCTGGTTTCATTGATGAGGTGTAACAGTTCTTAGCTTCTTGCTGATCACTATCAATCTTCACTATCCCCCACGGACTAGGAAGCTTCACACATAGATGATAAGTGGATGGGACTGCCTTCATGTCATGTATCCAAGGCCTGCCAAGGATAACATTACAACAAGATAAACAGTCAATAACACAAAATTTTTGGTAAGAATGTAGGCCTTCGATATAGATTGGGAGTTTAATGTCCCCCAGAGTATTCTTAGTCTCGCCACTGAATCCCACGAGCACAGAGGATCTTGGTATGATATCGGATTCAGGGATATTCATCTTCTTGAGGACATCAAGCTGGATAATGTTCACAGAGCTTCCTCCGTCTATAAGGATCCTGCGAACAAAATGGTTAGAAATAAAAAGAGTGATAACCAAACCATCATGATGAGGATCCTGAATGTCAACACGATCATCCTCATCAAAAGTTATAACTTTTCCTTCGGAGATACTGGATGTTCGAATGGGTCTATCTCCATTATCCGTCTTGGTTTCCTTTGCATGTCTTTTAGCTGCAGAAAAGGATGTTCCACAAATGTCTGATCCTCCAGAAATAAAGTTTATAACTTGTGCATCTGCTGGAGGGGCTGGAGCTTTCTCTGGGATCCTTTCAGGATCCTGAGTCCTTGACTTCTTTCTCCCCAATAATTCTTTCAAGTGCCCCTTGCTCAACAAGTATCCAATTTCTTTTCTCAATGCGATGCATTCTTCTGTGAGATGCCTAAAATCTTCATGATATGCACACCACTTTGACTTATCTTTGGTTGCAGCTGGTCTGTCATTTTTCCTGGGCCATCTAGCCTTATCACCTAAGTTCTGCATCGCAAGGATTAGTTCATTGTTATCAACAGAAAAACAATATTCAGAAATTGGAGTATAATCCTCGTCATCCTCTTCTTGTTCAACAGCATGCACATTCTGGTTATCGGATTTGTTATAGGATCTGAACTTGTTGTTCTTGAATGAGGATCCTTGCTTCTCTTGCTTTGAGGATCCTGCTAACCTCTCCTGGATCCTTTTGTCATCCTCTAGCCGGATGAACCTAAGGGCCCGGGTTCTTACCTAATCTAGATTCCTGCATGGTGTCATAACAAGATCATCATAGAATAATGAATCCCTAAGCAATCCCATTTTAAAGGCTTCAACAACCGTAGCTATATCCAGGTTAGGGATATCTAAGGATTCTTTACTAAATTTAGTGATATAATCCCTTAATGATTCATTATGACCTTGGGTTATCCTATACAGATCACTAGTTAAACGCTCAAATTTTCTACTACAAGAAAACTGGTTATTAAATAGGTTAACTAGATTAGCAAACGAGGTAATAGAGTAAGGGGGAAGACTTAGCAGCCATTTAAGAGCCGATCCAGCAAGAGTGGATCCAAATCCCTTGCACAAACATGCTTCCTTTAACCTTTCTGGGATGGGATTGATCTCCATCCTTTCCCTGTATTGTGCTATGTGTTCTTCAGGATCTGTTGAACCGTCATACAACTTCATAGTAGGCACATGGAACCTCTTGGGTATCTCAACATCACAGATTGGTGGTGCAAAACAAGATATCTTGTGGCTCCCATCTGCAATCTCCGGGATAGGCTTGACCACTCCTGGGACACTTGATATCATATCCTTTAACTTTTGCAATTCTCTGGCCATGGCATGATTGATACCTGTATCCTGCATAAGGCCATGGTTAGTGGTATAAGAATTATTAAAAGTGTTACCTCCCATTGGATTCAAATTAGGAAGAGCGGATGTGAATCCATATTGTTGAGGCTCTGGAATGACCGATGGACCAGTAGAAGCAATGGTCTGCATTGGAATGAAATCTCCCTGATGGATGTCGGAACTCCCTGATTGCAAACTCCTTAAGGATCCCGGAATCTGGAAGGATCCCTGAAACTGAGAGGATCCTTGGACCTGGGAGGATCCTGGGACGTAGGAAGATCCTTGAACCTGGGAGGATCCTTGAAACTGAGAGGATCCTTGAACCTGGGAGGATCCTTGAAACTGAGAGGATCCTTGAACCTGGGAGGATCCTGGAACATAGGAGGATCCTTGAACCTTGGAGGATCCTTGAAACGGCCAGAATCCTTGAATCTGCGGCGCTCCTGAATATCCTCCTGAGCTTACGAAGGATCCTATATTCTGAGGATGGGATCCTGCTGGTTGGAAGTATGACCCTGAAGCCTGAGTCATTGCTGATGATCCGTAATGCACTCCTTTTGGCCCTCCAACATATTGAACGTCTGGAACCGCTGAAGGCTGAGAAGTTATAACCGGAGTATCGAAATTCAAAGATCTGGGCATCAGTGGGGAATGATCCTCTACCGATCTCTTCTATTTCTTGATGTCTCCAATTTCTCTAAGAATCCTTTCATTGGTCTTATCCTGCTGCTGTATATGCTCCTTCATCTGCAAAATCAGAGTAAACAAGTCACTAGTAGTAGGAGTATAAGAAGCAGAAGAAGTTGGAGGTTTTGAGAAAATGGGAGTTGGTTTCTTCTCGGCATTTTTCTGAGGTCCAGAAGGTGGTGGAGGCAAAGGTGGAATGCCCTGGGATGAATTGACTGCAGACATCGCACTGGAGGTGTTCTTTGATGATGAAGCCATCTGCTTGGATGTAACGAACCGAAATGATCACGAGAATGAGAATTTCTTAGGAATGAAGCACCAATTGCCCCACGGTGGGCGCCAAACTGTTTTGGTAAAAAATCAGACGAGGATAATGCAACCAAACTCTCTGTTACGGGGTATGATGCTTGAATTGGTAAACAACAATGAGGATCACTATGAAATGAATTGCACAGGAGACACAAAGATTTATACGAGGAAAAAGCCCTTGATCAATGAATGATCTCCGGCATAAAAAACCTCGGGTGATGGAAACTACCGATCACCAACTCAAATTAAATAATAATTCTTTTACAACTTCGGATGATAGCGAGCTAAATACAAGGATCACTATAGTGTATCGTGTAGAAATGTATGAAAAAATGCTAAGTGTTTTGCCGAGAGCTAGTGAGTGCAGTTGTACGAGTGTGTGTAGCCAAAAAATAGCCAAGTGTTGTCTAATTAGCTCGCTACCCCTTTTAAACTTAGTAAAATATCTAAATAACTAATTATCCGCAATTCATGCATTCTCCCCACGATCTCCATAACGTTCACCATGGTCAAGCACGTGCGGAATAAGCGTGGAATATTCTCCAGGAACGTTACCAAGACTAAGTCCAAGCTGGTATTCCTGCAAAACAATATCGAATTCAAAACAGACAATCATTAGTATAAGGATCCTTAGGATGATTCATGATCCTGATCCTGAAGCACTTCTGAGGATCACTAACTGACACAGAAGTAAGGATCACCAAAGACGATAACAATTGAGGATCACGGGTCATTAAGAAATCCTCCCCTAACAACTGGTATATATTGTTATATTGCTATGCCATTTGGACTAAGGAATGCAGGTGCTACTTATCAAAGGCTAGTCAATATGATGTTCAAGGAACAAATTGGACACACTATGGAAGTCTTTATAGATGACATGGTGGTTAAGTCCAAGAAAGCTGAGGATCACCTTAGAGACATGGAGGAAGCATTCAATATCCTTGATAAATTTAATATGAAGCTAAATCCTTCCAAGTGTCACTTTGGTGTTAAAGCAGGTAAATTCCTAGGCTATATGGTGACAAAAAGAGGCATTGAAGCAAGTCCAGAGCAAATTAAGGCTATTGTGAATATCAAATCTCCTGCCAATGCCAAGGATGTACAAAGATTGACAGGCAGGATCGCAGCCTTGAACAGGTTCATATCCAAATCCTCAGAAAAATGCAAGGAATTCTATGACATTTTGAGGAAGAACAAGAAATTTGAGTGGACTGAAAAGCATGAAAATTCTCTCAAAGCTCTTAAGGATTACCTATCCTCAGCCCCTGCCTTGATGAAACCAGAAAAAGGGGATATATTATCCTTGTATTTGGCGGTATCCTCTAAAGCAGTAAGTGCGGTCCTTGTTAAGGATCACGAAGGTACACAACATCCTGTCTATTATGTAAGTAAGAGTTTGCTTGATGCTGAATCCAGGTATTCACATTTAGAAAAACTTATCCTTGCATTAATTATGGCATCTACTAAATTAAGACATTATTTTGAAACTCATGCCATTATTGTTAAGACTAATTTTCCAATTAAGAATGTTCTCAGGAAACCTGAAATGTCAGGAAGGATGGCTAAGTGGGCAGTGAAGCTTAGTGCTTAAGATATAAGATATGAACCAAGGACTGCCATCAAATCCCAAGCCTTAGCTGACTTTGTGGCAGATTTTAGTAGTGACTTGCAAAGGGAAGCTGATTTAGAAGTTCAACAGCTTGAAGAAACTAAGGATCCTTGGATACTCTTCACTGATGGAGCTTCTAATGTCAAAGGAATAGGACTTGGAATACTACTAAAATTGCCACAGGGGGACGTAATACCCCACTCCATAGCTTGTGAGTTTCATACTACTAATAATGAGGCTGAATATGAAGCCTTGATAGCTGGTTTGCAAATTGCCAGGCATATGAGGATCAGGTATCTTGAGGTACATGTAGATTCATTGTTAATTACTAATCACTTTAATGGCTCCTATGTTGTTAAAGGTGAAAAACTAATCAAATATTTAGAGATAGTCAAAGAATTGGCACTCTCTTTTGTTTCCTTTAGTTTGACACAGGTACCCAGAGAAGAGAATGCAGAAGCTGATGCATTGGCCAATCTAGGATCATCCTTGAAGATTCCAGAGGATATCAGGATCCCTATTATCCACATCCTAACTCTCGCTATTGAGGATCATGTAGCCATGGAGATAGGAGAGGATTCTGCAATCATCCCTAGTGATGATAATCAATCTCGTTCAGGATCATGGATCCTTCCAATCATGAGATACATACAACATGGAGAGATTCCTACATGAGAAAACCCCAGGGCTTTCAAAATCAAGGTATCTCAATTCACAATATTGAATAACATGTTATATAAACGATCTCTTGCAGGTCCATATCTAAGATGCATTGAGGATCCTGAAATCCAAGAAGTCCTAAAGGATTTTCATGAAGGAGATTGTGGAAACCACACTGGGGCAGGGCATTATTTTCAAGGATCCTGAGGACAGGATACTATTGGCTTACTATGAAGAAGGATGCTGTGGACTATGCCAGAAAGTGTGATCCTTGTCAGAGACATAGTAATATCCTTCACCAACCAGCAGAGCTCTTACATCCTATATCCTCTTCTTGGCCATTTATGAGATGGGGAATGGATATAGTTGGTAAGCTTCCTAAGGCACCTAGTGGAAAAGTATTCATGCTTGCTATGACTGATTACTTCTCCAAGTTGATAGAGGCTGAAGCCTTTGCTCAAGTCAGAGAAAAAGAAGTGAAATCCTTTATTAAAAGAAACATTATTACTAGATTTGGTATTCCTTCTGAAATTGTTTGTGATAATGGATCCCAATTTATTGGGAGTAGAACTTCTAACTTTTGTGACAGCTGGGGGATTAAGATGATAACATCAACACCAGTCCACCCACAAGCTAATGGTCAGGCAGAATCATCCAACAAGATCATCATCAACAATTTGAAGAAGAAGCTTGGATCCAAGAAAGGAAAGTGGGCAGAAGAACTACCTTATGTATTATGGGCTGTTAGGATAACTCCCAAGAATGCTACTGGTCAAACTCCATTTTCTTTGGTATTTGGAGCAGAATCAGTGATCCCTACAGAAATGGTGGTTCCTACTGCAAGAAGAAGCATCCGTGATCCTGAAGAGAATGCTGAAAACTTGGTTCAAGATTTGGATACTATAGAAGAACTCGGGGATTTGGTAAGGATAAGGATGGCTAGTTATCAACAAAGGATGGCTGGAGCCTACAATAAGAATGTCAGGATCAGGAAGTTCCAAGTTGGTGATATGGTATTAAGGAAAGCATTTCAGAATACCACAAATCCTGCTGATGGAAAATTGGCACCAAAGTGGGAAGGCCCCTACCTGATAGAAGCTGAGGCTGGAAATGGGGCATATCGATTGCTAACAATGGAAGGTGATTTGCTACCAAGAGCTTGGAATGCTGTCCACCTGAAGAAATACTTCATGTGATAAGGATTTGTGATCCTTATCAATGTTCGTGATCCACATCCTTGAAGGATCCTTAGAGGATGGAAGATCCTCGTTTTGGTAAATGATCTAATCTTAAACTATTTCATTCTTTAATTATCCTGTATACAAGGAAAAGGATCCTGGATCCTTTATCCTTCTTTCACTTAGTTCTGAGTTTTGCAGAAAGATGACATATCCTTGACAAAGGATTGAGTATCCACAGAAGTATCCAGTTGTTTGGGCTTGACCCCAGTTGTTTGGGCTTGAACCCAATTGTTTGGGCTTGACCCCAGTTATTTGGGCTTGACCCCAGTTATTTGGGCCTGTCCCCAGTATCGCCAGCAGCGCACGATGATCCCGGTACAGTTCATGGCAATGGGACCAGTACTCTCTTTAGGGGCTGACAATTTCATACTGGCTGTATCCGGGAACCTACGTATAATGGTAGACGCACCATACATCTGTTCCTGAGGTTTCTAACGTTTTCACGTTAGCTAAGGTTTTGGCATTTTCATGTTACTAAGTTTGGATAGTCGCCAACGATGGCCATACTCCAGTTTACACAAGATCCTTTGGGCTTGTCCCCAGAATTGTTGGGTTTGTCCCCAGTTACTAACTCTTCTCTTATATTGGCTTAGTCCCAAGCTATGATCTGTTTCAGGTTTTTGAAGTTAAACAGCTAAGGATTCCTGATCCTTACCTTTTACTAAGGTTTGTCTTTTGGTTATCCTGATTATAAATGTTAAAGGGTTAGGATCCTAACTTAGATTCTCAGGTATGATCCTTGATCACTTTGATTTTAATTATTATTTATATAAGTGACCCTTATCCTTTGACAACAGAACTAATGATCCTTAAGTTACATAACTTTTTTGAACTTGTCGACAATAGGATATTTGATCCTTGATCATATCCTAAAACTTTTAAACATGATTTGTTAAACCTTTATTCTTTACTTACAAATTCAAACAACGTATATAACAACAGTTGAAAAATAAAAAATTCACAAGGATAACAACACGGGAGATAGCCAAAAAGTTAAAGTTTTATTTATTCACCAAAAGTTAAACCCTTTTAAGGTTGTCAAAATTGCCAACCCAAATTTCTACCAGCAATACGTGGCCCGTCCACTTGGGTTGGCAAAGGGTGTCCATTATTACCAGGTCTTAAAAGTGCAGGAAATAAAAGATGGCAGGATAACAAGTGGCTTCATCCCCCAAACAGAGGATCCTTCCACCACCTATTATCCTACCTATTGTTCAAAGGATCCATGATCCTCAACCCTAACAGCTATTGTTTAGTTGTTACAACCCATCATTGTTTAAAAACACCATAACCAAAAAACCACTACCAAATCCTAAAAAAATGGGCTCCGGCCGCATCTAGAAATATCCATCATCGCCCATTTCTGCAGCTCACACCTTGGCTGCATCACCACCAGCATCATCACCACCAGCTTGATCCTTCCCGTTGCCACTAGCCTCAATCGCCAAGACCTCGTAGCCTCCTCCTCATCCTCTAGCTCAGCCAGCATTGCCTTCCAGCCCTCCTTGTCCCATGTGGTCCTGTCGAAGTCAGGATCCTCAGCCTCCTGGGCCATTTGCAGCTTGATCTTGTACATGGTGATGGCAGCAGAGACTTTAGCATCCTCCAGCAGCTCAGCTTTCTCATGATCAGCATTTATCTGGGCCATGACCACCTGCTGCTTTGCCAAGTTCAGATCCTTCTCAAGGCGAGAGATGGTCTCATCCTTAGCCAAGAAGATCTTTTGGAAGTCCCGATGCTTCTGCTCGGCCTCTTCAACATATGCATCAAACTGCATCTCGACCTCGGTGAATTTCTGCAAAAAGACAAGGTAAAGTTCAGGATCCGTGATCCTCAAGTGGGCAGGATAATGAAGCATAGTGGGTGATCCTTACCTCAGCAAAGTATTCTTAGAACTGGTGGCGGATGAGAGGCAAGCCTTCCAGGTCATCAGCCTCGGTGGTCTTCCTTTTCTTTCCTCCTTTACCCTTGGAGGTAGTGGGCTTTGGCACCGGAACGATGGGGTTGGCAGTAGTTTTCTTATTCCCGGAGCGGGCAGTGATAGTGTCAAGATCACTGACACTGAAGCGAGTGGCTGACCTTGAGGATTTTCCAGCACCTATCAATCCAAAACAACAGATAAGTATTCTTGTTTTATTTACATTTTAACATTTAATTAAATACAAACTCGGATACTTACTTGACATTGTGACTGAGCCTGAGGATACTTCTTGAGAAACCTTGGTGTTTGCTTGAAATGATCTTACTACAGGATCAAGATTCCGGAAAGCAGCAATCCTCCCTTTGGTAGCAGGTGATGGAATGATATTAGAGACAGAGATAGCTGCAAAACAACAAAAAGAAAAGATCAGTTATCCTTACAGGAATAGGGTTATCCTACGATCCTTCTATAAGGATCCTCTATCCTACCATGGGTGGCCCATTTTCTAGGGAGATCCTTCCCATCTGGGATAGAATCCCTCCTAATGAAGAAAAAATGTTTCTTCCAGTTGGTGTCGTTCTTGGTGGACTTCAGGATTGGGTGTTCTTCGCCGGGTTTATGTTTGAATAAAAAGCGGTGTAAACCATGGCTCACAAGGATGTACAGTTCAGCAAGGTCAGACATCCCTAACTCTATATCCTCCTGCTCAATGATCCTTTCTAGGGTATACAAAACCCTCCACATCATGGGCATAACCTGAATGTAGCATATGCCGGTGAGAGAGAAGAAGGATTCAGTGAAGGCAGGGAAAGGGTAGGAGTATCCTATCAGAAATGGGGTGGCCGGGAATGCAACCCAGGTTTCAGAGATAAAGTCACTCAAGACGGTAGGGTTAAAAGGTTTAAAAACAGTGTCCGCCGGAAAGCAATGGCGAATCCTGTCTATATCCGGATCAGTAAAGCAGCAGCATTCCTTCAGAGAATCTTTGATGATTCCTTGGCTCTTTAGAGGGCTATCCTTTTGATGATCCTTAGCCGGTGAAGATCTTAACATCATCTGGGTCATGGATGATGGTCAAGAAAGAAGAAGAATAGAGTAAGAAAGAGAAGAGAGAAAGGGGAGAGAAGTACCTGCTTGATCTTCAAATGAGGATTTAAAGGGTGTAACACACGAATTTAAATGCTTCCTAACCCTTATCTCTAACTTGAATTTATAATGACGATTCTGCAGGGATGTCGCTTCAATGATGTATGATCGGTAACGGCTATATATCCGTTAGTTTGTTGCAGTTAAGATCAAGAAAATATAACTCGCTAATTTACACTTTACTCCTTATATTTTGGGGGCAATTGTTAGGGGAGGATTTTCCAATCCTAAGGATCACGGATCCTTAAGTGCTGCCAGGATCATGGATCCTCAATTCTGTTTGAATTAAGGATCCTCAGCAGGTATTGCAGGATCAGGATTCAGGATCCTTATTGTTATCCTTATACTAACGATTGTCTTCCTTGTACGTAAGCTTGTTTTGCAGGAGCAAAAGCATGGACTAAGTCTCACCGAAATTCCTGGAGCATATTCCCTCAATATTCCGCACATGCTTGGCTCTTGTGGACGTTATGGAGATCGTGGGGAGCTTGCACAATTTGCGGATAGTTAGTTAGTTTAGTTATTTCTAATTTAAAATGGGGATGACAAGCTTGAGGTAGAACACTTAGCTAATTTTGGCATACATACACTCTCGTAACAGCTCTCAATCAGCTCTCGAACACTACTCGGCGATTTCATACATTTTTTGCACATTACACACTAGTGATCCTTGTAACAAGCTTGTTATCATCCCGACTTGTAAACTTCTTTTGATTAATCTTAGTTGGTAATCGGTAGTTTCCATCACCTGTGGTTTTTTATGCCGAAGATCAACTCTTGATCAAGGGCTTTTTCCTCGTATAAATTCTTGTGTCACTTGTTCATTACATTTCTGAGTTATCCTTAACATTGTTCATTGATTTAAGCATCACACCTCACAACAAAAGATTTGGTTGCATTATCCTTGCTTGATTTTTGACCAAAACAATCCTTAACAAAGGATTGAGTATTCACAGAAGTCTCCAGTTATTTGGGCTAGACCCCAGTTATTTGGGCTTGACCCCAGTTTTTTGGGCTTGTCCCCAGTTATTTGGGCTAGTCCCCAGTTTGTTGGGCCTGTCCCCAGTATCGCTAGTAGCGCACGATGATCCTGGTGCAGTTCATGGCAATGGGACCAGTACCCGCTTTAGGGGCTGACAATTTCATTGTACTGGCTGTATTCAGGATCCTACGTATAATGGTAGACGTACCATACATCTGATCCTAAGGTTTCTAACGTTTTCACGTTAGCTAAGGTTTTGGCATTTCCATGTCACTAAGTTTGGATAGTCGCCAGTGAGGGCCATACTCCAGTTTACACAAGATCCTTTGGGCTTGTCCCCAGTTTTTCTTTTTGGGCTTGTCCCCAGTATATTGGGCTTGTCCCCAGAATTGTTGGGCTTGTCCCCAGTTGCTAACTCTTCTCTTATATTGGCTTAGTCCCAAGTTGTGTTCCATTTCAGGTTTTTGAAGTTAAACAGGTAAGGATCCTTGATCCTAACCTTTTATTAAGGTTTGTCTTTTAGTTATCCTGATTGTAAGTATCAAAGGTTTAGGATCCTAACTTGGATTCTCAGGTATGATCCTTAATCAATTTAATTTTATACTTTATTTGTCTAAGTGACCCTTATTCTTTGATAACAGCTTGCATGATCCTTAAGTCAGATCACTTTTTGAATTTTTCGATTATAGGATATTTGTTCCTTGATCATATCCTAAACTTTTTGACATAATCTAGTAAACTTTTATTCTTTACTTATGAATTCAAACAAAGTATATCATAACAATTGAAAGATAAAGTATTCATAAATATAACAACACATGAGATAGCCAAAAGATTAAGTTTTTATTTACCAAAAGTTAAACCCTTAAAAGGTTATCAAAATTGCCAACCCAAGTTTCTACCAGCAAAACGTGGCCCGTCCACTTAGGTTGGCAAAGGGTGTCCATATTAACAAGGTCTAAGTGCAGGAAATAAAGGCGGTAGGATAACAAGTGGTTTCATCCCCCAAACAGAGGATCCATCCACCACCCATTATCCTACCTATTGTCCAAGGATCCATGACCCTCGACCCTAAAAACTATTGTCTAAGTTTTTACAGACCAGTATTGTTCAAGAAAAACACCATCAAACAAAAAACAACTACCAAACCATAAAAAATGGGCTCCCGCCGCGTCTAGATAAATCCATCATCGCCTATTTCTGCAGCTCACACTTCGCTGCATCACCATCACCATCATCTCCAGCTCCAGCCCCAGCATCACCAGCCTGATCCTTTGTTGGATCGTCGTGTGACCCTAACGAGTCATTCAGAAGAGTTATACATCAATAACAAAGGCGGAATCAGTGAAATTGATGTTAAAACAGCTTGATCCTTCTTAATTATCTTTTTATTACTGATTTCAAAGCTTTTTACAGATCAAATGACAAACGGTCAGCACCTCGGCTCTGAAATCTCAAAGTAATTCCGTATCAAATGACACACTAGGCTCAGGTATATATAGTTGTGCTAATTCTGTTTGAAGTTGCCACTGCCCATTTCAAGCGGAATTACAATGTTAATTTCGCTTGAACTGGTCATTGACACTTTCAAACGAAATTACACACAAACACACATAAAACCCTAATTTCTAACCTACTGAGCACTAGTTTATCCTATCTAGACATAAGACTCGATAAAGACAAAGTTAACAGACATTTGTGCACCAACAGACTCCCCCTTGGATGTTGACGAAGTCTTCGGCGTCGAGTCTTTAGTCTTAGTCTCTTTCCAATTTGTCTAACAATGTAAGCATCCTTCAAATCTCCTCTTCTTCTATTAACAACTAGCATGAATCACATAATCTGAATCTTTAACAACCTTCAAACTCCCCCTTGAATGTAGATTCAGAAACTGTATTTGACTTTCAAGTTTTCAGTCTTCCCCTATCAGTAGGCTGGGATTTTGCTTAGCTGCTTTCTCAATAACAAACCTGTTACCTGCACAATCTCTATCTAAATATAAGATATATGACAATAACAGTTTCAATCCAAACTTACCACTCACCTTCATTTGATAAACTTATCAGTATTTTAAAATCCATTTAAGTATCCAGGTCCAAATTAATGACCCTGAGTACTCAATTTGTCTACCAAGTCCAACTTAATGACCTTGGTTGACCTGAGACAAATCACACTGACATTTTGTACAAACTAGTTCAAACAATTTTCTGAAATTTACAAGTTTCAAATTAATGAACTTGTTTTGACTTTTCAAATTCACAGGTTTTAACATGATAAGCTCATGACTCATCTTCCAGCTCAGAAACTTCCTGCATCTGCTTCAAATTTGCGAATCTGAAGATTAGCTTTCCACTTTGGTTTGTCGGAAAATAAAGCAGAAATGTAAAATCTTTTTGAATTTTGAATAAAGTTTCTAAACTAGAAATGAAATACAGAAATAAAATGCAGTAAATGTAAACTATTTACAAACATATTTTTGATGAGTGTGTTAGGGAATCATATCAGCTATTTGACAAGTCACAAGTACCGTTAAGCTTTAATTTCATACTCAGAATTAAACAATTCGCTTAGATTATCGATATACTGATCCACTTAAATTCTCACACAATTTTCAATCTGTCCAGGATACGAATTATGTGTTTTAAGAACTTAAACTCATTCATGTGTCCCACCTCTTGAATATACTCCCGTATCCAAATCCCAATATTCAGTCTTACAGGTGAGTATACCACAGATGATATCTGTAAGGGGTTAAATTGCAAACACCGTGAGAGCTCAGGTCAGAACTTTCATTCAGCAAAGAGATGACGGCTTCGACTTTTGGTGTGTCCCCTTTAGAGGATCTTTTCTTCAACAGCACATGATTAACATTTATCAATATTTCATCATTTTTTTATGCTGAGGGAGATGCTATGTTTCAAGCAAGCGTAAAGTATTATACGAGGACTAGGCCATTGCTTCCACAAAATCAGAAGTCCTGGGATAATACCCCAGATATCACTGAGTATAAAGATCTAGTATCTCAGAAAAAGGGATCTTTCAAACAAGATTTCAGGGGTTACCTATATATCCAAGTAGTGTTCCCCACGAAATAAGCAAGTAAAGATTTAAGTTTATATCCCGAACAAACCTACTACATGTGTAAAAACCTATCGACACATCATCAGCGAGACTGTTTAAGACTTTTTAAACTTTCCATATCTTTAGCATACCGTAACTGTCAAGCCAATGTACTATCATTTTCCCTTTTTACACAAACTCTTTTTCAAATTTCTATTGTTTTTGAATTTTTGAAATTTTTACTGTTTTTGTATTTTCTGAAAATATTACCCTATACTCCCCTTAAATAACAAAACAAGTAAAAAATCGACAAACCATTGCAGATTGCTTCTCAACATCATCATCTACAGTGGTACCTTCATCAACGCCAAGAATCTCCTCCAACACAGATAAAAGCTTTATACCGTTCAATTTTAACAAGTATTTAAAACGAGTTTTATCAAACGCTTTGGTATGTAAATCCGCTTTTTGTTCGTCAAAGTGGATTTTCTCAATTCGTATCAACTTCTTCTCGAAACAATCTCGGATGAAGTGATGACGAATTTCTATGTGTTTCGTTTTAGCGTGATGAACAGGATTTTTCGAAATGTTTATCGCTGCCTCATTATCAACAAAGATAGGGGTGTTAAGAAATTGCAAACCGTAATCGCACATCTGTTGCTGGATCCACAAGATCTGAGAGCAGCAATTGCTAGCAGATACATACTCAGCTTCACATGTGGATAAATCCACAGAGGTCTGCTTCTTGCATTTCCAGGTAACCAATCGTGGTCCGAAAAACTGGCACCCTGCTGTTGTTGATTTAGCGTTAACTTTGCAGCATCCGAAATCGGAATCGGAATAACCTTCGAGTGTAAAGTCGCCTTCTCTTGGATACCACAACCCCAGTGATGGAGTTCCTTTCAGGTAGCGTAATATCCGTTTCACAATAATCATATGCGAAGCTCTCGGGTTAGATTAAAATCTTGCTGCGAGGCAGGTTGGATACATAATATCGGGTCTTGAAGCTGTCAAATACATCAGCGATCCGATCATGGAACGATATAGTGTTTCATATACCTTCTCTCCGGTGAGATCAGGGTTTATCCCATGGTTCGTCGCTAATGGGGTGGAAGCTGGAGTAGAACTTGACATCCCAAATTTCTCTAAGATATCATGAACATACTTCGTTTGATGTATGAATATTCCCTTAGGTAGTTGATCAACCTGAAGTCCCAAGAAGAATTTCATCTCACCCATCGATGACATTTCAAATTTTTGCTTCATAACTCTTTCAAAATATTTGCACAGATTTTCATTTGTTGACCCAAATATGATGTCGTCCACGTGTATTTGAACTATCAGAAGATGTCCATCGACTTCTTTGGTGAAGAGAGTGGCATCCACTTTTCCTCGGATGAAGCTGTTGGCTAGCAGGTGTTGAGACAATGTCTCGTACTAAGCTCTCGGGGCCTGGTATAAACCATACAGCGCTTTATCCAGCAAATAGACCTTGTCTTTGTGGATTGGATCGGTGAAGCCCATTGGCTGTCCGACATATACCTCCTCTTTTACCTTCCCATAGAGAAACGCCGATTTAACATCTAGCTGATAAACCTTAAAATTTTTCCAAGATGCAAATGCTAGGAAGATCCTGATTGTTGGTGCATTCATCTGTCGTCTTCGTCTTATGTCGAGTCTCAGTCTCGTTACGGATCTGAAAGAGGATGATGTCATCATCTCTCATGATGACATCATAATAGTGATGTCATTATTGCATCACTACATATAAGACAAAAGGTTTAAAATGTGAAAGTTTGAGTTCGGTCAATATGTTATTTTCTGATTCCGCTCATGTGTCAACTTGACTGATTTCGCTTTTAAGTCAAATAGGAGGTTTCGCTTATATGGTCAGTGTATGTAAAAGCGAAACCTCATACCCTATATATAGTCACATAAGCGAAACCACACATATAGTTCTAGGTGTTGTCTTCCGGTGAGCCACGAAGTGCTGCCGAAGTGTCGTCAGGTTATAAACGTTATCCAGATCAATAACATCGACAGTTTATAGTGAATACTTACTGAATTGTACTCGGTTTGTCTGTTTCCGCCGTTCAAATTGAGATAAACTCTTCTAAGCGACTCGTTTAGGTCCGAATTCGATCCTACAATTGGTATCAGAGCCAGTGAAGAAGAGTTCTACACAATTCAGCCGATAATTCTGTTTCTACACTATTCTTTTCCGAAAATTAAAACTTTTTACGGTCAGAATCGGTTCAAACTTTCACAGTGTGCTCGGAATTAGCAATTAACAAAGCCTTGAAAGTTTCAAAGCTAAAATCGAACTAGAACTTAGGATTTTCAAAGTTTTGCTCATATGAACTCGTGCAAAAAGTGACGTAATCAGAGGTTTCGCTCATTCGTACCAGCATATTTCGCTCTTGTGGACATTGATCTAGTTCCGCTCTTAGTGACACTTGAGGTTCCGCTTTTGTGACTACTTTGAGGTTCCGCTTTTAGTGACATTTAGGTTTCGCTTTTGCGACACTATAGGGTTTCGCTCTTGTGTCACCAACCTTGAAAGTCTTTGTCAGTCATCGAACAGGATAATCACGTGAATTATTGTCAGTAGTTGGGAAAATTATCTCGTGGCTTGTGTTAGTTTGCACGAGGTTGTATCGGTTGATCAGATTTTACATGTGTTTACATCGTTTCTAGAGTTAAAGTTCACCGCTTGAAACATTAAAAGAGATTAATAATTTTATGTCGGTTTGCATGTGATTAATAATTTTGTCGGAGACCATTTCAATCTGCATGTGACATTGGGTGATCGATATAATCATTAAAAATCAGAACAGTGCATGTGAACGATTTCATCAAGATGGATTAAAGTTGTTTCATACTTGTCGTTTTAATGGATTTTGAGGTCCAATAGAGTTCAATTGAGATTTGTTGATAACATGTGATTGGGTCATAATATCGGCCCAATAAGATTTGTTTCATCATTTGTGTAGTGTTAACTGTTGCCGACCCATGTGACTTCTTTTAAAGCGATTTGTTAATTCAAAGTTTGTCAGGCTCATTTATCAATCTTTTTTATTGTTGTCGGCAATCCATCTTTGGTAAAAACTAAATTCAAAGGTTATTAGCCCAAGGTTTACATCATATTATAGTTGACGGCCCATTGGTTTGAGAAAATTGTTCAGTTTGCATTAAGTCTACAGGTCACACGGTTTGGAGTTCAAAGTGTTTAAAGGTTCATCAGGTTGTTTAAAAGCCCGTCAGTTTGCATGTAAAAGAGTCAGGTCATTCGAATTTGATCCGGGTCTTAGCAGTTCACACGTTTTGAACATCAAACTCAACTCACATCAAATTCAGTCCGCACAGTGTGTCAACCTTCAGTCTGCACAGAATATTCGTCAATTCGAGTACTAGTGTTATTCTGTTAATCGATAAATTTTTGAACTAATTGTTGGTTGTTTGTGTTGTCAGGTGTTTTACAAGGTGAACCAGTTCGTTTGAAAGCTTATTTGAGAAATTCTTCGATACCGAAAAATGGATACTGAGTTCTACAACGCTTTTGCTACGACCCCGACTAATCCATCCGACATTGCTAAGAACATGACAATGGAGAATGAAACCGGAACAATGCAAAAACCTCCGAAACTTATGGGAATTGAGGACTATCACGGGTGGAAGAAACGGTTTGAAAATTGGGTTCAGGCGAATCATTTAAAAGCTTGGGAGAGCATCGAAACTGAATATGAGAGGCCAAAGAATTCAGCGGGAGTCGGTAAAATCATTTCAGAATTCACGGAGCAAGAAAGAGAAAGTTACAAAGGAGAAAAGATGATGATCAATTTGTTACAACAAGCTGTTAAAGAAGATATATTTGTGTTACTTCAACATGATGAAAACGCTTATTCTATTTGGGAAGCTCTTGGAAAGAAATTTGAGGGAAGTACTGAAATGCTACAAAGTAAAGCAGCTTTGTTGAAAAAGGAGTTTGACCTATTTATGTGCATGCCTGGTGAAACAACAAAGATCCTTATTGAAAGATACTGTCATCTTGTTCGCACTATGTCACAGTTGACGATTACAAAAACTCCAGCAGAATGGGTTGAAAAGCTTGCTGATGCATTACCACAACAGGAATGGGGTACATATCTGATGATATTGAAAAATTCCGGACAGTTTAGAAGGTTATCGATTGCACAGTTTATAGAGAAATTGGAGGCACAGGATCTGGAGCAGCAGAAAATTGCTAGAATGAACAGTTCTACTCATCAACAAGATATTAAATTGTACTATAAAGGAAATGTTCAAACTACTGAAGCAAGTCCAAAGATACAAACTGCATTTAGTGCTGGAAATCAATCTACACCAAGCAGTCAAGGATCAGCAACACTAGTGGGTTCTCAACGGTGAATCCTCCAAGTGTTCAAAGCTCATCTGCTGGAATTGGTCATCTAATTCAGTGTAATGTGGCTCTACATCTTCAAAACGGTCAAAATTATTCTGAAGAAGTTGTAAAGCATCATATGGGATTATTGGTCACTGCATTAGAGTCTTATGAAGGGTTGATTGCCGGAAGAATTGGTAATCCGATGCTCACAAAAGAAGATTATGACCAAATCGATGCAGAGGAGCTGGAACTGATGGATATTAAATGGGCCTTAGCTAGTGTTTTGAGGAGAGCAGAAAAATTTAGATTGGTTACAGGAAGAAATGATTTCTTGGATGCAAATCTTTCTAATCTAGGATTTGATAAATCTAAAGTTGTTTGTTTTCGTTGCAGGGAGAAAGGCCATTTTAAAAGAGAATGCAAGAATCAGGAGCCGAGAGGAGCAAAGGAGTCGTCTGGGAAAGATGATTATTATAGAAAATCCATTTATCAGCAAATCACTCATCAACCACATCAACAAAAGGAGCCACAAACGGCACATGGAAGAATGATCGAGGATACAAATAGGAAAGCTTATTTTGGCATCTGTGATCAAGATGATGAGAAAATGGCTGATGGTTTTAGCTGGGACAAGTACATTCTAGATGATCCTAATGTTAAAGCTTTCATTGCACATATTGTTCAAAAGCCAGAAATGTTGTAGGAATGGATGGAAGTGTTATCTGATGAAGAGAAAAATGAAGATGAAAGATCTGTTTCATCTGAAAACAGTTCATCAGAAACAAGTGATAGTGATGAAGAGATGGAACAGATAAATTTGGGAAAAACTCATTTATCTTCTGACACTTTTGAATTTTATTTTGCAGAAAAATTGAAGAAACTGAAAGAAAGGGAAACTGCAAAAGATTTAAAAGAAGTCAAAGTGATTGAGAAGATTGTGGAAGTTGAAAAGATAGTTGAAGTCGAGAAGATCGTTGAAATCACAAAACCTTGTCTTACATGTTTAGAGTCTTGTAAACAATGTATAGAGAAAGATGAGAGGTTTAGTGAGTTAGAAAAGTTGAAAGAAAAGTTGTTGTTTGATGTAAAAATTTTGAAACAGTCATATGATGTATTGAACAGAACTGTGAATAGTCTGGAAAAGACTAATTCTGAAAGAGAGAAAGCTTTGAAGATGTTGAATGCTACCATGATGACAAAGCAGAAAGAGATCAACTTGTACATAGAAGAATGTGCAAAGTGGAAGAAAGAGTTGGATAGTGAAGCAACTGAGAATGAAAGAATCAGAAGATTGCTGCAAAGTTACAAAGGTTGTGACTACATAATTGATAGAATTTATCCAACAGTTGAAGGATTTGAAGCATTTAAAGGTGAAGAAACAAAGCCAAAGAAGAAAAAAGGATACTGGTAAGAAACAGGGTGTCTGTTATAATAAGTGTCCGCCTCTGATTTGGGAAGGGTATTCGTCTAGAAAACCAAATGAGGAGCAATTAAAAAAGGCAGTCAATATAAAGTTGGAGTCCGAGATAACCGATGTTTTACCGGACAATATTGATGTCACGTTCACAGCGTCCGATACAGATCATGAGTCAGAACTGATAAAAAGAATGGTTTATCAGGTGTTGGATAAGGATGAGGAGTCAGAGTCAAAGTCCGAGTACAAAAGTTCATGTCAGTCAGTTGGGAGTTCGAGTTCATCCGAAAGGAGGTCAAAATCGTCGGGAAAACGGGTTTATAGTAAAGAGTTTTTATTGCCAAAATCTAATTTGAATGATGAAACATTTGAAGTTGTATATACTTTGAATGATTCTGACAAATTATATTTTGATAAAGAGTTTCCAATAAGAGGTGTTAAACCAGAAATGATCAAAAAGGTTTTTAAACTAACAGAAATTAGTATTTCTGAAATAAAAGATGAAAATCTTAATGTAAAACCGAAACCTTACACCTCAAGAGTACAACAACGTTTGAACAAGAAAAAGGGTTACAATTCTGGTTCTGGTTTTCAAAAGAAACCAAACCACAATCGTAGCTACAAAAAGAAAGGACTTGGTTTTATTCCACCTGAAAACTATAAAAATGAAAAATATGTTCGAGATTTTAAATCAAAAATGACATATGTTGCAGGAACTAGCCATGTAGAAGAAGCAAAGAGCTCATTCTGGAAACAGTCAAACAAGGAGTTTCTTGCTGAAAAGATGAAGAATGGAGCTTTTCAAAGGAAAGAGACAAGAACCTGTTACAGATGCAATGAAGTGGTCATATTGCATGGAACTGTCCCAAAGCAACCAATACAAAATAGGGAGTCTCAGAAAAACTCAAAGAAGTAGTTGTTGATAATACGGAACCACGAACTGAACGATTTAATGTGTTTAAAAATTCTACATATGAAGTTGGTGAGTGTTCCAAAAGATTTTACAAGAAACGGGGAAATCTTGACAATCAAACTTGGGTTGTTAAGAAATCAGAGGTAAAATCTGGCGATGAATCTGATTCCACAAAGTCAGAGGAGCCACAGTTTGATGAGAGTGATGAAAACTCAGTTCCTTCAATGGATGATGAGAACTTTCCACCATTGAGGACTGAAAATTTTAAAAGGAAAACTGGAAAGTCTGAAATCTCAGAGAAGGATAACTTTGATATTGAGAAAGCGTTTAATGGGAAAGTTAAGAAGATTTTCGGAAAAATGGTTGATGGAAAGGTGAAAGGGGTAAAATACTTTTACACTACAAAGAAAGAAACTTACACCTCAACTGCTTCTGAATTGAAAACACCCAAGGCTGGTCAGGCTTGGGTGGATATTTTCTTTCATTGAAAAACCTGACTTGCCGGAGATCCCAAGTTTGTAATTGTGGATCAGGAATCGGCATCATTCTTAAATTGATTGTGTAAATGAATCTTAAAGTGTTAAATTTTTACAGGATAAGTGTGACTTGCCGGAGCTTCCAGGTTGGTAAGTGCGAAGCAGGAATCGGCATCTTGATTGATAAAATGGTTTGTGTAGATGTTTTATTCCTACATGTGGTTATATGTTTGGATATACTTTCAAGTGGTAAGAGGTTGATTCTGACAAAGTGATTACTCAAGGTCATTAGTTTGAACTTGATGTAATCCACTTACAAGTGATTGAATGGACAATATGATGAACCACACCCCTACTTTACAAGTGGTAAAATTAACAAAACTTATTTCCCGGACAAATCATTTTGGTTAAAACAAACTTAAGTGTTTTGAAATCATAATGAGAAAATAGTTTTGTGAAAGGGGGAGTTCTGATTGTTTATGCCAAGTGGATGGCGATTTGAAGCGATTTGATATCGGTTGCCAAGTTTAATGTATAGTTTGTTTTCAAATTTCCTAAAATGCGTTTGCATTTTAGGGGGAGTAGAAAATTTCAGAAAATCCAAAAACATTAGAAAATTTGAAAAAGGCAAAAACATGATAAAATCAAAAATGAGTTTTTGTTGTGAAATAGAGGAAATGATAGTACATCAGTAGACAGTCACAGTATGCTAAAGAAATGTAATGTTTAAATTGCGTTAAACAGTCTCACTGATGATATGCCGATAGGTTTTTACACATTTAGTAAGCTTTTTCGGGATATAAACTAAAATTCAAACTTGCTTATTTCGTGGGGAACACTACTTGGATATATAGGTAACCCCTGAAATCTCGTTTGAAAGGTCCCTCTTTCTGAGATACTAGGTCTTTATGCTCAGTGATATCTGGGGTATTATCCCGGGACTTCTGCTAAATGGAAATTCTGACCTAGTCCCCGGAGAATACTTTTCGCATGCTTGAAATATAGCGCAGCCCTCAGCAAATTGATGAAACAATAAAATTGATAGTCATTGATGTTGTAATCAAAAGATCCTCTAAAGGGGACACACCAAAAGTCGAAGCCGTCATCTCTCTGCGTATCGAAAGATCGACCTGAGCTCTCACGGACCTCGCAATTTAACCCCTTACAGATATCATCTGTGGTATACTCACCTGTAAGACTGAATATTGGGATCTGGATACGGGAGTATATTCAAGAGGTGGGACACATGAATGAGTTTAAGTTCTTAAAACATCTAACTCATATCCTGAATCAGTTGAAATTTGTGTGAGAATTTAAGTGGATCGGTATATTGGCAATCTAAGTGAATTGTTTAATTCTTAATGTGTAATTAAGCTCAACGGTACTTGTGACTTGTCATAAACTGATATGATCCTCTTACACAAAACTCACAAAAAAATATTGTTTGTAACTATTTCGTTATTGCATTACATGTTTCTTTATTTCAAAATCCAAAACAATTTTGTGTGTGTTTTAGCATAAATTTTTTGAAAACTCAAAAAGATTTTCGACAACTGGTGTTGAAGAGCTGATTTTCAAAATTCCAAGTGCTAAACATGATGAACAGATGGTTGGGGAGAGTGTGTTATTTTGATAAGAAAAACGATATAGTTTCAAGTGGTTCATCAGAAATGAATTGATATATTTGTTTGAGATAGTTTCAAATGGTGTCTATATGCTTAAATGTTTATCATAAAACTTATGTTTGTGGTAGAGTTGTATGCAGGATGAGTCAACATTTGAGGGGGAGTACATGTTGATGATGATGAATTTAAAGATGTCAACATCTAAGAGAAGAAATTTGAGGAATAGAAGAATGAAAGAGAAGATAGAGATTGAGGATACTTACAACGTCAAATACTTCAAAGAGTTCGAGAGGACTGATAAAGACTGAAGATGCAAAGACTCGACACTTAATACTCGTCAACATCTGAGGGGGAGTCTGTTGGTGCATTCATCTGTCGTCTTCGTCTTATGTCGAGTCTTAGTCTCGTTACGGATCTGAAAGAGGATGATGTCATCATCTCTCATGATGACATCATAATAGTGATGTCATTATTGCATCACTACATATAAGACAAAAGGTTTAAAATGTGAAAGTTTGAGTTCGGTCAATATGTTATTTTCTGATTCCGCTCATGTGTCAAGAATAGGGTTCCGCTCATGTGTCAACTTGACTGATTTCGCTTTTATGTCAAATAGGAGGTTTCGCTTATATGGCCAGTGTATGTAAAAGCGAAACCTCATACCCTATATATAGTCACATAAGCGAAACCACACATAGAGTTCTAGGTGTTGTCTTCCGGTGAGCCACGAAGTGCTGCCGAAGTGTCGTCAGGTTGTAAACGTTATCCAGATCAATAATATCGACAGTTTATAGTGAATACTTGCTGAATTGTACTCGGTTTGTCTGTTTCCGCCGTTCAAACTGAGATAAACTCTTCTAAGCGACTCGTTTAGGTCCGAATTCGATCCTACACTGATCGCTTCAAGTCTAGTAATCGGAGCATACACTTCAGTGAAATCTATCCCCTCCTGCTGACTGAAACCCAGGACTACGAGTCGAGCTTTGTTACGAATAATAACCCCTCGATCGTCTCTCTTACACTTGAACACCCACTTGGTGTTTATCTTCCTTTGACCATCAAGCAAGTCTACCAATTTCCACACTCCTAACTTCTCAAACTGACTCAACTCTTCTTGCATAGCATTGACCCATGAATCTTCAGTTAACGCCTCTTTGTATGTTCGCGGTTCGATCTGCGAAATAAAACAACTAAGTGAAAACTCAGTTTGTAAAGGAGCAACTGTAGAATAAAAACAAGTAAGTCCTTGGTCAATCTGTCGTCTAGTGCGAACGCTTGATTGTAATTCTCCAATAATCAATTCTTCTGGATGGTATGAAAGAGTTCTCGGCATCACCTCGCCTGGAACATCTACCTCGCCTTCCAAATTTGTGACATTCTGATTTGCACCTTGTTCACTGACTTGAATTGTTTGACTTGATATCTGGATCTGCTCCCCCTCAGAATCTAAATCACCACGATCAAATATAGGTCTATCATCAGATTCTTGATTATCATTGACTGCCGTCTGATTTTCAGGAGCATTTTCTGAGGATTGTTGAATATCATCATGATCTCCAGCATTACTTGGACCTGCTTCATCATCATTCGAAGCTTGTCGTTGACGAATGTAAGTTTCTGCTAGGAATCTTTCCTGCGATTCTTCATATTCTCTCAGAATATCCAACTCGTCAAAGAAATCTTGTTCTTCTTCAATTTCAAATGAATCCCACAAAGTATCGTAATTAAAATGCCATGAGTCGCCTGGATTCTGTGGTGGCATGGTATAACCTTGACACTCAACATTATGTGCTTTGATGATCCGCTTCAAACTTGGAACAAAGACTCGTTTCAATGGACTTGAGTAACCCACGAAAATTCCTTCAATGCTCTTTGCACCAAACTTTCCAAAAGGCTCTAGAACTGTACAAGGAGACCCAAACGGTTCCAGATACTTCAGATTCAGTTTGTGGTTGTTGATTAGCTCGAAACATGTTTTATTGAATTTTTTCACTGTTAGAACCCGGTTGAGTGTATAGCAAGCGGCTGATACTGCTTCTGCCCAAAAATTAACAGGTAGTTTGGAATCAGCAAGCATCGTCCTAGCCGTTTCAATTAGCGTCCTGTTCTTTCTTTCAGCTACTCCATTCTGCTGCGGAGTGTAAGGAGCACTAAATTCTTGCAGTATACCTCTTTCATCACAGTATTCTTCCATCTTGTTATTCTTGAACTCTGTACCGTTGTTACTCCTAATTCTTCTGATTCGAGTTTGGTATAAATTTTCAATTTTTCTGAACAACGGCATCAAACTATCAAACGTCTCATCCTTTGACTTCAGAAATGATACCCATGAAAATCTTGAGTAGTCATCTGTTACTACTAGACAGTAGAGATCCCCAGTAATACTTTTGACGTTTACAGGACTAAACAAATCCATATGGAGTCTCTCTAGCGGTCTTGAGACTGAGTTGACTTTCTTTTGAGGATGTGATTTCTTCTTTTGCTTGCCTTTGATGCAGCTAATACACTCCCCCTCAAGACGAAAACCTTTCACATGAACACCAGTAACTAAGTCGTTATGCACCAGGTGATTCATTTTCCTCAGGTGAATATGGCCCATCTTTCGATGCCATAACTGTGACTCTTTTTCCGTTGCTCTTAACATAAAACAGTGAGTCTGACCCGTGGTAGTAGTTGCTACACTCATGTCCAACACGTACAGATCATTCACTCTAGGTACCCTCATGATAACCCACTCTTCGGGAACAACAAATCCTGGTTTCAAGATCAAACATTCTTTGTCTGTAAAGTGCGTTGTATACATACGATCACAAATCTGAGAAATACTCAGAAGATTGTTTTCAAGCTCGGCGATGTAGTTAACTCTTTCAAACGTAACAATGCCATTAGATAGAGTTCCTTCACCAACTATTCGACCACCTTGATTGCCTGCAAAACCTACATATCCTCCATTAAACCCTCTAACATCATACAGTAGGGTCTTCTTCCCCGTCATGTGCCGAGAAGCTCCACTATCCATAATCCAACGTGAAACAGATCTTGGAAGCTCCTGCACATATCACAAACATTTAGTGAGATTTTGAAGCCACCCAAGCCTCTTTTGACTCAGGTAACTTGACATTGATGTGAGTTTTAGCAGTGTAAAGTGGAGGAAAATTCTTGTCATTCATCTTTAAGCTATCCTCAGATCCAATCTCAACCTCTTTGTATAAAAAGAAATCATTTTTCAGAGGTTGATCAGATGATTGATCTTTCTTTGATACAACCTTCTTTTCAGAAGTTGTAGCCTCTTGTGGTACAAGTTTCTCATAATAATCCACAGGTACAAACATCTTCTCAGTTGAAGATGATGTTTTTGTAGTCTCAGAAACCTTTGGTTTTGAAGTAATTGGTTTCTTTTCAACTGATTTTGGGTTCCATGCTTGTTGAGGCGAAGCAACCCGTTTGTAAAATTTGTCAATTTTAGTTACCACATTCTTTACGGGTTCAATTTTGATTTTTATGTTCTCATTTTTCAAAATTTTCTCAACCATTGGAGCTTTCCCTTTTGCATCAACTTTCTTTTTCTGAGTTTCAACAACTTCAGACTTAGGCTTAAAGTTGGTGCACTTTCATGCAATGTGTCCAACTTTATTGCACTTGAAGCATGTACGAGTATCAACTACCCGACTTGTGCCTTCAGTCTGAGGCTGTGAGGCCTTTTCCTCAAAAAACTCATCATTTGTTTTTGAAAAAATCTCAGATTCTTGCTCGGAATGAGAACTCGAGCTTTTTACAAACACCTTTTTCTCAACAAACTTCTTGTTTTGAAAATTTCTTCTTTGATTTTTCTTACCACCCTGATAACCTCCCGACCATCTGTTTTGATAGTTGTTAGAAAAACGCGGTGGTACAATAGGTTTCTTATAATAAGACTTATCTTTTTCAAAGTTCAAATGCCTCTTTGTACTTTTCAAACTTTCAATCTCAGACACATCAACCTCAATCAACTTGAACACATTTCTCAATTTACCAACATTCACATTCTCTAAAGGAAAATCACAATCCGAATACAACTTATCAGATCCCAACATCTTGTACATTACAAGATTAGGTTCATCACTTAAGTTGTTTTTGGATTTTGATTTTGTAATGTATTTATCCAAAAAGCATTCATCATCCTCAGTAGTGTCACTTTCAGACTTTAAAACATTTTCAACCATGCTTTTTACAACTTCAGATTGAACACTATCTTCATCAGATGATGTGGTAAACGTGACATCAATCGTGTCTGGAAGCTTAACTTCATTTTCTTCTTCATCATTAACCAACCCTGATTTTTTCTTTGAAAAATTGTTTAAAACTGGTGGTGGAACCTGATGATACCCCACCCCGGTTCCATCAGAGTATACATCTTCGCCTGCTTTGTTCTTCCCAATTGGTTTAGGAACGATATGTTGAAGAACAAAACTTGCGGAGCTGTAACTGTTCAATTTCAACTGGATGCGTTCATTTTCAATTTTAGCTTCTTGAAACTGAAGCTTCAACTTAGCAATCTCATCCAGTTGTTGGTTGATTAGCTCTTCTTTAACTCTAAGAACACCTGACAATTGCACATTTTCTGTGTATGTCTTACCATTTCTTTCATCAGAATCTTTAACCGTTCGTTTTAGCTTCTCAAAATTTTCTGACAGTTGACGATTTTCATGAATTAGCCTTTCGTTTTCTTTCCTAATTCTTTCTACTTCAATTTTATCATTTTCGATTTTCTCAGTTAATTCTTTTACTCGATCATTTGAAGCTTTTAACATTTTGTCACGGTTTAAGATCTGATCCTCAACATCTCTGACTCTTTTTGTCAGCTCTTCGATCTTTTTACCATTGTGGTAAGCAATTGTACTACAAACCTTGCAGTCTTTCATGCAATTTTTGCAGTTGCTCTCAGTTTTAGCTTTCTTACCTGACTCATTGACTGAATCATTCTGACTGACCTTGCTTTTAGACTCAATGTCAGAACCAGAAACTACCTCTAGCTCTTTTGCAGCAAAAACTTTGTCAGCCATCTTCTTCAAATTTTCAGCAGTAAACTCTTGTGACGTGTCAATAATCCCGTCATCAATTTTCTTTGGCTGTTGCTCTTTCTCTTTTTCTTTTTCATCAACTTCTCCTCCTCCCCACCACTCTCTCTATCTGGCTTCTTCTTCTTCAGCAATTTGTTTGGTGAGAACTTCAACATCAAGAGACTTTGGATCAATAGCAATGTTTTCGTTGGGATCAAGGTAACACTCTCTATCAGCATCCCATCTTTTCGCCTGTTTTGCTTCTCTGTATATATAACCGGCTTTAATCATCCTGTCTTGAGCTTTCATTTTCTGTTGATGTATTTCTCTTGTTCATTTCTGCTATCTCTGAAAGGAACAGCTTTTGTTACAAACGCATAACCCACTGCATCCTCTTTCGGTAACACTTGACTCCAATCATATCCCTCATCGTCAAGGATAACAGCAAGTGCTCTGGATTTTTCTTTGGGATTTTCTTCTATCTGCTTCATTCTGGGGGGTTCAGATTTGTTCTGATGATAGATTGCTCTTTTGTAGTAATCCTCTCTGAATGGATTTGCAGTATCATCAGCAGGTGCGTTTCGACATTCACGATTAAAATGTCCCTTTTGTTTACATCTGAAACACGTGACCTTTGATTTATCAAACCCGAGTTTTGTGGATGGTCCTCCAATTGAATGTCTGCCTGTAATCTCCATGAACCTTTGAGCTCATCTAACTGCACTAGCCATACACCATCTTATATCGATCAACTCCATCTCTTCTGGGTCAATCTGGTCATAATCCTCCTTGGTGAGGTTAGTGTTTCCAATCTTGCCCGCAACAAGGCCCTCGTATGATTCAAGGACAGACGCTAAAAACACCATTTGCTGCTTTGCGGATTCTTCACTGAAATTTTGTGCATTCTTCAGATCCACAACAATATTACATTGGAATAGATTCTTTGAAGCTGACTGTTGTTGTTGACTTGCAGCAGTTGATGATGACCCTCCATGATAGCCGCTGCTTGGACTTTCTTGACTTGTCATGTTTGCATTTTCTGCAGAGAAAGCTGTCTTAGGAGACACATTCTTTGGGATCATACTTCCTCGATAATACAACTCTACATTCTGCTGATATGAGGAATGATTGACTTTGTTTGATTTCTATATCTCCAGCTCATGACTCTCCAGTCTTTCGATTAGCAGATCAACCGTCAGATCCTCCGACTTGATTATATTCTTCAGCATCAAAGCAAAGTATTGCCAGTCTTGATCATCCGGCAGCGAGTCAAACAGTTTGTCAACCAATTCTTCTCGAGTATATATGACTCCATGTCTTGCCAGCTCCATCTTTAAATGCCCAAATCTTTCAATCATCTTAGATACAGATTTATTTTTTAAACATCCAAACAAATCAAATTCTTTTCTTAACAATTTCTTTTTGTTTTTAACTATTTCGGCACTACCCACACATTTCACTCTCAGTTTCTCCCATAGATCTTTTGCATTTATGTACTCAATCAACGATATTATGTCGTCTCTCACAGACTGATGAAGTAATGCAAGGCACTTTTGTTCAGCAACATGTCTCTCTATCTCCTCAGCTTCTGTCAAATTTTCATAATCAGTTCTTCCCATCACAAAACCATTCTTCAACATTTTCCAACTTGGATATGCAAACGCTTGTAGCCATTCTTCAGACTTTTTAGCCCATCTATTGTAATCTTCAATCGCCATCAGCTTGGGAGGTTTGTTGTACGTCCCATAAGCACTCTCCACACTTAAAGCATCAGAAAGAGTTTTCTTCGCACTAGGAGTTGAAACGTTTTCATTTGTGTTATTTGATGTATCATCTCCACTGTTTCCCGTGAAAGCAAAAACATCACAGAACGGATTCATGAACTCATCCATCTTCAAGTATCTGAAACAATCAACAAACACTTAGAACAATTTTTGAATTTTAACAAAGACAAGTTCAAACGGAATCACTTCAAGCGAAATCAGCTTTTCAAACGGAATAAGGTTTTCACACGGAATAGCAACTCAAACGGAATCAAGTCACTTTGAAGCGAAATTAGTAATTCCGTATGAAACCTTCAAGCGAAATAGGGTTTTCAAACGGAATTAGTGATTCCGTGTGAAATAAGCAGCACTTTCAAACGGAATAGGTGATTCCGTGTGAAATGAAAGGCAGTTTCAAGCGAAATTAACCAAAAGGTTAATTCCGTATGAAATCACAAGTATTTTCAAACGAAATTAGTGATTTCGTTTGAAACAGCACTGATAATTTCGAGCGGAATTAGGATGACATCATCCTTTCGGCCACCATTTTGTCAAATTGACCTGGATTTTGATCGAATTTTGGTCCAATTCTTTCAAGGGTTCTTTAAAACAGTGTTTACGTGATATATGTGAAAATCAGTCCAATTTGTCCGTTAAATCTCGTTTAATTTTGAAAGAAATGTGTAGAAGTGAGAAATTCAAGCTGAATAGGTATGAGCTCTTCGTCCTGTGCTCTGATACCACTTGTTGGATCGTCGTGTGACCCTAACGAGTTAATCAGAAGAGTTATACATCAATAACAAAGGCGGAATCAGTGAAATTGACGTTAAAATAGCTTGATCCTTCTTAATTATCTTTTTATTACTTATTTCAAAGCTTTTTACAGATCAAATGACAAACGGTCAGCACCTCGGCTCTGAAATCTCAAAGTAATTACGTATCAAATGACAC
Organism: Helianthus tuberosus; assembly: GCA_030545235.1. NCBI lineage: Eukaryota > Viridiplantae > Streptophyta > Magnoliopsida > Asterales > Asteraceae > Helianthus > Helianthus tuberosus. Next base: position 71,452,241 of record CM060369.1, on the reverse strand, counting down.
ACTAGGCTCAGGTATATATAGTTGTGCTAATTCCGTTTGAAGCTGCCATTGCCCATTTCAAGCGGAATTACAATGTTAATTTCGCTTGAACTGGTCATTGACACTTTCAAACGAAATTACACACAAACACACATAAAACCCTAATTTCTAACCTGATGAGCACTAGTTTATCCTATCTAGACATAAGACTCGATAAATACAAAGTTAACAGACATTTGTGCACCAACATCCTTAGCCCCACTGCTGCTTGCCTCAAGCATCAAGACCTCTCCAGCCTCCTCTTCATCATCAAGCTCAGCCAGCCTAGCCTTCCAGCCCTCCTGGTCCCAATTGGTCCTGTCAAAGCCAGGATCCTCAGCTTCCTGGGCCATCTGCAGTTTGGTCTTGTACATAGCAATGGCAGTAGAAAGTTTAGCATCCTCCATCACCTCATTCTTCTCCTGATCAGCAGTGATGTTGGCCATGACCAGTTGTTTCTTCGCCAAGTTAAGCTCCTTCTTGAGCCTAGAGATGGTCTCATCCTTTGCCAAGAAGATCTTCTGAAAGTCCAACTCCTTCTGATCAGCCTCTTCAGTGTACGCATCCAAGAGCATCTGAATCTCAGCAAATTTCTGCAAAGAAAGGAAGATACAATTCAGGATCCGTTATCCTCAAATGGGCAGGATAGAATTAAGGATCAGGGATCCTTACCTCAGTGAAGTATTCTTCAAACCGATGCCGGATGAGGGGCAGGCCTTCGAGGTCCTCAGCGGTCTTCCTCTTCTTTCCTCCCTTGCCCTTGGAGGTGACAGGCTTAGGGGTTGGTGCGCTTGGGCTAGCAGCAGATTTCTTCTTTCCGGACCGGGGAGCGACAGTACTAAGATCACTGACGCTAAAGCGAGTGGCAGACTTTGAAGACTTTCCAGCATCTACAAACGGCGAATGACAGATAAGTATCCTTAATTTATTTAATCATACGTAAAAATAAACATTTACTTGACATTGTGACTGAACCGGAGAATACTTCTTGTGAATCCTTTGTGTTTGCCTGGAATGATCTAACTGCAGGATCAAGGCTCCAAAAAGCAGCGATCCTTTCTTTTGTTGCAGGTGATTGAATGATATGAGAGACTGAGATAGCTGCACAAAAAAAAATAGAAAAGGACCAGTTATCCTCAACAGAAACAGGGTTATCCTATGATCCTTCTATAAGGATCCTATATCCTACCATGGGTGGTCCACTCTTTGGGGAGATCTTTCTCGTCCGGGATAGAGTCTCTCCTAACAAAGAAGAAACGCTTTTACCAGTTGGTGTCATTCTTTGTGGTCTTGAGGATTGGGTGTGCATCACCGGGTTTATGTTTGAATAAGAAACGATGTGAACCATGGCTCACAAGATTATACAGTTCAGCCAGTTCCGACATTCCCAACTCTATGCCTTCCTGCTCAATGATGTTCTCTAAGGTATATAAAACCCTCCACATCACATGCCGGTGAAAGAAAAGAAGGATTGGGTGAAGGCAGGGAAGGGATAGGAGAATCTTATCAGGAATGGGGTAGCCGGAAAAGCAACCCAAGTGTCTGAGACAGAATCACTCTTAGCAGAAGGGTCGAAGGATTTGAAAACGGTATCCGCCGGAAAACAGTGGCGAATCCGGTCAATCTCCGGATCAGTGAAGCAGCAGAGCTCCTTCAAAGGATTTTTGATAATCCCTTTGCTTTTTAAAGGACTATCCTTCTGGTGATCCTTGGCGGGGGAGGATCGTAGCTTCATTGTGATATAAAGATTTTGATGAAGATCAGAATAAGAAGATGAAAAGAGAAGGAGAAGAGAAATACCTGATCGGTCTTGGGATGAGGATTTAAAGGGAGTAACGCACGAATTTAAATGCCCATCGAACCTTATCTCTAATCTCAAATTTATAATGATGGTTTTGCAGGATGTCATGTCGATGACATATGGCCTGAAACGGCTAGTTCGATTCTAACGGCTATATATCCGTTAGTCAGTTGCAGATAAGATAAAAAAAATATGACTCGTTAATTTACATTTTACTCCTCATATTTTGGGGGCAATTGTTAGGGATAGATTTTCTATACCTAAGGATCACGGATCCCCAACTACTGCCAGGATCACGAACCCTCAATTCTGTTTGAATTAAGGATCCTCAGAAGGCGTTGCAGGATCAGGATCCAGGATCCTTATTGTTATCCTAACACTAACGGTTGTTTCCTCTATGTTTAAGCTTGTTACGCAGGAATGGACGAGCGGACTTGGTCTTACCGATATTCTTGGGGAATATGCCCTCAATATTCCGCACGTGCATGGCTTGGTGACCGTTTTAGAAGTCGTGGGGAGCTTGCACATTTAGCAGATAGTTAGGTATTTAAGTTATTTCTAATTTTAAAAGGGGATAACAAGCTTGAGTGAGAACAATTAAGCAAACACACACACTCGAAACAGCTCTCAACAGTTCATTGGCGATTTCATACACATTACACTATAGTGATCCTTGTAACAAGCTTGTTATCATCCCGAGTTGTATCAATCAATTGTTTAATCATAGTTGGTGATCGGTAGTTTCCATCACCCGAGGTTTTTTATGCAGGATATCAACTCTTGATCAAGGGCTTTTTCCTCGTATAAATCCTTGTGTCGCTTGTTCATTTCATTTGCAAGTTATTCATACGTTTATTCATTGTTTCAAGCATCATTCCTCACAACAAAAGATTTGGTTGTATTATCCTAGCTTGATTTTTGACCAAAACAGTACCTATCTATAAAATCAAGCTTTCACTTAGAAGTTTAGATATTATCAATTTCATCAATGTCTTACATTTGCCGCCACTTATCGGTTTCAAGAATATGATATTTGTCAACAACTCAGGGCAATACTTTCAATGGCTTCTTTTTACTACAAATCTGGTATCACACGATTTCATACAAATTTGATTCTTAGCCATATATTCTGTATAATAACTTATGATCATCATATATATCAAGATTCCATATAAGAAGTTCAAACTTCGTAGTGTTTATACTTACACTTTAATTTGTAACAATCGCATTTATCCTAACACTTTATTCGCTTAACTGTGATACCTAAAGTTAAATCGCAATTAAATGCTCAAACCCACTTAAATCTTCCATCACATAGAGGGTAACAATAGCGTTCCTATATGATACAATCAACACAAGCACACCATATCACAATGCCTCCTCATTTGGTCGTCACAATTGCATATACTAGGAAAAGTACAATTCACGATCTAAACCACGGTTCTTACTCTTTGGTGTTTGATCTACTAACACATATAACATTAAACCGTTAACTATCTGGAATATTTCAACACAAAATTATACAATGATAAATCCTCCTTCCGCTTGCTATGAAGGAAGCATCTTCTCCCACGTCTTCGAAACATCTATTTAGTATATTGTTAGCAAACTCACAACGTAGTACATCTAACTCATTCTTAGATGAATAAAGTTCACGTTCATCCAAGTCGAAAGTCATTAGAACATAATCACCTTTGTTAACTTATTTCTTTACATAATTTTACTATGTCGGACTATAATCAACTAATCACCATAATGTTTGTCCTCCCATAGTTACGTATGTTTCACCCACAATACTCATCGAACCTCAATGGGAGTTTTAACTTCCAAATTATATCAGTGTATATCACTCCACCCCAGTCTCTAATTAAATGTGAAAATAATGCTTTAATTCCATCATCCGACCAAAGGTTTATCCTTCACGTATGACAAAATTCTCCGAAAATCTCACATTTTTTCGTTCAGTGTTAGGGCTTTAATAGCTTATTAATGATTGCGATCTCAAGTCTACACACTCTTCTCGTGTGATTTACCAAGGTACAACACCTACTCCTTAAGTTTAACAACATAATCCCAACTTAGGATGGTAGAAACCTACACATCATGTCATGAAGTAATTCAAACTAGTTTAGCAATGTCAGGACCTTAAACATCCTAGTCATATTTAAATTTAATTTACATTTCGTAAAACATCATTATGGCATAACGTAATCACTTCTGCTTGTGCTTCTATCAATTCAACACATCCACACTTTTTTTTATTATATGATCACCCATCACCTTATTTAATAGGTTTTTTAACACATAATGCAATACCAATTGCATCTACACCATACAAGATAATTAATTTCACTACATAATATTCAACATATAGTCCCATGCTCGTAGTCATGTAAACTCACAAATTTTAAATCACATCGTTGATTTGATTGCAAATGCATAACTTAAAAGTCTCACCATTGGACTTTGCATAAATCAAGCTTCTTAAAGCACTCATAATTTACATACTCTGGTTTGAGCTTTCCTTGTAATTTACTATATCTCAAAGTATACGTGGAATCGTATTTATTTACCATTTCAGTCCCTTATTCATATACATGCATTTTTTATTTATTATGTTTTTTTTTTTTTGTGGTGCAAACATGTAGCTAATATATGCATAGGATATCAGTAAGATATACCTGGGGGCACAAGAGAAATCAAACAAACCAAAAAGAGGGTATTAATGTCTACAGAATCCTTCACACGATTCGTAGTGATTTAGGGGAAGCTTTATTGAAGCTATGAATGATATGATAAACAATCCAATAAGCGTCCAGAGGGCATGTATCAATAACTGCATGTATCAATAATGGTTCTCCATACATTCCCACTGCTTTAATATTCACAGTGTCTATACTTTCTCTCTACTTTTTCCTTTTTTTTTTAATTTTTTTAACGAAACTTCTTCCATGCTAATAAGTCCTTCCACAACATCAAATTTTGCCATTATCTAATGTTGCTGGCTCCTCGTATGTTCTATTAAAAATTTCACAATCTCGTCTTTTAGGACGACTTTTCGTAATTTTTTTTACCTTCATGTTGAAGTCTCGAGGAAAGGTTTCTCTCCACAATCACAAGCATTCGATAGAATACCACCTGGTGATCATTAGGATCATACTTACTCCACATTGTAGAGTCTCCATCACATTCCATGAGTTGTTAATAAGACAACGGTTGCAGTCTATACTTCCCTTGATTTTCCAGCAACAAACAATAATCATATCTATGATCACATAACTTATGATTTCGATCATCTCAACACCACACATTTGTGACCTTGTTTCAATCTTCACATCCACATAACATGTGATTCAACCCAATCACCACATACTTGTTATATATATATATATATATATATATATATATATATCCTCACTACTTTGGGTTTTAATATGATCATTTCACATGCATGATTTTCTTATTGTCCGTGTGATCACAATAAACCGATGCCAATAATACTTATTGTTGCGATCATATTACTACCCATGTAATCCATCTCATTCTGGTTGATCACACGATTCTCATGTGATTCACTTCCATTTACTTGATCAAGATACTCATGATTCATCTCAATCTAGTCAATCACAAAACTTGTGATTCATTTCAATTCGCTGGATCACAAAACTTGTGACTTATTTCATTCTGTTGATTACAAAACTTGTGATTTGTTTCAATTCGTTGATCACAAAACTTGTGACACATTTCATTCTGTTGATCACAAAACTTGTGATTCGTTTTCATTATGTTGATCACAAAACTTGTGACTCATTCCATTCTGTTGCTCACAAACTTGTGATTCATTTCAATCAGTTGATCACAAAACTTGTGACTCCATTCTGTTGATCATAAAACTTGTAACTTATTTCATTATGTTGATCACAAAACTTGTGATTCGTTTCATTCTGTTGATCACAAAACTTGTGATTCATTGTCTAAATCCAGAGGTTGCACCCCTTGTGACTTGCATCATTCATTTGACACTTAATAATCTTGTGACCTTATTGACAACTTCCGCTTATGTTTTTCAACATTCAACTATGTTCATATTTATTCCGGTGATCTTGGGTCACAAACCATGTGACTCCATCCACTTCCACCCACATGTCTTGAATCCTGCTTTTGTAATTATAAAGTTACAATCCATTATATTTCCTCCTTAATTATGGGGTGACCGCCTTTTAATATACAAAATGTTTCTACCACAGAAGCTACCATGTTCACCTATTCTTCACATCTCTTAGTCATGAATATGATGACTTTAAGAACATCTAGGTGTCATGTGTTTACCATCATACCCGCCAAGTATGATAGTCCACAAACTATACATACGTATTCTAATCATTACCATATCATATTCCGAGCCATGAATTTTAGTCAACATAGCACATCATCATCAATCTACTAATACACTTTCAGGTCTCAAATTCTTTACATAATATACGGTAAATCAAGGATTAACCTCGTACCACTGGTCTCGTGATCAAGCTTCAGATCGAACACCCACCTCATATCAAGAGCACAAAGGTTTAAGTTCAAGTATTTGTTTCCATACTTGAATCTCTTAAACCATTGGCTCTGATACCAACTTGTAAGATCCAAACTTTCAGAAAGATTTGGTTACTTGAAATTAGTGCGGAAATGTGGTCCCAAATTATATATATATATATATATATATATATATATATATATATATATTAAAAGATACTAATGACAGGTTAATGTGCAATCATATTAACATTTTGCCAAGGACGCATTCTTATTAAATCCCTATGGTAACGTAAAATCCTTTTTAAAACCAACAAAAGATTCCATGAAATGGCCCATCACTCCAAAAGTTGTATTCGATCCTTGCTTCATTAAAACTTGATCACGAACGACCCTCGGGTTCTTATTTCCTACCTGAAGATGGGAACATACATCGGTTAGTAATGATATCTAGGTAATTATGTAAAAGCAAATCGTTACACGTCGTTCACCAAACCAAGACTCGCAATAATGGGGGCACCCTAATACGCCAGCCGACGTATTCATACATTGCTAAACCTTCTTTCCAGTGTAAAATTCCAGCGTTTACGACGGGCTTGGCGCTTGGCGTATGATTCTTGCAGGGCCTTATACGTCCCATACAAGTATTTTGGTGGAATCTAATCTTTTCGCATGCATATAACATTACGAGTCACTTCTATATATTCCAACTTGATAAATAACATCTAATATGACAAAACACTTAAAGAATAGCTAACCACCTATTTAAAGCCATTAGTTTATAATAGAATATCAATCCATCCAGACCCATATGGATTACTAACCAATCAATCTTCTTTGGTTTCTACTAACCGGTCATTAAATTTAAGAATTTCATCATCACATGTAAGGTGTCAAATATTCTATGACTACCTAATTTAGAACTCAATAATGAATCACGATACGAAGTACTCCCAATTCATCTAATACCAACTGGTGATAAATATTATGCCTTATGTGCACCCAAACAACTCCATGGAATGAACATGATAGTAATCGTTCATCGATTAATAAGGTCAAGTAACCTGAAATTATTGATGTGTATATGAATAACATAAGCATGATTCATTTATGAGTCTAGTATTACTCACCCTGGCCCATAAGATTCTTTGGATCTTGGATTTCCTTGTCACATATTTGACGTCCTAAAGTCAAGGCAACTCATGTTAATAATCACATGTCCAAGACATATCACATCCTTTTCAACAACTCTTGCTCAATTTGATTTGACCACATTGTATTCATCAAATGTATAATCTAAACATCGATTCACCTAACGCATGGTTTATTTATCTCATTTAAAAGTTGTATCATCAAAATCCATTTCTTCAAGATTAAAGCATTTCATCTTAACAGTAAACGATAATGTTATGGGTCATTTTCTGAGCATACATATCTTGATCAATATCCTGCTTTTAATTGTTTATTTGTGATCAGGATACTGGACGGGGATATTGCTAACATGTTGGGCGATATCCTGAGGAATATTGAATTAACCACGTGCAGGTTAAAGGCTGGGGTTCGCTAACGGTCAGATGGACTTCTTCTCCTCAAGACTCGGGCATGTTTGTTATGGGAGAGACGTTGAACCCAAAAGGCTAGGTCCACAACGTTCGAGTGAGGAATATTCGTTGGATCCCGGTTATTTAGGATAGTTTGTTATATTTGTTTTACTATAAATAGATGGGGGCGGATCAGATTAAGGCACTCAACTTTCACATTTTCAAATACTTTCTCTCTAGTTCACTGCAAACACTACACACAACACTTGTATTCGAATTACATTGTAACACATAGTTGATCCGCACCACATCCTGCACTGTATCCTGATATTTGAAGCAATAGAAGAACAAGGCAGCTGCGATTGTCAGCTCCCGAGGTTTTATGCCGGCGATCTAGATTGGTCAAGGGCTTTCCTCGTACATCACGTGTCAACCTTTACTTTTCTGCTCATTGTTTGATCATAGATACAACTCTATATCTTGAGCCGTATCCTGAAACTGTTTTTATAACTAACTTGGTTAGCATATTTTTCACACATAATTTTAGCACACTACCTCACTTAACTAATTTGATCACTAAATTGTTTCGGTAATTTTTGACCAAAACAATTTGGCGCTCACCGTGGGGCAAGTGGTGCTACTTTTACTAAAAATCTTTGTGAAATCGTTAATCGGTTTTCTATTTTCAAACTTTTTGCCACATTGTTTACAATGGCCTCAAGATTAAACATGAGCTCCTCCACTATGTCTGCTGTAACCTCCGCTACTACCGGTTCGGTGCTTCCACCACCTCCTCCAAGGATGCCATTTTCTTCACAACCTCAAGATGTTATCCCTACTCGGAGTGTTCAGGGATCTGCTCCCGTCTTAGCCTCTAATGATGAAATTCTAACTTTATTTGGAAGTGTGCAGGAACAAATGAGGCAGCAACAGGAAACTAACCAAATGCTGTTAAGAGAAATACAACTCTTAAAAGCTAGCTCGAGTAGACCTGCTGAAGAAACTGTCACTCCTATACAGCCCAGGGCTTTGAACTTCAGTTCCGCAGTTTACACTGAGGATAACAGGGGGAATATCCTCCCAAGCCATTCTCAGAATCATACCCCCGAGATACCCTCCTCGGTCAGGATGTCAACTGTGAGGAGTTCAGGATATGCTTCAGGATATGGCCAAAATCCTCAGACCGGTAATGTGTCAAATAATAATGTTCTTGCTACTAACAACAATGGCTCTTTGCAGGATGCAGGTATGACGTCAACATTTACCAGGGAGCTCCAGAAATTGAAGGACATGATATCCAGTGTACCTGGAGTGGTCCAGCCAATTCCAGAAGTATCCCAAGACAGCCACAGGATATCCCGCTTTGCATATCCTATCATGATGCTGAAATCCCAAAAAGATTTCAGACTCCCAACATGAAGCTGTATGATGGGACTACGGATCCTGAAGAGCATATTGCCCAGTATAGGGAAAGAATGGAGATCAACCCTATCCCTCCGGAGCTCAAGGAAGCATGCTTGTGCAAGGGTTTTGGATCTACCCTGACAGGATCAGCCTTAAAATGGCTATTAAATGTTCCTCCTCGCTCAATTACTTTGTTTGCTCATTTGGTTAATTTATTTAATAGTCAGTTTTCTTGCAGCCGGAGTTTTGAGAAACTAACCAGTGATCTTTACAGGATAACTCAAGGGCCTCAGGAATCCTTAAGGGATTATGTGAACAAATTCAGTCGAGAATCCTTGGATATCCCACATCTTGATGTTGCAACAGCTGTGCAAGCTTTTAAGATGGGGTTACAAAAGGATTCTCAGTTTTATCAAGATCTTGTAATGAATCCCTGCAGGAATCTCGACGAAGCTCGTAACAGGGCTTTGAGATATATCCGTTTGGAAGATGACAAGAAGATGCAGGAGAGGATGAATTCTACCTCAACCTATGAATCAACTAACAGGAAATCAGAATCCTCATATAAGCCATATCGCTCCAAGCCATATGGCAGAAATGATAACAAGAAAGTGAATGCTGTTGAAGACGAGGATCCTGAAGAATATCCTGACTTATCTGAATACTGCTTTTCTGTTAATATACCTGAGTTAATGTATGCTATGCAGGGTTTAGGGGACAAAGCTAGGTGGCCTCGAAAGAACCAACAGAAAGCTGATTGGAAGGATAAATCCAAATGGTGTGCCTTCCATGAAGACTTCGGACATATGACCGAGGATTGCATTGCTTTAAGGAAAGAAATAAGTTACCTGTTAAGCAAGGGGTATCTGAAGGACTTGCTGGGAAGAAAGAAGAATAAAGGGCAGGATCCCGAGAAGGATCCTGAACGAGCAGCATCACCCCCAGCAGATGCCAAGATAATTAACTTTATTTCAGGAGGATCCGACATTTGTGGGACTTCGTATTCGGCGGCTAAGAGACATGCAAAGGAAGCTAAGAGTGAAAGGGGAGACAAACCAGTCAGGATGACTACCCTCACAACTGATAAAGTGATCACTTTCGATAGTGATGACAGGGATACTGTTCAGGATCCTCACCATGATGCTTTGGTAATAACATTATATGTCGCTAACCATTTTGTACGCAGGATATTGGTGGACAACGGTAGTTCTGTCAATATAATTCAGCTTGAAACATTGAAAAGGATGAATGTATCTCCGATGGACATTACTTCGAAGTCCACTGTGCTCGTTGGTTTCAGTGGAGAAGCTAGAAATACTGTAGGAGAGATAAAGTTACCAGTATACGTTGAAGGGGTCAACTCGATACAACGCTTCTGTGTGATGGACTCCTTATCCTGCTATAACATCATACTGGGAAGACCATGGATTCACGATATGAAGGCTGTGCCATCAACATATCACCAATTCATCAAGATCCCTACCCCTTGGGGAGTTGTCAAGGTTGAAAGTGATCAGCAGGAGGCAAAAGAATGCTACTCATCCTCGATGAAATCCTCAACCAAGCCTAATCAAGCATAGCAATTAAAGATGCGAGCCCGGGATACCTTGGAAGCTTCGGAGCAGGATGTGAAGAAAATTATCTTGGATCAGGATAATCCTGATATCTCGGTGCTCGTAGGAACCAATATCCCTCAGGATATTGAAGAACAGTTAACTAACTTTTTGAAATGCAGTATGTCAACGTTTGCATGGAAGCATGAGGATATGACAGGTATATCCAAAGACATTATTACTCACAAGCTTGGAATTGACAGGTCGTTCAAGCCTGTTCAGCAAAAAAGAAGGAAGTTTCCTGAGCGGAATATAATCATCCAAGAGGAAGTTGAAAGATTGTTAAAGTCCAAAATGATCAAAGAAGTCAAGTTCCCAAGATGGTTGGCGAATGTGGTCGTAGTGCAGAAGAAAAATGGGAAATGGAGAGTCTGTGTAGATTACAAAGACTTGAATAAGGCTTGTCCTAAAGACCCGTTCCCCCTTCCTCATATCGATGCAATGGTGGATGCTACTGCTGGGCATGAAATGTTAACGTTCATGGACGCATCCTCAGGATTTCAGCAGATTCAAATGGAGCCTTCGGACCAGGAGGATACTGCTTTCATGACACCAACAGGTATATATTGCTATACTGCTATGCCTTTCGGTTTGAAAAATGCAGGTGCAACATACCAGAGATTAGTGAACATGATGTTCAAAGATAAGCTGAGGGACACCATGGAGGTATATATTGACGATATGGTGGTGAAATCTAAAAAGGCTGAGGATCACCTCCAGGATATCAAGGGAGCATTTGATATCCTGGATCAGTATAACATGAAGCTGAATCCTGCTAAGTGCCATTTCGGAGTGGGGGCAGGAAAGTTTCCAGCATATATGGTGATGAAAAGGGGGATAGAGGCAAGCCCGGAGCAGATTAAAGCTATCATGGATATAAAATCACCCTCGAATATGAAGGACGTTCAACGGTTAACAGGCTGAGTAGCAGCTTTGAACAGATTCATTTCAAGATCCTCGGAAAAATGCAAGGAATTCTATGATATCCTCAAGAAGAATAAGAAATTTGAATGGGGAGCAAAGCATGAAGCAGCCTTGCAGGATTTGAAGCGATATCTCTCAACTGCACCTCTATTGATGAAGCCTGAAAATGGTGAACCACTATCCCTATACCTCGCTGTATCAGGGAATGCTGTAAGTGTCGTTCTTATAAAGGACCATGAAGGTCAGCAATATCTTGTTTATTATGTTAGTAAAAGTTTGTTAGATGCTGAAACTAGGTATTCTCATTTAGAAAAATTGATACTAGCATTAGTTATGGCATCAACGAAGCTTAGACGTTACTTTGAGACACATAGGATTCGTGTTAAAACAAATTATCCTGTCAAAAATGTGCTTAGAAAACCAGAAATGTCAGGCAGGATGGCCAAGTGGTCAGTAAAGTTAAGTGCTTATGATTTAGTATATGAACCTAGAAATGCCATAAAGTCTCAGGCTTTAGCTGACTTTGTGGCTGATTTCAGTAGTGACATTCAGGATGAGGTAGACCTAGAAGTTCAACAGTTAGGAGAATCTTCAGGATCCTGGACGTTATATACTGATGGTGCAACTAATGTAAGAGGAGTAGGATTGGGAATACTACTAAAATCGCCACAAGGGGACATATTACCCCAGGCTATTAGGTGTGAATTCCCTGCTACTAATAATGAAGCAGAGTATGAGGCTTTAATTGCAGGATTAGAGTTGGCTAAGAATATGAGTATCAAGAATTTGCAAGTATATGTTGACTCCTTGTTAATTACTAACCATTTTAATGGATCCTATGCAGTTAAGGGTGAGAAATTAATCGAATATCTCGATATTCTCAAAAAATTAGCAGGATATTTCGATGTTTTTACACTTGAACAGGTACCAATGGAGGATAATGCTGAAGCAGATGCCTTAGCAAATTTGGGATCATCGATCAGGATACCAGAAGGGACCCAAATACCAGTATTACATGTCCTATATCCTGCAACGTATCCTCAGGATAAAGAAGTAGAGAGTATTCAGGATCCTGGAGCAGAGTATCCTGAAAAGGATCCTAAATCCTGGATGGCTCCAATCGTGAGATATCTCAAGGAAGGACACATCCCCGGAGATGAAAATCCTAAGGCGTTTAGGATGAAGGATATACATGAAGGGGATTGTGGTAACCATACTGGGGGCAGGTCATTATTCTCAAAAGTATTAAGGACAGGATATTATTGGCCGACAATGAGAAAAGATGCCGCAGAATATGCTACCAAGATCCTGGAATGCAATACACTTAAAGCTCTATTTCAAGTAAGAATAGAATGTAATTTCTATCTCAAGATGGTATGAATTCTATCTCTTTTAAATATGTTTGATTTGATTTGTTCTTTGAAACCCAATATTAACTTAAGCATCGGAGGGGTGTTAGCCAACCTAACACCCACCTTAGTTTAAGGATGTTTTGCAGTATATGCTCCAGGATATAGCTCCAGGATGCTCACTCAGGATACTTCGGAAGATTAGAGGATTGGCCCCCTCTCTCACGTATAAGGGATCCCGATCCCTTCACAGGTTTAAAGGTATTCACCTTTCTTACGAATTGGGTTTAAACACCCCGCCTGGAGCGCAAGTTATTCGGGAATAGTTCAAGGTGGCGGGACCAGTCCATGTAAAAGTGGCTGACAATTTCGTTACTATTGGCTATATCCTGAATCCTAAAGGTATATGAGGATTGATCACCCTCTCTCACGAAAGGGTATTTTCATACTCTCTAAGGTTTAAAGGTTTTCACCTTTCTAAGTCTTGGAGTTTATACACTCACGCCTGTAGCGCACGAAAATTTGGGATTTCCCCCAGAATTCAAGGGATTTATCTCCAGTACATTCTTGGGTTTTACCCCTGTAACATGAAAAATTGTCTACACAATGGGAACTGATATCCAAAGGATTTCTAAGTATTTGAAGGCATTGTACACATGGGACATTCCCACTGAAGCAATGGTGTAAAGCTCAAAGGATAAGGCTCGGACCTAATACACTAAGTGTCTCAGACAGGGGACATCTTCATTGGAAGAGTTGCAAAGGGATTGAAGTTTGAGAATAGGGTTGTACCCTATTCATGGTATGATCTTTCCTTTGTAAACGTTATTTAAGTTTCTGACAATACTATGTTTGACAAAAGGTCAAACATCCTGATTAGGATAAATTCTCGGGATATATTCTCAGAATATATTTTCAAAATACTTCTCAGGATATTTGATTAAAATATTTGAAACTGATACTAGTTTGAATCTTTGATCATTCAAGTATTATCAAAACAGGTTTTGGAAAAGTGGACCGTCTTTCACTCTTTAAAAAGCTTTCTACAAAGTTGAACGAATTTTTAGAAGTCCTATCTAATAAAAGTTTTCATAATATATCTCTGAGCATATTGATCAGAATATTTTTGAAAGACAGTTGTACAAAATTTTGCAAAGCTAAAATATACATTAAGGAATGCATAACGAAAATTAAGAGGCAACAACAAATAAGTCAAAAGCAAGTTATATTATTAACATGTCAAAAGTTGTGCTTTTGTTTTCACCTCAAACCGAGGCCCATCCACCAAAAGCACGATTAGTTTTTACCATATCTACGTAATGGTTGAAGGTTTTATCTCAAAACGAAACCTGTCCACCTTCAACCGTTACGACATTCAAAATAGGTTATACTAACTAATGACCAAGGGCTTCATCCTGAAAACCCAGGACCCATCCACCTTTGGTCATCATATTGTTCTAATGCAGGAAATATAAATTGTTCAAAAACAGGAAAAGTAAATTGTTTACACAACCACAACCATGAAATTTAAAAAGTGGGCCCCGGCCTTGGCACGTATATCCATCATCGCCCACTTCGCCGCCTAAGAAGCGGCACCCTCTTGATCAGCAACCTCTTTCCCAGCATTTGCACCAGCATCAGCCTCAGGATTCTTCTCGGCATCATCACCAGCATTGGCCACTTCCTCTGCCGCCTTAGAAGGCTCTTCACCAGCATGCTTTGCAGGATGAGCGACGGGATGACCTCCAAGATCCTGTAGTTTCACTTCCCAAGCCTTTACATTCCAGGAGGGGCATTCGAAGCCCAAATCCCTGGCCTCGTAGGCCATCCTTAACCTGGCTTGGAGAAGAGAGATGACCACGGATGCTTTAAGACTGTCCCGATATGAACTCATATCCTGCTGGTATTGGAGAAGGGCGGCATCTAGTTTGGCTTGAGCATCCTCATTGGCTTTGTGGTGGGCAGCTTGGTGTTCCTGGGTCATTGCCTTGTATTTGTCCTCATAATGCTGGGACTTGGCAGCTGCAATTATTCCTTGATCAGCTATGGTGGCTTCAGCTTTTTCGAGCCTGATCTCCAGCATCTTATTAAGCCCGCAGGCATCTTCATACAAATGCATGAGATGTTCCAAGCCCTGCAGTTAAAGATACAGGTATCAGTGTAAAATGAACAGGATAATGACTAACATGCATGTTCAGGATATTGAAAGGGAATTTTTACCTGCTTGAGGAATGAAGTAGCTTCATTAAACCCATGATTCTCAAGAGAGAATGTCTTAGAGGCGGCTGGAGAATCCATTTCTTTCCTCTTTCGGGAACTAGAGGCCCGGGTCCTGGATGCCGGAGGGGCTTTAGTAGTCTTTGAAGTGCTTGTCGTGGTACTCCACCTACACTTGCCATTCCTTGAGATTGACTTTGCACATAACCGAACTCTCCTTGATCACCATCACCCCCATAAGCATAAGCATAAGCATACCCATCTTCATCATAACCCTCAAAATCTTCGTATCCTTCCTCATATCCATCTCCCCCTATACCCGAAGTTTGCCCAAATGGAATGGTCGAGTATTGAAAACCCGACTGGTTTGATGGTCTAAATGTAGAGGTAGTATGGACAACAGTTGAACCTTGTGGTACTGTATAAGTTGAAGATGATTGCCTTGAAGCTGGGAAGAAATGAGTGAGTGGTGGAATTGTAGTAGATGGGCTAAAGGTAAGACTGGGTTCGACTTGAGTAGTGATCGGTTGTGTGGTGTTGGTTGGTGTAGTATCATGAAGTGGAGTAGGCATTGTGGTGATGTTTGGAATAGTGGTGTTTGGTGATGGTTGTGTGGAAGTAGGTATAAAAGATGAGGTCGTTTGACCCGTTGTGGGTGGTACTTGTGTTTCGTCCATGATGTTTCTTGGTGTAATGGGTGAAGTGGGTGAACCGATAATTCTGTTTTCTCGTAGTAAAACTCGGTTTTGCCTTAGTGTTCTTTCGATCTCCGGATCAAATGACAATGGTGAAGCTTTGTGAGAGCCTCTAGTATGCATGCACCTGTAGAACCTGCACACTAAACACACCAGTGTAAACCCGAAAATAACAAAGCAAAACTAACAAACTGACACACGTTGCACACTACTCCCCGGCAACGGCGCCAAAATTTGATGTGATGTCGCGGTCACAATCAAATTTAATCCAAATACAACTAAATAGATAGCGGTAAATGGGTATCGAACTCAGGGAGTATGTGGAAAGTGTGTTGTTTTTATAGCCTTGCGATTAAACTACAATTAACCTAATTTGCAGAAAATAAAGATAAATGATTTGGATTGTTGTTTTAGAAAACTAAATTAATAACTAATTGCAAATCAAAAGTTGGTTGTAAAACAGATTAGGAGAAGACAATGACCATCTTAGGATTCAGTTTCTTTAAACAATTGTGTGAAATTTCAACTAGAAAGAGTTACATAGACATAACTCGTGCATAAATAATTGAAGTGATAAAAGGGAACAAAGTACTCGGATTATATAAACGCGAGGTTGTTTCCCGATGATCAATTAATCAATAACCAACCCTAACCCTTCCCGTGATATCTCGATTGCCAACGGCACCAAGAACGTACGATTGAGATTAGAAATTGCACTATCAATTAACAAGCTACAAACAATTATGCATACACCATGATAAACAAGCAACACAAGTTATCATTCTAGAAATTCAGAAATAAACACACAAAAGTTCAAGAGAAACCTTCACCTAAGATGATCACCGAAAGTTTTAGCCACACATAGCTTGGTGAATCATCATAACAATAAGTTCAATGTTCATACGAATCAAAATCACAAACCGAATGATAGAAATTGTCTAGCACCAAGCAAGAACAGCCAAAATCGCCCCTTGTGTGTTCTCTAACCGACCAATCATGAGAATACATGAAAAGACACCATAAAACTGAATAAATGATGGCCGTTACAAGTTTTCCGCAGCTTCCACCATAACTTACGGTACCACCGTAAGTTACGGTGACCTTCTAGTTGTTACGGTGACAGACTACTGAGTTACGGTAGCAATCAGGTCAAAATCAGGTCCACCGTAAATTACGGTGGGACCGTAATTTACGGTGACAACCTGATTTTTGTGCCTTGTTTCAACTTTTGTTCCACGCATGACCCGTTCAACTCCAAACCCTCCAAAGCTGCATTTTATCCACTTTAAGCTCCCGAACCGCACCTGAAACATAAGCAACAGTAGTTATCTAATTCAAGATACTTACACGATTAAGTGAAGGATTAATTCGTCTTTTAACATAATTAAGGGTTGTCCAATGGACCACCCGTCACTGGGCTTCAGTGTGGCAGATGGCTTTGGCGTGGCAGATGGCTTCGGCTTAGGTTCTTGTTTGACAGGTACAAGGCTGGAGTAACTATCCAACTCGTCAAGTTGGAAGCCTTCGAGGTTAATAACTAGCACTACATAAGGGAAGATGTTTTAGGCTTATTATACCTCTAAAAATAATAATCAATTTAATATAAAGATAATTCCTGAAAATATGCTTACCAGACATGTTGGAGCTTGATCTTTGACTTGAGCTTGTGAGTAGCAGGTTAAAGGTTCTTTCACCCTCTGGAAGCTTGTAGATCTCTTTTATTCTTCCTTCTGATTCAGCACTAGGGGGAGCTAGTTCCTTGAAGTTTGCTGCAAGAAAGAAAATAAACACATCAGGATATTGGTTCAGGATGGAGGTTCGGGATATGATTGGGTATATTCCTAAAACCCTAAATCCTACCAGAAGTCAACCATCTTTTAGGAAGGTCAAAACCCTTATCAATGGAGTCTCTTTTCACAAAAAAGAATTTTCTTGTCCACTTATCCTCGTTCTTGGTAGCTTTGAGGATGAGAGGATCTTTGGAAATAGAGAATAGAAGGAATCGGCTGGAACCATGAGATTTTAAGCGATTAGCCTTTGGCAAATCCTCGATGCACAGGTCGGGCATATGGCGAGCCTTAATTCCTTCCAAGGTGACTAATATGCGCCAAACCATGGGCATGATTTGGGCAAAGCTCAGGCCAGTAAGTTCGAAGAAACGAGAAATAAAAGGTGAAAACGGGTATTGAAGTCCTATGGAGAAAGGGTAGGCAAAGAAGCAGACCCATTCGTCGGAACAAAAATCCGATCGGACCTCTCGGTTGAATGGACGGAAGATTGTCCCGGCGGGGAAAGGCACCGGAAGCTCGTAGGGCCGCGATGTCGGAATTATCGAAAGAACACACCTCTTTTGAAGGTTTCTGAAGCAAATTCTGTTTGTGGAAGGTGGAAACAGAATCCGCCATTTGTGATCCAGTACGGGTAGCCATGAAGGATCACAATCGGAAGAACAGGAGATATAAAGAAGGAAAATAGAAAAAAGAGAGAGAAAAGTACCTGATATTTGGTTGAAGATAAAGATAAATCGTAATGAGACGACCCTCGGTTAATAAAGGCTAAATGTAGGGGGTAAAGAGTAAATAACGCCTTGGAAGTTGCACATTGTCATTTCAAGGGTCTCATCATATTGATTGCCTTAATTGGTGAGATAAAACTTTTAAAATATATCCATTGGATTGGTATACCAACAGATATATTTGGGGACAATTGTTATGGGTCATTTTCTGAGCATACATATCTTGATCAATATCCTGCTTTTAATTGTTTATTTGTGATCAGGATACTGGACGGGGATATTGCTAACATGTTGGGCGATATCCTGAGGAATATTGAATTAACCACGTGCAGGTTAAAGGCTGGGGTTCGCTAATGGTCAGATAGACTTCTTCTCCTCAAGACTCGGGCATGTTTGTTATGGGAGAGACGTTGAACCCAAAAGACTAGGTCCACAACGTTCGAGTGAGGAATATTCGTTGGATCCCGGTTATTTAGGATAGTTTGTTATATTTGTTTTACTATAAATAGATGGGGGCGGATCAGATTAAGGCACTCAACTTTCACATTTTCAAACACTTTCTCTCTAGCTCACTGCAAACACTACACACAACACTTGTATTCGAATTACATTGTAACACATAGTTGATCCGCACCACATCCTGCACTGTATCCTGATATTTGAAGCAATAGAAGAACAAGGCAGCTGCGATTGTCAGCTCCCGAGGTTTTATGCCGGCGATCTAGATTGGTCAAGGGCTTTCCTCGTACATCATGTGTCAACCTTTACTTTTCTGCTCATTGTTTGATCATAGATACAGCTCTATATCTTGAGCCGTATCCTGAAACTGTTTTTATAACTAACTTGGTTAGCATATTTTTCACACATAATTTTAGCACACTACCTCACTTAACTAATTTGATCACTAAATTGCTTCGGTAATTTTTGACCAAAACAGATAATATATAATATTTAGATTCTGACACACATCCCAATGGTTATTTATGACAGATTAGTTAAAGAACCCCAAGTTAAATCAAAGTAGATCAAGTTTTAGATAATGATAATCCCACGAGATAATATATACTTGAATCACCATGAATAATCGTTTCAATAATATCTTTACATCTAACAAAAATATTTCCAGTTTAAAATTTACCATTTATAAAACAAAATATTTAGATTTCACACTAAACCCACTTGAGTACCCATGAAACCCTAAAACTTCCAGAATCAACAGTGTCTGGTAATATCATGCATTCCATTAATTCATCATTCAAGGTTTAAACTATTATCGTGTAGTAGCTATGTCATTAAGAATTTATATTATAACCTGTCAATTAAGAAATTTCTACTCTTCCACTCATATACAAATTAGTAAGCTTCAAGAAGAGTTCAAATGCTTACTTAAACTCAGATGAAATCTCAATATCTTAAGAAGTTGATTACTGAATGAAAGACACTAGGTTTGATTTCTTGATTTCTAGTCTTGAGCCCTCAAAATTTCTGCCTATTTTTTGCTTCTCCTTGTCGCCAAAACCCACGCCCCACACATATACCCAATTTCAGAACTTGTAAAAATTCCACATCACTGAATACGTGGATGCCCCAAAATTTCCCAAGTCATTTAGTGAGTTTTGGCTATTTAACAACTTTAATCCCTTTACTTTTATCTTCTTTTATTATATGAATAATAAACTTTCATTTGACTCTTTTCATTACCAATCTTTATTACCTTTATTTCCATTTAGCACTTAACTACCAGTAACACTACATAACTAGATAAACATTATTTAAAGAGAAAAATGCCCGGATAGTCCCTGTGGTTTCGCCTTTTTTCACCTATAGTCCCCAACTTTCTAAAATTACCTGAATAGTCCCCAAGTTTTCAATTTTTGTTCCCGGATAGTCCCTGTGCCTAACATCAGTTAGTTTTATCAGTTAAAAGGGTGTGAAATGACAAAAATACCCTTTTCTTAAAAGGCCAAACCATAGGGACTATCCGGGCATCTTCTTCATTTTTATTTATAAAACCCCACCACCACACTTCATCTTCAACCTCCACCCACCATCACCCTCCTCCACCCTCCACCATCACCGCCACAGTCACTCTCCATCTTTCGTTCCCCTTTTATCTTCCATACCAGAACAACATCAGCCACACACCCCCCTTTATTAAAAGCAATCGAAACACATGGTACGTGACTTTGAATATAAAGAGAGAGAGAGTGAGTTGATCGAGTCAACGGCAAGACGGCAACGATCATGGTTCTTCTTCTTCTCTTTGCTTTCTCCACTGTTTTCGCCCCTCTCCCCAATTCCCCTAAACATCAAGTGAGTTTTTTAAACCCTAATAATAACCCTTTTCATATCTGATTTTCTCCCAAATTCGACAGGTGGTTGTTAATGCTCTTAAATTTGGAATTGCAAATGATATGTTTTGGAAAGATGGACAGCGTTTCGAATCATCGGTGGGGACGTGCATTATTTCCGTACTCTTCCTGAGGTACAATATTACTGTAGAGGGAGGGAAAGAGGAGCAAGATTTGCACCTTTCTTTCTTTCTGTGGACATGGTCTAGGATAGGATAGGATTTTGTATTAGATTCTACTTATGAGGTGTTTTGAGGGCGAGAAATACTTATATAGAAATTTTTGGATTCCCCGTCCTCTTGTGAATATGTATTTATTTCAGTCATTAATTTAGCGGTTTTAGAGGGCGAGAAATACTTATATAGAAATTTTTGGGCATGTTCATCCCAAGTGTTTACCGATCCACTTGGGAGGGTGTTGAGCCAAGCCTTGGCTCGGTCTTTTAGTGAAAATGGGAACATTCGATGGCGGACGACGTCATTTGATGCTCCGTTGATCCGGAAAGTGTCACATATTTCCAAAAAGTTGGTAATATGTGAATGGGGATCTTCATCGGGTAAGCCATGGAATGTTGCGGAATTTTGGAGCATTCGGATCAAATGCGGCCGAAGTTTGAAGTTGTTGGCATCGACGTTTGGTGCATTGATGGCGGCTCCGAGGTTACCAACCGTGGGCCGCACGTAATCCATTAGGGTGCGTTGATCCGCCACCGGGATTCGATCCCCCAAAGCCTTCTCTTGATTCTTAGCTTTTCGTCTTTTTCTTAAAAAGCGTTTGGGTTCGTCTAGAGGTTCTTTTATGTTTTTATCGGAACTGTAGCTCATGCACTGCGTAGAGATTTCAGGCCCTTCAATTGAGTTCTTAGAAAGCGTTCGGTTTTGTCAGATCTTTTACCACGGCCCCGTGGTCAATGGCCATGGCCCGTGGTCGTGTTACAGTTGTTGTTTTTCTAGATCCCATTTACTGGGGAGATTAGCACGGCCTCGTGGTGCACCTCCATGGCCCGTGGTCACTCTTCTGTAACTCAGAAAACAAAAACTGCCAGTAAAGATGATGGGCACGGCCCCGTGTCTGACCGGGCACGACCCGTGCTGAGTTCTGTAGACTTTGATAAAAATAAAAATAAAATTCCTAAAAATAAAAGAAAAAATGCTAAAAATAATTAGGCCGTTAATTTTAAACTTTCTTAAAATCCTTGTGTCCCCGGCAACGGTGCCAAAAACTTGATGTGCGTGAAGCGTGATATGATTTTATTAATATTTTAGGTTCATTTTACGTATTAGTTAAGTTTTAAATTTATAAAACACGATATTGTACTAACACTAAACACACACTAGGGTAAGTGCACCCATCGCGAGCGTAGTATAGTGTTGGTAAGATACCGAGATCATCTAAGGACACAAGAGCTTTTAATACCGGTTTATTGTCAACGTCTAATCGATCTAAATTTTTGAAAAGAGTTTTTAAACATGAAAATAAATCTAAAAATTAAAAGATAAATAAAATGAAAAAAATAGACAAGATAGAATCACTTGGATCCAACTCCTTTTTAATGTACCATTTGATGATTTTTGCACTTTCAGACTTTTTAAGAGATTATCTTAGTTATAGTAGTAGGCTCCTCTTTTGAAGGTGACGTTACCCTCAACCCAGTGGTTTGAGTCAGTAGGGATACAATCCCAAAGGCTCAGAATATTGAAAGATAATTAAATAAGTTATTAATGCGAAAAGTGGTAGGCCCCTCTTTTGAAGGTGACGTTACCCTCGGCTAAGTGGTTTGAGTTGGCAAGGATACAATCCCAAGAAGCCGGTTTAAAGTTTTAATAGTAGTTTACATATGAGGGGTTCAAGCTATTCGCACCCCCGCCATCCAATACCTTTAGGGCATTGAAGGAGGTCCTAGTAAGCTTGAACCAAGTCCTCGCAGGATCTATACACTGAACGAGACAAGTACCAAACCACCTTTCTAACCCCTTTCCAAATAGTTAACGCGGTTTATATAGACCGTAAAGAAACGAATGAGCAAATCAATGACATCATGAAGAAATGGTAAAGAAAATTCACTTTCAACATAAGAAACTAGTTATTAAAGTCATTAATACATACCCAATTAAAAAGTGCCGAAAGATTAAAAATCAAAAGTAGTACATTAAAGACTTGTCTTCACCAAGTGATGTAAGAGATTAGCCAAGCATGGCCTTTGATTGAAAAGAACTATTACTATCAATCTTGGATCCCGAGACTACTACACACTCTAAAGATGAAAGATGGATGATGGTGGTGGGTGTTGGTATTGTAGTGGTGGTGGAGTGGTGGCAAAGTGGGAGACAAGTGGTTTGCCAAGGAATGCATTTGAAGTGAACCAAACACCCCTATTTATAGTCAGAACAGTACCCCGGCCACGACCCTGTGTCCAGTGGGCACGGCCCGTGGCCAGCTGATGTGGGGTAAAATACACATATTTATCCCATGTAAATTGTATAATGTTTGTATAGTTTTTATTTGTTTTTTTATAGTTTTTAGTATTATATTACATTATTTTGTGTTGGGCCAGGGAGCGAAAAAGAGTAAAAAGTAAATAACCAGCCAGTTGGGCAGAGCAGGATGCCAGTGACCGAATAAAAATTGCAGTCATTTTTCGTGAGTGAGTTGAGCCCACTATTTATATTTCAATTAAACGGGCTCGACATAACAACAAAATAAGATTTAATGTGATTGGCTTTCACATTTGTTTTGGCCAATAATTGGTGGACGGTTACATTATTTGGAGATATATTATGAGTTCTTGTTGGGTTATACAAAAGAAGGAACCTACCCCCACAAAAAACACAGCGCATATATTATTTGTTTCACGGGGCAACAAAGATTACAACAAGAAAATGGGTCATATGTTAATTAATGTGAATCATATTTGGGCTTCTAGTGGACCGAAGTATGGAATAGAAGAAGCAGGCTACTTTGACGAATGAGATTTTTTGATTGGGTCTAAAGAAGTTGGGCTAATTGGATGCATTTACTTGGGACGCAAATTAGAGAAAATAAAAGGGGCCATACATGTTCAGTCCAACAGCACGTGATGTTGGTTTTTTTGGGCTTTTGAAAGTTATTTACACAATGTTAGGATTATATTCAAAGAAAAAACCCTAATGAACTTTAATAAATAATTCAACTTGGACAATAGGAATGATATTCAGTTGCTGGACGATCACATGAGTTCAAGAGGAGACGATCAGAATTCAAGGGGGCAAAGACAGTGGCGCAGAGAAAGAAAGAAGAAAAAAAAAAGATTATTAGTTCGAGCTTCAAAGCCGCGATTCAAGATTCGGGTTTTGTTTGCAATTTATTATTTTTTAGTTTTGTTAGACTTTGTGTTTTACAAACTATTAAATATGATTTGTTTATCGTATGAAACTTGTTTCTTTTTAGTGGTTATGATTCTTGGCTAAACTTTTTATGCTACTTAGGCCTAGATGAACTATGATTTAATGTTTTGACTATTCGTTTTTGACTTATGATTAAATTGAGATGATTTACATATTCCTGTTTTATGATTGTTTATGAATTTGTGTGCTTGTCTTGGTTGTAATTGGTTGTTTGGTTAGATGATCTTGTTAGTCTGTTCTGGAACTATTTAGATCATTCTAGGTTCGTTAATGTATTAGGTTTTCGGTCTAGAGCTTGAGATTAGAGATAATTCAAGTTTAACTAAATTAATTAAAATCAACTGAGTATAGTGTGCATCCTTTTCTGGCAACTCTAGTGACGAGTCAGGATTGCTAGGTTATTAGCTAGGCGTTGTTTGGTAGTTTGGGTGACCGATAGATCGGATCCGGCTACTTATTCACGGTTAGGGTTTCCTAGGTTTTCAATTACTTACAGGTTTAGCTTCATGAACGGAGGATTTTAGCACCATAGTTGTTATTAATCTGATAGTCGTGGGATTCGGTGTCGATAGCTCGAGTCGTTTCCAATTTAGCACTTCATCACTCTGTTCCATCTTCTATTTTGGTTGATCATCCTTAGCGGGAGGTTTTCTGGGTAGATTCGGAGCTTTAGTTATTAGTCAGGACTAGAGCCCATGGGTTGGTCATAGGGATTCGAAGCCTGGGTAGTTCTTTCTCATCATTGTCTGCTTCCCGTCACTTCACCATCTTGCTTGCTTGCCCTGTTCACTTGTTTATTCGCCTTAGTAGAATTAGAAAAATCCCAAAAATTAAAACCAGTTAAGTAATTAGTTGAGTCAGAGTCTAGTTTAGCGTCGCTAGTGTCAGGTGGGTTCGATACTCGGACTTCATTAGACTTTACTACGTACGATAGGTACACTTGCATGTCAGTGGTCTAGCATTTAGAGAGTCTTAGTTTATAAATTTAAAACTATGGTGTCTAGATCAGGTTAGTTTTTAGTAGACCATAATTTTCACATCACCAGCTCCTTCTCTTCCTTCATTTATTGCAGTTGTCAGCAGAGGGCCCCACACGACCCCGTGGCTTCTGGACACGGCCCCGTGGTCAACTCTTTGCTGTACTATCAAGATTATTCAAATCTGAGAGTTGACCACACCCCATGGTGAGCCGGGCACGGCCCCGTGTTGTGCGTAGAAGCTTCTGCAGGTCTTGTCTTTTTGTGTGAGGTCTGACCACGGCCCATGCCTGGCTGGGCACGACCCCGTGGTCAGCTTCTGTTTTCTTGTTTTTGTCTTGGGAGATGCTGCCGAGGGGTCGGGCATGTCACATTATTCCTTTTTCTTGTATTTATGTTGGTTTTTGGCTGGTTATTTGTTCCTTTTGTTCTTTTAAGCTCATTTGGTTCTGTAAATTCAAAAGAAAGAAAGAAACATGCTTTTTCCAACATTAGTACTAAAAAAGGGATGGTTTTATGCCTCTATTGATGTAATTTATATATTGCATTTTGTACACATCAAAACACACTCATCTTGTACGAACAACCATTGTGAGCTCAGGCTGAGGGGGGGTTAGTGTTCATGCATGCATAAGTTGAAACATTGTAATATTTCAATCTTTTGACTAATGAAAGCATTGTATGATCAAAGCTAATCTTTCCTTGATTGTGTTATAAAGTTTTACATTCATTTATGTTGCAATTATTCTCTGTTTTATCTTCTTCCATTTACCATCTTAATTAAAACAACATAATCAAGTTAAACTCAGATCCTAACAGTTGGTATCAGAACATAGGACAGTCAAATTCGATCTAACAATCAATTTGACATAAAAGTTCAGCTCAATTTCATTGATACTAAGTTGTTCGTATTTGTTGAAAAACTAAGTAAAGTGTAATCACGTTCAAAGTTGATTATTTAAAAACTTCTGTAAAACAACCAAGTTGTCTTCACAATCACAGGACACTCACAACACCGGCACACTCTACAAGCCACCTATGCTTGTCAGATCTGAATACAATATCTGGCAACGTAGGATGGGCCATGTGTTAGCACAACAAAACACTGGTTGCTGGAAGTCTGTCATCTTTGGACCTTATGTTCCAATGGTGCCAAGCACAGAAGATCCCAAGGTCCAAGTACCTAAAAGCCTTGAAAATTACTCAGAATAGGATTTTCAAAGATTAAGTTAGATGCTAAAGCATTTAGTATTGTGGCCACAACACTACCCAATGATATATATGCTGGCCTGTTACACTGTAACAGTGCCAAAGAGCTTTAGGATGCATTGAAAGAGTAATTTGGTGGGACAGAAGAGGTTATAGAAAACATCAGAGAGGTGTTAAACCAACAATATGAAACGTTCTGTCATGTTAAGGGAGAGTCACTGACCCAACAGTTTGAAAGGTTTAGCTGTCTCATTAGTTAACATAAACTGGTTAATGTTGAATATGTTAGATCCACTTCAAATAGTAGGTTTCTTAGATCATTACCAGAAAAGTGGGACATTATAGCTTTTGTGACCAGAAATTCTGTGGGATTCAAAGAGTTAAGTTTGACCCAACTTCATGGTAGGTTTCTCACATATGAAAGAGAGCTGAACCAGAAAAAGAAGTTGCAGGAATCTAGAAAAGTGGCTGATGATTACTCTTTTGGTAATACAACACTTTTGGGTCAAAAAGAGTCATCTGGTGGTAGTAAGGACCAAAGTTATGATCATTACATTGACATAACTGCAGGTGGAGCCTTCAACTCTGAGCCTTACTCATCCAATTATGCTTTCACAGCTAATGAAGAAAACCAGACCTCTGATAACTTATCCTTTGAACTCAATGACCTCCAACATTTTGATCCCACTGGTCTGGAAAAGATGGAAATTTTGCATCAATTGGCCTTGTTGAGTGTAAGAACCAGCAAGTTTTACAAAAGAACAGGTAGAAAGTTTCCAAGATTGCATGGGAATTTGAAGGTAGGGTTGGATAAGTCAAAAATCAAGTGCTATAAGTGTAATAGGCTTGGTCATTTTGCTAGGGAATGTTGGAGTCAAATAGTGGTCCAATCATCACTCACCCTAGTCCAAGACCTCAAAACACTCAAAGCACTGTGCACTATTCCCAATATACCCCTGCTCCTCATATGCAAAACACTGCCCATTTTGCACATACTGTAAACACTGTTCCAGTGCAATATGTTCAAACCACTGTTCCACAAATCCAGTATGTCCAAGCCCATGTATCTCAGGTTTAAGTGCAACAACCTACACCACAACAAACTGCACAAACATCTGCTCCAGCAGAGGCCAGTCAACAGAGTTTCTTTACTCAGGGCTTTGTTGATTGGAGCAGTATGCCTGAGGATTTGACTGTTGATAATTTTGCTCTAATTGCTAATCCTGATGTTCCTTGTGATGAATTTTGTTTTATGGCATTATAGTCAATACCAGAAGGGTAGGAATATGATGAAGTGGAACCCAGATCTGAAATAGTGGATGAAGTTACTGAAGCAGTGGTTACTGTTGTTGTTGGTGAATAGTTGTTAGAGAAGAAGGAAACTGAACCTCTGTTGGAACCTCTTGCTGATCCATGGGATGCTAGAGTGTGTGAGGATGAATGTGACTGTGCCATGATGGTTCCAGCTAAGGGAGCTTCTGCATGCTTAGATAGTTTATAGTATGTAGATAGTGGAGGCTCCAGGCACATGACAGGATGTAGAGCCCTACTCTCAAAGATTTCAAAAACCATGGAGGGGGTGATATATCCTTTGGTAACAATTCAAAATAAAAGGTTTTGGGGTCAGGGACAATTCAGGCTAGGAAGCTCAAGTTTGAGAATGTCAATCTTATTTACAATCTGAAGTTTAACCTCCTTAGTGTTTCACAAATGAGTGACAAAGGCTATAGGTCATTCTTCACTAAGGATAACTGTAAGATTATTGGACCAGAAATGGTGAAAAAGATTGAAGAAGTCAAAGCCGGGGGTAAAACACAGCTTGTTGCTCAAAGGAGTGGCAATGTGTATGTAGTTGATATGTCAAAAGATTACCCAATGACTGATGCTTGTCTGTTCTCAGCTGCCTCTAACAAAGAGACATAATTATGGCACAGAAGACTTGGGCACACAAATCTTAAGACTATCACTACACTCTCAAAACAAGGCCTTGTAAGAGGTCTCCCACAAAAACTTTTTACTTGTCATGAGCATTGTGTTTCCTGTCTAAAAGGTAAACAACATAAAAGCTCATACAAGTCCATTGAAGAGTCCAAAACAACCAAGTGTTTGCAAATGCTGCACATGGATTTGTTTGGCCAAGTAAAAATCATGAGCTTAAAACAGAAAAGATATTGTTTGGTCATTGTAGATGATTTTTCTAGGTTTACATGGACCTACTTTTTACATTCTAAAGATGAGACTGCAAGTATCTTGCAAGACTTTGTCAAACAGGTTGAAAAGCAATTTGACTTACCAGTAAAAATCTTTAGAAGTGGCAATGGAACAGAGTTTAGAAACAAGGAGTTGGATGAGTTCTGTGTGGCAAAAGGGATTGTAAGGCAGTACGGCATCCCAAGAACACTAGAACAGAATGGGGTGGTTGAAAGGAAAAAAATAGAACTTTAACTGAAGCTGCCAGAACCATGCTTGCAGACTCAGGTTTACCCTTAACCTTTTGGCAGAGGCTGTAAACACTGCTTGTTATGTGCAAAACAGAGTTTTGATCAACCCCAAGCATCAAAAGACTGCCTATGAAACTCTGTTCAAGATCAAACCACTGATCTCCTATTTCAAAATCTTTAGCTGCCCATGTTTTATTCTAAACTTAAAAGATTCAATTTCAAAATTTGCAGCTAAAGTAGATTGTGGTTACCATCTGGGATACTCAACCACTGCCAAGGCCTATAAAGTGTTTAACACAAGGACTAGGTGTGTGGAAAAGACTTTGAATATGAAGTTCAATGAACTTTCATCACTGAAAATCCAAGCAAACCCTTCTGAACTGTTTGACCTTGATAAATTTACATTTGAAGATGTGCCTGTCAAGACTAACCCAGCAGGTACCCCACAATCTCCATCACAAGACTATGGATGTGACATTGTGATCCCACAATACAAAGTCACTACCACCACAAAAGCAACAAATGTTCAAAACAGCTGTCAAAGCTCATCCACTCTTGCATCAACAGTCATCTAACCTTTGCCACCACATTATCTCCAACCTCTGTTGATAAAAATCCATCAATAGTGGATAAAAATCAACATTGTGCCACACCCATTCCTCCATTTCAAACAGATGTTAGTTCCTCAAAGTTACCAACAGATGTTAGCTCAGATGAATCAATTCTGCAACCTTCACCTCTCAATGTCATTGTTCCATACAAGGGGGGATCTAATCTTCCTTAAATCTCATCCACCTGATCAAGTGATTGGCAACATCAATGAAGGGGTTCTCACAAGAAGTCAATCCCAAAACATTTGTCTTTTTGCAGGCTTTCTATCACTCCATCAACCAGTCAAGTACCAAGAGGCACTGAAAGACAATAGTTGGGTAGAAGCCATGCAAGAAGAGCTCCAACAGTTCAAAAGACAACAAGTATGGATGTAAGTCCAATTGGCACAAAGTGATTCTTCAAGAACAAGACAGATGAAAGGGGCATTGTTGTCAAGAAGAAAGCTAGGCTTATGGTTCAAGGTTATAGACAAGAAGAAGGCATAGATTGTGATGAGACATTTGCTTCTATAGCAATACTTGAAGACATCAGATTGTTCTTAGCCTTTGTTGTCAACCACAACATCAAGGTGTTTCAAATGGACATCAAGTATGCCTTCCTATATGGCAAAATTCAGAAGAAGGTATGTGTCTGCCAACCTCCTGGTTTTGAAGATCCTTTCCTGATCATGTCTACAAGCTCAATAAAGCCTTGTATAGCTTGAAACAAGCACCAAGGGCCTGGTATGAAACTCTTTCTACTTTTCTCATCTCTATAGGCTTCACAAGAGGGAAAATTGATAAAACACTATTTTTAAACTTGTTGGTGCATATGTCTGTCGACTTCGTCTTGTATCAAGTCTTGTGTCTAGATTGGATAGAATGGAGCTCGGTAGGCCAGATAATAGGGTTCTAATGTTGTTGGACCAGTTCGCACGAAATGGAAAAGACCATTTTGTACGAAATGGCCATTGCCCATTTCGCACGAAATGGCTCTTATCCATTTCGTACGAAATGCCTCCCCTATAAATACCGGAGCTGTCATTTCATTTGTAATAGTTGCTGATTCCAGAGCCGAAGTGCTGCTGACATGTCATTTGATCTATAGCCGTGTCATATCATTATACAAGACAATTAAAGTGATTCTGTGTGTAGATCAAGCTGATTCAAAGTCGATACGTTTGTTTCCGCCTCTCGTATTGATTAGAACTCTTCTGAACGACTCGTTTTGGTCGTGCAAACGATCCTACAAGTGGTATCAGGGCTCAGGAGGAAGAGTTCTTACCAAATCAGCCTGATTTCATCTAAATCCTGACTTCTACACCTTCTTTTACAACATTTTTCAAAATTAAACAAGATTTTAGGGTTAAAATGGATTGAATTTCACATATAACATGCAAAACACAGTTTTAAACAATCCTTGAAAGAATCAGACTTAAAATCGGCCTTAATCGTGATCAATTTGACAAAAATCTGACCGATTGTATGACATCAGCACCATTTCGCACGTAATAGACTTTCATTTCGCTTGAAATTGACTTCCAATTCGCACGAAATGTTCATGGGATTCCATTTCGCTTGAAAGTAGCTTCACTTCATGTGAAAGTGTCAATTCGTTTGAAAGTGATCTCCATTTCGCACGGATTGAGTATTATTGACCCCATTTCGCACCAAAAGTTCATTTCGCACCAAACTTCATTTCGCAC
This sequence comes from Helianthus tuberosus, assembly GCA_030545235.1. Classification (NCBI taxonomy): domain Eukaryota; kingdom Viridiplantae; phylum Streptophyta; class Magnoliopsida; order Asterales; family Asteraceae; genus Helianthus; species Helianthus tuberosus. The sequence continues at coordinate 71,420,980 of CM060369.1, read as the reverse complement.
GAGTTGAGTTTATGGACTCCAGTTCGCATCAAAGAACCATTTCGCATCAAAGTCAGTTCGTTTGAGATCCCATTTCGTTTGAAACTCCATTTCGCTTGAACTTTGTAAACTTGTGAAAGTTGTTACCGAAACATGGAAGAAGAGTTTTACAACGCGTTTGCTACCGCTCCAGCTGCTCCAATCACAGTTGATGAGACTCTTGAAATTGAGAATGAAACGGGAATGTCACAAAAGCCTCCAAAACTTATGTATATCAAGGATTTTAAAGGATGGCAAAACTGTTTTGAAACATGGGTGCAAGCTTATAAGTTTAATGCATGGGTTTCGTTGGACAAAGATTATGTTAAACCGACAAATGACCGTGGAAATGAAAAATCTTTAAGTGATTATTCAGCGGGTGAAAAGTTAAAATACACCAGTGAGAAAATGATGATTAGCATTCTCCAACAATCGGTAAAAGAAGATATCTTTGTTTTGCTTCAACATGAGAACACTGCTAGATCAATTTGGTTGGAATTGCTTCAAAAGTTTAAGGGAAGTGCTGATATAATAAAAAATAAACGTGCTTTACTAAAAAAATCCTTTGATATGTTTACAGCTAGTAAAGGTGAAACGACTAAGAAGACTATCGATAGATATTGTCATCTTGTCCAGGAAATGAAAAGATTAGAGATAACAAAAGAAGATGATGAATGGGTTGATAAGCTATCTGATGCGTTACCACAAGATAAATGGGGAACATATATGTTGATCTTAAAACATATGAGAAAATCTGAAAGTATGAATTTGTGTAAGTTCATTCAGAAGATTGAAGAACATGAATTAGATGTTCAGAAAAGTGCTATCATGAATAATCCCAGTGCTCAACAAGATGAAAGTTTGTACTATAGAGGAAACAGAGTTGAGACTACTCCGAGTTCGAAGATTCAGACTGCGTTCAGTGCTGATGGTACTTCTGGAACAAATGTTAGCACTACAACTCAGAGTGGTGGATATTCTTCATCTTATTCAAGTTTTGATCCGAATTTTTCAACACCAAGTTCTCAACGACAGAGTTCAACAAATCTGCAATGCAATGTGACATTAAATATTCAAAATGGTCAAAATCTCTCTCCAGAAATAGCTAAGCAACACATGGCATCACTTGTTACTATGTTAGAGTCTTATGAAAGCTTAGTTTCTGGAAGAATTTGAAATCCGATGCTTACTAAGGAGGATTATGACCAGATTGATCCTGAGGAACTTGAGTTGATGGACCTCAAGTGGTGTTTAGCCAGTGCTGTAAGAAGAGCAGAAAAATTCAAACAAATCACGGGTAGAGATGATCTTCGTGATGCTGCTACATCTCCGTTAGGGTTTGATAAATCAAAGGTTACTTGTTTTCGTTGCCGAGAAAAGGGGCATTTTAAACGAGAGTGTACAAACAGAGAAGCAACCGGAAGACAAGATCCGTTTGTAAACAATGATTACCAACGAAAAGCAATTTATCATCAAGTTGCTCAACAATCGTCATCATCCCGTGCTATTGAAGATGGAAAGAAGAAAACTTATCTAGTTAATCAAGATGATGAAAAATTGGCAGAGGGATTTAGCTGGGACAAATACGTTCCGGCTGATTCAGCATTTGTTGCTAAAATCTTGGAAAAAGAAGCAGTCAAATCTAAGCCAAAAAGAACGAAGATTTTCAGATCATCAGAAAGTGATGAAGATACTGATGATGAAGAAGAGTACATTAATAATGCTAGAAAAAGTTTAGACTCCTTCAGTTTTAATTTGTTTTTTGCAGATAAAATTGAGATGTTGAAAGAGAAAAGGGCTGCTCGACTGAAGAGAGAATTGGAAGAATTGGAAGAATTGGAAGCAAGAAAGATTGCTGAAGAAAAGGCAAAAATGGAAGCCGAGAAAGAAAAAGTTGAAGAAAATTCGACAGAGAAGGTCGAAGATGAAGAGTGTGAGATAAAAGTAGAATTTGATGAAGAACCGATGATTGAAAAGGTGGTGGAGAAAATTGTTGAAGTGGAGAGAATAGTTGAAAAAATTGTTGAAGTTGAAAAAATTGTCGAGGTTGAAAAGATAGTCGAAGTTGAAAAGATTATTGAGGTCACTAAACCTTGTCTAAAATGTTTGGAACCATGCAAAGATTGTGAGGAGAAAGACAAGAAGTATCGTGAACTAGAAGAGTTGAAAGAAAAACTGTTGTTTGATGTTAAGTATGTAAAAGAATCGTATGATGTGCTGAACATAACGGTTGATAGTTTGAACAAAACAAACCTAGAAATGGGAGCTGCTGAAACGATGATGAGTTCAACATTAATGACTAAGCAGGAGGTCATCAAGGAGTATATTGAAGATTATGCAAAGCTGAAGAAGGAGTTGGAAACTGAAAGGATTGAGAATGAAAGAATCAGACGATTGCTGATGAGTTATACATCTTCTGATTATTTGATTGATAGAGTTTATCCTACTGGTGCAGGTCTTGAAGCTTTTCAAGATAAAAAGACGGAAGATATGGATACTGGTAAGAAACAAAGTGTCAAGTATAACAAGTGTCCGCCTCTGATCTGGGAAAGTTATTCTCCCAGAAAACCAAATGAGGAGCAATTAAAAAAGGCAGTCAACATAAAGTTAAAGTCTGAAACCATTGATGAGTTACCAGACAACATTGACGTCACATTCACAGCGTCTGACACTGATCATGAGTCTGAGTTATTAAAGAAAGTGGTCGATCAGGTGTTGGATATGGATGAAGAGTCAAAGTCGGAGTCTAAATCTGAAAGTTCGAGTTCATCAGACAAGAGTCCGAGTTCACCGGTCAAACGGGTTTACAATAAAGAATTTCTGATGTCGAAAAATAATTTGAAGGACGAAACATTCAAAGTAGCATATACTTTAAATGATTCTGACAAATTATTTTCTGATGAAGAATTTCCAATAAAAAGTGTCAAAACTGAAATGATCAACAAGGTTTTCAAATTAACAGAAATTAATATTTCTGAAATAAAAGATGTAAATCTTAATGAAAAACCTAAAAAGTACACTTCAAGAGTTCAACAAAGATTGAACAAGAAAAAATGTTACAGTTCTGGTTCTGGTTTTCAAAAGAAACCAAACCATAACAGTAATTTCAAAAAGAAGGGTTTAGGTTTCATTCCCCCAGAAAATCATAAAAATGAGAAAACTTATAAACCAAAAACTAAATTTGTTTCAGGTACAAATTCAGTAGAAGAAGAGAAGAAACCATTCTGGAGACAGACAAACAAAGAGTTTCTCGCTGAAAAAAGGAAGAATATGGTAAAGGAATCTGAGAAGAGATTTGAACGAAGAACCTGTTTCAAATGTCAAGAAGTTGGGCATATTGCTTGGAATTGCCAAAAGTTTAATAACACAAAACAAGGAGTTTTTTCTAACTCAGAGTTGAAAAAGAAATGTGTTGATAAAACAGAACAACCAATAGAAAAATTTAAAGTGTTCAAAAATTCGACTTTCGAAGTTGGTGAAAGTTCGAAACGTTTTTACAAAAGAAGAGTTAATTTGAACAAACAAAAAATGGGTTGTTAAATCAGAGAGTAGTTCTGACAATGAATCTGACTCGTCAAAGTCAGAGGAGTCACTTGTTGTGAAAAAAAATGAGAATTCCGTTCCAGAAATGAATGATGAAAACTTTCCAACCATTGTCAAAAGAAAATTTGAAGTTAAAAGTTGGAAAGATTGAGATCTCAGATCAATTCTTCCCTGGTAAAGAAGAATTTGATGCTGAAGAGGCTTTTAATGGAAATGTGAAATATATTTTTGGGAAAATGGTCGACAGAAAGGTAAAAGGAGCAAAAGAGTTTTATGAATCGAAGAGGTGGAGTTGCCCACCGAGTGAAAAGAACTCGGGAACACCCAAGACCGGTCAGGCTTGGGTGACAGCATTCTCTACTTAAAATCCTGACTTGCCGGAGCTTCCAAATTGGTAATCGTGTTGCATGAATCGACATCTTTCTTAAAAATTGAAAAATGTCATATTTCGATTTACAAGTGGTATTGTGATAAGTACCTACAAGTGGTTAATCAAGGTCATTAAGTTGAACTTGATTTAACTTTCATACAAGTGGTTGAGAAAACAAAGTGATGAAACCCCACAAACTAATTTTCCGGGAAAACCATTTGATTAAAACAAACTTAAGTGTTTTGAAATCATAATGGGAAAATAGTTTGTTGTCAGGGGGAGTTCTGATTGTTTATGCCAAGTGGATGGCGATTTGAAGCAATTCACATCAGTTTGTCACTTTACCTTGTACAGATTACTGCTTTTATTTTCAAATTTTCCCGTAAAATCAAAAATTGAAACATATTTTGGATTTTAGGGGGAGTAAAAATTTTAGAAATTTTGAAAATTTGAAAAATCCAAAAACATTGGAAAAATTCAAAATGAGTTTTGTTGTGAAAAAAGAGGAAATTATAGTACATCAGTGGGCTGTCATAGTACGCTAAAGAAATGGAAAGTTAAAATGTGATAAACGGTCTCACTAAAGATGTGACGATAGGCTCAGCTAGACTAGTAGATTTGCGATAACGATACAAACTTAAATGAAAAGGCCTAGTTCTAGTGGGAAACGCGGTTGAAAGCATAGTACTTAGTTTTATCCTTCGTGACTGTGTACCTACTCAGTAATCGCTAAATGCTTAAAGAGCATAAAAACCGGTTTGTTTGTGAATTTTCACAACTTGCTGAAAAAATCACTATGATTGTGCATTTCATTTTGCAAAGATTTAAACTTGTTTGATTTCTTTATTTTGTTTTAGCATTGGACATCCTCTGTGTATATGTGAGTATTGAACTGGATGTTAGTGCCTAAACATTCTGCTTTATTTTTCTTGGTGTTTCGTTTAAATCTTGGATCACCTCTGCGTATATGTGAATATCGAACTGGTGGTTAAGATCTAAAGATTTTCAACTTGTTTTTATTTCTTATTTTGTTTAAACATTGGACATTCTCTGCGTATCGAAAAATCGACCTGATTGTTAATGTTTAAACATTCTGTGTTGTTTTCGCACATATCACAGTTGATGCAAGTTTAAAGGCATTACTTGAGTTAGTGTATTGCATGATGAGGGGATATGCTAAGATCGTGGGGTCTATAAGAATTTAGTGCAAAATTAATATATCTTAACGTATCGGTAAGCATTTAGAAAGTTTTTAGATTGAGTTTAAGAGGACAACAATATCGTCAATCTATGTGAATCGTTTAGAACTTAAAATGTTTAAAGCTTAATGGTGCTTGTGATTTGTCTCAAAAACTGATATGATCCTCTTACACAAACTCACATAAATATTGTCTGTAAATATTTCTTTACTGCATTTCAATACTATTCCTACAAGTGGTTTTAGCATATATTTTTTGAAAAATACAAAAAGATATTCGACAACTGATGTTGAAAAGCTGATTTTCAAAATTCCGAGTGCTAAACATGATGAACAGTTGGTTTGGGAAAGTTTGTTTTAAAAAAATGATATTCTTTCAAGTGGTCATCAAAGATTTAAAAATGTTAAATCATTTTGATCGATACCTGTCACACCCCAATTTTTCCACGTGTCACCGGTGGGCCCGGTGGGGAGTATAGTGACGTAGTTGATATCATCATAGTCAAACAACACAATATTTAAATGCACAGCGAAAGCAAAAGATAAATATTTTACAAACCGATATAAAGTAATATCAAGTATAACAAATGGAATGTAAAGGATCCACAGGCGGATAAAAGAATAAAATGAATCATTTGTTCAACAGACTTTAACGCATCCCAAGCTTGCGAGACTTATTGTGGACGCTAGAAGACAGCCAGCCTATTACGAGTAGTACCTGCACTTAACCTTTTGGAAAATACGTCAGTTTACACTGGTAAATACAATTTAACTGACTCATTTTGAAAAGGGTTGAAAATTGATTTGAATGCACGTGGCACAAAACATTTTATAACTTGGGATAATTATGTAATATAATCTTGTGAACGAATTACATGTTACTTGTGCGTTCAGTAGCCCGGATCTTGTCCGGGTTAAAGATCAATAGACCCACCACATTATTGAGTTATACACTGACAGGTGTACGCCTACACCCCGTGCTCGGTCGTGGCCATCTCGTAAGATGATGTCGAGGATATCCGGGACATGGTCATTAACCCCCCAAAGGCTTTAAGTGAACAAGACTGTTTAAACGAACCGATCAAATTATTCAATTAACCACCCAACGATGTAAGATTTGATGCTCGATCAAGCGTTATTCTATATACCGTAACCCAAGCCCGTATAGGGAAAATAAGTTAAAAGTATTTACCTGAGCTAAATATAAATTCAATCCCAGCCGTATACCACCAAGCAAGTACAGATAGCTTTTACTGAGCTCCTAAATCTGGAACGAAGGTTTTTTAATAACCTATTAGATTCCTAACGGGTCTTTACTTAAGCCTAAGCTTAGACCGGTTAGTTTTAAGGATGATACGGTTCAAACGCACGATTAAGCGAAGACCGGATAGAATGTGATTTAGACCCGAAAAGTTTGAAGACTTGTATAATATGGGTATACTAAATACATTCTGGATTTTGAGACAAAAATGATAATGTTTGACCCGTTTCGGTCAATTTATGCAAACTAGTTACATAAACCGAACCGAACGTGAAAAGGGCGTTACGGGTAACCAAAAGAGTCATATGCAAGTTTCCTGATTTAATATGCCTTAATTATGTTATAAGATCAGTAAGATATCTTCTATTATGCCCCATACGAGTTTAAACTCAATTTACGCCTCATAAGGGCATTTTGGTCATTTAAAAGATTATAAAAGAGTTAAATTTGTAATCTGAGTTACAGGTATGATTTATACAGTAAATATACTTAATTTGATAAGTTATAACAGTAGGGTATGACCTATATGTCAAACTTATCATTTAAAACCAAACTATGCACCTTAGGGGTATTTTGGTAATTTCACAAGGGCTAAAAAGGTCAAAACTGGAAACCTGAGTTAAAAAACTTTTACTTACTGTTATTATCTCAAAATATACTAAAAACATCAGTAGGTATCAACCTTATATGTTTAATATGGTTATAGCACATACTATGCGTTAAAAACGCTTAAAAAGGCGATTTGGAGCCATTTCCGGGTTTTTAAAAGAAAGCTGATATTTTTATAATTCCAGAAGGCTCAAAATATTATATTTAATAAATAAAATCAGTAGAAAAAGGTTTGGGGTCAAAAAGATTAGTAAAACTCATTTTATGGCTAAAAAGGGCAAAATCAGTATTTACCGAATTAAACTTAGAGACCTATGTCATGCTCAGCCAAAAATTTAATAAAAATCTTTAAAAATCCCAAAATATTATATAACATCAGTGGGTAAAAAGTTTGATATCAAAAAAGTGGGTTTAAATGGGTTATACGCTAATTACGCCGTTTAAGTAACATAAAGCTTTCAAATTACGATAATGAGCATAACTCTTAATCTAGACCTCGAACTGATATCAAATTTTAGGTGCAAGTTTATAAATCAGCAACAAATGTTTCTTCTCTTTCACTTTTTCAAAAATCACGTTTTATAGTAAAAAGGGCATAATAGTCAACATTTAAGCATTAATCGGAAACATGCATGTGAATCGGATAAGTATTGAACCAAGTTGTATAAACTCAGAGAGTTATACTTATATGAAACCTGGTCCAAAATAAGCTCTAAGGCAGATCTCAAACATGCATAAACGGATCAGAACTGATAGTCAAAGCAAAAGTCAAATTATGCGACTTTCGGGTCCGATCCAGGTTTAAACTGAAAATTGTCGAGTTGAACATGTTGAGACATGTTCTTACATTAATTACTATGTTATTTTAATGATCAAACTGGTTGCATGTACCCTACATTGCTAATTATGCTTAAACTTGCAAATAATCATTCTGTTGACTTTTTAACGTATGCTTTGACTCGATAATTAGCATAGTTAGAGTGGGAATCTGGAAATACCATTTTAAGGGTTTGTTACCCACATAAATACCAACTTGTAGGTATTTTCAATTCGAGAAATGACAGAGCCAATTTCGTTTAATCACAAAGTCAAACTTAAATTACGACGATTTGACTATTGGATAATTAACTAAGCTAGAACTAATTAGAGAGGGTTAGGAATACTTACAAGAGTCCTAATTATGCTTAGAGATCACTAGAAAGCCTGAGGTTGATTAGAGAAGCTCCAGAAGTGGTCTTGCAAGTGAAGTATCAAGTGAACTTACCTCCTTTATATAGTTTTCGGGACCTCACGAGATCGCGACAAGTGTCGGGGAGTTGAGATCAGATCATGACAAGTGTAGGCCGGTTTTATAAACCAATGGGCAGTCCCTAGTTTGATGTTTGAGAGTATTGGAAACCATTTAGAACAACAGCCAGCAAGAAACAGCCTGTAACCAGCTGTTTCTGCATCAGACCAGCCCTAATCGATTTTTATCACTATATTGAGTCCTTATACTTTAACGGAAACTAGGACATCGGACGAATGATTCCTAATGGATATAAAACATCCATCTAATATTGCTGAAGTAGTCTCTGAGGTACTATCGACCAATTTTACTTTATACTTAACGCTTAGAGTTTTTAACAGGCAGATTTAATGATTTACAAAATCTATTGTCTACGAAAGACTTATCTGAACCTGAATCAATAATACTCTAGCATGAGCGTTATTGATAAAGAAAGTACCTGTTGTGACATTGTCATCCTGAATAGCCTCTTGAGCGTCCATTTGAGAGCTCCCAGCTTTGGTCTCCTTAGCCTCCCCAGGCTTCTTGGTTTTATTTGGGCAATTTGTCTTGATGTGCCCTATTTCATTGCAACCATAGCAGGTTGCGTCCTTTATGTCTTGGTACTCCAAGGTCTTGTGCCCTTTCTTGTTACAAATCCCACGAGGCCTAGCTTGTAACTCCAGAGTGCATTTCCTTTTAGTTGCCTTCTTTGGGCAGCGGTTAATTATGTGCCCCTTCTCGCCACAATCATAGCATGTGGCGTCCTTCAAGTCCTTGCACTCATGGGTCTTGTGATCCATCTCCTTGCAGATGACGCATCCCCCGGTCTGCTCATAGAAACATTTTCCGAAATGCTTCTTCTTGCAGGTTTTACATTTGGGTTTTTCCTCCTTTGGTTTGGACTGGTTATAGTTCGAACCGGTCTTACCCTTTTTTTTTACAACATTTATTTGGGGTATCATCGCACCTTTGCTTATGATCCTTCAACACACGGTCCACAGCGTTGTTTACGGCTGTATCTACCATAGCCTGTAGCTCGGTGCTCGTTAAGTTCAGTCTTGCATCATCATTCTGATCAACTAGACGATTGTAAGCTTCAGAGGAGTCAGCCATGGTGAAGCTTTGAAGGTTACAAACCAAGTAGTAATAAATTGGTTTAATTATGTAGCGAATTGTCGAACTTGATAATTAAGTAGCCATGGTGCGAATAAACCATATGGGCCAACAGATAGTATTTAATTTATTTGATTATGTTTTGCCTAAGTTTCTAAATAAACCATCTTTGGCGTTTAAACGGAATATAATCCTTCATATTACTAGACAGGGGACATAAGTCACGACTGTCAATGTCATACTGACATCTTATATAGCACAACGGCTTGTTCCAAAGGACTTTTCGATGGCACAGATGCCTTGTCACTAGGGAATTTTAAAACATAATCAATGATTCCTTTGGATCGGAAAATTTCATAATTCATTGTTTTGACAAGAAGTTATGAAATAAAACTATCTTTTTCATGTATGCATCTTTGCCAGTAGGTATACATCCCAGGTGGATGTTTAGATGTGTACATCATGTTCGACGTTTATTAGCCATGATTCCTGTTGATTATATAGGCTAAATAAGGGGTTTGGAAGTTCCTAATATAGAGATGACAAGCGTGATTTTGTCGCATCACTGTTGTCGGGAGTGTTAACACGTTTTCAAGTGTTAATCAGGATCTGAATCTCTTCTTAACAGGTTTTACCATCTTAGCTAGGTCTTCGATGACATTCAAGCTAGGTCAACCCTTTTAAGATTCTCTTTTAATACATATACTTAACAGAAAAGGAATAATATTTATTTTATTCAGGATTTTTATCATAAATCCTAATTTATAAGTTAGTAATAGCACAAATGGCCTAGTCGAGTAGACAAGTTTAATTTATAAGTCATGATTTCTGAGAATCGAGGCATTATAATTTATCCTAGTTATAAAACATTACGGATATTAAGGTGGCACAAAGGCCTAGTCACAAGGACATTTATAAATTATAAGCTAGGATTTCAGAGAATCAAAGCCTTGAGGTTTGAACCTAGTTCATTACCTTTTTTCTGACAGGGAGTCATAGCTACCACTGTATTGTGGCTCATGTAGAAATGAGCAAGGCCCGTAGGCACTATATTACCACGTATGGTTAAAATATAATCATCTTAATTGATGATGTGAACCCAGGATTCAGAGATCATTAAACTGGGTTAGGAATCTTTTGAAGAATCCTTAATAACGTGTGTGATTTCCAACGAATCACATCTGCCGGGAGTGTTAACATGTTTTCAGATGTTAACTGGGATACGAATCTTTTAAACAGGTCTTACCATCTTGGCCAGGTCTTTATAATGACACTCAGGCTAGGTTTCACTCTTAAGATTCTTTTAATATTTATCGCAGAAAAATTTCTAAATTGAACTGTTAATAGGGATCTGAATCTAAATTGAGGAACTGCCATCTTGGCCGGTCTTAATATGACCCGAAGCTAGGTCTTGTCCTTTTAGATTTTGCCATTTTATAATAATGGTAGATCTTATAAAAAGAATGTTATTTTTCATTTATTTCTAATTTCATGTTTAGAATGAAAGTTTAAACTTAATCATTCCACTATAAAAATAAAGGTATAAAGTTGCCCTAAGCGGGACTTGAAAGGAATAATGTTGTCCTCGAAGGGACTGAAAAGATAAATATGTCCTTATAAGGACTATTGATGAAACGATCTTCAGCAAAGGAGTTTCTTCTTCATTCAATTCCTGAATGCTTTCTCCTTGGTTGCACGTTTCATCCTGGTCGCGGTACGAAGCTCAGCATTTCAAGGCTCCAGACGTGGAGAATTCCTATTACGGCTTCTTCACTTGGCGACGTATCCAATAAAAATTTGGAAGCAAAAATTCTAGATTAGGATTGAGAATATTCCTAAGTTAAGTCTAGACTCAGAAGGTCAAGGAATGTGCTACTGTGTCATTGAGATTTAACACTAAGGGCTAGTGTTTAATTCACTCAATGTTGGCTCTGATACCAACCTGTCACACCCCAATTTTTCCACGTGTCACCGGTGGGCCCGGTGGGGAGTATAGTGACGTAGTTGATATCATCATAGTCAAACAACACAATATTTAAATGCACAGCGAAAGCAAAAGATAAATATTTTACAAACCGATATAAAGTAATATCAAGTATTACAAACAGAATGTAAAGGATCCACAGGCGGATAAAAGAATAATATGAATCATTTGTTCAACATACTTTAAGGCATCCCAAGCTTGCGAGACTTATTGTGGACGCTAGAAGACAGCCAGCCTATTACGAGTAGTACCTGCACTTAACCTTTTGGAAAATACGTCAGTTTACACTGGTAAATACAATTTAACTGACTCATTTTGAAAAGGGTTGAAAATTGATTTGAATGCACGTGGCACAAAACATTTTATAACTTGGGATAATTATGTAATATAATCTTGTGAACGAATTACATGTTACTTGTGCGTTCAGTAGCTCGGATCTTGTCCGGGTTAAAGATCAATAGACCCACCACATTATTGAGTTATACACTGACAGGTGTACGCCTACACCCCGTGCTCGGTCGTGGCCATCTCGTAAGATGATGCCGAGGATATCCGGGACATGGTCATTAACCCCCCAAAGGCTTTAAGTGAACAAGACTGTTTAAACGAGCCGATCAAATTATTCAATTAACCACCCAACGATGTAAGATTTGATGCTCGATCAAGCGGTATTCTATATACCGTAACCCAAGCCCGTATAGGGAAAATAAGTTAAAAGTATTTACCTGAGCTAAATATAAATTCAATCCCAGCCGTATACCACCAAGCAAGTACAGATAGCTTTTACTGGGCTCCTAAATCTGGAACGAAGGTTTTTTAATAACCTATTAGATTCCTAACGGGTCTTTACTTAAGCCTAAGCTTAGACCGGTTAGTTTTAAGGATGATACGGTTCAAACGCACGATTAAGCGAAGACCGGATAGAATGTGATTTAGACCCGACAAGTTTGAAGACTTGTATAATATGGGTATACTAAATACATTCTGGATTTTGAGACAAAAATGATAATGTTTGACCCGTTTCGGTCAATTTATGCAAACTAGTTACATAAACCGAACCGAACGCGAAAAGGGCGTTACGGGTAACCAAAAGAGTCATATGCAAGTTTCCTGATTTAATATGCCTTAATTATGTTATAAGATCAGTAAGATATCTTCTATTATGCCCCATACGAGTTTAAACTCAATTTACGCCTCATAAGGGCATTTTGGTCATTTAAAAGATTATAAAAGAGTTAAATTTGTAATCTGAGTTACAGGTATGATTTATACAGTAAATATACTTAATTTGATAAGTTATAACAGTAGGGTATGACCTATATGTGAAACTTATCATTTAAAACCAAACTATGCACCTTAGGGGTATTTTGGTAATTTCACAAGGGCTAAAAAGGTCAAAACTGGAAACCTGAGTTCAAAATCTTTTACTTACTATTATTATCTCAAAATATACTAAAAACATCAGTAGGTATCAACCTTATATGTTTAATATGGTTATAGCACATACTATGCGTTAAAAACGCTTAAAAAGGCGATTTGGAGCCATTTCCGGGTTTTTAAAAGAAAGCTGATATTTTTATAATTCCAGAAGGCTCAAAATATTATATTTAATAAATAAAATCAGTAGAAAAAGGTTTGGGGTCAAAAAGATTAGTAAAACTCATTTTATGGCTAAAAAGGGCAAAATCAGTATTTACCGAATTAAACTTAGAGACCTATGTCATGCTCAGCCAAAAATTTAATAAAAATCTTTAAAAATCCCAAAATATTATATAACATCAGTGGGTAAAAAGTAACATAAAGCTTTCAAATTACGATAATGAGCATAACTCTTAATCTAGACCTCGAACTGATATCAAATTTTAGGTGCAAGTTTATAAATCAGCAACAAATGTTTCTACTCTTTCACTTTTTCAAAAATCACGTTTTATAGTAAAAAGGGCATAATAGTCAACATTTAAGCATTAATCAGAAACATGCATGTGAATCGGATAAGTATTGAACCAAGTTGTATAAACTCAGAGAGTTATACTTATATGAAACCTGGTCCAAAATAAGCTCTAAGGCAGATCTCAAACATGCATAAACGGATCAGAACTGATAGTCAAAGCAAAAGTCAAATTATGCGACTTTCGGGTCCGATCCAGGTTTAAACTGAAAATTGTCGAGTTGAACATGTTGAGACATGTTCTTACATTAATTACTATGTTATTTTAATGATCAAACTGGTTGCATGTACCCTACATTGCTAATTATGCTTAAACTTGCAAATAATCATTCTGTTGACTTTTTAAAGTATGCTTTGACTCGACAATTAGCATAGTTAGAGTGGGAATCTGGAAATACCATTTTAAGGGTTTGTTACCCACATAAATACCAACTTGTAGGTATTTTCAATTCGAGAAATGACATAGCCAATTTCGTTTAATCACAAAGTCAAACTTAAATTACGACGGTTTGACTACTGGATAATTAACTAAGCTAGAACTAATTAGAGAGGGTTAGGAATACTTACAAGAGTCCTAATTATGCTTAGAGATCACTAGAAAGCCTGAGGTTGATTAGAGAAGCTCCAGAAGTGGTCTTGCAAGTGAAGTATCAAGTGAACTTACCTCCTATATATAGTTTTCGGGACCTCACGAGATCGCGACAAGTGTCGGGGAGTTGAGATCAGATCATGACAAGTGTAGGCTGGTTTTATAAACCAATGGGCAGTCCCTAGTTTGATGTTTGAGAGTATTGGAAACCATTTAGAACAAAATCCAGCAAGAAACAGCCTGTAACCAGCTGTTTCTGCATCAGACCAGCCCACGCGGCCCGCGTAGGGAACACAGCAGACTCACGCGGCCCGCCTGCATGTCCACACCAGCGAAACTTGTTTCAGAATGTGCAACATCAGTCCCTGTGAGTACGTATCTGCATATAACAGCCTTTTATAAACCCGTACATCTTATAAAAAGACATATTTAGTCCTTCTGACCTCTGAATCAGATGGTTACAGGTCTAAAACAACTTTATAGGGCTGTTAAGATCAGAAACAGCTTGCTGAATTTACAGATTCAGTCCCTGTATATGATAAATGTCATTTCTGACACGTTTAAAGTCCGTTAAGCCATCTTCAAGCCTCCACAATGATGCCTTAACATAGAGGACATGAAACATGCTCAAAAATATGTCAGATGTCGGTTCGTTTGGCCGTACGGTCATGTTGTGCGTCTAATTACGACGAAACACGAACGGACGCGAAAAACGGTCCAAACTACGCGATGAATGGAATTTTATCAAGGAGATCACTAAAATAAAATATCTTAGTGCTTACATAAATTTTTGGGTGTCCGGGGATATTCAGAATGTGAGATATGCGCGAAAGTGCAAACTTGTGCACTTTTTGACACTTTTAGTCCCTGAATGACATAAAAGTTTATTTTTGCGCACCAAACACCTCTAGGCTTATATCTAAGCTATATAAAGAATAATTAGGGTATGCTTAACTCATGGTTATATTCCGGAAGGTTCGAAACCCAACGAATCGGCATACTTTTACCGTTTTGACGCAAATAGTCCTTTAATTGCGCAAAGTAGCGCGAAATGCTGTTTAATGATAGCAAAGCATTCCATGGCCCATATTGTTCATTCCCAAGTATATACATACCTGTTACTACGCTCCCGTTCGCTTAAATGGTCACCGAAGGGTGTAGATTCAAAAGTTGACGCTTTAGGTCCCTCTATTGCGCAAACTTGCGCATTTCATCATTTAATAGTATTGAAGCCTCATCTAATCCATATTAGACATTCTTGAAAGTATTATTAAACATCACGATGCTTCGGATTCGCTAAAAGGTCATTCAGAGGTATAATTAAACATATTGACACTTTTAGCCCCTCTAACTTGCAAAGTTGCGTGTAACTTTACTTATAGGCATAAAAACCTTAGATGGCCATTATTTGGCATTCCCGAGAGTATCGGTTTGTTAGAAGGTCACTCAGAGGTAAGAATTAACATGTTGACGCTTTTAACCCTTTATTGCGCAAACTTTTAATTAATTACGCAAACGACTACACTTATTCATCAAGTGGCACATTTGTGAATATAAACATCGTGAGAGGTTATTTGGAAACTTATTTTAGGTATGCTAACACTTCCAGTCCTTTTATTATCAAAGTTTTCGATTTTTCAAAAAATTAGTCCCTTAAATTCAACATTGGACTTTATTAGGGTTTATTACACGTGTCAATACATCATTGGACGTGATTTTACGAGGTGTTACAATACCTGCAAGTGATTTATAAATTTGTCAAATTATTAAATTTGTGAAATTTATTTTGAGGTAGAGTTTTGTGCAGGTTGCCAGGTTCCTGATCCTGTTGCTAAGAAGAGCCAGGAGATGTGAAGATCCCCGTGTCTAAAGCCTGAGCAGAGTTTGAGCCAGGTTTCGATTCAAGAACGAAAGCTATGTCAGATTGCGATCCCGGAACAACTTAAGGGGGAGTCTGCTAGCAAAGGGGAGTCTGAAGATGCAAGAGCCAATTTCTGTTCCTGAAAGTTTGTTAAAAAATAGAGCCAGGATTAAGATTTCAGGAATGAAAACTAAGAATAAGAGAAGACTGAGATTGTAAGATCAACATTCAATGGGAAGTTTGAATGGTTGAGAGCCAGGTTGAGATCCTGGAAAAGAGAAAGAGAAAAGATTGAATGATGCTTACACTGTCAGACACTTTGGAAGAACACGAAGACTGATAAAGATTGAAGACTCGACATACTGAAGCCTTGTACTAAAGACTCGTCGACATCCAAGGGGGAGTCTGTTGGTGCATATGTCTCTCAACTTTGTCTTGTATCAAGTCTTGTGTCTAGATTGGATAGAATGGAGCTCGGTAGGCCAGATAATAGGGTTCTAATGTTGTTGGACCAGTTCGCACGAAATGGAAAAGACCATTTCGTATGAAATGGCCATTGCCCATTTCGCACAAAATGGCTCTTATTTCATTTGTAACAGTTGCTGATTCCAGAGCCGAAGTGCTGCTGACGTGTCATTTGATCTGTAACCATGTCATATCAATATACAAGACAATTAAAGTGATTCTGTGTGTAGATCAAGCTGATTCAAAGTCGATACGTTTGTTTCCGCCTCTCGTATTGATTAGAACTCTTCTGAACGACTCGTTTTGGTCGTGCAAACGATCCTACAAAACTGGAGAGGAAAAGATTTGATGATTGTCCAAATTTATATGGATGACATCATTTTTGGAAGCACATGTGATAAAATGTGTGAAGAGTTTAGACAACTCATGACAGCAAAGTTTGAGATAAGTGCAATGGGTGAACTCCAATGCTTTCTTGGTCTCCAAGTTAAGCAATTGCAAAATTGTACATTCATTCATCAAAGCAAATATGTAAAAGATCTTTTAAACAAATTTGACATGAATGATTGTAAACCATGTAGTATACCCATGGCAACCACAAAGCTGGTCATGTATGATGAAAAGGATTATTTGGTTGATCAAACCTTATATAGAAGCATGATTGGGTCTTTATTGTACCTAACTACATCAAGGCCAGACATCATGTTTGCAACATGTGTTTATGCTAGATTCCAATCATCACCTAGGAAGTCTAATCTCATTACTGTAAAAAGAATATTCAGATACATAAAAGTTGCTCCCACACTTGGTATCTGGTATCCTGCTAATAGGAATGTCAAGCTATCAGGTTTCTCAGATAGTGATTTTGCTGGATATAACACCACCAGGAAGTCTACATCAGGAGGGTGTCAATTCCTTGGCAATTGCTTAGTGTCTTGGCAAAGAAAAAAGCAAGGAGTTGTTTCCACATCCACTGCTGAAGCAGAATATATTGTTGCTGCAAGCTGTACAACCCAATTGTTGTGGCTTCAAAATCAGTTACTGGATTTTGGTATAACTGCTCTAAAGACTCCTCTCATGTTGGATAGTTAAGCAGCTGAAAATATCATCAAAAATCCAGTTTCCCATTCAACCACCAAACACATTGACATCAAACTTCACTTTGTGAGGGATTGCTATGAAAAAGGTTTGATTTCCCTGATTCATGTTCCAACACAAGATCAATTGGCAGATGTGCTAACAAAAGCATTAGACACATCTACCTTTGAAACTTTGATCTCAAGAATTGGCATGCTTAACTTGGATTAGAAGGCAAAACCTTCTTATCCCTGAATAAAAAGCATTAAAATGTCTTCAGAAAATCAAAAATTCATCCTTAAAAATAGTTAAAATGAAAATTTTTCATAAAACCTTAAAAGTCTATTCATATCCACTGTTTGTTTCAAACCTCTGATAGTTGAAAATTCACCCACTGGTGAAAGACAACCTCTGTTCATTCATTTTCTTGTTGACCACTGTTGACTAAACCTCAGTTGTTTCAACCACTGATGTCTATCCACTGATAAACAAAAATCAGCCACTGATATTTCAAACACTGTTCCCAACCACTGTTGTTGCCCAACAATGGTTTCCTAACAATTGTCATCCACCTTTTCATCAGAGGTTTGCCACGTGGGCAGATGTTAACCGTCAGATCTTTGAAACCGCTGCCACGTCAGCATTCACTTTTTCCCTTTTATAAAACCCTAATTAACTCCCAAACAGAGCTTTCACTGCCGTATCGAATTCAAAAATTCACCAAAGCGGTTTCCATCTTCTTCTTCATTTTTCTCTCAACCATTCGCAAATTCTCAACTTCCGATCATGGCTCTTATCATCAAATACCCCCACAATTACCTCTGTACGTTTGAGAAAACAGACAAAAATACAGAGTTCCACTCAATAATCGACACCATCTCCTTATCAAAATATAAAACTTTACTCACTTGTGATGCACCCATTTATCAAGACACCCTACGTGATTTCTGGGCGAATGCTGAAGTTCAAGAACAGGTTAAAAAGGCATGGGGAATCACCTCAAAAGTAGGAGGTGTCTTGGTACCTATAACCCCAAAAACCATTTCAAAGGTATTTCAGATGAATGATCTTGCAGGTAAAACTTCCTTTCCAAAGAGTCAGTATTAATTGGATTTGATTGAAAGAGGGTATGATGGACAATTACCAAAAGGACAATGCAAAAAGGAAATTTTCAACCACCTATGAAATTTTTGTTCCATACCTTGCTCACTTGTTTATCAAACAAAACAACTGCTTTCAATGAAATTCTTTTAAAAAATCAGTACTTGGGGTATGCCATCATGTCAAAAACAGATTTTAACTACTCCCAAGCACTATTTACTAATTTGGTCAATAATGTCAAAAATATTAAAGATGGGAAAAACTCAGCTTTTCTATTGTTCCCAAGGTTCTTAAGCTATTATTTACAAAAGAAAACTCCTTCAAAGGCTCTTGAACAAGGAACATCTTTCAACATAAACAGTCTTACTTCTGAAACATTTACTCGCCTAATGGCAAAAGAGTCAAAAGTGTCTAAAACACAAGCAAAGGGGACTGAGCAAATTTTAGATGAGTCCACATCTGCTCCTCAAACCTCTGTTGTTGAGCCCACTGCTCATGGTGAACACAGCACCATAACTACTGCTGTGCAACCCCCACCATCCAAACCCAAAAAGACCAAAAAGACAAAATCCAAAAAGCCCACCAAACCCACAAATAAGGGTCCTCTAGAAGATGAGATCCCAGAGGTAAACCCTGTGACAACAACAATGTCACTAGAAACCACTGTTGCTACTTCCTCACAACAGATGGAAAGATCTCCACCTAAAACCTCAACTCCTCATGTTTCCTCACAAAAGGAACATGTTGTAAGCATAGTGTCACACCCCAACCGATGGAGGAAACATCAGAGTGAGACGAAATAGATTGCAAGAGACTTCATAACACTATTTGTGACAAATATTTAAATAATAAATTTCCATTTCATTTCTAAAGAGTCAATTACAAAGATTGAAATTAAATACAACAACTTGAAATACAAGAATTACAATACAATAGAATACAAAATTTTAAATGTGTATCTAGGCATCCTACTGTGTTCCATGCATCATCAACATCATCTCAAAACCTGCAACATGTTTTAAAAGCATAGTTCAATACAAAGGTATTGGCGAGTACACTAGTTTTGGACTCGTGGCATATGTATAAAAGTATTTTCAATCCAACGTAGCATTTGGTATACAAGGTCAAACTATCATGCATAACAATATGTCAAACCCAAGTGTCCACTAGTATAATAACATCCCTCGATGTAGCAACATCGAGACCGTAAAGTATGAATAATAGCATCCCTCGATATAGCAATAACGAGACCGTAAAGAATATAACTTAACAAAACCCCGTCGGGTGGTGTGCTACTCCTATAGTGATATAATTGTTAAGGCGGGTTAACAAATAATATGAATTCTAGCATGAACCTAAGCATAACAAAGCATGTATAAGGATTGAATAAATAAAGCATGTTTGTGAATCGTGCATTTTAACAAGTAAAACATGTTGCACCCAAAGTGTATTAAAAAAGGAAAAATGGGTTAAGTGTACTCACAAAAATTGCATATGCTTTTCCGATTATCCAATTGTTAGACGAGTAATGGGATTAGGAGGTCGAATGTATAAGGGTTAAAGTTCAAGGTATGCTTAGAGTCGAGATCGGAGTTTAAAACATATGAAAGTAATCACCTAGTACATATGATACTTGTTCTTGACACTAGGAAACTCTAAGGAGTTTAAATGTTTTCATGGAACAAGGTTCCATTAGAATCGTGACAAGTTATGAAAGTCTAGGATGATATAATCTAGTACCTTGACATATGAACACTAGTTTATCATCAAAGATTCGATTATTCGGATATATGTTTATGTATTATATAGATATACTAATATGTCCAATAGTTTAATAGTTCAAGCATGAGGTAGAAGATTAAAATCTTCATTTAGGTACCTCTAAATGTCATAGAAATCATGTAGGAGGTAGGAAGAACAAGTTCTTCCATTTAGGCATCTCTAAGTGTTCACCACTACACTTGATGTAAAAACATACAAGGAGGGTCATGAACTACAAGTAATACAAGAATATTAAACACTAATCTATAAGAAATCATCAAGCAATGTGTGGATTTTATGTAGGACAACCCAAGTTAATCCTTAATAACACATACATCAAGTCTTGGACTTGAACATCACTTGTGGGTTAAACCCTTGACAAAACAGAAAGTTTGTGAGGATTAATCCTCTGATTTTGGATGTCTCAACCTTTTTTTTAAGCCTAACTAACCATAGAAGTGGGTATAAGCATAAGGACATAGGTTTGAGATGAGTTAGACTCAAGTTTGAACAAGTTAAGTATGGTTTGATTCAAAACAAAACAAGCAGTGAACTTTGGAGCCTTTTTTCCAGAGTTCCAGCGACTTATTTACTGTGAAAAACCCATGGAATCGAAGCTAAGGTCAATCCAAGCACATAGGAAAAAGAATGGACTAAATCGGACAAGAAATGAAGAAGTTATGCTCATTTTCGTGAAGCTTGAAGAATCTGCTCGAACACTGAATTGCAGCTACGTTTTAGGTGATTTGAGAGAGATTTAGATGAGTTTGTAAAGTGTTTAGGGCTTGGAGTGGTGTGGTATTTATAGGGGAAGGGTTGGGGTTAGTGGTTGTGAGTTTTTAATGCAAGAAACACACATTGGAAGCAACAAACACACTAAAATGCCCAATCCCGTAAGGGGAAACCACTAATCTGTAGATTCTGCCTCTTACGGGGCGCGAGAGAAACCAGGGACGGTGGCGGGGTGCCAGAGACCATCAGGTCTTCAATTCAAGTTTTTGAATTGACACTTTGGTCCCTTGAGTTTATATTTTTGGGTTTTTGGGTATTATGTGAAATTTAAACATAGTTTAAGGATAAATTAAGTATGATGAACATAAACTAAGTATAATTAGGCGTATGAATGTCGTATTTAAGTGCTAAAAAGATGTATTATGCATAAGTTTCACGTATTTGTAAGTTTGGCACATAGTTTCCAAGATTTACGAATATGAATCAATTGCTTACCAAAATCAAACGTATGAATATGTAAGAAGTAGGTTTAACACGAATTTAAAGAAATACGAGTTTTATTTATGAACCAAGTCCAGTATTTGATGAAAGAACGATTACAAGAACGCGAGATTTCCAAAAATAGAATCTCAAGCAATGGTTTCTAAATATGGAGAGTATGAAAACGCAGGGCATTACAGTCTCCCCTCCTTTAGGAAATTTCATCCCGAAATTTATTCAAGAGGAAGACTCGAAGGAGTTTTGGCTAAAAGTTGATTATTTAAAATTTGAGACTCAAAAATTTTGGAACGTAAAGAGTACAAATTTTTGACAAACGACGAGGTGGGTTTGTAAAAGAATTTTCTTGGCTAAAATAGATTTGAGGTACCACACATTATTGAAACGTACAGGTGCGTATATAGGTAAAACGAGTTGGAACAAGTTTAGATAACTTAAATTAGAAGTGTATTAAAAATAGAATGTATTAAGAAGGACGATTTTGTACAACGCGGTTTGTATTTTGATGGTAGGTGGGGTAGTTTACATAGGAAGTTTAAGGATAGTATAAAATCACACCTTCGTAAGAATTGTTTATTGAGAGGAACGAGGAGGTTTGGTACTCTAAATAAAGCGCTAACGGTCTACTAAGCATGTTTACACAAGAATAAAGAATAGGAAGACGGTTTTAAAGGTAATGAGATAAGTTAGGACTCGAATGTTTAAACAAGCTTGATTTTGAATGGGGTTTTTATGAAAGAAAGGATAATGGAGGATAATAGGAGTATGGGGCGAACGATTGACTCTTAATGAATGCAAGTATATGAATGATATAATATTGGATAGTCGAAAGTAGCATCTTAAAGATGAAGTGTCGTCGTGGATAATCGGATATAATGTGTTTGTGAGTTGTTTAAAGTTTGATTTAGGTCCAGAGGTCCGCAAAACACTGAATTTCTCATGGCACGTTTTACGAAAGTTTGGTGATATGGTGAAAACACTTATATATAGGAAGTACCAGCGGCGTATCCACCATGTTTTGACCACGTTACGTCTGTTTCGTATTTGGTGTTATGTTACGTTCCGTGTCTTACCATACACAGTAGTACACTCTATGGTTCTCATACGCCTATCACTATAATCTCGTGTGCACCCGTGATTATATTGATCGTCGCATGATACGCATAGCTTGTACTACTTGCGTATGAATCAGGGTATACATAATTAAAAAATTAAAAATGTGTACGTGTAAAAATGTAGTAAGTAAGCAAGTCCATGCTTAAGGATGTATGGGACCCACGTAAGCGAATCCCTCGGATTCCGCTCGCGTACGGGTATGAATGTATGAATCATGAGTATGTATGAAAGTATGAGCATAAATATAAGTTTAAGTATGAACATTCACGTAAGTATGAGTATAGACATAAAACGTATGAGTATAAGTGTAGGTACAAACAATAAAATTACGTATATAGTGTACGTTGGAGCATAACGAATTTGGACATATAAATTGCTTGAGAAATTTGAATATGTAAAACGAATGATATAAGCGAGTTAGTTGCGAGGTATAGATTAAAATGTGTATGATGATTTACATGTATCGTTGTTTAAGCGAAATGTTGAGTTTATTGAATCAAAAGTAGATTGAGTTTGGTTTGTAAGATAGAATGTAGTTTGTAAATGTGAGAGGATATAAATTACTCAATGGTAATGCATAACGTCTTTTGTAATGAATGGAAATGCTACTTTTGTTTTTTTTTATTTTAAATAATTTACACAAGTTGAAGGTTTTCGGTCCCCATGAAGTCTTCTAATCCACGTGTTTGAAATTTGAATGATGAATTAAGCGTGTGGAAAAGGTTTTTGAAAATACGGGTTTGTTTCATTTGCATCCAAACAAGATTTTTTTTTAAATTTTGAAGGTTCTTATGAAAATGTTGATTCTTAGAAAGAAATTTAGCAAAAGGACTTAGTGTACTTTGTAAAGGGTTTTGACAAATGATTCGTTGATGTTGAAAAGAGTCTTTGGTAAAATGATCTTATAATATCTATAAGATCTTATAAGTAATTGAGAAAAGTTGGTTTGATTTCGATTAAGAATGGAAGTCTCTAGTATGATGATATAACGCGAGCGTGTATTTTTAGTGATTAAGTCGAATATGAAGTTCATGGACAAGAGATTCATTGGACCGCTTAAATTGATAAATAGCATTTCGTAAGGTTTTGAAATTCGGGTAGTAAAACGTTCTGAGACATGATTAAGAATCTCGTGTATAAGTGTTAAGTGAAAATAGATTGTAGGATAAGAAGTACGTTTGATAAAACAATGTATTTTGAAATTGATATAAGTAGGTATGTTGATAAATGATCTAGGTATAAAACATGATCGGGTTTGCATAATAAAATTATTTTGAAGGAAGGTTTTGGTAACGATCACCTAGGTAAGGGAATCACCCCTAACTCGTTGGTGAGGTCGTTTTAAGAAAGAGGGAGTGGAGTTAATCGTCAAGAGAAGGAATTCACTCCTATCTTGATGATATGTCTCCATTTGTTGTTATAAGAAATATAAATAAAATTTTATGAAATCATGCATATGTATAAATGTATGAAATGATTTAATATGTTGTGTGTGTGAAAAGAGAATATCGGAAGTAAGTTTGAATTTGAAAGATTGCATCGTATAAGATAAATAATAGAAACACAAGTTTGATTAAAATTTAGATGGTTCCAAAACGGAACTTTGACTAACCAAAGTGGTCGAAAAGTCTTTCGAATTTAAGGAGCATGCTTTGGCCTAGTAGGTGGAATACTTTCGCCGACAAACCGGTTAACGGTATTTACCCTTCCGGTTACTACATGTCCCAAATCAATCGAAATTTCTAGACTTGACGGGATTTATGAAAAAAAAATCAAGGAGTGGAACTAGTCGACAAGGTGCGGGTTTCACCTCTAACTTGACGATTTCGTATCCTAAGTGTGGTTGGTACTCGTCGGGTTAAAATTTAACTTCAACACTTTGACGAGGGTCCATTAGAATTTGAAACTTGAATTTCTCCATCAAGGTGAAGATCTCACTCCTAACTTGATGGTGAATTTCATGTAAACAGGAAAAATAGATGGATTGAGAGTTGTTCGCCAAATTGTGGGTTTCACGCCTAGTTTGGTGAAGTCGTCTCGTTTGTGTATTACGAGTGGTTTTGATTTTAGTATAAACAAGTAAAAGACGTATGTTCAAAATAATAATAACAAGTATAAGAACACTAAGCATCCCAAGAAATAATAGGTAAAAGACATTTCAAGGATAACACATAAAGGATGAAATAATACAACAAGTATTAATAATTAATAAAGCAAGTATTAACACAAAAGTGACATATATGTTGGCCAAAAGAAAATAAATAAGGAGAAAATAAAGTATCATGCAAGTGGTTCAAGCAAAACATAAGAATAAAGCTCTAGAACTATAGACTAGGTAAAAAGCATGACAATTTTTCCTAATTCCCTATAGTTATGGCTCTGATACCAATCTGTCACACTCCAACCGATGGCGGAAACATCGGAGAGAGACAAAATAGATTGCAAGAGACTTCATAACACTATTTGTGACAAGTATTTAAATAATAAATTTCCATTTCATTTCTAAAGAGTCAATTACAAAGATTGAAATTAAATATAACAAGTTGAAATACAAGAATTACAATACAATAGAATACAAAATTTTAAATGTGTATCTAGGCATCCTACTGTGTTCCATGCATCATCAACATCATCTCAAAACCTGCAACATGTTTTAAAAGCATAGTTCAATACAAAGGTATTGACGAGTACACTAGTTTTGGACTCGTGGCATATGTATAAAAGTATTTTCAATCCAACGTAGCATTTGGTATACAAGGTCAAACTATCATGCAAAACAATTTGTCTAACTGATGCGCGTGTGGTGTGATATATATTTAAGTATATTTTAAACCCTTTTTACACGTTAGTCAAGTTTTAAATTTATAAAACACGATATTTTACTAACACCAAACACACATATGGGCAAGTGCACCCATTGTGAGCGTAGTATAGTGTTGGCAAGATACCGAGGTCGTCCAAGGACACAAGAGGTTTTAATATCGGTTTATCTTCAACGTCTAATCAAATCAAAAGTTTAGAAAAATATTTTAAACTAGAAAAATAAAAACTAACTAAAATGCTGAAAAATAAAATAAAAATAAAAACAGATAGACAAGATGAATCACTTGGATCCGACTCGTGTTTAGTGTAACCTTTGATTATTTCCGCACTTTTGCATTTTTTAAGAGATTATCTTAGTTATTGTAGTAGGCCTCTCTTTTGAAGGTGACGTTACCCTCAACCCAGTAGTTTGAGTCAGCAAGGATACAATCCTAAAGGGTCGGATTATTGAAAGATAATTAATTAAGTTATTAATGCATAATGTGGTAGGCCCCTCTTTTGAAGGTGACGTTACCCTCGGCTAAGTAGTCTGAGTCAGCAGGGATACCGTCCTAAGTAGCCGGGTTAAAGTTTTAACAGTAGCTTACATATGAGGGGATCAAAGAGTTTGGACCCCCGCCATCCAATATCGGTGGGTATTGAAGGAGGTCCTACTAAATTTGACCCAGGTCCTTGCAGGATCTATACATTGAACAAGGCAAGACTCTTACCAAACCGTTCCCTTAACCCCCGACCAGGTAGCCAACATATCTCCATATAGACCGTGCAGATATGAATGGTGAAAATATTTTATTTTATATAGACAGTAAAATAATGCCAAGACACCACGGACAAACGATAAGGAAGAATCACCTTTAACATAAGAAACTAGTTATTAAAGTCATTAATACATAACCAAATAAAAAGTGTGAAAAGATTAAAAATAAAAAGTATTACACTAGACACTTGTCTTCACCAAGTGATGTAAGAGACTTAGGCAAACATGGCCTTTGATTGTCAAGAACTCTTACGATCAATCTTGGATCCCGAGACGACTCACACACTCTATGATGGATGATGGTGGTGGATGAAGGTGTTGTAATGGTGGTGGGTGGTGGGTGAAGTGTGAGAGAGGTGGTGTGCCAAGGGATGGTTTGCAAATGAGCCAAGCACCCCTATTTATAGCCTAAACAGACGCTCGGGCACGGCCCTGTGTCCATTGGGCACGACCCCGTGTCCACCTTCCTTCTCTTTTTTCATTAATTGCATCTTGTCCGCATTAGTTGACCACGCCCCCGTGTCCGCTGGGCACGACCCCGTGTGCAGAAGTGTATCTGTACTATCAAGATTTCCCCAGATTTTGCGAATCTTAGAGTTGACCACGGCCCCGTGTCTGGTGGGCACGCCCCCGTGGTGGGTGATAGAAGCTTCTACAAATTTGTCTTTTCTGCAGACACTTGGGCACGCCCCCGTGATCACTGAACACGGGGCGTGTTCAGCCTTCTGTTATCTTGTTTTTGCTTGGGAAGATGCTGTCGGGGGGTCGGGCATGCCACGTTTGATCCTTTTCTTGTATTTATGTTAGATTTAGCTGCCTCTTTGCTTCTTTTGTTCATTTGAGCTCATTTAATCCTGAAAATACAAAAGGAAGAAAAAAAAACACACTTTTTCCAACATTAGTACTAAAAAAGGGTTAGTTTTATGCCACATTTGATGTAATTTATATGTTGCATTTTGCATACATGGAATACCCCCACACTTGAATCTTTGCTTGTCCTTAAGCAAAACTCTTTATAATGTGGCTTTACACTCCCAAGCGGAATGGGTAGAAGAGAAGGTTTTTTTGGGCTTGTCATAGAGTGTCGGGATTTCCAAGATTCTTTATTAAGTTTTATTTTTATTTATTTACAATCCTATTCGTCATGATTTATTTAAAATATTACATAAGATAAATTACTTATTAGGGCATAACATGCCTTTTCAAAATTTCACTTATATACAAGTTCACATACCTCACGGGGGATCACTCAACACTCGGCCGAAGATGTATTTTAGTGAATCGCTCGAGAGCGGCATGGAACTTACTCCTACCATAAGCTTGCCAAGCAATCAATCCTCCTCCTTTTTAACTATACACCTTTGTAAATATTAAGAGGACTTTTGGGGTGAAGGGTTAGGCTTGGGTTAAAGGTAGGTGGTTGGGTTAGTGGTTAGTAGAAAAGGGCGAAAGGCGTAAAAGCATCGGTTTTCGTAAGACTTGCTATTTTTGTATTTTTTATTTTGATGAAGTTTATTATTCAAACAAAGTTATTTTTGATAAACTTGTTTGTTTATTTCTTTTTGCTTCATCCTCATCATTCAAAGATTTTTTTTTTTCAAAAGTCATGAGAAAAACCGAGCTTGTTACTAAAACAAAGGGTTAAAAATAAAAAGGGTTTTGGTGGGTAAAAGGGTGTTTGTTTTTGGGTTAAGAAATGAAAAGGTTTAGGCTCAAAGGGGTTAACTAGGGGGATTTTGGGTAGGTGGTAAAAAAAATAATGGTGTAGAAATAAAAAGGGTTAGTCCTAATGTGTCACACCCCGATATTTCCACGTATTACCGGTGGGCCCGGTGGGGAGTATCGTGACGTAGTTGATATCATCATAGTCAAACAACACAATATATAAATGCATAGCGGAAGTAAAAGATAGATTTATTTCAACCGAATAAAATTGTAATATTAAGTATCACAACAGTTGAAACAGATCCACAGGCGGATCAAATAAAAAGGAAAACTGTTCAGCAGACTTTGACATCTAGAGCTTCCGAGACTTGATTAATGATGCCTGGAGTAGCCAGCCTATTACGTATAGTACCTGTACTTAGCCTTTTTGGAAAATACGTCAGTTTACACGGGTAAATACAACTTAACTGACTCATTTTGAAAAGAGTTTAAAAATTGATTTGAATGCACTTCGGCAAAAATATCTTTTATAACTTGGGACAATTATTAAAAATAATCTTGTATACAGTTTTACTTATTTGTCGTCCATTAGGGCAGGTTTGTAGGGTCGGTCTAGATTAATTGACACGCCACAGGTATAATGCCCACAAGGATTATTTCCTTTAAGTGGATTACCAGTTTTTACATAATGCATCTGTCAGGTGTACGCCTACACCCCGTGCCTAGGTCGTGGCCATTTCTTTGAATGATGCCAAGGATATCCGGGACATGGTCATTTAACCCCCAAAGGCCATACACCAAATAATACAGAATAAAACGAGTTATGTAAATACATTAATCACAATCCGATTTAAATGACTACATACCCGACCAAGCGGTATTATTATAATACCGTATCCCAAGCCCGTATAGGGAAAATAAGTTAAGAGTATTTACCTGAGCAAAGTATACATCAAATACAGCAAGTGCACGCAGCTTTTACTGGGCTCCTAATCTGGAACGAAGGTTTTAATAACCTATTAGAATCCTAACAGGTCTTTAAGTAAGCCTAGACTTAGACCGGTTAGTTTTAAAAAGGAAGACACGGTTCAAACGCAGGATACAACGAAAACCGGTTTAGAATGTGGTTTTGACCCGACAAGCTTGGACACTTGTTTAATATGGGTAACTTAAACACATTTTGTATTTTGAGACAAAAAAGATATGGTTTGACCCGTTTCGGCTAATATATGCAAACTAGTCACATAAGCCGATCCGAACGCGAAAAGTGCGTAACGAGTAACCAAAAGAGTCATATACAAGTTTCCTAAGTTAATATGCCTTAAATATGTTGTGACATCAGTAAGATATCTTCTAGTATGCCCCAAATGAATTTAAACTCAAATTATGCACCGCAAGGGCATTTTGGTCATTTTAAAGGTTATAAAAGAGTTTAAATATTAATTTGAGTTTCGGGTCTGATGTAATCAGCAAAAATACTTAATTTACTAAGTTATATCAGTAGGGTATAACCTATGTGTGAAATTTATCATTTCTAACCATACTATGCACCGAAGGGGCATTTTGGTAATTTTACTTAAGCTTAAAAGGTCAAAACTAAAATCTGAGTTTAAAAACTTTTGCTTACTGTTAATATATAAATATTTACTGAAATTATAAGTAGGCATCAAATCTTATATGTTTAAAATCATTTTAATACATACTATGCGTTAAAAATGCTTAAAAAGGCGATTTTGAGCTATTTCTGGGTTTTTAAAGGAAAGCTGATGTTTTTATTATTCCAGAAGGCTCAAAATGTTTTATTTAACATATTAGATCAGTAGAAAAAGGTTTGATATCAAAATAATTTATAAAACTCATTTTATAGCCCAAAAGGGCAAAATCAGCAATTACCGAATCAAGCTTAGAACTCTATGTTATGCTCAGCCTAAAATTTATTAAAAATCTTTAAAAATCCTAAAATATTATTTTATATCAGTAGGTACAAAGTTTAGTATTAAAAATCGAGTTTAGATAGGCTATATGCTAATTATGCCGTTTAATTAACAAAAGCTTTCTAATTACGCTAATGAGCATAACTCCTAATCTAGACCTCAAACTGATGTCAAATTTTAGGGAAAAGTCTAATAATTAGTAATGAAAGTTTCTATTCTTTTACATTTTCAAAAATCACATTTTAAGGTCATATGGGCATAATAGTCAACATATAAGCCATTAACGGGAACATGCATATGAATCGGGTAACTATTGAACCAAGGTGTATAATCACAGAGGGTTATACTAACATGAAACCTGGTCCTAATATGGCTCTAAGTCATTTCTAAAACATGCTACAATGGGTCAGAATCGAAAGTCAAAGCAAAAGTCAAACTATGCGACTTTCGGTTCCGAACCGAGCCTAAACTAAAAATTGTCGGGTTGAACATGTTTAGACATGTTCTTACATTAATTACCAAGTTATATTAATGATAAAACAGGTTGCATATCTTCTACATTGCTAATTATGCATTAATTTGATATTAAGCTTTCTGTTGACTTTTTAATATCAAGTTTGACCCGACAATTTACCTAGTTAGAGTGGGAATCAGAGATTACCCTTTTAAGGGTTTATTACCCACATAAATACCAACTTATAGGTACTTTTAATTCGAGATTTGACTGAACAATTATTGATTAATCTAGAAGTCAAACCTTAATTACGACAGTTTGACTTTAAGCTAATTAACTAAGCCAAACTGAATTAAAGAAGGTTAAGGACACTTACAAGAGTCCTAAGAATGATTAGGGATCCTAAGAAAGTTTGTTGCTGATTAGAGGAGCTCCAGGAGTAAGCTTGAAGTGAGTTGCAAATGAATCAAAGAAATGTTGCAACAAGAGGCCTCCTTATATAGTAACTTTGATGCATCAAGATCACCCCAACTAAGTCTATAATTGTTGTAAGATGATCCCAGGTGTCCCTATGATGCCAAAAACCAGTTGTAAGGCCCCTGATTTTCGAATACCACTCTTTTAAGGCGGTGTAACTTGTTTAACAGGCATCTGTCCAAAATTCTGCCCAGTTACATGTCTTACGGACCGTAAGCCTTAGGATTTGCGGTCCGTAACCGTCTTTCAGGATCCATCGCCCAGCTCCGCTCTCTTACGGACCGTATAGGTTCACCTTTGCGGTCCGTAAGCTTTCATCAGAAGACAAAAACTTGTAACTTTCGAGCTTTGACCATGCAATCCTTCATAATTCGAACCTTGGGTCTTTTGCAACAGAATGGGACCATGTGATCAGTTCTGAAAGGGCATGCATGCCTAGCCATGCACTTATGTTGCCTTGCATTTTTGTGTTGCATGCTTTTAAGAAACATGAATTGTTTTTGAAAAGAATTGGCCATATATTTTATCGTAACATTATTTCTAAATCCAACTCCTTATAAACTGAATTTATTTATTTTAGGAACAACCAGTTAAATATATCAGATGTTTATCATAACGATTTAAGGTCTTGGGATTTATTATTATTTGGTCGCTCAGATGTGTTAATTAACATGTCGACCTTTTAAATCCTACCATACATCTTTTACTTGATCTGGGTTCCTGACACGCTTATCTTACATGACACGTGTCTTCATTCTATTGGGTATGATTTTACGAGGTGTTACATAATGCCTCAGTCATTTACTTACTCGGGTTTAAGTTGGTAAGGACCGGGAATGTATCGTCGTGGCAAGTTCTAGAGTCGTAAGAACCAAGCGGCTATTCACACAAGAAACGAAAAATGAGCAATTAGTTTAAAGATATGTATTTGTATGCTTAATAAAGGCTCAAAACTCACTTTTTGTGGGAATGGGTTTTTATGTGATCAAGTATATATAATCAAATTTTAACTAAACTTGTCATGTCGTTTCATAATTTTTCTTATGTTGGTTCTTTTTATCACGACGCTATCGGTTGTAAATTTGTAAAAATATAACCTTTTTAGAACTTGAAATTTCCGAGCTAAACCTAGACAAGTAAAAAAAAATTTGAAAAAATTTGGGGTGATTAGCGGTTCCAATAGAGTTTTGTGTAGGGCTTGTAAGTAGGACTTGCAAGATTCAAGGTTCTAGCATCCCCCCCCCCACACACACACTTAAATTACACATTGTCCTCAATGTGTCCCAAAAATAAGTTTTTAAGTTGATTGAATATGTAAAAATGTGTGAAAAAGCAAAAATTTATGTTACTGGGCGTCTGGACACGGCCCCGTGCTCGTTGAGCATGACCCCGTGTTCAGAGTGCCAGTAACGAAAACTTACAGAAGATGGACACGGGGGCGTGTTGGCTGGACACGACCCCGTGTCTGGCAATAATCTGCAGAATTAAACAAACAGCAGGTCTGGGGTAGTGGGCACGGGGGCGTGTCGGCTGGACACGACCCCGTGTAGACAATTTGCAAAGGTGAAAAATAGGTTGCTGGCTTCGGTTTTCCTGTCCCGGCTTTAGTAGCACTAATGTTTAGTACTCTAAGCCTCGTATGTACCTGTTTTATCAATAAACACTACACCAAACCATAACAAGCATCCTAAATTACCATAGTTCAAAACATCCACATCACAAAGTTAAAAAAAATATGCAGAAAATAAAAAGAGTTAAAGGAAAGTAAATTGTTCAACACACGGCACGCAGGCCGGAAATTGTTCATAAGAAAAGAGGGTTAACCTGTGGGATCACCAACCAGCTGCTCCTACCTCTACTCCTCCCGCCTAGTCCATGTCCTCTTCTTCATCATCACCTCCTCCTCCGTGCCCCGCCATGTACTCCCGGATGTTCCCAATGTCATCCTGAATGTCAGAGATGTTTCTCTCAATCGCTCCGACCCGGGTGTACGTGTTGCTCGCCATGTTATAGGTGTTCCTGGTGCACATGAGGTTTTCCTGTAACAAATCATGTAAACTTTGAAAATTAGGAAAACCGTCTCCTTGTGAGGAGGATTGGCCCGGATCACCGTGGGGCTGGTACTGGAATTGAGGAGGTTGTTGGAACTGTGGAGCGTGAAGGACGAGTGCCTCTTGCGGGTTCCATGCATGCCCCTAGACTCTTTGGAAGCTAACCGTCCCGTCTTTGTAACACCCCAAATTCTCGTATGTCCTAAAAGTATAATGTGTTGTGATGTTTTAATAAGTTAAAATGGAAAGTATATAGAATTATGTCAAAATTAAAAGTTAGTAAAAGAAAGATGATTTAAGTTAGAAGGTAAATTACTAAAGTGAATAGAGATTAAATGATGAGGGACTAGATGTGTTATTATTGTTATAAAACATGATAAAAAAAAAAAGAAACCAGACTGGGATCTAGTGTGCGATCGTGAGAAGCCAGGGGGGACTCCTTCCCTCTCAAAAACCCTAAATCACTAAAATTCCATCAATTGAAAGCCAGTTTAGTGAAGAATCGAATGCATGAGCTAAGAATTCTGATTGTCTAAGTACTCTTGATCTCAAGTAAGTGAAATTTCTTGATTTGATGATGTTTGATTATGTGGGTTTAGTGTAATTCGTGAATGTAATGCAAAATTTAGTATGATTAATGGTTGCTACGAATGTCTAGACATCAATAGATGCTAAATTTCGAATATGAGTATGATTAGGGCAAAAACCCACTTGCATGTCAAGTAATGGTTAGCAATTGTGAAGTTCTACATGTTAATTTGATTTTTTTTTGATGAAATTGTTATGAATAATTGATTTGGAACCATATGTTTATGGTCAAAATAGTAAATTATGGATTAGGGTAATGATTATTATTATGAAAGATTTTGATTAAACATTGATGAGATAGGATGGACATGTTATAACTACTTGTACATCATGCCTTGTAGATAGTATGCACACCATGTGTTTGATGAAATGTCTAAATGAATTTAGATATGATTTTGTATGAAAATTCGCTAAATTGATGAGATGTAATCATGGTGGGAATGTATATGAATTATAAATATTATATTGGATAATAAGGAATGTGAAAGTAATGGAAGCTAAGTGAATAAAGTTATGATGTCCAGGAAATAAGAAGGAAGAAGGAGCAAGTCACTCCAAGGCACAAGGAGCTCAGGATCACGGTAAGTTCATATGAACTTAATTCTCCTTTTATGTTGTTCTACGGACGAAAGTTTATTTATTAATCCTAAATATTGAGTTGTGCGTTGATATTGGTTCAAATGTCGATATGTTATATGTTAGAAAGCGGATAAGCGACACAATAGTGTCGGATGTATAATGATCACTCAAGTGAGATAAAGTTTGATGGAAAGTTAGATTATGAGATGATTAAGTAACGACTTGTTGAAAACGGGTTAAATGATATGTTTGTGTTAAGTATGTATGATAAGGGTTACCCGTAGTAAATGGGTAAAATTGGACAAGCATGACGATTCGGTTGAGGTTTGAATATGGGCTCATTACGAATGGGTCGAATGATATAGATGTATGAATGTATCGAGATGTTGGAACAAAAGAAAGTTAATGGAAAGACTGTTTAATGAAAAGAATGTTGTAAACAATTCTTGTTAATGGTTGGTATATTGTTAATGGGTCGATTAAAAGTATGTAAGGTATGTTATGGATTTTGTTTGAGCTTAGTGAATGTACTAATGTTTGATGTTGTGCATGATAGGTAAATCTCATGTTTGAAGTTGGCGAGCTCGGACGAACACACTAAATTGCCCTTTTGCGCTTCCGGACTATGTTATCTTTTACTAATGGGTCGAAACTCATTTTGTTAATGTAAATATTAACCGTATGTCTAGAATAGTAGTAAGTGTTTTAAGAACTTTTGAATCTTTTGGGTTGATTTTGAATTTTATTGTAAAAACAGGGAAACGTAAATGTTACGAATGGGTCATGCCCAATTTTTGTTAAAAAAAATTTGTATGTTGATCGTTAAATAAAGTGGATGCCACAAGTTGGTATCAGAGCCGAAGTTTGAGGGATTCAAGTATTTGAGTCAAATGCTTGAACTCAAACTAAAAGCTCGTATGAAGGTTTGTTCGTTCCGAAGCGCTACGCAAGTAAGTAATTTATAAAATTTATTGTGTTGTAGTTAGAAATAGAATGGGATTTATAGGTTATTTTCCCTCAAACCGAGTCTTACGGCTAACGGATATGCTAAATGAGTCTGTAATTAAAATACGAACGCGTAGGAAAAAGAATCGGGTAAAACGGACTAGTAGAACTTGAGATATGATGTTTTTAAGAGTTAAGTTTGAGAATTTATGGAGCTGGGTATCAACAGCAGCAAAACAACGACCATTCTGTCAAAAACTATTACTCGCGTCGCGCCACGCCCATGATCCAAGTTCGTCGCGCAGCGCGACGTTGCTGGCGTCGCGCGACGGAAGGGCGGGTAGGCTCTCGCGCCACGCGAGCACCCCATATGCTCCCGAAATTTTTTTGTTTCGATGATTTTGAATACGGGACTCGTTCCAATTGATTTTAAAGGACTTATGAACAATGTTTAAGGCAAATTTGATAATCAAAGGATGAAGGAAAGGTACATGTGAATGATGAGAAGGAAAATTTGTTATGATTAAAGAATTCGGTCGATATGATGCGATACAATCGTCAATGACGATAAGGCATGAAGTATGAATGATGAATGGAATGTATCATGATAAAATGATGTTAAAACATGATGGTGGGAAGTATGAAATGAAATCTAATGAATATAATGAATGTTTTATGTAGATGGCTGATGTGGTGAATGTAAATGATGACGATGAAGCACGCCGAAATGAAATGAGAGCAATGATTATGGAAGAAGTAGAGAAAGTGATTGAAGCTAGTATTCCCCGACTAGCTCAAGAGGTGGAAGGTCAAGTATTGAGGGTAGTCGATACCCTAGTAACGTCCAAGGTGGAAGAACTAAAAGAGATGATTAATGAACTACAAAAAAAGAAAAGTACCTTGTCCCACCCCGACCACGTAGAACAACAAAACGTGGCGGAAACGTCGGGGAGTGTTGTAACAGAATTAATTGTTTCATAACCATGGCAATTTAAGTTATATTTTATTTATCAAACAAGAGAGTTAGATTGTCTTAAAACAAGAAACAAAGAGTACATAACATAAATTAACTAGTTCTTGCTTCATTTTAAGTCACTAAGGCACAGGTCCGCCTAAGTGTGTCTCAATCATCCTATGCAACAGCTCCTGAAAAAACATGTGAAAATAGGTACGTCAGCATAAAAATGCCTGTGAGATACATAGGTTTTGTGAAAATAGGATTCATGACTTGAGTTTAAGAAAATGTTTAATAAGATTTAGTCATGAACCTTGTAAATTGTTTTGTTTTGTAAATCATTTGAAAAATGATAAGATCAGATGATATGTATAAATAAAAGAATAATATATAGTTAAATGAAATAACCAAGTAAAATGAGTTGTATAAAATAACTGTTTTGTAAACTAAAGTCTTGTGAAAAACATGTTATTTGTGTAAAATGTATAAGTCCAAATTGAATGATTTAAATAACGCTATGATATGTAATATAATATAATACAAGCACTTATGTATAGGAAGTACCAGCGGCGTATCCACCATACTTGTATCATACTACTCACATCTCGTTACTTAAGTTACTTAAACAAACCACCAATGTATAAAGTCTACTTTTAAACCAATTGTCAAAAAGTCCTTGTATAAACCATATCAAATGTTAAAAGTCCAAATGTAGTCAAGTAATGTGTAACAATTGTTATGTATGGTAAGTAATGTGTTGTTACATAAACCAAATGTAAAATTGTACAAAACAAGGTATTTTGAATATATCAAAAAGTTATGTCTTGCAAAGTAAATACATGTTTTGTTGATACAAACACTTATGTGGTAAGTTAATGCATACATTCAAGCCTTGAGACAGACGGATAACCCTAAGTCAAGGTTATCAAAAGAAATGTTTTCGGATTCAGTCATTCCTTACATCCAAACAAACCCAGGATGTCAGGAACGGGATTTGTTAAGTCCTATGGTACCACTACTTACTACCGAGCGGCGTAGCTAATGTTAATGAACGTATATAAGTCCCGTTTGTACAAACCAAATTTTATACCAAATGTAAACATGTTATATGAAAACAGCGTACTAAGTATGCTAAGTTAACATACAAAGTAGAAAAGTCATGTAAATCAATGTGCTAGCATGCTCAGTCAACATACATAGCAGAAATGTAAAGTAAAACAATGTACTAAGTATGCTTAGTAAACATACATAGCAAAACAATGTAATGTAAATCATGTACTATAATGTACTAATGAGCATAGCAAGCATATGATGTGAAAACAGGAAAGCACGAAAGTAACAAGTAGGCACATGTGTTTCACCCCAAAATAGTTTGAAAACAGCAAAAGAGGGGTCTATGTACTCACTTGAGATTGCTTAGAAGTCCTAGGATAACCACCAAGCAAGGCTAGAAGATCAGGGAATCAAACGACACCTAATATAGGTAACTACATTAATAAACGGACCTAAATCGGAGGATCAGATAGAATGAGGGTTCGTAAACCAAACGAGCATGGGAACTCGTGTAGTATGGTTTAACAAAGCCTACATACTAAAATGAAACCTAACCTAAATGCTTACGACCCATTACAATCCGTTTAGGAAGCTTATGCTACTTTAACGCGCCGTTCACGTAAAACGCGTTCGGAATGCCTAACTAGCCCTATGATAAGTAAAATATGCCTTAACATGTCTAATATTGTTGCCAAATCAGTTTAGACATCAAAAGTTATGTTACATATTCTTAAAATGAATTTTGGCGTAAAAAGGGCATTTTGGTAATTTACCTAAGGCATATAAACTACCTATCATACAACTAACTAAACGTCGTGACCATAAGGTATAACCTCGGAAGGTTATTCCCTATACAACTATGGTCACCTAATCTATTTGGTCGGATCCTAATGATCGACCAAACGGGTCGGGTTCAAAAGTATAAGCGATTGTTTAGATCGCTTACCTTACGACCCTATATAAGCACTAAACCTAAAGTGACGAGCTAAGCATGTTTAAACATGCTTAACTAAGTTAGAAAACAAGTTTTGATATCAAAACAAATGGTCTTGATATCCTAGAGTAGTTTGGTTACAAAATACGCGTAAATGCGCATTTTGGCCGAAACTACGACTCGTCACTGAGCTTAGATAATGTGGTAATCAGTAGGTATAGTCACTAGGGACTATAACCATCGTGATTACGCTCACGTTATGAAGTTTAAATGAACTTTGCATTGACCATAAACTGGTCAAAGCAGAAAGTCAAACGCAGTTTGACTTTAACGATAAAAACGACCGAAAAGAACGAAAGAATACTTACAGAAGGTCCCCGCAAGCTCTTGATCCGATTTACTCTCAGGTATGAAGCATAAACTTCAACTTAGAGAGCCAAAATCAGATTCAAGTGTGAGTTTGCAAGGAAATGAAGGTGGGTATTTATAGGAATTCAAGAACCATTAAGATCGTTCATCGAAAACTTAGCTTTGGTCTGGACCTTACATGTGTGCCCATGGTTTTCTAAAACCATGGGAGCCCCTAATAATGGACTAGGTTCATTGAATACCAGCCCATGGTTTTGCAAAACCATGGGTTAAAACCATCAACACTTAAAAATGGACTAGGTTCATTGAATCTGGTCAGAAATTTAAAAAATGGTCCCTGCAGTTGTAAAACTTGATTTTTTTTTGCACTTTTAAGCCCCGTTAACCCCATTTCAAGGCTCTAAAATAAAGTTAAAGTATAGGGAACTCAAAACATGCCCAAAAGTATCTCGGATGTCGGTTCGTTTGGTCGTACGGTTGCGTTATTCGCTTAATTACGACGGAAGTCATAACGAACGCAAAAACGATCCAAATTAAGCGACGAATGGAATTTTATCATGCCAAACACTAAAATAAAATATTTTAATGCTTACATAAATTTTTGGATGTCCGGATGTATTCAGAACGTAAGTTATGCGCGAAAATGCAAACTTATGCACTTTTTTGACGCTTTTAGTCCCTGAATGACCATAAAGTTTATTTTAGCACACCGAACCCCTCAAAGCCTATTTCTAAGCTATGTAAAGGATATTTAGGGTGTGTTTAACTTATGATCATGTTCCGGAATGTTCATTACAGTTCAAATTGGCATACTTTCGCAGTTTGTCAAATTTAGTCCCTTTAAGCGAATTAACTTGATTTTGCCATACCAATGCCTTCAAAACTTATTCCTAAGTTATGTAAAGGTTATTTAAGGTATGTTAAGTATATGTTGATGTTTCAAAATATTTTTCGCATTAAACTGATTACGTTTACGCACCTGTTTGCGTATAACTCTCCAGAAAGCGATATAGAGTTTGAAATTGAACAAAAGTCAAAAGATGAAAAATGTCAAATATAAACAAACAAACATTGGGATCAAATAACTTTGTTTTATTGATAACTAAACTGTTTATAATGATTACAAACACAGGTGTCACAGTCTCCCCTACTTGTGGAAATTTCGTCCCGAAATTTATTTAGAGGAAACTCGTGAGAATAGATGCGGATACTTCGCCTTCATTTGATCTTCACATTCCTAAGTAAACTCAGGTCCACGTTTAGATTCCCAGCGAACTTTGACCAATGGAATGCGCTTGCGTTTAAGCCACTTGACTTCACGATCCATAATTTCCACAGGTTTCTCAACAAATTTCAGTGTTTTATCAACACGAATTTCGTCAAGTGGTATGTGGAGGTTCTCGTCAGCTAGACACTTCTTGATATTGGATACATGGAAAGTTGGATGAACATTCCCAAGTTCAGGAGGTAACTCAAGTCTGTAGGCTACCTTACCTATTCTTTCGACGATCTTGAATGGTCTAACGTATCTAGGAGCGAGTTTTCCTTTCTTTCCAAATCTGATCACACCTTTCCAAGGTGAGACCTTAAGTAATACGGGATCACCGACTTGAAATTCCAAGGGCTTGCGTCATTGGTCCGCGTAACTCTTTTGACGGTTTCTAGCTGTCTGAAGGTTATCATGAACTTTCTTAACCTTATCAGTTGTCTCTAAAATGAGGGCAGGTCCAGTAAGCTGAGCCTCACCGATCTCATTCCAGCAGACTGGTGAACGACATTTTTTACCATAGAGAGCTTCGAAAGGAGCCATGTTGATGCTGGAGTGATAACTGTTGTTGTAGGAGAATTCTATTAACAGAATATATGAATCCCAACTACCACCAAAATTGATTACACATGCTCTAAGCATATCCTCCAGAGTCTGGATTGTTCTTTCAGATTGACCATCCATTTGCGGATGATAAGCTGTGCTCAGATTAAGTTGGGTCCCCATAGCAGATTGCATGGTTCTCCAAAAATGAGAAGTGAAGCGAGCATCTCTGTTAGAAATGATGTTCAAAGGAACACCATGTCGAGATACAATTTCATCCACATAGATTTTAGCAAGTTTGTCAGCAGAAAAATCCTCACGGATTGGCAAGAAATGCGCTGACTTAGTAAGACGATCAACAACTACCCAGATGGCATCATGACCTTTCTTTGTGCGCGGAAGTTTGGTAACCAGATCCATAGCAATGTTTTCCCATTTCCAAACTGGGATCTCTGGTTGCTCCAATAAACCGGAAGGACGTTGATGTTCAGCCTTAACCTTAAGACAAGTAAGGCATTTTGATACATATAAGGCAATGTCTTTCTTCATACCAGGCCACCAATACTGAATACGAAGATCCTTATACATCTTATCTGAGCCAGGATGAATAGAATAACGAGACTTATGGGCTTCATCCATAAGCAAGGTGCGAAGATCATCTTGGCTTGGGACCCACAAAAGGTCCATGAAGTAATACGATCCATTGTCCTTCAGTTCCAGATCAGGTGTTATGTGATAGGGTAACTCCTTACCCATCAAACCTTGTGAAACAAAAGTGTGTTGAGCCTGAGAAATGCGTGCTTGGATATCGGATCGAGCTTGAATATCAGATTGAACACGAACACAATGAAGCTTAGTACGTTCCTTATGACTCAAAGCATCGGCTACGACATTCGCCTTACCAGGATGGTAGCGAATTTCGCAGTCATAGTCGTTTAGAAGCTCAACCCAACGTTGTTGCCTCATGTTGAGTTCTTTCTGATTGAAGATATGCTGAAGACTTTTGTGGTCCTTGAAAACCACACATTTTGTACCATACAAATAGTGTCTCCAGATCTTAAGAGCGAAGAAAACTGCACTTAACTCAAGATCATGAGTGGTGTAGTTTTTCTCATGTATCTTCAACTGTCTCGATGCATATGCTATGATTTTGTTCCTTTGCATGAGAACACAGCCAAGACCCAAGTTTGATGCATCACAATACACGACAAAATCATCATTACCCTCAGGCAATGATAGAATAGGCGCATCACAAAGCTTCTGCTTCAATTTTTGAAAAGCTTCCTCTTGTTTGAATCCCCAATCAAAGGGTTTGTTCTTCTGAGTTAGAGCAGTTAGAGGAACTGCAATCTTTGAGAAATTTTCAATGAAGCGGCGATAATAACCCGCCAGACCAAGAAAAGAATGAACTTCAGTAGGAGTAGTAGGTGTATCCCAATCCTTAATCGAACTGATCTTGGAGGGATCTACATGAATACTTTGCTCGTTGACAATATGTCCTAAAAATTGAACTTCCTTAAGCCAGAATTCACACTTGGAGAATTTGGAAAAAAGTTGCTCTTTCTTTAGGAGTTCCAGAGTAAGACGAAGATGTTGCTCATGATCAGCTCGCGTCTTAGAATAAATCAAGATGTCATCAATAAAAACGATGATGAACTTATCTAAATAAGGCTTGCAGACCCTATTCATTAAGTCCATGAAAACAGCAGGAGCATTAGTCAACCCGAAAGGCATAACTGTGAACTCATAATGCCCATAACGAGTGCGGAACGCTGTCATGGGAATATCTTCTTCATGCACACGAAGTTGATGATACCCAGAACGCAGATCAATCTTCGAAAAAAGAGAAGCGCCCTGTAACTGATCAAAGAGATCATCAATGCGAGGTAGGGGATATCGATTCTTGATGGTAAGCTTGTTAAGCTCACGATAATCGATGCACATCCTAAAAGATCCATCCTTCTTCTTGACAAAAAGAACGGGAGCACCCCAAGGTGAAAAGCTAGGACGGATAAAACCTTTGTCAGAGAGCTCTTGAAGCTGCTTAGACAACTCTTGCATCTCAGATGGTGCAAGACGATATGGAGCTCTGGCAATGGGATTTGCACCAGGTACGAGATCAATACGGAACTCGACTTGGCATGCTGGGGGTAAACCAGGTAACTCTTTAGGGAATACTTCAGGATAATCCCGAACAACAGGAATATCTTGAATAGACTTACCTTTACCTTTATCTGTTGTAACATGTGCCAAGAAGGCCACATAATTCTTTCGCAGATACTTCCGAGCTTTAAAACAAGACATGAGTTTGAGAC
The DNA here is from genome assembly GCA_030545235.1 of Helianthus tuberosus. Lineage (NCBI taxonomy): Eukaryota > Viridiplantae > Streptophyta > Magnoliopsida > Asterales > Asteraceae > Helianthus > Helianthus tuberosus. Next base: position 71,378,757 of record CM060369.1, on the reverse strand, counting down.
TATCAGTAGGTTTCTCACCACGAACCTGTGGGATCTCCTCTGTCGAAAGCGGCACACGAAAAATCTACTCGAAACAAACTACCTCAGCGTGATGCTTGGCTAACCAATCCATACCCACTATAACGTCGAAGCTTCCAAGTCGCATTGGCGTGAGGTTGATAGGGAAAAGATGGTTGTTAAGGTTCACCTGGCAGTTGCGAAGAACAGAATCAAGAACAATAGGTTCACCACTAGCAACTTCTACTATCAAGGGTTTTCCTAGTTTCATTCTAGACATGCGAAGCAATGGCTCAAAAGATAATGACACAAAACTCTTATCGGAACCCGAATAAAAAAGAACAGATGCAGGCTGATAATTAATAAAGAACGTACCATTGGCCACATTATCGTCTGCTTGCGCCTCTTGTGCATTCATGTTGAAGACTCGACCTCGAGCCTGAGCCTGATTCTGATTTGGGTTTGCGTTAGCTAGTCTTGGACACCAGTTTCTGTAGTGGGTCAGATCCCCACAATTGTAGCACGAACCAGGAGGAAAATGAGGTCGTGCAGCTTGACCTTGTTGCTGAGCAAAAGGCTGAGCAACTTGTTGAGCTTGGTTCTGAACTGCCTGATTCTGGTTGACAGGAATGCGGCATGTAGTGGCAAGGTGACCATTTCTTCCACAGTTAGTGCAATGACGACATTGGAGATGTGGTTTTTGATGGCCGTTACACCTGTTGCACAAAGGTGCGTTGCCAAGATAAGGCCTCTTGGCGGGTGGTTGCGCAGGCTGATTTGGTGCAGCTTGAGCCTGTGAAGTAACGGCATAGTTTTGGGAAGCCTTCCGCTTCCTAGACCCCTTTGAGGAACCGAAATCCTTTCCCTTCTTGTTTTTACCTTTCTTGCTATCCTCTTTATCAGCCGCCTACTTTTTACCTTTGTCACCTTTTTTATGCAGCTTTCCCTTTCGAACCGGCGACTCAGTCAATGTCGCTGCTAACTCGATCACCTGACGGACTGTGGTAGGGTTACTACCAGTAATGATGTCTTGCACTGAGTCAGGTAGACCATCGATGTACCTTTCGATAGCCTTGTCGAGTGGGGTAACCATTGTCGCACAAAGCAGACTCAATTCTTCATACCTATCAGTGTAAGCCCGATGCTCACCACTATCTTGTTTCAAATCATTAAACTCCCTTTCCAATGCTCGCAGTTCATGATGAGGGCAAAACTCCTTCATCATAAGGGCCCTAGGTTCGGCCCAAGTCTGTGCTAAAGCAACCTCAGCACCGCGGTCTCTCATAACCCCGTTCCACCATGTAAGAGCCCTCTTCTAAAACACACTGGAAGCAAACTCGACCTTGCGATTATCAGGACATTTAACGTGGCGAAACGTACTCTCAATGCTCTCGAACCATTGTAGGAGCCCAGTTGCTCCTTCAGTACCACTAAACTTAAGTGGCTTAGCCGAATTGAAACTCTTGAAATTGCATGGAGCATGATTGTTGTTGTTGGCTTGGTTCAGTTGAGCAATAAGATTTGGGAAAGCAGCAGCCATTTGTTGCGCGATGATTTCTGCCAGTTCGGCATTTGTTATCTGATTGTCGCGTCGAGGAGGCATTCTAAAAGAGGAAACATGAAAGGAAACGAGTGAGATGATTGGATGAAAAGAATGAGATGATACAAAAATTGACAACAGCAAAGATGGTGGTCATTTGTTCGTTACCACTAGGCAAACAAACAACACATTGTGACTAATAAAAGTAAATGGGTCAAAAATAATGCATCGCGAAGACATGCTCGCCTATAAATGAACACTCACCCCAAGGGTTCCCAGGTAAGAGTGACTGGTCCGATTATGTGGATTTGTACGAACACTCTAGCCTTAGACAGAAAACCCAGGGTACAGGCATTCACCCTTCCAGTTTGCACGTGTTTACACTATTCAAAACCCAAAACTTTGACGAGATTTTGAAAATTCAAATGGGTTCAAAATCTTATAACAGAGGGTTCAAAACCTAGTAATCAATCATCCAAGAATAGGTGATTAATTTTCAAAGCGGATTCGGAATTGATGTTCTCGTTGTGGTTATCACCTAAGGATAGGTGAAGTGCATGTTTTAAGATCTAAACACAAGATAACTTGTGTTGGGGTCCGAGAAAGTTATAGTCTAGGTCAAAGCATTACTAATAACCTAATTCCCTATAACCATTGGCTCTGATACCAACTTTTCTGTCACACCCCGATCACGTAGAACAACAAAACGTGGCGGAAACATCGGGGAGTGTTGTAACAGAATTAATTGTTTCATAACCATGGCAATTTAAGTTATATTTTATTTATCATACAAGAGAGTTACATTGTCTTAAAACAAGAAACAAAGAGTACATAACATAAATTAACTAGTTCTTGCTTCATTTTAAGTCACTAAGGCATAGGTCCGCCTAAGTGTGTCTCGATCATCCTATGCAACAGCTCCTGAAAACACATGTGAAAATAGGTACGTCAACATAAAAATGCATGTGAGATACATAGGTTTTGTGAAAATAGGATTCATGACTTGAGTTTAAGAAAATGTTTAATAAGATTTAGTCATGAACCTTGTAAATTGTTTTGTTTTGTAAATCATTTGAAAAACGATAAGATCAGATGATATATATAAATAAAAGAATAATATATAGTTAAATGAAATAACCAAGTAAAATGAGTTGTATAAAATAACTGTTTTGTAAACTAAAGTCTTGTGAAAAACATGTTATTTGTGTAAAATGTATAAGTCCAAATTGAATGATTTAAATAACGCTATGATATGTAATATAATATAATACAAGCACTTATGTATAGGAAGTACCAGCGGCGTATCCACCATACTTGTATCATACTACTCACATCTCGTTACTTAAGTTACTTAAACAAACCACCAATGTATAAAGTCTACTTTTAAACCAATTGTCAAAAAGTCCTTGTATAAACCATATCAAATGTTAAAAGTCCAAATGTAGTCAAGTAATGTGTAACAATTGTTATGTATGGTAAGTAATGTGTTGTTACATAAACCAAATGTAAAATTGTACAAAACAAGGTATTTTGAATATATCAAAAAGTTATGTCTTGCAAAGTAAATACATGTTTTGTTGATACAAACACTTATGTGGTAAGTTAACGCATACATTCAAGCCTTGAGACAGACGGATAACCCTAAGTCAAGGTTATCAAAAGAAATGTTTTCGGATTCAGTCATTCCTTACATCCAAACAAACCCAGGATGTCAGGAACGGGATTTGTTAAGTCCTATGGTACCACTACTTACTACCGAGCGGCGTAGCTAATGTTAATGAACGTATATAAGTCAAGTTTGTACAAACCAAATGTTATACCAAATGTAAACATGTTATATGAAAACAATGTACTAAGTATGCTAAGTTAACATACAAAGTAGAAAAGTCATGTAAATCAATGTGCTAGCATGCTCAGTCAACATACATAGCAGAAATGTAAAGTAAAACAATGTACTAAGTATGCTTAGTAAACATACATAGCAAAACAATGTAATGTAAATCATGTACTATAATGTACTAATGAGCATAGCAAGAATATGATGTGAAAACAGGAAAGCACGAAAGTAACAAGTAGGCACATGTGTTTCACCCCAAAATAGTTTGAAAATAGTAAAAGAGGGGACTATGTACTCACTTGAGATTGCTTAGAAGTCCTAGGATAACCACCAAGCAAGGCTAGAAGATCACGGAATCAAACGGCACCTAATATAGGTAACTACATTAATAAACGGACCTAAATCGAAGGATCAGATAGAATGAGGGTTCGTAAACCAAACGAGCATGGGAACTCATGTAGTATGGTTTAACAAAGCCTACATACAAAAATGAAACCTAACCTAAGTGCTTACGACCCATTACGACCCGTTTAGGTAGCTTATGCTAGTTTAACGCGCCATTCGCGTAAAACGTGTTCGGAATGCCTAACTAGCCCTATGATAGGTAAAATATGCCTTAACATGTCTAATATTGTTGCCAAATCAGTTTAGACATCAAAAGTTACGTTACATATGCTTAAAATGAATTTTGGCGTAAAAGGGCATTTTGGTAATTTACCTAAGGCATATAAACTACCTATCATACAACTAACTAAACGTCGTGACCATAAGGTATAACATCGGAAGGTTATTCCCTATACAACTATGGTTACCTATTGTATTTGGTCGGATCCTAATGATCGACCAAACGGGTCGGGTTCGAAAGTATAAGCGATTGTTTAGATATCCTAAAGTGACGAGCTAAGCATGTTTAAACATGCTTAACTAAATTAGAAAACAAGTTTTGATATCAAAACAAACGGTCTTGATATCCTAGAGTAGTTTGGTTACAAAATACGCGTAAATGCGCATTTTGGCCGAAACTACGACTCGTCACTGAGCCTAGATAACGTGGTAATCAGTAGGTATAGTCACTAGGGACTATAACCATCGTGATTACGCTCATGTTATGAAGGTTAAATGAACTTTGCATTCACCATAAACTGGTCAAAGCAGAAAGTCAAACGCCGTTGGACTTTAACGATAAAAACGAACGAAAAGAACGAAAGAATACTTACAGAAGGTCCCTGCAAGCTCTTGATCCGATTTACTCTCAGGTATGAAGCATAAACTTCAACTTAGAGAGCCAAAATCAGATTTAAGTGTGAGTTTGCAAGGAAATGAAGGTGGGTATTTATAGGAATTCAAGAACCGTTAAGATCGTTCATCGAAAACTGAGCTTTGATCTGGACCTTACATGTGTGCCCATGGTTTTCTAAAACCATGGGAGCCCCTAATAATGGACTAGGTTCATTGAATACCAGCCCATGGTTTTGCAAAACCATGGGTTAAAACCATCAACACTTCAAAATGGACTAGGTTCATTGAATCTGGTCAGAAATTTCAAAAATGGTCCCTGCACTTGTAAAACTTGATTTTTTTTTGCACTTTTAAGCCCCGTTAGCCCCATTTCAAGTCTCTAAAATAAATTTAAAGTATAGGGAACTCAAAACATGCTCAAAAGTATCTCGGATGTCGGTTCGTTTGGTCGTACGGTTACGTTATTCGCTTAATTACGATGGAAGTCATAACGAACGCAAAAACGATCCAAATTAAGCGACGAATGGAATTTTATCATGCCAAACACTAAAATAAAATATTTTAATGCTTACATAAAATTTTGGATGTCCGGATGTATTCAGAACGTAAGTTATGCGCGAAACTGCAAACTTATGCACTTTTTTGACGCTTTTAGTCCCTGAATGACCATAAAGTTTATTTTAGCACACTGAACCCCTCAAAGCCTATTTCTAAGCTATGTAAAGGATATTTAGGGTGTGTTTAACTTATTATCATGTTCCGGAATGTTCATTACAGTTCAAATTGGCATACTTTCGCAGTTTGTCGAATTTAGTCCCTGTAAGCGAATTAACTTGATTTTGCCATACCAAAGCCTTCAAAACTTATTCCTAAGTTATGTAAAGGTTATTTAAGGTATGTTAAGTATATGTTGATGTTTCGGAGTATTTGTCGCATTAAACTGATTACGTTTACGCACCAGTTTGCGTATAACTCTCCAGAAAGCGATATAGAGTTTGAAATTGAACAAAAGTCAAAACATGAAAAATGTCAAACATAAACAAACAAACATTGGGATCAAATAACTTTGTTTTATTGATAACTAAACTGTTTACAATGATTACAAACACATGTGTCACATACCCGAAGGTGCACGTACCAGGAATTCATGGCATGTAACCCCTTGCCGTACAAAGGGGAAATTGACCCGATAGCTTGTCAAAGGTAGATTTCAAGCACTGAGGCGGTGTTTGTGAGAAGTAGATGCGAAGTGGAAGACCAAGTAATGTTTGCAACGGGTCTCCTACAACTCCAAATAAAGGATTGGTGGGACGTACATTCGAATGAATTAGGGGATGACAAAGTACAAACGTTAACATGGCAAGAGTTCAAGGAGCTATTTCTGAAATATCATAGCCCACAATCCGCACTTGATAAGATTCAAGAATACTTCTTACATCTTCGACAAAAGGATGAAACGATTGATGAAATAACGAATAAGTTCCTTGAGAAGGTGAAATTATGTGGGGAGATAGCGGGGACTGAGAGGTTGAAAATCATACGTTATCATGCTATGTTAAAGGCTGAATATCGGGAGTTCGTAAATCCCTCCAAGTGTGCAACATTGAATGAATTAATCGACTGGGCAAGAGATAGGGAAATCGAGTTAAGAAGGCAGGTTGAACGGGGAGAGAAAAGGGTGGCGGAGAAGCCTACCAACACAAACCCATCGAAAAAGGCAAAATATCAAGATCAAAACAAGAAAGGGAAGACAAGTAGTGGGATTCCGACTTGCAAGACGTGCGGGAAACACCACTCGAGTGAATGTTTGCTTGGAAAGAAAGGGTGCTACAAGTGTGGACAAGAGGGACATCCGTACTACAGATGTCCAGACAATCAGAAAACGTGTTACAATTGTCATCAAGCGGGGCACATGAAATCTGAATGTCCAAAGCTCCAACAAACGCCTAGGAAAGAAGGAAGGAAAGAGGAACCGTTTAGGGCTCGTGGAAGGATGTTCCAGATAACGTCTGAAGAAGCAAAGTTTCACCCGGAAGTAGTTTCAGGTATATTCTTAGTAAATTCAATACCTGTAAATGTTTTATTTGATTCCGGGGCTAGTAGATCATTTGTTTCGAATGAACTTTTATGTCATCCTTCCTTTATGCTTGAAATGATGTTAGTACCTTTAGAAGTGGAAGTAGCGGATATCAAAAGTTACCTATTGCATGATGTATGTAGAAACTGTAAGATCTTGATTGAAGATGAGGAATTTAGCATAGACCTTGTTCCAATGTGTATGGGGGAATTTAAAGTAGTTGTGGGAATGGATTGGCTGGCCCAAAATCGTGCTGAAATACAATGTGAAAAGAACGTTATTCAAGTAGTAACCTCGGAGGGAAAGCGGGTAAGTATTCAAGGGGATAGTGTCGACAAGTCAAAATTTTGTTCAATTATTGAAGCTGTCAACTATGTAAAGAACGGAGGAAAGGCATATCTGTCTTACGTGATCGATATCAATCAAGTTGTACCAAAGCTGGAAAATGTGAAAGTAATGAATGAATATCCGGATGTATTTCCGGAGGATTTACCGGGGCTTCCGCCCGAACGTGAAGTGGAGTTTAAGATAGAGCTTACCCCGGGAGCCGCACCGGTAGCTAAAGCTCCTTATCGGTTGGCCCCGACTGAAATGAAAGAATTGATGACCCAACTTCAAGAACTGCTCGACAAAGATTTTATTCGACCAAGTGTTTCGCCATGGGGAGCACCCGTATTATTCGTAAGGAAGAAAGATGGTTCGATGCGAATGTGCATCGACTATCGGGAGTTGAATAAGTTAACGGTGAAGAATCATTACCCCTTACCCAGAATTGATGATTTATTCGACCAACTTCAAGGGGCGAGCTGGTTTTCAAAGATTGATTTGCGATCAGGATATCACCAACTGTGTGTACGAGAAGAGGATGTGCCGAAAACTGAATTTCGAACGCGATATGGACATTACGAATTCTTAGTAATGTCCTTCGGCTTAACAAACGCGCCAGCTGCATTTATGGATCTAATGAATCGGGTGTGCCGGCCTATGCTTGATAAGTATGTAATCGTTTTTATTGATGATATACTAGTGTACTCCCGAAGTGAAGCAGAGCATGCTTCACATTTACGTGATGTGCTGGAGACACTCCGCAAGGAAAGGTTATATGAAAAGTTCTCAAAATGTGCCTTTTGGCTTAGAGAAGTACAATTTTTGGGTCATGTAATCAATGCGGACGGCGTCCACGTGGACCCGTCCAAAGTAAAGGCAGTGACGAATTGGGTACCCCCGAAGAATCCAAGCGAGATAAGAAGCTTTTTGGGCTTGGCTGGTTATTACAGGAGATTTATCCAGGATTTCTCCAAAATAGCCTCGCCAATGACAAAGTTAACGAAGAAAAGTGAGAAGTTTTTATGGGGCAAAGAAAAAGAAAAAGCGTTTCAGGCGCTGAAAGAAAAACTCTCAAGTTCACCTGTGTTGACATTACCGGATGGAACGGATGATTTGGTGGTATATACTGATGCCTCTCATCAGGGTCTTGGGTGTGTACTAATGCAAAGGGGTAAAGTCGTTGCCTATGCTTCAAGACAACTCAAGCAACACGAAAATAATTACCCAACCCATGATCTAGAATTGGTGGCGGTCGTGTTCGCCTTGAAGATATGGAGACATTATCTATACGGGGTGAAGTGTACAATCTTCTCGGATCACAAGAGCCTCAAATATTTTTCGAACAAAAAGATCTTAATATGAGGCAACGAAGATGGTTGGAGCTTATCAAGGATTACGATTGTGATATCCACTATCATCCCGGGAAGGCTAACGTAGTGGCGGATGCTCTAAGTCGAAGGAGTACCCGCCCTCGATTCGGGTAAGATCAATGAAAATGGTAGTCACTTCCAAACTCCTTGAAGAAATACGAGAGGCTCAAATTAAGTCCCTGGATGCCGAGGACTCAAAGAAAGAAACGACGAAAGGAATTATCCACGATTTGAATGAGAATGTGAATGGTATGAAAACGAGGTATAGTCGAAGCTGGATACCTCGGGAATGTGATGCGAAATAATTACTTTTGAATGAGGCACACAAGTCTCGATACTCCGTTCATCCAGGAGCTACAAAAATGTATCGAGACTTGAGGATGAATTATTGTTGGCCGGTAATGAAAAGAGATGTTGTCAAGTATATGGCTAAGTGCTTGACATGTTCCCAAGTAAAGGCCGAACACCAAAGACCATATGGGAAATTGCAACCGATGGAGATACCGTTATGGAAGTGGGAGCATGTAATGATGGATTTGGTGACTAAGCTTCCCAAGACAAGAAAAGGGCATGATGCAATATGGGTGGTCGTTGATCGACTGACCAAAAGTGCACATTTCTTACCCATTTAGGAAACTTATAATTCAGAAAAGATGGCGGAAGTTTATATGAACGAGATTATATCCCGACATGGGGTTCCGGTGTCTATAGTATCCGACCGGGACACCCGGTTCACATCCCGTTACTGAAGGAAGTTTCATGAAGAATTGGGAACCCGGTTACATATTAGCACCGCCTACCATCCTCAAACCGATGGTTAATCGGAACGAACTATACAAACATTAGTTGATATGTTAAGGGCGTGTGTCATGGATTTTGGGGGAAGCTGGGATGATCATCTACCCTTGGTAGAATTTTCATATAACAATAGTTATCATAACAGCATAAAAATATCCCCCTATGAAATGCTCTATGGAAGGAAATGTAGAACCCCGGTTTGCTGGGGGGGAAGTGGGTCAGCGCGAACTCACGTCAAAGGATCTAGTAGCCGAAACGAATGAAAAGATTGATATGGTTAGATCAAGAATTAAGGAGGCTCAAGATAGACAAAACTCTTATGCAGATCGACGAAGGTGACCAATTGAGTTTCAAGTGGGAGATCATGTGTTACTAATAGTCTCTCCATGGAAAGGGATAATTCGTTTCCGTAAACGCGGGAAGCTAGGTCCTCGATACATCGGACCATTCAAAATACTCGCTCGGGTCGGGGCGGTGGCGTATCAGTTAGAATTACCACCCGTATTGGATGGGATTCATAACACCATTCATGTGTCGTAATAGGTGTCTCGCGGATGAGACTGCATACATGCCTTTGGATGATATTGAAGTGGATGAGAAATTAAATTATGTTGAAAAGCCCGTCGCAATAAAGGATTTTAAAGTAAAGCAACTCCGCAACAAATCCGTTCGGCAAGTGTTGGTCCAATGGCAACATCGAAAAGGATCGGATCTCACGTGGGAAGCGAAGGATGAAATGCGAAAACATTACCCAGAATTATTTGGTACGTATTCAGGTTTCAGGGACGAAACCTTCTTTAAGAGGGTAGACTTGTAACACCCCAAATTCTCGTATGTCCTAAAAGTATAATGTGTAGTGATGTTTTAATAAGTTAAAATGGAAAGTATATAGAATTATGTCAAAATTAAAAGTTAGTAAAAGAAAGATGATTTAAGTTAGAAGGTAAATTACTAAAGTGAATAGAGATTAAATGATGAGGGACTAGATGTGTAAATATTGTTATAAAACATGATAAAAAAAAAAGAAACCAGACTGGGATCTGGTGTGCGATCGTGAGAAGCCAGGGGGGACTCCTTCCCTCTCAAAAACCCTAAATCACTAAAATTCCATCAATTGAAAGCCAGTTTAGTGAAGAATCGAATGCATGAGCTAAGAATTCTGATTGTCTAAGTACTCTTGATCTCAAGTAAGTGAAATTTCTTGATTTGATGATGTTTGATTATGTGGGTTTAATGTAATTCGTGAATGTAATGCAAAATTTAGTATGATTAATGTTTGCTACGAATGCCTAGACATCAATAGATGCTAAATTTCGAATATGAGCATGATTAGGGCAAAACCCACTTGCATGTCAAGTAATGGTTAGCAATTGTGAAGTTCTACATGTTAATTTGATTGTTGCTGATGAAATTGTTATGAATAATTGACTTCGAACCATATGTTTATGGTCAAAATAGTAAATTATGGATTAGGGTAATGATTATTATTATGAAAGATTTTGATTAAACATTGATGAGATAGGATGGACATGTTATAACTACTTGTACATCATGCCTTGTAGATAGTATGCACACCATGTGTTTGATGAAATGTCTAAATGAATTTAGATATGATTTTGTATGAAAATTCGCTAAATTGATGAGATGTAATCATGGTGGGAATGTATATGAATTATAAATATTATATTGGATAATAAGGAATATAAAAGTAATGGAAGCTAAGTGAATAAAGTTATGATGTCCAGGAAATAAGAAGGAAGAAGGAGCAAGTCACTCCAAGGCACAAGGAGCTCAGGATCACAGTAAGTTCATATGAACTTAATTCTCCTTTTATGTTGTTCTACGGACGAAAGTTTATTTATTAATCCTTAATGTTGAGTTGTGCGTTGATATTGGTTCAAATGTCGATATGTTATATGTTAGAAAGCGGATAAGCGACACAATAGTGTCGGATGTATAATGATCACTCAAGTGAGATAAAGTTTGATGGAAAGTAAGATTATGAGATGATTAAGTAACGACTTGTTTTAAACGGGTTAAATGATATGTTTGTGTTAAGTATGTATGATAAGGGTTACCAGTCGTAAATGGGTAAAATAGGACAAGCATGACGATTCGGTTGAGTTTTGAATATGGGCTCATTACGAATAGGTCGAATGATATGGATGTATGAATGTATCGAGATGTTGGAACAAAAGAAAGTTAATGGAAAGAATGTTTAATGAAAAGAATGTTGTAAACAATTCTTGTTAATGGTTGGTATATTGTTAATAGGTCGATTAAAAGTATGTAAGGTATGTTATGGATTTTGTTTGAGCTTAGTGAATGGACTAATGTTTGATGTTGTGCATGATAGGTAAATCTCATGTTTGAAGTTGGCGAGCTCGGACGAACACACTAAATTGCCCTTTTGCGCTTCCGGACTATGTTATCTTTTACTAAAGGTTCGAAACTCATTTTGTTAATGTAAATATTAACCGTATGTCTAGAATAGTAGTAAGTGTTTTAAGAACGTTTGAATCTTTTGGGTTGATTTTGAATTTTATTGTAAAAACAGGGAAACGTAAATGTTACGAATGGGTCATGCCCAATTTTTGTTAAAAAAAATTTTGTATGTTGATCGTTAAATAAAGTGGATGCCACAGTCTTCGGCTTCATAAATCAGGTTCATGGAGCGGCAGATGTGTATGTCCACTCTTCCCGACCATGGGCTCTTTTGGAAAGACCTGGGCATGTTCACGAAATGCTTGAAGAGACGGTATATCCACCCCCCGAAGAAGATAGGGGTTGGTGGAGTAGCAAGCCGGTTCCAATGCATGTTTCGGAGCAGGAGGTACAGAACATCAAGGTTTCTACGGTTGTGAATGCAATGAAGGACCACCAGATCTCTCAACCCAACAACGCCACTGCTATCGTGCCTTTGGCTAAGAGAGTAAGTGAGGACCCTATGGATGTAGCGGTAAAGAGGGTCCCTCAACTTAGTGCTCTTAGTGCTACTTGGGTTGTAGATTCCATCTCCTATTTGAGCCCACGCAGCTTGGCGTTCGTTTTCTGATAGTTCACGTAACCCTTCGGTATTCTCTTCATTGCCCGCATCTTCCTCCGCATACAACCCAACTATCGACCCAAACTGTGCCATCGAGATAGAGTACGTAGTCCCCCCACATCTGAATTCTACCCTATCATTATCAAATGGGTCGGATCTTGAATTGAACACGAATGTGCTATAGAATTCCAGATTATACTCGTGGACTGAGCGAAGTCGAGTGGTTAGGGCGGCTCTTAGTGGGCCGGTGACTAGGTTGTTAAACCGGTCAAGCTGGTTCACCATAGCTAAAAGATCCATGCACACTTGTCGTGGGTATTCCTCCGGTCTGGTTCGAAGCACATCGTATCTTGCTTTAGCATCCAACTCATTTGCATTGAACCGTCTGAATTTCTTCGACATCTGAAAGGAAATACCGAACAATTAGCATGAAAATTGAAATTTTCGGAGAAAACTGAAAACAGTCGGCTGAACACGACCCCGTGTTCAGCGGACACGCCCTATGTTGGTCAGAAAATAGTTGGACACGCCCCCGTGCTCAGCGAGCACGACCCCATGTCCAGACGTCTGTTTCCCAAAAATCACATTTTTCGACCCGGTCCCGAAAACTTGAAAATTTTTGGTCCAGTAGGGGCGGTTTTCCCTGAAAATGAAACCCGAAGTGCCGTTTTTTCCAAAACAAACCGTTTACCCCTTCGATTTTATCTTTTTCGGTTCAAAAACAAAGGTTTGGGGTTTTTGTGAGAAATCGGGCGAATCTATGAACAATACAAGTGTATTTACTTCCTATAACATGAATCTAAACTAATGCTAACAATTTTATGCAAAAATTTGAGGTTCGATCCGGATGAAGTTCAAGAACCCTAGATTTTTCCCCAATTTTTGATGTTTTAACTGCATGCAAATGCTTAATCTAACTACTAATGATGATAGAATCATACCTTGATGTTGTTAGAAGTAGATGAGACATCGAAATCTTGTAGAAAAATCTCCTGAACCAGAGCGTTTTCGGGGAAACGGGGCGTGTGGAAATGAAGAAACTGTGTTGAAAAGGGGTTTTATCCCGACAGTTGCGCGGACATGGCCCCGTGTCCAGCGGACACGGCCTCGTGCCGAGCAAAGTTTATTTTTTTTATAGTACTCGTGTGAGTGCCCTTGTTTCCCAAAAACTCGGTTAGAAGACTTACCGATTTAGAAGTCAACCCGTTTGTTCGTAACTTACCAGGTATGATGTTGATGCTTTTATTCTTCGACCGTTTGAAGCGAGATTTCTTCCTCCTTATCCTCAATGAATCCTTGATAGAGCTTCAGCCGTTGGCCATTGACTTTGAATGGAATTCCATTCCGAGATTTAATTTCTACTGCACCGTGTGGGAAAATATGGGTGATGGAAAAAGGTCCTGACCACCTAGACTTTAATTTACCAAGAAACAATCGAAGTCGTGAATTAAACAATAGAACTTGATCTCCTACCCAAAATTCATTTGGTTTTATGTGTTTGTCGTGCAAATTTTTCATTCTTTCCTTATAAATTTCAGAGTTTGAGTATGCATAATTCCTTAATTCGTCTAATTCATTTAATTGACAAAATCGATTTTTACCGGCAAATTCTAAATCAAGGTTTACATTTTTAATTGCCCAATAGGCCTTGTGAGCTATTTCTACTGGTAAATGACAACTTTTTCCATAGACGAGCTTATATGGGGTTGTACCTATTGTTGTTTTATAAGTAGTTCGAAAAGCCCATAAAGCATCATCTAATTTATCGGCCCATTCCTTTTTATTTAACCCTACGGTTTTTTCAAATATTCGTTTTAAACCTCTATTAGTCACTTCGGCTTGTCCGTTTGTTTGAGGGTGATATGCTGTTGAGACCCGATGATAGACCCCATATCTTGTTAAAAAAAAATCAAGTTGGTGGTTACAAAAATGGGTACCTCTATCACTTATTAATGCTTTAGGTGTTCCAAAACGAGAGAATAATTTTTTCAGAAATCTTACGACGACTCTTCCATCATTTGTTAGAAGTGCCTCGGCCTCGGCCCATTTAGACAAGTAATCAACTGCCACAAGTATATATTTGTTTCCTTTTGACGGTGGGAAAGGTCCCATAAAGTCAAGTCCGCACACATCAAAGATTTCACAAACAAGAATGCCATTTTGTGGCATTTCGTTTTTAGAAGAAATATTATCTGTTCTTTGGCAAGCGTCACATGTTTTGACAAGACTTTGGGCGTCTTTGTAAATGGTCGGCCAATAAAATCCTGAATCAAATACCTTTCATGCGGTACTAGCGGCACCATGATGTCCTCCGTATGGACCTTCATGACAATGGTGGAGAATTCTTCGTGCTTCGCAACCATGTACGCACCGTCGGATGACTTGGTCGGCACACATTTTGAAAAGATAAGGATCTTCCCAAAAATAGTGTTTTACATCAACAAAGAATTTCTTTCTTTGATGATGTAGCCAACCTTTCGAGACTATACCGCTAGCTAGGTAGTTAGCATAGTCGGCGTACCATGGCTCTTCTCTGTATTCCACCATTTCTAGGGACTCCGTTGGAAATTTTTTGTTGATTTGCTCATCCCTGGTTGCCTCCAAAGCTGGGTCTTCTAAGCGTGAAGGATGATCCGCCGCAGTGTTTTCTGCTCCTCTTTTGTCTTTGATTTCAATATCAAATTCTTGGAGGAGTAGAATCCACCAAATCAAACGTGGTTCAGCATCCTGTTTCTTGAAGAGATATCGAATGGCTGCATGATCTGTATAGACTATTGTTTTAAAAAGAACAAGATAAGAACGAAATTTATCAAAAGCAAATACCACAGCTAGTAATTCTTTTTCAGTTGTTGTGTAATTTTCTTGTGCATCGTTAAGTGTTTTACTAGCATAATAAATTGGGTGAAAATGCTTTTCTTTTCTTTGTCCCAAGACAGCTCCAACTGCAAAGTCACTTGCATCACACATGATTTCGAAAGGTAATT
Source organism: Helianthus tuberosus (assembly GCA_030545235.1). Lineage (NCBI taxonomy): Eukaryota > Viridiplantae > Streptophyta > Magnoliopsida > Asterales > Asteraceae > Helianthus > Helianthus tuberosus. Next base: position 71,363,542 of record CM060369.1, on the reverse strand, counting down.
TCCAATTAGGCGCTATCATGATAGGTGCATTGACTAGCATTTCCTTTAGGGTTAGAAATGCTTGATTGCAATCCTTGTCAAAGATGAAAGGGGCATCTTTTTCAAGTAATTTTGTTAGAGGCCTTGAGATTTTAGAAAAGTCTTTGATAAACCGCCTATAAAATCCGGCATGCCCTATGAAACTTCTGATAGCTCTAACGGAGGATGGGGGTGGTAATCGAGAAATAGTGTCTATTTTGGCTCGATCAACCTCTATTCCTTCGCTTGAGATTTTGTGACCGAGTACTATTCCCTCCATTACCATGAAATGGCATTTTTCCCAGTTAAGGGCGAGGTTAGTTTCCTCACATCGGGATAGCATTCGTTCAAGGTTATCGAGGCATTGGTCGTATGAATCCCCAAAGATAGAAAAGTCGTCCATGAAGACTTCCATTGTCTTTTCTATCATGTCATGGAAGATGGCTACCATGCAACATTGGATGGTTGCGAGGGCATTACATAGACCAAATGGCATGCGTCGATAAGCAAAAGTTCCATAGGGACATGTGAAGGTTGTCTTTTCTTGGTCTTCGGGTGCTATCGGGATTTGAAAGTAACCTGAAAAACCATCCAAGAAACAATAAAATTTATGACCGGATAATCTTTCTAAAATTTGATCAATGAAAGGCAAAGGAAAGTGATATTTCCTTGTTGCTTCATTTAATCGTCTATAATATATACATACTCTCCATCCTGTGACGGTTCTCGTTGGTATTAATTCATTCTTTTCGTTGTTATTACCGTCATACCTCCTTTCTTTGGAACTACTTGGACGGGACTTACCCAAGGACTATCGGAGATATAGGATAAATAAGTCTGGCGTCAAGTAGTTTGATGACTTCGTTTTTAACCACTTCTTGAACATTTGGATTTACTCGACGTTGTGGTTATATTACAGTTTTGTAGTCATCGTTCATTAAAATTTTGTGCGTGCACATGGAAGGACTTATTCCTTTAATATCTACAAGCTTCCAAGCGATCGCATTTTTGTGTTTTTTCAAAAGATTAATTAATTTCTCTTTTTCTAAACTACCTAATTTAGACGAAATAATTACAGGTGATTTACCATCTTTGTCTAGAAAAGCATATTCCAAACCTTTTGGAAGTTCTTTGAGCTCAAGCGGTGGGTCTTTAGGAGACTCCTTATTTGGTTGCCCATTTTGATCAAGAACTCTGAAAGTTTGTTCTATGGCGACCTCTTCTTCAACAAAGTGCTCAATCTTTTCACTTGTATCGGGTGGTTCATCTTCATCTTCAATTAGGGGGTCATTATTTCCGAATGGATATTTCATTGATCGCTCAAGGTCGACACTCTTTTTAAATTCCCCTAATTGAATAGATAGATTGTTGTACTTCCGGTTTTTCAAAGGTTCGTGGGTTTTTACAAAAGGTCGTCCCAATACTAGAGGAGCGTCATCGAGGATGACAAAGTCGGTTGGGATTACCATTTGATTTGTTTGAACCAAGACATCCTCGACTATACCGATTGATTTTATTATTTTCCGATTGGATAGAAAAATGGGTATTTGAAGTGGAGAAAAATCACTAATACTTAATTTTTCAAAAATGTAGTTGGGCATTACGTTAACACAAAGATCTTTATCAATTCTGACGTTACTAATAAACGAATTTTGAAAAAAAACATGGAACCGGTGTAATGTTGATTTCAAATGGGTCTTCTTTTATTAGCGAGGTTTGATCATTAGTTAACTTAATGCTTACCGTTTCGTTAATTTTTGTGTTAGTGTTTAACTCTTTTAAAAACTTAGCATGAGTGGCTACTAAACAATGATTTTCAAAGGAAGGTGACAAGAGATTAATTTCTTCAAAATTAGACTCTTCTTGAATTTTAACATTAACGGACTCACCATTTTCGTTGTTTAACTCATGTGTCGGTTTTTCACTTATTTGTTCTTCCATTTTTACACTTTCAACTATCTCTTTTTTATTTAATTCCTCTCTTGCACGGGACTCCTCTTCCCTTGCGCGAGATTCTTTTATATATCGCTCGATAGTTTTAAGGTGTTCTAATATCCTATCGGTTACTTCGGCGATAGAGTAAGGATCGGGATTTTCAAAGCTTGGATCCGGATGTTCGATCCTTTGTTCCTCATAAGACCCATATGAAGTAGATGGTTCACACCATTGTTCTTCATTGTAAGTATATGATGGATAAGGGTTGTAATTTTGTTCTTCATAATACTCATATGAGGTGGGTTTTTCACGCCATGGCTCCTCATAATAAGCATATGAAGGTGGTGGCTCATATCTTGGTTCCTCAAAGTATGAGTATGAAGGCTCATACCTTGGTTCATCAAAATATGAGTATGAGGGAGAAGGTTCATACCTTTGATCTTCATAGGATGTGTATGAAGTTGATTGCTCGTACCTGGGCTCCTCATAGTAGGTGTATGAAGTGGATGGTTGAGATAAGTCACAATATTGTACCGAGTGAGTGTTACCGCAATTGGTGCAATAATATTTCCTATAATCATCCTCCTCATAGGTGTAGTTGTAGCCTCCTGAGTATTGATCCATAAGAATCACTCAGCAGACCACAACAGAGTCTCGAAACCAGAACGCAGAAATAAAAGCGGAAACAGAGGCTGGACACGACCCCGTGTTCAGTGGACACGGCCCCGTGTTCAGGATCTGTATCTGGGCGTTTGAATTTAAGTTACTGGTTTCGTTGAGCACGGGGCGTGTTCAATGGACACGGCCCCGTGTTCAGGCTCTGTATCTGGGTGTTTTATGAAAAATATGCAGCACGGCCCGTGTTCAGTGAGCACGGCCCGTGTTCAATCTACTGTAAATGCAAAACTAAACTAAAATGCAGAAAAATGTGCGCGCGTTTTGAAAAGGTTTTAAAAAAACTGATTAGGCCATCGATTTTAAGCTTTCTTAAAATCCTTGTGTCCCCGGCAACGGCGCAAAAAACTTGATGCGCGTGTGGTGTGATATATATTGAAGTATATTTTAAGCCCTTTTTACACGTTAGTCAAGTTTTAAATTTATAAAACACGATATTTTACTAACACCAAACACACATATGGGCAAGTGCACCCATCGTGAGCGTAGTATAGTGTTGGCAAGATACCGAGGTCGTCCAAGGACACAAGAGCTTTTAATACCGGTTTATCTTCAATGTCTAATCAAATCAAAAGTTTAGAAAAAGATTTTAAACTAGAAAAATAAAAACTAACTAAAATGCTGAAAAATAAAATAAAAATAAAAACAGATAGACAAGATGAATCACTTGGATCCAACTCGTATTTAGTGTAACCTTTGATTATTTTCGCACTTTTGCACTTTTTAAGATATTATCTTAGTTATTGTAGTAGGGGCCCCTCTTTTGAATGTGACGTTACCCTCAACCCAGTAGTTTGAGTCAGCAAGGATACAATCCTAAAGGGTCGGATTATTGAAAGATAATTAATTAAGTTATTAATGCATAATGTGGTAGGCCCCTCTTTTGAAGGTGACGTTACCCTCGGCTAAGTAGTCTGAGTCAGCAGGGATACAGTCCTAAGTAGCCGGGTTAAAGTTTTAATAGTAGCTTACATATGAGGGGATCAAAGAGTTTGGACCCCCGCCATCCAATACCGGTGGGTATTGAAGGAGGTCCTACTAAATTTGACCCAGGTCCTTGCAGGATCTATACACTGAACAAAGCAAGACTCTTACCAAACCGTTCCCTTAACTCCCGACCAGGTAGCCAACATACCTCCATATAGACCGTGGAGATATGAATGGTGAAAATCTTTTATTTTATATAGACAGTAAAATAATGCCAAGACACCACGGACAAACGATAAGGAAGAATCACCTTCAACATAAGAAACTAGTTATTAAAGTCATTAATACATAACCAAATAAAAAGTGCGAAAAGATTAAAAAAAAGTATTACACTAGACACTTGTCTTCACCAAGTGATGTAAGAGACTTAGGCAAACATGGCCTTTGATTGTCAAGAACTCTTACGATCAATATTGGATCGCGAGACGACTCACACACTCTATGATGAATGATGGATGATGGATGATGGTGGTGGATGATGGTGTTGTAATGGTGGTGGGTGGTGGGTGAAGTGTGAGAGAGGTGGTGTGCCAAGGGATGGTTTGCAAATGAGCCAAGAACCCCTATTTATAGCCTGAACAGACGCTCGGGCACGGCCCCGTGTCCACCTTCCTTCTCTTTCTTCATTAATTGCATCTTGTCTGCATTAGTTGACCACGCCCCCGTGTCCGCTGGGCACGACCCCGTGTGTAGAAACGTATCTGTACTATCAAGATTTCCCCAGATTCTGCGAATCTTAGAGTTGACCACGGCCCCGTGTCTGGTGGGCACGCCCCCGTGTGTAGAAGCGTATCTGTACTATCAAGATTTCCCCAGATTCTGCGAATCTTAGAGTTGGCCATGGCCCCGTGTCTGGTGGGCACGCCCCCGTGGTGGGTGATAGAAGCTTCTACAGCTTTGTCTTTTCTGCAGACACTTGGGCACGCCCCCGTGTTCACTGCGTGTTCAGCATTCTGTTCTCTTGTTTTTGCTTGGGAAGATGCTGTCAGGGGGTCAGGCATTCCACGTTTGATCCTTTTCTTGTATTTATGTTAGATTTAGCTGCCTTTTTTGCTTCTTTTGTTCATTGGAGCTCATTTAATCCCGAAAATACAAAAGGAAGACAAAAACACACTTTTTTCCAACATTAGTACTAAAAAATGGTTAGTTTTATGCCACATTTGATGTAATTTATATGTTGCATTTTGCACACATCACTAACCCAAGTATCCACTAGTATAATAGCATCCCTCGATGTAGCAACATCGAGACCGTAAAGTATGAATAATAGCATCCCTCGATATAGCAATAACGAGACCGTAAAGAATATAACTTAACAAAACCCCGTCGGGTGGTGTGCTACTCCTATAGCGCTATAATTATTTAGGCGGGTTAACAAATAATATGAATTCTAGCATGAACCTAAGCATAACAAAGCATGTATAAGGATTGAATAAATAAAGCATGTTTGTGAATCATGCATTTTAACAAGTAAAACATGTTGCACCCAAAGTGTATTAAAAAGGAAAAATGGGCCAAGTGTACTCACAAAAATTGCATATGCTTTTCCGATTATCCAATTGTTTGACGAGTAATGGGATTAGGAGGTCGAATGTATAAGGGTTAAAGTTCAAGGTATGCTTAGAGTCGAGATCGGAGTTTAAAACATATGAAAGTAATTACCTAGTACATATGATACTTGTTCTCGACACTAGGAAACTCTAAGGAGTTTAAATGTTTTCATGGAACAAGGTTCCATTAGAATCGTGACAAGTTATCAAAGTCTAGGATTATATAATCTAGTACCTTGACATATGAACACTAGTTTATCATCAAAGATTCGATTATTCGGATGATATGTTTATGTATTATATAGATATACTAATATGTCCAATAGTTTAATAGTTCAAGCATGAGGTAGAAGATTAAAATCTTCATTTAGGTACCTCTAAATGTCATAGAAATCATGTAGGAGGTAGGAAGAACAAGTTCTTCCATTTAGGCACCTCTAAGTGTTTACCACTACACTTGATGTAAAAACATACAAGGAGGGTCATGAACTACAAGTAATACAAGAATATTAAACACTAATCTATAAGAAATCATCAAGCAATGTGTGGATTTTATGTAGGACAACCCAAGTTAATCCTTAATCACACATACATCAAGTCTTGGACTTGAACATCACTTGTGGGTTAAACCCTTGACAAAACAGAAAGTTTGTGAGGATTAATCCTCTGATTTTGGATGTCTAAACCTTGTTTTTAAGCCTAACTAACCATAGAAGTGGTTATAAGCATAAGGACATAGGTTTGAGATGAGTTAGACTCAAGTTTGAACAAGTTAAGTAAGGTTTGATTCAAAACAAAAAAAATCAGTGAACTTTGGAGCCTTTTTTCCGGAGTTCCATTGACTTATTTACTGTGAAAAACCCATGGAATCGAAGCTAAGGTCAATCCAAGCACATAGGAAAAAGAATTGACTAAATCGGACAAGAAATGAAGAAGTTATGCTCATTTTCGTGAAGCTTGAAGAATCTGCTCGAACATTGAATTGCAGCTACGTTTTAGGTGATTTGAGAGAGATTTAGATGAGTTTGTAAAGTGTTTAGGGCTTGGAGTGGTGTGGTATTTATAGGGGAAGGTTTGGGGTTAGTGGTTGTGAGTTTTTAATGCAAGAAACACACATTGGAAGCAACAAACACACTAAAATGCCCAATCCCGTAAGGGGAAACAACTAATCTGTGGATTCTGCCTCTGGCGGGGCGCGAGAGAAACCAGGGACGATGGCGGGGTGCCAGAGACCATCAGGTCTTCAATTCAAGTTTTTGAATTGACACTTTGGTCCCTTGAGTTTATTTTTTGGGTTTTAGGGTGTTATGTGAAATTTAAACATAGTTTAAGGATAAATTAAGTATGATGAACATAAACTAAGTATAATTAGGCGTATGAATGTCGTATTTAAGTGCTAAAAAGATGTATTATGCATAAGTTTCACGTATTTGTAAGTTTGGCACATAGTTTCCAAGATTTACGAATATGAATCAATTGGTTACCAAAATCAAAAGTATGAATATGTAAGAAGTAGGTTTAACACGAATTTAAAGAAATACGAGTTTTATGTATGAACCAAGTCCAGTATTTGATGAAAGAACGATTACAAGAACGCGAGATTTCCAAAAATAGAATCTCAAGCAATGGTTTCTAAATATCGATAGTATGAAAATGCAGGGCATTACACACAGGGACACCACCATATGAATCATTACCCTCACTTGAGAGTATGATTAACAGCCCCTCTCCCAGGGCAATGTCTCTTTCAACACCACTCCCCACATCTTCCATTCCTCCTACCATAATACCTTTGTTTAAGGCCATTGAACTTCAGACACAAAACAACCCCTCTCACCAACACATTACTGAGAGTCCAATTTCTACATTGGCTGTGTCTGAACCCATTCAATTGGTTAACCCACAAAAAGCTGAGGAGGATACACCACTTGAATTTCCCGAAATTCTTGTTGGTAGTTCAAGTGGAGCAGCTACTACAGATGTTGGATCCACTGATCTACATCTCGATAGTAGTTTCGTAAGTCAGACTCCCTTGAAGGCAACCACTGCTGTGGCTACCAAGGTAACCACTGGTGTGTTCAAGTTAACCACTTGTGTGCTTTCTAAGGTATCCACTGATGCAGAGGGAAGTCCCAAGTACCAAGAAAAAGGGGCATCTGCTAATGAAAACTTGGAGACACCTCCTGTTTCAAAAGCAGATACAACTACCTCTGGTGGGAATTCAGATGATCCTATTAAGTTGGGTGATGGATTAAAATATCAGGATTTGATGGAGAGGATATCCAGTATTGAAACCACTATTGCTGATATGAAAGATCTTATAAGGCAGTTGGCGATGCTTCCAAAAGTCAACCTTCTCATCAGCTATTATCCCAAGAGCTTTGGAATTCAGTTCAACCTATTCTTGCAGCTCAAAGGGAACTGGCTGAGCTTCAACATAACTCCCACATGGAGCTTATTAGAGTTATGGTTGAAGCAAGATACAAAGATACACAGGTTGATATCAGGGGCATCAAAGAAGCCCTTGCAAAAATGACTGGCACTACCCCTGCACCAATCTTAGAAAAGGATGATGAAGATGATGCCAAAAAGGGGGAGAAGGATTCAATGAAAAACTTTGGCAAACCTACACTAAGGAATCAGCTAAAACAAAAGCCAGGGCCTGCTAAAAAGTCTTCTGCAAAATCTTCTAAAAATCTAACATTGGAAAGAAAAAGGGAGTTGATGAAACCCTGAATATCCAGATAGATAAGGAGATTGAAGCAAAGCAGAAGAAAAAGGATACAAAAGAAAGTAGACAAGATGTTCTGAGAAAGGAGTTGAAGAAAAAGGTGAAGGAAGAATACAAAGTGCTAAACATTGGAACCTCAACAGGAAGAAAATCATAGAAACACAATAAACCTCTCATTGCCAAATTTCCGAAACCAAAATCACCACCACAAAAGCCAATCACTGCTGGTCCCAAAACCACTGATGGTTCCAAAAAGCCAAACACTGACACATCCAAACTTAAACCCTCACCACAAAAACCACCTCTCAAAAAGCAGAAAACAAATCGTTCATCACCACCACCATCAACCATAGCAACAGATGTTGATGCACCTAAAGCATCAACAAATGTTAAGACAACAGATGTTGAGACACCAGTTGTTACAACAGTTGTTAGTCAAACCACTGATTCAACCCAATTTGATCATCCATCTTCAACAAAACCACCAACACCACAAAGATTTCCTTCACAAACCATCCTTTCACACATAGCACATTCTCCGTCTAAAACCTTCCTACTCCAAAGTCTGTCTATACAAGAAAAAGAAAATTCATGGTGCATGAAGAAGAAAAAGATATACCAGCACCAATTCCCTTATCATCTACTCCATTCATTCAAACCACACCTACTCCATTCATTCCACCATCATCACCAAAAACCAACACACTCAATCATCCACCCGCTGGCTACATCTAACGAAACATTCCATTGGCAGTTCAATTCCCTCTGGAACTGCTTGCAGTTCAAGAGGAAATGAAACAATTTTACACAGAGGGTGATCCATCCAAAAGAACCTTCTTATCTCTTCATGGCTCCAGAACTCCTAAGAACATTGATGAATATCTGAAGTTGAAAGCCAAACAAGCAGAATACATGTCAAAAGAAGAGAGTAAAGGGTTAGGAGACAGCAACTTACAAGGTCGGATGCAACATGGGCTTAGTAAAGTCAGGAAGTTAGAAGACTTTACTAGAGACCTGAGTAAGACCATGTCAAATCTGCCACTAAATGCTGAACTTCAACAGGTATTAAGGGATGATTTCTTAAACATCATCATGGATACCAAGCCCTACAAAGCCTACAAGTCTGATTTCAAAGACTGGCCTCTTGAAGCTCTTAAAGAATAAGTAGAAAGAATTGAATTGATGAAAAAGGATTCTCATATGAAGAAATATGCACCCAACTGGAAAAAATACAAGAAGGTTAATGTGGATGAAGCATTGAGGTATAAAAGAAAGAGAGCAGAACTTGATCAGCTAATTATGGGACTGCTAGATCCATTGCAAGATGGTCTAAGCAGAATCTTGATCTAACTTATAAAAAGTTAGAAGAGCTAAGAAAGACAGATATGGCCCTTCTTAAGAAGCCAGTATATGATGATGAAACCACTGATAGACCTCAGCAGACCCTTTCGTCTAAAAAGTTGTTCACATCATCAGACGTATCCATCAGTGTCTTGAACCAAAGAAAAAGACAACAACGGATTGATGAGGAAGATGAAAAGAGGGAAGCTGAATTCAGAAAATAGACTATCAGAAATCAATTACAGTTTGGATTGGATGATGCTTCCTTGCAACTTCAAGCTCAATTTGCTGAAACTATTCAAAGGTTGGCAAGCAGACCATAATCCCCAAACTCATCACAAATAAAACTTCTCCCAAGAAACCCCTCAGACCCAAAAATACTAAACTGGAAGTCTGATAAACAGACCCACGTATTGACTCTACTCAGGTCTGATGGTAGTGTTGAAAGGATATCAAGGGAGGATGCACTTGGTATGAATGCAGTTGACCTCCAAGATCTAATGAACCTTCAACTTCAAAGGGATGAAGATGACATGGATTCCTTGGATTTTGAGCTCCAGTTCAAAGGGAAAATTCGGGAAAGGTTGATGAGAGAATAAAGATCAAAATCATAAAGTGTTTTGGTATCATCTGTTCTAGGGGAAGATTGTTGGCCCATGTAATCCTTCCTTGAAGAACATATGATACAAAGCCAAAACTGTTTCTCAACAGATGATCACCAATAAGCAGTGTTTGAAGACTAATTCCCTCCAATGGTAGTGGCACTTAACAACTGATGATCCTAAAGACTGTTTGCATTATAAAGACTGTTATGGCAAAGCCCTGTTGATTGCAAAGACTGTTGAAGACCAATCAACTGCTGATGTTAAAGTGCTGTTGGTGTTAAAGAACTGCTGGAATCAAAGGCCTGATCAACCTTACAGGATTATACTACATTATATTACGATCATAACGGAACCTAAAATCTATAGCATACTAGTCTAATTCAGTTTATAACCAAAAGTCAACGTATAAGTCAAACTACGCGACTTTCGGTTGCGAACCGACCCTAAAACGGGAATTGACGAGCCGAACATGTTTACACATGTTCTAATAATTATTACCGAGTTGTTTAATGATAAAACATATTTTAAAACACTTCTAAACTCATATCGCAATTATTTTAAAAACTGACCCGTTGACTTTTTAAATTGATATTACTTTGACTCGTCAATTAACCAAGCAAACATGATTCTTAGGAGGTGCCCTTTTGAGGGATTAACACCTACCTAACTACGATCATGTAGCCATGTTCGTTGCGAACAATGGCTTGACCTTTTAAGGACTTACTATAAGTCAAAGCGTTTTATCGTAAACGCTTGACTTTTCGGCTTTAAGAGCCAAATAAAATAACTAGCCATGAAAGGAACACTTACAAGTGTCCTAAGGACTGATGAGAACTCAACGGTTTGCTCCTAATGCTCAGGAGCTCCTAGATTTAAGAGAATAGTAAGATTCAAGAAATGGTGCAAGTTTAACAATGAAACCATACACCTATTTATAGTGCTTGAGAGCTTCCTAGGATCATGCCAAGTGTTTAGGGGGCTTCTAAGATCATTCCAAGTGTATTACCAGATGTTAAAAATCATTAAAGATCCATGGTTTTCGAATTACAAGAGCTAGAATGGTTTGTTTGGAGATCAAGGAAGAAGAAGGACAGCTGAACAACTATTCTGCGCAGATGACACCGTCGTGTCGCGCGACGGCATGAGGGGGAGGGCGTCGCGCAACGCGACCGCTCAAGGTTTCAGCAATCAAGTTTTAAAACTTGACATTTTGGCCCCTTAACCTTATAACTTTCATTTTTGACATATTAAGCCCCTCTAAGTCACTTTAAGTTTTATATTTGGCACAATGATCTTCGAGATAGGTTATAAATATTCCCGAGAGTGTAATCGAACATCGTTAAGCTTCGGGTTTCATAAAAAGGTCACTCAGAGGTAAGAATTCACATGGTGATGCTTATAACCACTTTAACTCGCAACTTGTGCGTATTATCGTTTAACGGCATCAAAGGCCTAAACGGCCAACTTAGGCATTCTCAGGAGTATGAAAGAATATTATGGAGTACCCGTTTCGTTAAAAGGTCACTCAGAGGTAAGAATTAACATGTTGACACTTTTAACCCTTCGATGCACAACTTTTGAATTATATTACAAACGGTTTCGTTTATCCAACAAGTGGCTTATTAAAAGAATACGAAGGCCGTATAAGGTCACTCAGATGCTTAGTTTAAGCATGTTGACACTTTTAGTCCTTGCATATTCAAAGTTTTCATTGTTTGGCAAAAGTAGTCCCTCCTAGTCAACGTTTGAGTTAATTAGGATTAGGGACACGTGTCAACACATAATTGGACACGATTTTACGAGGTGTTACAGCTTTCCTTAGTTATGGTCACAACTTTGAGCATCTATATCTCATTCATTTTTGCTTGGATTTGGACGTGATTTGGTTAGCTGTAAAGCTCTTACAAACATGGATAAGAAACCACAAAATTGTACTTATCTTAATAAAAGTAAAATATAAATATATTTGTCCAAAGTTTGGGAAATAAACACATTTACACTAGATGAAAATACATTAATTTTCTCCCATTTTCCAACACATCATAATTAATATAGTTAAATGCCTGGTTGGTCCCCGCGGTTTGCAATTTTTGCAGAGTTGAATCTGAGACTTTAATAATTACATAGGTGATCCCAGTGGTTGTAATTTTTTTTCACTCGGGTGATCCTTCTCACTAGCCTCTGTTAAGTTTTACAATTAAGTCTTTTTAAAAGACTAAAGTACCCTTGCTTATTAAGAAAAACAAAAATAAAACAACATATCTTTGTGGGTCCCACCCCACCCCCACTACTTCTTCTACCCCAAACCACCATCATCGTCTCCCCACCACCATTGAACACCCACCGCCACCATCTCACCTCCATAAAACCCACCACCACCATCTCATCTCCACAACCAAACTCCAACCACCATTAAACACCCACCACCACACCAGTCGCAACTCACTACCGCCATTGTTGCCGGAAAAACAAATTCACCACTGCAACTTGTCACGGCCCCCGACCCGGTTCTACCTGGTTCAGAAGCCGCGGGACAGAAAACCCGTGGTATTAGTGTTTAATTAGGCAGCGGAAATTTTTAACAGGATCATTTAAACTGAAAAAACCCATTTCTTTTATTTCAAATTTCAGGACAAACCCCGTAATTTACAAAAAGGGAATTTCACTGGGAAACCCCTTGGTTACAAAAACATGTTTATTTATTTACTGAGCCACTTTATCCAAGCTGGTAGTGCTACGCGGCACTTTTCCTTGTTCACAGTAAATCACCTGAAACATGTTTAGAAAGATTTTATCAGCGGGGAAATACTGGCGAGTCATTCAATTTGTACAAAACGACACATTGTCATAAGTTACAGTATTAAGAGCGATTACAATTGCCCCTATCTTATAATTAATTGGTCCAGTTGTCACTCGACCGGATCTATGACTGTGGTCATATCACTATTGGGTCCTGACACCCAATAGTGACGTATATCACTAATTAGGCGCGCCAACCTAAGAGTGATAAAACAGCAGTAATGTGCACAATACCCCACTTAGTGCCAGTAATTAAAGATACGCAAAGACTTAATCCATGTAATTATAACTGGAAAACATTTAGAGTTTTATAAAGTAACTTTGATAAAAACAGAATGACTCACATTGCAGGTTTAGTTTAGCCTACCGATTAAGCCTGGTAACCTAGTTAAATAGTGCAAACGAAACTAGGTTAGTAACTTAATACAACATTTACGATAATTTCACAAAATCAAAACCCTCACGACGAATTACAAAGTATAGCCCGAATTCAGGCAACACTTAAACATCCATCGGATCGGTTTCAATCGATCGGACATTGTATCGTAGCAGTGATCTAGTTATTACCCTGTTATCGTAGCGGCGTTTCACTACTTAAAGTGAAAATTGGAGCAGAAAGGAGGCTGTGTGTGTGAAAGTTTTCGAACAGAAGGAAATGGCCATGCAACGTACAATTTATAGCTGAAATTTGAGTCTCTCGCGGCCCGCGTAAACCTGAAGGAAACCCTTCGCGCCCCGCGAGGGCCACCCTAGCTACTGTTAGGGCTGCGGTGTTACCCCCTAGGTCTGCCACGTGTGTGACACATGGCCTAAAGCTTATCCAGAAACTTGCCTGGCTGTCGCGCCCCGCGTAGACTTTCCTTGAGTCTTTCGCGGCCAGCGACCAACTTGAAAATTTTGATTTTCTTGATTTTTCATGAAATGTAGGGTTTTAGGGGTCCAGGTCTTTACTTACAAAGAATTGTAGGACATTTTCATGCAGGTCCTTACACAACTCAACCCACATCTTTTATTAGGCCTACTTGTTCCTACTTCTAATATGTAATTTAGAGTTTTCTTTCTCTGAGTGGGATTAAATTAGTGGATATTTTCTAATCTGTATACGGATTTTCACTATATTTTCGAGTACTTTTTACTCTTTTATCAAGATTTAAATTTACAAAATACGATATAAACTATAACTCTCTACAACACGCTAGGGCAAGTGCACTCATCGTTGGCGTAGTATAGTGATGGTAAGATACTGAGGTCGTCCAAGGACACAAGAGTAAAAGTTAACATATGTTAGTCTTAGTACTCTAAGTTGTTACAAAATTGAAAGTTGATACCTCAAAGTGTGACTTTAAACTATTAGTACCTGACATTGTTACTTCATATAAACCACAGGGACTAATCATGTAATTAACTCAAATAAATAAGAAGGGTAAGAATAATTCTAGTCCATTGATCATAAATTTAGAGGGTTGTGATTAGTTTTAAGGAAAAAAAAAATAGTAGACGGGCATAAAAGAAATCCTACATTTATTGACTTTCTCTCTCCACATGCAATGCACATGCCAATTCCCCTATCAATTTAAAACGTCCATAATTTTTTCATACGATATTTTAAAAAAAAAATCACCATAGTAACGAGTGTTTTTAATATTTAATATGAGTATGATATTGCTATATAAAAATAAAAAAAAATTACTGGGTTTTCTTTGCATTGTGTCCTGGTTCTGGTCATTATGTCTTTCAACTGGATTTTAGTCATTACGTTTTTACTAGGGTTTTTATACATTGTGTTATTATTAAAACTTATAACACAATGTTAATTTGGGTTCTGTCCATTGCGTTTTTATCATAACCTATAATACAATGATAATGGTGTTATATTTGGGTTTTCTACACATTGTGTTATTGGTTCTGATTATTGTGTTTTTCAACTGGGTGGATTTTCTATACATTGGGTCATTGTGTTTAGTCTGCTATCCAATGTGTTTTAATCTATTGTTTATTGTGTTTTGGTTTTGTTGTCCATTGTGTTTTAATCTGTTGTTCGTTGTGTTTTTAGTCAGTTGTCCATTGTGTTTTAGTCTATTGTCTATTGTGTCTTTTATTTGTTGTCATTAATTGTGTCTTTTATCTGTTGTCATTAATTGTGTTTTTACTCTACTTTCCATTGCATTATTGGTTTGATACTCATTGTGTTTTACGTTATGTCCATTGTGTTTTAGTTTGTTGTCCATTGTGTCTTTTATCTGTTGTCATTGATTGTATTTTTAGTTTGACACACATTGTGTTTTACATTATGTCTATTGTGTAATATGCAACTGGGTTTTTGATTTTTTTTTAAAGTATAACAATAGGGTACTCATATTAAAGATAAAAAACACTCGATTTTATAGTTTTTTTTTTCAAAAACAAATGACGAATAAAAAAGTTACGAACTTTTAAAAAATGGGGTGGGGTGCGGAAATAACATGTGACTTGCATGTGCATGTTTCTAGGCATGTGACTTTCATGTGCATATATTTTTTTTCTTTTTGACAAAATTACCCTTCTCACTTAATTCCTCCTTAACCACTTGTCACTCTGTAGTGCCTTCTTACCCTTCATATTTTTAATATGTCAAGTTCCCAAAGGTTTTCATATATGCATCTTTCATCGGGATGTGTTGTTGTCCAGAATCAACTCGAGGATCAAACCATATATAGTCGAAACAAAATACTAATTTATAGAAGAGTTAACTTTCGTTTTGCTCCCTGTGGTTTGGTCATTTTAACGGTTTTGCCCTAGTGGTTTAAAAGTGCCATTTCCTCCCTGATCTTTATAACTTATCACAACTTTGCTCCCTGCCTCTAACTCCAACCATTTACACTGTTACAACTTGGTCACATGCCACTCACATAAGGGGTATTTCAGTCTTTTCAAATCCAAACTTTTTATCCTTTTCATTTTAAAACCTAGCTTCACACAACCTAACTTCATTTTTTGATCCAAAATTTTTACCACTACCAACACCATCAATATTATCATCGACTGTCGCCCCTTCCCTCTGCCACCACAACCACCTCATATGAACACCACCACAACCACCTCTTATAACCACTACCACAGCCACCTCCTATAACCAAAGGAACCACTGGAACATGTGGCCGCCACAAACTCATCATCACCAACCACCACCCTCAGTCACCACCACCTGCAACCACCATCATCCACCACCGAAAAATCCTTTACAACCAACACTGCGATGCACGATTTCAGATCTGAAGCCACCACTAGAATACACATACCCTAGAACAACCACCACATGCATCCACTATATCTTCGAATCACTTGGATAGTGATGGGTAATCCGGAACTCTCGAGTTCAAATCGATTACAAATTTCTTTTTTTGAATCTGTGATGGATAAGTGTCACCAGGGGCGGATCTTAGTGGACTAGTGGCAGGGCCACGGCCCTGGCAAGTTTTTCGGCCGTAGTGCTAATTTTCCGCATTTCGATAGAAATTTTGTATATATACAATGTTCGGCCCTGGCAAGTTTTTCGGCCATAGTGCTAATTTTAGTGCCCGTGTCTTTCGGCCCTGGCAGGTTCAACGGGCAAGATCCGCCACTGAGTGTCACACCCTGATTCCCGGTGGGCCCCGATGGGTATAATCGTGACGGTTGGATAACAGTTATCATAATATAAAAAAATGCAGCGGAAGTATTGGAGTAAAATTATCGAATTCAAATAAGCTTGAATATATACAAAAGTATTACAAGCGTTCAGTACAAGCGCACAGGCGGGATCTAATAAACAGAGCTTTAGACATCATAGGCCTTAAGCATCAGGAGTTGCAAATTCCTTAGCCTTCATTCTAGCCGACCCAAATTCCCAGACTATAATAAGGTTCGGTACCTGCAGTTCACTCTTTTGAAAATACGCCAGCTTTCGCTGGTAAATACAATTAACTGACTCGTTTTGAAAACAATTTTTCAAAAAGAGTTTTATACATAGAGAAAACCCGTATGTGATCTTTTAAATATTTCTTGGGACTTATTCTTGTTACCAGATTTACATACTTGCCTTACAACCGAAACTAGATATCAGAGCTAGTTATTTAATATGATTAAGGTACTCACCAAAGTTGAATAAAACGTGTCTTCTAGTCGGCATGCCTACCCTTACACGCTATTTCGTATGGACATATCAGTATATGAGTCGGGACGTCCGGACACGGTACCATTAACCCCCAATTGTTTCAGTTATCAAGTATAATGGAATAAACCGGATTCTTACATTTATGCGCAACATAGATGGCCCATTTATATAATACCCGCTCCAAGTGGCATAATTGCCATCCCAAGTTTAAAAACTAAAATAAGTTAAGAGTATTTACCTTTTTGCTAGCTTCCAATCAATATGATTATAATTTAGCAAAAAGCCGCAAGTCTAAGTATTATTGACCCAAGTCCGATTATCTGGGGGGGGGGGGTACTATAGTCTGGAATGAACAGATTTATTATCTGTTAGAATGTATAAGGGTCAAAGGTTAGTCCCTTTAGATATGACCCGTTACTGAAGAATATGTTCGCTAGATTAAGCGTATAACGAATAGAATGTGGTTTATACCTATCCAAGTGCAATGACTCATTAGATAAAGGTTATTTAACCAAACATCTGAAATGGAAAGGTTTTGAAATACCTAGACCCGTTACGCCTAGTTTATGCGAACTAGGTTCACATAACTAGTTATGCGCATAAAGACAGGTTTTGAAGGTCAGATGGGCTTAGGACAAGTCTTAGTATCAAAATACATTTTTGGATGAAGTATCTACTAACTTAAAGTCAGATTATAAGTCCGTTTTAATTTAAAATCATTCTTTTGGTTCATTTGACCACCTAGGGGCATTGTTGTCATTTTTGACAATTTAATTTCGACTTGTTATAAAACTCATCAAACGGACTGACCATGTAGTATAACTTCAATGGGTTATACTTATCAATATCGTGGTCCTAAAACTAATTCAAATCTGACCTAATCGTTGACCAAACGGGTCAGAATAGAAAGTCAAAGCAAAAGTCAACTGCTTGACTTTCGATATGGAACTAAGCTCTAAACATGAAACGAAGAGTTGGACATGTTTAATGTCCTAATATGTTTTATAAACTGATATAATGTCAAAACTTCAAGTTTTAATAGTTAAAAACTTGATTAGCGTAATTTGCAAAGTTTACGTTTTCGACCTTTTATTTAATAAAAAGTTGACTCGTCATTTCACCTACTTATGGTGATTTTTAGAAGGTATGATCCCAGGGGATTATAACCTTCATAATTACAATCACGTAGCCACGTTCGGATTGAACATTGGCTTGACCATAATGGTCATAACCAAAAGTCAAACTGTTTGACTTTCGGCCAATAACTAGCCTATAAATGAAAAAAACTAAGATGGAACACTTACTAGTGATCTAAGGAGAAGTCTTGAACTCAAGGAAGCTCCTAAAATGATCAGGAACCTCCAAAGTAGAAGATAGAAGAGAAAGATGGAAAATGAGCAGGTTGAAATGAATTCAAGCTTGCTATTTATAGTTGTAGAAGGTTAACAAGATCAAGACAAGTGTCCAGGAGGTTTCTAGGATGTTAACAAGTGTTAATGAGGTGTAAGAACCAGGTGAATTGGTGGCAATTCGGGCTAGAAGTGTTAATGAGGTGTAAGAAACAGGTGAATTGGTGGCAATTTGGGCTAGGTGTCATTTGGAGAAGATATGCTTGGGCTACAAGTTCTGATTCTGCCAGATGACCCCTTACGGACCTTCAGTGCACCAGAATAAAACCCACATCCTTACGGTCCGTAAGCCAAAGAGTTTGCGGTCCGTAAAGGACCTCTAGAACAAAATTTTGGGATTTTTATATGTTTAGTCCTTGGACTTTACATCTTTGGCCATGTGGCACTTTTAGTCTCTCTCCTTTCTCGTAGTTGAGATCAGTCGGAGATCCGGGACGCGTTTTAGTTAACGCACGATAAAAGTTTCTCTCCTTCCCAGAACCGGGATTAGTTGGAGATACGAAATACATTTCAATGAACGTAGAATATAATTCCTTACTCCTTCCACATAGTCGGGAATAAATTGGAGGATTTAATATGTATCGTTACATAGTCGAACGATAAATTCCCTTTCCTCAGTTGGAAATTCGGGACACGTGTCGCCTCACAATTAGACGAAAATTTACGGGTGTTACAATAAGAAGAAAAAAAATCAAAATAGGGGATGGACGAGTTGGATGAGTTCAGATCTGATGAGCAAAAAATCAAAATCAAAATGGTCTGCGATGGGGGTGGTTATGCTAGTGAACGAGAGGAGAGAGAAAGTTTATGTAGAGAGAGAGACAGGAAAGTGAGGAGAGAGGGGGAGTATGTGTATGTGATATATGTTTATTTTATATAATATATCTTTACATGTAAATTTACTAAATTGACTTTACTTTAGTGTTAAAATTACTAAAATACCTACCTAGTTAATATATATTTTGGATAGAGTTAGAGACGGGGAGTAAAGTTGTGATGAGTTATAAAGATTAAAGAGGAAAATGACACTTTTTAGGGTAAAGGGTTACCCCGGTGATTTTATATATTCACAACTAAATAAAACAAGTAGTGAGGTGACATCCACACTAGTTCAATCATGAGACATGCCTCATGAAAGTAAAACAAGACAAACAACAAAACACACCACACAAACACAACTAGACTAACATGTAGAAAACAACCAAAACAGTAGAGCTACTCAGCCGCCACAATCGTTGACGCCATCTTCATGAATGTCCCAAGTTTGAAGAAGTCTTCTCATTTTTTCCTTAGCCCTGAACTTTACCCCCATCAATTTATGTCGAACTATCTGAAGAATATTCGCACCAATGGTGTCCGGTGGTCGAGCATGATTCTTAAACAACCGAGCATTCCGTTCCTGCCAAATAACATACGTAGTAGCAGCTACAACCACCTTACTAACACAATTAGATGCTGAGTTCGGCCTAGCATGCGAACATAGTCGATCCACAATAAGACTCCACTTCGGGTCCACATTTGCCATATCCGCCTTGTCCCTAACCAAACTCCACACTTGCGCAGAGAATCCACATTCAAAAAAGAGATGGTGATGCGAATCGTGATCCGCATAACACAGAAGACAGCACATCATGTTCATATTTTTCCTCCTCGAGATATCCCATTGAAGGATCTTATCTTGTGTCAAAAGTTTCCTCCGCATGATCAACCACATAAGAAAAGCATGCTTTGGAATACATTGAGCAAACCATACGATATTTACCCATTCCACACCTGGAGCCATAGACCGAATGGACTGCCAAACTATCGACGAACAATGATCATGCAAGTCATTCCCTTGTTTCCGAAGAAGACGATCAGCCCTATCCTGGAGAACAAGTTGTTGGTTGGAAAATGACACTTTTTAACCATTGGGACAAAACCATTAAAACAAACAAACCATTGGAAGCAAAACGAAAGTTAACTCGTTAAAGAAAAAATTAGAAAAAGTTAATTAAGGACACTCATGACGGTTCTAGGTGCTTCGATGATACACTCCATCATTTACAAATACTTTTTAATAAGTTTTACTTATAAAAGTAGAAGTTAATCAAAACTAAGCACACTCAAAGACCATTCTAGTATTTATGTTTTTATAATATGATCTATTAAACTTTTTTATTACAAAACAATATACCCTCGTGATAACCATCTTAGCAATTTTTTATATAAAGTAGAGTATAATTATTTATCATTCATCTTTATGAAAAGGTTAAAACAATAAAATCTATGTCTCGCCAGCATGTTAACGTCCCTAGGGCGCCATCCTATACACCATCGATTTCAAAGGGGAGCGCCATCTGTGTCTCGTCAGCAATAACGGTGTGTGCTGGTGGGCACACCTAATTTAAACCAATATTTTTTTTTTAATTTTGTTTAATATGAGGCTTTATATCACACCATAAGACTATCCGCATCAGTGAAAGGCTATCCTTTCTACAAACAGCCTAATCAACATGCCACATCAGCTTTTCACTTATTCTTCCCACAAACACTTTTTACCCACAACAATAACATATATATCCTTCCCACAAACAACCTTATAAAAAAAAATGACCCACCATTAGCCCATTCTTCCCCAAGAATTGTGAAGAATGAACACCCTCCATGTCATCCTCTACAACACCCACTAATTCATCTCTCTCACAAATGCCCTCCACATAGGAATGAACACCCTCCATGTCACCTACAAACATCCTTAATGTGGATAGTCTAAGGTGGAGGCTTTAAAGCCCCTCATATGACATGGCGCCTAGGTAGATCTGACGTGGCGTGATAAAGCTCCTAGGGGCTTTATACCACACCCTCCAGCCTTACTATTATAAACCTTTTCTTAGATTTAATGAATATTTAAGTAAATTGGTATGGTTGATAAAGAAATATAATATGTCCAGTTTCCAAAGGTTTTCTTGTAGACAGCTTTCTTAGGGATGTTCTGTAGCCCAAAATCAACACGAATAGTCGAAAAAACAGAAAACCGCAAAAAATAATAACCACTTTACTGGTGTGAAGAACCGGTTAAATTGATGTTCTGTTCACCCTATGAACCACACTCAAACTTTTTGCCTTGTGATTCAAGCAAATTTCTTCATTTTGGTCATCGTTTCATTAGCATCAAAGTGGCATACGCATGTGTTTCTCTATATAAAAAGTTATCCAATTTAAAAAAAAAATAATAATAATAACTCATGGAATCAATGGGAGCTACCCAGAAAGTATCAGAGTTGTCAGTCCGTGCATCGCGCTACATGGACCTCACATCACGTCCAGGGGCGGACCCACATTGGTGCCACCGGGGTCCCCGGACCCCAATCTTTTTTAAAAAATAGTAGATTCGGTATATTAAATTGTATATGGACCCCATAAATACAATTAGGTGGACACCATAGAAATAAAAAGAAAGTTGGTGTAGTGGTAAATCTCCCTCTTTTCCACCAAGAGGTCATGGGTTCAATCCTTGATAAGCCAATTTTTCTTATTTTTTTTAAAAATCTAGTTCAAACCTCACTTTAACTCGACCCAAACGAGGACCGACCCGAAAATGGACCCCATTGAAATAAAATCCTGGGTCCGCCACTGATCACGTCGTATGGAGTTTGCCATTCGCGCCGCAGCACGCTGCGCGCACTACACTTGAACCCAAGCGGTCACATAGCCTTGCGCCATGTCTTGCCGGAGTCGTCATGTGCCTCTGCCACCTGAGGATGCGCCATAGCGGAGCTGCCACCTACCATGTACCTGACCACGTGCTCATGGTCAAAAATACAAAAGCGGCTCTCAAGTGGGCGAAGTGCAAAGTGTGCCATCAAAGCGCCACATTGCATCGGTTGCCCACGCCAGGCGCACGTTTTCAACGTACCACTAGTGTTTGCCATTAAGGAACCATAAATTATCGGAGTTGCGGGTCCGCGCATTGCGCTACATGGACCTCACATCACGTCGTATGGAGTCCGCCATTCTCGCCGCAGCACGCACTACACTCGAATCTGTGCGGACATAGCGGAGAAGCCATCCACCATGTACCTGACCACGTGCTCATGGTCAAAAATACAAAAGCGACTCTCAAGCGGAGAAGTGCAAAGTACCCCATCAAAGCGCCACATTGCGCCGGCCGCTCACCCCACGCACGTTCGTACGAGTTCAACATACCACTAGTGTTTGCCTTTAAGGTAACAATATAGAAGGAGTGCTCCTCCTTGTAAACCACTTCAACTTTTGTCATCCCACAAAGCTCAATCCAATTTTCTCATCTTTGTTTGTTACAAAAATAAACTACAAGATTCAATATCCCATTCTTCTTAGCTTTTTTTATACATAGTTTGGTTCGTTATGAAGCTTTCACAACGTGGAACACAAACGCACAAATAATTTTTCATACAAGACATATAAATATTATTAGTGGTGTCCAAACTATTTAGTATGCAGCTTTCCTAGGGTTGTGCTAGAGTCCAAAATTAACCCGGTTATCTAACCATATATAGTCGAAAAGACTGAAAACTACAAAAATTAATAACTAGACCGCAGTCTAGTATGGGTTTGTTACTGGAATAAACAATCGGTTAATTTGGAGTTAACCTTATGAACCACACTCACACTTTTTGCCTTGTGATGCAAGCCAATTTCTTACATTAAGATCATCGTTTCATTAACATGAAAGTGGCATATGCATGTGGATCTCTATATAAAAAATTATCTAAAAATATAAAATAAAATAACTCATGGAGTCGATTGGAATTATAACAACCCCTCATTACTGTTTACAGTAAGGTCATATCACATGCGTATGCAAGTGGCTTTCTACATAAGGGTGAAGGGAGTGGAGCGGGAAACTCATCGGCAAAGGTGTTTGCCGAGCGGTAACACCGCCGCCGGCCACCTTTGCCGATCGGCAAACCTCAAACATCGGTGAACCTTTGCCGGGTGACCAAAGAAGAGAGAGATGATGCTGATGATGATTGGATGATGATTGGTGTCTTGTTTTATGTGTAACGGCTATATAGCCGGTGGAACAGGTGCGGCGGCGATGGGCGGAGCCACGGCGGTGTTGGTGGCGGCGGTGTTACCTTCAGCCGCAAACCCACTTCCACCATTTTTTCCGGTGGTTCGACGATGCCGGTGGTTGTTGTGGCCGTGGTTGTGGTGGTGGCGAGTGGTGATGGTGACCCAACACCGTCATCACCTTCAGCCGCAAACCCACTTCCACCATTTTTTCCGGCGGATGTGATTTTCCGGCGGGTGAAGATGTCGACTGATTTTTCGGGTGGGTGAAGATGTCGACTGATTTTCCGGTGGGTGAAGGTGATGGGTATTTGTGGTGGAGGGTAGGACAAAAAAATAAAAAAAAATAGTTTACCAATTCCAAAGTGTTTAACCATTGCCAACACTTTTCAGCAAAGTTTAAACTTTTTCTCCTCTCTGACGTGGCACTCTCTGATTGGTCCATTTTAAAGTTTGCCACTTTCACCTGTTTAACAACTCCCTTCACCCTAAAGAAATTATCTGATGATACTAGAAAGTTTCCATGGTAGTTATTGAAAAGGAAAGAATGGTGACAAGTCGTCATTATTTTTTATATTAAGGGCATATGCATGTGGCTCTTTAAATAAAGATATTATCCAAAGTTGCTATAGGTTTGCATGGTACAAAGTGAAGTATTACGTTATAAATAGCAGGTTACAAGAAGGAATGAATGCATCAATCATTTGTTTCATTAATGGCGATGGAAATAACGATTGAAAAACAATCTAGCAAATTAATAAAACCCTATGTTCAAACTCTTCCTACACTCTCTCACTACAAGTTAGGCTTCATCGATGAGTTGGCTCTTGACCATGATGTTGGCGTGGTTCTATTCTTTGCCGCTAATAGCAATCACAACCCCAACTTTTTTGCGCAACTTGAAAAATCACTTGGAAAAGTTTTAACACGACTCTACCCTCTTGCGGGTAGATATGTTGAAGAAACTCATAGTGTTGATTGCAAAGACCAAGGTGTTGAGTTTATACACGCCAAAGTTAATATAAAACTCCAAGATTTTCTTGTCTCTGAAGAAAACGTTAAGTTCATTGACGAATTCATTCCATCCAAGATAGGGGTTGCTCGTTATCAAAGTGACCCGTTACTTGCAACTCAAGTAACCACCTTTATATGTGGAGGTGTGGCAATTGGTGTAAATGCTACACACAAGATTGTCGATGCTTCCACTCTATGCACATTCATAAGCGAATGGGCTGTTACGAATCGTGAAGATAATGAGATTGAATTCAAACGGCCTGGTTTCAATTCATCCGTATTGTTTCCTGGTCGTGGTTTAAGTTCTATGCCATGTCCAATTGTAAACATTGAGATGTTAACAAAAAAGAAGCTTTCATTCAGTGGGAGTGCAATGTCAAAGATGAAAGCAAAGGGAACAACAAATAGCACCAACCAATGGTCAAAGGTACAATTGGTATCAGCAATCATTTGGAAAACTTTTATGGGTGTTGATCTAGCAAAACACAATCATCAAAGAGATTCTATACTCGTTCAGGCGGTAAACTTGAGGGGGAAAATGGCATCCTTAATACCCAAAACTTCTTGTGGGAATCTCTTTGGTTTATGTACAACAGAATGTACAACAACTCTTGAAAGAACTGAAGAACTCGCGGACCGTTTAAGTGATTCTGTCAAGAAAACTGTAACTAACTACTCCAAGGGGTACCATGACTGCGAAGAAGGACAAGCGATGGTTTTGAATTCAATAATAAGCATGACCAATTTTAGTGAATCTACTAATGTTGTCTTCACAACTAGTTGGTGTAAGTTTCCTTTTTATGAAGCCGACTTTGGTTTCGGAAAACC
Source organism: Helianthus tuberosus (assembly GCA_030545235.1). NCBI lineage: Eukaryota > Viridiplantae > Streptophyta > Magnoliopsida > Asterales > Asteraceae > Helianthus > Helianthus tuberosus. Next base: position 71,338,481 of record CM060369.1, on the reverse strand, counting down.
CATTTGGGTAGCTCCTAGTATGAAACCGGTTCACCAATTGGCGTATATGATTGATGACGCTGAAGGTACTGGAGTGGAAGCATATGTCTGTCTTGAAGTTAAAGAGGTGCCTTATTTCGAAGAAGCTCTAGAACAAGCTATTGCTTTTGGAGCATAAAGTTTCTAGATTATATTACAATTTGGTTAATTGTCGGGATTCGTACGTTGTGGGTTTACATGTTTTAAATTAATGTGTTTTGTCTCTTTTGTTTCTTTGTACCTATATTCTGTTTATGTGGCTAGTTATATTGATATATTGTGTCCTACCCATGTTTATATATGGTGTAATAGCAAGTTTGTTTCGGTATTTACCTTGCACCTTTTTCATAAGATAACCTAAGAAAAAATTGTTATACAAGTCAATATACCACATTCAAACAGACTAGATTAATAACAGCATATGAGAAATGGAGTGGGAAGAGTCGCACAAATTTGTGACTTTTAGGGGAGTGAGGGTGCTATCACTTGCAAAACTTCTATCACTCACAAACATCAAATCAAGTCCCGCCATGTCATCAACCATTTTTCCATCACTCTTATCTTTTTTTAGTGGCAATGGTCATCACTCACAACACCCAACAATAAACCATCACACCCCCTCACATCCATTTATCACTCACACCCCCATCACTCGTTGATTTTATCATGGACTCATGGCTATCACTCGTGAATGTTGTTGGTGGCGGTGGAAGTTTTGTTTGTTCCACGCGTGAAACATCTCTATCACAGGGAAAATATTCCCCACCCCCAGGTCCCCTTAAAAGAACAAATTAGTATTTACTTGAAAACAAGCACAGGTAATAAACACTTACTATTTATATATGAAAGGGAACTTACTCAGAACGATATGTCAAAACCACATGTCACTAGTACAACCAACTGAGCAATTAGGTGTTTAATATTTTATAAAACGGTTTGTGGTACCCGTATAAAAATTGCGTTGTTTAAGATTAAAGATACTATAAGTCTTGAAACTCAGGAGTAATCAACAGTTTGGCAGAATCAAACTGTTGATGAAGATGAACAAATACAAAGAGAATTGTAAAACTTGCATACGTATGAATATTATTACTTTGAGAGAATTCGCAAATACAAGGCAAAATAAACAAAACCGTTGACTATACAATGGAGATGGAAACTCCTTTATATACTAGCCTAGGCCGCCCCTACACCAAGGGCTCCTAACGCCGACCTAGGCCCACATGGCCTTGGGTTCGGCCCACGACTAGCTAACTAATTAAAGCCAACTACCCGTTAACTCGTTCGGCTTTATAACCACATGGCCTTGGGTTCGGCCCACGACTAGCTAACGAACTGGTCGAAACATTGCTCATAGATGATGTCACCTGTGCTTCTGAGGACGATAATGACATAGTCTGTCTCATAGTGACCGATGATTCCGGTAATGACGACGAAGCGTGTGGCGCGAGGCCCCCCGCACACCACCGGGAAAATCACCTGCAGTTCTTGCCAAGACTCTTCGTATGGGCGCTTGCCCTTGCTTTTAGCGCTTCTCCTTGGTCCATCGACCATGTGAGTCTCTAATCGGCGGATCTTCTTCTGACCCCCATCATCGTTCCTTTGTATTTGGCACGTCTCCTTGCGCATATTTTTCACCAAGTGGCCCAGCTTGCCGCTCTTGAGGGCCTTTTCTATCTCTTGGCGAAGGCTGATACAATCATCTGTCAGATGACCCGTGTCTTTGTGGAAATCACAGTACAAATTAGGGTCCTGGCCTTTTTGTTTGACTTGGGTTTAGAAGCTTTGAAATCATGGTTTTCCGTCATAAGAACCTCTTTAGGTGTCTTATTCAACGGAGTCCAATATTTTTCCCTATTCTCATTTTTATCGCCCTGCGATACCCAATTCTGTCAATCGTGGCGTGTGCGTCCCCCTTGTAGCTAGGCCTTTCCTCATAATCGCTGGCCTAGCTTGACTTCCAGACAGGGTTTTTGTTCTTCTTGTTGCACCTGCTTGAATATTGCGCATTGATCCTTGAGTAGTGGTCATCGGAATAATGACTGGACTTGCCTTCGGCCAATGATTCATCTTTCTGCGTGACCACTTTGGCTGCTGCCATAAACTTATCCTACTCCTTGGGCATACCGTCTCTGCCTATGATAGTCCGGATCAGACTATCACAACGGATTGCCTTTTCGAAGTGTGCGCGCATCAAGTCTTCGCTCACGCCACTGATCACTAAACAATCTTTGTTGAAACGAGTGATGAAATCTTCCAGACCCTCGTTATCGCGTCGCCAAATATTCATTACTTCAGAAATATCACGTTTGTATCGTCTTTGTTGGCTGAAGTGGGCAAGGAACTTCTCTTGAAAATCAATCCGTGATTTGATTCTACCTACAGGGAGGCTATCGAACCACGCGCTAGCCGCCCCGTGAGTGTTTGACCAAAAAGATGGCACCACATCGGCATGGTCCATCCACCCACTACACTAACGCTTGTAAAGAGCTTAATATGGTCATCCGGATCGATTAAGCCATTGAACTTACCCACAGTTTGTGGAAGTTTAGCTTTTTCCAAAGGAGCCAAAGCGATACTCCGGATGAACTTAGAATGTCAGCTGCTACTGCTGGTCTATAAATAAGGCTGAAGTCATGCTTTGCCGCTTCGTTGTATGTTATGCGCGGCCTCGGCTTGTAAGACTCGTGATTTTTCTGTAGTCGATTGAAAACAGATGAGCTTACCTCTTGTTGGTACGTAGAGTCATTCTCATCAGTGTTTCGCTCCCATTCATCGTTGATGTTGCGCGGCCTCGGCTTGTAAGACCGTCATCGATTGAAAACAGATGAGCTTACCTCTTGTTGGCTACTCAACAGACGTTTTTGTTGCACATGTGAGGGAGTTTCGTAATAACTGTCAGTTTCACCGTAAGTGTCGCGCGTATCACGCACACTCTGCCGATGACGGTCTTTCATGCTGCTGTCTTTGTACGTGCTCCTGAGGCGGCGTCTCATAATTCACCTGACTTGGTGCAGGTGTCTCCATTGGAGATGGTTGTGTCTGGGATTGAAGTAGCGTTTGATGCGCGCTGAGCTGTGCGTAGATGAGGTTCAAGGTCGCTTGACTTATTGCATACCATGAGGTGAGAGTTTCCCCCTCTGGTAGCCCTAATAACATAGACATTCCTGATGGCGCTGGTGTTGACGGACCAGCACCATGACTTGTTGGGGTTACCGTTTAGGTGGCACGAATACCACTTGCGCGGATGGCCCCCACGTTTGTGCCCTCACCCTCGGTATACTCGTCATTGGGTAGGTTTTGGACGTGCGAGATGTCCTCCACCGTACCTAATTGAGAGCGTGCACCGATGGGTGGAAAAAGGATTCCCTAATCAGCCATGGATCAAGAGAAAAAACAGCTCAGAAAGGAAGATGAAAGTGATTGTGAAAAATTGGTGGGCACCAATGAAGAAACACCAAAGTAATCTGGTGATTAATTTGTGGTTTGTGCCTCGAAAAATAAAGTTAATCTTCTTTATCTCATCTAAACACACCGTTAAGCTCGTTATGAGGAGGGGAATATGGGGTTCTCCTCGTAACCACCCTCCGGCGTGAGAATAAGTATATGCTTTGAGGATAAAAGTGTGTGATTAAGAGTGAGAGAGCAAGGAATCGGAATCCTTAAATCTGTAGGTGAAGCTCACTATTGATAGTCGGAGTGGTTTGGGAAGGAGATGGGCTGATGGGCCTTGGGCCTGTAGGCGACGACAAGGAATATCCGTTTTGTCCCCTCTGCCACGACCGTTGGTGCTTTTGGGCGAGAGGGAAGCTGGGGCACACTGAATGGATCCACGTGACCTGACCGTTGTCATTGTTGTCTTGTCTGTCATTAGCGGCTAAATGGAGATCATGGAGCAGTTGTCGGCGCACGCTGATTGGTGCCACGTATGCGTCCTTGTGTACCCTTTTATCTCCTGTACAATTATTAATCGTGGAGCATGATCGGATACAGCCTGCTCTACCACTTGTACCTTTCATACTTGTACTAGGATTACCTGCGCTTCTGTCCTCTGCACGACCATCGTGGATATCCCGTGTAGCCGGCGCAAGATCTAGGAAGTAAGGGTTTTCATCCAAGGAGCTAATTACAAAATATGGTCTTGTGTTGGCCCTGACCTCGTGCGTGACCTAGGTTGCACCTGATTAGCTGGTGCGAGGCTGGGAAAGCTACCAGATTAGTTAGATAAGAGTATGGTCCCGCGTGCGACCTGATTGGTCGTCGCAGGTTTTTTGGACCATACCTCTTCAATAAACCTAAAACATAGACCTTACAATCTCCCCCTAGGTTTATGCTTTTACGAATCGTTGACTAAATACATTCCCATGATTTTGTATCTACCTGTCCTGGTTCTCCTGCCCAAATCTCACTACTCATGATGCTAGCAACTACACAAGTATAATATTTAGCACTGACTTCATAACTTTGGATCATATCTAATCTGATTTTTTGATAGCATAGTAATATCTTCTTTGGCAAACCGCATCAACCATCACAGCATCTCCTATCTTTAGATCGTAACACCAAAATTCGAAGTCCTTCAATGAACCATGATGTGTGCAAAATGCAACATATAAATTTCATCAATTGAGGCATAAAACTAACCCTTTTTTAGTACTAATGTTGGAAAAAGTGTGCTTTTGTCTTCCTTTTGTATTTTTAGGGTAAAAAGAGCTTAAATGAACAAAAGAAGCAAAAAAGCAGCCAAATCCAGCAATAATACAAGAAAGGGAATAAACGTGGCATGCCCGACCCCTCGACAGCATCTCCCAAGCAAAAACAAGAGAACAGAAGACTGAACACGCCCCGTGCTCACTGAGCACGGGAGCGTGCCCAAGTGTCTGCAGAAAAGACAAAGTTGTAGAAGCTTCTATCACCAACCACGGGGGCGTGACCAGCCATTTACACTGTTACAACTTGGTCACATGCCCCTTACATAAGGGGTATTTCAGTCTTTTCAAATCCAAACTTTTTATCCTTTTCATTTTAAAACCTAGCTTCACACAACCTAACTTCATTTTTAGATCCAAACTTTTTACCACTACCAACACCATCACCATTATCATCGACCGTCACCCCTTCCCTCTACCACCACAGCCACCTCATATGAACACCACCACAACCACCTCTTATAACCACTACCACAGCCACCTCCTATAACCAAAAGAACCACTGGTACATGTGGTCGCCACATACTCATCATCACCAACCACCACCCTCAGTCACCACCACCTGCAACCACCATCATCCACCACCGAAAAATCCTTTACAACCAACACTGCGATGCACGATTTCAGATCTGAAGCCACCACCAGAATACACATACCCTAGAACAACCACCACATGCATCCACTATATCTTCGGATCACTTGGATAGTGATGGGTAATTCGGAACTTTCGAGTTCAAATCGGTTACAAATTTGTCTTTTTTTTAATCTGTGATGGATAAGTGTCACACCCCGATTCCCGGTGGGCCCGGATGGGTATAATCGTGACGGTTGGATAACAGTTATCATAATATAAAAAAATGCAGCGGAAATATTGGAGTAAAATTATCGAATTCAAATAAGCTTGAATATATACAAAAGTATTACAAGCGTTCAGTACAAGCGCACAGGCGGGATCTAATAAACAGAGCTTTAGACATCATAGGCCTTAAGCATCAGGAGTTGCAAATTCCTTAGCCTTCATTCTAGCCAACCCGAATTCCCAGACTATAATAAGGTTCGGTACCTGCAGTTCAATCTTTTGAAAATACGCCAGCTTTCGCTGGTAAATACAATTAACTGACTCGTTTTGAAAACAACTTTTCAAAAAGAGTTTTATACATAGAGAAAACCCGTATGTGATCTTTTAAATATTTCTTGGGACTTATTCTTGTTACCAGATTTACATACTTGCCTTGCAACCGAAACTAGATATCAGAGCTAGTTATTTAATATGATTAAGGTACTCACCAAAGTTGAATAAAACGTGTCTTCCAGTCGGTATGCCTACCCTTGCACGCTATTTCATATGGACATATCAGTATATGAGTCGGGACGTCCGGACACGGTACCATTAACCCCCAATTGTTTCAGTTATCAAGTAAAATGGAATAAACCGGATTCTTACATTTATGCGCAACATAGATGGCCCATTTATATAATACCCACTCCAAGTGGCATAATTGCCATCCCAAGTTTAAAAACTAAAATAAGTTAAGAGTGTTTACCTTTTTGCTAGCTTCCAATCAATATGATTATAATTTAGCAAAAAGCCGCAAGTCTAAGTATTATTGACCCAAGTACGATTATCTGGGGGGTACTATAGTCTGGAATGAACAGGTTTATTATATGTTAGAATGTATAAGGGTCAAAGGTTAGTCCCTTTAGATATGACCCGTTACTTAAGAATAGGTTCGCTAGATTAAGCGTATAACGAATAGAATGTGGTTTATACCTATCCAAGTGCAATGACTCATTAGATAAAGGTTATTTAACCAAACATCTGAAATGGAAAGGTTTTGAAATACCTAGACCCGTTACGCCTAGTTTATGCGAACTAGGTTCACATAACTAGTTATGCGCATAAAGACGGGTTTTGAAGGTCAGATGGGCTTAGAACAAGTCTTAGTATCAAAATACATTTTTGGATGAAGTATCTACTAACTTAAAGTCAGATTATAAGTCCGTTTTAATTTAAAATCATTCTTTTGGTTCATTTGACCACCTAGGGGCATTGTTGTCATTTTTGACAATTTAATTTCGACTTGTTATAAAACTCATCAAACGGACTGACCATGTAGTATAACTTCAATGGGTTATACTTATCAATATCATGGTCCTAAAACTAATTCAAATCTGACCTAATCGTTGACCAAACGGGTCATAACCAGAATGGTCATAACCAAAAGTCAAACAGAAAGTCAACTGTTTGACTTTCGGCCAATAACTAGCCTATAAATGAAAAATACTAAGATGGAACACTTACTAGTGATCTAATGAGAAGTCTTGAACTCAAGGAAGCTCCCAAAATGATCAGGAACCTCCAAAGTAGAAGATAGAAGAGAAAGATGGAAAATGAGCAGGTTTAAATGAATTCAAGCTTGTTATTTATAGTAGTAGAAGGTTAACAAGATCAACACAAGTGTCCAGGAGGTTTCTATGATGTTAACAAGTGTTAATGAGGTGTAAGAACCAGGTGAATTGGTGGCAATTCGGGCTAGGTGTCATTTGGAGAAGATATGCTTGGGCTACAAGTTCTGATTCTGCCAGATGACCCCTTACGGACCTTCAGCACACCAGAATAAAACCCACATCCTTACGGTCCGTAAGCCAAAGAGTTTGCGGTCCATAAAGGACCTCTAGAACAAAATTTTGGGATTTTAATATGTTTAGTCCTTGGACTTTACATCTTTGGCCATGTGGCACTTTTAGTCCCTCTCCTTTCTCGTAGTTGAGATCAGTCGGAGATCCGGGACGCGTTTTAGTTAACGCACGATAAAAGTTTCTCTCCTTCCCAGAACCGGGATTAGTTGGAGATACGAAATACATTTCAATGAACGTAGAATATAATTCCTTACTCCTTCCACATAGTCGGGAATAAATTGGAGGATTTAATATGTATCGTTACATAGTCGAACGATAAATTCCCTTTCCTCAGTTGGAAATTCGGGACACGTGTCGCCTCACAATTAGACGAAAATTTACGGGTGTTACAATAAGAAGAAAAAAAATCAAAATAGGGGATGGAAGAGTTGGATGAGTTCAGATCTGATGAGCAAAAAATCAAAATCAAAATGGTCTGCGATGGGGGTGGTTATGCTAGTGAACGAGAGGAGAGAGAAAGTTTATGTAGAGAGAGAGACAGGAAAGTGAGGAGAGAGGGGGAGTATGTGTATGTGATATATGTTTATTTTATATAATATATCTTTACATGTAAATTTACTAAATTGACTTTACTTTAGTGTTAAAATTACTAAAATACCTACCTAGTTAATATATATTTAGGATAGAGTTAGAGACGGGGAGTAAAGCTGTGATGAGTTATAAAGATTAAAGAGGAAAATGACACTTTTTAGGGTAAAGGGTTACCCCGGTGATTTTATATATTCACAACTAAATAAAACAAGTAGTGAGGTGACATTCACACTAGTTCAATCATGAGACATGCCTCATGAAAGTAAAACAAGACAAACAACAAAACATACCACACAAAAACAACGAGACTAACATCTAGAAAACAACCAAAACAGTAGAGCTACTCAGCCGCCACAATCGTTGACGCCATCTTCATGAATGTCCCAAGTTTGAAGAAGCCTTCTCACTTTTTCCTTAGCCCTGAACTTTACCCCCATCAATTTATGTCGAACTATCTGAAGAATATTTGCACCAATGGTGTACGGTGGTCGAGCATGATTCTTAAACAACCGAGCATTCCGTTCCTGCCAAATAACATGCGCAGTAGCAGCTACAACCACCTTACTAACATAATTAGATGCTGACTTCGGCCTAGCATGGGAACATAGTCGATCCACAATAAGACTCCACTTCGGCTCCACATTTTCCATATTCGCCTTGTCCCTAACCAAACTCCACACTTGCGCAGAGAATCCACATTCAAAAAAGAGATGGGGATGCGAATCGTGATCCGCACAACATAGAAGACAGCACATCATGTTCATATTTTTCCTCCTCGAGATATCCCATTGAAGGATCTTATCTTGTGTCAAAAGTTTTCTCCGCATGATCAACCACATAAGAAAAGCATGCTTTGGAATACATTGAGCAAACCATACGATATTTACCCATTCCACACCCGGAGCCGTAGACCGAATGGACTGCCAAACTATCGACGAAGAATGATCATGCAAGTCATTCCCTTGTTTCCGAAGAAGACGATCAGCCCTATCCTGGAGAACAAGTTGTTGGTTGGAAAATGACACTTTTTAACCATTGGGACAAAACCATTAAAACGAACAAACCATTGGAAGCAAAACGAAAGTTAACTCGTTAAAAAAAAAATTAGAAAAAGTTAATTAAGGACACTCATGACGGTTCTAGGTGCTTCGATGATACACTCCATCATTTACAAATACTTTTTAATAAGTTTTACTTATAAAAGTAGAAGTTAATCAAAACTAAAAAAAAAAAGGGTAATTGCCCGGTACCCTGACCGTGGGAGACTTGCTCCCGAGGCTAGCAGCCCGACAGTGCCGCCTCGCGGTGAATACCCTGCCAACCCTAGGGGTTCGAAGAGCCTGGGGTTGCCAGGTTTCGAACCCGAGACCTCAAGGATCCTAGAGTTGGTTTAAAGCGGGTGTCGGTGGCCAACTGAGCTAGCCCAGTTGGTTAAGTTAATCAAAACTAAACACACTCAAAGACCATTCTAGTATTTATGTTTTTATAATATGATCTATTAAACTTTTTTATTACAAAACAATATACCCTCGTGATAACCATCTTAGCAATTTTTTATATAAAGTAGAGTATAATTATTTATCATTCATCTTTATGAAAAGGTTAAAACAATAAAATCTATGTCTCGCTAGCATGTTAACGTCCCTGGGGCGCCATCCTATACACCATCGATTTCTAAGGGGAGCCCCATCTATGTCTCGCCAGCATGTTAACGAGCTTTAACGGTGTGTGCTGGTGGGCACACCTAATTTAAACCAATAATTTTTTTTTATTTTGTTTAATATGGGGCTTTATATCACACCATGAGGTGGAGGCTTTAAAGCCCCTCATATGACGTGGCGCCTATGTGGATCTGACGTGGCGTGATAAAGCCCCTAGAGGCTTTATACCACACCCTCCAGCCTTACTATTATAAACCTTTTCTTAGATTTAATGAATATTTAAGTAAATTGGTATGGTTGATAAAGAAATATAATATGTCAAGTTTCCAAAGGTTTTCTTGTAGACAGCTTTCTTAGGGATGTTCTGTAGCCCAAAATCAACACGAATAGTCGAAAAAACAGAAAACCGCAAAAAAATATTCACTTTACTGGTGTGAAGAACCGGTTAATTTGATGTTCAGTTCACCCTATGAACCACACTCAAACTTTTTGCCTTGTGATTCAAGCAAATTTCTTCATTTTGGTCATCGTTTCATTAGCATCAAAGTGGCATATGCATGAGTTTCTCTATATAAAAAGTTATCCAATTTAAAAGGCCCTAACTATCTACACACCCAGTTTGCCTATCTGCACACTTAGGGTTTACCTACGCAGCGTATAGGTCAATACGCAGCGTATAGGGTTAACCCTATACGCTGCGTATTGACCTATACTCAGCGTATATAAACCATGGATCTCAGTGCCAAGTAACCAATCATTGCACAGAAAACAAGGTTTATATACGTTGCGTATAGCTCTCTACGCAGCGTATATAAACCATTAGACTTTTTTGGGTCATTTTGGTAGGTTTGAGGGATCATTTTTTCACAAAGTTTATATACGCTGCGTATTGACCTATACTCAGCGTATATAAAGGTCTGAAAATGTCATTTATACCCTTGTATTGAGGCTATACGAAGCCAAATACAAGGGTAGTTGTGTCATTTTTGTCTTATATGCTGCGTAGTGATCTATAAGGAGCGTATATAAAGCTCCATTTTTGTATTTTTTTTTGTGTATTCCTTTGTTTATTTATAAAAAAAGGAAAATAACACCCGATACGATACTATACGATACAATATAACACCCGTATAGGCCTATAGGTGTGATTTAGGTCCCGTATTGACCTCGTATAAGCCTATAAGTGTGATATCGTATCGTATAGGTGTAGTATAGGTCACGTATTGACCTCGTATAAGACTATAAGTGTCATATCGTATCGTATAGCATAGTATATGTCCCGTATTGACCTCGTATAAGCCTATAAGTGTGATATCGTATCGTATAGCGTAGTATATGTCCCGTATAGGCCTATAAGTGTGATATCGTATCGTATAGGTGTAGTATAGGTCACGTATTGACCTCGTATAAGCCTATAAGTGTGATATCGTATCGTATAGCATAGTATATGTCCCGTATTGACCTTGTATAAGCCTATAAGTGTGATATCGTATCGTATAGCGTAGTATATGTCCCGTATAGGCCTATAAGTGTGATATCGTATCGTATAGATGTAGTATAGGTCACGTATTGACCATGTATAAGCCTATAAGTGTGATATCGTATTGTATAGCATAGTATATGTCCCGTATTGACCTCGTATAAGACTATAAGTATGATATCGTATCGTATCGTATAGCATAGTATATGTCCCGTATTGACCTCGTATAAGCCTATAAGTGTGATATCGTATCGTATAGCGTAGTATATGTCTCGTATAGGCCTATAAGTGTGACATCGTATTGTATAGCATAGTATATGTCCCGTATTGACCTCGTATAAGTCATTTTTGTCTCATACGCTGCGTAGGGATCTATACGAGGTCAATACGTGACCTATACTACACCTATACGATACGATATCACACTTATAGGCTTATACGAGGTCAATACGGGACCTATACCACACCTATACGATACGATATCACACTTATAGCCTTATACGGGACATATACTACGCTATACGATACAATATCACACTTATATGCTTATACGAGGTCAATACGGGAACTAAATCACACCTATACGATACAATGTCACACTTATAGGCTTATACGAGGTAAATACGGGACCTAAATCACACCTTTAGGCCTATACGGGTGTTATATCGTATCGTATAGTATCGTATCATATCGGGTGTTAATTTCCTTTTTTTATAAATAAACAAAGGAATACACAAAAAAAATAAAAAATGGAGCTTTATATACGCTGCGTATAGTGTTGCATTGTATCGTATAATATATTTGTATTATTTACCAGTAATATTGTTTTTTATAAATAATTTTCTTTTTTAATTTTTATAATTCATAATAGTTGTATTATTTTTATTTTATAATTTATATTTGTATTATTTACCAATAATATTGTTTTTTTATAAATATATTTCCTTTGTTTTATAAATAAACAAAGGAATACACAAAAAAAATATAAAAATGGAGCTTTATATACGCTCCTTAGAGATCACTACGTAGCGTATAAGACAAAAATGACAAAACTACCCTTGTATTTGGCTTCGTATAGCCTCAACACAAGGGTATAAATGACATTTTCAGACCTTTATATACGCTGAGTATAGGTCAATACGCAGCGTATATAAAGGGTGGTAAAATTATTTTTAACCCCAAACCTGTGGTAAAATTATCATTTTAACCCTTATAGTGTATATACGCTGCGTATTGACCTATACTCAGCGTATATAAAGGTCTGAAAATGTCATTTATACCCTTGTATTGAGGCTATACGAAGCCAAATACAAGGGCAGTTGTGTCATTTTTGTCTTATATGCTGCGTAGTGATCTATAAGGAGCGTATATAAAGCTCCATTTTTGTATTTTTTTGTGTATTCTTTTGTTTATTTATAAAAAAAAGGAAAATAACACCCGATACGACACTATACGATACGATATAACACCCGTATAGGCCTATAGGTGTGATTTACTTCCCGTATTGACCTCGTATAAGCCTATAAGTGTGATATCGTATCGTATAGGTGTAGTATAGGTCACGTATTGACCTCGTATAAGACTATAAGTGTGATATCGTATCGTATAGCATAGTATATGTCCCGTATTGACCTCGTATAAGACTATAAGTGTGATATCGTATCGTATAGCATAGTATATGTCCCGTATTGACCTCGTATAAGCCTATAAGTGTGATACCGTATCGTATAGCGTAGTATATGTCCCGTATAGGCCTATAAGTGTGATATCGTATCGTATCGGTGTAGTATAGGTCACGTATTGACCTCGTATAAGCCTATAAGTGTGATATCGTATCGTATAGCATAGTATATGTCCCGTATTGACCTCGTATAAGCCTATAAGTGTGATATCGTATCGTATAGCGTAGTATATGTCCCGTATAGGCCTATAAGTGTGATATCGTATCGTATAGATATAGTATAGGTCACGTATTGACCCCGTATAAGCCTATAAGTGTGATATCGTATCGTATAGCATAGTATATGTCCCGTATTGACCTCGTATAAGTCATTTTTGTCTCATACGCTGCGTAGGGATCTATACGAGGTCAATACGTGACCTATACTACACCTATACGATACGATATCACACTTATAGGCTTATACGAGGTCAATACGGGACCTAAACCACACCTATACGATACGATATCACACTTATAGCCTTATACGGGACATATACTACGCTATACGATACAATATCACACTTATAGGCTTATACGAGGTCAATACGGGAACTAAATCACACCTATACGATACAATATCACACTTATAGGCTTATACGAGGTAAAATACGGGACCTAAATCACACCTTTAGGCCTATACAGGTGTTATATCGGATCGTATAGTATCGTATCGGGTGTTAATTTCCTTTTTTTTATAAATAAAAAAGGAATACACAAAAAAATGGAGCTTTATATACGCTGCGTATAGTGTTGCATCGTATCGTATCGTATAATATATTTGTATTATTTACCAATAATATTGTTTTTTATAAATAATTTTCTTTTTTAATTTTTATAATTCATAATAGTTGTATTATTTTTAATTTTTATAATTTATATTTGTATTATTTACCAATAATATTGTTTTTTATAAATAATTTTCTTTTTTAATTTTTATAATTCATAATAGTTGTATTATTTTTAATTTTTATAATTTATATTTGTATTATTTACCAATAATATTGTTTTTTTATAAATATTTTTCCTTTTTTTTATAAATAAACAAAGGAATACACAAAAAAATATAAAAATTGAGCTTTATATACGCTCCTTAGAGATCACTACGCAGCGGATAAGACAAAAATGAAAAAAAACTACCCTTGTATTTGGCTTCGTATAGCCTCAATACAAGGGTATAAATGACATTTTCAGACCTTTATATACGCTGAGTATAGGTCAATACGCAGCGTATATAAACTTTGTGAAAAAATGATCCCTCAAACCTACCAAAATGACCCAAAAAAGTCTAATGGTTTATATACGCTGCGTAGAGAGCTATACGCAGCGTATATAAATCTTGTTTTCTGTGCAATGATTGGTTATTAGGCACTGAGATCCATGGTTTATATACGCTGAGTATAGGTCAATACGCAGCGTATAGGGTTAACCCTATACGCTGCGTATTGACCAATATGCTGCGTAGATAAACCCTAATTTTGCTAGGGTTTGGTGTGTCAATAGGCATTTTAGTGTGCCAATAGGCACACTCATTTAAAAAGATAATAATAATAATAACTCATGGAATCCATTGGAGTTACCCAGAAAGTATCAGAGTTGTCAGTCCGCGCATCACGCTACATGGACCTCACATCACGTAGTATGGAGTTTGCCATTCGCGGCGCAACACGCTGCGCGCACTACACTTGAACCCAAGCGGTCACATAGCCTTGCGCCATGTCTTACCGGAGTCGTCATGTGCCTCTGCCACCTGAGGATGCGCCATAGCGGAGCTGCCACCTACCATGTACCTGACCACGTGCTCATGGTCAAAAATACAAAAGCGGCTCTCAAGTGGGCGAAGTGCAAAGTGTGCCATCAAAGCGCCACATTGCATCGGTCGCCCACGCCAGGCGCACGTTGTCAACGTACCACTAGTGTTTGCCATTAAGGAACCATAAATTATCGGAGTTGCGGGTCCGCGCATTGCGCTACATGGACCTCACATCACGTCGTATGGAGTCCGCCATTCTCGCCGCAGCACGCACTACACTCGAATCTGTGCGGACATAGCGGAGAAGCCATCCACCATGTACCTGACCACGTGCTCATGGTCAAAAATACAAAAGCGACTCTCAAGCGGAGAAGTGCAAAGTGCCCCATCAAAGCTCCACATTGCGCCGGCCGCTCTCCCCACGCACGTTCGTACGAGTTCAACATACAACTAGTGTTTGCCTTTAAGGTAACAATATAGAAGGAGTGCTCCTCCTTATAAACCACTTCAACTTTTGTCATCCCACAAAGCTCAATCCAATTTTCTCATCTTTCATTGTTACAAACATAAACTACAAGATTCAATATCCCATTCTTCTTAGCTTTTTTTATACATAGTTTGGTTCGTTATGAAGCTTTCACAACGTGGAACACAAACGCACAAATAATTTTTCATACAAGACATATAAATATTATTAGTGGTGTCCAAAATATTTAGTATGCAGCTTTCCTAGGGTTGTGCTAGAGTCCAAAATTAACCCGGTTATCTAACCATATATAGTGGAAAAGACTGAAAACTACAAAAATTAATAACTAGACCGCAGTCTAGTATGGGTTTGGTACTGGAATAAACAATCGGTTAATTTGGAGTTAACCTTATGAACCACACTCACACTTTTTGCCTTGTGATTCAAGCCAATTTCTTACATTAAGATCATCGTTTCATTAACATGAAAGTGGCATATGCATGTGGATCTCTATATAAAAAATTATCTAAAAATATAAAATAAAATAACTCATGGAGTCGATTGGAATTATAACAACCCCTCATTACTGTTTACAGTAAGGTCATATCACATGCGTATGCAAGTGGCTTTCTACATAAAGAAAT
Source organism: Helianthus tuberosus (assembly GCA_030545235.1). Classification (NCBI taxonomy): domain Eukaryota; kingdom Viridiplantae; phylum Streptophyta; class Magnoliopsida; order Asterales; family Asteraceae; genus Helianthus; species Helianthus tuberosus. Next base: position 71,322,799 of record CM060369.1, on the reverse strand, counting down.
TATCTGATGATACTAGAAAGTTTCCATGGTAGTTATTAAAAAGGAAAGAATGGTGACAAGTCGTCATTATTTTTTATATTAAGGGCATATGCATGTGGCTCTTTAAATAAAGATATTATCCAAAGTTGCTATAGGTTTGCATGGTACAAAGTGAAGTATTACGTTATAAATAGCAGGTTACAAGAAGGAATGGATGCATCAATCATTTGTTTCATTAATGGCGATGGCAATAACGATTGAAAAACAATCTAGCAAATTAATAAAACCCTATGTTCAAACTCTTCCTACACTCTCTCACTACAAGTTAGGCTTCATCGATGAGTTGGCTCTTGACCATGATGTTGGCGTGGTTCTATTCTTTGCCGCTAATAGCAATCACAACCCCAACTTTTTTGCGCAACTTGAAAAATCGCTTGGAAAAGTTTTAACACGACTCTACCCTCTTGCGGGTAGATATGTTGAAGAAACTCATAGTGTTGATTGCAAAGACCAAGGTGTTGAGTTTATACACGCCAAAGTTAATATAAAACTCCAAGATTTTCTTGTCTCTGAAGAAAACGTTAAGTTCATTGACGAATTCATTCCATCCAAGATAGGGGTTGCTCGTTATCAAAGTGACCCGTTACTTGCAACTCAAGTAACCACCTTTATATGTGGAGGTGTGGCAATTGGTGTAAATGCTACACACAAGATTGTCGATGCTTCCACTCTATGCACATTCATAAGCGAATGGGCTGTTATGAATCGTGAAGATAATGAGATTGAATTCAAACGGCCTGGTTTCAATTCATCCGTATTGTTTCCTGGTCGTGGTTTAAGTTCTATGCCATGTCCAATTGTAAACATTGAGATGTTAACAAAAAAGAAGCTTTCATTCAGTGGGAGTGCAATATCAAAGATGAAAGCAAAGGGAACAACAAATAGCACCAACCAATGGTCAAAGGTACAATTGGTATCAGCAATCATTTGGAAAACTTTTATGGGTGTTGATCTAGCAATACACAATCATCAAATAGATTCTATACTCGTTCAGGCGGTAAACTTGAGGGGGAAAATGGCATCCTTAATACCCAAAACTTCTTGTGGGAATCTCTTTGGGTTATGTACAACAGAATGTACAACTCTTGAAAGAATTGAAGAACTCGCGGACCGTTTAAGTGATTCTGTCAAGAAAACTGTAACTAACTACTCCAAGGCGCACCATGACTGCGAAGAAGGACAAGCGATGGTTTTGAATTCAATAATAAGCATGACCAATATTAGTGAATCTACTAATGTTGTCTTCACAACTAGTTGGTGTAAGTTTCCTTTTAATGAAGCTGACTTTGGTTTCGGAAAACCCATTTGGGTAGCTCCTAGTATGACACCGGTTCACCAGTTGGCGTATATGATTGATGACGCTGAAGGTACTGGAGTGGAAGCATATGTCTGTCTTGAAGTTAAAGATGTGCCTTATTTCGAAGAAGCTCTAGAACAAGCTATTGCTTTTGGAGCATAAAGTATCTAGATTATATTACAATGTGGTTAATTGTCGGGATTCATGCATTGTGGGTTTACATGTTTTGGGTGTGCCTATTGGCACACTAAAGTGCCTATTGGCACACCAAACCCTAGCAAAATTAGGGTTTATCTACGCAGCGTATTGGTCAATACGCAGCGTATAGGGTTAACCCTCTACGCTGCGTATTGACCAATACGCTGCGTAGATAAACCATGGATCTCAGTGCCTGATAACCAATCATTGCACAGAAAACAAGGGTCATATAGGCTGCTACGAGGTCAATACGGGACATATACTATGCTATACGATACGATATCACACTTATAGGCTTATACGAGGTCAATACGGGACATATACTATGCTATACGATACGATATCACACTTATAGTCTTATACGAGGTCAATACGTGACCTATACTACACCTATACCATACGATATCACACTTATAGGCTTGTACGAGTTCAATACGGGAACTAAATCACACCTATAGGCCTATACGGGTGTTATATCGTATCGTATAGTATCGTATCGGGTGTTATTTTCCATTTTTTTATAAATAAACAAAGGAATACACAAAAAAAAATACAAAAATGGAGCTTTATATACGCTCCTTAGAGATCACTACGCAGCATATAAGACAAAAATGACACAACTACCCTTGTATTTGGCTTCGTATAGCCTCAGTACAAGGGCATAAATGACATTTTCTGACCTTTACATACGCTGAGTATTGGTCAATACGCAGCATATATAAACTTTGTGAAAAAATGATCCCTCAAACCTACCAAAATGACCCAAAAAAGTCTAATGGTTTATATACGCTGCGTAGAGAGCTATACGCAGCGTATATAAACCTTGTTTTCTGTGCAATGATTGGTTATTAGGCACTGAGATCCATGGTTTATATACGCTGAGTATAGGTCAATACGCAGCGTATAGGGTTAACCCTATACGCTGCGTATTGACCAATACGCTGCGTAGGTAAACCCTAAGTGTGCAGATAGGCAAACTGGGTGTGCAGATAGTTAGGGCCTTAAATTAACGTGTTTTGTCTCTTTTGTTTCTTTGTACCTATATTTTGTTTATGTGGCTAGCGATATTGATATATTGTGTCCTACCCATGTTTTATATGTTGAAAGGGGTAGGGGTGGTCATCACTCATCATTCACTCACAACTTCCAATCAAGTTTTGCCATGTCATCAGCCATTATTCCATAACTAGTGATTGATTTAAGTGGAAATTGTCATCACTTGTGATGGAATTCCATCACTCACAACTTTTTTTTTTTTAGATTACAAATTAACAACAAAACAATTAAATTATAAATTTCATTTAAATTAAACATACTAATTCAATTAAACAAGAAATATTTAAGACTACAATAAAAAATAAAAACATACATAAAGAAACAATACTCCTCGTCCGAATTAGGAAATTCCAAACCTAAAGAACCTACTAGTTCAATTAAAACGTATCTCAATCGAAAGTGAATTGCTTCATCATGCAAGTCTTGTAGGATATTTTCAGGAACGTGAACTTGTATAGGAGGATCCGGCACCTAATCTGGAGATATTACACATTCGTCTTGTTTGATTAGCATATTTTGCAATATGATACATGCATATACTATGCTATGTATTGATTTCTTATACGTCGCACGAACCGGTCGACTTAGTATGCCCCATCTACCTTTAAAACACCAAAAGCCCTCTCAACATCTTTTCTTGCTGATTCATACAACTTTTTGAACGCCTTTTCTTTAGCCTCGACAGGAAATGAAGGAGCTTTCACAAAAAACAGACCATGATGGGTAGATACCATACCATCCACAAGAAGAAAGCCTCGTCTGTAATATCGTCCGTTAATATAGAATGGACAGAAGGGTGCGGTACCATCCGTTACGGTTTAGAACAACGACGGCGTGTGCAAAACATTGATGTCGTTGTTTGAACCTGGAACACCAAAATACGAATGCCAAAACCATAAATCATTCGACGTCACCGCTTCAAGTATGATGGTCGGTCTTTTGACGTCACCCCTAACATACGCCCCTCACAACTCACTTGGACAATTTCTCCACTCGATATGTGTACAATCGATGCTACCGAGCATCCCTGGAAAATGCCATCTAGCCTCATGTGCGGCGTAAATATGTGAGATGTCTTGTCTCGTCGGTTTACATAAAAACTCTTTACCATACAATTTAATGACCGTGTTACAAAAACAAAATTGCAAACATTCACGTGAAGTTCTGGCCGATATAGCTAAGTATTCATCAAATTGATCGGGAGGGTTACCTGTCGCTAGTTGGCGAATGGCGGACGTGCATTTTTGTATCGGCGTGAAACTTGGTTTGCCCCTCGCGTCGTAACGTTCTTGAAACCATTCTTCAGTTGCTTCGATGTCTCCAACAATCTTTAAAAATAATTCTTTTGGTAAACGAAACCGATCTCTAAATGTTTCGACATTGTAAACCGGATTTTCCACAAAATAATCGTTCATTAACACTTCGTTGGCATGTATACGATCACGATCCACCATTTTCTTCTTTGGGCGGTTCGAACTTGCTTCAAGTTCGTTATACACCGACATGAAAAATTCAAGCGTCTCATTGTCGGAAGACGATTGGCTATCGCTATCGCTGTCAATCGGAAACGACGAAGATGTAGGAAAATCCATTTGTCAAATATGTAGAATGTGTGATATGTGTTTGAGTTTTGGTGTGGGTGAAATGATATAAAAATGTGAAGTATATATAGATTGTTTAAAGTTTTTTTTTTTAATTATCAACGGTCAACAAAGCAACGGTAACCAACCAACATTCGAATTTTGAAAACCATCAAGCGTCAAAATACCACGCGTTGTAACATTGACGCGTTGTAGATGTTGGTGACGGCGGTGTTTTGTTACCCATCACGTGTGATGGGAAGGGCATAACGTACCGCCCCGTCCCCTCTAATAGCAAGTTTGTTTAAGTATTTACCTTGCACCTTTTTCATAAGACAACCTAAGAAAAAATTATTGTAATACAAGTCACTATACCACATTCAAACAGGCTGGGTTAATAACAGCATATGAGAAATGGAGTGGGAAGAGTCACACAAATTTGTGACTCTAAAAAGAACAAATTAATATTTACTTGAAAACAAGCACAGGTAATAAACACTTACTATTTTAAACATGAAAGGGAACTTACTCAGAAAGATATGTCAAAACCACATGTCACTAGTACAAAAAATTGAGCCATTTGGTGTTTAATATTTTATAAAATGGTTTGTGGTACCCGTATAAAAATTGTGTTGTTTAAGATTAAGGATATTGTAAGTCTTGAAACTCAGGGGTAATCAACATTTTGGCGGAATCAAACTGTTGATGAAGATGAACAAATACGAAGAGAATTGTAAAACTTGCATACGAATGAATATTATTACTTTGAGAGAATTCATCAGATACAAGGCAAAATAAACAAAATCGTTGACTATACAATGGAGATGGAAACTCCATTATATACTAGCCTATGCCGCCCCCACACCAAGGGCTCCTAACGACGACCTGGGCCCACATGGCCTTGGGTTCGGCCCACGACTAGATAACTAATTAAAACCAACTACCCGTTAACTTGTTCGACTTTATAACAAATCATAAACCTAAAACATAGACCTTACAATCTCCCCCTAGGTTTATGCATTTACGAATCGTTGACTAAATACATTCCCATGATTCTTGTCTCTACCTGTCCTGGTTCCCATGCCCAAATGTCACTACTCATGTTGCTAGCAACTGCACAAGTATAATATTTAGCACTAACTTCATACTTCGAATCACATCTAATCTGATTTTTAGATAGCATAGTAATATCTTCTTTAGCAAACCGCATCAGATCAGAAGGTATGGCAACTTTATTGTGCTAGATTTGAAACTGAAGTTGGAGCAAGGATTTGGAAGTGAATTTGCAGATAAAGATAACAGGGATTATCAAGATGATCAAGGTACAGACTGAGCAGGTGATTCTAGTGTTGCAAGAAATGATGATACAAATGTTGGTTCAGGTTATTCAAGGTGTGATGCTCATTTTAGTCATGAAGAGAAATTAAATAAATATTTTGTTACGAGAGTTACCACCATCTGGGGCTCAGCTTACTAAGAAGCAGAAAGAATTAATTGTGATTAAAAATAGAGAAGAATGCCTTGCGTCTACTGCACCTGAAAGATATGTGGTTGATGTTGCAAAAGGTATTATGATAAGCGGGGAAATAAATTCGGTATTCATTGTTGGCAATATTTGAAGGATAGACGAATGTGGATACTATGAAGAGCTGATGGTGAAGTTGAGTAGTACTAGAAGATGTCAGGCTTCGAGTCGTGGACAAGGATCGATCTTTGTGCCCTATATTATGCACCGTTCTATAATCTTGAGGGGGGTAGGGGTGGGATAACTCACACCCAATTCCATCACTCACAACATCCAATCAGGTTCTGCCATGTCATCAACCATTATTTCCATCACTCACACCCTTTTTTACTGGAAATGGTCGTCACTTGTGCAAATTCCATCACTCACAAATTTTTTTATTTTTTTATTTTTTTTAAATTATAAATTAACACATAAATATTCATGGCTGTTCAAAAGAAAAAAAAATCACATACATAATCACCATGAACCCTAGTTCAAGTTAACACAAAATTGAAGGAGATAAGCTTATAATCTCCTAAATTGATATGGGGCTTTCGCTCACACAGTGAAATCGACCCACAATCACCTAAGAATACCTGCTATTGGGGACCGAATGACGAGAATAGGTTGTTGCCGGAGCTCCGACGCCGACGGTTTCTCCGGTGGACACGCAGAAGATCAACAACAATGGAGCTTTTGTTGTTGCTGTTGCTGTCTTGCTGCTGTTGTTGTTGGTCAAATGCAGCAACAATCATCCCCCAGGTCAAAAAAACGGCTGCTTCTTCATTCTTCAACGCGTCATACGGTTCACGCGTTAAACATTAAACGCGTTAAAAACGAAGGCGGCGGCGGTGTGGGCATATCTTCCACGCGTGATATTTGGGTATCACGTACCCACCCCGGGTGCTCTGGGCTTTCCTGAAACGTTTGCAATATGAAGTATTGAATGAATTTCTTAATCTTGAGACTGCTGAGTATTGTGAGCGATGGCATCGAGAGGTTATAGAGACTGCAACTGGTGAGCAAGTTAGAGGTGTGATTTGGCCCTGACTGCTAAAGCAAAGATTATTCCATTATCTGAACATTTGCTTGATGGTTCATTGAAGGACTTTGAATTTTGGTGTTATGATCCAAAGATAGGAGATATGCATTTACGAATCGTTGACTAAATACATTCCCATGATTCTTGTCTCTACCTGTCCTGGTTCTCATGCCCAAATGTCACTACTCATGATGCTAGCAACTGCACAAGTATAATATTTAGCACTGTCTTCATACTTCGAATCACATCTAATCTGATTTTAAGATAGTATTACTAGCAAATCGCATCTAATCTGATATCAAATATTTAACAAAAAATTGTGGCTGCTTCTTATCTCTCCGTACACTTTCACACTTTTCTCTCCGTACAAGGCCAACGTCCACTTTTTTTGCCGGAAACATCACTTTTCCGGCCAATCTTTTCTCCTTTCCTAGCAGGTAAACTTTGTTTGCCGGTCAAAATTCTCTTCTCTTTACAGGTACACATCGGTCAAGGTTACCTATCCGACTTCCGTGGCTACAAATCCAGCGGGTTTGATCCAGCAAACTTCTCTCCCCTTCACGTTTCTACTACCTTTTTACCAGCCGCTAGTTGTCTTTTGCCGGTACAAATCAAGCCAGGTTCAACATCTACCAACTCTCCTACTTCTAATTGCAAGTTTTGGCACCGGTTGTTATGACTTTCCGGTGAAAGTCTCAAACGGCAGACAGAGACTCGTTGTCTTAGGGTTCCAAACAACCAGCAAGTTTGCTAAACGCTATCGCCCAGGTGCTTTCTCTCTTAGTATATATATATTTAAAAAAATATATATATATATATATAGTAGATTAAGAGATAACAATTATTTTTTATTAACAAACTATACTCCAATATCTTGTATGCAATAATTGGGGACTTTATTAAACGAACTATTATATTAGAAGGTAACAAATATTCTTTTGATTATCAAACTATATTTTAATATCACACAATTTAAAGTGTGAAAATTTTCAAAAAAAAAAAAAAAGAAAAAATTAGTTTCTAGATAGTTTTCTTCACTTCTTCAGCTATATCACACAATTTAAAGTGTGAAGAAGCCCAGTTCTTCAGCAAAATCGGTGTATGCTTGGAGTCCAGTCTGCCTGGAGTTGCATACTTGGGTGAGATCGTTCTTTTTCTTGGCTTTAAATTTCAGTCACATTCATTTGCATAGTTGAGTCTAGGCATACTTGTTGCCGGGCTAGATGGACCGGTGTGATTGAGTCTTATTGTTGCATTGTTCTTGAACGTATTTGTGATTGTTTGCTTATTGTGTGAACTTAATTATAACTCTCTATTTGATCATTATTTGTTACGCTTGTGCTCTTTTTGGTTTATCGGGTGATTTGTAGCAATCATAGACGATAGATATCATGATTTTTCATTGAGATCGTGTTCGAGGACGAGGGGTGCAGGGAGGGGAAAAGAAAGGGGGTATAGTTTGCGTGTGGCTTCGTGGAATGTAGGAACCCTTAGTAGTAAGTTGTTGGAGATCATAGATACACTTAAAAGACGTAGGGTAGAGATAGCGTGCCTTCAGGAGACGAGGTGGAAGGGACATAAGGGGGATGAGCGCAATGGGTACAAGTTGTTATATTCAGGGTCTGATGGGGTAAAGAATGGGGTAGGATTTCTAGTAGCTATAAACTTGTACAAAAATGTGGTAGAGGTGATACGACACAACGATAGGATCATGGTGTTGAGATTAGTACTAGGAGAGGAAGTGGTGACAGTTGTTTGCACATATGCTCCACAAGTGGGATTAGGAGATCAAGAGAAAAGAGGGTTTTGGGACTGCCTAGACGGAGTTGTGAGGGCCATACCTAGGGAAGAAAGAATTTTCATAGGAGGCGATTTTAATGGCCATATTGGTAGGCATAGTGATGGTTTTAGTGACGTTCATGGAGGCTTTGGTTTTGGTGATAGGAACAACCCTGGTAGGGATTTGTTAGAGTTTGCGGTGGCCCACAACCTAGGTATTTTGAATTCTTTCTTTAAGAAGAAAGAATCGCAGTTGATTACTTTTAGCAGTTGCGGACGTAACACTCAGATTGACTATGTTTTGATGAGGCTAGGAGATCGAAGGTGGTGGAGGGACTGCAAGGTTATACCAGGGGAGACAGCAGTGACTCAACACCGTTTATTGGTGGCGGATATAGTCATGAGAGGGAAGCTGACCAAGGGAGAGAGGGTAATGCGACCTAGGGTTAGATGGGGTATGTTAAAGGGCGACAAAATCGAAGTGTTTAGAGATAAGGTCCTTTTAATGACAACGACTAGAGTAGATGGGGATGCAAACCAAATGTGGGAGGACATGGCAAACACTATTACTAATGTGGCGAAGGAAACGCTAGGGGTCATAAAAGGAAAGAGGTGTGGCCATAAGGAGGCATGGTGGTGGAATGAGGATGTGCATACTAAAATAAGGATTAAACAAGGGTGCTTTAGGGATCTTTTGAGGTGTACAGTCGAGGAGGAGCAAGCGGTTTTAAGGGAAAGATATAAAGAGGCTAAGAGAGAGGCGAAGAAGGCAGTGTCAGAGGCGAAAAACGCAGCTTACAAGCAGATGTATGATCGACTGGAAACAAAGGAGGGGGAGCATGACATGTTCAAGATTGCAAAAGCTAGAGAGCGTAGAAGGCAAGACTTAGGAGCAGTGAAGTTTTTAAAGGGAGAGGACGGATGCGTTTTGGTCAAAGAACACGACATTAAGTTGAGATGGCAAGCATACTTCTACAATCTTTTCAATGGCGGGAGGGATTACCAACAAGAAAATGAAGAAAATGATGATTCGCCTACTCAAAGGCGACTACGGAATAACGGCTACTGTCGACGTATCACACGAGAGGAGGTGAGAACAACCCTTAGAAAGATGGGAAGGGCTAAGGCAGTTGGGCCAGATAACATACCGATTGAGGTATGGAAATGCTTGGGAGAAGGAGTACATTGGCTAACTATTTTATTCAATCTTATTTTCAAATCTGGGAAAATGCCAGATCAATGGAGGAATAGTGTAGTAGTACCTGTGTATAAGAACAAAGGGGACGCCCAATGTTGTGGGAATTATAGAGGGATTAAGTTGCTAGGACACACTATGAAATTATGGGAGAGAATAATTGAGACGAGAATCCGAAGAGAAACTCAAGTCACGGTAAACCAATTTGGTTTTATGCCAGGGCGATCGACTACGGAAGCAATACATATTCTAAGGAGATTGATGGAGAAGTATAGGGAAAAGAAACGGGACCTACACATGGTGTTCATTGACCTTGAAAAGGCCTATGACAGTGTGCCACGTAGACTGATTTGGGATAGTTTGGAGAGTAGAGGGGTTTCTGGGAAGTATATAGACTTAATTAGGGATATGTATGTTAGGACTGAGACTAGTGTCCGAGCGCCTGTAGGGGATACTGATTCTTTCCCGGTGGAGGTAGGACTCCACCAAGGGTCTGCTTTGAGTCCTTTTCTTTTTACTGTTATCCTAGATGAGTTGACAAAGTTAATTCAGGGGGCTCTTCCGTGGTGTCTGCTTTTTGCAGATGATATTGTGTTAGTTGCTAATAGTAAACAAAGCCTGAATGCGAGGTTAGAAGAGTGGAGAGCAGCTCTAGAGGGCAGAGGTTTAAGGATTAGTCGATCTAAGACTGAGTACTTGTATTGCGATTTTAGTGGAGTAGACAACGATGAGGACATTCAGATCACCATTGACGGCCAAGTGGTCCCGCAGGTGACTAAGTTCAAGTATCTAGGATCCTTTGTCCAGAGGGATGGGGAGATAGATAGTGACGTTGCCCACCGCATCCAGGTTGGATGGTGTAGGTGGAGAGCTGCCACTGGGGTATTGTGCGATAGGAGGTTCCCAACAAAATTGAAAGGGAAATTTTATAGGGTTGCAATTAGACCTGCTATGTTATATGGAACCGACTGTTGGGCCATTAAGGAAGTACAAGCACGCAAGATGGAGGTGGCAGAGATGAGAATGCTAAGATAGATGTGCGGGCACACAAGGTTAGACCGGGTAAGAAATGATGTTTTTAGGGAGAGGTTAGAAGTAGCTAGTATAACAGATAAAATAAAGGAGGGAAGATTGAGATGGTTTGGGCATGTGAAGAAGAGGCAGACGATAGAGCCAGTTCGAGTGGTTGAAACCCTCGAGGTGGAGGGGAGGAGGAGTAGAGGCAGACCCAAAATTACTTGGGATGAGCGGATTAGGCAGGATTTGCAAAGATTGCACCTCTCTGAGAACATGGTCCATGATAGGAGCTCATGGAGACGTAGAATTAAGGTTAAGGATTTCTAGGAGAGGGTACAATTATTTCTTTAGGTGTAGTGTACGGCCGTAGATATGTAACTATGTGTATATGCTGTTTTGTGTTGTCAGATTTGTCTTGTTATACTCTTTCGCATCTCATGTCACATTGGTAGCTTCATACATACACACACACACACCTCATGTTCTATTTATTTCTTTCCTGGGTGTTTTAGAGCCGAGGGTCTCACTGGAAGCAGCCTCTCTATCCATAGGGGTAGAGGTAAGGTGTGCCTACATCCCACCCTCCCCAGACCCTACAAATAGCTTTGCTATTGGTGGGATTTTACTGGGTATGATTGATTGATTGATTACTAGCAAACCGCATCAGATCAGAAGGTATGGCAACTCTATACTCTTTGTCTTTGCAAACCATGACAGCATCTCCTATCTTTGGATCATAACACCAAAATTCAAAGTCCTTCAATGAACCATCAAGCAAATGTTCAGATAATGGAATAATCTTTGCTTTAGCAGTCAGGGCCAAATCACACTTCTAACTTGCTCACCAGTTGCAGTCTCTATAACCTCTCGATGCCATCGCTCACAATACTCAGCAGTCTCCAAATTAAGAAATTCATTCAAAACTTCATATTGCAAACGTTTCAAGAAAGCCCATCCTCTTTCATCAATATTATAGAACGGTGCATAATACAGGGCACAAAGATCGATCCTTGTCCATGACTCGAAATTTTCTCGTACAACTCAACTTCACCATCAGTTCTTCATAGTATCCACATTCGTCTATCCTTCAAATATTGCCAACAATGAATACCGAATTTATTTCCCTGCTTATTATAATAACCTTTTGCAACATCAACCACATATCTTTCTGGTGCAGTAGATGCAAGGCATTCTTCTCTATTCTTCATCACAATTAATTCTTTCTGCTTCTTAGTAAGCTGAGCCCCAGATGGTGGTAACTCTCCTAACAAAATATTTATTTAATTGCTCTTCAAAATGAATATCACACCTTTAATAACCTGAACCAGCATTTATATCGTCATTTCTTGCAACACCAGAATCACATGCTCAGTCTGTACCTTGATCATCTTGATAATCTCTATTATCTTTATCTGCAAATTCACTTCCAAATCTTTGCTCCAACTTCAGTTTCAAATCCAGCACAATAGTAGTAAATTCACCAACATTCGATTCCAAATCTCTAATTTGTTTATCCCTTTCTTCATTGTTTTTTTCTTCTAGATTGATGATACGAATATCTTTATGAATAGAATTTTGTTCAAGAAGAAATACTCTTCGTTGCAATACTTCAACATTCACATCTTCAAATCCTCCACTTTCAACACGAGGACCTTCATCTTCAATCATAATTCCTTTTCCTTTAGATTGCATATATGCAGCATGGAAAGCATCAAAATCAAATTCAAATGCAGCACCGCTCGAACATTTTGGTGCATTCCGAGCAGCACCACTTAAACTTCCAGGTGCATCAATAACCTTTTCTCTAAACAAACTGGGCATAACCATATCTTCAACGGGTATTGATGGGTTGGTTAATTTTGTATGTTTAAAGTAGGCAATTGCAAGGTTTTGATTATTGTTTCACATGGAATATTGTTACTTTTGATGGTATTATTGATTCTTAGGTTGATGGTGATATGGTAGCAAAAGACGGAATTGAAAACGAATAAACGAGCTAGCGGGAAAGTGCAAAACAGTGTGGAAATGTGCTGTCGGGCATAGGCTACGCCCAGACAGGCGTAGGCTACGCCCTTGTTGAATTAATTTCGCAAATTAGCCTAATTGACCAATGTTTATAAGTCATATGATAAGGGTTTGGCAATTAGACTTCCCTAGAGACAAGAGGATGAGCAAGGTGTAACAATCCGCTTTTTGGAAAGTCAAAGTACAAGTTAAAGTCAAAGGAAGAAAAGATTGCTAATTGCGATCTATCACTCCTTGCTTAACTACTGAATTGTGCTTTTGACTTATAATCGAATTCTATTATTTATTTGTTTTAGTTGTATTATGTGGAGTATCTATTAATAATCGAGGTTTAATCATATGTTTAATCGCTAATCGACTTATCGCTAATCGCATCGTTATTACAACGCAACTCGAATTATGGGTTCTAGATATTGTTTTACGTGTGTGTGCTATTACGTGTTACTTGTGCATGTTGTGTTTATGTTGAGGTGTTTAATCGCAATCGCAATTCTATCGCATCGCAATCTAATCACAAACCCTAAACGCAAGTTAATTATAAGTGATTGTATGTTAGATATAGTAGTTAGGTTATTTGTGTAACTAATAGGTAATACTATCGCATCGCTCGCTCGAAATGCATCGCAACGCTCAATGCACGAAACGAAAACACAAAAACCAAAGCGCGGAGAGCACTCGATCGAATGACCATTCGATCGAATGGTCATCCGAACGGATGACCATCCGATCGGATGGCCATCCGATCCGACACTGGTACCCACATTTCCTCTTTTGGAAACCCTATAAATACCCATCTGTCACATCATTTGTGATGTGACAGTTCCCTCACTCGACCAGCAACGTTCCAGACCTTCTTTCTCTAGATTTCTCACGATTCTTGTAAGTTTTCAACTAACATCTTGTACTTCTAAGATCTACACACATTTCTTCATCTTTTTCACCGTTGAATCTCAACTTTTAACCGTGAAATCAGTGAATTTGAGGTGTTCTAGGGTGATGTCATCATAGAGTTCTTATGAACTTCAAGTTTTGGCCTCATTCCACCAAGAACAACTTAGATCTGAAGGATTTCCATATGATTTAACAATATTTTCGCATAGATCTATACGCTTTCGAAGTTAAAAGGATTGAAAGATATTTTCCAACTTTCATTCAACTCTTTTACACTCAATGCTCTCAAAGGCTGGTAGAATCGGAGCTCGGTCAGGTCTTCTACTCATTTCTTAGTGAAGTGCCGGTCTGAGATCTGATTTCTATCCAAGAGACAACAGATTACGGGTTGAACAAGAACACCGTCACAAACCAGTGAACTGATCGGATTTGGGTGATTCCTATTCAATCGAACGACTTGGGATTTGGCGAGGTTCCGTTGTTTAGTACGTTGTCATAACGTCTTAATCAAACCACAAACTTTTCAAAACTAAACGAGTTTCAAAACGAAGCAGTCACCCAGACGGATTGCCGTCCGATTGGATTGCCATCCGATCGAACGAAAATCCGGTCTGATGACATTGGGTCTCTAACACTTATTGTTTTCTAAGGAATATCCTGCTGGACGGATCGCCATCCGATCAAACGACCGTTCGACCGGACGACCTGAAAGATAGAGATACTTCTCTGTTTTCAAAATGCTACAATGAAAACTTCAAAGCCATCATACACAAACACATCCATCCCCAAACAAGTGTCAATCCGACCGAATGGCCATCCGAACGGATTGACATCCGGTTGAATGGCCATCCGTTCGGATTGTCATCCGACCGGATGACCACTCGTTACCTTATTTCACTTGCATCGTTTTACGCGCCGCTTATCGCTTATACTATCGTTCTGATCAGGCTGATCTCACTCTAGCGCTCCCTTCAATCCATTAACTTCCATCGTTATGAGTATACTCGATCCCTTTTTGCTTAACGCACTTTTGGGTGTTACATACGTTACTTATATTCAAATCACGAACAACACATAACGCAAACACTTTTTAACGCCAACCGCTACTGCATGTTATACGTGACTCGATGAATGCCTGTTTGTTATGTTTACACATTGATTGTTGTCTACCTACCTTAGCAACGATAGTACTATAGTTTGGACTCAGCACCTGTTCACTCGGGGGTTGTTAAGGACATTACTTCACGTGTTCGCAGTGGTGAACATGTGATGCACACTCGCTACTCGCAGTCGAATCGCAGTCATTGGTATTGATAGGATCTTTGTCGATAACTTACATGCTTCACATTATACGTTGTACATGCTGGTTATGCGTAAACGCTATCGAACTCTACTATTATTATAAACTTGTATGCTCACCTTTACACTATGTGTATTGACCTCTATTTTAACGTATGTGACAGGTGTTTAGGATGCTTTGCCTGCTTTTGTGGAATCAAGTAGGATGGAGTCTAGAAACAAACTAAATAAAATTTGAGTTGTCGGAATGGATATTTGTCTTTGAGAACAATGTCTGTAATAACTCTTTTTATTTTATATGTTTGTGGTATGGGATATGAACCTTTAATATAATATAATGATAGTTGTTATGGATTCTCGTAGACAATCTGTTTCGCTCAGTGCCGCGCCCCGATGTTTCCGCCATCGGTTGGGGTGTGACAGATTGGTATCAGAGCCATAACTATAGGGAATTAGGCAAGACTCGCCCTAGTCTGGGTCGATGTCTTAGAAACAACCTGGTCTATAGTCTAAGTACCAACAGACCGACTTGTGCATGCCCGGTATGGGTTTTGGTACAAGCTTATATGCTATTTCTCGCTCGAACTCGCTGTACACTACACTCTTGCGCAAACATTGCATACTACAGTTCTGCGCAAGACCAGCCTTTCCTAAGGCTGGACACACATGCAAACGAATGATCTGGTTATGATTAGGTGTGAAAACCGCAAACTCTCGACCGGATCACTTGTTCGATTCGCTATTTTTACAATCAACACGAGAATTTGCGTTGAATCAGGAGTGAAATCCATACTTCGACGCAAATTTTCCCTCTACTTCATCAAACCAGGAAACATAGTCGTTAAGTTAGGGGTGAAACCCGAATCTTGATGACTTATTCCGCTCTTTATTGTGGTTTTACAAAACTCTCACCAAGGTCTCGACGGACTCCAACGACGTGGGTCGCACTATAACTGGAAGGATGCGTGCCGATCGCCCAGATTGAGGCAAAAGCACAGTCCAGAAGGCATTAGTGTGTACCTACGAGTCCTTGTGAATAGTCGAATCACTTTGGCTAGTCAACGTCTAACAGCCGCAGACAATTTATCCTCGATTTCATGTGTTTCGATTCTGGATTTGCCGCCGCTGACTCTGAGAATTTTTGCTTTTATATGGATTTTATGTGATTTTATGTGTTTATGTGTTCCAATTTCGGTGATTTAATTGCTTTTCGCTATTCGCTTGATCAGCATGCACGATTCGCACTGCACATCTATCTCAAAACTTTAACAAATCGCATGTGTTATTCGCAATCGCTGCTCACTAATCGCAATCGCTATACTTAATCGTTATACGCTGCGGTGAAGGATATGTGAATACGTGCAAAATATGTGTTTAGGTTAGCTTATTTGCTTATGTCCTTATGTGATTATGTGCTTACGTGATTCTGTGATTATGTGCTTACGTGATTCTGTGATTATGTGCCTTTGTGTTCCTGAGCTTTGTGGTGAATCGCTAGACTATACTAGGAATAATCGAAATTGAGATTGAGTCCTGTGACGATGTCTGTTGCAGACAATGTCGTCATTTGGATCACAACACTCCCGAGCTGCTAGACGTAAACACGCTGACAAGCGACTCGCTTCTCTCGTCGTAAGTCAGATCGCTAAAGTGATTCCGCTAATCGTCAGTGAGTTGAATGAGAACGCCAGCAAGTCCTCGAAAGAGTCCAGGACTGAAACTCCTAAAGCCGCTTTTGACTTCAAGCAGTTTAACGCCTGCGGACCAAAATAGTTTACCGGCGAAGATGGGCCTACGGCCATGTTTCAATGGTTTGATTCTATCGAAGTCACCCTGTGTCAGAGTGGCTGTCCGGAAGATCTCTGCACTGTTAATGCTACCGGCATCTTCCAATCCCGTGCTCTTGATTGGTGGACGGCCGAGAGAAACAAACAATGGAACGATGCAGCTTTCGGATTGTCTTGATACGAGTTGAAGAACATCATGATGCAAGAGTTATGTCCTCCCCATGAACTCCAAAAGCTCGAGGATGAATTCTCGCACATTAAGCAGGATGGTGGAGATAACGCTGGTTTAACTTCTCGCTTCAAGCAGTTGAGTATCATCTGCCCTGGTCAGGTTACTACCCCCGAGATTACAATCAAGAAGTATATCCGTGCTCTGCCGGATTGTGTCGCAGATTTTGTTCAGGCTACAAAGACGACAACAATCGAGGAAACCTACCTGCTCGCAGCTGAGATCAATGATAAGCGAGTTAGGGCTGGTTACTTTGATAAAACCACCAAGAATCCGCATTAAGTCACCGCTGCTACCACCACGGAGACTACCGCCGCACCGCAAACTTCAAAGCTCTCACGTCGCAAGAGGAAGGACAACAGCAGTTCCAGCAACAAGAACTGTGCAGTTACTCCCGCACCACTTCAAGCTGTGCCAACCCAACCGCAACCTCAACACCGCCAAGTAGCGGTGCCTGTGGCCAATGCACAACCAGTAAAGCGTGCATAGACTGGGCCACATCCGCTCTGCCCTACTTGTACTTATCATCACCCAGTTGGTATCGCATGCTGGTTCTGTGTTCACTGCAACATGTACGGCCACTTCACCGCAAACTGCCATACTGGTTCTCGACAAGCTCCAGCTCCAACTCAAGGTCAAGCTCCTACTCTACCCGTTCCGCAAGGACAGCAAGCAGCTCATGCTCCCGCTGCTCAAGCAAGAGCCTGCTTTGCGTGTGGTCATCCAAACCATTTCGCAAACGTCTGCCCAAACCGAGTGGTGAAGCAAGAGCCACAATAGCAGCAGCACCGCAACAGCAGCAACAGCAGCCAGCTCAGCAAGCAGTTCGCGGGCGTCTTCAACATCAACGCCCGCCTGGCTCAGACAGACAACAACCTGGTTAATGGTACGTTTCTCGTAAATGGTATATATGCTTCGTGTTTATTTGATACTGGAGCCGATAACTGTTTTGTGTCGTTCGAATTTGAAAGGCCCCTAAATCGTAAGTGCGTAAACCTCCCATTGACCTTCGACGTAGAAGTTGCCACTGGAAGAACCGTCATCGTCAGTTCTGTTCTGCGTGACTGTACCCTCGATCTCAACGGTCACGTTTTCCCAATTAATCTCATTCCGATGGAACTCGGTAGTTTTGATGTCATAGTAGGTATGGATTTCCTTCGGGAGAATCATGCTGAAATTGTTTGCTTCGATAAGATGATTCGTTTTTCTCTCGCGAATGGTGATCAATTGTGTGTATATGGCGAAGTCGTTTCGAAGAGATTTCAACTCAAGTCATGTGTCCAAGCTAGCAAGTATCTCCGCAAGGAATACCAAGCTTTCTTGGCACACATCGTAGTAGCAAAGAAGGAAAAGAAAGAAAAGGAGGTAGACCAGGGTTACCTCCCACTCGTGATATCGATTTCCGAATCGACCTTATTTCTGGAGCAAATCCTGTTGCTAGAGCACCTTATCGCCTTGCTCCCTCTGAAATGCACGAACTCTCGAGTCAGCTCCAGGAACTACTTGATAAAGGCTTCATTCGCCCTAGAACCTCTTTTTGGGGCGCACCAGTCCTCTTCGTCAAAAAGAAGGATGGGTCGTTCTGGATGTGCATCGACTACAGGGAATTGAATAAGCTTACCATCAAGAATCGATATCCCTTTCCCCGAATCGATGATTTGTTTGACCAATTACAAAGTTCTACGTGTTTCTCGAAGATTGATTTACGTTCAGGCTACCATCAACTACGCATTCAAGAGGACGATATACCCAAAACCGCTTTTCGAACCCGCTATGGTCATTACGAGTTTGTTGTTATGCCTTTTGGTTTGACTAACGCTCCCGCAATCTTTATGGATCTAATGAATCGCGTGTGCAAACCCTTCCTTGACCGCTTCGTCATCGTATTCATCGATGATATCCTGATCTATTCCAAGTCAAAAGCCGAACACTCGCAACATCTACATTTGGTTCTTGAGTTACTCCAGGGAAACCGTCTCTACGCCAAGTTCTCCAAGTGTGAATTCTGGCTGGAGGAGGTCCAATTCTTGGGTCACATTGTCAATAGTAATTTATCGAAGGTTTCTCTAGAATCGTTGTGCCGCTTACCTCGCTTACGCATAAGGACAAACCTTTTGTTTGGGAAACTAAACAAGAGGAGGCCTTTCAAACTCTCAAGGCAATGCTTTGCAATGCTCCCGTGCTCTCACTTCCCGACGAAAACGACGATTTCATAGTTTACTGCGATGCCTCTAACCTCGGTCTTAGTTGTGTCCTCATGCAACGAGACAAGGTTATCGCGTACGCCTCTCGACAGCTCAATATCCACGAGAAGAACTATACCACACACGACCTCGAGCTTGGCGCAGTCTTTTTTGCATTAAAGATTTGGCGACACTACCTTTACGGTACCAAGTGTACGATCTTCACCGATCATAGGAGCCTACAGCACATCTTTGACCAGAAAGAACTGAATATGCGTCAACACCAGTGGGTAGAACTCCTCAACGATTACGACTGTGAGATTCGTTACCACCCAGGCAAAGCAAACGTCGTCGCCGATGCTCTCAGTCAACGAAGCTATCTGCATAGCGTTCGTAATATCCAAGCCTAGCATAATCTCGAAACTCTCATCCGTGATGACCAACATGCTTGAAGAAGGAAAGAATTCTTAACGATGGCGCTTTACTCGAAAACAAATGGAATGGTATATTCCATTTCTTAGACCGAATTTGGATTCCCAAACGTACTAATTTGCGACAACTTCTAATGGACGAAGCCCATAAATCTCGATATTCCATTCATCCTGGTGCCGACAAGATGTACCAGGACATGCGCTACAAGTACTAGTGGTCGGGCATGAAGAAGGATATCGCTGTCTACGTTTCGAAGTGCCTGACCTGTTCAAAGGTCAAGGTCGAGCATCAAAGACCCTCTGGCTTACTCGTACAACCCGAGATCTCGATGTGGAAATGGGAGAGTATAGCTATGGACTTTATAACGAAACTTCCACGCACGCCATCAGGTCACGATAGCATCTGGGTTATCATTGACCGACTTACTAAGTCCGCTCACTTTTTGCTGATACGAGAAGACTATAAGGTAGAACGATTAGCACGAATCTACACCGACGAGGTTATCTGTCGACACGGGACACCTCGTGATATCATCTCTGACCGCGATGGTCGATTCACTTCGCCTCTTTGGGAAACGTTTCAATCTGCTCTCGGTATTACCCTCAATCTTAGTACTGCTTTCCATCCCAAGACCGACAGTCAGACTGAGCGCACGATTCGTACCCTCGAGGACATGCTTCGCTCGTGTGTCATAGATTTCGGTGGTAATTGGGACTTGCACTTACCTTTAGTCAAATTCTGGTACAATAACAGTTATCACTCCAGCATCCAAATGGCACCATTTGAGGCATTATACGGAAGAAAATGTCGATCGTCTATTGTATGGCACGAGATCGGAGACGCGCAACTTACCGGTCCCGAGCTGTTGCAAGAAACGACTGACAAAATCCTCCAAATTCGAGACAATCTCTTGAAAGCTCGGAGTCGTCAGAAAAGTTACGCCGATAGACGCTGCAAGCCCCTTGAATTTGACGTTGACGATCACGTACTCCCAAAGGTAGCACCTTGGAAGGGGGTGATCAGATTCGGCAAGAAAGGAAAGCTCACGTCTCGATATGTTTAAAATCCTGGAAAGAATTGGCAAAGTGGCCTACCGACTCGAACTACTGGAAGAACTGAGTAACGTCCACCCGACTTTCCACGTTTCGAACCTCAGAAAGTGCCTAGCCGAACAGGAATTACATGTCCCTCGCGAGGATTTACAAGTGGACGAAACACTACACTTCGTGGAAAAGCCTGTCGAGATCATGGGCCGAGAAACCAAGGTACTCAGACACTCACGCATTCCCATTGTGAAGGTTCGCTGGGAAGGCAAACGCGGTGCCGAGTTCACCTGGGAACTCGAAAGTGACATGAAGACGAAGTACCCGCAACTGTTCGTTACGCCTACTTCTTAAATTTTGGGACGAAATTTCCTAAAGTAGGGGAGGCTATAACAACCCGTTTTTTGGAAAGTCAGAGTACAAGTCAAAGTCAAAGTCAAAGGAAGAAAAGATTGCTAATTGAGATCTATCACTCCTTGGTTAACTACTGAATTGTGCTTTTGACTTATAATCGAATTCTATTAATTATTTGCTTTAGTTGTATTATGTGGAGTATCTATTAATAATCGAGGTTTAATCGCATGTTTAATCGCTAATCGACTTATCACGAATCGCATCGTTTTCGCAATGCAACTCGAATTATGTGTTCTGGATGTTATTTTACGTGTGTGTGCTATTACGTGTTACTTGTGCATGTTGTGTTTATGTTGAGGTGTTTAATCGCAATCGCAATTCTATCGCATCACAATTTAATCGCAAACGCAAAAACGTAAGGTAATTATAAGTGATTGTATGTTAGATATAGTAGTTAGGTTATTTGTGTAACTAATAGGTAATACTATCGCATCGCTCGCTCGAAACGCATCACAATGCTCAACGCATGAAACGAAAACACGAAAACCAAAGCGCGGAGACCACTCGATCGAATGACCATTCGATCGAATGGTCATCCGAACAGATGACCATCCGATCGGATGGCCATCTGATCCGACACAGGTACCCGCCTTTCCTCTTTTGGAAACTCTATAAATACCCCTTTGTCACATCATTTGTGATGTGACAGCTCCCTCACTCGACCAGCAACGTTCCAGACCTTCTTTCTCTCGATTTCTCGTGATTCTTGTAAGTTTTCAACTCAAATCTTATACTTCTATGATCTACACACATTTCTTCATCTTTTTAACCTTTGAATCTCAACTTTTAACCGTTAAATCAGTGTCTTTGAGGTGTTCTAGGGTGATGTCATCATAGAGTTCTTATGAACTTCAAGTTTTGACCTTATTCCACCAAGAACAACTTAGATCAGAAGGATTTCCATATGATTTAATAATATTTTCGCATAGATCTATACGCTTTCGAAGTTAAAAGGATTGAAAGATATTTTTCCAACTTTCTTTCAACTCTTTTACACTCAATGCTCTCAAAGGCTCTTAGAGTCAGAGCTCGGTCACTTCTTCTACTATAACAACCCTCCTAAATATTTTTCCCGACGCCCTAATATATTTTAAAATACCCCTATATGTCTTAAAATACACCTAGTACGCGAAAACAGACCCCGAATACCTTTATTTTTATAAAAATTAAATAAAAATCAGAAAATGCAGTCGCTCGCGGGCCGCGTAGCCTTTGGCTACATCTTACGTGGGCCGCGACAGCTTGCAATCAGGGCTGCACCCGGTGCCGCCACGTGTCGTCACGCGTGTCGACCCTATAACGCTAACCAATCAAACCTAGGCCCTATTACCCTACGTCGCGGGCAGCGTAGCCTCTTGCTACGTCTTACGCGGGCCGCGTAAAACCTGAAATCAAGACCTATAAGTAGAGGGCATCGGCCTTCAGTCAGAAATCGCTCACGAACTCTTTCTCTCTCGAAATTCTAAAGATTTAATATAATTCTCGGGCATAATACCCCCTAAATAGCAAGGTTCTGCTCCGTTGTAAGTATCATAACCCCTGGATACGTATTAGATACTCTGCCTGATTGATCTAGGGTTCCGTAACGGCTGTCGTGGTTCTGCCCGACGTAGTCGTTGGAATGCCGTCTCGAGGAGGGTATTACTAACGTTAAAATGGGTTATTATACTAACACGTGTGTATTTGTGTAAATTATAGATTGTCACCAGGAAACCCTAAAGGATAATCTAAGACAGCAATGTGAGTAATCTCCTTTTTGTAAATTGTTTTTACAAAACCTCACTTAATTAATTATATATTAAACAGTTATTGAGTATTTGTAAAGATACAATTATCGTCGGTATGTTGGGGTTTTGTATACAAAATTTGTTACTGCCTTGCGAGGGGTAACATTTCCACAAGTCGGGTTGACAATACTGTAGGTGGTAATTGATATGACTTGGAAACAAATGTAATTGCGAGACCGCCCTCAATACTGTACAATGGGTTTTATATAAACTTGATTAAACTGGGATTCACTCACCAATATTTTCCACTGACAAAATGTTTTTAAAACATGTTTCAGGTAACAAAATGTGAAAGCCAATTAAAAGCCAGATGGACAGCACTGAAGGCTTGGAGAAGTGGCAATAAAGTTACCTAAACAAAATAGATGTTTTTATTAAATAAATTAGGGTTTATCCCTATGAAAATGTGTGTACTTTAAACTTGGGATTTTTCCCTTGTGTTGAATATATTAAAAGCGTGGTATTTTACTCTGATAAAATATTTCCTAACTACGGTCCTGATGTAAATTCCGCTACCTAAATTGAATAAAAACACGATACCACCAAAACTGGCTAGCGGTCGCCCGTTCCCGGGAGGTAGGGATCGGGGGTTGCGACAGAAGGTGGTATCAGAGCTAAGCCACTGATTCAGCCACAGAAGTGTTCTGCTGACACCAAAATTCAATCTGTTTGGAAATAAATTATAAAACTACGTGCATAATTTGTATATTATTGTTATGTGTTATTTGACTATTTGTTAGTTTACAATATGAGCGACCAAGGACCATCCGACGCGTATCGTCAGTTGTCTGGTTCGCCTAGAAGCGAAGGCGCCTCTTCTCAGCCTGCCCTCTCGGGGTACTCTGCTGATAATGAAGAATGAATATTCATGTTTAATGCTCAGTCTGAAGAGCCATTCCCTTAGAAAAAGAGAGGATGGTTCAGTAGGGGAGCACATGAGCGTAGGAAACGTATGAAAAAGTTACAAGACCAAAGAGCACTAGCAGCAACCAAAAGAGAAACCGATGCCCATGCCCATGACATGATTAATAGGAGTTTAGCTCATTTTCATATCTTAGCAACCACTGCAGCTGACTCTAACCTGGAGCAAATGATAGCACCCCAACCACAACCACCATTTCCTGACCAACCAATGGAAATAGAGAACCCTGAAAATCAAGTAGAAATGCATGATTTCAACCCGGAGGAGATACCTAGGATACCAGCACCAAATCCCTTAGACCGAAAGTACAACCCATGGTGGGACGACAATAGGGACTATGTGCAACGTTACCCGATACACGAAGACATGACCATGCTGAACTTAGGAGCCTACCCAGGTTTGGACCCTCTAGATCCCTATTACGATAACGATGTATACATTAGGGAGATTTTAGAGAATCCTTACCAATTTCAGGCACCTACACCTCCATACCAGGAACCCGCACCCCAAATTCCAAACCCAGTCCTAGAACCTGCACCCCCAATGAGCGCAGAAAATGTACAAGAACTCAGGACATTTGGTGAGGAAATTTTAGAGAATAGTGAAAGGATGAGACAGGTGGGAGAGCGACTCGTCTGGAAGTACGACGAGCGCAATATGGATTTCTGGATGAATCCATATCCATGAATATGATGGTAGAGATGGTAATAATAATAATAATAATAATAATAATAATAATAATAATAATAATAATAATAATAAAATATGTGTGTATGTGTATGTGTATGAAAAAATAAACTACGGATGCCTACTACTAGTAGTGTAACTTTAATTTCAGTTGGTATTGTAATTTAATTTCTAGTGTTAGTTTGTACTAGATGCATATTATATAAAAATAGAGTAAGTCGCAATGATCGACGTCTTTGACAAAAATGCGTGTCATGTGATTGGCTATATTAAATATTATTTTGTGATATTAATATGTGGTAACTGTTTAAAATTTAGATGACCGACGAAGTGAATCAGGAAAATCTGAATAACGATAACCAGAGTAACAATAACCTGGGTAACGAAAATCCAAACAACAATAATGGAAACCAAGTGGATAACAGTGTCATCCAACACATAGTGGCACAAGGAATAATAGATGCAATGCCATATATTCTTCAAACGGTTAAGGATGCTAATAACAAAAGTAGACATGATAGCAAGCGACCCTCTGAACCTGCAAACAGCGTGAACAATGGACCCGTACTTCAAGTGCCCATTCCCAAAAGAAGGAGAACCGTGTCTTACGGTTGTTCTTACAAAGAATTCTGGTCTAGTAAACCAATAGAATTCTTGGGTAATGAAGAACCCATTGCAGCTCTACGCTAGATAGAAAAGACTGAGGCAGTCTTAAAAATAAGCAAATGTGCGGAGGAGGACAAGATAATGTTTACTTCCAATCTATTTAAGAATTCAGCCTTAGAATGGTGGAACACTATCCTCCAGTCTAGAGGAAGTGATAAGGTTTATAATATGGAATGGGAGGAATGTAAGAATATGGTAGAAAGGAAATTTTGCCCTCCTAATGAAAAAGAACAGATAGCAAACAAATTTCTAAACCTTAGAATGAATGGAGTGGATAGTAAGGGGTACACAAAGTTATTCTTTGAATATGCTAGAATAGTACCTAACCTCGCATCACCAGAGCCGGTATTGATCTCCCGTTACATCTGTGGATTAATTGGTGAGATTAGGCATGTAGTCAAGGCAGCTAGACCTCAAACCATAGAAGAAGCTTTAGAATTAACAAACACCTTGACTGATGAATTAGTGCATGCACGAGAAGAAGACCAAAGGAGGAACCTAGCACAGAGACTTACCCAAGAATTCCGTTCTGGAAATTTCAACCGTAGGAATATAGGTTCTACCTCTGCACCTTACTGTAAGACTTGCAAGAAGAAGCATTCGGGAAAATGCTCCACTCACTGCAATTTCTGTAAGTTACCAGGACACAAGGAAGAAGACTGCAGGAGGAAATCTAGTAATGGACTGTGCTTTAATTGTGGAGAAAAAGGTCACATCAAGCCAAACTGTCCAAAATTGGCTCCAGCTACGAACAACAAGAACACTAAAAATGCTAGAGCATTTGTTCTAACGGCAGATGAAGCCAAGATGATTCCGGGCGTAATAGCCAGTACGTTTTTAGTTAATGATATTTTTGCTAAAGTATTATTTAACACTGGTGCAAACCAAAGTTTTATTAATACTTAGTTTTGCAAACTTCTTAATCAATCATTAACTAAACTTCCATAAGAATGTCTAGTAGAGACAGCTAATGGAAAAACTGTTAGGATTTATGAAATCTTGCAGGGAGCAAGAATAGAATTTTTAAACCAAAAATTTATTGCAAATCTTTACCCAATGAATCTGGCAGGATTCGATGTCGTTTTAGGAATGGATTGGTTAATAACCAATAAAGCCAGTATTTTATGTGATCAAAAGTCAATTCAAGTAAATTCACCAAAAGGTGAAAAGATCACAATTAAAGGAGATAAACCATCTAGGTCTACAAAATTCATCTCTGTGATGAAAACTGCAAGCTATATAAGAAAAGGATCATTAGTGTATTTGATTTCTATAATCACTAACACTAAAGGAGAAGAACTAAAAGACATTCCAGTAGTGTCTCAGTTTTCAGATATATTCCCAGAAGAATTACCAGGACTACCGCCAAATAGAGAAGTTGAATTTAGAATTCACCTGCTACCAGGGACAGCACCAATTGCCAGAACACCTTACCGTTTGGCACCCGCAGAAATGCAGGAACTGAGGAAACAATTAGACGAATTGTTAAAAAAAGGATTCACACAACCAAGTTCATCGTCGTGGGGAGCGCCGATTTTATTCGTTAAAAAGAAAGAAGGATCAATGCGAATGTGCATTGATTACCGTGAACTGAACAAGGTCACGATTAAGAATCGGTATCCATTACCAAGAATCGATGATTTGTTCGATCAATTGCAAGGAGCTCGATTTTTCTCTAAAATCGATTTAAGGTCAGGATATCATCAATTAAAGGTATAGGAAGAGGATATTCCTAAGACCGCGTTTAGAATAAGGTATGGCCGTTATGAATTTTCTGTCATGCCATTTGGGTTAACCAATGCCCCAGCTGCATTTATGGACATGATGAACCGAATATGTAAGCCATATTTGGATAAATTCATAATTGTCTTTATAGAGATATTCTCATTTACTCTAAGAGTAAAGAGGAACATGCAAGGCATTTGTACGCACTCCTAAGTTTACTAAGAAAGGAAAAGCTTTATGCTAAGTTTTCAAAATGCGAGTTTTGGTTAGAACAAGTATAATTTCTTGGACACTTAGTTAATCATGAAGGAATTCATGTGGATCCCACAAAAATCGAGGCAATTACCAAGTGGAAGACCCCTGAGTCACCAACCGAGGTTAGAAGTTTCTAAGGGTTGGCAGGTTATATAGAAGATTTATTCGAGATTTTTCTAGAATAGTCATTCCCTTAACTAAGTTAACCTGTAAATCCATTAATTTTGAATGGGGATCAAAGCAAGAAGAAGCCTTTAGAATTCTTAAACAAAAATTAACCCATGCACCCATATTAGCGTTACCAGAAGGAACTGAAGACTTTGTAGTCTATTGTGACGCTTCTAAATTAGGTTATGGATGTGTGTTAATGCAACGTCAAAAGGTTATAGCTTACGCCTCAAGACAACTTTAGAATCATGAAGAGAATTATTCAACCCATGATCTTGAATTAGGAGCTATAATTTTTACCCTTAAGATTTGGAGCATTACCTTTATGGTAGCAAGTTTACCATTTTCACTGATCATAAGAGTTTAAGGTATGTCTTTGGACAAAAAGAGTTGAATATGAGATAAAGACGCTGGATGGAGATGCTTACTGATTATGATTGTGATATCCAGTATCATGCTGGAAAAACAAATGTAGTGGCAGATGCTTTAAGCCGAAAGTATCACGAAAAACCAAAAAGGGTACGTTCTCTTAAATTAAATCTACAAGTAGATTTAAATGAACAAATTAAAAAGGCACAAGAATCAGTAATCAAGGATGATACTGAAAAGCTAAAGGAATGATCAAGGAATTAGAACAAGGAACAGATGGAATTTGGAGATTCCATGAAAAGAGAATGTGGATACCTAAATTAGGAAACCTACGTCATCGTATATTAGAAGAAGCCCATAAGTCTAAGTATACGATGCATCCAGGAAATGATAAAATGTATCAGGATTTAAGAAAGAATTTCTGGTGGATAGAAATGAAAAAGGACATAGCAGCCTATGTCTCTAAATGTTTAACTTGCTCACAAGTTAAAGCTGAACATCAGAAACCCTCAGGTTTGTTACAACAGTTAGAAATGCCAGTGTGGAAATAGGAATTGATAACAATGGATTTTGTTACTAAATTACCCAAAACAAAGAAAGGTAATGATACAATCTGGGTGATTGTAGACAGACTAACTAAGTCAGCTCATTTTCTACCAATGAAGGAAACTTTCAGTATGGAACAATTAGCTAAATTATATGTAAATTAAATAGTTTCATTACATGGAATTCCTTTATCAATTGTTTCCGACAGAGATAGCCGTTTTACCTCTCATTTTTTGACAAGTTTCCAAAAAGCCATGGGAACCAAGCTGAATCTAAGCACAGCCTATCATCCTCAAACGGACGGACAAAGCGAAAGGACAATTCAGACAATGGAAGATATGCTTAGAGCTTGTGTAATTGATTTCGGAGGTAATTGGAACGATCACTTACCGTTAATAGAATTTTCTTACAATAACAGTTATCACACAAGTATCAATGTTACACCATTCAAAGCACTTTATGGACGAAAGTGCAGAACCCCAGTCTGTTGGGCAGAAATTGGGGAAAAGCAACTATCTGGACCTGAGATAGTACAGGAGACGACCGACAAGATTATTCAAGTCAAGGAATGGCTGAAAGCAGCACGTGATCGACAGAAAAGCTATGATGACAACAGGCGGAAACCAATGGAATTTCAAGTAGGAGATAAGGTATTATTAAAAGTCTCTCCTTGGAAAGGAGTGGTAAGATTCATCAAAAGGGGAAAGCTAAGTCCCAGGTATGTTGGACCCTTCAAGATTATTAGAAGAATAGGACCTATAGCCTATCAGCTACAACTGCCAGAGGAAATGGTAGGAATACATGATGTATTTCATGTATCTAATCTCAAGAAATGCTTAGCTGATGAATCACTGGTGGTACCTCTAAAGGATATAGAGGTAAATGAACAACTCAAGTTTGTAGAAAGGCTTCTACAGATTGAAGACAGGAAACTTAAGAACCTCAAGCACAAGAGATTAGTTCTGGTCAAAGTGAAGTGGAACTCCAAAAGAGGACCAGAGTACACATGCGAGCTTGAATCAGAAATGCAAAGGAAATATCCACACTTGTTCCAGTAGATCTCGAGGACGAGTTGTAAAACAAGGTGGGGAGGATATAACAACCCTCCTAAATATTTTTCCCGACGCCCTAATATATTTTAAAATAAACCTATGTGTCTTAAAATACACCCAGTACGCGAAAATAGACCCCGAATACCTTTATTTTTATAAAAATTAAATAAAAATAAGAAAATACAGTTGCTCGCGGGCCGCGTAGCCTTTATCTTACGCGGGCCGCGACAGATTGCAATCAGAGCTGCACCCGGTGCCACCATGTGTCGTCACGCGTGTCGACCCTATAACGCTGACTAATCAAACCTAGGCCCTATTACCCTACGTCGCGGGCCGCGTAGCCTCTTGCTACGTCTTACGCGGGCCGCGTAAAACCTGAAATCAGGACCTATAAGTAGAGGGCATCGGCCTTCAGTCAGAAATCGATCACGAACTCTTTCTCTCTCGAAATTCTGAAGATTTAATATAATTCTCAGGCATAATACCCCCTAAATAGCAAGGTTCTGCTCCGTTGTAAGTATCATAACCCCTGGATACGTATTAGATACTATGCCCGATTGATCTAGGGTTCCGTAACGGCTGTCGTGGTTCTGCCCGACGTAGTCGTTGGAATGCCGTCTCGAGGAGGGTATTACTAATGTTAAAATGGGTTATTATACTAACACGTGTGCATTTGTGTAAATTATAGATTGCCACCAGGAAACCCTAAAGGATAATCTAAGACTGCAATGTGAGTAATCTCCTTTTTGTAAATTGTTTTTACAAAACCTCACTTAATTAATTATATATTAAACAGTTATTGAGTATTTGTAAGGATACAATTATCGTCGGTATGTTGGGGTTTTGTATACAAAATTTGTTACTGCCTTGGGAGGGGTAACATTTCCATAAGTCGGGTTGACAGTACCGTGGGTGGTAATTGATATAACTCGGAAACAAATGTAATTGCGAGACCGCCCTCAATACTGTACAATGGGTTTTATATAAACTTGATTAAACTAGGATTCACTCACCAGTATTTTCCACTGACAAAATGTTTTTAAAACGCGTTTCAGGTAACAAAATATGAAAGCCAATTAGTAGCCAGCTGGATAGCACTAAAGGCTTGGAGAAGTGCCAATAAAGTTACCTAAACAAAATAGATGTTTTTATTAAATAAATTAGGGTTTATCCCTATGAAAATGTGTGTACTTGAAACTTGGGATTTTTCCCATGTGTTTAATATATTAAAAGCGTGGTATTTTACTCTGATAAAATATTTCCTAACTACGGTCCTGATGTAAATTCTGCTGCCTAAATTGAATAAACACACGATACCACCAAAACTGGCTCGTGGCCGCCCGTTCCCGGGAGGTAGGGATCGGGGGTTGCGACATCTACTCATTTCTTAGTGAAGTGCTGGTCTGAGATCTGATTTCTATCCAAGAGACAACAGATTACGGGTTGAACATGAACACCGTCACAAACCAGTGAACTGGTCGGATTTGGGTGATTCCTGTTCGATCGAACGACTTGGGATTTAGCAAGGTTCCGTTGTTTAGTACGTTGTCATAACATCTTAATCAAACCACAAACTTTTCGAAACTAAACGAGTTTCAAAACGAAGCAGTCACCCAGACGGAGTGTCGTCTGATCGGATTGCCATCCGATCGAACGACAATCTGGTCTGATGACATTGGGTCTCCAACACTTATTGTTTTCTGAGGAATGTCCTACTGGACGGATCGCCATCCGATCGAACGACCGTTCGACCGGACGACCTGAAAGATAGAGATACTTCTTTGTTTTTAAAATGCTACAACGAAAACTTCAAAGCCATCATATACAAAGACATCCATCCCCAAACGAGTGTCAATCCGACCGAATGGCCATCCGAACGGATGACTATTCGAACGGATTGATATCCGATCGAATGGCCATCCGTTCGGATTGCCATCCGACCGGATGACCACTCGTTACCTTGTTTCATTTGCATCGTTTAACGCGCCGCATATCGCTTATACTATCGTTCTGATCAGGCTGATCTCACTCTAGCGCTCCCTTCAATCCATTAACTTCCATCGCTGTGAGTATACTAGATCCCTTTTTGCTTAACGCACTTTTGGGTGTTACATACGTTACTTATATTCAAATCACGAACAACACACAACGCAAACACTTTTTAACGTTAACCGCTGCTGCATGTTATACGTGACTCGATGAATGCCTGTTTGTTATGTTTACACATTGATTGTTGTCTACCTGCCTTAGAAACGATAGTACTATAGTTTGGACTCAGCACCTGTTCACTCAGGGGTTGTTAAGGACATTACTTCACGTGTTCGCAGTGGTGAACATGTGATGCGCACTCTCTACTCGCAGTCATTGGTATTGATAGGATCTTTGTCGATAACTTACATGCTTCACATTATACATTGTACATGCTGGTTATGCGTAAACGCTATCGAACTCTACTATTATTATTAAATTTATATGCTCACCTTTACACTTTGTGTATTGACCTCTATTTTAACGTATGTGACAGGTGTTTAGGATGCTTTGCCTGCTTTTTTGTGGAATCAAGTAGGATGGAGTCTAGAAACAAACTAAATAAAATCTGAGTTGTCGGAATGGATATTTGTCTTTGAGAACAATGTCTGTAATAACTGTTTTTATTTTATATGTTTGTGGTATGGGACATGAACCTTTAATATAATATAACGATAGTTGTTATGGATTCTCCTGGATAATCTGTTTCGCTCAGTGTCGCGCCCCGATGTTTCCGCCATCGGTTGGGGTGTGACACAAGGAGCAATTTTTGGTGATCTCAAGGCTTTAAATTCATCATTCCAACCCAAAATTAAAACCTTATTTTGACCCAATTGAATAATTCAACATGCTGATGAGAGGCTAAAACCATTGTGATCAACCCGGGTGTAGGGTTTATGCTTGTAGACATTATTTGACTTGGTTAGTATTTGTTTGGACTTTAATTTCCTTTTGATTGTCGTCTTTAACAGTTAATTGGATTCTTGTGATGATTTTGTAATTGAAGAACGAATTTGACTTTGTTGAACTTATTGACAATTTCCAGTTTTTGGTTATTAACAATCAGTTACCGGTAATTGTTTTATACGTCTCACATCGTTTAGATTGATTTTCACTATGGCGGCATCCTAGCACACGTTCCTATTCGGTTACGGGTCGTTAGGTCAACGTGGTCGGATTCCTTTGCCTTGTGATTATCCTTTATTACAATTGTTTATCAAACCATGTCTATGTGATTACCATTTCATACTTCAAACTAAGTCATTTGTGTTTTGCATAACCTAAACCTAGGGTGATCCCTTGTCCAACTATTTATCACATTTTGTCATAACCTTCTTGTAATGCGACAGCCAAAGCATCATCAACAGTTTATTGATCAAGATTGCCTTGTGCTTCTAGCACTAAAACGGGTGTTGTAGTTTCCATTGTTAGACTAGTGTCTAGCACACCAGGTCTTAGATGTAACCGTCTTCTCTTTCTAGAAATTAAACCTGTGTCTTGTATTTCTTCAACTTCAACCTACTCTTCTTGTACAGAATAAGACGTATGAGGAGGATTCCCACTTTTTTTCCGTTGAATCTATTCTATCAAAGTAGTAAGTTGTTCATTAATAACAATCAAAGGTACATGTACGTGAGTCACAATAGTTGATTGATTCTCTTCTTTCTGAACTTCTTTATTATCAGAAACATCATCCTCTTAAACTTCTAACTCGGAATTCTGGTGTTAAATTATCTGTAGATCATGTTCATCAGCTACTACAACATTTTCTTGTACCTGGACAGCATCATCATAATCCAAATTAGGTTTAGATCCTGATATATATCCTTCAACAATTTCTGGAAATTGGCCAAACTTTTCCAGCATGTTTAAGTATCTAAGTCATTATTGAGCACCTTTTCTTAACTGCATCATCGCACCAAATGCAGCATCAGTCAATGCCTTTTGATCGAATGGCGATATTGTTCTTTCCAGGTAATTAGAATACTTGTTATCCAAGATCAGTTGCAAAAACCTTGGTTACATCAAAAACTTCCCTTTCTTTCTTCCAGCCTAATTTCCCTGCATCTCTTCAAACACACACTTGGAATAAATATAATTCCAATTCATGATTAGAGCAACCATCCCTAAAGCTAGCTTTTTCTGTAGTGTATCTTTAGAACCTTTGTTTCCATCAATACACATATGAAACACATGAGCAAGCAATCTCCAATAAGGATGCAAAAATTTCTTGTGCGCATGTGGGTATTTTCCTTGATATCCACATCTTCTTAGTACACACATCACCTTGTCTATATTAATTTATATGTTGCATTTCGTGCATATCAGTTAATGTACTGTTTTCAAAACTTATAGTAATGTTGGATCCATTTCTTGATTAACTTTTTACAAGATATGATTTCTAGTGTTTTCACTCATACGAAGGAGGAATTCAACATATAAGTATTTGATAAACGAAACGGGAATGTAAACGTGAGACGGCGCAATACTCAAAAGGTTTTCAATTTCAAATAGGTAGGGCTTCGCCTCTAAGGTTACAATCAAGAGCAAAAGTTGCAAATGAGGAGGCTAAGGTTGTTATTTATAGTGTACAACTCCCAGTAGCCTGAAGTCCAAGTGAATGAGTCTCATTAGCCTCAAGGGTCAGGTGAATGGCTCATTCACCTTTCCCATCATTCACCTAAAACATAAAATCCATAAACGAAGCTTAAACCCTGCCCTATTACATACAACGAAAAGTAAACGACAAATATTGACCTATCACCTAGCTTGGGACATACACAAAAGTGCATTTACAAGTAATTGTGGAATTGAGTCTTACGTTTTTATTGGTAATTTAACCTTTCGATGGTTACACTTTCGGGCTCATAGTAATCATTGTAGGTCTCGAGGTAATCTAATCCATGTATTGGAACTTTACACTTAAATGTGATCATGTCTTAGATGTCGTTTCTTCTAGGTTGATGCGGTCTTTCCGCTTTATGCAAAGGTATAAAAAGTGTCTTGATCTGGTCTTTTCTTATTATGTTGAAAACCCTAAATTACTGCACCATTTAACTATTCTTCAAGTGTTATATATTACATTAAGGGATTCAAAACCAAATTGATATCTATCTTAGATTGATTGTCTTCCTATCTTTCTTTTTATTTTTATGCTTTTATTTAGTTTTTTTTTTATATTTATTCTAAGTAAATCACTCCTTACTTTCATGGTTGACTAAGAAACAACAAAGCTTAACTATTGAAGACTACCATGTTTGTGGATTGATACTTGGTTCTTACGAAAACTATAATACGTCACGATATGTGCATTTGCCTTATTGTGTGTAGTAGTGTTAAAAGTATTAACCATTTATAAAAAAATTAAAACAAATATTGTGTAAGAAAAAACTTTCAAAAAATATATACACTTTGCACACATCCAGTTTTTGGTGTCCTTGCTGGGGACACGATGATTTCAAGAAAGATCAAGTTGTTGGCTTGGTTTCTTTTATTTATGTAGCTAGTTATTTGTTTTTTCCTTACTCACTGCATGCCCACTTCTGTAGGCAGAGATTGTCGAGCCTCTATCGAAGACTAAAAGGTTCTTTCGAGAACGTTTAAGAGAAAGAACCAGAGTCAAAGTCACCACAATAATGGCAGGAAATAAAGATGCATACCGAACTATTCCCGATTTATTAAACCATCCTTAAAAGGACCTCCGATTCACAAGGCCAATAATCCAACAATGGAAAACTTTGAAATTCGCCCTCCCATCTTAAAAATGCATAGGAAAACTCAAAACGAACAAATATTAACCAAAACTAAATTAACCAAAAATCGGTTATCAATTTTTGTACCCTTGATTAAAAAAAAACAAACCGAACCGAAACATTCATATTTTTATATATTTCTAGTTTTTATAGCTCCATTTCATGTGGTAAATTAGTTTAGAAGTTAAATGACTGGTTGGTCCCTGTGGTTTGTCATATTTGCAGAACTGGTCCCAAGACTTCAATAATTACAAAGTTGGTCCTAGTGGTTACAATTTTTAAACTCGGGTGGTCCTTATTACTAACCTCTGCTAAGTTTCTATGTTAAGTATATGTGAAATGACTAGATTGCCCTTGAGCTAAAAGACAAAAACACTTAAAAATATTTAAAAAATATGGGTCCATTAAAAAAATCAATGTGTGTGGATATCAGAGAGATCGAGAGTGAGTTGGAGAGCAAGTGAGGAGCTGGTAGAATTCCGGCGTCCTCCGGTGGTTCCCGAAGACCGACGACCCCTTTCTCGTCCGACAACCCTCCGGCTTGTGCGCCACTTTTGCTTTGCAAGCCACCAGAGGCGAAGTTTCGGGCGTCGACCCACTTCTGCTTGTCCGACAACCCCCTTCTGCTTGTTGGACGACCCACTTCTGCTTTGCAAACGACCCTCCGGTGTTCCCTGACAATCGACTTCTGCTTGTCAGATGACCCACTTCATTTTTCTGGCAGGTTCGTTTTTTCCGCGCAAGTTCAATTTTTCGGCCAACCTTGTTAAATGGGGCGACGGTGACCTCCAGGCAGCCTTGATCCCGATGATGATTTTCAAGTTCAATCGCCCATTAATGAGTTGTCCAAGATTGTTGCTTCCCAGATTATCAGCATCAGACCAGACGGTCAACACCATTGATTTCATCTCTCATTTTTGAATACTTAATATTTTCACTGTTTTTATTTATCATGTGCAATAGTCTCATGTCAAAAGGAATGGGTATTTTGGTCATGTTCTATAGTATATGTCATTCTTTATTACCTGCCTTGTTTTGAAGTTTTTACCATGGGAGAAACAATTTCTTTCTTGGTGATTTTAGCGCCTATTGTTTCTTGCTTCTCAACACCTGTTTCAACTTGTGACACTTCACCTTCCTCAACTTTTCTTATGTAAACACTTTCTCCTGATGGTTTTTGGAGAATTATGATTTGTACCATGAGAGATGCCAATCATGCCATTAAACTTCATGTTAATAACATTTGATTTCTAACACTAACACTCACAATATCCCTGCAAGAAATGAAGTTGAGGGTGGTGGGGGTTGATTAGGTGAAAGGAGGATTCCTTTGGTGAATGGTGGTTCGATTGGGTGTAAGGGTTTTTGGGAGTGAGAGAGAGGAAGAAGAAGATGAGGGGTGAGCCCATATGGTTTATTTTTTAAATTGTTTAATATTTAATCTTTAGGGTAATCTAGTCATTTCATACACATTTAACAAAGAAATATAACAGAGGTTAGTGAAAAGGACCTCCCGAGTTTAAAAGTTGCAACCACTAGGACCAACTCTATAATTATTAAAGCCTTGTGACCAATTTAGCAAAAATGACAAACCATAGGGACCAACCAAGCATTTAACATGTATTCTATTTTTAAACCTTCAACTTCACTAATTATATGTTTAGCCTTGATAATTTAAATTCTAAATTTAATAATTACTCGGTATTATTTTTTTTTTTTAAACATATGGAAAGGATTATAAAATAAAAATGTAGTAGAAATAGAAGAGTGGGTTACAAGTTTGGAAAACATGTAATAAAACCTAATGATCATATCAATAACTAATACAATTCAAAATCATCCGTATCAATAACAAATATAAATTCATAATTACCAAAAGTCATACCAATAACCAATAATAAACACAAATTGAAAATTACCAAAAGTTTTGAGTTGCAAATTAGAAACTTAAAACTGATCAAAGAAAAGAATCACCATCCATTTGCAAATCAACCTTAAGTTAAAGTTCACCTTAATTCTCATATTCATGATATCATGCCAAGCAGCATGGCACCAATTCTGGATTGTCACAAGAAGACTTGCACCCAATGCAAGTCTTACTTCACAAGATACGTAATCACCTCCATACCTATAAATTTTAACAATTGTTCCCTGTAATATATAGTACAAGTCACTAACACGAGTTTGATTATAACTTATAATACAAACATATTAAATAATAAACGAGTAACCAACATAAACTTGAATTACAAACTGACGAATTCATGTCACCTTTGGTAATCGTCTAGTTCCATGAGCAAGATCAAGCTTTAACAAACCAGTGATTAAATTACGTGTTTCTTATATTCTACATCTTGGGCACCAACTCGAATTTCTCTCGAAATCATGCAAAGTCAGAATTGAAATTATATCATATTTGTAATCAAAGTAACACGTCAATCGTTTACAAACCACATGCTAAAAAGCACATACTAAAACTATTAATAGGTGTCATTAGAATTTGTAATGTCATTCGATCAACTGAATTGGTTCAGTTTATGCTTATGCTGAAACTTCATAGTCAAGAACAATAAGCAGATAACCATAAGAGATTTAATTTAACTTAAATGTACCATCAATTGTTTGGTCGTATAACATGATTCTTACCTGAAGTTTTGAACCGATAATCTTAATTGGGCACGGCAGAAGGTAGTTGATAGTTAAAATATTGTATCCATCACTTATATAACTCCATTAGGCGAGATTGAAATAAAAGATAGATTAAATTTGAAATCTGAACTACATTACTAACCAGAAACGCTTCCTATTTGGGATGAATGAGTTGTTTTGCGAATGGGATTTGATATGCAATTGAGAAAAAAATGGAAACGGGCGCCATATTAGGAAGAGAATACGACTATACGAACTATATGCGGGAATCTTTTTGATACTTAGGTTTCCAATTGGGTATATGTAAGTTATAACATAAAAATTTGAAAGATATTTTATGTTTATAAAATGATTGCGGTTACAACTTTTTAATATGTTGTGTATTAAAAAAACAACAATTGAAAGTTAGTTATAAATAACTATATTTATATGATATTATTTTTATATTATTCTATAACTGTTTGTATTATAATAATGCGACAAAAGATCAAATACAAAGTCCCTTATCATACAAAACGTACGAATATTATGAAAAGGTAAAAAAAATGCGGTGGCATTTCCGTAATTATTTACTCGTAGAGTAATTATCAAAATTACCCTACAAAGGATCTTGTAGGGTAATTATGATCTTGTAGGGTAACTTTGTAAGGGTTTTTTTGCATATTTCCCCTTAAAAAACTTTGAAATTGTATATATACCCGAGCCAAAAATTAAATTGCATATTTCCCCTCTATTAACTAGTAAAATTGCAAATTTACCCATTTTGATTTAATTTATTAAAATTAAATTATAGAAAGACTGTTTTACCCTTCATTTTACTAAACTTTAGAAAATTGCATATTTTACCCTTTCTTATACTAGTTTTTGGTGATTGAGCCATTCACCCTCAAAATACATCAAAATACATCAAACATTTTGGAATCTGCATCTATAAGAAGTCACATTTCAGCGTTCGTTGATGACGAGATCTTGACGATTGGGTCCATTAGTTGGTAACACAAGCTTAAAAGTGCATTTATATAATAGTATAACAGATGATCTCAATGATTGGGTCCATGAGTTGCAGGTTTTCTCTAAATTGAAGCAAAAGTTTTAAGAGACTTTTGTGTCTTTCATTAATGATATGTAGGTGTTAAAGATTTTTTATTTCAAAATTTGAAGTGATGAATCGATAATTCATATGTATTAATTGATAAGTTTCAAGATTAATTTTTTACAGTAACAAAACATAACAAATTACAACGAACTAAAACTGAATTCAAGTTCAAATTTCAACTGTAAAATTTTTACAATAACCGAATATAACAAATTACAACCAACTAAAACAGGATTAAGTTCAAATTTTACACCTAGTGAACACCAAAGGCAGAATCGAACAACAGACGGAATCGAACACCAAAGAACTAGAAGAGAATGTGGATCGAACCAATAGAGAACACCAAACCTGGAATCGGACAAATCGAAATCTGGAATCCAACCAAGAGTGAACACTTCCAATCGCCTATTGAACTTGAATAGTTGGGTAGCTGATTGAAACTGAAAAGTCGGGATTTTGCATCTGGTGTGAATAATTTGATAATATATTCTCAATTTTGAAAAGGGCAATTTTGTAATTTAGATAAAGAAGGGGAAATATGCAATTTTTAGTTTGGGTTGGGTAAATATGCAATTGTGAAGCATTTTAAGGGGAAATATGCAATTATTCCATTTCGTAAAATGTTCTTTTACGGTAATTTTGATCTTGTAGAATAATTTTGTAGAATAACATAAATACTCTACAAATGATCTTGTATGGTAGATTATTAGATAGGATAGATTAAGAGGTTACCGAACAGCCCCTAAATGTTGCTTAACAGTATAATACAATGGATACAATCGATCTTTCAAGTTATTAATGTTTAAACATTTATCATTTTTATGCTAATTGTATTGTATGTGATTTTTAATTATCTAGGCAATATAAACCCAAATCATGAAACCAAATTGTTAGTAGAGTTTGCTTTTATTCAATTTTAAATTCAACGGTTGTTTTTTGTGTACAAATAATCAAAAACTCTTACTAATTGTTTGCTTTATGTTTTTAACTCAAAAACCATCAAAGCCAGAGCATAAAACCCCATGAATTCTACTTGTGTTCAGAATCCATATCCTGTGACTAATTTTTTACCCGACTTTGTACTTTGTTTTATTTATAATTTTTGTGGTTATGTGGATTCGGTTATTATGTAGTGATAAAAGATAAACTAATATTCTCTATTTGTATTTGTTATCAACATTTAATATAGGTTTCGTAACTATCCTGGATTGCTTTATCTCATATGTATGCCGCAACGCTTATATACATGTTTCCTTCAATGATTGCCCTTATAGAACTCAAGTTTCAAAACAAAACACTTTTTGTTTTTGAAACTCACTATTTTTGCCAACATGGCCATGGCCGTTGTGGCATATATCATTGTTATAGCCATGTCTTATACATACATGCATGCATACATACATACATGTAAAAATGATGAGTAAACATAAAACATAAATACATAACTTGGTTGTTAAATAAATCTCAATTTTATGTAGAGAAGCGTAACAACCATAAAAATGCATACATGCTTGAAGTCTAATACACAAAATAAGCAACTACATAACTTCACAACCACCCCTTTCTCTCTTTCACTGTATCTTGCTATCACTACCTACAAGCACGTATATAGAAAGAAAGGATCATGTTCTTAAACTCAACATAATATGCATTCAACATCATTTATAATCCATGTGCGAACACTAAGAACTACCTTATAGCCATACCCCAAATCTCTCATGCCATGCATCCTCGTTTACAAACAAGTTATTATTTGTTTCCTATCAGATATTTTCTAATTCTCTAGACTAGTGGTTACTTGTTTACGCCACGTTCCTACTAACTTTTTTATTAATCATTTCCTTTAAATGTAAACCTATAAAACCCATTGCAAGTTCATAAACGAATTACGCAGAAATATCAGCTAGCTATCATCTTTCTAATCTTATTTATTTATAACTCTGTTTGCCTACTATAAAACACTACTACTATCTTGAAACGCGTTGATCCCCTCAAACACGATATACAAGTAAACATCATTATCATTAAACACTACAAAACATTTGATTAACATAACACAAATACTCTAATAACTTTAGGTGTTGTTTGTTTTTTCAGAGGTAAAACGTCTGCAGTCTACGAACCACATCTGCAGACATCTGTAGCTGAAGAGGTGGAACAAACCTCTGCAGTCTGCAAGAAGAAGACTGTTTGTTTTTTAACTTCTGCAAACTGCTGAAATAAACTAAAATCACCAAACTGATTCTCTCTATTTCATTCTCTGAAACAAAACTACTTTCGAATACAAGCCTATAAAGGCAAAAATCTAAATAATATGAGAAAATAATTCTTAAACATTTTGTTGTTTATAGGTTTATTGCCACTGATTTACACTACAACTTATAGATTAGCACTAGCTACCACTAAAACAAGTCGGATTCCAGTCATTCAAATACATAATAAATTAAACAACAGTCAAACCAAGAGTGTGTTAAATCTGTATACGAAGTTATGAACAATTGAACATCATCTTCCACAAAAGTAATTCTAACATTATTTAGCTCCACACCTCAATGTAAGTGATCTAAAATCCCAATCAACTACATATTCCTCTAATAATATTAAAATCAACCTCAAACTTAAAAACCTAATATCATAGTTCATCATAAGAACAATGTAACAACTTCTAAACCTAACACAACTTGAAATTATCTCAACACATTCAAAATCTAACAGAAATTGGACTTATTAATCAATCAGGTAAGAAGAATAACTCACTAGCATCAGTAGAAACGGCAAAGCAGGCAAAGCGATTAGATCGGAGAGGATGATACGATACAGATGATCTCTGAAATGTATGGCTTGCAGCGATCGGAGCTCGGTGGCGGAGTGCGGCGAAAGTTGTTGCCGGAAGATTGGACGATATCGCTACGGCGGAAACGGAGGACGCCATTCTCTCTGAGAAATTATTAATAAGTCAATATTGCTTGATTTCCTCACCGCCAAGAACGATCGCAGAGTTATGAGAAATTTTGATTTGGTTTGTATTTGGTTTTTAGGGTTCTGTGGATTTAGAAAGGGAAGAAGATGTGAGAAGATCCTTTCCCACATCTGCACCAAAAAAGGTCAGACCTTTTTAAATGAAATGTCTTCTAGAAAACAAACAATCTGCAGACTCAAACGTCTGCTCGTAATCTGCGTGGCACAGACATAAGAGGAAAAGAAGAGCTTTTCAAGAAAAACAAACACCCCCTTAATCTAACCAACCAAGATTAGAAAGGTAACAACACATAACACAACCCCATCAACCAAACTTCAAAAAGGCAACACCTTTCACTTCCAACCCCCAAAAAAAAACCTCGCAAAAAGTGGACAAACATTTCGATTCAAAACCACTTACTTTCCCAAATTTTCTCCCGATTCACAACTACATTTCAAATCCCTTCAAACAATCACTCGATCAACGATCAATCAACCCACAAATCAACCCAATTCAACACATCAACCAATAATGTCATGTTCATCATCATCGGCATCTGAAGAAGATGAAGATTTCGATTCCTACCGGAAAGGAGGCTACCACGCCGTCAGAATCGGCGATTCGTTCGCCGGCGGTCGGTTTATTGCTCAACGGAAGCTGGGGTGGGGCCAGTTTTCGACCGTTTGGCTCGCGTATGATACACAAACATCTGTAAGTATATGTTTATGTTTTTTGATTTGGTTGGTAATTTGGGTTTGATCATGTCCGGGTTGAAGTTTGGATTGATGAGATCCGTGATCTGGATGCGGCTTCTAAGACAATGTGTTGAACTGTTGATAGTGTGAAATGTAGATTGTTTTGACAAATGTGGGAATTGAAGATGTAGTTGGATTGTTTTTGTATCATTTGTTTGTAGAAATTTGTATTATGTGTTTGTAGAAATGTGTATAATTTGTATGATTTTTTTTTGTAGGAATTTGTATAATTGTATTATTTATATGCAGAAATTTGTATAAGTTGTATGATTTGTG
Organism: Helianthus tuberosus; assembly: GCA_030545235.1. Classification (NCBI taxonomy): domain Eukaryota; kingdom Viridiplantae; phylum Streptophyta; class Magnoliopsida; order Asterales; family Asteraceae; genus Helianthus; species Helianthus tuberosus. The sequence continues at coordinate 71,280,094 of CM060369.1, read as the reverse complement.
TAATTTGTATGAGTTTTTTTGTAAAAATTTGTTAAATTTGTATGACATGTTTGTAGAAATCTGTAACCTCATTGTTGTATTAAGCAATAAGTTAGGTCGTTTATGTACGGAAATTAAACCATGTTCTTGACGGTACCGAATGTGGATTATTTCCACAAATGTGCACATATGTTGTTTGTTGATATGGAAATTAAACATACGGTTGGATTGCTTTTGTATGTAGAAATTTGTTTGATTTTTTTGTAAGAATTTGTATAATTTGTATTATTTATATGTAGAAATTTGTATAAGTAGTATGATTTGTTTTTAGAAATTTGTATGATTTTTTTTTTGTAGAAAATTGTAACCTAATTGTTGTATTTAGCAAAAAGTTACGTCATTTATGTACGGAAATTAAATCATGTTGTTGATGGTACCAAATGTAGATTATTTCCACAAATGTGCACATATCTTGTTTGTTGATACGGGAATTTAAGATACAATTGTATTGATTTTGTATAATATGCTTGATTTCTTTGTAGAAATTTGTAACCTAATTGTTGTATTCAGCAAAGATTTAGGTCATTTATGTACAAAAATTAAATGTTGATAGTACCAAATGTAGATTAGTTTCCTAAATGTACACATCTCTTGTTTGTTGATATGGAAATTAAACATACAGTTGTATTGTTTTTGTATAAATTGTATGATTTGTTTGTAGAAATATGTTGCACTCAAGATCCAGAAAAGTGCACCAGAGTTTGTGCAAGCAGCCCTCCACGAAATCGAGATTTTATCCGCGATAACTGAAAACGACCCCAAGAACGAGAAATGTGTTGTTCAATTAGTGGATCACTTTAAACACCGGGGTCCAAACGGGCAGCATTTATGCATGGTTCTTGAGTTTCTTGGTGATAGTATATTGCACCTCATACGATACAATCGTTACAAAGGGATTAACTTGAATAAAGTGAGAGAGATGTGCAGATGCATATTAACCGGCCTTGATTATTTGCACAGAGAGCTTCGTATTTTGCATACAGATTTAAAGCCGGAGAATATACTTCTCGTTTCGACTGTTAATCCGTCGAAAGACCCTATTAGGTCAAAAACGCCGCCCATTCTTGAACGGCCCGAGGGGAGTTTAACAGGTGGAGCAGCGGTTAATGTGATCGAGAAGAAACTGAAGCAGAGAGCGAGAAGAGCAGTGGCTAAAATTGCGGCCGACAGAAGAGGTGGTGTGCCGGAGGCAAAGCCTGAAAGATGCCTTGACGGTATTGATTTTAGATGCAAGATTGTGGATTTGGGAAACGCGTGTAGTGCGGATAAAGCAGTTGCGGAAGAAATTCAAACGAGACAGTATCGGGCTCCTGAAGTTATACTGCAATCAGGATACTCGTTTCCGGTTGATATGTGGTCGTTTGCTTGCACTGCTTTTGAACTTGCTACTGGTGAAATGATGTTTGCTCCTAAGCCCGGACCAGGTTTCAGTGAAGACGAGGTATTACGTTTTTTTTTAAACTGGGACAAACGGGCAGGTCAGGTCTTTGGTGTTGGGATACCTAAAACACTTTTGGTCCATGATTGTTTTGATTTTACATGTTTGACCGTTAGAGATAAAACATAATGACCAGCGTCAAGCCGTTCATAAGTGAATGGATAAAAAATAACTAGAATAAAGTGTTTGGGAGTTTATGCAATAGAAGTAACTTTGGCAGATTATAGACCGGTTTGACTTGACCCGTTTCCTTTTGTAGTTATTATATTTTACACCACCCTTATGGATAAAACATAACATGGATTGACTCGTTTAAGTACATGAGTCAACAAATCGACATTGTCCGCTTCTGGTACTTTTCGTTGTCTTGTTTATGAGGATATCAGATATGGTCCAGTTTCATGGACCACCACGGGAACAAATTGCTTACGTTGCACGATCTGATGCAGGACCACCTTGCTCTAATGATGGAACTTCTAGGAAAGATGCCTCGAAAGGTAACCTATACTCACCCCTCTCGATACCCGTATAAAAAATAACTATCAAAACTTTTAATATTTATCCTTTTCCTTTTTTGTAATTATTTTTAAACAGATAGCCATTGGAGGGGGTCGATCTAAAGATTACTTTGATAGACATGGTGACCTGAAAAGGATCCGTAGACTGAAACACTCGTCATTGAGTCGTTTACTCATTGACAAGTTCAAGTTTCCTGAAACCGACGCTAGGGAATTTGCGGAGTTCTTGACACCCATTCTTGATTTTGATCCAGAGAATCGACCAACGGCACAGCAGTGTTTGCAACACCCTTGGCTCCGCCAAACTGACACCAAGACAGGTTAGACGGCAGCATGACATGAGACAATTATCTGGTGACTGACACAGTTGAGTTTGAGTTTGATGATTAAGGTGGGTAAGGGATGAGGTGTTTTTTGTTGCAGCTTGTGATCCCTTTACATCCCACCTGTATTTTGTTTACATTTTTTTTTTTGTGAAATGGAATAATATTTAATTTTGTTTTGACTTAACTATGATGTAATATAGACGTATATAGTGATTTGGGTTGTATTAACCCCTACTGCAATTGAATGAATTTGTTACTTGTTTGGATCATATTGATTACACATTGCACTGAACTAATGGCACAACAATGGGTGATGGGTTTTCTTGCTCTATCTGAATCATGATTTGTGAGATCTGGATTTGTGGTTAAGTAACCAGGGGTTAAAAGTGAACATATGCAATTATGTGGTGAATATTCAAATTTATTATAGTATGGGGACCAATAATGTTAAATGGTCATTTTGAGTAAAGTTATCCATATGATTTTGACAAACTGTTTATAAGAGTTTTGTGTTGTAAACTTTCATTATTGATTAAAATGAGTTTAAATCAAATATTAAAGTTGATTCTGAACGAAAACACCAAAAGTATAATTGCGAATTTTGATAAATTGTTTGGTTAATTGGGTCAAAGTTGGTTTTGAATAATCAATTTTACTTTCGTAAGTACATATCAACCTTAAAATTTATCTTAGAATTTATGTGAAATGCGATTAAACTCGTTTCCGTGATGATTACGAGTCATGGCCAAATTAATATCAATACCTTAATTTGGTTAGTTGAAATAATGGAATTGGTCATTAAACAATTTTAGTGACATTAATTTGGGTTGACATTTGACAATTAGGTGTTCAACCAAGTTGGGCAAACATGGATTCTTCAAAATAAGATGTAGATGATATTCTATTTTTTTCCTTTTTGGACTTGTGACTTATGTGGATATGGTATCTCATCTGATGAGGATCTGACACCTAGTTTCTTTTTCCTAAACAATTATTTAGATTATTTTAATAATATAATTAATTTTAAACATTTTTTTTTCTTTCATAACTTTCAAAATATGATATTTTAAGAAATTCTAGATATAAATTTTGTTTGATATCGAGCCGAGTCAAATATTATATATTTTTTATTTTAGAATACAGTTATGTTTTTCTTTTATAACCTTTTATATATAATATTTAATGAAATTCCGAATATATTGGTTTCGATATGTTTATTTTTATCTCTGTTTTGAATAAATTTGTTCAAAATGGAGCCAGTTCAACGTCACAAGGTTCACTAGCTATATATTTAACACGTGTCTGAAAAATACTTTCTAACAAAAACGCAAAAAAAAACCTTTTTACCAACACATGTTCTTCCGTTCGTCCAGATAACTTTGAATAGCTCACAGAGAAGAAAATACTACTTATTCCTACAATATTAACAGTCTGTAACTCGCAACTTTATGTTTGTCCTTGCACAACTTTTATGTGATTAGGTCTGATACTATTGTAATCAGTATTTTATGTTTTGTGTATATAGATAATTTCCACGCACCGCAGGGTAGAATCACCGCCGATGAGTACAGGGTTGGACGAAACCATTAAACCTCAATCATACGCAAAACGCTTGTCAGGACAAAAGACGCCACACTGCTGACACATAGCTGGCAATCCATACCTCTTGTGTTGCAAACTTTCAAGCAAATATACACCATAATATGTAACTGAACACATCAATAATATCATCGTCTGAAAAAGATAAACAACGAACCAAAAAACAAAACATCCACCAATCAAAGCACAGGCAAAATCTGTAAAAAACACCATACGAAACAAGAAAGGCGATTATTATTACTGCCTAGATCTAGACTCGGCTCGCCTGGCTTCATCTGGAGTCGAAGGGAACAACTCCACATAACGTGACCCGATCATCAACCTATCTTTAGACATGGCTTGCTTTGCCATCTCAGCTGTTTCAAACGTCACATACGCCTCTCCTGACACCTTCCCATCCGGCCTGCAAGCAATGTGCACTTTCTCCTCTACCACTTTATAATCTTTAAAAAACTCAACAATTTCATCTTTCGTCACGTTAAATGGGAGCCCTCGTAACTTCAGTATCTCCGTGTACTCCGTTTGATCCTTGCCTTTCTCTTTTTTGGACCGAGATCGTGACGGACTTCTGCGGTAACCTTTTTCATAATAACCACTGTCGTATCCGACCTCAGCCGTCACAGCGTTGTAATACTCCTGTTTCTTGCACTTGAAAACTTCAACGTACCTCCGCCCGATATGTTGGCGGTTTTTCTGTACCGCTATATCCGCCTGCACGGGTCGGGAAAAGACTACAAAAGCCTCACCAGAAAACTTTCCGCTTTTGTTGACGAGCAGCAAGTCAACTATCTCGAGCCCGGTGAAGAACTTGAAGATGTCAGCGTCTGCGCAGTTGAAAGGCAGGCCACGTAGGCGGACAACCGGAAATATTGCAGGCGGGTTGTAGCCGCCACTTGAACCGCTGCTCACTGCGAAGTAGGGATTGGATTCCGTCATTCTTGGTCTCTTTGAGCCGATCCCGTACCCATCTGATAACCCCCCGCTCCCATACATTCCCCTATAGTTATTCATACCCAAGAAAAAAAGTCCCCGCTCAACCTTGTTAATAAAACCGAACCCGACCCATGTATATTATAACTGTATCTTTTTGGTTTATGTTAATAATTATGATGAAACATTCTCACCACGTAGTAATTTGGTTCTTCAAATTTCAACGTTTTAATCAACATAAGAGAATATAAGCATGCATGTGTCAAATAATAACACATAGAAAGATTCAGAAGAACATTACAGGGTGACATCCAATTCAATTCTTATTACCAAGTTTCTCTTTAAGTTCTCCAAAGGAAAGATTTATTCGAAGTTGTACGAGAAAATGTCACCCTATAATGTTCTTAACCTCTTAGTTCTTGTTTATCATTTTTTTCTCTAGAAACTACCATAGTTGTCAATAGCGAGCGTAGCGATCGCTATAGCAAGCTACATAGCTTATAGGTCTAGGCTCACTATTTGGGTTGTAGCGATAGATAGCGATAATAGCAACAGCTTTTTTAATATAAATAGCAAATTAGCAATCAAATATAGCTATAAAATAGCTGGATTTTAGATTTTTGTTAAATCTACATGTAGATTAGCATATATACCAGGGTATTTTGATATAATATACATATATTTTAAAAAAAAAAAATTCTAGTGTATCGCCATTTATAAAATAGCCGCTCGCTATTTATCGCTATTCACTATGTAGCTTATAGGTATCTTATCGCTATTTGTTGCTATTCGCCATTAACAACTATGGAAACAACGATCATCTTAATCAATGAAGAAGCAATAACCGCAATTTTAACATGAAAAAAATGGAATTTAAAACGGAAAGGGGAAGCTATAAGTTCTATTACGAAAAACTCAACTAGCAAACTCGGTTCCTGACTTCCTGTTATCGCGATCAGTTTACCAAATACTTTAACAAATAACAGGATTTGAATTATTCTGATTTGAGACTTAATCATAATCCAGACAAGTATATGATGGTAAACTATACAGCAGATCAGATAAATCTTACTTCTCTCAAATATTTTCCTACTTAACATCTTTTGATTATTATTCATCATAGATCCTCAAAATCCTTAACAGTTTACCAGGCAGACACAAGGTGTTAAATTCGATTATCTCCCCTTAATTTTCAAAATATTTTATAGTGAATTTGAAGCTTCATAATCAATCAAACAGATTCAACAAGTAACTTGAATTGATATAACAAAAGAAGGAATTCAGATAACGTACCCCCTGGATCCGTACATTTTTGCAACGAAGAACAGACGGATAGAAATTAAACAAGAATGATGTAATCTGAGTTGATCCGACGATTGAAACCCTAGCTAGCTAGGGTTAGAAACGACCAACGGAGCCTTCAAGGAAGGCAATATATTTCTTGTACCACGGATTTATTTGTCCCTTTGTAATATAAAACTAGTTTTTAGACCCACACGCTACACTGTGTTCCCGAGTGTCATTTAACAACGGGATAAAATGAAGGAAAATATGTGATTTTTTTCGTTTTCTCGAGTTTAGTGACAAGTAAAGGAAAAAAGAAGAAAATTAAGCATTTTATGTGTTCCTGGAGGAAAAAAAAAATAGGGTTAATGGATTTAAACACCCCCAACTATGGCCATTTGGCCGATGGCACTCTCAACTTTCACTTTGGCTCAGACCACTCCCAACTTAACACATCGATTGTCATGGCACCCCCTCGTTAAATATTCACTAACCAGGTTAGTAAAATGAGCCAATGTGGCAATTTAATCTGATGTGGCATTTCATACGTGTCAAGTATACTCATTCACCTTCTTTAAAACCCCCAATCCCTAACAAACTAATTCTGTAAACCCTAACCCTAAATCATAACAAAATCAGACGCACCTTGGAGCAAATCCATCATCAACATATGATCCGGTCGATTTCCGTGAAGAACAAGCCCTAATCTTGAATCAAAATGAGCTCCTCTTCTACGTCTTCATCCACATTATCCAGAAACCCTAAATTGTTTAAGGTTGATTTGGAGGGTAATGTGTACTGCCATCATGATGTTGTAGCAGTTGTTCGAGTTGTTGGATGGAAAAAGTATGCGGCAAGGTTAACAATTCTATGGATGCTCTCATTGGCCGGTATGTTCCACCTTAACTCCAAGTATTTTGCTTGAATTGAATTGATTGATTAACTAAGGTGTTGTTGGGTTTTGCAGAGATCAGACTGGAAGTTCTTCTTATGGAAAGAAGATGTCGACAAAATGTTCAACCAACATGCATCCCAGTGCAGGTTCAGTTCTGAAGACCTGAAATATGAAAACATGGTCTTACAGAATAAGCTCTTAGTAGAAGAGAATAGGTGGTTGAAAGCAAAGATATCTGGAACAGAGTAGAAATGGAACAAGCAATATGTGTTAACCTTGTTTATTGGCATTAGCATAGTGTTGTATATGTTTAGGTAGTATGAACCTACACTTTTGATGAAATTTAATGCAAAATCCTAGTCCTTGATTGTATATATCTACACATGTATTGATATTACCAGATTAGTCAACATATCCAAACTGTATTTTGACCAACAAATGTCAAAAGTCATGATATAACAAGAAACATACCTCTAATGGGTCTGCACATATAGCTGCACATCTGCAATGCATAATGGGTCTGCACATATAGCTGCACATACAGGCCTGAATTACCAAAACTTGTAGTTTGACCAATCAATGGTCAAAACTGCAAGTGTCCAAACTGTAGTGCACAATTGACCATAACTTCAATGTGAAATGACCATAACTGCAAGTGTCCAAACTCCAACCACATATAATCTCTAATGACCAAACCTGTGTATGTTGACCAATCAGTGGTCAAAACTCCATTTGTCCAAACTGTAATGACCAAATCTGCACTGTGTAATGACCAAAACTGCATAGTATAATGACCAATCAACCAAAATGCATAAAGACCATAACCAAGACTTATACCATTACATAACCAACAGTTATAACATTACCAAAAGTTATCCTAAAGAGTTATAACATCACCACAAGTTATCCTAGAGAGTTATTACATAACTTAAAGTTGTCCAAACAGCCAACAGCACAAAAAGGTCATAAAGACCACAAAAAAGTCAAACATGTCCATTTATCACAAAAACGATCCCTTGATGCAAACCGTATTCCAACTTTCCATGTAAACTTTTTCCAGTTGGTGTGTTCATTTACACTTGGAGTAGTTTCTTTGTACTTCTTACCTCTTATATCATCATCCTCACTCTCACCAGGAGTAGCAACATCACCATCAGATTCCTCGTAACTACTGTAACCCTCTACATGTGCACACCCTGCATCATTAGACTCACTCAACTTACCTTCTTTTTAATAAGGTTTAGTACACTGTTCAACTAACTTCTTTTTAGCTTCAAGTTCATCCTTATTAGCTCGTTTAATGGCATCCTGTGACTGTCTACATTCAGCATCTTCTCTATCTGAATCTGAGAAAGCTATTTCATCATGAACCTCATCTTCATTACCATCATCAAGAAAACCATCATCTTCATCTGAACTTGACTCTTCTGTCCCATTTAAGTCAGCTTTATAGTCACTGTCTTCACTATCATCTTCATCTGCACACTCTTGTACACTATGCTGCTTATCAAAACCACTACCTTCTTCCACTAAAACCTCTTCTCCAATAGGCTTCTTTTGCAAACCATCTGTTTCTTTCGATGCACCCTCTTGAACAATAGACTCCTTGTAACAACTGTGCTTGTAATCACTATGAACAGTTCTATTATCAATAAAACAATGTTATTTGATCCCAATGTTTGTTTTGTTATGTTATACATTTTTCATGTTTTGACTTTTATGTAATTTCAAACTCTACATCGCTTTCTGGAGAGTTATACGCAAACTAGTGCGTAAACGTACTCAGTTTAATGCGAGAAATACTCCGGAACATCAACATATACTCAACATACCTTAAATAACCTTTACATAACTTAGAAATAAGTTTTGAAGGCTTTGGTATGGCAAAAACAAGTTAATTCGCTTACAGGGACTGAATATGACAAACTGCGAAAGTATGTCAATTTGAACTGTAACGAACATTCCGGAACATAACCATAAGTTAAACACACTTTAAATATCCTTTACATAGCTTAGAAATAGGCTTTGAGGGGTTTGGTGTGCTAAAATAAACTTTTGGGACATTCAGGGACTAAAAGTGTCAAAAAGTGCACAAGTTTGCATTTTCGCGCATAACTTACGTTCTGAATACATCTGGACATCCAAAAATTTATGAAAGCATGACTACATTTTATTTTAGTGTTCGCCTTAAGAAAAATCCATTCGTCGCGTCATTTGGATCGTTTTTCGCGCTTATGCGCATTCCGTCGTAATTAAGCGAACATCGCGTTCGTACGACCAAACGAACCATCATCCGACATATTTTTGAACATGTTTCATGTCCACAATGTTTAGGCAACATTTTAGGGCCTTAAAGATGGCTTTACGGGCCTTGGAAGTGTCAGAAATGCCTTGAAACACGTGCAGGGACCAAACATGTAACTTTTGAAACTTTCTGGATCAGGTGAGGCAGTCGCGTAGCGCGAGCCCTAGGGCTCTATCCGTCGCGCTACGCGAGTGAGTGATCTGGGCCAGATTCAATGTTTAAACAGCTGTTAACAGCTGCAAACCACTCCTAATCCCAATGCCAAGTGTTGATCTCTTATGGTGAGTGACCAAATGAGCCACCATAAGCTTCCGACACTTGTACGGGTGAGATCAAGGCACGTTTCCCGATAAACGATCCTAACGGTGGTGCATTTACTATAAATAACCATCCATACTCAACCCAAAAACCCACAAATCTGATTAAGGAAGCTCTAAGTTGGAACCTTCGTTTCATACCTGAGCTATTTTGATCTGGGTTAGCATTCGGGGACCCTTCGTAAGTATTCTTTCGTTCTTTTCCTTATTTTTACTGCTTTTCGAGTCAGAAAGTCAAACTTTGTTTGACTTTCAGCGTTGACCAGTAATGGTCAATGCGAAGTTCGTTTGAACTTCGCAACGTGATTGTAATCACGATGGTCATAGTCCCTTGGGACTATGCCTACTGATTACCACGTTGTCTAGGGTCGTAGGGTAGGCGATCTAATAAATCGCCTATACCTTCGAACCCGACCCAGTTTGGTCGATCATTAGGATCCGACCAAACACATTAGGTGACCATAGTGTAGGGAATAACCTTCCGAGGTTATACCTTATGGTCACGACGTTTAAGTAGTTGTATGATAGGTAGTTTATATGCCTTAGGTAAATTACCAGAATACCCTTTTCATGTATAATTGGTAATTAAGCATATGTAACCTAAACCTTTGTCACATAACTGATTATGTAACATGTTTAGGCATATAACACTTGTCATAGGGCTAGTTAGGCGGTCCGAACGCGTTTCACGCACACGACACGTTAAAGTAGCATAAGCTTCCTAAACGGGTCGTAATGGGTCGTAAACAATTATGTTAGGTTTCATTTAGTATGTAGGCTTTGTTAAACCAAATGACACGAGTCTCTACACTCGTTTGGTTTACGAAACCTCATTCTATCCAATCATCCGATTAAGGTCCGGTTATTAACATAGTTACCTATATTAGGTGCCGTTTGATTCCGAGATCTCTAGCATTACTTGGTGGTTATCTTTAGACATCTGAGCAATATCAAGTGAGTACATAGAACCCCCTCTTTACATGTTTTCAAGGTGTTTATGTGAGTACATAGACCCCTCTTTTACTGTTTTCCAAACTGTTTTGGGGTGGAACACATGTGCCTACTTGTTACTTTCATGCTTTCCTGTTTTCATATCATATACCGACTATGTTTGTTAGTACATTATAGTACATGATTTCATTACTTTTCTGCTATGTATGTTGACTGATAACATGCTAAGCACATTGATTTACATGACTTTTCCGCTTTGTATGTTAACTTAGCATACTTAGTACATTGTTTTCATATGACATGTATACGACTACTATGACATTTGGTTTGCACAAACGGGTCTTTATTACGTTCATTAACATTTGCTACGCCGCTCGGGAGTAAGTAGTGGTACCATAGGACTTGACAAATCCCATTCCTGACATCCCGGGTTTGTTTGGATGTAAGGAATGACTGAATCCGAATACAATTCTTTTGATAACCTTGACTGAAAGGGTTATCCGACTGTCTCAAGGCTTGAATGTATGCGTTAACTCACCACATAAATGTTCGTATCAATGTATCATGCATCACTTTACAAAACATAACTTTTTGATATAATCAAAATACTTTGTTTTGTACATTTTTACTTATGGTTTAAGTAGTCTTATTTTACTTACCATACATATCATTTTGGTTATACATTACTTGACTACTTTTGGACTATCAACATTTGACATGGTTTATACAAGGACTTTTGACTATTGGTTTAAACATAGACATTTGACTTGGATATTTGACATAGACATTTTTACATGATTTACATCTTGACATGAACATTTTACATTGTTTGGTTTGGTTTGATTAAGTGATTAAGTAACGATGCGTGTGTAATATGATACAAGCATGGTGGATACGCCGCTGGTACTTCCTATATATAAGTGTTTGTATGGTATTATATATCGTAGCGTTATTTGAATCATTTCAGTTTTATACATAGAACATTTCATACAAATAACATACTTTTCACAATACATTGTTTTACAAACAACTTATCTTATACAAACTCAGTTTACAATGGTTATCCATTTAACCATACACTATTCTCTTATTTATACATATCATCTGATCTTATCGTTTTTCAAGTGATTTACAAAACAAATCAAATTACAAGGTTCATGACGGAATATTTTCTCAAACACAAGTCATGAATCTTATTTTCACAAACCTATGTATCTCACAGGCATTTTTATGCTGACGTACCTATTTTCACATGTGTTTTCAGGAGCTTTTCCATAGGATGTTGATCATGATACTAGGGCGGACCTGTGCCTTAGAGACTTTAAAAGAAGATAGACTATGTTTAATTATGTTCTGAACTCTTAAATTTCCTGTTTGAAACAATGTAACACCTTTGTTTATAAATAAAATACAACTTTGTTTGCCATGGATTTGAAACAATTAATTCTGTCGCAACACGCCCCGATGTTTCCGCCGCGATTTGTTGTTTTACGCGGTCGGGGTGTGACAGAAGAGTTGGTATCAGAGCCAATGGTTATAGGGAATTAGGTTATTAGTAATGCTTTGACCTAGACTATAACTTTTCTAGGACCCTAACACAAATTAGTTGTGTTTAGATCTTAAAACATTTACATCACCTATCCTTAGGTGATTATCAAAACAAGGAACCAAAATTTTTCCGAAACGATTTTTGAAAAACAATCATCTGTTTTTGAATAAATTATTACAAGGTTTTGAACCCTCTATTGTAAGGTTTTGAACTCTCTTTTATATGGTTTTGAACCCTTTTTAGTTTGGTTTTTGGCCTTGTGCCTTCAAATTTTCAAAATCCCGTCAAACGTTTTGGGTTTTAAATAATGTGAACATGTGCAAACTGGAAGGGTGAATGCCTGTATTCTGGGTTTTCTGTCTAGGCAAGCACTTCATATACATCTCATCAGACGCGAGACCAGTTGTGCTTACCTGGGAATTCTTGGGATGAGTGTTCACTTATAGGCGAGCATGTCTTCATTATACATTATTTTTTACCCATTTACTTTGATTAGTCACTGTGTGTTGTTTGTTTGCTCTGTGATACGGACGAATGACCACCATCTTTGCTCTTGTTGATTTTGTTTCATCTCATTCTTTTCATCCAATCATCTCACTCGCTTTCTTTCATGTTTTCCTCTTTTAGAATGCCTCCTCGACGCGATCCTCGAACTTTTACTATTGAAGAGATCGCAGCCCTGGTTTCTCAACAAGTGGCTGCTGTACTTCCCGGGGTTGTAACTCAAGTCCACGATATATTTAACAACAACGGCAATAACAACAACAATAACGCACACTGTAATTTCAAGAATTTCAATTCTGCGAAGCCGCTTAAGTTTTCTGGGTCGCAAGGAGCAACTGCGCTCCTACGGTGGTTTGAAAGTATCGAGAGCACATTCTTACACGTGCAGTGTCAGAATGCGCGTAGGGTTGAATTTGCTTCAAGCGTGTTTGAGAAGCGAGCGCTTACCTGGTGGAATGGTATTAAGCGCGATAGGGGTGCCGAAGTGGCGTTGGCACAGACATGGGAAGAGCTTCGGGCTCTCATGATGAAGGAGTTTTGTCCCCGTCATGAAATTCGAGTTTTGGAACGAGAGTTTGATGGCTTAAAGCAAGATGGGGCTGAACACCGTGCATACACGGATCGTTTTGAAGAACTCAGTCTATTGTGTCCCACCATGGTTACCCCTCCGGATAAAGCGATCGAGAGGTATATTGATGGGCTACCCGATTCTATTCTGGAGATTTTGACTGGTGTTAATCCTACTACCCTTCGCCAAGCCATCGAGTTGTCTGCTACCCTCACTGAGACTCTAGTCAGGAAGGGTAAACTCACCCGCAAGGGTGATAAAAAGAAGGAGACTAATTCTGAGAAAAACAAGAATAAGGGTAAGGGTAAGGAAGGTGAAGCATCAAAGAAATCAAGGAAACGAAAGGGTGCCCAAAATTTTGCTGTTACTGCACAGGCTCAAGCTGCACCAAATCAGCCTGCGCAACCACCTGCCAAGAAGACTTATTTTGGCAATGCACCTTTGTGCAACAGGTGTAACGGCCATCACCAACCACATCTCCAGTGTCGTCAGTGCACCAACTGCGGAAGATCTGGTCATCTTGCTGTCGACTGCCGCATTCCTGTCAATCAGAACCAGGCAGTTCGTAACCAAGCTCAACAGGTTGCTCAGCCTCCTGCCCCGCAACAGGGCCAAGCTGCACGACCTCATTTTCCTCCTGGTTCGTGCTACAATTGTGGGGATCTGACCCACTACAGGAACCGGTGCCCAAGACTAGTCAACCAGAACCAGAATCAGAATCAGGCTCCGGCTCGAGGCCGAGTTTTTAACATGAATGCCCAAGAGGCGCAGGCGGATGATAACGTGGTGAACGGTACGTTCTTTATTAATAATCAGCCTGCATCTGTTCTCTTTGATTCGGGTGCCGATAAGAGTTTTGTGTCATTGTCTTTTGAGCCGATGCTTCGCGTGTCTAGAACGAAACTAAGTAAATCTTTGACAGTAGAGGTTGCTAGTGGTGAACCCATTATTCTTAATTCTGTTCTACGCAACTGCCAGTTGAACCTTAACGATCATCTTTTTCCTATCGATCTCACGCCTATGCAACTTGGAAGCTTCGACGTCATTGTGGGTATGGATTGGTTATCTAAGCATCACGCAGAGATAGTTTGTTCTGAGAAGATTGTTCGTGTGCCACTTTCGACAGGCGAGATTCTGCAGGTTCAAGGTGAGAAGCCTACCGTTGGTCTCAAACTCATGTCTTGTTTTAAAGCTCGGAAGTATCTGCAGAAGAACTATGTGGCTTTCTTAGCACATGTTACAGAAGATAAAGGCAAGGGTAAGTCTATTTCAGATATTCCTGTCGTTCGGGATTATTCTGAAGTGTTCCCTGAAGATTTACCTGGTCTACCTCCAGCACGCCAAGTCGAGTTCCGCATTGACCTCGTACCTGGTGCAAATCCCATTGCCAGAGCTCCATATCGTCTTGCACCATCTGAGATGCAAGAGTTGTCTAAGCAGCTTCAGGAGCTCTCTGACAAAGGCTTTATACGTCCTAGTTTTTCACCTTGGGGTGCTCCCGTTCTTTTTGTCAAGAAGAAGGATGGATCCTTTAGGATGTGTATCGATTATCGTGAGCTTAACAAGCTTACCATCAAGAATCAATATCCCCTACCTCGCATCGACGACCTCTTTGATCAGTTACAAGGCGCTTCTTATTTTTCGAAGATCGACCTGCGTTCTGGATATCATCAACTTCGGGTGCAAGAAGAAGACATTCCGAAGACAGCGTTCCGTACTCGTTATGGGCATTATGAATTCACAGTCATGCCATTCGGTTTGACTAATGCTCCTGCTGTTTTCATGGACTTAATGAATAGGGTCTGCAAACCTTATTTGGATCAGTTCGTCATTGTTTTTATTGACGATATCTTGATTTACTCTAAGACGCGAGCTGATCACGAGCAGCATCTTCGTCTTACTCTTGAACTCCTAAAGAAAGAGCAACTTTTCGCCAAATTCTCCAAGTGCGAATTTTGGCTTAAAGAAGTTCAATTTTTGGGACACATTATCAACGAACGAGGTGTTCATGTAGATCCCTCCAAGATCAGTGCGATTAAGGATTGGGATACACCTTCTACTCCTACTGAAGTTCGTTCATTTCTTGGTCTAGCGGGTTATTATCGCCGCTTCATTGAAAACTTCTCTAAGATTGCAGTTCCTCTAACTGCTCTAACTCAGAAGAAAATGCCCTTTTACTGGGGATTCAAACAAGAGGAAGCTTTTCAACACCTGAAGCAGAAACTTTGCGATGCGCCTGTCCTATCATTGCCTGAGGGTGATGATGATTTTGTCGTGTATTGTGATGCATCGAAATTGGGTCTTGGCTGTGTTCTTATGCAAAGGAGCAAAGTCATAGCCTATGCATCGAGGCAATTGAAGATACATGAGAAGAACTACACCACTCATGATCTTGAGTTGGGTGCAGTTGTCTTTGCTCTCAAGATCTGGAGACACTATTTGTACGGTACAAAATGTGTGGTTTTCACTGACCACAAAAGTCTTCAGCATATCTTCAACCAGAAAGAACTCAACATGAGACAGCGACGTTGGGTTGAGCTTTTAAACGACTACGACTGCGAAATTCGCTACCATCCTGGTAAGGCGAATGTCGTGGCTGATGCATTGAGTCGCAAGGAACGTACTAAGCTTCATTGTGTACGTGTTCAATCTGTTATTCAAGCTCGATCCGATATTCAAGCACGCATTTCTCAGTCACAACAATCCTGTGTTTCACAAGGTTTAATGGATAAGGAATTTCCTTACCACATAACACCTGCTCTTGAACTGAAGGACAATGGGTCATATTACTTCATGGACCGTTTATGGGTCCCAAGCCAGGATGATCTTCGTACCTTGCTTATGGATGAAGCCCATAAGTCTCGTTATTCTATTCATCCGGGCTCAGATAAAATGTATAAGGATCTTCGTATTCACTATTGGTGGCCTGGTATGAAGAAAGACATTGCCTTATACGTATCAAAATGCCTTACTTGTCTTAAGGTTAAGGCTGAACATCAGCGTCCTTCGGGTTTATTGGAACAACCAGAGATCCCAGTTTGGAAATGGGAAAACATTACTATGGATCTTGTTACCAAACTCCCGCGCACAAAGAAAGGTCATGATGCCATCTGGGTAGTCGTTGATCGTCTTACAAAGTCAGCACATTTCTTGCCAATCCGCGAGGATTTTCCTACTGACAGACTTGCTCAAATCTATGTAGATGAAATTGTGGCTCGACATGGTGTTCCTTTGAACATCATTTCTGACAGAGATGCTCGTTTCACTTCTCATTTTTGGAGAACCATGCAATCTGCTATGGGAACCCAACTTAATCTGAGCACAGCTTATCATCCGCAAACAGATGGTCAATCTGAGAGAACAATCCAGACTCTAGAGGATATGCTAAGAGCTTGTGTGATCGATTTTGGTGGTAGCTGGGATTCACATCTTAAATTGATTGAATTCTCCTACAACAACAGTTATCACACTAGCATCGGAATGGCTCCTTTCGAAGCTCTCTATGGTCGAAAATGTCGTTCACCAGTCTGCTGGAATGAGATTGGCGAGGCTCAACTTACTGGACCTGCCCTCATTTTAGAGACAACTGACAAGGTCAAGAAGGTTCGTGATAACCTTCAGGCAGCTAGAAACCGTCAGAAGATTTACGCGGACCCAAAACGCAAAGCCTTGGAATTTCAAGTCGGTGATCGAGTATTACTTAAGGTCTCACCTTGGAAAGGTGTGATCAGATTTGGAAAGAAAGGAAAACTTGCACCTAGATACGTTGGACCATTCAAGATCGTCGAAAGAATCGGAAAGGTAGCATACAGACTTGAGTTACCTCCTGAACTGGGAAATGTTCATCCAACTTTTCACATATCAAATCTCAAGAAGTGTACAGCTGATGAGAACTACTCCATACCGCTTGACGAAATTCGTGTTGGCAAAACACTGAAATTTGTTGAGAAACCAGTGGAAATCATGGAATGTGAAGTCAAGTGGCTTAAACGCAAGCGCATTCCTTTGGTCAAAGTTCGCTGGGAAGCTAAACGTGGACCTGAGTTTACTTGGGAACGCGAAGATCAAATGAAGGCGAAATATCCACATCTTTTTCCACGAGTTTCCTCTAAATAAATTTCGGGACGAAATTTCCACAAGTAGGGGAGACTGTAACAACTGTGCTTGTAATCACTATGAACAGTTCTATTATCAATAAAACAATGTTATTTGATCCCAATGTTTGTTTTGTTATGTTATACATTTTTCATGTTTTGACTTTTATGTAATTTCAAACTCTACATCGCTTTCTGGAGAGTTATACGCAAACTAGTGCGTAAACGTACTCAGTTTAATGCGAGAAATACTCCGGAACATCAACATATACTCAACATACCTTAAATAACCTTTACATAACTTAGAAATAAGTTTTGAAGGCTTTGGTATGGCAAAAACAAGTTAATTCGCTTACAGGGACTGAATATGACAAACTGCGAAAGTATGTCAATTTGAACTGTAACGAACATTCCGGAACATAACCATAAGTTAAACACACTTTAAATATCCTTTACATAGCTTAGAAATAGGCTTTGAGGGGTTTGGTGTGCTAAAATAAACTTTTGGGACATTCAGGGACTAAAAGTGTCAAAAAGTGCACAAGTTTGCATTTTCGCGCATAACTTACGTTCTGAATACATCTGGACATCCAAAAATTTATGAAAGCATGACTACATTTTATTTTAGTGTTCGCCTTAAGAAAAATCCATTCGTCGCGTCATTTGGATCGTTTTTCGCGCTTATGCGCATTCCGTCGTAATTAAGCGAACATCGCGTTCGTACGACCAAACGAACCATCATCCGACATATTTTTGAACATGTTTCATGTCCACAATGTTTAGGCAACATTTTAGGGCCTTAAAGATGGCTTTACGGGCCTTGGAAGTGTCAGAAATGCCTTGAAACACGTGCAGGGACCAAACATGTAACTTTTGAAACTTTCTGGATCAGGTGAGGCAGTCGCGTAGCGCGAGCCCTAGGGCTCTATCCGTCGCGCTACGCGAGTGAGTGATCTGGGCCAGATTCAATGTTTAAACAGCTGTTAACAGCTGCAAACCACTCCTAATCCCAATGCCAAGTGTTGATCTCTTATGGTGAGTGACCAAATGAGCCACCATAAGCTTCCGACACTTGTACGGGTGAGATCAAGGCACGTTTCCCGATAAACGATCCTAACGGTGGTGCATTTACTATAAATAACCATCCATACTCAACCCAAAAACCCACAAATCTGATTAAGGAAGCTCTAAGTTGGAACCTTCGTTTCATACCTGAGCTATTTTGATCTGGGTTAGCATTCGGGGACCCTTCGTAAGTATTCTTTCGTTCTTTTCCTTATTTTTACTGCTTTTCGAGTCAGAAAGTCAAACTTTGTTTGACTTTCAGCGTTGACCAGTAATGGTCAATGCGAAGTTCGTTTGAACTTCGCAACGTGATTGTAATCACGATGGTCATAGTCCCTTGGGACTATGCCTACTGATTACCACGTTGTCTAGGGTCGTAGGGTAGGCGATCTAATAAATCGCCTATACCTTCGAACCCGACCCAGTTTGGTCGATCATTAGGATCCGACCAAACACATTAGGTGACCATAGTGTAGGGAATAACCTTCCGAGGTTATACCTTATGGTCACGACGTTTAAGTAGTTGTATGATAGGTAGTTTATATGCCTTAGGTAAATTACCAGAATACCCTTTTCATGTATAATTGGTAATTAAGCATATGTAACCTAAACCTTTGTCACATAACTGATTATGTAACATGTTTAGGCATATAACACTTGTCATAGGGCTAGTTAGGCGGTCCGAACGCGTTTCACGCACACGACACGTTAAAGTAGCATAAGCTTCCTAAACGGGTCGTAATGGGTCGTAAACAATTATGTTAGGTTTCATTTAGTATGTAGGCTTTGTTAAACCAAATGACACGAGTCTCTACACTCGTTTGGTTTACGAAACCTCATTCTATCCAATCATCCGATTAAGGTCCGGTTATTAACATAGTTACCTATATTAGGTGCCGTTTGATTCCGAGATCTCTAGCATTACTTGGTGGTTATCTTTAGACATCTGAGCAATATCAAGTGAGTACATAGAACCCCCTCTTTACATGTTTTCAAGGTGTTTATGTGAGTACATAGACCCCTCTTTTACTGTTTTCCAAACTGTTTTGGGGTGGAACACATGTGCCTACTTGTTACTTTCATGCTTTCCTGTTTTCATATCATATACCGACTATGTTTGTTAGTACATTATAGTACATGATTTCATTACTTTTCTGCTATGTATGTTGACTGATAACATGCTAAGCACATTGATTTACATGACTTTTCCGCTTTGTATGTTAACTTAGCATACTTAGTACATTGTTTTCATATGACATGTATACGACTACTATGACATTTGGTTTGCACAAACGGGTCTTTATTACGTTCATTAACATTTGCTACGCCGCTCGGGAGTAAGTAGTGGTACCATAGGACTTGACAAATCCCATTCCTGACATCCCGGGTTTGTTTGGATGTAAGGAATGACTGAATCCGAATACAATTCTTTTGATAACCTTGACTGAAAGGGTTATCCGACTGTCTCAAGGCTTGAATGTATGCGTTAACTCACCACATAAATGTTCGTATCGATGTATCATGCATCACTTTACAAAACATAACTTTTTGATATAATCAAAATACTTTGTTTTGTACATTTTTACTTATGGTTTAAGTAGTCTTATTTTACTTACCATACATATCATTTTGGTTATACATTACTTGACTACTTTTGGACTATCAACATTTGACATGGTTTATACAAGGACTTTTGACTATTGGTTTAAACATAGACATTTGACTTGGATATTTGACATAGACATTTTTACATGATTTACATCTTGACATGAACATTTTACATTGTTTGGTTTGGTTTGATTAAGTGATTAAGTAACGATGCGTGTGTAATATGATACAAGCATGGTGGATACGCCGCTGGTACTTCCTATATATAAGTGTTTGTATGGTATTATATATCGTAGCGTTATTTGAATCATTTCAGTTTTATACATAGAACATTTCATACAAATAACATACTTTTCACAATACATTGTTTTACAAACAACTTATCTTATACAAACTCAGTTTACAATGGTTATCCATTTAACCATACACTATTCTCTTATTTATACATATCATCTGATCTTATCGTTTTTCAAGTGATTTACAAAACAAATCAAATTACAAGGTTCATGACGGAATATTTTCTCAAACACAAGTCATGAATCTTATTTTCACAAACCTATGTATCTCACAGGCATTTTTATGCTGACGTACCTATTTTCACATGTGTTTTCAGGAGCTTTTCCATAGGATGTTGATCATGATACTAGGGCGGACCTGTGCCTTAGAGACTTTAAAAGAAGATAGACTATGTTTAATTATGTTCTGAACTCTTAAATTTCCTGTTTGAAACAATGTAACACCTTTGTTTATAAATAAAATACAACTTTGTTTGCCATGGATTTGAAACAATTAATTCTGTCGCAACACGCCCCGATGTTTCCGCCGCGATTTGTTGTTTTACGCGGTCGGGGTGTGACACTCCTCATCCAAATCAATGCCCATGTAGCCTCTTGTACACTAGGCTGATTATTCAAACCAGCTGGTTTATCAGCAACAGTCTCCTTTCCTGAGGCAGTGGATCCAGATCTAGGGACTTCAAGTACAGGAGGGTTACCACTTTTGTAAGATGCCCTACTCACTCTACTGACATGGACTACTTTCTTTTTGGACTGGGTTACAAGTTTTTTGGGTCGGCCTCTTCGTTTAATGGGTTGGGAACTGGATTGGGCTTGTGGTTTACTGGGTGGTGAATAAGATTGGGCTTTGGGTTTACTGGGCTGGGATATGAATTGGACTTCTTGTTCATGGGTAATTGGACAGACTTGAATAAATACCTCCATTAATGGTTCATACCATGTTAGAGCCTTTAATGCAATCTCCATAACATCATTATTATCCCCAAAAATCTTTAATTCACCAGTATCAGCATTTAATCCATACATGTAAAAATCCCTACTTTCATAACACCCAGAATCCATTGCATACTCTAACAACTCAAAGTATGCAATGTGATCAACATCCATACGTATCAACTTAGATTGACCTCCAATATATTGAGTTTGATCAAAACTAAAATCCAATGTTCCACCATACCATAGCATCACATCGATAACCTCCATCAGTGCAATCAGTGAACAATACCTGAAATTTTTGACAGAAAACGTACCTCGATCAGATTAGGGTTTGATCGCCATTGATCGCCATTGATGAACTTGAGAGCTTCTGATATGTAATTATCTTGGTTTGAGTGAAGTGTTATGTAATTTGGGCATTATAAACTTCATCGAATCATTGGTGTTCCACATAAGCTCGTGTATGACACGTAGGACATGCCACATCAGATTAAATTTCCACATAGGCTCATTTTACTAACCTGGTTAGTGAATATTTAACGAGGGGGTGCCATGACAATCGATGTGTTAAGTTGGGAGTGGTCTGAGCCAAAGTGAAAGTTGAGAGTGCCATCGGCCAAATGGCCATAGTTGGGGGTGATTAAATCCATTAACCCAAAAAAATAAAAGAAACAATTTTACTGTTATACCCTTTAAACATAAACATTTTAATTAGATACGAGAGTAATTTAGTAATTAATAAGATTTTCTCTTCTAATCTCTCCGATTTGGGAGGATAAATATATTAACAAATTTTCTTCTCTTTTCCCTCCCCTTCTATCCTTAAAAAATCTTGGGAACATGGTTTTTTTCATATTTAAATCTCTTTTCTTCCCCCTGTTAAATGAGACTCGGGAACAGAGTAAACAAAAATACACATAAAAATATTGAATCACACACGCGTATTGCGACGTGACAATTAAATTGACAAAAAAACGTATAAACGTTGAACCACGTCGAAAGTTGCGGCATATTAATTCGCCAAATTGATATCGAAACGTAAAGCACTATTATAGAAAAGAATAACTAACTTGAAATGGTAACAAAATTACCCTTGTAAAAAAGGAAATAAAAATAACTAAAAGCATCTTCAAAGACCTGTTCGTCAAAGCTTAGATGACGTTATCACACATAACTTCGTTTTAAACGAAACGTAGATGAAAATAGAACTAATCAAAAATAACTATTGCTAAAACGGGTTTCAATTAATAATGATGATGACGACAACAAAACAAAGTTGTGCATTGAAGGTAAGTACAAAGAGCACAAATAGTTATACAAAGTTGAATAGTAAAACAAAACTCATGAGTAATTTGCTAATTAATATAAAGGAAATGATTTACATTAATGGCTAATTTGCCATTCTTACTCTATATTAAATTTGTAAATTTATCATTTTTAAGGGGAAAATAAAAATACACCTAAAATCCTTGTTTTGGTGCCTTATATAAGGGTCCTATAACCCTATATGACCCGTTACCCGTATATAGGGTGTCAAAACAAGGTTTCTTTAAGGCTCATATAAGGGTTATACGGGTCATTATATGACTCGTATAATGTTATGTTTCGATGTTAATTTCGCTAGGCATGGGGGAGCAGCCAAGGAGCTCACAAGCTTCTGAAGCTGCAACCGTTGCTCGGGTTGAGGGGGAGTCTAGTTCGGGAGCTGAGGCTGGGCAAGACAAGGGTCCTTCTGCTGATGATTTTGGTTCTCTTTCTGATCATGATGATTTTGACTCTTCTGCTGATGTGATTTTAGGTGAAGGCGATGTTTTAGTAGGTACAGTGGAAGACTGGAGGACAGATGATGAGATTGCCGACAAATTTGATTATGTTGAAACTAGTAAGGGCAAGAATATTGAATATGATTCCGTGGGCGTGAATATTAATGATCTTAGAAGCTATGTTTTTGGAGATGCTCCTCTTGATGTTCGAATTCCTGAAGAGGTCCGTATGGCCTCTCATAAATGGTTCAAAACTCTTCCTGGTCAGAGTCAAAAGAAGAGGTATGTGAACACCAAAGGGGAACATACGGGTCAGATAAGAAGTTGGGATTTCGACGAACAACATAGTTTGGTTATGATCAAACGAACGGATGGGGTTCAATATTTCAGGCTATGGGCTAAGTTCTTGCAAACCATACCTGCACGTGATCTTCATCATCTGCCACAGTTGAATTTAAACAACCATACCAACGTAGGCAGAATTAGAGGTTTAATTCCTCATCTGGTAGCTAAAGGAAGAAAAGTGTAATGAGTTTTTCCAATAAAGGACAGTGGCTGTAATTATTGAAGTTAAAGGTTACCCACTGCAACCCGATACAAACATAAAGGACAAAAAGTCTAATTTACCCTAAGAAATTACTTCTCATCGTTTTATGTACTTATATGTCTGGGTTTTTTTTTGGAGGAGAGGTTCAAAACGAATGCGAGACATTGATTCGGGTATGACAGGACATAAATACACGTTATAGTTATTGACATGAAATCCGAAACAATGCATTGACCTGCTACGTATGTCTCGTTAATCATTTATCCGGATTTTAGAGTAAATTATTCGTTAGAGGATAGTAAACATGTATCAGTTGAGGAGAAGATGGCTATGTTTTTTATGAAAATTGGTCATAATCAACGTTATGTAGTTATCAAACGTAGATTTCAACACTCAAAGCAAACAATTGATAAATTTTTTTTATGAAGTCTTGGATAAAATGACGCTTTTTGCCAAAGATATGATAGTACCAACTTATTTCAATCCAAATCCAAACATTACGGGACATAATAAGAGGCTACGATGGGTTTTTAAAGGAGCGGTTGGTGCACTAGATGGAACTTTGATACATGTTGTTGTCCCTACTAGTAAAGAAGATTTATGTAAAGGAAGAGGGGGGATTGTTATCAAAACGTATTAGCAATTTGTGAGTTCAAGTTGATTTTTACGTTCGTTGTAGCCGACTGGGAAGGGGTAGCACATGATGCTAGAATATTATCAGAGGCATTATCAGATCCACATGCACCATTCTCGTTTCAACCACCAGGTATGCTTATCGTTTGTTAAATATTCCTAACTTGGTTTACTTTTCTAATTAATTGTATATCTTTACAGAAAAGTATTATCTTTGTGATGTCGCTTATGCACACATACGATGATTTATGGCTCCATATCGTAATGTGAGGTATTGGCTTGGAGATTTTCGCCGAAGACGTGCATTGACTAATAAAGAAAAATTAACTGTGCACATGCAAAACTTCGAGACATCATTGAGCGTGCTTTTGGTGTCTTGAAAGCAAGATTCCCTATATTGAAGAGGATGGCACCATTTCCATTAGTTACACAAAGGAACATTACCATTGCATGTTTCGTGCTACATAATTTTATAAAGAAAAAGGGTTTAAGCTATGAGTTGTTTACATAATATGATCACCCAATGAGTCGTTGCATAATAGGCAAGTGCATGTTGATGCTGATGAAGACGAGGTTGAAGCACATGGTACTGCATCAGATTGGGAATATATGACTCCGTTACGAGATGATATTATTGGGCAGTTAACGCAAAGCATGGAATAAATGATTTGAAAAAAAAAAGTTATAGTCTTTTTATGAATATTATTTCAGTATTATATAACTATTATTTAAATTTGAATGTTGAAAAACTCTTTGAAGTTTAATAAATCAGTTTATTTATATTTCAGTTTATTTCAGCAGCTTACAGAAGTTAAAAAAACAAACAGTCTTCTTCTTGCAAACTGCATAGGTTTGGTCCGCCTCTTCTGGTACAGATGTCTGTAAATGTGGTCCGCAGACTGCAGCCGTTTTACCTCTGAAAAAACAAACAACACCTTAGTCTAGTATTATTAAGGAGCCATAAGAATGGTCATGGAAGGAGGTAGGATGATGAACATCCATTTAAACTCATTATATGATTCACCAAAGCACAAAATCATCAACTTTATTGATGATTTCGGTTGGTCATAAATGTGAAGATAATAACATAAAACTACTAGATCTAAAAACAACCAAATGAGTTAGCTAGATGCTTGCATCCCAAACATGGAGAGTGGGGACGCGATGTAGCCTTTTCCCTTTGTTTGGAAATTATTTTGAGACTTAGTGTCGCAACCCCCGATCCCTAATCCTCAGGAACGGGCGGCCGCGAGCCAGTTTCGGTGGTATCGCTTGATTGTCTAATTTGGCAGCAGAATTTTTCTTCATCAAGACCGTAGTTAGGAAATATTTGATCAGAGTAAAATACCACATTTTCATAGCATTAAACACATGGGATAAAACCCAAGTTTGCATTACACACATTTTCATAGGAATAAATCCTATCTTATTTAATAAAAACATCTATTTTATTTTAGGTAACTTTATTGCCACTTTTCCAAGCCTTCAGTGCTGTCCAGCTGGCTTCTATTTGGCTTTCACAGTTTGTTACCTGAAACGCGTTTTAAAAACATTTGTCAGTGGGAAATACTGGTGAGTGAATCCCAGTTTAATCAAGTTTAAATAAAAACCATTGTACAGTATTGAGGGCGATCTCGCAATTACATTTGTTTCCAAGTTATAACAATTAACATCCATGGTACTGTCAGACCCGACTTATGGAAATGTTACTCCTTGACCAGGTGGTAACAAATTTTGTATACAAAACCCCAACATACTCATGATAATTGTATTCTTACAAATACTCAATAACTGTTATTCGCATGGAAAAGTATTTAAGGTTTTGTAAAAATAGTTAACAAAAGGTTTACAAAAAGCGGATCAACTCACATTGTTGTCTTAGATTTTCTGTAAGGGTTTCCTGGTGACAATCTATAATTTACACAAATGCACACGCGTTAGTATAATGACCCATTTTAACATTAGTAATACCCTCCCCGAGACGGCATTCCAACGACTACGTCGGGCAGAACCACGACAGCCGTTATGGAACCCTAGATCAATCAGGCAGCGTATCTAATACGTATCCAGGGGTTATAATACTTACAATGGAGCAGAACTTCGCTAATTAGGGGGTATAATACCCGTAGATTATGCCTATAATTCAGAATTGAGAGAAAGAAAACGATTTTGAATGATTCTTGACTGAAATCCGATGACCTCTATATATAGGGCCTGTCTTCAACTTCTACGCGGCCCGCGTAAGGGTAGACAAGGGTCTACGCGGCCCGTGTTAAACCCTGGTCAACGTGTAGCTGGGTTGGGTCATCTACTAGACTTGCCGGGTGTTGGGCCACGTGGCCGCACCGGGCTTTACCAGGTTTTAAGTTTACGTGGCCCGTGTAAGAGTTGGGGTGGGGTTTACGCGGCCCGCCTCAACTCAAAAATTCAGATTTTTAATTAAATTTAATAAGATTTAAGGTATTCGGGTCCCGTTTTCACGTATGGGGTACATTTAGGGACATATTGGAATATTTTAAAATATATTAGGGTGTCCGGAAAATATTCGAGGGTGTCGGTTTAATTGAGGATTTTTATATCCTCCCCA
This sequence comes from Helianthus tuberosus, assembly GCA_030545235.1. Taxonomy (NCBI): domain Eukaryota; kingdom Viridiplantae; phylum Streptophyta; class Magnoliopsida; order Asterales; family Asteraceae; genus Helianthus; species Helianthus tuberosus. The sequence continues at coordinate 71,253,342 of CM060369.1, read as the reverse complement.
CCTTGTTTTAGAGCTCGTCCTCGAGATCTACTAGAACAGATGCGGATATTTCTTTTGCATTTCTGATTCCAGCTCCCATGTATACTCAGGTCCTCTTTTGGAGTCCCACTTCACTTTGACCAGAACTAATCTTTTGTGCTTGAGGTTCTTGATTTTCCTGTCTTCAATCTATAGAGGCCTTTCTACAAATTTGAGTTGTTCATTTACCTCTATATCCTTAAGAGGTACCATTAGTGATTTATCAGCTAAGCATTTCTTGAGATTAGATACATGAAATACATCATGTATTCCTGCCATTTCCTCTAGCAGTTGTAGCTGATAGGCTACAGGTCCTATTCTTCTAATACTCTCAAAAGGTCCAATATACCTGGGATTTAGTTTTCCTCTTTTGATGAATCTTACTATTCCTTTCCAAGGAAAGACCTTCAACAATACTCTATCTCCTACTTGAAATTCCAACGGTTTTCGTCTGTTGTCCGCATAGCTTTTCTGTCGATCACGTGCTGCTTTCAGTCGTTCCTTGACTTAAATAATCTTGTCAGTTGTTTCCTGCACTATCTCAGGTCCAGATAGTTGTTTTTTCCCCAATTTCTGCCCAACAGACTGGGGTTCGGAACTTTCGTCCATAAAGTGCTTCGAATGGTGCAGCGTGGATACTTGTGTGATAGCTATTATTATAAGAAAATTCTATTAAAGGTAAGTGATCGTCTCAATTACCTCTAAAATCAATTACACAAGCTCTAAGCATGTCCTCCATGGTTTGGATTGTCCTTTCGCTTTGTCCGTCCATTTGAGGATGATAAGCGGTGCTTAGATTTAACTTGGTTCCCATTGCTTTTTGGAAACTTGACCAAAAATGAGAGGTAAAACGACTGTCCCTATCAGAAACAATTGATAAAGGTATTCCATGTAATGAAACTATTTCATTTACATATTATTTAGCTAACTGTTCCATACTGAAAGTTTCTTTCATTGGTAAGAAATGAGCAGACTTGGTTAGCCTATCTACAATCACCCAGATTGTATCATTGCCTTTTCTTGTTTTGGGTAATTTGGTAACAAAATCCATTGTTATCAATTCCCATTTTCATACTAGCATTTCTAGTTATTGCAACAAACCTGAGGGTTTCTGATGTTCAGCTTTAACTTGTGAACAAGTTAAACATTTAGAAACATAGGCTGCTATGTCCTTTTTCATTCCTATCCACCAAAAATTCTTTCTTAAATCCTGGTACATTTTATCACTTCCTGGGTGCATCGTATACTTAGATTTATGGGCTTCTTCTAATATGCGATGACGTAGGTTTCCTAATTTAGGTATCCACATTCTCTTTTCATGGAATCTCCAAATTCCATATGTTCCTTGTTCTAATTCCTTAATCATTCCTTTTAAATTTTCAGTATCATCCTTGATTACTGATTCTTGTGCTTTTCTAATTTGATCATTTAAATCTACTTGCAGATTTAATTTAAGAGAACGTGCCCTTTTTGGCTTTTCATGATACTTTCGGCTTAAAGCATCTGCCACTACATTTGCCTTTCCTTCATGATACTGGATATCACAATCATAATCACTAAGCATCTCCATCCAGCGTCTTTGTCTCATATTCAACTCTTTTTGCCCGAAAACATATCTTAAACTTTTATGATCAGTGAATACGGTAAACTTACTACCATAAAGATAATGTCTCCAAATTTTCAAAGCAAAAATTATAGCTCCTAATTCTAGATCATGGGTTGAGTAATTCTCTTCATGATTCTTATGTTGTCTAGATGCGTAAGCTATAACCTTTTGGCGTTGCATTAATACACATCCATAACCTAGTTTGGAAGCGTCACAATAGACTATCAAGTCTTCAGTTCCTTCTGGTAACGCTAATATGGGTGCATGGGTTAATCTTTGCTTAAGAATTCTAAATGCTTTTTCTTGCTTTGGTCCCCATTCAAACTTAATGGATTTACAGGTTAACTTAGTTAAATGAATGGCTATTCTAGAGAAATCTCGAATAAATCTTCTATAATAACCGGCCAATCCTAAGAAACTTCTAACCTCAGTTGGTGATTCAGGGGTTTTCCATTTAGTTATCGCCTCGATTTTTGTGGGATCCACAGGAATTCCTTCATGGTTTATTAAGTGTCCAAGAAACTGTACCTATTCTAACCAAAATTCGCATTTTGAAAATTTAGCATAAAGCTTTTCCTTTCTTAATAGACTTAGAAGTGCGTGCAAATGTTTTGTATGTTCCTTTTTACTCTTAGAGTAAATTAGAATATCATCTATGAAGACAATTATGAATTTATCCAAATATGGCTTACATGTTCGGTTCATCATGTCCATAAATGCGGCTGGGGCATTGGTTAAACCAAATGGCATGACAGTAAATTCATAATGGCCATACCTCGTTCTAAACGCGGTTTTAGGAATATCCTCTTCCTGTACCTTTAATTGATGATATACTGACCTTAAATCGATTTTAGAGAAAAACCGAGCCCCCTGTAGTTAATCGAACAAATCATCGATCCTTGGTAATTGTCACAACCCCCGATCCCTAATTCCCGGGAACGGGCGGCCGCGAGCCAGTTTCGGTGGTATCGCGTATTGTCTAATTTGGCAGCGGAATTTTCATCAGGACCGTAGTTAGGAAATATTACATCAGAGTAAAATACCACATTTTTCAATATTAAACACATGGGATAAAACCCAAGTTTGCATTACACATATTTTCATAGGAATAAATTCCTATTTTATTTAATAAAAACATCTATTTTATTTTAGGTAACTTTATTGCCACTTTTCCAAGCCTTCAGTGCTCTCCAGCTGGCTTTTATTGGCTTCACACTAAGTTACCTGAAACACGTGTTTAAAAAAATTTATCAGCAGCAAATACAGGTGAGTGAATCCCGGTTTAATCAAGAAACATTAATTTAATTTAAACTTTAACAGTATCGAGAGCGATAACAATGTTTATATCTACACAATTACTCCATTAGTACTGTCAATCCTGACTTGTGGGTCATATTACACATTGGCTAACTCATTGTCCAATGGTAACGTATTGTCGTCCCGACTTACTACTCACAGTGTAGTAAATTTTGTATACAAAACCCCAACATACCGACTGTAATTGAAGAATTACAAAGACTCAATCACTGCTAAATTGCATTGTAAAATAGTTAAGGTTTTGTAAAAACTGTTAACAAAAAGGAGATTACTCACATTGCTGTCTTAGATTTTCCGTAAGGGTTTCCTGGTGACAATCTATAATTTACACAAATGTACACGCATTAGTATAATAACCCATTTTAACATTAGTAATACCCTCCCCGAGACGGCATTCCAACGACTACGTCGGGCAGAACCACGACAACCGTTACGGAACCCTAGATCAATCGGGCAGTGTATCTAATACGTATCCAGGGGTTATAATACTTACAACGGAGCAGAACTTCGCTATTAGGGGGTATAATACCCGAGTATTATTTCTACTATTCAGAATTGAGAGAAAGAAATCGATTTTGAACGAATTCGAATGAAGATCTGATGCATTCTATATATAGTGCCTGATCTTGACCTTGTCGGGGCCCGAGTAAAACAAAGACAGGGGTTACGCGGCCCGCGTCAACCCCGGTCAAACGTGTAGCTGATCCGGGTCACTGCCTAGCCTCGCCACGATGATGACACGTGTCATCACCGGGTTGCGCCACCTTTATGATCTCACGCGGCCCGCTTAAGGGTTAAGGGTGCCTTACGCGGCCCGCCTAAAACCCAAAATTATTATTTTAATTAATTTTAATAATATTTAGGGTATTCGGGGTCCGTTCTCGCGTATGGGGTGTATTTAAAAACATATTGTGGTATTTTAAAATATATTAGGGTGTCAGAAAAATATTCGGGAGGGTTGTTATATTTTGGGTACAACTCCTGTTTATTTAATAAAATATATAGTGCATTCACATTAAGTATAGTAACCCAATTCCACTTTATCCCTACGTCACGAGACAGAACCCCAACGAATTTAGGCAGAGCCTTGACATACGTTACGGGGCTCTACGTCACTTGGACAGGGTATCAGTGATCAGGGGCTACAATACTTAAAACGGGGCATGGTTTTATTATTATGGGGTGATTTACTAAAAATAAGTATATATATATATATATATATATATATATATGAAAAGAAGGGGTGACATGATAGCTAGAGAATGGAAAGGGACTTGTTTTATTTTTAACTTCACCTTCTGTGTTCTATATATAGTAGGTTGGAAACTTAATTGCTAAGTTAGTAAGATTCATTTTGTGTATAAATGAAACACGTATACATATACTTTAATTGGTTAATCTTGATTTTGTGTACACACATCACACGTGCACCATTTCCTTAATTTCTAAGTTTAGTGATTTTGTTATTTTATTATAATATATTAATTCAACTGCTTTATTATTTGGCGCTTATAACTTCAAAAATATAACGTTTTATAAAATAATAATTATGTCATTAGAACGAGAATAATTTTATCTACATTTTGAACCAAGTTTCATTAAAAATAGAGCGGGTTCAAATATAATGTATTTTTATAAATTAGTTATTAAACGGTTCCTACGCTTGCCCAAAATATCTCATATTTCCATTGGTCAATTTACCCATGATGCATCCTTTTAATAACATAAGTTTTTATATATATTATATAAATAAAAAATTTTGGGAATGTTACATTCTCCCCACCTTGTTTTAAATCTCGTCCTCGAGATTCCCTGAAATATAGATGAATATTTTTAGTTAGTTTAGTTTCTAGGTATATTCTGGTCCTTGTTTTAAATTTCACTTTACTTTGACCAGAACTATTCTCTATGAGATTCTTATCCTTGACTGAAGTATGTTTTGTATTTTAACACAGCTTTTAGTTACAGGTTTCCTAATGCGTTAATAATTGCAAAGGAAATTCTTATACTCTTGATGGCGTCCCAACTTAAAGAGTTCCTTTCGTTTATTTTGTCGCACGAATTTCGAGACGGATAATCAAACGAAATAATGTTTGATATTGGAATTATAGATGTATACGAGAGATTCCTAATAAATCTAAAATTATTATTGACACACCTGTTCGTGATTAATTCCTAATTATCAATCATTATGGTCTTTGGATCTCCTCATAGACATACATGTCCATATAATCATACATTTTACATACTGTTATATACACACCATTCATAAGGTCAATGTATTTAACAGATTCATATTTCCAAAAACATGTCAGACATCAGGTCATGGTACTATTTAGAGAATTCCATTAACATAACATATACCCCATCTCACCCGGTCTCGCCGGAGAGGTACCCCCATCTTACCCGGACAAGCTGGAGAGTCTACTACACCATACCCAGTCTTGTCAGAGAGGTAATTATCATTGTAATTCCCTTAAATAGGATTTCTCTCAAATCATGATTTTAAAAGTTCATCATTTATTATTGCTTGCATCAAAAATTAAGGAAATTAGTATTCTCAGGATGGATCATATTCTAGAACCGAATAGTATCAATAAACAAGAAATAACAGTGGCCAAGTGTTATTGCTTATTTATCATACTTGCACTTTTCTAGTCATTATTCTCACGGTATACCAATAACCATCACATTTTATCTATGCAAGTAATTAGCTCATCTCGAAGTTTATACTAAGGCATTTTTCTTAAGTTCAAGTCTAAATACTATTCTAAGTGTTACCCGTAATTATCAATATCCCAATCTTTAAGCATAGATATTATTATGGTTGTGGTTTTTCTTTTGCTTGGAAAATGAAGTTTTGACAAAAATATAATTGTCTCCATTGACACTATAGCTAGGTTTGATGTGATGAGTATACTTACAGCTAACTCTATTTATGCATATATAACCTTAGATTCCGTTACAAGGAATATTTCATTGAGACATATGGTATTTTTAAAACCTAATACGTTTCATGGTTTATAATGACTTCATGTTTTTATAAGAATCACCAGTGCTATTTTCTCTTATGTTTATCTTCAGAAGATATTTGATGATTATATTGTGTATACCATCAAAAGATTCTATTGGGCATATGCATATATGTGTACAAAATTTCAAATCTCTAGTTAATATTAAACTTACGTAATGTATACACATATATATATAATACTAAATTATTTTTGTAATAAAAATAATAACTATACATCCGATGGTACCAATTATCAAACTTATTTCCATGACTTTATTTTATCCTTTTATAAAAGTAGTATATTGAAATAAACTTCTGTTCAATTTATTGAACATAATGTTTTGAAATTTAAGGATGGATAAAATAAAAGTTTAAAGAAATAAATTAATCAAAATATAAACTTTCTGGACTCATGGGAATAAATTCATTTTTAACTAGTGGGTTGAACCATATGGGTTTAAAATATTAAAACTTAACTCTCAATTTAGTGTATATTATATTATTTATTCAAAGAAGTACTTATGGTAAGTAATACAAAGTTTGATGTTTCTAAAATTGATTCTAAATATATTTGAGTAATATACATGTATTAGAATATGTATGTATATCCCATGCAATAGTAATAGTAATTTATTTAAAGATATCACAATATTAAAATTGTAATCTGATTTTTAAATAAAGTTATATAAAGGACAAACGTACTAAACACACATTTGAGTCAACTATTTTTATGTGGGGCATCCCTTTTAATTTTAGTTTGAAAAATGAATGTTTAGGAATATTTTAACGTGCCAAATAAATACACTGGTACTAAATTATTGATTTAAGTAGGATAAGAAAAGATGTTTTCACTGTTGCAATATCTTTACTTTTAAAAATTTAATTATCCAATCTCTTTTATATGTATCGATTGTTCAAATCAACAAACCCATATTTTCTCTTCTTTTAGCATATATCATAAAAAAATTTATTACTTCTTTTTAAATATAATATTCAAATTGATAGAGAATGAAAACTTGATTATTTATATATGATTATCATGATATATATAATGACCCTTTTTATCATACCCTCACTTTATAGTTTTAAATTTATAAATTTTATAGGTATCCTAATATATATATGTATATGTTATTTAAATGTATTATAGTGTGTATATATATACGTTTCAAATATAATAGAATTGTATTATTTAACTATTATACATTAGTCAGCTGACTCGAATACTTTTCTTTATAATTTAGGATACACAATCCTATAACTAATACGACTGGTTAATCTTATAATCTTATATTAATTATTTCCATGCATAAAACCTATTCTAGACATACCTTAATATTAAAGATTTGTAGAAATGTTTTCAACGCTTAGTTAGGCCTTTCTACGTAGTCCAACCAACCCAAATCTCTAAAAATTTTAAATGATTTTATTTAATCATGAATACCCATCATATTCATTTAACCATTTATTTTATCGCTAAGTATTTTAATAGAAATCTTTACAAGTAATCCCAACATTAGTTATTTCATAAAACTATGAAAGTATGAAGTCTTATGGTCAACTAGTTATAAACCAGAAAGGATAAAATGGAGTGGTAAATTGGTACACCTGGGTTTCAAAACTTGCTTTGGCTAGATCCACTAAAGCAATCTTTTAAATTTTTATTAATTCTTAAAATCCTTTTTGGTTAATTTAATAGCTTTGGTTTTATTTATTTAAATATAAATTATTTTGAAACAATATTATTAAAACCATGAAGGTTTAAAGCTTTATACCATATATTTCAATATGTATTTTAAACCAAAGTAAATGATTGGTTTCAAAGAGAATCATAAACATGACTGCTTTATTAATAACTAACTTAGTTTGATGTATATTATGATTTTATTTGAGTGGGTGGTATTAATTATCAGAGACAAATTTCTAGTATAAACATTTGGGTACAATCATAAAAATAGATTGATTAAAAACGGCAAACATTGCGACTTATATATATATGTATTTATTACAACTAGCACTAGAATTCAAAATATACTAATGATTATGCATCCGTAACTTTATTTTAGTATATCTAGGTTATAGGAGTATTATGCTCAACATGTTTTTATGTAAGGTTTATTCTATCTCCTGTCTCTACTAAGTTGTTATCTAATGGGCGAAGTTCCTTTAAAGTTTCTAGCTCATAGGTGGCATGGGTGCTGGTACTAGTTTGGCGGTTCAACTATTTAATATAAGTTAGCATTTACTGCTGTAGTGGCTAACATATTGAGATTTACCCATTGTTTATCTAATTCATTTTCCCCTAGTAGGTTATTGTCTGCTTCCTGAGTTTGTGCATTTATTTCCTGATTGATTATCGATCCCTTTGGTTGTGACTTCTTTATTTTCTCTCGACTTTTGCTAATAATCCAACTTCTTTTCTTAGTGGTGAATGGTTTCTCAGACTGTGCCTTACGAATAAATATTCCTTCCTCAGCATCTGCTGAGTATCCTGAGGGATTTGGTTGAAATGAGGTTCCCTTATCTTTTGGTGAACTATCTAATTGACGATAGATATCCGAAATTCTTTGCTTACTCATACTGTAGACTAACAAATAGTCAAATAACATAAAGCACATAATTACATAAGTTATTTCCTAACACATAATTTAAAATTTAAGTGTCAGCAGAACACTTCTTTGGCTTGAACCAGTGGCATGGCTCTGATACCACCTTCTGTCACAACCCCCGATCCCTAATTCCCGAGCCAGTTTCGGTGGTATCGCGTATTGTCTAATTTGGCAACGTAATTTTCATCAGGACCGTAGTTAGGAAATATTGGATCAGAGTAAAATACCACATTTTTCAATATTAAACACAAGGGATAAAACCCAAGTTTGCATTACACACATTTTCATAGGAATAAATTTCTATTTTATTTAATAAAAACATCTATTTTATTTTAGGTAACTTTATTGCCACTTTTCCAAGCCTACAGTGCTTTCCAGCTGGCTATTATTGGATTCACACTAAGTTACCTGAAACACGTGTTTAAAACATTTTATCAGCAGGAAATACTGGTGAGTGAATCCCAGTTTAATCAAGAAACATTAATTTAATTTAATTTAAACTTTAACAGTATCGAGAGCGATAACAATGTTTATATCTACACAATTACTCCATTAGTATTGTCAATCCTGACTTGTGGGTAATATTACACATTGGCTAACTCATTGTCCAATGGTAACGTATTGTCGTCCCGACTTACTACTCACAGTGTAGTAAATTTTGTATACAAAACCCCAACATACCGGCAATAATTGAAGAATTACAAAGACTCAATCCCTGCTAAATTGCATTGTAAAATAGTTAAGGTTTTGTAAAAACTGTTAACAAAAAGGAGATTACTCACATTGCTGTCTTAGATTTTCCTTAAGGGTTTCCTGGTGACAATCTATAATTTACACAAATGTACACGCATTAGTATAATAACCCATTTTAACATTAGTAATACCCTCCCCGAGACGGCATTCCAACGACTACGTCGGGCAGAACCACGACAGCCGTTACGGAACCCTAGATCAATCGAGCAGCGTATCTAATACGTATCCATGGGTTATAATACTTACAACGGAGCAGAACTTCGCTATTAGGGGGTATAATACCCGAGTATTATTTCTACTATTCAGAATTGAGAGAAAGAAATCGATTTTGAACGAATTCGAATGAAGATCTGATGCATTCTATATATAGTGCCTGATCTTAACCTTGTCACGGCCCGCATAAAACAAAGACAGGGGTTACGCGTCCCGTGTCAACCCCGGTCAAACGTGTAGCTAATCCGGGTCACTGCCTAGCCTCGCCACGATGATGACACGTGTCATCACCGGGCTGTGCCACCTTTATGATCTCACGCGGCCCGCGTAAGGGTTAAGGGTGCCTTACGCGGCCCGCCTAAAACCCAAAATTATTATTTTAATTAATTTTAATAATATTTAGGGTATTCGGGGTCCGTTCTCGCGTATGGGGTGTATTTAAAAACATATTGGGATATTCTAAAATATATTAGGGTGTCAGAAAAATATTCGGGAGGGTTGTTATATTTTGGGTACAACTCCTGGTTTATTTAATAAAATATATAGTGCATTCACATTAAGTATAGTAACCCAATTCCACTTTATCCCTACGTCACGAGACAGAACCCCCAACGAATTTAGGCAGAGCCTTGACATACGTTACGAGGCCCTACGTCACTTGGATAGGGTATCAGTGATCAGGGGCTACAATACTTAAAACGGGGCATGGTTTTATTATTATGGGGTGATTTACTAAAAATATATTTATATATATATATATGAAAAGAAGGGGTGACATGAGAGCTAGAGAATGGAAAGGGACTTGTTTTACTTTTAACTTCACCTTCTGTGTTCTATATATAGTAGGTTGGAAACTTAATTGTTAAGTTAGTAAGATTCATTCTGTGTATAAATGAAACACGTATACATATACTTTAAATGGTTTATCTTGATTTTGTATACACACACATCACACGTGCACCATTTCCTTAATTTCTAAGTTTAGTGATTTTGTTATTTTATTATAATATATTAATTCAACTGCTTTATTATTTGGCGCTTATAACTTAAAAAATATAACGTTTTATAAAATAATAATTATGTCATTAGAACGAGAATAATTTTATCTACATTTTGAACCAAGTTTCATTAAAAACAGAGCAGGTTCAAATATAATGTATTTTTATAAATTAGTTATTAAACGGTTCCTACGCTTGCCCAAAATATCTCATATTTCCATTGGTCAATTTACCCATGATGCATCCTTTTAATAACATAAGTTTTTTATATATATTATATAAAAAAAATTGGGAATGTTACAGTAATGGGTATCGATTCTTAATTGTGACCTTGTTTAATTCACGGTAGTCAATGCACATACGCATTGATCCGTCCTTCTTTTTAACGAATAAAATTGGCGCTCCCCATGGCGATGAGCTCGGCTGTATGAATCATTTTTCCAGCAATTCATCTAATTGTTTTCTTCAGTTCTTGCATTTCTGCGGGTGCCAACCGGTAAGGTGCTTTGGCAATCGGGGCCGTTCATGGTAGCAGGTGAATCCTGAATTCAACTTCTCTGTCTAGCGGTAGTCCTGGTAATTCTTCTGGAAATACATCTGAAAACTGAGACACTACTGGAATGTCTTTTAATTCCTTTCCTTTAGTGTTAGTGATTATAGAAATGAAATACACTAGAGACCCTTTTCTTATATAACTTGCAGTTTTCATTACAGAGATGAATTTTGTGGATCTAGAGGGCTTATCTCCTTTAATTGTGATCTTTTCACCTTTTGGTGAATTTACTTGAATTGACTTTTGATCGCATAAAATACTGGCTTTATTAGCTATTAACCAATCCATTCCTAAAACGACATCAAATTCTGCCAGATTCATTGGGTAAAGATTTGCAATATACTTTTGGTTTAAAAATTCTATTCTTGCTCCCTGCAAGATTTCAGAAATCCTAACAGTTTCTCCATTAGTTGTCTCTACTAGACATTCTTATGGTAGTTTAGTTAATGACTAGTTTAGAAGTTTGCAAAACGAAGTATTAATAAAACTTTGGTTTGCACCAGAGTCAAATAATACTTTAGCAAAAACATTATTAACTAAAAACGTACCAGCTATCACGTCTGGAATCATCTTAGCTTCATCTGCAGTTAAAACAAATGCTCTAGCATTTTTAGTGTTCTTGTTGTTCGCAGCTGGTGCCAATTTCGGACAATTTGGCTTGATGTGACCTTTTTCTCCACAGTTGAAGCACAGTCCATTACTGGATTTTCTCCTTCAATCTTCTTCCTTGTGTCCTGGCATCTTGCAGAAATTGCAAAGAGTGGAGCATTTTCCCGAATGCTTTTTCTTGCAGACCTTGAAAAATGGTGTAGAGGTAGAACCCTTATTTCCACGGTTGTAATTCCCAGAACATAATTCTTGAGTAAGCCTTTGGGTTAGATTTCTCCTCTGGTCTTCTTCCCTAGTACGGATTAATTCATCTGCCAAGGTGTTTGCTAGTTCTACGGCTTCTTCTATAGTTTGAGGTCTAGCTGCCTTGACTACATGTCTAATCTCTCCAATTAATCCCCAGATGTAACGGGAGATTAATACCGGCTCTGGTGATGCAAGGGTTGGTACGATTCTAGCATATTCAAAGAATGTAGTAGTATAACCCTTACTATCTACCCTGGTCATCCTTAGGTTCAGAAACTTATTTGCTATCTGTTCCTTTTCATTGGGAGGGTAGAATTTCCTTTATACCATATTCTTAATTTCTTCCCATTCCATGTTATATACCCTATCACTTCCTCTTGACTGGAGGATAGTGTTCCACCATTCTAAGGCTGAGTTCTTAAATAAATTAGAAGCAAACATTATTTTGTCTTTTTCAGCACACTTGCTTATTTTTAAAACAGCCTCAGTCTTTTCTATCCAGCGTAGGGATGCAATGGGTCCTTCATTGCCCGAGAATTCTATTGGTTTGCAGGACCAAAATTCTTTGTAAGAACAACCATAAGGCATGGTTCTTCTTCTTTTGGGAATGGGCGCTTGAAATACGGGTCCATTGTTCACGCTGTTTTCTGGTTCAGTTGGTCGCTTACTGCTATGTTTACTTTTATTATTCGCTTCCTGAACCGTTTGAATAATAAATGGCATTGCATCTATGATTCCTTGTGCCACTATGTGTTAGACGGCACTATTGTCCATTTTGTTCCCATTGTTATTGACGCTTGGATTCTCATTAACCAGGTTAATGTTACTCTGGTTATCGTTATTCAGATTTCCTTGATTTCCTTCGTCGGCCATCTGGATTTTTAAACATTTACCCCGTATTAATATCACAAAATAATATTTAATATAGTCAATCACATGATATGCATTTTGGTCAAAAACATCGATCATTGCGACTTTACTCTATTCATATATTATGCATCTATTACACACCAGTACTGAAATTAAAAATTCCAATACCAACTGAAATGAAATTACACTAATAATAGCAGGCATCCGTACACACATATTTTATTTTATTATTATTATTATTATTACTATTATCGCCTCCACCAATATATCTACGGATATGGATCCATCCAGAAATCCATATTGCGCTCGTCATACTTCCAGATGAGTCGCTCTCCCACATGTCTGATTCGTTCACTACTCTCTAAAATTTCCTCACCAAATGTCCTAAGTTCTTGTACGTTTTCTGCACTCATTGGGGGTGCAGGTTCTAGGACTAGGTTTGGAATCTGGGGTGCGGGTTCCTGGTATGGGGGTGTAGGTGCCTGGAATCGGTAAGGATCTTCTAAGATCTCCCTAATGTATTCGTCGTGGTAATAGGGATCTAAAGGATCCAAACCTGGATAGGCTCCTAGATTTGGCATGGGCATGTCTTCATGTATCGGGTAACGTTGCACATAGTCCCTATTGTCGTCCCATCGGGGGTCGTAATTTGGGTCTAAGGGGTTTGGTGCAGGTACCCTAGGTATTTCTTCCGGATTGAAGTCATGCATTTCTACTTGGTTTTCAGGGTTTTCTATTTCCATGGGTTGGTCAGGGATTGGTGGCTGTGGTTGGGGTGCTATTATTTGCTCCAGATTAGGGTCAGCTGCAGTGGTTGCTATGATGTGAATGTTGGCTATACCCCTATTTATCATATCCTTGACATAGGCATTTGTCTCTCTCTTGGCTGTGGCTAGTACCCTATGTTCTTGTAACTTTTTCATACGTTTTCTACGCTCGTGTGCCCCTCTACTGAACCATCCCCTCTTTTTCTGAGGAAATGGCTCTTCTGACTGAGCCTTAAACACAAAGATTCCTTCTTCCGTATCAGCAGAGTACCCTGAGAGGGCAGGCTGAGAAGAGGAGGTGCCTTCGCTTCTAGGCGAACCAGACAATTGACGGTACGCGTCAGATGGTCCTTGGTCGCTCATACTGTAAACTAACAAATAATCAAATAACACATAACAATAAATACAGTTATGCACGTATTCTCGTAATTTATTTCCTAACAATTTGAATTTTTGATGTCAGCAGAACACTTCTGTGGCTGAATCAGTGGCTTAGCTCTGATACCACCTTCAGTCGCAACCCCCGATCCCTAATCCTCAGGAACGGGCGGCCGCGAGCCAGTTTCGGTGGTATCACGTGATTGTCTAATTTGGCAGCGGAATTTTTCTTCATCAAGACCGTAGTTAGGAAATATTTGATCAGAGTAAAATACCACATTTTCATAGCATTAAACACATGGGATAAAACCCAAGTTTGCATTACACACATTTTCATAGGAATAAATCCTATCTTATTTAATAAAAACATCTATTTTATTTTAGGTAACTTTATTGCCACTTTTCCAAGCATTCAGTGCTGTCCAGCTGGCTTCTATTTGGCTTTCACAGTTTGTTACCTGAAACGCGTTTTAAAAACATTTGTCAGTGGGAAATACTGGTGAGTGAATCCCAGTTTAATCAAGTTTAAATAAAAACCATTGTACAGTATTGAGGGCGATCTCGCAATTACATTTGTTTCCAAGCTATAATAATTAACATCCATGGTACTGTCAGACCCGACTTGCGGAAATGTTACTCCTTGACTAGGTGGTAACAAATTTTGTATACAAAACCCCAACATACTCATGATAATTGTATTCTTACAAATACTCAATAACTGTTATTCGCATGGAAAAGTATTTAAGGTTTTGTAAAAATAGTTAACAAAAGGTTTACAAAAAGTGGATCAACTCACATTGCTGTCTTAGATTTTCTGTAAGGGTTTCCTGGTGACAATCTATAATTTACACAAATGCACACGCGTTAGTATAATAACCCATTTTAACATTAGTAATACCCTCCCCGAGACGACATTCCACCGACTACGTCGGGCAGAACCACGACAGCCGTTACGGAACCCTAGATCAATCGGGCAGCGTATCTAATACGTATCCAGGGGTTATAATACTTACAACGGAGCAGAACTTCGCTAATTAGGGGGTGTAATACCCGTAGATTATGCCTATAATTCAGAATTGAGAGAAAGAAAACGATTTTGAACGATTCTCGACTAAAATCCGATGACCTCTATATATAGGGTCTGTCTTCAACTTCTACGCGGCCCGCGTAAGGGTAGACAAGGGTCTATTCGGCCCGCGTCAAACCCTGGTCAACGTGTAGCTGGGCTGGGTCATCGACTAGACTTGCCGGGTGTTGGGCCACGTGGCCGCACCGGGATTTGCCAGGTTTTAAGTTTACGCGACCCGCGTAAGAGTTGGGGTGGGGTTTACGCGGCCCGCCTCAACTCAAAAATTCAGATTTTTAATTAAATTTTATAAGATTTAAGGTATTCGGGTCCCTTTTTCACGTTGGGGTACATTTAGGGACATATTGGAATATTTTAAAATATATTAGGGTGTCGGAAAATATTCGAGGGTGTCGATTTAATTGAGGATTGTTATACTTAGTGGTAAAAAGATAAGCTAACAAATCAAGTAAGTGAGGTAGTGGAACATAGTTAGAGAGCCAAAGCTTCCATGGTTCACTCATTCACCAAAACACAAGTCTCACCATATTGAAGATAATGAGCTTGGATGGTCTCAACCCTTGTAGGTTGCTTGGAACCTTGTTAACAAGGAAAGTTTAGGAGGTTCTTGGACCTCTAAACTTGTGGGAATCAACCCTATTCCAGCCCCATAATCATAGGTTTGGTTATAAGCAAGGTAGATGTAGGATTCTTACAAGAACAAGATGAACATGAACATGTATGAAAATTTTGGTTAAAAACAGAAAGTTTTAACTACTTTGGACACCGTTATTGGGTTGTACCGCCTTGTTACACCATGTTGAACTTTGGGTAACATCCTTGGAGGTTATCCGAGTAGCTTGTTACAAGAAAACACAAAGAAAAAGTGGAAGAAGTGAGTTAGAACTCACTTTGAACACTAGAGAGTATTCTACCGAAACAGAATTTCTTGAGAGGATTTGAGTGTTTGGAGTGATTTGTGGAATGTGTAAAGGTGTTAGGGAGGTGTGGAAGTCATATATTTATAATTGGGTGGTTAGGGTTGGGTCTTAAAAGAAGTTAGGAGGTGATTGGTGGAGATTGGAGGTGGAAAAGAGGTGAAATTCGCGAGTTTTCAAACATTTTGCCCCCCCAAATGGGCTTACAGACCGTAAGGACCAATTTTATTTTTTTTTGGGGGGGGGGGGGGGGGGGAGGGCATTTAAGGGATATATGAGTGTGTGAATAACATGAATTTATATGAGTATGGTTTCAAATATAATTAAACATAAAGTACAATTTGGTTTCTTATATAAAACACGTATTCGAGATTGATTAAGTATCATGTATTTATGCATAAACAAGTGTGTCTCGAGATTACGCAGATTGAAATGAATTATGATTGCAAGATTTCCAAAAAATAGAAATACGAATACATCTTTCTAAATAAGAAAAATACAAAAATGCAAAGCATTACAACTGGCTCCCTCGAGAGTGTGTTGAGTGAGAGTAAAAATTAGGTGTTACATGAGATGCCCAAGGCATCTATATATAGTGAAGCCTTTTCAGCCCAACTAGCAGAGCGACAAGCTTAGAGGCAAAAGGGGTAATGGGGAACTCTCATTCCAAGTGGCCAGATAAGACTAAACCATTTTAGGTGAGTGAGGGTTTTATATAGTGGATATTACATCTCCCTCACTCAACCACGTGCTGTAGTAGACATGGGGACTCATATTCGGCGATCAAACGTGGAATGTCACTATTGACATAGAATGCCATTATAGACACATCCCATCATGGTAGACGCTTTTGAGTTTTTAACCCTTCGAGCTTAAAAGGCTAGCGTTAGAAGCTGGTAAGCCTACCTACATCAACAACACGATTAATAACCGAAAGACATTTCTACACTTCCAAAAAGCTCTTATTATAATAAACTCACAATTAGACATTTACAAAATGAATTTTTTAGACCAGCTTTTTTTAAGTGAGAACCCAAGCTGATACAGTTTAGGCCGGTTTTAAATTGGTAAAAAAGAAAACCGTCGAAAAAATCAGTAAAAAAACGGTTTTGGTGCTGTTAAAAAACTAGTTTTAAGTTGTTTTTAACGCATACATAAAAAAACCCGCTTCATCCAAATACTTAAAAACCTAAACATTCATCGAACATAAAAAAGAAAATACATAGTCTCAGTTTCCACTAAAATATATTTTATTTTAAGTGGAATTAAAATACTAAATATTGATAAACAACAATTAATATATGCCCGAACTAGAGCTATTTCGAAGGCATTCATCAAAAGCGGCTTCTTCGTCGATCATTGGAGTTGTCAATCCGCCGGCTACCTCGTCCTCATACAATTGCTCGTCATATTCCAATTCTCCCTCGAGTGAGCGTTTGTCTTAAACTTGAACCACCACATTGGTTGAAGAATCACCAACATTAACCGAATCTTGAGCATTAGAGGTTGCCATTAAAGTATAGTGTGCGTTTTTGAGATTTTTGTAGAGTAGAGTGTTTTAGAGCAAGGCCATTAAAACAAATGAAGCACAAACTATATATAGTGTTTTAGGGGTGTCGAAAACAACAAAAAATGGTCAAATTGACCCTCCAACGTTAATATAACCATTAGAACATAAAGGCATTTTCCGGGTTTTTTTCCCCAATAAACCCGTTTTTTTTTTCGGTTAACCGAACCAGTTTCTCAAAGGTCTTAATTCGGCTTTTAACCGGTTTAAACCTATTTTTTTGTTGAATCCCCGCCCGACGAGTCGGTTCGATCCGTAAGTGGTTTTTAATAAACCCTTTTTTAATAAAAATTTGAATCGTTTTTGTTACAGTTTTTTTATGCAAACAAAAATTGAACTCTTATGTAGTTTTTGTGAATCTAAACTCACATATGACATCGTCTTGTAGAATTGTACAAATATAAATGTTATTCATACACTATACACTAGCTCATGTTATATATAATTGTTAATCCCCCACTTGTGGCCTAGTGGTAGGCAATGTTGCAGAAATCGCGCCTAGGCGCCGCCTAGGCGGCGATTAAACGCTCATCGGTGGGTCATCGCCTAAAAATGAGCTAGTCGGTCAAAAAATCGGTCCAGGTCAAAATCGGTCAACAGTCGGTGAAAATCGGTCAAAAGTCGGTCATAATCGGACTAATCGGACTAATCGGCCCAGGTATTTTGACTTAATAAACCCAAATTTTCACCTTCAAGAGCCCAAATTTTAGTTGAAGTGGGTCAAAATCGGATTATAATGGCCAAAATCAAACCAAAACAGTCGAAGAGGAAAAGGTTCTTACCTTGATTCGAACCAAAATTGGATCTGAACTCATCTTTATTGTGCAAAATCGAACCACATTGAAGAACTAATTGATTAGATACCGTATAGAGATGTGGGGTGTCTCGCCTAAAGAAGTTAACCACCGGCAGTCGGCCGGTTCTCTGTGGTTGTCGCCGGATACATAACCGAGAGAGAGGAGGGAAAGATGTAATGTGTGTGTCTTGATAAGTGATAACTTGCAGAACAGGGGATTCAAGAGGATGGGTTAGAGGCGGCGTATGGTATACGTGGGTGGGATTAGGTTATATTAAGTTTAGGTTTTTTAAGATTTAACCCCTCTATCTTTTACAAGTTTACATTATGGTTCCTAAACTTGTAAATTTATTAATAAAAAGTATAAAGTTATCTCTATATATATATATAAATTTATAAAATTATACATAGAAATCCCATTCCGATTAATCCCTATTAATCCCGATTAATCCCTAGGCTGTACCTCACCGCCCGACTAGCGCCTAGCGCCTTCTACAACATTGGTGGTAGGAGACTTGGGTTTTCCAATAGAGACTCAAGTTCAATTCTCACTTGTGTCATATTTGGGTGGATATTGGGCAATGATGGTGACAAACCCACCGAGGAGGGTTCGATCCTGAGCCGCACCCACCCCGGTTTTCATCCGGCTGTTACTTCAGCGAGGCAACTCGTGTGGAGGCAGTACGGTTTTCGGGGAACGTCGTAACCAAGTCTGGCCAACCCAGCGTGGGCCCGGTTAAGACAACGTAAGTCTGGGCAGACTTGGCTAGAGCCGCCGATTAGGCGGTGTGACATTGGGTCACTCCAAAAGAAAGTCACCGTTAAAAAATATATATATATATATATAGGATTAGGTTCAAGAGTGAACACTAGTGTAGTTTGCGAACTGAACGAACTAATCCTGGCCATACATGTATGTAGATCAATAGCCAGGATTTGATGATGAAATACACTAGTGTATTTCACGATTTGATGATGAAATCTTAGCCATCAACGTGTGTAAATCAATGGCCAAGATTTGTTCACTCAGTTCGCAAATACATTAGTGTTCACTTTAGAACCCCACCCTATATATATATATATATATATATATATATATAGGGAAAGGTTAACGTACAAAACTTCATAACGTACATTACGTACGCGACGAAATTACAACATGCGTGATTAAGTTTACAACGTGCGTGATTATATTTTGAACAATTTTGCCATGCGTGATTATGCACACTTATGCGTGATTATGTACAAAGCGTGATTATGGTTTTAACTTCATAACTTGCGTGATTTTCATATGAACTAGCGTAATTTCGTCGCGTACGTTATGTACGTTAAGGCGTTTTGTACATTATACTTTCTCTATATATATAACCGTTACACTTTCACATGTATTAAATACTATGTGATAATCGATGGATAGAAACAGGGTACGCTTTTAGTTACGCATATAAGGCTAACACGTTTTTAGCCTAAAGGTATTTAGATGAGTTACAATAAAAAAAATCATGGGTCCAACCATAATTACAGTATAAGACTGAATTAAATGCGTGTGATGAATGCATGTATCTTGATTCTTAAATAAAAGTTTAATATGTTTAATATTTGAAATCATAATTATTCCGAACATGTAAATAGAAAATAAGAAATTACAAACTAGTACCTACACTATCTATGTATCTACAAGTTACATTATTTGACATATGGAATCCTAAACTCATTGTGGATTTTGTTTCTCCATTCACGACTTTTCATCTCAGATAACGAAACTAAAGAAACAAACATAGATTCATGGTGAAATAGAAACAATGTTGGTCAGGATTAAAAGTCACTACCATCAGGATCAATCTACGATGCCCTAAATAAAGACTAATCCAAACAAAAGATAAAATAAATCACAACATCCATTATATACGACCTGACGCATCCATACTTCGCAAAAAGTACACAACAGTATGCTTTTGTACTTTGATACATAGTCTTATTTGAATTACCACTTCACATAACCGAATAAGCCAGACAACACTCGTACTTACTACAATGTTTTTCATAAATGTTTCAACCAAGACTATAAACAAGAGAGACCACAAGTAAACACATTCAATACTAGGGGTGTTCAAAACCGGATATCCGCAAATTCGGATATCCGAATTTCGGATATCCGAAATTTTCGGATACCAGATTTCACTATCCGAATCCGTATCCGAAATTTCGGATATCCGAATTTCGGATATCCGAAATTTCGGATACGGATTCGGATAGTGAATCGGATATCCGAAAATCCAACTTTTTATTTAATTTTAATTTTTTTTATTTTTTCATATTCGGAAACGGATATTTTGGATAGTTTCGGATATCCGAATATAAGTTTTCGGATATCCGAATTTCGGATATCCGAAATTTCGGATACGGATTCGGATAGTGAATCGGATATCCGAAAATCCAACTTTTTATTTAATTTTAATTTTTTTTATTTTTTCATATTCGGAAACGGATATTTTGGATAGTTTCGGATATCCGAATATAAGTTTTCGGATATTTTTCGGATATTTCGGATATTTTTCGGATATTTTCGGATATTTTTTCGGATATTTTCGGATACTTCGGATATTTTTCTGATTTTTTCGGATACTTCGGATATTTTTCGGATACTTCGGATATTTTCGGATATTCGGATATCCGAAAAAAATGAAAATTAAATTTTCGGATATTTCGGATATCCGAAATATCCGAAAATTTTGAAAATCACTATCCGAATCCGAATCCGAAAAATTCGGATATCCGAATTTCGGATATCCCTTTTTTCGGATATTTCGGATTCGGATATCGGATATTTCGGATCGGATTTTCGGATACGGATATTTTTGGACACCCCTATTCAATACCATAACCACTCACTGCTTCTGTTAAACATCATACTTACTTTCACACCGAAGCAAGCTCACAAAACATACACACGACACTAAAACAGTCTATCTTATTATCTTAAAAAAAAGAGTTGATTATTGTTTTCGTCCATGTGGTTTGTCAGAAATCACTATTTCAGTCCATTAGTTTAAAAGTTGCGATTTTAGTCCCTGTGGTTTCACTTTCGTAACCATTTCGGTCTCTGTGGTTTCACTTTCGTAACCATTTCAATCCATTATTTTTTAGGTACAGGGACTGAAATGGTTACGAAAGTGAAACCACATGGACTGAAATCGTAATTTTTAAACTTATGGACTGAAATAGTGATTTCTAACAGACCACTTAACTCAAAAAAAAAAAAAATGAAATAAAGAGTTTGAAATAAATAACACCACCACCAAAGTACAAGTAGTCAAAAGTACAATAAACAAAAGATAACTCATGACTCAACACTCCTATGAAATCACACACTTGAAACAACAACCATAGTCTAGTGTTACTTTCTCTCTCATCCCCTCGGAAGTGACACAAAACTGACCGCATGCAAAAGCAAAACCCCTTCTTCCCCTCCCTCCCTCATAAAACCCTCTTGAAGTTATTATGCCTTCTGCTTTAACTCTCCAATGGCGTCTCTCTCACAGCATTCTCCATCTCTCAAAGCACTCGTCGCCTTTCGCAACCTCATCCGCCCAGGTAACCACATTACCATTCAAACTTTCAGATGAAGCTTAGCAAAACCCATTGATTGATTTTCTACTATTTGTATCCGTACGTTTCAATGTTCGTAAATTGAAACTTTCACCGTGCGTTTCGAGACGCGAAAATGTAAAAAAGTATAAATAATTTTCACGTATATCGATGTGAAATGTGGTTTCAATTTTGAAACCCTATCGAAATTTGTGTTTTGGTTTGATGCTAATTTTGGTTATTTTGTTTTTCAATTTAATGTGATTCATGATGTGTTTGATTATTACAGAGCTGATTAATTTGTGCGGTTGAGAGGCAAAAATGTTTTAAAAAAATGTATAAATTCTTGTCAATTGATGTGAAATGTGGTTTCAGTTTTGAAACCCCATTGAATTTTGTGTTGGTTGGATGATAATTGCTGATTTTGGTTATTTTGTTTTTTTTTCTTTCGGGTCTACATATTCACACACCCTAGTCCCTATTTACACGCCCCGTATATGCCTATACGAGGCATATAGGAGCAACCAAACCAGAACTGACATGAGTCAGACACTGTTTGATGTAACCCTATACGCCCCGTATAGGCATATACGAGGCAAAGGGTGTGCAAATAGGCATATAGGGTGTGTGGATAGTTTGAGCCTTTTTTTTCAATTTGATGTGATTGGTTATGTATTTGATTATTACATAGCTTATTAATTCGTGCAGTTGAGATGCAAAAATGTTATTTAAAAAAAAAGCATAAATTCTTGTTAACGGATGCGAAAGTTCCAGTTTTGAAATCCTCTGGAACTTTGTGTTGGTTAGATGCTAATTTTGGTTATGATGTTTCTCAATTTGATGATGTATTTGATTATTAGAGAGTTAATTATTTTGTGCAGACGCGAAAATGTTAAAAAAAGCGTTAGTTCTTGTCAACTGATAGGAAATGCAGTTTCAGTTTTGAAACATTATTGAACTCAGTGTAGATTAAATGCTAATCTAGGTTAATTTTGTTTTCAGTATAATGCGATTGGTGATGTATTTGATTAATTCGCGCATAGACGCAAAAATGTAAAAAAAAAAGCATAAATTCTTGTCAATAGACGCGAAATGCGGTTTCAACTTTGAAGCCCTTTAGGTAATTTTGTTTTTCAGTTTGATGCGATTGGTGATGT
The DNA here is from genome assembly GCA_030545235.1 of Helianthus tuberosus. NCBI lineage: Eukaryota > Viridiplantae > Streptophyta > Magnoliopsida > Asterales > Asteraceae > Helianthus > Helianthus tuberosus. The sequence goes on along the minus strand of CM060369.1, from coordinate 71,230,280 downwards.
ATTTGATTATTACAGAGTTGATTAGGACGGTGCATCTGTACCGATCGGATTCTAAGGAGGGAGGGGGAGAAGTGGAGGTGGAGAGAGAATTTGTGTTTCATAAAGAGAAGGATTATGAAGAGATTAGCTTCTGTAAAGTGTTCACTTTGCACAAGTTTGAAGTTTCTTCGTATTTCGAAGGGCTTGTGAATGGTGTGTGGCTCTGCATCTTTGTTTTCGATAAGGATTGTTGGTGTTCGGGTGATATCGATCGGCTCCCGACTGTTCTTACAGTTTCAAGGTGAGATTAACTTGAAGTCTATACTTTTTTGCTTTAAAGTTGATTGTATTTGTTAAGGTTATAGAAATGGATTGTAGACTTGTAGTATGTAGTCTTCTGTGTTGTTTTTATTTGTCAGCCTGATCAGCATGTTGGAATTTTGTTTTCGGTTCTTGCTCTATTTAATAATGTTTTTGACTCTTTCAAGAAAGAAAGTTTCAATCTTTTATAAAGAATTGTGTAAAGTATTAAGTTTATATTCTGGTTATAACATTGGGGACCAGTTGTGTTAATGTGTTTTACTTGTGTGAATCGAGACTACGTTTGGTGTTATGGATACAGTGTCTCTGAAAATAGTACTTAAAACGGTTATTATAGTCATCATAAAAGTGTCTATTCACTCTCTTCAATGCACTACGTTCAAGTGGTTATACGGTTCTCTACTTAAGACTGCATCTGTATTGAACACGCCTATATATAAAGATACACTAGTAAAACCAATATATTGAAAAAACATTAAAAACATTAACTAAATATGTTTTTTTAAATGTTATGCTACTGTTTTATCCTTTATCATATCATGTTTTGTGATTTTCAGGAACCGCAAGTTGGAAACGATTCCATCTTTGAGTAATGACATACAAACGATTACTCAGTTGACCCGTGACATTAAAAAGATCGAAGAATGTAACAGTGAATCTGAGGGCACTAGTAAACGGAAAGAAGACAAAAACAACCGGTATAAGAGTCATCACATGTGTGACGTAGATCTTAACTCTCTTCCTTACGGGTCATCAGAAAATGAAGAAAGTGATCAAAGCGCCACAGGTTTGATTTCACATAATATTTTTTTCAGTACATTACCTTTCTATTTTTTTCTTAAACTGAATTTCTTTAAAAAGCGATAGACGTGTTGGCAACGCTAAAATAATTGAGAAGGCTACAATGTTATTTTAATCTTCTGGAACGTGCTTAAAATTGTGTAACCCGAACAACAACCCTTGTAACCCATTTATCTAGGCGAGCCAAACGTGACGGTTTGGCAGGCTATAAATGGGTTGTAATCAAGTTGCAAACGGGTCATAAATGGGTTGTCGGGTTGTAATAAATAGGTTAGACGGGCTGGTATGCGGACCATAAAATTTGTTTTTATTCTAATTTCAAATGGGTTGACCTGTTTAATGCTTTAATTAAACGGGTATAAAAAAGTCAACCCAAAAATGACCCTTTTATCAAACAAGTTAGAAATGACAACCCAAAACTTGATTATTTTCGTGTCACCTCGTTTCTAATCCAACACAGTGCAATTGGTACAGATGTTTCTTGGAAGAAAAAGAAGCGGGCAGCAACTAAAGACATAGCTAGCCTTGGTTTAGAAGATCTAGCGAAATACTTCGATGTTCCTATAATCGAAGCATCAAAAAACTTAAAAGTTGGACTCACCGTTCTTAAGAAAAAATGCCGAGAATTTGGCATTCCCCGTTGGCCACACAGGAAAATCAAATCACTAGACGGTCTCATTTCCGATCTCCAGGTCCTTCCACTCTCTTGTAATTCAAAAGAGTTAATTACGTTTTTCGTCCTTGTCGTTTGTTGAGAATAACCATTACAATTCATTAGTTAAAGATTGCCAAAACAGTACCAGTACTTTCACTTTTGTTACAATTACAGCCCACCTCCGTTAACCCCACCAAAAACTTAAAGGTAAATTGGATGGGATTAACGGAGGTGGATTGTAATTGTTACAAAAGTGAAAGTATTGGTACTGTTTTGGCAATTTTTAAACTAATGGACTGTAATGGTTATTTTCAACGAACCACAAGGACAAAAAAAAAAAATAATTAACTCAATTCAAAATCATATGAAAGCTAGCAAGGGGCCAACTTTTTGACCTTATTTATGGTTTTTTTATTTAATGTAAATGTGATTTCTTTTACCAATTGCATAAAAATATGGGTTGTTAAAATGTGAATGACGTGTAGGAAGAGGTAAAACGACAACAAGAGGAGGATGAGGAGGCGGCACTGGCGGTGGCACAACGGCAAAAGATGATCGAAAGTGAAAAGGAAAGAATAGAGAAGAAGCCATTCATGGATATCCAAAGAGAGACCAAGAAATTCAGGCAAGACATATTTAAGAAAAGGCATAGAGCTAGAGTTCTTGAAAATCAAGGCCGAACCTTGCCATTGTTTTAGTCCATCTTCGTGTTTAAGGTTCATGTTCATGCATCTAGTCGAGACTTGTGACAATCCGAATTTGTGTGTATCTTTGGTTCCAAAATCAGATCACCCTCCGGATATAGTCTACATTTTTCTGCGAAACTGCTAAAGTTTTGATATGATCATTTAGTAGTTTATTTGAATTATATTTATCAAGACCCGGGGCATAGAGGTAGCAAAAGGCGTGGACCATCATGTTGAGAAACGGATTCATTTTAAAATGGCTCAGGTCGACCTAAAACACTTTTTAGGTCCCAAGTTTATGATATTTTTACAAATAATTACAAAGTTTATAACTAACAATAATAAGTTTGTTTATGAATGGTTTAGGAGGTATGCGTAAAATGTGCCGTTCGGAAAATTATTTATTAAGGGCTAAGAAATTATTTATTAAGGACTAAGGTCGGACCTATAATCAATGTTTTGATTTTTGGGTTTTCATAATTGAGCGGCTTTGGAAATAAACGATTAGGATAATTTGGCTGTTGAGAAGATGGTTAAATTTGGTTAATTGTCAGATTTAGACCAGATTTAACAAAAAAAAATAAACTGGGTTAGGCCTAAAGGACATAACGTGCAGGATTTTGAAATATTAAGGACAAAACTCATCAATTTTAAACGTAAGACAGCGCCTGAAATTTGGGACAAACATAAAGGACAAAACTTGTAATTTACTCTATATAAAAAGATGAAACATGAAAAAAAAATCATGACGTCACAACGAAAATTCGTTTAAAATTTAAAGCGGTAACTTTTTTAAAACTCGGGGGTTGTAGTGTAATGCAGGTTTAAAAGAGTAAAAATAACTTTATTAAAGTTCATGGGACGTGTGATAAATTTATTAAAACTCGTGAGGTAAGAATGTAAATTGGTTTAAAAAACTTAACAAAAATTGAAGGGGTCAAAGTGTAAAAACCAAAACCTTTGTGGTCAAAACATAAAAAAAAAAAAATAAAGTGTCTTGTAGGATTGTTACAAATGCCACAAAAAATTGAGTAAATTTCATAAATGCAATAAAAAAGAAAAGTTAAATATATGAGCATAGATAACATTATTGTAACTAAAAGCAAATTGAGACCAAAGCAAACATGTTAGTTTAGTGGTAAAACAAAAAAGTACAAAAAGATTATAGCAAGTAGTTTTAAAACCAATAAACCATGAGAACACAAAATCAAGTTAACTTCACCACATGAGCAACAAATCTTCTTACAGAATCATTATTGTTATACAAATTACAAACTAGGGAAGCCAGTTACTAAAACCATTCAGAAAAAGCATACATACATTCACCGGATAAATAAACATCTTACAATTCAAGCTCAGATCCGAACAGAACGACCAGTTCCCTATGTGTTTACCGATATGGTATACATATGTAAATATATCTTATAATATACGCAACAGCTCAGATTCTTTATTGACCAAGATTTCCCAATAGCCGCTCAACCGCAGCATGAACATTACCTCGGGTAGCGGTCAGTGCTTGAAGATTCTCATGGGTGTCGAAAAATCCCATTTCCTGAAGCTGTGCCAGTTGGGTCGCATACAGTTCTTCTGGTGGCACTGATTTTTTAAAACAAACAGAAAAAATGTTAGTTAATGGGTAAATGACCGAGAGTGAGACGGAACAATGGTGGATACTGGAGGTCGCAATTTTGTTGCATTTACTTTTAACTGGGTCGAGTCGGGTTATGTTTGACCAATTGACCTCAATTAGGGCTGCAAATGAACCGAACGAACACAAACAAGACCATGTTCGTGTTCGTTTGTTAAGGAAAATATATGTGTTCACGAACACTTACCGAATGAGATTTTCTGTTCGTGTTCATTCATTAAGGAAATGGAAGTGTTCGTGTCCGTTTGTGTTTGTTTGTTAATTTTAGGTAACAAGCGTTCATGAACATAAATGAACACAAACAAGTGTTCATGAACAGAATATGTAATACACTTATACTTATTAAATACTTTATTTGTCGAAAATTTGAAGTATTTGAATAAAATATAAAAATTAAAACCACTAATGAACTATCGAACACGAACGAACATAAACGAACAAGTCACCGAACGTTCACGATCATAAATGAATGATCGCGAACTCTGTTCATGTTTGTTCTTTTAACTAAACGAACAAAATTTCTTGTTAATGAACACAAACGAACTTCTAGCCGAACGATTCACGAACTGTTCGCTGAACATCCGGTTCGTCTGCGGCCCTAAAAGGGTCAACATGACATAAAATCTCCAAAATCATTTCATCGAAAAAGCTAGATAATTACTGAAATCCATAAAATATTTGTAATCATCTGACAATCTAACATATTGTTATTTTTTTTTCGAATCAATATAGACAAGAGTGTTTCAGGTCAACTCAACCATTCAGTCCGCATCAAAATTACCCAACCCATCCAACCTGCATATTTTGTCGTATCTTACCATTGGAGTTGTTTGGTGTTCCAAGGCCGCCAGCTCCAAGGCCGCCAAACATGTTCATAAGCATATCCAAGTTTAAGTTACTCGGAGCACCTGCTATTGCCCAAAAAAAAAAAAAAAAAAAAAAAAAAAAAAACATGAAAACCACACGTGCTAGGAAAAAAAAAACATGAAAACATCTGTTGGTGTTGCAACTTTTGCCTATATATTTAAGCAAACTAATTACAAGAAAAATATGAGCATAAGATACCTGTTGCGCCTCCTGTTTGACCTGCATCCCTGCATAACAGAAACGACCATTTCATATCAGTTATTAACCAATAAACATTACTGACCGACCAATTGAGAACAGAAGTATTAGGTAATTTAATTTACCCGGTTGGTTGTTGCCGACCGAGTCCAGAGAAAAGAGATTGCTGTAGTGTCATCATTTGCTGTTATAGAAATAAACATGATACGGTTAAGAAAACAAATGAGCTAAAATAACAGAAGATGACATCTCTTAACATTCCATTTATCTACAAATGTTTTAGAGATGTTAATTTATTTACCTGCATGGTCTCCGGAGAAGTTAACTGACGAATAAAGTCGGGATTTTGCATCATATCTCTCAATTGGGGGTTTGATTCAAGCATGCTTCGCATCTGTGGATTGAGTCCAAGAATCTAAACAAAACAATATATTAGTCTTTCAGTAACTACACACCCTAACAAACAAAAAATCCATATTAAAAAAGCAAAACAAATACCTGATTCATATATTGTGGGTTCGAAAGGAGACTTTGCATCATCTGAGTAATAGCCGGATTTTGCATAAGTTGACTCATTGAACCGAGATCAGGAGTAGTGCCAGTGCCAGTGCCAATGCCACCGAACAATCCCTCAAGACCCGGAACACCTAGCCCACCTAAACCACCGACTGGCGGTGACCCACCGGTCGCACCACCGGTCGCACCAGGGTTTGTTGCGGCGGCATTTGTTTGGTTAGCTCCACCTGCCAACCCATATTAAGTTTTATCAATATAGTAGTGCAAACGAGACGAGTGCCGAGTGGCTCGCGAGCTGCTCGAGATCGGCTCGAGAAAAAGCTTGAAACGAGCCGAACCTTATCGAGCACGAGCCGAGCCTAAAATAAAGCTCGTTTATTTGTCGAGCTCGAGCTTGAGCCTAGCATATGAAGCTCGTCAAGCCTTATTGAGCCTTAGTGTAATATTAGCTTTTTTTAAATATTTCATAACGTTTACCCATTATTTAAAGTTGCCTAGTAAACGAGCCGAGCTAAATTAAACTTGTTTACGAGCCGAGCCCGAACCTAAAAATAAGCTTGTTTAGTGAATGAGCCCGAGCCTGAGCTTCACTTATCGAGATCACGAGCCTAAACAAGTCTATTATTTTTATTAATTAAATACATTAATTAATAGATAATAAACGAGCCGAGCCCAAGCCAAGCTCGAGCTTGAGAAACTACCAACGAGCCGAGCTTGAGCTTTAAAAACAAAGCTCGAACCGAGCCGAGCACGAGCTCGATCTCAGGCTCGGCTCGGCTCGTTTGCACAGAAAACAATGTTTATGAAGTTGAAAAAAGGTTTGACAGCTTACCACCGCCAGCAGCCCAAGGATTAGGAAGCGGATTCGTATTTGGCGCAGGAGAACCAGTAGTCGGGTCAGCACCAGTGGTGGTAGGGTTAGGGTTAGCCCCCTGTTCACGTGGTGGACCACCCTGACCACCACCCAAAAGAGCGGCAAAAGGGTTTGAGTTCGAATTATTTGTTGTACCATCACCACCGCTCAACGTAGTGGTTGCATTCAGCAATGGCTCCTGAACATTTTCATACATTCTCCTAAGCATGTTAAACCCTTCAGGAGACGCTTCAATATTACTCATCGCTCTATCGGTGTTACGCATCATTTCACGCATGAGTTCAGGGTTTCTTGCAGCCTCCATCGTTTGACGAAGAATTGCAGGATCATTTAACACATGAGCAAGTTCGGGATTCCTATCCATTATTTCACGCATTTGAGGGTTACTCATCATCATGTTGCGCATAGTTTCTGGGTTGTTTAATAGATTCTGAACAAGAGGTAGATCCATTATTTCTCGCATCATGTTAGGGTTTTGAGTTAATTGTTGTTGCATTTGTTCCAATCCCGGAAGTCCGGCTCCAAACAAGCCACCATTGCCGCCCAACCCGCTTAAACCGAGTCCGGGAAATAGTGAACCGCCAAGACCGTTTCCGCCTATGGTTCCAGCATCAACTGAACCGGCTTCCGCTGCAGCAGGTGTAGTGTTTGCTCTGGTAGGGGGGCCTTCTGCTGGGGTAGATGTAGCGGGCACGAAACCACGTACCAAGTGAACAGTGTGATCCGCCTCCATGCCTAAAAGTCGTATATCATTAGCACAATAAATCGTCTATAGTTTATTAGCAATATGAAAGATATTATGTTACTACCACATAGATGAAAGACAAACAGTAGCACCAGGCATAATAAAGCATCAAATAAGTCACCATTCTTATGCTAATATTACGATAAATAAAACAATCAGCCCTAATGCTCCCCTACTGACAAAATTTAACTGTATATCTTTATAATAAAAACTTATAAGCATATTTGGTATGAATGTATGATTTGTTAGGATCAAAGCGGTATGCAGAAACAAATTAACACACACATAAGCGATTAATCACGCATTCAAAAAATTAATTAACACCACAAAAATTTAGCGTGGTTCGATCCATGGGTTGCAACTATGGTTTTCTCATTAAACTCAGACAAAGATAACAATTATATATGAGAGTTATATATAAGAAAACAATTAGGGTTTGTTACTTAGGTCCCAAGAAAATAACAAGGACCGAAACCAGGCCCAAATCTTCTAAACCTTCACTAAACCCAACATGATTTTTCCCTTAAAAAACTAACACCAAAAGTGTCTATTCCTACTACTTTGTTGATAAACCAGTCCACTGAAACTCATTAACAATCAAATAAAAAAATATATTGAACCATCAGATTCATCAAAATCATCAAAAACACATGAAATGCTTGAAATTGACACAGAAAGTCAAAAACATCGAAAACAACTATCAAAATCCCCTGAGGCGCAGTTTTCTTAGCGCCTCAGCCCCTCTGAGGCACATATACATTAAAAACACCATGAGGAACGCCTCAGACTCGTTTTTTGGCCGTTTCGCCTCGAGGCGCGCCTTGAGGCGCACGCCTCAAACGTTTTTTAAAACCATGAACCACACAAAAAAGCTGCAACAACACTAAACCTACTGTTTCAATCGTAACAAGTGAAAACATAAACATTCAATAAACAGATAAAACAAGCTGTGTTTTCAATTTTCCATTCTCTTTTCTTACTATTACAATCTATAGCAATCAGCCATAACAACTCCCCGCAGCCGACGGAACTTAACTGCTTACCGTTGTTTTTAAAACTTATAAGCAAATTTAGCATGATATTCTCTTAAACCTAACACCAAAAGTATCTATTACTCTAGTAAGTACTACTTTGCTCACAAACTGATCCACTTAAACTTATTAACAACAAAATAAAAACATGAATTCAACCAAAATTTAATCACATTCATATCATCAATCAACAACCACTTAAAATACGAAACCTCGTCGATTTACAATCACACAACTCGCAACAATACTTAACCTAGCATTCCAATCATAAGTTCATAACCAGTAAAAACAATCAAACTCAAACATAAACATTCATTCAACAAATAAATAAACAAACAAACAGTTTAATAAGAAACTACCATAGCTCTTAAGAGTCTGATCATCCTTAAGTATCCGTCCTTTATAAATCAACCGCTGCTGTGCAGCTGGAATATCACACTTCTGTTCAACAACAGACTTGAACGACTCAACGGACGACTCGAGGCTCGCTTGAACGGTGAACTTCGTGCCGTTTGAGCACCGTATGTTGACGGTGACGGCGTCAGTGTCTTCAATCGTGTTCGATTCAACACCGTCGCCGGTTCCGTTTCCGCCGCCCATCGGATTGTGTTCAATTTGGGTAATTGAAGGAAGAGAAAGTTGCAGAAATGTGTGTGAATTGAATTGAGAATTGAGAATTGAGAAAGAGGTTTGTTTGGGGTTTTATTGAAATGGTGAAGATTACTTGGGGAAGGAGGAACTCGCTAAATTCCGAAATGTAGACCAGTTGAGAAAGAGGCTTGCCCTTTTATTTATACTCCCACTATTTATAATAACCTCTCTATAAAAATAGTACATCAATAAAAACTAGTTGATTTTTCGACCCCACGATGCGGCGGGGATCCAATGTCTGCAAAACGCGTGCCGACAACGGCAAGCGGATACCAAATATCAAAACTTAGATAAAAACGATATAGTAACGATAACGATAGTTACTCCGTCCTAAAACGATTTTAAAAAATCTAATGTATAATAGTTGGACTCACACGTTCTACACGTTGGAAATTCGATTGTTTTCAGTTCAGTTATGACGTTACTAACACGTTAAAATATGGATGAGCTCGGTACCGGTAATGGCACTGAAAGTACCGATCCCGAAAATAATCGAAATTAGGTACCGGCACCGAAAATGCTCGGTACTATACGGTATGGTATTTGAAGGTAAAAATAAGTAAATACGGGTATGGTGCTAGACCGGTGTCGAACTGAAAGTAACGATTCTGAAAACGCCAAAAGGTGGGTACCAAATTGGTACCGAAAATGATTTGGTATAGTAAATTTGGTCACGATGCGATACCGGTTTGATTACAGGATTTGATACCATTTGCTCATCAATAATTTAAATATCCAAGTTAAATTTACATGTTACAATTCATTCATTACAGAAAAAGACAAAAAAGAAAACAAAAGAAGTTGTGTATATAAAACCTCATTAAAACGAAATACAATTTACTTACCACGTGTATGAAAATCAATCTAAACGGTGCAATTACTTGCGTTGCTACGTGGTATGAGCTCAAAGGTGATGTTAGGGATGAGCTTGGTTCCGAAAACCCCCAAAAGTGGGTACCGGTACCGAATATACATGGTACGGCAACGGTACGATACCAGTATTTCAGAGTAAAAACCGGTACGAAAATGTCAAAAGTCGGTACCAAACCGGTACAAAAAATGTCAAAAGTCGGTACCGAATCGGTACCGAAAATGTCAAAAGTCGGTATCAAATCGGTACAGAAAATGTATCCGGTTTGGTAAATTTAATACGAGTACCCGATACCATTTGTTTATCCCTATGCGTGTTACTGTTCATTTAGTTGTCTTATTAATATATAGGTAAATGCATACTAAAAACTAAATGAGTGAATAAGCTGAGCTACTTGCGAGTTACTCGAGCTCAGTTTGGAAAAAGCTTGAAGCGAACCTAAATTAAATGAGCCCGAGCCTAAAAACAAGTTCGTTTAGGAAATAAGCCTAAGCTCGAGTTGGCTCCCGAGCCTAAACAAGCTCACTATTTATATAATTTTTAATTAATAAATATACATTTAAATAATAATAAATAATTTTATAATGTTATGAAAAAAAACTAAATTATATATAAAATAATGATAATAACTAATATAAATTAATTAATTTATATTAAAATTATCTACGAGCCGAGCTTGAGCTTTAAAAAATAAAGCTCGAATCAAACTGAGCTCGAGCTCGAGCTTGGTTCGGCTCGTTTACATACCTACTAAAATCCCGTCTATAGCAAAGTTAGATAGAGTTTAGGGGTGGTGTGATGTAAACAAATTTTACCTTTATCTAAAGAACAAGGATAAAGAAACAGCTTTTAGCGAGACCTAACGCCAAAAATCAAAATTGTATACAAAATTACTAGATACACAAAAATAAACAAAATGAAATAAATATATGTATAAAACGCTAGAAAAACAAAGAGTGCTAAATTAATTGTGCTACTAAGAGCATGCGTAGTGGTAAGGGTGAATAATGCCTATATCCTTGGGCGTTTACTGCCATGTGGCAGTACAGTTAGCAAGGAGCATTATTGGGCGTTTTTCTAAAATGGGTGTAGTGGGGATGTGGGCATTATGTTAAAAGGGTGTAGAGAATTAAATAAAAATAAAAAAAAAACAACCAAAAAAGTTATTGGTAAAAAAAAAATGAAGCTTCAATGTAATTGGTCAAACTTTTGCCCCAACAGCGTGATTTTAAACATGCCAAACCAAAAAAGTTGGTGAAACACGCCTAGGGGGCGATGTATGGGCGTGATCTGACGTTTTTTGGGCAAATTTTGGAAAAACCACGTCCACTAGAGTGGTCTAATGATTGTATACTGGGAACAGATAACACATCTTATATAGACATGCACAATTTAGTGGTAACATGCAAAGTTCATCAAAATAGAATGACAAACTAAACCCCTAACACAAGAGATCTAGTAGAAAACTAAATCGTCCTCCTAAAAATCCTTAACGTTAATACTGCATTTTCATGAACTTCTATTATGGATAACGTCCTCAAAGAAGTGCAAGTTCTCGCAAATCATGACTAATCCACTAATCCCAAATCAGTTTGGGCCTACCTCTACTCTTCCCCCCTCCACGTTGAAAGTTTCTACGGTTCTAACCGCATTTGTCCCTTGTATCCTTCTAACATGCCCAAGCCATTTCAACTAGGGTGTTTATTATTCACTCGGATTCGAAAAATTCGAAATTCGACTTGATTGAAATTTGGTTTTTAAAAATGCGAATTCGATTCGATTCAAATTCGAGTTCAGTATTCGAATTCAAATAAAATATAATTTATGATTCTCAATATAAATTCTGATTATACATATAGGGTAGGAGTTGGCTACAAAGTCTACTTTTCCTACAAAGTGTAGGAAGTGTTCTCATTGTGACATGTCTCATCAATAAATTATATACTAAAGGGCATAAATGTAATTGAATAATTAACTTATTTATGAAAGATTTATCTCTTAAACAAAAATGGAGATATTTAAGGAAACAATAACTCTTTTAATAATTCAAAATTGCAACTTACTTATAATACGAATAATACACACTAAATCATATTCTATTCTTTTTTTTTTTGCATCATTCACAAATTCTTTATGTTGTGTTTTAGCAGTTATTAGTTTATTCACATCGTGTTTTACCAATTACAAGTTTATTCTCATTTGTTTTTTTTTTTATCATTAACAGGTTTAATGAAGGACATGTACTTGTAGTTATTTGTTGTTGTATTGTCACACCCCGACTTTTCACGTATTACCGGTGGGCCCGGTGGGGAGTATCGTGACGTAGTTGATATCATCATAGTCAAACAACACAATATATATGAATGCACAGCGGAAGCAAAAGATAAATTATATTACAATCCGAATATAACGTAATATCAGAGTTTTACAACGGAAAGTAAAGGATTCACAGGCGGATCTTAAAACATAAACATTGTTCAACAGACTTTAGGCGCCTAGAACTTGCAAGATTCCTTATTAACGCCCTGAGCTTCCAGCCAATTACGTTCAGTACCTGTCACTTAACCTTTTTGGAAAATACGTCAGTTTACACTGGTAAATACAATTAACTGACTCATTTTGGAAAAGAGTTTGAAAATTGATTTGAATGCACGAGGCACAAAATATCTTTTACAACTTGATTAAAATGCACGAGGCAAAATTAATCTTTTATACTTGGGACAATTTTATTAATAAAGATCTTGTATCTGATTTACATGGTTGTCCAACATTTAGGGCCGGTGATTATACAATACAAGCCGGTCAAGATTAATCGACACACCATAAATATAACTCACAAGAAGACATCCTTACGAGTGGGTATATCTTTTACATACGCAACAGGAGGTGTTATGCCTACACCTTGTGCTTAAGTTATGGCAATTCACTTTTTAAATGAGCCAAGGATATCCAGGACACGATCATTAACCCCTAAAGTTATTTGTTATCAATCAATACAGATTAAAACGGGATTATACAATTTAATCATCTCCGATTAAAAGGTTTCTACACCCGACCAAGCGGTATTTTTATAATACCGTATCCCAAGCCCGTATAAGGGAAAATAAGTTAAAAGTATTTACCTGAGCTAGCTCCTGTCTTAAATAGCAAGAATTTTAATAACTCAGCCGTATTCACTTAAGTAAGCGTAGGTACAATTTACCGGAAGGCTCTAGTCTGGAATGATGGTATAAATAACCAATTAGAATACTAACGGGTCTTTAATTAAGCCTAAACTTAGACCGGTTAGTTTTAAAGAAAGATACGGTTCAAACGCATGAATAAGCGAAGACCGGAATAGAATGTGTTTTAGACCCGACAAGTTTGAAGACTTGTATAATATGGGTATTCTAAACACCTTCTGGATTTTGAAATGAAAATGATAAGGTTCGACCCGTTCCGGTTAATTTATGTAAACTAGTTACATAAACCGTACCGGGCGCGTATATGCGTAACGGGTAATCGAAAGAGTCATACATAAGTTCCATAAGTTAATATGTTTTAAATATGTTGTGATATCAGTAGGATACCTTCCATTATGCCCAAAACGAGTTTAATCTCAATTTAAGCCCCGAAGGGGTATTTTAGACATTTTAAAGATTATAAAAGAGATTATTTAAGTTTCTGAGATTCGGGTCTGAATACATCAGTAAAATAACTTATTTTAAATAGGTCATATCAGTTGGTAATAGGTCTTATATGCCAAAATGGTTTTAAACCCAACTATGCGTTTAATACGCTTTAAAAAGCCATTTTAAGCGATTTCCGGGTTATACCGGAAATCTGAGTTTTCTGGTCAGGTTAATAAGTTCAAAATACTTTATTTATTATATAAAATCAGTAGCAATTGGATTGGTGTCAAAATACTATGTAGAACTCATTTTATACTCAAAAAGGGTATAATCGGTATTTACCGAATCAACGCCATAACCTTAGGTTATGAGCAGGTTAAAAATAATTAAAAATCTTTAAAAATCCCAAAATATTATATTACATCCGTAGGTAAAAGGTTTGGTGTCAAAAATTGGGTTTAGATAGGTTTTATGCTAATTGCGCCTTTTAATTACTAAAAGGCGTTATAATTACGCTAATGAGCATAACTCCTAATCTAGACCTCCAACTGATGTAAAATTTTAGGGACATGTTTATAAATCAGTAACAAAGGTTATTGTCTTTTCACATATCCAAAATTCTCGTTGTATGGTAAAAAGGGCATTATGGTCAACTTTAAGCATTTAACGGAAACGTGTAAACGAATCGGACAATCAACGATCCAACCACAGAGGGTTATACTATCATGTAACCTGGTTCTAAGGAATCTCTAAGGCATTTCCAAACCATACTAAATCGGGTCAGAACTGAAGTCAAAGCAAAAGTCAAAGTTTTGCGACTTTCGGCTCCGAATCGGTTCTAAACAGGAAATTGTCGAATCAAACAAGCTTAGACCAGTTCTTAAACTTATTACCAAGTTATATGAATGATAAAATAGGTTACACGCCTTCTACATAATTAATTACGCGTTAATTCAAAGATTAGCATCCTGTTGACTTTTCTAAGCGACTTTGACTCGACAAATGACCTAGTTAGGACGGGAATCAGAGGGTGCCCTTTTAAGGGTTTAATGCCCACATAATTACCCACTTGTAACAATCCTAAGTTTGAATAATCGCTGGACCATTAGCGATTAATTGATAAGTCAACCGTTAATTACGACGGTTTGACTTTAAGGCTATAAACTAAGCAAAACTTAACTAAGGAAGGTTAAGCAAACTTACAAGAGTCCTATGAACGACCAGAGATGATTTGGAATTGCACTTGAGCTCTAGAATGATCAGGAATGCAAATGGGAATGAATGATCAATGTTGCCAACATGTGGGACTTTATATAGTGATTCAAACCCACTAGATTGTTGACATGCAAGTCTACAACTGACCACGACTCATCCACAAGTGTCCCTAGTGTCTAGGAGTCATTTAGGGGTCGTCCAATTATGAGGAAAATCGTTTAAAGGTCGAGTATTGCGTTTAAACAGCAAACAGGAGGATCTATTGGAGCTGGGCACTCCTTGCGCACCGTAAGGATTGTGCTTGCGGTGCGCAAGCCTGTGATCAGAAGCCAAAAGTTGTTGCATATTGTCCCTTGGCCTTTCGAAAGGTCAACTAAGCTTATTTCTTGCATTTTGACCCCTTCACCTTTACCTACAAGGGCTTCAAGACTTATACCTTCTTTGTTAAGTCCTTGGCCACTTTGTTATTACCCGAAAAGTCATAATTTTCAACATTGACGCTTTAACCCCTCGTATACGAATTTGATCATAACTTTCTCATACGATAACGAAACTTTATGAAATTTTTATCATGCATTCTAGTGAGCATAATTAATCGTTACAAAGATTCGGGTTTGCTAAAAGGTCACTCAGAGGTATAACTTAAACATGTTGACACATTTAACCCCTGTAGTTTGTAATCTCTCACTTTCTTTCACAATTAGCTTCGCATGATCCATGATTTATTCGTGTAAGGGTATGAGTATCATGTAGGGTTACTGTAAAGTATATTTATCCCTGGTTGACATTTTGGAACCCTTATATTCACATACTTTCCATGTTTGTCAACTTTAGTCCCTCTAGAGTATACTTTCACACGTTCAAGCTTATGACACGTGTCAATATATTATAGGACGTGAATTTTCGAGGTGTTACATCCTCACCCCCTTAAAATAAATCTCGACCTCGAGATTTGCTAAATTATGGAAGTACTTCTTGTCGCATAATGGACTTAACCTCAATAGCATATCTGGAGCTTTTCCAAGCTCCCGAAGTTGACCTCTATAATAGGTACATGTATCCTTTTTGGAGCTTCTTAACCTGTCGATCCTCAATCGATACAGGATGCTCCTCACATCATAAATCTGCATATCATTATGTGATAGTGCTTCTTGACTTATTGGCGAAACACATCCTTCAGTCACTAGTGGGCAATGTATTGCGAGCTCCGCCAAGCTCCTTAAATAGGTTTTAGCCTATAAGCTACTTGATCTTGATACATTCGATTTCTTTCGAATGATTCTATATATTTAGAGCTTATCTAGCCTGATAATTCAACAAATTTGGCACACCCTTCCTAGGTGATATCTTTTGTTGAACTTTATTCCTTAACAAAAATTTAGGAGGGTTGCTACTATCATTAATATTTGATTTACTACCCCTTTCCAAGGAGAAACCTTCAAGAGTACCTTATCTCCGACTTGAAATTCCAGTGGCTTGCGTCTATTGTCCGCATAACTTTTCTGGCGATCTCGAGCCGTCTTTAGTCTTTCCTTGATTTGAGTGATTTTGTCGGTGGTTTCCTGTACAATCTCGGGACCTGATAATTGGCTTTCTCCTATTTCTGCCCAACAAACTGGAGTTCTGCACTTTCGTCCATACAGTGCTTTAAATGGGGCAGCTTCAATGCTTGCATGATAACTATTATTATAGGAGAATTCGATTAAGGGTAGGTGATCATCCCAATTTCCACCAAAATCTATTACACATGCCCTGAGCATGTCTTCCAGGGTTTGAATCATCCTTTCACTTTGTCCGTCTGTTTGAGGATGGTATGCAGTGCTTAAATTTAGTCGGGTTCCCATTGCTTCCTGGAAACTGGTCCAAAAATGGGAAGTGAAACGACTATCTCTATCCGATACAATGGAGAGTGGAACTCCATGTAAGGATACTACTTCGTCTACGTATAGCTTTGCTAACCTTTCCATGCTAAAGGTTTCCTTCATGGGTAGAAAATGAGCTGATTTGGTTAATCTATCCACAATTACCCAAATCGCATCATTACCTTTTCTGGTTTTGGGCAACTTAGTAACAAAGTCCATAGTTATGAGTTCCCATTTCTATACAGGCATTTCTAACTGTTGTAGTAGACCTGAGGGTTTCTGGTGTTCCGCCTTAACTTGTGAACAAGTTAAACACTTAGCTACATATCTAGCTATGTCCTTTTTCATCCCTATCCACCAGAAATTATTTCTTAAATCTTGATACATCTTATTATTACCAGGATGCATGGTATACCTAGATTTATGAGCTTCCTCTAAAATCTTATTTCTTAACTCTCCTTGCTTAGGTACCCAAATCCTTTTCTTATGGAATCTCCAAATTCCACCTGCTCCTTGTTCTAATTCTTTTATTTGTCCCTTCATTCCGTCAGCATTATCCTTGATTGCTGTTTCCTGAACATTCTTTAATTGTTCCATTAAGTCTAATTTGTCACACCCCGACCACGTAGAACATACAAAACGTGGCGGAAACGTCGGGGAGTGTTGTAACAGAATTAATTGTTTCATAACCATGGCATTCAAAGTTGTATTTTATTTATCAACATAAGAGTTTCATTGTCTTTAAACAGGAAATAAAGAGTTCATAACATAATTAAACTAAGTCTATCTCCGTTTATGTCTCTAAGGCACAGGTCCGCCCTAGTGTCACGATCATAGTCCTAAGCAACAGCTCCTGAAAACACATGTGAAAATAGGTACGTCAGCATAAAAATGCCTGTGAGATACATAGGTTTTGTAAAAATATGATTCATGACTTGTGTTTAAGAAAATGTTTAGTCATGAACCTTGTAATTTGCTTTGTCTTATAAATCATTTGAAAAACGATAAGATCAGATGATATGTATAAATAAATGTAAGGTTAAATGAATAACCATGTAAAAATGAGTTTGTGTAAGATAAGTTGTTTGTAAACAATGTCTTGTAAAAAGTATGTTATTTGTATAAAATGTCATGTGTCATAAATTGAAATGATTTAAATAACGCTACGATATGTAATATCATACAAACACTTATATATAGGAAGTACCAGCGGCGTATCCACCATGCTTGTATCATATTACACACGCCTCGTTACTTAAATCACTTACTCAAACCAAACCACCAATGTAAATTGTTTATGTATAATCAAACGTCAAAATGTTATTGTGTAAACCATATCAAATGTCTGTGTTTAATGTAAATCATGAATTATGTATATCAATGTCAAAATGTTTATGTCTAATGTAAATCATGTAATGTGTATCCAAAAATGTCAGGTATGGTATGTGAAATATATCAACTAAACCATATGTAAAATGCACAAAAACAAGGTATTGAAGTAAAACATGGTTTAAATCAAAGTTATGTTTTGTGGAACAAATGCATGCTATACTGATATAAACATCTATGCGGTATTGTGAAAATGCATACATCCAAGCCTTGAGACTGTGGCGATAAACCCTTAAACAAATTAAAGGTTTATCTAAGTTATGTATATCGAATTCGGTCATTCCTTCCAATCCAAACAAACCCAGGATTTCAGGAACGAGAGTTGTCAATTCCTATGGTTCCACTACCTACTAACGAACGACGTAGCTAATGTTAATGAATGTATTGTTCCATTGAAACAAACCAAATGTCATACCAAAATGTAAGCATGTGATGAAAACAACTAAACTAAGTATGTAATCAAATGAACATACATAGCGTGAAATGTAATGTAGAACAATGTATTAAATATGCACACAATGGGCATACATAGCATGAAATGTAATGTAAAACAATGTACTAAATATGCACACAATGGGCATACATAGCATGAAATGTAATGTAAAACAATGTACTAAATATGCACACAATGGGCATACATAGCATGAAATGTAATGTAAAACAATGTACTAAATATGCACACAATGGGCATACATAGCATAAACACAATGAAATCATGGAAAAGCATGAAAGTAACAAGTAGGCACATGTGTTTCACCCCAAAATGTTTGGAAAACAGTAAAAGAGGGGTCTATGTACTCACTTGAGATTGCTCAGAAGTCCTAAGATAACCACCAAGCAATGCTAGAGATCTCGGAATCAAACGGCACCTAATATAGGTAACTATGTTAATAAACCGGACCTATATCGGAGGATCGGATAGAATGAGGGCTCGTAAACCAAATGAGTATGGGAACTCATGTAGTATGGTTTAACAAAGCCTACATACTAAATGAAACCTAGCCTAAGTGCTTACGACCCATTACGACCCGTTTAGGTAGCTTATGCTACTTTAAAGCGTCGTTCGCGTGAAACGCGTTCGGAACGCTTAACTAGTCCTATGACAAGTAACATATGCCTTAACATGTCTAATATTGTTGTCAAATCAGTTTAGATGTCAAAAGTTATGTTACATATGTGTAAAATGAATTTTGGCATCAAAGGGGTATTTTGGTAATTTACCTAAGGCATATAAACTACCTATCATACAACTACTTAAACGAAGCGACCATAAGGTATAACCTCGGAAGGTTATTCCCTATATGCTATGGTCACCTAATGTGTTTGGTCGGATCCTAATGATCGACCACATGGGTCGGGTTCGAGGGTATAAGCGATTTATTAGATCGCTTACCCTTACGACCCTAGACAACGTGGTAATCAGTAGGCATAGTCACAAGGGACTATAACCATCGTGATTACAATCACGTTGCGAAGTTCAAACGAACTTCGCATTGACCATAAACTGGTCAATGCAGAAAGTCAAACAAAGTTTGACTTTCGGACTCGAAAAGCAATACAAGAACGAAGGAACACTTACAAAGGGTCCCCGAATGCTAATCTATATCAAAATAGCTCAGGTATGAAACAAAGGTTTCAACTTAGAGCACATTAGATCAGATTCTTGTGAGAAATGAGTGAAAATGTGGTGGGTATTTATAGGATTTCCCGAACCGTTAGGATCGTTTCTTGGAAACCGTGATCGAATCTTGTGCGTACACTTGTTGGAAAGTTGTGGTAACTAAAAAATGGCCTCTCATGAACTGAAAGGGCAAGTGTGAGTGTGTGGATGGGGGTTTAACAGCTGTAATCTGCTGATTATTTGATCTTATCTGATCTGGGAGCCTGATGCGGGCCGCGTAAAGATACACACAAACCTTACGCGGGCCGCCTGGCCTGACTGGTCAGAAACAAACTTTCATAAATGACAGTTTCAGTCCCTGTTACGTGTTTAAGCCATTTCCGACACGTTTAAGGCCCGTTAAGCCAACTTTAAGGCCCTAAAATGATGCCTAAACATTGTGGACATGAAACATGCTCAAAAATATGTCGGATGTCAGTTCGTTTGGTCGTACGATCGCGATGTTCGCTTAATTACGACGGAATGCGCATAAGCGCGAAAGACGATCCAAATGACGCGACGAATGGATTTTTCTTATGCCAAACACTAAAATAAAATATTTTAGTGCTTACATAAATTTTGGATGTCCGGATGTATTCAGATCGTAAGTTATGCGCGAAAGTGCAAACTTGTGCACTTTTTGACGCTTTTAGTCCCTAAATGACTCAAAAGTTTATTTTAGCACACCGAACCCCTCAAAGCCTATTTCTAAGCTATATAAAGGATATTTAAGGTATGTTTAACTTATGGTCATGTTCCGGAATGTTCGTTACAGTTCAAATTGGCATACTTTCGCAGTTTGTCATGTTTAGTCCCTGTAAGCGAATTAACTTGTTTTTGCCATACCAAAGCCTTCAAGACTTATTTCTAAGTTATGTAAAGGTTATTTAAGGTATGTTAAGTATATGTTGATGTTCTGGAGTATTTGTCGCATTAAACTAATTACGTTTACGCACCAGTTTGCGTATAACTCTCCAGAAAGCGATATAGAGTTTGAAATTGAATAAAAGTCAAAACATGAAAAATGTAAAACACAACCAAACAAACATTGGGATCAAATAACATTGTTTTATTGATAAAATAACTGTTCATAATGATTACAAGCACAGATGTTACAGTCTCCCCTACTTGTGGAAATTTCGTCTCGAAATTTATTTGGAGGAAACTCGTGGAAAAAGATGCGGATATTTCGCCTTCATTTGATCTTCGCGTTCCCAAGTAAACTCGGGTCCACGTTTAGCTTCCCAGCGAACCTTGACCAAAGGAATGCGCTTGCGTTTAAGCCACTTGACTTCACGTTCCATGATTTCCATTGGCTTCTCAACAAATTTCAGTGTTTTGTCAACACGAATTTCGTCAAGTGGTATGTGGAGGTTCTCATCAGCTAAACACCTCTTGAGATTGGTGATGTGTGTAAAATGCAACATATAAATTACATCAAATGAGGCATAAAACTAACCCTTTTTAAGTACTGATGTTGGAAAAAGAGTGTTTTTGTCTTCCTTTTGTATTTTCAGGATTAAATGAGCTCAAATTCACAAAAGAAGCAAAAAGACAGCTAAATCTAACATAAATACAAGAAAAGGAACATAAGTGGACTGCTCGACCCCTCAACGGCATCTTCCCAAGCAAAATAGAGAAGACAGAAGACTGAACACGCCCCGTGCTCAGCCAGCACGGGGCCGTGCCCAAGAAGCAGCAGAAAAGACAAACCTATAGAAGCTTCTATTGCCCACCACGGGGCCGTGTCCAGTGAACACGGGGGCGTGGCGAAAGTACAGCAGGCGCATTAATTGTAATTGCGAATTACAATTAATGAAGAGAGAGAGTGTCAGACAGGCACGGGGGCGTGTCCAGCGGACAAGGGGCCGTGCCCAGCCTTCTGTTAAGCCTATAAATAGGAGTGCTTGGTTTCATTTCAACTCATCCCTTGGCACACCACCTCTCTCACACTTCATCCACCACCCACCACCATCACAACACCATCATCCACCACCATCATCCATTGTCCATCGTAGAGTGTGTGAGTCGTCTCGGGATCCAAGATTGATCGTAAGAGTTCTTGACAAGCAAGGCCATGTTTTCCTAAGTCTCTTACATCACTTGGTGAAGACAAAGTGTCTAGTATAATACTCTTTATTTCTAATCTTTTGCACTTTTTATTTGGTTTTGTATTAATGACTTTAATAACTAGTTACTTATGTTGAAGGTGATCTTTCCTTATCGTTTGTCCGTGGTGTCTTGGCATTATTTTACTGTCTATATAAAATAAAAGATTTTCACCATTCATATCTCCACGGTCTATATGGAGGTATGTTGGCTACCTGGTCGGGGGTTAAGGGAACGGTTTGGTAAAGGTCTTGCCATTGTTCAGCGTTTAGAGGTCCTGCAATGGACCTGGGTCAAATTTAGTAGGACCTTCTTCAATGCTTCACGGTATTGGATGGTGGGGGTCCAAACTCTTTGATCCCCTCATAAGTTAACTACTATTAATACTATAACCCGGCTATTTAAGACTGTATCCCTGCTGACTCAGACTACTTAGTCGAGGGTAACGTCACCGCCAAAAGCGGGGCCTACCATAATTTGCATTAATAACTTAATTAATTATCTTCCAATAATCCACCCTTTTAGGATTGTATCCTTGCTGACTCAAACTACTAGGGTGAGGGTAACGTCACCTTCAAAAGAGGGGCCTACTACAATAACTAAGATAATCTCTTAATTATGTGCAAAAGTGCGGAAATAATCAAAGGTTAGACTAGATACGAGTCGGAACCAAGTGATTCATCTTGTCTATCTGTTTTTTCTTTTATTTTTATTTTCAGCATTTTAGTTAGTTTTTATTTTTCTTAGTTTAAAACATTTTTCTAACTTTTTGATTTTGATTAGACGTTGAGGATAAACCGGTATTAAAAGCTCTTGTGTCCTTGGACGACCTCGGTATCTTACCAACGCTATACTACGCTCATGATGGGTGCACTTGCCCATATGTGTGTTTAGTGTTAGTAAAATATCGTGTTTTATAAATTTAAAACTTGGCTAAAATAAGTGTTAAAGGGGCTTAAAATATACACCTAATATATATAACACTTCACACGCATCAAGTTTTTGGCGCCGCTGCCGGGGACACAAGGATTTTAAGAAAGTTAGGAATCAACGGCCTAATCATATTTTTATTTTTAATTTTCTAGGATTTTCTTAGTTTTTCAGCTTCTGCAGAGCTCAGCACGGGGCCGTGCTCGCTGAACACGCCCCCGTGCTAAATCATTGGAACTGGCAATCCTGTTTTAAGTCAGACAGTAAGCTGAACACGGGGCCGTGCTCACTCAACACGCCCCCGTGCCCAAGATTCACTTACTGAAAACAGAACCGTTAGATCCCGGTGGTTGGTAATTTCTGACATAAACATGAGTGATAGTAATTGTTTTTTACTTTCGGCACTCTTATGGTACGTGGTGTCAATTATGTGGAGGCGAACATAAAGAATTAGAATGTTACTTTCTAAATTATAGGCCCCACTACATAGACCCACCGATTCCTTATAACCTTAAGAGGGGCGAAAGTAAAAATAAGCACTATCTCTCCCTCGAATGCGCCCAGCCAGATATTCTAGGGGAAATGCTCCTTGACGAGTTATTTCAACTAGAAGAGCTAATTCTGAATTGGTTAAAAGAGCTTAGGAAGGACTTTATTGATCCGCCCCAAGACGATGACCATGAAGAAATGTTGGAACCGCATTCCGAAAACCTCGTTGCTCCCAAAAATACCTTCATACCTAGCAAAGACTTGGACGATAGTCGTCCCTGTGCCGATTGTGCCGTGAAGGACTCTCCATCGACTTCGTTCGGTACATACATAGACCTGAGCAATTCGGCATACACCTTCTTTAACGAGAGCTCGGAAAAGGGTTGGACTTGTCCACCTAGAATGAAAATAGGAATTACCCTCACCGACAACCTCTTGCGTTCTCGCCTTAGTCTAGGACAATTAAGGTATCTTAGGCACTTTGGGGTTGTTCCAACAAGTAAGGAACCACCCGATATCGACGAGATCCTTAGAAGTAACAAAACTCCATAAGACAGCCTCCAGACACGGGGCCGTGTCCAGGTCAACACGCCCCCGTGCTCACCTAAAAGATTCTCTGCTGATTTTGTCAGAATACGGACAAAATGTGTCAGGATTTCCTCTGCACACGGGGCCGTGTCCAGTGCGCTGTCGTTTTCTTTAAATGCAGCCTGATTCCTGCTCATTTTTTACCACTTCAATAGACAGAGATTCCTGGGATCTTCACTCATACCATCCTAGAAAATGGCAAGCAGAACAAGCGGATCATCTTCAAGAAGTAACCGACAAGGGAGAAGATCATCGACAACAGAAGACTCTCTTGTAAACTATGTTTACGCCCTAAGGGAGGCTATTGGCGAAATGACGGGAGTGGAGGAAGCATTGGTCGACCATATCAACCATCTAATAGTAGGGCTGGAGGGCTGTCTCCGAGAGGTAAACCTCTTGCACCAGAGGTTAAACCTTCTCGCCTCCCCGCCTTTGGTACCTATAATAACCCAAAGGGCGTGGAACGTGGTGCCCGAAGTCATCATTCCGGCCGAATGGTACGCCATGCACCAAGAGCCTCCGCAAAGAGTGGTGCAAGGAGTCCCGGTGAATGTTCCCCCTCAGCCACCAGTTGCTGAGGAAAATGAAGCCGCATTCTTCCTTCCTAGGGAGATCGAAGAATTGCTTTAAACAACGTTTAGGGAAGGAATCCTTCGGCTAAAAGTCCTACTATAGCAGGAAACTATTCTCGAAATTTTCTTAAAATAGTAGAACTCTTTATGATAACCTCGTGTACCTCCTGACCTATTTAGTTAAGTTTTTGTTTTATATAAATTTAGGATTATGTAAGGTCTCTCTATAAGTACAATGAAATGATGGTTTTTAAAGTTTGGATGGTTCATAATAAATAAAACACACTCATGGTGGGAAGGGATGAAAAGGGGAACGAGAAAAATGACCCCATGCACAAGAACAAAGCAACCCGGCATCAATCTCTCCATTACAGAAGGTTCAACACGGGCCGTGTCCAACCAACACGGCCCCGTGCTGAACCCCCTGCAGAAAAATGCCCAGTTCAGGTAACTGGACACGGGCCGTGTTCACCAGACACGCCCCCGTGTCCAGGCTTCTGTTTCTTTTCTTTAATTTTTGTTACTGGCACCTGAACACGGGGCCGTGTCCGGTCCCCACGGGGCCGTGTCCAGACTGCCAGTGACATAAATCTTTGCTTTTAACACCATTTTACACATCTAATCAACCTAAAAATTTATTTTTGGGACACATTAAGGACAATGTGTAATTTAAGTGTGGGGGGGATGCTAAAACCTTGAAATTTTGCAAGTCCTAATAACAAGCCTTACACAAAACTCTATTGGAACCGCTAAACACCCCAATTTTTTTCAAAAAAATTTTTTTTTTTTTTTTACTTGTCTAAAGTTTAAGTTAGGAATCATAAGATTAATAAGGTTATATTTTTACAAATTTACAACCGAGAGCGTCATGATAACAAGAACCAACATAAGAAAATTATGAAACGGCATGACAAGCTTAGTTAAAATTTCATTATATATACTTGATCACATAGAAAAACCCGTTCCCACAAAAAGTGAGTTTTTGAGCCTTTATTGAGCATACAAATTTACATCTTTAGACTAAATGTTCATTTTTCGTTTCTTGTGTGAATAGCCGCTTGGTTCTTACGACTCTAGAACTTGCCACGACGATTCATTCCCGGTCCTTACCAACTTAAACCCAAGTAAGTAAATGATGGAGGCATTAGGACTAACCTTTTTATTTCTACACCATTATTTTTCTTTTTTTTTACCACCTACCCAAAAATCCCCCTAGTTAGCCCCTTTGAGCCTAAACCCTTTTCATTTCATAACCCAAACCAAACACCCTTTTACCCACCAAAACCTTTTTCATTTTTAACCCTTTGTTTTAGTAACAAGTTCGGTTTTTCGTATGATCGTTAAAAAAAATGTGTTGATGATGAAGCAAAAGAAAATAAACAAACAAGTTCATCAAAAATAACTTTGTTTGAATAATAACTTCATCAAAATAAAAGTTACAAAAATAAGTCCTACGAAAACCGACACTTGTTACGCTTTTTCACCCTTTTTTCTACTAACCACTAACCACTAACCCAACCACCTACCTTTAACCCAAGCCTAACCCTTCACCCACAAAGTCCTCTTGATATTTACAAAGGTATAAAAGTTAAAAAGGAGGAGGATTGATTGCTTGGCAAGCCTATGGTAGAAGTAAGTTCCATGCCGCTCTCGAGTGATTCACTAAAAATACACCTTCGGCCGAGTGTGAGTGATTTCTCCCGTGAGGTATGTGAACTTGTATATAAATGGAATTTTAAAAAGGCATGTTATGCTCAAATAAGTAATTTTTCCTATGAAACGTTCTAAACAAATCATAACGAATAGGATTGTAAATAGATAAAAATAAAACCCAAAAAAAGATCTTGGATTCCCAACACTCTATGACAAGCCAAAACCTTCTCTTCTACCCATTCCATTTGGGAGTGTAAGCCACATATTAAAGAGTTTTGCTTGAGGACAAGCAAAAGTTCAAGTGTGGGGGTATTTGATGTGTGTAAAATGCAACATATAAATTACCACAAATGAGGCATAAAACTAACCCTTTTTAAGTACTAATGTTGGAAAAAGAGTGTTTTTGTCTTCCTTTTGTATTTTCAGGATTAAATGAGCTTAAATTCACAAAAGAAGCAAAAAGACAGCTAAATCTAACATAAATACAAGAAAAGGAACATAAGTGGACTGCCCGACCCCTCAACGGCATCTTCCCAAGCAAAATAGAGAAGGCAGAAGACTGAACACGCCCCGTGCTCAGCCAGCACGGGGCCGTGCCCAAGAAGCAGCAGAAAAGACAAACCTATAGAAGCTTCTATTGCCCACCACGGGGCCGTGTCCAGTGAACACGGGGGCGTGGCGAAAGTACAGCAGGCGCATTAATTGTAATTGCGAATTACAATTAATGAAGAGAGAGAGTGTCAGACAGGCACGGGGGCGTGTCCAGCGGACACGGGGCCGTGCCCAGCCTTCTGTTCAGCCTATAAATAGGAGTGCTTGGTTTCATTTCAACTCATCCCTTGGCACACCACCTCTCTCACACTTCATCCACCACCCACCACCATCACAACACCATCATCCATTGTCCATCGTAGAGTGTGTGAGTCGTCTCGGGATCCAAGATTGATCGTAAGAGTTCTTGACAATCAAGGCCATGTTTGCCTAAGTCTCTTACATCACTTGGTGAAGACAAAGTGTCTAGTATAATACTCTTTATTTCTAATCTTTTGCACTTTTTATTTGGTTTTGTATTAATGACTTTAATAACTAGTTACTTATGTTGAAGGTGATCTTTCCTTATCGTTTGTCCGTGGTGTCTTGGCATTATTTTACTGTCTATATAAAATAAAATATTTTCACCATTCATATCTCCACGGTCTATATGGAGGTATGTTGGCTACCTGGTCGGGGGTTAAGGGAACGGTTTGGTAAAGGTCTTGCCATTGTTCAGCGTTTAGAGGTCCTGCAATGGACCTGGGTCAAATTTAGTAGGACCTTCTTCAATGCTTCACGGTATTGGATGGCGGGGGTCCAAACTCTTTGATCCCCTCATAAGTTAACTACTATTAATACTATAACCCGGCTATTTAGGACTGTATCCAAGCTGACTCAGACTACTTAGTCGAGGGTAACGTCACCGCCAAAAGCGGGGCCTACCATAATTTGCATTAATAACTTAATTAATTATCTTCCAATAATCCACCATTTTAGGATTGTATCCTTGCTGACTCAAACTACTGGGGTGAGGGTAACGTCACCTTCAAAAGAGGGGCCTACTACAATAACTAAGATAATCTCTTAATTATGAGCAAAAGTGCGGAAATAATCAAAGGTTATACTAGATACAAGTTGGAACCAAGTGATTCATCTTGTCTATCTGTTTTTTCTTTTATTTTTATTTTCAGCATTTTAGTTAGTTTTTATTTTTCTTAGTTTAAAACATTTTTCTAACTTTTTGATTTTGATTAGACGTTGAGGATAAACCGGTATTAAAAGCTCTTGTGTCCTTGGACGACCTCGGTATCTTACCAACGCTATACTACGCTCACGATGGGTGCACTTGCCCATATGTGTGTTTAGTGTTAGTAAAATATCGTGTTTTATAAATTTAAAACTTGGCTAAAATAAGTGTTAAAGGGGCTTAAAATATACACCTAATATATATAACACTTCACACGCATCAATTGGACACGTGAAAAGTTGGATGAACATTTCCAAGTTCAGGAGGTAACTCAAGTCTATAGGCTACCTTACCGATTCTTTCGACGATCTTGAATGGTCCAACGTATCTAGGTGCAAGTTTTCCTTTCTTTCCAATTCTGATCACACCTTTCCAAGGTGAGACCTTAAGTAATACTCGATCACCGACTTGAAATTCCAAGGGTTTGCGTTTTGGGTCCGCGTAACTCTTTTGACGGCTTCTAGCTGTCTGAAGGTTATCACGAACTTTCTTAACCTTATCAGTTGTCTCTAAAATGAGGGCAGGTCCAGTAAGCTGAGCCTCGCCGATCTCATTCTAGCAGACTGGTGAACGACATTTTCGACCATAGAGAGCTTCGAAAGGAGCCATTTTGATGCTGGTGTGATAACTGTTGTTGTAGGAGAATTCAATCAACGGAAGATGTGAATCCCAACTACCACCAAAATCGATCACACAAGCTCTAAGCATATCCTCCAGAGTCTGGATTGTTCTTTCAGATTGACCATCCGTTTGCGGATGATAAGCTGTGCTCAGGTTAAGTTGGGTTCCCATAGCAGATTGCATGGTTATCCAAAAATGAGAAGTGAAACGAGCATCTCTGTCAGAAATGATGTTCAAAGGAACACCATGTCGAGCTACAATTTCATCCACATAGATTTTAGCAAGTTTGTCAGCAGGAAAATCCTCACGGATTGGCAAGAAATGCGCTGACTTAGTAAGACGATCAACAACTACCCAGATGGCATCATGACCTTTCTTTGTGCGTGGAAGTTTGGTAACAAGATCCATAGTAATATTTTCCCATTTCCAAACTGGGATCTCTGGTTGCACCAATAAACCCGAAGGACGTTGATGTTCAGCCTTAACCTTAAGACAAGTAAGGCATTTGGATACATATAAGGCAATGTCTTTCTTCATACCAGGCCACCAATACTGAATACGAAGATCCTTATACATCTTATCTGAGCCAGGATGAACAGAATAACCAGACTTATAGGCTTCATCCATAAGCAAGGTGCGAAGGTTATCTTGGCTTGGGACCTACAAACGGTCCATGAAGTAATACGATCCATTGTCCTTCAGTTCCAGATCAGGTGTTATGTGATAGGGAAATTCCTCATCCATTAAACCTTGTGAAACACAAGATTGTTGAGCCTGAGAAATGCGTGCCTGGATATCAGATCGAGCTTGGATAACAGATTGAACACGAACACAATGAAGCTTAGTACGTTCCTTACGACTCAATGCATCGGCTACGACATTCGCCTTACCAGGATGGTAGCGAATTTCGCAGTCATAGTCGTTTAGGAGCTCAACCCAACGTCGTTGCCTCATGTTGAGTTCTTTCTGATTGAAGATATGTTGAAGACTCTTGTGGTCCGTGAAAACCACACATTTTGTACCGTACAAATAGTGTCTCCAGATCTTAAGAGCGAAGACAACTGCACCTAACTCAAGATCATGAGTGGTGTAGTTTTTCTCATGTATCTTCAACTGCCTTGATGCATATGCTATGACTTTGTTCCTTTGCATCAGAACACAACCAAGACCCAATTTAGATGCGTCTCAATAAACGACGAAATCATCAATGCCCTCAGGCAAAGTCAGAACAGGCGCGTCACAAAGCTTTTGCTTCAAGTTTTGAAAAGCTTCCTCTTATTTGAATCCCCAATCAAAGGGCTTGTTCTTCTGAGTTAGAGCAGTTAGAGGAACTACAATCTTTGAGAAGTTCTCAATGAAGCGGCGGTAATAACCCGCTAGACCAAGAAAAGAACGAACTTCAGTAGGAGTAGTAGGCGTATCCCAATCCTTAATCGCACTGATCTTGTAGGGATCTACATGGATACCTTGTTCGTTGATAATATGTCCTAAGAATTGAACTTCTTTAAGCTAGAATTCACACTTGGAGAATTTGGAGAAAAGTTGCTATTTCTTTAGGAGTTCCAAAGTAAGACGAAGATGTTGCTCGTGATCAGCTCGCGTCTTAGAATAAATCAAGATGTCGTCAATAAAAACAATGCCGAACTGATCCAAATAAGGTTTGCAGACCCTATTCATTAAGCCCATGAAAACAGCAGGAGCATTAGTAAAACCAAATGGCATGACTGTGAACTCATAATGCCCATAACGAGTACGGAACGCTGTCTTGGGAATATCTTCTTCATGCACCCGAAGTTGATGATACCCAGAACGTAGATCAATCTTCGAAAAATAAGAAGCGCCCTGTAACTGATCAAAGAGATCGTCTATGCGCGGTAGGGGATATCGATTCTTGATGGTAAGCTTGTTAAGCTTACGATAATCGATACACATCCTAAAGGATCCATCCTTCTTCTTGACAAAAAGAACGGGAGCACCCCAGGGTGAAAAGCTAGGACGTATAAAACCTTTGTCAGAGAGCTCCTGAAGCTGTTTAGACAACTCTTGCATCTCAGATGGTGCAAGACGATATGGAGCTCTGGCAATGGGATTTGCACCAGGTACGAGATCAATGCGGAACTCGACTTGGCGTGCTGGGGGTAGACCAGGTAACTCTTCAGGGAAAACTTCAGAATAATCCCGAACGACAGGGATATCTGAAATAGACTTACCCTTGCCTTTATCTGCTGTAACATGTGCTAAGAAGGCCACATAGTTCTTCCGCAGATATTTCCGAGCTTTAAAACAAGACATGAGCTTGAGACCACCAGACGGTTTCTCACCTTGAACCTGTAGGATCTCGCCTGTCGAAAGCGGCACATGAACGATCTTCTCGAAACAAACTACCTCTGCGTGATGCTTGGATAACCAATCCATACCCACAATAACGTCGAAGCTTCCAAGTTGCATAGGCGTGAGGTTGATAGGAAAAAGATGGTCGTTAAGGTTCAACTGGCAGTTGCGTAGAACAGAATCAAGAACAATGGGTTCACCACTAGCAACTTCTACTGTCAAGGGTTTTCCTAGTTTCGTTCTAGACACACGAAGCATTGGCTCAAAAGACAATGGCACAAAACTCTTATCGGCACCAGAATCGAAAAGAACAGATGCAGGCTGATTATTAATAAGGAACGTACCGTTCACCACATTATCGTCCGCCTGCGCCTCTTGGGCATTCATGTTGAAGACTCGACCTCGAGCCGGAGCCTGAGCTGGATTCGCATTCACCAATCTTGGACATTGATTACGGTAGTGGGTCAGATCCCCACAGTTATAACAAGCACCTGGTGGGTAGTGTGGTCGTGCAGCTTGACCCTGTTGTTGAGCAGGAGGCTGAGCAACTTGTTGAGCCGGGTTCTGAACTGCCCGATTCTGAGCCAATCGACAAACATTGGCAAGATGACCTGACTTCTCACAGTTATTACAGAAACGGCACTGATGTTGCGGCTGATGGTGACTGTTGCATCTATTGCACAAAGGTGCATTCCCTGAATAGGGTTTCTTCGCTGGAGGCTGTGCGGGTTGGTTCGGAGCTGCCTGGTTAGCTTGGGCAGTGACATCAAAATTTTGGGAAGCCTTACGCTTCCTTGACCCTCTCGAAGAACCAGAATTCTTTCCATTCTTGTTTTGACCTTTCTTGCTATCTTCCTTGTCAGCCGACTGTTTCTTGCCCTTGTCACCCTTCCTGTGTAACTTATTCTTCCGAATCTGCGACTCATTCAATGTTGCTGCTAACTTGATAGCCTGACGGAGTGTGGTAGGGTTACTACCAGTAATGATGTCTTGTACCGAGTCAGGTAGGCCGTCGATGTACCTTTCGATAGCCTTGTCGAGTGGGGTAACCATAGTCGGGAAAAGCAGACTCAACTCCTCAAATCTATCAGTATACGCCCTGTGCTCACCACTATCTTGCTTCAATTCATCGAACTCTCTCTCCAAAGCTCGCAGTTCATGACGAGGAGAAAATTCCCTCATCATAAGAGCTCTAAGTTCAGCCCAAGTTTGTGCTAGAGCAACTTCTGCACCACGGTCTCTCATAACCCTGTTCCACCATGTGAGAGCCCTCTTCTGAAACACACTCGAAGAAAACTCGACCTTGCGATTGTCAGGACACTGCACATGGCGAAAAGTATTCTCAATGCTCTCGAACCATTGAAGAAGCCCAATCGCTCCTTCAGAACCACTAAACTTGAGTGGTTTAGCCGAGTTAAAATCCTTGTATTTGCATGGAGCATTGTTGTTGTTGTTGGCTTGGTTCCATTGAGCAAAGAGGTTTGGGAATTGAGCAGCCATCTGCTGCGCAATGATTTCTGCCAGTTCGGCAGTCGCTATCTGGTTTTCGCGTCGAGGAGGCATTCTAAAAGAGGAAAACATGAAAGGAAACGAGTGAGATGATTGGATGAAAAGAATGAGATGAAACAAAAATTGACAACAGCAAAGATGGTGGTCATTTGTTCGCATCACAAAGCAAACAAGCGACACACAGTGACTAATCAAAGTAAATGGGTCAAAATAATGTATCGCGAAGACATGCTCGCCTATAAGTGAACACTCACCCCAAGAGTTCCCAGGTAAGAGTGACTGGTCCGATTATGTGGATTTGTACGAACACTCTAGCCTTAGACAGAAAACCCAGGGTACAGGCATTCACTCTTCCAGTTTGCACGTGTTCACACTATTTAGAACCCAAAACTTTGACGAGATTTTGAAAATTTGAAAGGCACAAGGCCAAAAATCAAACTGGAAGGGTTCAAAACCTTACAACAGAGGGTTCAAAACCTTGTAATAAATCATTCAAAAACAGAAGATTGTTTTTCAAAAATTATTTCGGAAAAATTTGGTTTTTGTTTTGATAATCACCTAAGGATAGGTGATGTGCATGTTTTAAAATCTAAACACAAAACAACTTGTGTTTGGGTCCTAGAAAAGTTATAGTCTAGGTCAAAGAATTACTAATAACCTAATTCCCTATAACCATTGGCTCTGATACCAATTCTTCTGTCACACCCCGACCACGTAGAACATACAAAACGTGGCGGAAATGTCAGGGAGTGTTGTAACAGAATTAATTGTTTCATAACCATGGCATTCAAAGTTGTTTTTTATTTATCAACATAAGAGTTTCATTGTCTTTAAACAGGAAATAAAGAGTTCATAACATAATTAAACTAAGTCTATCTCCGTTTTATGTCTCTAAGGCACAGGTCCGCCCTAGTGTCACGATCATAGTCCTAAGCAACAGCTCCTGAAAACACATGTGAAAATAGGTACGTCAGCATAAAAATGACTGTGAGATACATAGGTTTTGTAAAAATATGATTCATGACTTGTGTTTAAGAAAATGTTTAGTCATGAACCTTGTAATTTGCTTTGTCTTATAAATCATTTGAAAAACGATAAGATCAGATGATATGTATAAATAAATGTAAGGTTAAATGAATAACCATGTAAAAATGAGTTTGTGTAAGATAAGTTGTTTGTAAACAATGTCTTGTAAAAAGTATGTTATTTGTATAAAATGTCATGTGTCATAAATTGAAATGATTTAAATAACGCTACGATATGTAATACCATACAAACACTTATATATAGGAAGTACCAGCGGCGTATCCACCATGCTTGTATCATATTACACACGCCTCGTTACTTAAATCACTTACTCAAACCAAACCACCAATGTAAATTGTTTATGTATAATCAAATGTCAAAATGTTATTGTGTAAACCATATCAAATGTCTGTGTTTAATGTAAATCATGAATTATGTATATCAATGTCAAAATGTTTATGTCTAATGTAAATCATGTAATGTGTATCCAAAAATGTCAGGTATGGTATGTGAAATATATCAACTAAACCATATGTAAAATGCACAAAAACAAGGTATTGAAGTAAAACATGGTTTAAATCAAAGTTATGTTTTGTGGAACAAATGCATGCTATACTGATATAAACATCTATGCGGTATTGTGAAAATGCATACATCCAAGCCTTGAGACTGTGGCGATAAACCCTTAAACAAATTAAAGGTTTATCTAAGTTATGTATATCGAATTCGGTCATTCCTTCCAATCCAAACAAACCCAGGATTTCAGGAACGAGAGTTGTCAATTCCTATGGTTCCACTACCTACTAACGAACGGCGTAGCTAATGTTAATGAATGTATTGTTCCATTGAAACAAACCAAATGTCATACCAAAATGTAAGCATGTGATGAAAACAACTGAACTAAGTATGTAATCAAATGAACATACATAGCGTGAAATGTAATGTAGAACAATGTACTAAATATGCACACAATGGGCATACATAGCATGAAATGTAATGTAAAACAATGTACTAAATATGCACACAATGGGCATACATAGCATGAAATGTAATGTAAAACAATGTACTAAATATGCACACAATGGGCATACATAGCATGAAATGTAATGTAAAACAATGTACTAAATATGCACACAATGGGCATACATAGCATGAAATGTAATGTAAAACAATGTACTAAATATGCACACAATGGGTATACATAGCATGAAATGTAATGTAAAACAATGTACTAAATATTCACACAATGGGCATACATAGCATAAACACAATGAAATCATGTACTATAAGTGTACTATTGAACATAACAAGCATATGATATGAAAACATGGAAAAGCATGAAAGTAACAAGTAGGCACATGTGTTTCACCCCAAAATGTTTGGAAAACAGTAAAAGAGGGGTCTATGTACTCACTTGAGATTGCTCAGAAGTCCTAAGATAACCACCAAGCAATGCTAGAGATCTCGGAATCAAACGGCACCTAATATAGGTAACTATGTTAATAAACCGGACCTATATCGGAGGATCGGATAGAATGAGGGCTCGTAAACCAAATGAGTATGGGAACTCATGTAGTATGGTTTAACAAAGCCTACATACTAAATGAAACCTAGCCTAAGTGCTTACGACCCATTACGACCCGTTTAGGTAGCTTATGCTACTTTAACGCGTCGTTCGCGTGAAACGCGTTCGGAACGCTTAACTAGTCCAATGACAAGTAACATATGCCTTAACATGTCTAATATTGTTGTCAAATCAGTTTAGATGTCAAAAGTTATGTTACATATGTGTAAAATGAATTTTGGCATCAAAGGGGTATTTTGGTAATTTACCTAAGGCATATAAACTAGCTATCATACAACTACTTAAACGAAGCGACCATAAGGTATAACCTCGGAAGGTTATTCCCTATATGCTATGGTCACCTAATGTGTTTGGTCGGATCCTAATGATCGACCACATGGGTCGGGTTCGAGGGTATAAGCGATTTATTAGATCGCTTACCCTTACGACCCTAGACAACGTGGTAATCAGTAGGCATAGTCACAAGGGACTATAACCATCGTGATTACAATCACGTTGCGAAGTTCAAACGAACTTCGCATTGACCATAAACTGGTCAATGCAGAAAGTCAAACAAAGTTTGACTTTCGGACTCGAAAAGCAATACAAGAACGAAGGAACACTTACAAAGGGTCCCCGAATGCTAATCTAGATCAAAATAGCTCAGGTATGAAACAAAGGTTTCAACTTAGAGCACATTAGATCAGATTCTTGTGAGAAATGAGTGAAAATGTGGCGGGTATTTATAGGATTTCCCGAACCGTTAGGATTGTTTCTTGGAAACCGTGATCGAATCTTGTGCGTACACTTGTTGGAAAGTTGTGGTAACTAAAAAATGGCCTCTCATGAACTGAAAGGGCAAGTGTGAGTGTGTGGATGGGGGTTTAACAGCTGTAATCTGCTGATTATTTGATCTTATCTGATCTGGGAGCCTGACGCGGGCCGCGTAAAGATACACACAAACCTTACGCGGGCCGCCTGGCCTGACTGGTCAGAAACAAACTTTCATAAATGACAGTTTCAGTCCCTGTTACGTGTTTAAGCCATTTCCGACACGTTTAAAGCCCGTTAAGCCAACTTTAAGGCCCTAAAATGATGCCTAAACATTTTGGACATGAAACATGCTCAAAAATATGTCGGATGTCAGTTCGTTTGGTCGTACGATCGCGATGTTCGCTTAATTACGACGGAATGCGCATAAGCGCGAAAGACGATCCAAATGACGCGACGAATGGATTTTTCTTATGCCAAACACTAAAATAAAATATTTTAGTGCTTACATAAATTTTGGATGTCCGGATGTATTCAGATCGTAAGTTATGCGCGAAAGTGCTAACTTGTGCACTTTTTGACGCTTTTAGTCCCTAAATGACCCAAAAGTTTATTTTAGCACACCGAACCCCTCAAAGCCTATTTCTAAGCTATATAAAGGATATTTAAGGTGTGTTTAACTTATGGTCATGTTCCGGAATGTTTGTTACAGTTCAAATTGGCATACTTTCGCAGTTTGTCAAGTTTAGTCCCTGTAAGCGAATTAACTTGTTTTTGCCATACCAAAGCCTTCAAGACTTATTTCTAAGTTATGTAAAGGTTATTTAAGGTATGTTAAGTATATGTTGATGTTCCGGAGTATTTGTCACATTAAACTGATTACGTTTACGCACCAGTTTGCGTATAACTCTCCAGAAAGCGATATAGAGTTTGAAATTGAATAAAAGTCAAAACATGAAAAATGTAAAACACAACCAAACAAACATTGGGATCAAATAACATTGTTTTATTGATAAAAGAACTGTTCATAATGATTACAAGCACATATGTTACATAATTGTAAACTTAATCTAAGAGCACGAACTCGTCGTTGTTTCTCATGGTACTTACGACTTAAGGCATCTGCAACTACATTTGCTTTTTCTTCGTGATATTGAATATCACAGTCGTAGTCACTTAGAATCTCCATCCATCTTCTTTGCCTCATGTTTAATTCTTTTTGCCCAAATATGTACTTTAAACTCTTGTGATCTGTATAGACAGTAAACTTACTTCCGTACAGATAATGTCTCCAAATCTTAAGGGCAAAAATTATTGCTCCTAATTCTAAGTCATGTGTCGTATAGTTTTCTTCGTGCCTTTTCAATTGTCTTGAGGCATATGCAATTACTTTCTTGCGTTGCATCAGCACACATCCTAATCCTAGCTTAGAAGCATCGCAATAAACTTCAAAATCTTCTGTTCCTTCTGGTAAGACAAGGATTGGGGTGTTTGTTAACCTTTGTTTTAAAATCCTAAAAGCCTCTTCTTGCCTCGGTCCCCATTCAAACTTAACTGATTTACAGGTTAGCTTAGTTAATGGCACAGCTATCTTAGAAAAATCCTTAATAAAGCGCCTATAGTACCCAACTAATCCTAGAAAACTTCTAACTTCTGTAGCTGATTGCGGGACCTTCCATTTGGTGATCGCTTCTATCTTAGCAGGATCTACGTGAATACCTTCGTGATTCACCATGTGACCTAAAAATTGCACCTCCTGCAGCCAAAATTCACACTTCGAGAATTTGGCGTAAAGCTTTTCCTTTCTTAACAAAGTTAAGAGTGCATGTAAATGCTTACAATGCTCGTCCTGACTTTTGGAATAAATAAGTTTATCGTCGATGAAGACAATTACAAATTTATCCAAGTACGGTTTACAGATCCTATTCATCATGTCCATAAATGCTGCTGGAGCATTTGTTAACCCAAAGGGCATGACTGTAAACTCGTAATGACCATACCTAGTTCTGAAAGCAGTTTTAGGTATGTCTTCTTCTTGCACCTTCAACTGATGATATCCGGAGCGTAAATCTATCTTAGAAAAGTATCTAGCTCCTTGAAGTTGATCGAAAAGATCATCAATCCTAGGTAATGGGTATCGATTCTTAATTGTAACCTTATTCAGTTCTCTATAATCGATACACATTCGCATCGAACCATCCTTTTTCTTTACAAACAACATTGGTGCTCCCCAAGGGGATGAACTACGTTGTATGAATCCTTTACTGAGCAATTCGTCTAATTTCTTTTTCAGTTCTAACATTTCAGTGGGTGCTAATCGGTAGGGTGCTTTAGCTACGGGTGTAGTTCCAGGAATCAAATGAATTCTAAATTCTACTTCCCTATCTAGTGGTAATCCTGGTAACTCTTCCGGGAATACATCGGGGTATTCTGAGACTACAGGAATTTCCTTAAGTTCCTGACCTTTAGTGCTAATGATTACCGAAATCATATACACTACTCCTTGTTTCCGTTCGTAACTAGCAACTTTCATTACTGAAATGAACATCATGGGTTTACGCGGCTTATCCGATGTAACCATAATTACTTCTCCGGTGAGTGCACGAATTTCTATGGAGTTCTTATCACAAAGGATTCGAGCATGGTTGGCTACTAACCAATCCATTCCGAACACGACATCGAATCCAGCTAAATTAATGGGTAATAGGTTTGCAGAAAATTTATGACCTGAAAGTTCTATATTTTCTTTTTGCAAAACCGTATCTATATTAACAGAGTTCCCGTCTGCCGTTTCTACTGTAAAAACTTGCCTAAGTTTCGTTAAAGGTAGCTTAAGAGCTTGGCAGAATGAAGTATTTATAAAACTTTGGTTTGCACCAGAGTCAAATAATACTTTCGCATACACGTTGTGAACTAAGAACGTACCAGCTATGACGTCAGGAATCAGTTCGGCTTCCTGCGTGGTCAGTTGGAATGCTCTTGCATTCTTCTTGGTAGCTCCGTCTGCCGGTTTGGATTTGTTGTCTGCTGGTTTGACTAACTTAGGGCATTCTAGTTTGAAATGCCCAGCTTCTCCACAGTTGAAGCAGACCCTTGTTTTCTTTCTGCAATCTTCTTCACGATGTCCTACAACTTTACAGAAGTTGCAGGTTTCATTACACTTTCCAAAATGTTTCTTTCTACAGTTCCTGCAGAACGGCGGAGTGGAAGATTGCCCAGTTCCTCTCTTCTTGAAATTGCTATTATTACCCACACGAAATCCTTGGGTAATTTTCTGAGCCAATTCCTTTTTCCTATTTTCTTCTCGTGTACGCACCAGTCCATCAGTCAAAGTGTGGCTAGTTCCACCGTATCATCAATCATGCGGGGTCTCGCGGCTTTGACAATGTCACAGATCTCGCTAATTAAACCCCAAATGTAGCGAGAAATAAGTACCGGTTCTGGCGAAGCCAGACTAGGCACAATTCTGGCATACTCGAAAAACTTCGAAGTATACCCTCGGCAATCAACATCCACCATCCGGTGGTTTAGGAATTTGTTCGCCATTTGCTCTTTTTCATATTCTGGGCAGAATTTTCTTTCCACCAGGCACTTAAACTCCTCCCAACTCATAGCATAGGCCAGGTCGCTTCCCTTGGCTTGCAACACCGTATTCCACCATTCTAATGCTTCTTCTTTGAAAAGGTGAGAAGCGTACATGACCTTATCCTCCGCGGCACATTTACTTATTTTGATTACTGCCTTGGTTTTCTCCAACCAACGTAGTGCCACAGTCGCCCCTTCATTTCCTGCAAATTCAACAGGTTTACAGGCAAGAAATTCCTTATAAGTGCAACCAGGCGTTGCAGCTTTCATTCTTTTGAGAATTGGGGCTTGCAGTACATCATCATCATTATGATTAATGTTACCGCCTCCATTTACGCTATTACTGAAGTTGTCTTCATGAGTAAGTTTGCTAGGAATAATTTGTTGAGGTTCAACTGGATTTCGGGCAGCAGCAAGGATTGCTGGAATAGCATTGGCTATTCCCTGAGCAACGATAATCTCGATATCTTGCCTATTCAGAAATTGATCTTCATGATTTTGTTCAGATTGATTAACTTCGTTAACGGGTTCATTACTAGCGTGTTCCATATGGTAATATATATAAGTGATTAGCAGAAAATAACTAATAATCAAATATAACAAAACAATCGCACCTAATCACACCAACACGTATAGCCAAAATTGTCGATTTCTCGACTTCCATTTTTATATATTATATTATGCTTTCGTACACACTTGTTATCTTACAAAATTTTTATTTTGAAGTTATTTCACAGGATTATATTTTACTACTATTATTATTATACAACCACAACCATGCCGTCACACCATCCCGTCAGCTGACATCTCAGAAGTGACGCTCCCTCTCGTCGTACTTCCAGAATATTTTTTCTCCTATATCTCTAATTCGGTTCCCTGCATCAATCAGCTCCTCGCCATACTGGCGGAGTTCAGCCAAGTTCTCGGAGCTCATAGGTGGGTGTAGTGGAGGCTCCGGGTAAAATTGAGGGAAAAAAGGTATCAGGGTTATTCAGGAGATTTTGAAACTGCCAGTCAGTGGTCCACCATTCTTCCAGCTCTACTGGTAGAGGTTGGGAGTGGATAAGGGGATCTGGGATGGCTGGTTCCAAATTCACTGGAAGTTGGGTTTCGGCAGGATAAGTGAAGAGATTTTCATTGACTGGCCTAAGGATATCATAACTTGTCAGTATACGATCTAGTTCCTCCTGCAGTGGCAATTCCTCAGCTTGCTTAGAACTTTCCCCAACCTCTATTCTTTTTCCTTTATCCAATGGTTCCTCAATATCGGCCAAATAACCGGTAAAGCCTCTGGAAACTTCCACATTCACAGAGTAGAGATTGAGATTCTGAAGAGCTTCAGACAACTCATTCATGCTGTTTAGCACATATATAAAAAAAACACACAAAATTGTAAGTTAAATTTTCACAGGCTAATACACAGAAAATGGCACACATTGCGACTTTTATATATATATTTTTATTACAAATGAAATTCAACATATACCAGGGTTGTTGATGCGTGTGAAGTGTGTATATAAGTTTAAGTATATTTTTAAGCCCTTTTAAACTTTCTTTAGCCAAGTTTTAAATTTATAAAACATGATATTTACTAACACTAAACACACATATGGGCAAGTGCACCCATCGTGAGCGTAGTATAGTGTTGGTAAGATACCGAGGTCGTCCAAGGACACAAGAGATTTTAGTACCGGTTTATCCTCAACGTCTAATCAAATCAAAAAGTTTAGAAAAATGCTTTAAACTAGAAAAATAAAAACTAACTAAAATGCTGAAAATAAAATAAAAGTAAAAACAGATAGACAAGATGAATCACTTGGTTCCGACTCGTGTTTAGTGTAACCTTTGATTATTTCCGCACTTTTTCACTTTTTAAGAGATTATCTTAGTTATTATAGTAGGCCCCTCTTTTGAAGGTGACGTTACCCTCAACCCAATAGTTTGAGTCAGCAAGGATACAATCCTAAAGGGTCGGATTATTGAAAGATAATTAATTAAGTTATTAATGCATATTATGGTAGGCCCCTCTTTTGAAGGTGACGTTACCCTCGGCTAAGTAGTCTGAGTCAGCAGGGATACAGTCCTAAATAGCC
Source organism: Helianthus tuberosus (assembly GCA_030545235.1). NCBI lineage: Eukaryota > Viridiplantae > Streptophyta > Magnoliopsida > Asterales > Asteraceae > Helianthus > Helianthus tuberosus. The sequence goes on along the minus strand of CM060369.1, from coordinate 71,189,076 downwards.
GGGTTATTGTATTAATAGTAGCTTACATATGAGGGGGTCAAAGAGTTTGGACCCCCGCCATCCAATACCGTTAAGTATTGAAGGAGGTCCTACTAAATTTGACCCAGGTCCTTGCAGGATCTATACACTGAACAAGGCAAGACTTTTACTAAACTGTTCCCTTAACCCCTGACCAGGTAGCCAACATACCTCCATATAGACCGTGGAGATATGAATGGTGAAAATCTTTTATTTTATATTGATAGTAAAATAATGCCAAGACACCACGGACAAACGATAAGGAAAAATCACCTTCAACATAAGAAACTAGTTATTAAAGTCATTAGTACATAACCAAGTAAAAAGTGCGAAAAGATTAAAAATAAAAAGTATTACACTAGACACTTTGTCTTCACCAAGTGATGTAAGAGACTTAGGCAAACATGGCCTTGATTGTCAAGAACTCTTACGATCAATCTTGGATCCCGAGACGACTCACACACTCTATGATAGATAATGGATGATGGTGTTATGGTGCTGGTGGGTGGTGGGTGAAGTGTGAGAGAGGTGGTGTGCCAAGGGATGAGTTGCAAGAGCTCCAAGCACTCCTATTTATAGGCTGAACAGAAGCTTGGGCACGGCCCCGTGTCCATCCTCCCCTCTTTCTTCATTAAATGCAGTTTGTCTGCATTAGTTGACCACGCCCTCGTGTCCGCTGAGCACGACCCCGTGTGCAGAAGCATATCTGTACTATCAACATTTTCCTGGATTTCACGAATTTTATAGTTGACCACGGCCGCGTGTCCGCTGAGCACGGCCCCGTGGTGGGCGACGGAAGCTTCTACCACTTTGTCTTTTCTGCTGACACTTGGGCACGCCCCCGTGCTCACTGAGCACGGGGCGTGTTCAGTCTTCAGTCTTCTTGTTTTGCTTGGGAAGATGCTATCAGGAGGTCGGGCATGCCACGTTTGTTCCTTTTCTTATATTTATGCTAGATTTAGCTGTCTTTTTGCTTCTTTTGTTAATTTGAGCTCATTTAATCCTGAAAATACAAAAGGAAGACAAAAGCACACTTTTTCCAACATTAGTACTAAAAAGGGTTAGTTTTATGCCACATTTGATGTAATTTATATGTTGCTTTTTGCACACATCAAATACCTCCACACTTGAATCTTTGCTTGTCCTCAAACAAAACTCTTTATAATGTGGCTTTACACTCCCAAATGGAATGGGTAGAAGAGAAGGTTTTTGGGCTTGTCATAGAGTGTCGGGATTTCCAAGATTCTTTATTAAGTTTTGTTTTTATTTATTTACAATCCTATTCGTCATGATTTATTTAAAACTTTTCATAAGATAAATTACTTATTAGGGCATAACATGCCTCTTTAAAATTCCATTTATATACAAGTTCACATACCTCACGGGGGATCACTCAACACTCGGCCGAAGGTGTATTTTTAGTGAATCACTCGAGAGCGGCATGAAACTTACTCCTACCATAGGCTTGCCAAGCAATCAATCCTCCTCCTTTTTAACTATATACCTTTGTAAATATCAAGAGGACTTTTGGGTGAAGGGTTAGGCTTAGGCTAAAAGGTAGGTGGTTGGGTTAGTGGTTAGTAAAAGGGCGAAAAGCGTAACAAGCGTTGGTTTTCGTAAGACTTTTTATTTTTGCAACTTTTATTTTGACGAAACTTTTATTCAAACAAAGTTATTTTTGATAAACTTGTTTGTTTATTTTTCTTTTGCTTCATCATCAACATTTTTTTTGAAGGAAAGTTATACGAAAAACCGAGCTTGTTTCTAAAACAAAAGGTTAAAAATAAAAAAGGGTTTTGGTGGGTGAAAGGGTTTTTGGTTTAGGTTATGAAATGAAAATGTTTAGGCTCAAAGGGGCTAACTAGGGGGATTTTGGGTAGGTGGTAAAAAAAATAATGGTGTAGAAATAAAAAGGGTTAGTCCTAATGCCTCCATCATTTACTTACTCGGGTTTAAGTTGGTAAGGACCGGGAATGTATCGTCGTGGCAAGTTCTAGAGTCGTAAGAACCAAGCGGCTATTCACACAAGAAACGAAAAATGAGCATTTAGTTTAATGATATGTATTTGTATGCTCAATAAAGGCTCAAAACTCACTTTTGTGGGAATGGGTTTTTATGTGACCGAGTATATATAATCAAATTTTAACTAAGCTTGTCATGTCGTTTCATAATTTTCTTATGTTGGTTCTTTTTATCACGACGCTATCGGTTGTAAATTTGTAAAAATATAACTTTTTTAGAACTTGAATTTCCCGAGTTAAACCTAGACAAGTAAAAAAAATTGAAAATTTTTGAAAAAAAATTTGGGGTGATTAGCGGTTCCAATAGAGTTTTGTGTAAGGCTTGTAGTTAGGACTTGCAAGATTCAAGGTTTTAGCATTCCCCCCCACACTTAAATTACACATTGTCCTCAATGTATCCCAAAAATAAGTTTTTAGGTTGATTGAATGTGCAAAAAGGTGTTAAAAAGCAAAAAATTGTGTTACTGGTCGTCTGGACACGACCCTGTGGTGTCCGGGCACGGCCCCGTGTTTAGGTGCCAGTAACAAAATTGAAAAAGAGAAACAGAAGCCTGGACACGGGGGTGTGTTGGGTGAACACGGCCCGTGTCCAGTTTACCTGAACTGGGTATTTTCTGCAGACTGTGCAGCACGGGGCCGTGTTGGGCGGACACGGCCTGTGCTGAACTTACTGTTAACGAAGAAATTTTGTCGGATGGCCCTGTTTTCCTGCATGGGGTGCTGGTTCAAGTTTCCCTTGCTATCCTTTGCCATCCCAAGTGTGTTTTATTTGTTTCAACACCATCCAAACACCAAATTTAACTAAAACCATCATTCATTAAGTCATAGAGAGAATTACATAGTAGTCCTAAGGGTTAAAATTCTAGATAAGTAGGTCAAAGAAACACAAGAAATCCAAATCAAGAAGTTCTAGCCTAAACTTTATTTTACTAGCAAAATTTCCAAAAAGATAATTCTCTTGGTTAGATGCGGCATGAAAACTTCTTTTCTTCGGGCATGGGTTCCTCATACAACGGCGAGCCACTCCTCTATCTCCCTTGGGAGAAGGAAGGCGGGTTCATTGGCGTCAGTTTGATGAGGTACAACTTCCACCGGGACTTCTTGTAGATCTTCAAGAGGAGGCTCCGCCAGAAGGTCATCCCACCCAGTAGGATTGTGAATTCCAAGTGCTAGGTTCCAATCCTCTTGAGGGAGGATTGGTTCCATGGGAGGTGTTACAAGAATGTTTAACCTCTGGTGCAAGAGGTTAATTTCTTGAAAACTGTTTTCCAGCCCTACCGTAAGATAATTTATACGGTCTATTAGGACCTCCTCTACTGAAGTCATCTCGTCAAGAGCTTCACGTAACGCCATTACGTATCGTACGAGAGTTGGTTCAATCGATGACCTTATTTCCCTTCGACTATTTCTGGAGTGCGCAGAAGAGGTTCCACTGTTTTGACTAGACATTCTATGAAAACAAACAAAAAATAGTTCATTTTAATGAAACAGTACGACGGACACGACCCCGTGCTCAATGAACACGGCCCCGTGTTCAACTTTCTGCAGTTTTTTAGAACAAGGAATCCTGGAGTTTCAAATTATTTTTCCAACTTATAAAGCATTTTTTAGCAGAAATAACTTAAAACAATGTTGTGTAACTTATTTTTAACAAGATTCCTTGAACAAAAACTTAACAAACATCACAATAAAGCTTGGAATCAAGCTTCAATGGAGGTGTTGTTACAAGAAAGGTGAAGAAGAAGGCAATGGATAAAAGAGGAAAGGACAAGATGCTTGTTAGAACCTTCTTTTAGAACATACCTAGGATGGTAGGTGAGAAGATCCTTTCAAATCTCTGTCCCTGGATGGTCCAAATGTGCAGGATTCTTGGCTGCATTTATAGAAAACGACAGCATGCTGGACACGGCCCCGTGTGCAGGCAAGATCCTGACACGTTTTGTCCGTATTCTGACAGAAAGTCAGAAGGGAATCTTTTGGTGGGCACGGGGGCGTGTTGACCTGGGCACGGTCCCGTGTCGAAAGGCTGTTTATGAAGTTCGTCTATTTTTAAGGAACTTTTCCGGATCGGGCGGTTCCTTACTGGATGGAACAACCCTAAAGTGCCTAAGATACCTTAATTGTTCTAGATTAAGACGAGAACGCAAGAGGTTGTCGGTGAGGGTGATTCCTATGCTATATGTAGGTGGACAAGTCCAACCCTTTCCTGGGCTGTCGTTAAAGAAGGTGTATGCCGAATCGCTCAGGTCTATGTATGCATCGAACGAAGTCGATGGGGAGTCCTTCACGGCACAATCGACACAGGGACGACTATCGCTCAAGTCCTCGCTAGATTTAGAGGTATCGTTGGGAACAACGAAGTTGTTTGAATGCGATCCCAACACTTCTTCTTGGTTATCGTGTTGAGATAGATTATTGAAATCTATCCTAAGTTCTTTTAACCAATTAAGAATTAGATCTTCTACTTGAAATAGTTCATCAAGAAGCATTTCTCCTAGAAAATCCGGTTGAGAGCATTCCAGGGAGATATAGGGATTATTTTTACTTTCGCCCCTCTTAAGGATACAGGGAAACGATGGGTCTATATAGTGGGGCTTATAATTTAGAAAATAACATTCTAATTCCTTATGGGAACCACCACATATTTGACACCACGCACCATAAGAGTGCCGAAAGTAAAAAAATCAGTATCACTCATATTTGTGTCAGAAATTACCAACCGTCGGGATCTTACGGTTCTGTTTTCAGTAACTGAATCTTGGGCACGGGGGCGTGTTGAGTGGGCACGGCCTCGTGTTCAGCTTACTGTCTGACTTAAAACAGGATTGCCAGTTCCATTGATTGGGCACGGGGCGTGTTCAGCGGGCACGACCCGTGCTGAGTTCTGCAGAAGCTGAAAAACTAAGAAAAATCCTAAACAAATAGAAAAATAAGAAAAAATGATTAGGCCGCTGATTCCTAACTTTCTTAAAATCCTTGTGTCCCCGGCAACGGCGCCAAAAACTTGATGCGTGTGATGTGTGCAAATAAGTTTAAGTATATTTTAAGCCATTTTACACTTTCTTTAGCCAAGTTTTAAATTTATAAAACACGATATTTACTAACACTAAACACACATATGGGCAAGTGCACCCATCGTGAGCATAGTATAGTGTTGGTAAGATACCGAGGTCGTCCAAGGACACAGGAGCTTTTAGTACCGGTTTATCTTCAACGTCTAATCAAATCAAAAAGTTTAGAAAAATGTTTTAAACTAGAAAAATAAAAACTAACTAAAATGCTGAAAATAAAATAAAAGTAAAAACAGATAGACAAGATGAATCACTTGGTTCCGACTAGTGTTTAGTGTAACCTTTGATTATTTCCGCACTTTTGCACTTTTTAAGAGATTATCTTAGTTATTGTAGTAGGCCCCTCTTTTGAAGGTGACGTTACCCTCAACCCAGTAGTTTGAGTCAGCAAGGATACAATCCTAAAGGGTCGGATTATTGAAAGATAATTAATTAAGTTATTAACGCATATTATGGTAGGCCCCTCTTTTGAAGGTGACGTTACCCTCGGCTAAGTAGTCTGAGTCAGCAGGGATACAGTCCTAAATAGCCGGGTTATTGTATTAATAGTAGCTTACATATGAGGGGGTCAAAGAGTTTGGACCCCCGCCATCCAATACCATTAAGCAATGAAGGAGGTCCTACTAAATTTGACCCAGGTCCTTGCAAGATCTATACACTGAACAGGGCAAGACTTTTACCAAACTGTTCCCTTAACCCCCGACCAGGTAGCCAACATACCTCCATATAGACCGTGGGGATATGAATGGTGAAAATCTTTTAGTTTATATAGACAGTAAAATAATGCCAAGACACCACGGACAAACGATAAGGAAAAATCACCTTCAACATAAGAAACGAGTTATTAAAGTCATTAATACATAACCAAGTAAAAAGTGCGAAAAGATTAAAAATAAAAAGTATTACACTAGACACTTTGTCTTCACCAAGTGATCTAAGAGACTTAGGCAAACATGGCCTTGATTGTCAAGAACTCTTACGATCAATCTTGGATCCCGAGACGACTCACACACTCTATGATGGACAATGGATGATGGTGGTGGATGATGGTGTTATGGTGGGGGTGGGTGGTGGGTGAAGTGTGAGAGAGGTGGTGTGCCAAGGGATGAGTTGCAAGAGCTCCAAGCACTCCTATTTATAGACTGAACAGAAGCTCGGGCACGACCCCGTGTCCGTTGGGCACGGCCCCGTGTCCATCCTCCTCTCTTTCTTCATTAAATGCAGTTTGTCTGCATTAGTTGACCACGCCCCCGTGTCCACTGAGCACGACCCCGTGTGCAGAAGCATATCTGTACTATCAAGATTTTCCTAGATTTCTCGAATCTTATAGTTGACCACAACCCCGTGTCCACTGAGCACGGCCACGTGGTCGGCGATGGAAGCTTCTACCACTTTGTCTTTTCTGCTGACACTTGGGCACGCCCCCGTGCTCACTGAGCATGGGGCGTGTTCAGTCTTCTGTTGTAACACCTCGAAAATTCACGTCCTATAATGTGTAGACACGTGTCATATGTTTGAACGTGTGAAAGAATGTTATAGAAGGACTAAAGTTGACAGTCATGGAAAGTATGTGAATATACGGGTTCTAAATGTCAAACAGTGAATAAAAATATTGTACAATAACCCTACATGATGTTTATAGCATCAAACAAATAAATCATGGATCATGCGAAGCTAAAAGTGAGGGATTACAAACTACAGGGGTTAAATGTGTCAACATGTTTAAGTTGTACCTCTGAGTGACCTTTTGACAAACCCGAAGCTTTGTAACTGATATTTATGCTCACTAGAATGCGCGATATAAATTTCATAAAGTTTCGTTATCGTATGAGAAAGTTATGACCAAATTCGTGTGCGAGGGGTTAAAGCGTTAACATTGAAAGTTATGACTTTTCGGGTTAACCGGAAGTGTCCAGGGACTTGGCAAAGTGGGTATAAGTCCTAAATCCCTTGTAGGTAAATAAAGAGGGCTCAAATTGCAAATATTAAGCTTCGTTGCCCTTTCGAAGAGCCAAGGGACAAAGATGTGGAAAATAGAAAATGTGAAATCTGATCAGGAGGCCCAAGCGGGCCGCGTAAGGTCCATCAACACCCTTACGCGGGCCGCGTCAGACGTACAGTAACAGAAACATCAGACAGCCTCCTACATTCGCGTTTAACCGACCCTTAAGAGATATTTTTGCATTGTGGGCGACCCCTAAACAGTCCTAAACACTTAGGGACACCTGTGGATGATTTGTGGGCACTTGTAGACTTGTGTGTCAAACTTTTGTGGTGTTTAAATCACTATATAAAGGCCATGAGTTGCAAAAAGTCCCTCACACCTTCCATCTGCATATTGGAGCACTTCTGGAGCCAAGAACTTCTCTCTAAGCTTCACATTTCGTGCATAGGACTTCAGTAAGTTTGCTAATCCTTTCTTAATTAAGTTTAGCTTAGTTATTTAGCTAAAAGTCAAACCATCGTAATTACGGTTTGACTTCGAGATTAATTAATAATGGCTCAGTCAAATCTCGAATCAAAAGTAGTTATAAGTTGGTAATTATGTGGGTAATAAACCCTTAAAAGGGTTCCCCCTGATTACCACTCTAACTAGGTCAAAAGTCGGGTCAAACTTGTTAATAAAAAGTCAACAGGATACTTAAATTGCAATTTATGCATAATTAGCCATGTAGAACATATACAACCTGTTTGATCATTAATATAACTTGGTAATAAGTGTAAGAACATGTCTAAACATGTTCAACCCGACAATTTCCTGTAAAGACCCGGTTCGGAACCGAAAGTCGCATAGTTTGACTTTTGCATTGACTTTCAGTTCTGACCCGTTTAGGCATGATTTAGAAATGCCTTAGAGCTTAATTTGGACCAGGTAACATGCTAGTATAGCCCTCTGTGATTATACACCATGGTTCATTAGTTAACCAATTAATTCGCATGATTCCGTTAATTGCTCATATGTTGACCATTATGCCCTTATCACCTTAAAACGTGATTTTTGAAAATGTAAAAGAGTAGAAACCTTTGTTACTGATATATATACTTGTACCCAAAATTTGAGATCAATTGGTGGTGTAGATTGAGAGTTATGCTCATTAGCGCAAAATGAAAGCTTTCTGTTAATAAAACGGCGTAATTAGCGTATAGCCTAGTTAAGCCTACTTTTTGATATCAAAATCTTTACCCACTGATGTAATATATTATTTTGGGATTTTTGAAGATTTTTAATAAATTTTAGGCTGAGCATAACTCATAGTCGTAGGCTTAATCCGGTAATTGTCGGTTTTGCCCTTACGGGCCATAAAATGAGTTTCACATATCTAAACGACTCCAAACCTTTTGCTACTGATTTTAAATGATAAATAAATTATTTTAAACCCTCTGGAATAATAAAAATATCAGATTTCTATATAGAACCCGGAAACGGCTTCTAATCGCCTTTTTAAGCGTTTTTAACGCCTAGTATGTACTAGAACTATTTAAAACATACTAAGGGTGATACCTACTGATATTTGAGGTAAATTATAATATTTTAACAGTAAGCAAAAGTTTTTAAACTCAGACTTCAGTTTTGAGCTTTTCGGCTTACGTGAAATTACCAAAATGCCCCTACGGTGCATAGTTTGGTTAAAATTGATAAATTTCACATGTATACTTTAACCTACTAATATAACTTAGCAAATTGTTTATATTTTCTGATTTCATCAGGCCTGTAACTCAGGTTAACACTTAAACTCTTTTACAACCTTTAAAATGACCAAACTACCCCTACGGGGCATAGTTTGTGTTTAAATTCATTTCGGGCATAATAAATGATATCTTACTGATGTCACAACATATATGGAGCATATTAACTTAGGAAACCTGTAAATGGCTCTCATTATTACCCGATACGCTTATTACGCGTTCGGTTTGGTTTATGTAACTAGTTTACATAAATTAGCCGACACGGGTCAAACCTTATCGGTTTTATCTCAAAATCCAGAGTGTGCATAAAATACCCATATTAAACAAGTCTCTGAACTTGTCGGGTCTAAATCACATTCTATCCGGTCTTCGCTTAATAGTGCGTACGAACCGTATCATTGAAACTAACCGGTCTAAGTTTAAGCTTAATTAAAGACCCGTTAGATCCTAATAGGTTATTATAAACCTTCGTTCCAGATTAGGAGAACCAGTAAAAGCTACTTGCAATTTGCTTATTGTGATTTATACATTGCTCAGGTAAATACTTTTAACTTATTTTCCCTATACGGGCTTGGGTTACGGTATATAGAATACCGCTTGATCGGGCATCAAATCTTCCATCGTTGGGTGGTTAATTGAATAATTTGATCGGCTCGTTTAAACAGTCTTGTTACTTAAAGCCTTTGGGGGGTTAATGACCATGTCCCGGATATCCTTGGCATCATTTTACGAAATGGCCACGACTTAAGCGCGGGGTGTAGGCGTACACCCGTCAGTGCACAAAAGAATAATGTGGTGTGTCTATTGATCTTTAACCCGGACAAGATCCGGGCTACTGAACGCACAAGGAACATGTAATTCGTTCACAAGATTATAATATTAAATAATTCTCCCAAGTTAAATAAAAATGTTTATGCCACGTGCATCCAAATCAATTTACAATCATTTTCCAAAATGAGTCAGTTGATTGTATTTACCAGTGTAAACTGACGTATTTTCCCAAAAAGATTAAATGCAGGTACTAAGCGTAATTGGCTGGGATTGTCTCCTTAGCATCAATAGAAGTCTCGCAAGCTTAAGATGCCTGAAGTCTGTTGAACTATTAATTCCATTTTATTTTCGATCCGTCTGTGGATAAACTTCCGAATATTGTGACATTTGATATTACAATATTAAATTCGGTTTAAACGTATCTTTTATATTGCTTCCGCTGTGCATATTAATTATTGTGTTGTTTGACTATTATGTTGCCAACCACGTCACGATACTCCCCCACCGGGCCCACCGGTGACACGTTGAAATCGGGGTGTGACAGGTTGGTATCAGAGCCAACACTGAGTGAATTAAACACTAGCCTTTTGTGTTTAATCTCAGTTACACAATTGCACATATCTAAACTTTCGAGTCTAGACAAATAACATAGGACAAATTCTACCTTGTTTGGTTTTTGTTTTGTCCTTTAATTTATATATATTCTTGTCATTATCTCATGTTGTATTGACAGGATTAACAAAATGCCGCCAAGATTCTTCAGGAGAAGAGGACGCGGAAAGGGGCCAATCACCGCCCCCAATGACAACGAGGCAGGACCTTCGAATGTGCGAGCTCCTTCGACCACTGAGAGTGACGATCCCCGGCAAAACCGGAGGAACCTCTTTGAACCGGCTAGACGGTCGGTCTCACACAGTTCAACACCTCCTATCCATAACCCTTATGGGCCACAGCCGGAGTATGAGCCCAACAACCCGCAACCTTCCTACATACCGTTGCAGCGATCCTTATCGCATAATTCTTTTGGTGACCCTACACCAGTCTTTCGGGTCCGGTTTAACCCGGCAAACTACATAGCAGAACCAGTGGGTTTTAACCCATTGGGGCCGGAGGATCATTTCTCGGGAGATCACGCGGACGATATGGACGAGGATACGGACCCGTCGAACCTGCCAGTGGTACACCAAACCACCCGATAGAGATCTCTGACGGATCTTCTTTCCACGGATCACCCTATGTTGGTCCAGATAGCTTTCAAGCTATGTTTACCAGGCACGAATGGTACTATACACCTCCTCGCCATTCACCGCCTCAGCAGCAGCAACAGCAGCAACAGGATCCCTCTGTGGATTCAAGATTTGTGGCAGTCACGCCACCGCCTCCACCGCCACCAGTTCAACCGGCACCTCCACAACCGCCAAGGCGTAGGAGAACCGGAGCGCGTATGTCTTCGCGAGCAGGAGACTTTCATTTCAGCTCTCCTCGTCACTCAAGTGGCAGCCACTATCCGCCACATCAGGAGGACCCACAAATGGGTGGACCTTCTAACCTAGCTGTACCACAGCCACCACCGATGGGTTTTGACAACCCAATTCCAGTATACACAGGTTCTATGGCATACAACTCGTTTGAACCGCCGACTCACCACAACTATGGTTACGCTGAGGCCGACCCCTACATGGTAGCGGCTAACTACAACACCCAAGGACCCTATGGAGATCCATGGGGAGTAGGGTACCCAACACACGGGTACCAAATACCTCCAAGACCTATTATCAGGCAACAATCGCAACCACCAAGGTTCTCCCCACCAGAGCGTGAAGAAATTCTGCAAAGGTTGGACCATGTAGAGCGAGAGTTTCACAGGGAACGAAGGGAGCGACAAACTTTCTTCCAAGGATTAACGAGCCTAATTAAAGGGAAGAGCAAGAAGGACCACTGAATCCTTCCATTTGTTGTTGAGCCCCTGCGTGGGCCAGTCTTGTTGTATAAACCCCTGCGTGGGTATGCTTGTTTGTTTTGACCCCTGCGTGGGTCTATCTTTCTGTAAACCCCTACGAGGGTATGCTATTTATGTAAGTCCCTGCGTGGACTATTATGTTATTGAGCCCCTGCGTGGGTATGTGTGTTATTAAGCCCCTGCGTGGGTAAGTACTTGTTTAAACCCCTACGTGGGTAAGTTGCTTGTTGAAAAGTCCCGTTTAGGGCAACATGTAATCTTTTGATAATTAGTGGAATGTTATGTTTATAAATTTCATCTTGCTATTATATGCATAAATATTATATATGAAATAAATAAATCAAAATCATTCCTTTTAATAATAATCTGCCTATTTAAATATTGAATAAGAATCTTAAGAGTGAAACCTAGCCTGAGTGTCATTATAATGACCTGGCCATAATGGTAAGACCTGTTTAAAAGATTCAAATCCCAGTTAACATCTGTAAACATGTTAATGCTCCTGGCAGACGTGATTCATTAAAATCACACACGTCATTCTTATTATTGGATTCTTCAAAAGATTCCTAACCCAAATTTTATGATCTCTGAATCATGGGTTTAGGTCATCAATTAAGATGATCATATTTTGACCATACGTGGTAATATAGTGCCTACGGGCCCTGCTCATTTTCATATGAGCCAAAAGACAATGGTAGCAATGACTCCCTGTCAGATAAAAGTAATGAACTAGGTTCAAACCTTCATGCTTTGGTTCTCTGAAATCATAGCTTATAATTTATAAATGTCCTTGTGACTAGGCCTGTTGTGCCAATATACCTGAAAGGCCTTGATTCTCTGAAATCATAGCTTATAATTTAAATTGTCCATGTGACTAAGCCTTATGTGCTAATATATATTGTTATTGTTATTATAATTAGGATAAAATTTTAAATTGAAATCCTAATTGAATACGATTAATAAATTAACCAAATATGGTCTCTGTTTACCATGGTTAATGAATTACCCTAAGGGGCAATTCCATAATAAACTCCCAAATAAACTATTGTCCTTGTTTTCTGTATCAGTTCAATTAAAATGGATAACTCAGACGAGATAAATAGTCATCCAGTAGAGAACATTGATAACGCCCGGATTAATTTAACGGGTGCGGAATTAAAAGCGTTGGTCGACGACGCAGTTACAAAGGCAATGGAACGGCAGTACGAAGAGTATAGTGGGACTCGTAGTAGGACCCTATCTACACAGCCTTCAAAGCCACCGTCCAAGAAGGACGAACCGAAGAAAGATGATGATCGTCACTCCTCGAACCACCACAGTGATCCATCTCAGCAGGTTGTACTAAATCAAGGACCCCGTGACAAGGGTTGCTCATATAAATATTTTGTTTCCTGCAAACCCCGGGATTTCACTGGGGAGAAAGGAGCCATCGACTGTATGACGTGGCTGGACGAGATGGACACAGTTGTGGATATCAGCGGATGCGCTGAGAGGGATATAGTCAAGTTTGTGTCGCAGTCTTTTAAGGGTGAAGCTTTAGCATGGTGGAGATCACTGATTCAAGCCACCGGGAAAATCCCGTTGTACAACATGTCGTGGGATCAATTTGTTGCCCTTATCAGGGAAAATTACTGCCCTCAGCATGAGGTGGAAAAGATAGAGTCTGATTTTCTATCATTAGTGATGACAAACCTTGACTGTCAAGCTTACCTAACGAGCTTCAACACAATGTCCCGGTTGGTTCCTTATCTGGTGACCCCGGAACCAAAGAGAATAGCTCGTTTTATCTGTGGTTTAGCCCCGGAAATCAAGGCAAGCATGAAGGCTTCTCGGCCAGCTACTTTTAGATTTGTAGCTGACATATCCTTGTCCCTCACTTTGGATGCGGTCAGGCAGAGATCGCTGAGGAATAAGGAGGCTGAGAAGAGGAAACGTGAAGATGATAGTTCACGGAGATCGAACAAGAAACACCGTGGGAACGGTGACAACAAGAAAGGATCGGAGTCAAGGAAAGATGGGCATCATTCTGGTGAGAAGCCCAAATGCAAAATTTGCAAGAAACAACACTATGGAAAGTGCAGACTCGAGTCGAACTCGCAGACTCAGTCAAAAACCTTTGCATGTGGAATATGCAAGTCCACGGATCACAAAACCTTGGATTGCAAGAAGATGAAGGACGCAACGTGCTACCATTGCAATGAAAAGGGGCGCATTAAAACCAACTGCCCTAAATACACCAAGAAGCCTGAAGAGGCCAAGAAGACTAATGCTAGAGTCTTCAGAATGGACGCAAAGGAAGCGATTCTAGACGACAACGTTATTACAGGTACTTTCCTTGTAAATGATGTCTATGCAAGAGTACTATTTGATTCAGGCGCTGATAAGTCGTTTGTAGATCATAAATTTTGCAAATTGCTGAAATTACCTGTCAAAACCTTAAATGTGAATTATGAGGTGGAGTTAGCGGATGGCACCCTAGAAACCGTCTCAACTGTGTTAGATGGATGTGTTATATCCATTAAGAACCACTCTTTTCCTCTATCCCTACTTCCCTTTAAATTGGCTGGTTTTGACATAGTTTTGGGTATGGACTGGTTATCTCACAACCAGGCCCAAATCGTCTGCAACAGAAAGCAAGTGGTGATAAAGACTCCGTCTGGTGAATCACTTACCATTCGGGGAGATACCCAGTATGGGCTACCTGAGCAAGCGACTATGCTCAAGGCTTCAAAATGTTTAAAGAAGGGTTGTGTCATCTACATGGCACAAGTGATTATTGATGAGCCTAAACCGAAGATAGAAGACATCCCTGTCATTTCTGAATACCCAGAAGTTTTTTCGGAAGAACTACTTGGTTTGCCACCAGATAGGCAAGTGGAATTCAGGATTGATATCATCCCCGGAGCAGCACCGGTTGCTAGAGCACCTTATAGGTTGGCGCCCACAGAAATGAAGGAATTGAGGACACAACTGGACGAACTGCTAGCTAAAGGTTTCATTAAACCTAGTTCGTCTCCATGGGGAGCGCCAGTCCTATTTGTGAAGAAGAAGGATGGATCGATGCGTCTGTGCATAGATTATCATGAGCTTAATAAGGTCACGATCAAAAATAAATACCCATTACCAAGGATCGACGATTTGTTCGATCAATTGCAAGGAGCAAGTTATTTTTCGAAGATTGATTTAAGGTCAGGCTACCATCAACTGAAGGTCAGAGATGAAGACCTGCACAAAACTGCATTTAGGACTCGTTATGGTCATTACGAGTTCCTAGTGATGCCTTTTGGGCTCACTAATGCACCTGCCGCGTTCATGGATCTCATGAATCGCGTTTGCAAACCGTACTTAGATAAATTCATCATCGTCTTCATTGACGACATTCTTATTTATTCGAAGAACCAAGCTGATCATGAGAAACATCTTCGATGTATCCTCAAACTTCTACACCATGAGAAGCTCTATGCCAAATTCTCTAAGTGTGAATTTTGGCTTCTAGAAGTCCAATTCCTTGGACATGTGGTTAGTGAGTGTGGTATCCAAGTGGATCCCGCTAAGGTTGAAGCAGTAATGAACTGGCAAGAGCCAAAGACGCCTACAGAGATTCGTAGCTTCCTGGGATTGGCAGGATATTACAGGCGTTTCATCGAAAATTTTTCAAGGATTGCTGCACCTCTAACTTCCTTGACCAAGAAGAAAGTAAAGTTCGTTTGGGGCACTAAGCAGCAAGAGTCCTTTGATATATTAAAGCAGAAGTTGAGCAACGCTCCTGTTTTGGCATTGCCAGATGGAATAGAAGATTTTGTAGTTTATTGTGATGCATCACACACTGGCATGGGGTGTGTGCTTATGCAGAAAGGCAAAGTTATTGCCTATGCATCACGACAGTTAAAGGTGCATGAAAAGAATTACACCACCCACGACTTGGAGTTGGGTGCCGTTGTATTCGCACTAAAACTGTGGAGGCATTATTTGTATGGTATCAAGTGTGTGATCTATTCTGATCACAAGAGCCTTCAACATCTGTTTAATCAGAAGGAATTAAACATGAGGCAACGCCGTTGGATGGAAACTTTAAATGATTATGATTGTGAAATCAGATACCATCCCGGCAAGGCGAATGTAGTCGCCGATGCCTTGAGTCGAAAGGAGAGGGTGAAACCCATCCGAATCAATGCCAAGCGCATGGAGATAAAGAACAGTTTGACTGAAAGGTTGTTAGCTGCACAGAAGGAAGCTGTGTTGGAAGCTAACTATCCTAATGAAAAGCTAGGGGTAACTGAGGAGCAGTTAACTCTTAGCAAGGACGGAATTCTAAGATTGAATGGACGAATATGGGTTCCAATTTATGGAGGACTTCGAGATGTCATCCTCCAGGAAGCCCATAGTTCCAAATACTCCGTTCATCCTGGAGCTGATAAGATGTACCAGGATCTAAGGGTAAATTATTGGTGGATAGGCTTGAAAAAGTCTGTAGCCACCTATGTAGCTAAATGCTTGACATGTGCGCAAGTCAAAGCCGAGCATCAAAAGCCGTCAGGTTTCCTACAACAGCCCGAACTTCCTACGTGGAAGTGGGAAATGGTAACTATGGATTTTATCACCAAGTTACCTAGGACCAGGAAAGGAAATGATACAATATGGGTTATAGTTGATAGACTGACTAAGTCAGCACATTTCTTACCCATCAAGGAGACTTATAGCTCCGACATGTTAGCCCAGTTATACGTGGATAAGATTGTAGCCTTACATGGCATACCTGTGTCTATTATCTCTGACAGAGATACTAGATACACGTCACATTTTTGGAAGAGTTTCCAACAATCTTTGGGCACGCGTTTGAATTTCAGTACAGCTTACCATCCTCAGACAGACGGTCAGTGTGAGCGTACTATTCAAACATTGGAAGACATGCTACGTGCATGTGTGATCGATTTGGGTGGTAGTTGGGATAAGCACCTACCACTAATTGAATTCTCCTACAACAATAGCTACCACACCAGCATAAAGGCTGCGCCTTTTGAGGCATTATACGGTAGAAAGTGTAGAACGCCAGTTTGTTGGGCGGAAGTTGGAGATATCCAATTATCAGGACCAGAGATAGTGTTCGAAACGACGGACAAGATTGTCCAGATTCGCGACCGTCTCAAAGCTGCCCGGGATAGGCAGAAGAGTTACACAGATCCAAAGTGTAAAGCTTTTCACTTCGAAGTAGGTGACAAAGTGTTACTTAAAGTGTCACCCTGGAAGGGGGTGATGCGATTTGGTAAGAAAGGCAAGCTAAGCCCGAGATACATAGGACCTTTCGAGGTTATCGAACGTGTCGGGTCAGTTTCCTATAAGTTAAACTTACCAGAAGAGCTCAGTGGAATTCACAACGTGTTCCACATCTGCAATCTGAAAAAGTGTTTCGCTGACGAATCACTGGTAATACCGCATACAGATGTGCACATAGATGAGAGCTTGAAATTTGTGGAAAAACCATTGTCGATTGAAGATTGACAGGTTAAGAATCTTTGAAGGAAGCATGTGCCTATTGTAAAGGTCAAATGGGATGCCCGTAGAGGTCCCGAATTCATGTGGGAGGTTGAATCCATGATGAAAGAAAAGTACCCTTATTTATTTCAGTAAATCCCGGGTCGAGATTTATTTTAAGGGGGTGAGGATGTAACACCTCGAAAATTCACGTCCTATAATGTGTAGACACGTGTCATATGTTTGAACGTGTGAAAGAATGTTATAGAAGGACTAAAGTTGACAGTCATGGAAAGTATGTGAATATATGGGTTCTAAATGTCAAACAGTGAATAAAAATATTGTACAATAACCCTACATGATGTTTATAGCATCAAACGAATAAATCATGGATCATGCGAAGCTAAAAGTGAGGGATTACAAACAACAGGGATTAAATGTGTCAACATGTTTAAGTTGTACCTCTGAGTGACCTTTTGACAAACCCGGAGCTTTGTAACTGATATTTATGCTCACTAGAATGCGCGATATAAATTTCATAAAGTTTCGTTATCGTATGAGAAAGTTATGACCAAATTCGTGTGCGAGGGGTTAAAGCGTTAACATTGAAAGTTATGACTTTTCGGGTTAACCGGAAGTGTCCAGGGACTTGGCAAAGTGGGTATAAGTCCTAAAGCCCTTGTAGGTAAATAAAGAGGGCTCAAATTGCAAATATTAAGCTTCGTTGCCCTTTCGAAGAGCCAAGGGACAAAGATGTGGAAAATAGAAAATGTGAAATCTGATCAGGAGGCCCAAGCGGGCCGCGTAAGGTCCATCAACACCCTTACGCGGGCCGCGTCAGACGTACAGTAACAGAAACATCAGACAGCCTCCTACATTCGCGTTTAACCGACCCTTAAGAGATATTTTTGCATTGTGGGCGACCCCTAAATAGTCCTAAACACTTAGGGACACCTGTGGATGATTTGTGGGCACTTGTAGACTTGTGTGTCAAACTTTTGTGGTGTTTAAATCACTATATAAAGGCCATGAGTTGCAACAAGTCCCTCACACCTTCCATCTACATATTGGAGCACTTCTGGAGCCAAGAACTTCTCTCTAAGCTTCACATTTCGTGCATAGGACTTCAGTAAGTTTGCTAATCCTTTCTTAATTAAGTTTAGCTTAGTTATTTAGCTAAAAGTCAAACCATCGTAATTACGGTTTGACTTCGAGATTAATTAATAATGGCTCAGCAAATCTTGAATCAAAAGTAGTTATAAGTTGGTAATTATGTGGGTAATAAACCCTTAAAAGGGTTCCCCCTGATTACCACTCTAACTAGGTCAAAAGTCGGGTCAAACTTGTTAATAAAAAGTCAACAGGATACTTAAATTGCAATTTATGAATAATTAGCCATGTAGAACATATACAACCTGTTTGATCATTAATATAACTTGGTAATAAGTGTAAGAACATGTCTAAACATGTTCAACCCGACAATTTCCTGTAAAGACCCGGTTCGGAACCGAAAGTCGCATAGTTTGACTTTTGCATTGACTTTCAGTTCTGACCCGTTTAGGCATGATTTAGAAATGCCTTAGAGCTTAATTTGGACCAGGTAACATGCTAGTATAGCCCTCTGTGATTATACACCATGGTTCATTAGTTAACCAATTAATTCGCATGATTCCGTTAATTGCTCATATGTTGACCATTATGCCCTTATCACCTTAAAACGTGATTTTTGAAAATGTAAAAGAGTAGAAACCTTTGTTACTGATATATATACTTGTACCCAAAATTTGAGATCAATTGTTGGTGTAGATTGAGAGTTATGCTCATTAGCGCAAAATGAAAGCTTTCTGTTAATAAAACGGCGTAATTAGCGTATAGCCTAGTTAAGCCTACTTTTTGATATCAAAATCTTTACCCACTGATGTAATATATTATTTTGGGATTTTTGAATATTTTTAATAAATTTTAGGCTGAGCATAACTCATAGTCGTAGGCTTAATCCGGTAATTGTCGGTTTTGCCCTTACGGGCCATAAAATGAGTTTCACATATCTAAACGACTCCAAACCTTTTGCTACTGATTCTAAATGATAAATAAATTATTTAAAACCCTCTGGAATAATAAAAATATCAGATTTCTATATAGAACCCGGAAACGGCTTCTAATCGCCTTTTTAAGCGTTTTTAACGCCTAGTATGTACTAGAACTATTTTAAACATACTAAGGGTGATACCTACTGATATTTGAGGTAAATTATAATATTTTAACAGTAAGCAAAAGTTGTTAAACTCAGACTTCAGTTTTGAGCTTTTCGGCTTACGTGAAATTACCAAAATGCCCCTACGGTGCATAGTTTGGTTAAAATTGATAAATTTCACATGTATACTTTAACCTACTAATATAACTTAGAAAATTGGGTATATTTGCTGATTTCATCAGGCCTGTAACTCAGGTTAACACTTAAACTCTTTTACAACCTTTAAAATGACCAAACTACCCCTACGGGGCATAGTTTGTGTTTAAATTCATTTTGGGCATAATAAATGATATCTTACTGATGTCACAACATATATGGAGCATGTTAACTTAGGAAACCTGTAAATGGCTCTCATTATTACCCGCTACGCTTATTACGCGTTCGGTTCGGTTTATGTAACTAGTTTACATAAATTAGCCGACACGGGTCAAACCTTATCGGTTTTATCTCAAAATCCAGAGTGTGCATAAAATACCCATATTAAACAAGTCTCTGAACTTGTCGGGTCTAAATCACATTCTATCCGGTCTTCGCTTAATAGTGCGTACGAACCGTATCATTGAAACTAACCGGTCTAAGTTTAAGCTTAATTAAAGACCCGTTAGATCCTAATAGGTTATTATAAACCTTCGTTCCAGATTAGGAGAACCAGTAAAAGCTACTTGCAATTTGCTTATTGTGATTTATACATTGCTCAGGTAAATACTTTTAACTTATTTTCCCTATACGGGCTTGGGTTACGGTATATAGAATACCGCTTGATCGGGCATCAAATCTTCCATCGTTGGGTGGTTAATTGAATAATTTGATCGGCTCGTTTAAACAGTCTTGTTACTTAAAGCCTTTGGGGGGTTAATGACCATGTCCCGGATATCCTTGGCATCATTTTACGAAATGGCCACGACTTAAGCGCGGGGTGTAGGCGTACACCCGTCAGTGCACAAAAGAATAATGTGGTGTGTCTATTGATCTTTAACCCGGACAAGATCCGGGCTACTGAACGCACAAGGAACATGTAATTCGTTTACAAGATTATAATATTAAATAATTCTCCCAAGTTAAATAAAAATGTTTATGTCACGTGCATCCAAATCAATTTTCAATCATTTTCCAAAATGAGTCAGTTGATTGTATTTACCAGTGTAAACTGACGTATTTTCCCAAAAAGATTAAATGCAGGTACTAAGCGTAATTGGCTGGGATTGTCTCCTTAGCATCAATAGAAGTCTCGCAAGCTTAAGATGCCTGAAGTCTGTTGAACTATTAATTCCATTTTATTTTTGATCCGTCTGTGGATAAACTTTCGAATATTGTGACATTTGATATTACAATATTAAATTCGGTTGAAACTTATCTTTTATATTGCTTCCGCTGTGCATATTAATTATTGTGTTGTTTGACTATTATGTTGCCAACCACGTCACGATACTCCCCCACCGGGCCCACCGGTGACACGTGGAAATCGGGGTGTGACATCTGTCTTCTTGTTTTGCTTGGGAAGATGCTGTCGGGAGGTCGGGCATGCCACGTTTGTTCCTTTTCTTGTATTTATGCTAGATTTAGCTGCCTTTTTGCTTCTTTTGTTAATTTGAGCTCATTTAATCCTGAAAATACAAAAGGAAGACAAAAGCACACTTTTTCCAACATTAGTACTAAAAAGGGTTAGTTTTATGCCACATTTGATGTAATTTATATGTTGCTTTTTGCACACATCAGTTGTGCAGTTTAACTTAATTAAAAGTTAACATTTACTGCTGTAGTGGCTAACATATAGAGATTTGCCCATTGTTCATCTAATTTATTTTCCCATGGTGGCTTATTGCCTATTTCCTGGGTTTCCTTATTAATCATCACTCCTTTTGGTTGTGACTTCTTTATTTTCTCTTGACTTTTGCTAATAATCCAACTTCTTTTCTTAATGGTAAGTGGTTTCTCAAACTGTGCCTTACGAACAAATATTTCTTCCCCAGTATCTGCTGAGTTTCTTGAGGAATTTGATTGAAATGAGGTTCCCTTATCTTTTGATGAACTATTTAATTGACGATAGATGTCCGAAATTCTTTGCTTACCCATACTGTAAACTAACAAATAGTCAAATAACACAAAAACACATAATCACAGAATGGCAATTAGAAAAATTAAGTATTTCTAAATACTTAATTGGCTTAAATCAGTGGCTCTGATACCATCTTTTTCTGTCACGGCCCCCGTCTCGGTTTTACCCGGTCCAGGAGCCGCGGGACAGAAACCCCGTGGTATTTATTTAATTTGGCAGCGGAATTATTAACAGGATCGTTAAAACTTGAAAATGCCCGATTATCGTATTTCATAATTATTCGGGATAACCCCGTAATTTACAATAAAGGCGATTTCACTGGGAAATCCCTATTTTACAAAAAACATGTTTATTCATTTTATTGAGCCACATCCTCAAGCTTGTAGTGCTACACGACACTTTTTCCTGGATCACAGCAGATCACCTGAAACATGTTTTAAAAAGGTTTTATCAGCGGGGAAATACTGGCGAGTCACTCATTTACACAAAATGACACATTGTTATAATATACAGTATTAAGGGCGATTACATTGTTTATATATCAACCAATTACCCAATGGTATTTGTCACTCGACTCGTTTCTGTGACTATGGTCATATCACCTATTGGCTAACTCGTTGTCCAACGGTGACGGTTATCAAGTATTGTATACAAAACCCCACATACGGGCAGTAATTGAAGATTACAAAGACTTAATCCCTGTAATTATAACTTTGAAAACAAATATGATTTTTGAAAGCAATTTGGTAAAAAGAGAATGACTCACATTGCAGATTTAAATGGGCAGAGTTTAGCCTACTGATAAGCCTGTTAACCTAATTCAAATAACAATGCACACGAAAACTAGGTTAGTAACTTTAATCCAACTTTTACGACAACTCACGAGATCAAAACCTTCACAATGAATGACAAAGTGCAATACTTAAACATCCATCGAATTCACGACGAATGACAAAGCATAACCCGAGTTTGGGCAGCACTTAAACATCCATCGGATTGGTTTTTATCGATCGGACATTAAATCGTAGCAGTGATCGAGTTATTACCATGTTATCGCGGCAGAATTTCGTGATTGTGTGTGTTTTTGGAGTAAACATACGATATCTCGGTGTAGAAAACGAATTTTAACGTCGAACCAACGCCAAACTTCAAGTGCCAAACCCCTGAATTTATACTGGAAAAACGGCGCGCCCGCGTGTCACGAGAGGCTCTCGCGTGGTGCGAGAGGTCACTTTTAGCATAGGGTAGCCACGTGTCTTAGTAGCTTGGGTGAGTCGACCGTTCGTTAAAATTCGATTCCTATCAAAAACTGTTTGGATAATACTGACTAGGAAATTTCCCCTGAGTTTTAGGGGCCCTGATCCTGATTCCAATTGTTCTGAAAATTTTAGGGGTCATGCAATATCACTTAGGGATCTCAATTAGGGTTTCCTATTGGGTAAAATATAATAAGAAATAATAGTTTTGGTGAGAGTTGTTACAGTGAGGTGTGGCCGTGACCAAGGAGGAGAAGAAGAAGGAGTTTTGTGTTGGTGAGTTATGGAGGAAATGAAGTTATGAGACTAGGGGTTAATACTTATAATCTTCCAACAATATTTAGTCCAATGGATAATATGTTCCCTTAAGTACATGCCATATCTTCTAAGCAATCTTCATAAGATCATGCAAGATCAAATAAAATCTCACAAATAGGCCATGTGGGCCGTGAGCTAGGTAGGGGGGGAGGTCTAGTATAGGTTTTAACCAATTAGTTAAAATCTAGTTTAATTTCAAGCATTAGTTACATATCTTGGTTATTAGATATTTTTAGTAGGTGTTATGATGTTCGGGGATCATAACTAGCTCAGAAACATTAAAACAATGCTTCTAGTGTAATTTTGATGTTTCGGGTAGTGTCCGGTTGTTCGGTTAGATACCGGTTCGTTAAAGTGTCAAACTATACCGTTTAGTGTTCTTTATGTATCCTTTTGTGACACTTTTAATTCCCGACACTTAGGAAAGCATTCAGGACCATTTAGTCATATTTTTGCATGGTACTAGCTTGTTAAAAGCTGATTTTTGCTGAATTATGCTGAATTCAGCAATTTGGGTGAGTTTCAGGCACTTTCCGGCACTTAAACTATTACTTAGGAATGCAGTTTTGTGGTCCTTACTTCCCAACACACCATATTGGTGTAGTACTTAGTCTCTGACCCATACTGGGTCTCAAAACACTGCCTGTCTATGTGCTAAGTTCTGCCAGCATTTTTCTGAGTTATCCGCTAACTGTGCTTTGTGCATCATTTATGTCTATATGTTTGCATGCAGTCAATGATATGTCATTTGCAATATGTAATGCGCATGTGTGTATAAAGCAATAATCAGAAAGCAGTTCAAGTCATAAATTGTAAATCAGCACAGTCATTAAGCACCAATCATCATTTAATAATTGTACGGATGCATGCAAATTTGACAGTTTTCACATGTAAGATTGACCTTTCCGTGGTGCCAATGAAAGAACACGACTTCGTGCTTGGCCAGGATTTCTTTGAAAAGGAACCGACCTTTCTCATTCCGTTTGCAAACAATATTTGCATCATAGACGGAAACCAAGTTCACAAAATGAAGACAAAGACGGACACTGACCGTCAAGGTATGCCAATAACATCAATACAACTGGAGGTTGGTTCTAAAACAAGATCAACTAGTCATTCATCACAACGAGGCATAACCCGAAATCGTAACGAGGACGTTGCGAATTTAGGTGGGGGAGAATGTCACGATCCGCCTAAATACACAACTTTCTTCACGAGTTCTGGAAGGTTCTGGAAAACTAAAGATGCATCTAAGGCTGCCCAGAAGTTTCCGGAACAACCTACAAGTTGCTAGAACATCTTGGCACCATCAGAAGACTCTAGATCAGCCAAGAACACTCTAGAATGACCATGAAAACACTTAGAAGTCATGGATATTTTGAAGGAACTCTCTAGAATTCAGCTCATAAATATCCTAGATATTTGTATGGAATTCTCTAGTTAAGAATTCTCTAGAACTAGTATGAACTAGTATAAATAGGTGATGAAGGTCTCATTTTGAGATCACCCCGCAGAACCCCCTCATAACTTATTCATAATCAACTTCTTGTAAACACTTTGTACTTGTAACTTTGTTCAAGTAATACATAACCATCTTTGGTGTAGTATTGCACTACAAAATCGTACTTGTGATCCTCACAAACAAAGACTTCCGCTGTGATACATAACCAAACCCAACCACAAGGCTGAACTTAGTAGCATTCTAAGTGCCGCACGAGAGTTCAAGAATAACTCCGTGACAATATGCTCACTCAAACGTTCTCTTAAAACACACAACTCATCTTTATAAAACACATCATTCCTTAAAGAACACAATCCAAACTATAAAACATACTGTTATATAAAACACCACGTTGTCATATAAAACACACCATTGCTAGTAAAATTGATCAACTAGTTGAAACGTAATTCTTTTACATATGTAGCAATATGATACTTATATTAAAGATAAAAAAACGCTTGTTATTATGGTGTAACTTTTTATAAAAACAAATTACGTATAAAAAAGTATTGACGTTTTAAAAAGATGGGGGAAAGTTGCATGTAACTTGCATGTGAGTTCCTAAATTTAAGGCATACTAAATTTACATTAATACCCTTAATCTAAGAAATCAATTAATTTTATTAGAACAAATATTACAATTTTACCACTCATTTAATCTCATCCATCAGTTGGCATAATCCAATGGCTATGATCACTTCTTACACTTTTTAGAAAAAAATACACTTTGTAGAGGAACCTCACTCCGTTCTCCTCCAAGTTAATTTAAAATAATTAATCACTAGACACAAAGTAGGATTCATGTAAGTTTAATTTAGGTCACTTAAACTTAAATAAAGATACCATACTCATAAAAACATCACAAGAATGAAACACCTAACAAAACTTGTGTGACTTTATAGAGGGTAATTTACTTTTTGAGTTCCTGTGTTTTAGTGGTTTTAACCACTTGAGTCCAAAATCAAAAAGTTTAACGTTCTGAATCCCTATAGCCACTTTTCTTAACCATTTGAGTCCAAATTTTTAACACTGTTAGAATTTTTTGGTTAATTATTGTTAAATGACTAAATTACCCCTAGTAATAAAAAGTAATTTATTATCTTTTTATCCATTCTCTCTTTAAGAGAACCTGCAACTTTTCTCCTTTTTCTTTTTGAACCATCTTCATCTTCCCACCACCACACCTCCACCATCAACATCACACCACCACTACACCTCCACCGTCACCACCACACCACCGACCCACCATCGCTGCACCTCCATCGTCACCACCACATCACCTACAACCACTGCACCACCCCTTCATCGTCACCCCCACACCACCATCATCCCCATCGCACCACCGCTATCCCCACCATTGCATCGCCATCATCCCCACCTCCGTACCAACAAAGAAGGAGAAAGCCTCGAGTAAGGATTCCGGTGCTCCGAAACGTCCTCGAGTAAGCCTCAACTAAGACCTCTGCTTATATGCCATTGATGACGTCATCGACGGAGCCCTAGCCAACTGCCCCTCCACCCAGTTCCCAATGCCCGACCCGAACCGTTTCAACTCCCCATTTTCCGAACCCTCCGGGTCGGGTCCCTCAATCAACAGCGCTAGGCTTCCCCATTCAACCTCCCGGATCTTCCAACAAAAAGCTCTGAGTTTGTCACGTGACCTCGCCGGAAAAGCCCCATCATTGACGAACTTTTGGCACGTGACCTCCCCGTCGACAAACCTCGGACCAAATCGTGTCGTAGATAAGAGAAAAACCCTTGTTTTTTTTTTCCATTTTTTGTTTTTTGCCACACGATCCAAATTCCAAATTCGGGTGGAGATATATAAAAAAGAGTATTAATGGTGTAACTTAGACATAGAAATGATGAGGCAATTTCTTGGCATTGATTGAGGTTTATTAATGGCGTTTGCAGAGAAAATTTGGATGAAATATGTGTAAATATTCGTGGGTATTTTGGTGGGTATGATCTGAGGCGGGGTGGTGGGAAGAATGGAAGATGAAGGTGGTTTAGAGAGATAAAGGAGAAAAATTGCAGCTTCTTATAGAGAGAGAAGGGATAAAAGATAAGGGTGAAGAAAGAGAGAGAGAGAGTTATTTTATTTTTAAAATATAAGGGTATTTTGGTCATTTAATAAAAATTAATCAAAAAATTCTAACAATGTTAGAAATTTGGACTCAAATGGTTAAAGAAAATGCTTATAGGGATTCAGGTCGTTAAACTTTTTGCTTTTAGACTCAAGTGGTTAAAACTCATAAAATACAGGGACTCAAAAAACAATTTACCCCTTTATAGAAAACAAACGTCGAATGATTTTACTAGAATAGTTAAGATAGCTTGATTGATTGATGTTATACGAAATTATCCTTCTTTTTTATTTCTTTTCTCTTTTAAATACAAACACCCTAATAGAAGCCAACGAAAACACGATTAAATCCGATAAGAAAAACCTGAAGTATGTGTTTTTGATGATCGATTCAATTTGGTAAAGTACAAATTACACTCACCGGTAACTTTTGATCGGAAGAATGATGACCCCAAAGAAAAAACTTCATGAGTACGTTACTAGTGATGATTCACTATGCTACGATATTAGTGATTGTTTTAAATGTTCTAGCTTTCTCAAATATATTCGTACTTTAAATCTTTATCTAGGGTATTGGATTTAAATAACCCTAAGTTTAACCAATTGACCGACAACACTCCCAATGATTTGTACCACATCACTCTCAACTTTCAACTTATTGGCCGATAGCACTCTTAAACTAATTGAACCTTAACCCAGTTAGTTTTCCGCTGATGTGGCCCTTGTGTGTTGACGTGGCATCTAACGTGGATTTTTTTGATAATGTGGCAGCTGAGGTGGCCGGTGACGTATCATCTGACTTGGTTTTTTGATGGCGTGACAGCTGACATGGTTTTTTTTTATGACGTGGTAGCTAATGTGACACTAGTTTGATGACATGGCAGTCAACACACTGCGTTAGTTTTGAAGTGTTATCGGCCAATAAGTTGAAAATTAGGAGTGATTGTACAAATCGAAAGTTAGAAGTGCTATCGGCCAATTGGTGAAAGTTTTAAGTTATTTAAATCTAACTAGAATTACGACCCGCCGCAATGCGGCGGGAATTCCTTACTTATAACTAAGTCGATTTAGGACGCGCACGTTATGTTGAACCTGTCAAACGGGAAAAAATAGACGATGTAAAAACGTTCACTCACACACGCACGTTGCATCGTGTTAACTCGCAAAATTTAGAACGAAACGTAAAAACGTTAAACTAAAGACGCACGTTGCGATGTGTTAAGTCACTTTAGAACGAAGCATAAAGCGAAAAAACTGCGGAAAATGAAAACTATAAAGGACCAAAATTGAAAGTAAAAAAAGTTGTGAGAATAGATTGCAAAAGATAAAAAGTTTTGTGCTAAAAGAAAAAAAAAACAAATAGTTTTGGTTTAAAAGTAATTTATGGAATACTTTTGGGTGAAAAGTAAAGCCAAGATTATAACAACCATATGCATAACCATTTTCTGTTTGAAAAAACCCCAAAGCCAAGATTACAACGCATAAGTAAAAAAAAATAAACCGGTTAAATCGCAAAAGATGGAAACTTTTGAATTAGAAGTGAAAAATCAAATTAATCAAAGGGATTAAATTGTATAAGATGGAAACTTTTGAATTAGAAGTGAAAAATTAAATTAATCAAAGGGGTTAAATTACCAAACTTTAAAACTTTAAACTTAAATTGTCAAAGATTAAAACTTTAGAGTTAAAAAGAAAATAAAGATTAAAACTTTAAATTTAAATTGTGAAAGATTAAAACTTTAGGGTTAAAAAGGAAATTTAAAAAAAAAAAAAAACTCCCTAAACAAAGATTACAACACATATATGCATATACATCTTGCTTCTTTATAGGTTAATAGTAATATCCCCTTTGTTTAACTATCATAAATTATGAAACTAAAGTCATCGCTCTTAATAAATTATGCATTAAGGACATGATGTTTTTTTTTTGAACGGTAACTTTCTTAAGATATTTACATCTCCAAGACGGGGACCCTAACCAAGTCTGTCCCAGACTTACGTTGTCTTAACCGGGTCCGCGCTGGGAGTGGTCAGACTTGGCTACGGCGTTCGCCCGGAAACCGTACCGCCTCCACACGAGACAACCCGCTGGAGTAACGGTCGGATTAAGGACATGATGTCATGACCCAATTTGTTTCTAGACGACTAGACATATATGCCCATATACTTAAAGAAATTCTCATCCAATCCATCAAATTATACATACATTCCCCTAAAAAACAACTCTTATGTCAATATATTTTTACTAAAACAAATACTTTTTCTCTCTCATTTTCAATTAAATAATATTATCATTACATTTTTCTCTCTCCTTCACTCACAACCACTTTCAATATATATTAAAAAATTATACTGGGTGAACAGTGTCCCCCCAAATATACAGATGAACAGTAACATTTTCTCTTTCCTCTACTCACAACCATTTTTTATACCCTTTATAATAAAAAACTAACCCTCACATATTTTGATGGTTTGGATGAGAATGCTCTGATATCCTAATTCAAAGTCAAACTTTTGTTTTCCCTTGAGCATGATGTATTGATGTCTTTAAAACTTTCACCATAATCATACGAAGTTTGTAATATCTTGCAACAGGGTAAATAGTGATTCATCTCATTCAAAATTTTCAAGTGACTAATAAATTAATTTTTTAATTGTATTTATCATTCAAGATTATTTTTTTAAAAACTTACGTCTATTTCTAATCAACATTTCCATATGCATTTTATTTAAAACGGAGTTATATTTAAAATGACGTTTTTTTTTCTAAATTGAATCGATAGCGGCTAAACACTATTGTTACCCGTTTTAGTATCCATTTATACAGTTTTGAGGTTTCATATGAGTCGGTCTTGATATTCACTTTTTTTTTGTAATGAATACAGGATTCTTGTTGCATCGCTCTGGGAAATTTTTACCAGTAAGTATTTATAATTAGCAACTATACATAAAACTAAAATAAAATAATAGACTTAAGAGATTAGAAAAATAAAATGAGGATTCTTAACTAATACAGTATCATGGTAACAATTAACCGTTTAAAGCATTTAACCATAAAGTATCATCATTTTATACATAAAAGTCATCCTTTAAACAGCTAGTTGAAGTAATTGATATAAAAACTAGATATAATGATAAACTTCATAAACAAGATGCTAACTCCTGTAAAAGAGTAGTCTCTTGTACGAAGGATAGGCGGCGTCATCAACCATTGATACATTATAGAGAAAGGGTACTATGCTCTTTTCTCACACGAATATTTTCTCCCCAATTTTCAAACGGCTATAATTTTTTCATACATTAATATTTAAAAAAAATACAATGTATTTAAAAAAAATACAATGTATTAACGAGGATTTCATTCTCTTTAATTCGAGCACCCTATTGCTGTAGTTTCTTTAAAAATATAGGATTTTGAATACCCATTAGTCCATTATGTGAATACGTGATTTTGAATATATGATTTCAAGTAACCATTACGTAATTTCATTATTGTATATTATGTGAAACATCACTAAGTGATTACGTAATTACATAACAGTAGTTGACTATGCATTATTACGTAACTACGTGATATTAAATACCCATTTCGTGATTACGTGATTTCATTATAGTATTTTATGTGAAACCACACTGAGTGATTACGTAATTATATAAAAACAAAACATGTAATACATAATATTCCATATGGAATACCTAATCTTTCAGGTCTAATCACGTATTAATGATAAATTATATACAAAACATTATCCAAATCAACAAATAACAACCACATAATGATGTACATTAAAGATTTAATCACGTAATAAAGAATAAACAATCAAGTTCTTATTATTGATGTGTGTAATCACATAATAAGCATAACTGTAATAACAAATCATATTGAATGTGTAATCAAGTAATGAATTTATATTGAATGTGTAATCATGCAACGGTTTATGTTGAATGTGTAATCACGTAATGGATACTATCTTACCGATGAAATCTACCCTACTTGGTCCGTGTTTGTGAAATTATTTCCATTTCCTTACCTTCCCAATGGAAAAAAGTTCAAGAGGCAACACAAGGCGGCAAGGAAAGACGTGGAATGGGTTTATGGTGTTTTAAAGTCAAAATGGAGTATGCTTAATCGACCAATGCGTGCTAAGACTGTGAAAAAGATTAGGTATGTCGTATAGACGTGCATTATTTTACATAACATGATTCTAAAAGACGACAGAAACGCGATAGCACCGATACACATTCGGGACCCTCTAGTCGAGCCTGTTTTCGATGATACTGTTTTTAATGAGCTCATTGATGAAGATACACATTGGAAACTAAAACCTAATCTCGTAGAACATCTTGGAGGACTAGATTTACCCCACCTATTAGCGGATTCCAATGACGAGTAGTAAAATTAGTTTTAGTTTTATGGCTTATGTTTTTATCCTAGTTTTAAAATGTAATGTCTTTATTTTCATTTTAATGTACTTTTATTTATTTTAATTTAATGTAATGTCTTTTTCTAATTACATGTAATTTTATTTTGTTTAAAATATGTTTAATTTATTAATGCATAATTCATAGAAATAAAATAATAAAACAAAAAAAGGAAATAGACTTCCCACGTGGGAAGCACCCTTATATTTGAGTGTAAAATGAAGGTTGAAGATGAGAGTTGACATGGTATAAGGTGATTGGCTAAGTAAAGAGTTTACTACTCCCCACGTGAGGAGCACCCGTTACACCCTTAATTATCAAACGTACAAACTTATTATATATTTATTATTATGTTTTATTTGACTTAAGCATGTATATTTATTCAACAAAGAAGATCACTCAGTTATTTAACTTTATTAATTAAAGTGACTCTTAAAACTACTTTATATATTAAGTTTATTTAAACAAATCTAGTTTAAAAGTAGGTTGGATGAGGAATATAATTAGTAAAAAAAGAAGTTGAAACAAATTTACTATTTATGTTCTATAAACATTAAGTTCGTGGTTCAGTATTGAACAAATTTTTCGTCATGCTACATGTCCTTTTTTCTTCATATTTGGTAAAAATAAAACATGATAGGTATTTTATATATTTTTTAACGGTGAATTTTTTTTATTTCTTGTAAAACTTGAATCCAAAATCTCACATTTAAGGATATTAAAAGGCTTTGCTTTATCACTGGACCACCATCCCCAGTTTATTTAGGTGCTGTTTGTCTTTTCTGAGGGAAAACGTCTGCAGTCTGCGGACTACATCTGCAGACATCTGTAGCAGAAGTGCTGGACCAAATGTCTGCAGTCTGCAAGAAGAAGACTGTTTGTTTTTTTACTTCTGCAAATTGCTGAAATAAACGGAAATATAAATAAACTGATTTATTAAACTTAAAAGAGTTTTTCAACATTCAAACTTAAATAATAGTTATACAATACTGAAATAATATTCATAAAAAAGACAATAACATTTTTTTTAAATCATTGTAACCATGTTTTGCATTAACTGCTCAGCAATCTAATCTCGTAACTGAGTCATATATTCCTGATCTGATGCAGTACCATGTGCTTCAACCTCGTCTTCATCAGCATCAACGTGCACTTGACTATTATGCACCGAAACATTGGGTTGATCGTATTCTGTAAACAATTCATCGCTCAAACCCTCTTTCCTTATAAAATTATGTAGCCCGAAACATGCAATGGTAATGTTCCTTTGTGTAACCAATGGAAATGGTGCCATCCTCTTCAAAATAGGGAATCTTGCTTTCAAGACACCAAAAGCACGCTCAATTACGTTCCGAAGTCTTGCATGAGCATGGTTAAATTTCTCTTTATTAGTCAATGCACGTCTTTTCCTTAAGAACTTTTCCTAATTTATTCCAGGAGTCTTTATGCAAACTCAAGCCTTTTCTACCCACCGTGTTTATCTCTTCAATGCATGTCTCTAATAAGCATTTTAGATGGTCGTTTGACCATTGTTGTTTCTCTCCCATTTCTACTAATCAACAAAAAAACAATTAACATACTAGGCGCGAATCATGCCAATCCATAACAAAAACAAAAACTCTAATCAAACAATTAACATACTAGTAAATTTGTGACCAAAGATTCAAGCCTCGAAGATATACATATACAATTAAGCTTTCAATAAATTATTCTTCAAACAATTAACATACTAGCAAACATCATACCACATACCGATGAAAAGGCAAAAAAAAAAAAACTAGATCAAACAAACCTACATAACATTCTGTTGACAAATTTCATATAACACTTTCACTTCAAACCTACGATAGACAATTTTCATATAGCAATTTTCATATAACACTTTCAATCCATAACACAAAAACCTACGATAACTTCAAACCCACATAACAATTCACTTCAAAGTTGAAAGTTATAACACTTTCACTTCAAACATTACAAGACTGTACACAAACATTACAAGACCTGCATATCAATTCACTTCAAAGTTGAAACTGAAATAGAAAATACAGACATATCTAATGAATGAAACCTGGTAACAATCCCGTACCTGTGCGGCTGTAGAGTGGAGGAGGAGATGAAGCAGGTCTCGGTGGCGGCGGAGGAGAAGGAGCAGGTCTCGGCGGCGGCGGAGGAGAAGGAGCAGGTCTCGACGGCGGAGGAGAAGGAGCAGTCGGCGGTTGAGATGGTGGGGGAAGAGCAGGGCGGCGGTTGAGATGGTGGGGGAGGAGCAGGGCGACTGTTGAGATGGTGGGGGAGGAGCCAGGTGCGGGTGTGGGAGAAATCTAGGGTTTGGAGGTGTTTTTGATGGGGGAGAAGTGTTTTGAAGAGGGGAGAAGATATAAGCCCACATCTGCCCGACAAAGAGGTGGGGCAGATCTTTTTATTTGAAAACTCTTCTAAAAAACAAACAAGCTGCAGACCTTTATGTCTGCGCGTGGTCTGCGTGAAGAAGAGAAAAGAGGTTCTGAAGTGTTTTTTCTAAAAAACAAACACCCCCTTATTTTTATTTATTTATTTTTAATTTTGGACATAGTGTGAAGCCAGTTAATTTGATAATAAATTCATCCTATATTACTAATGTAAATCATATATAAGAAAAACAAAAGTTGAATAAAACTATAAAGACATATCAATATCATCATATGTTTTAAATTTATATTATAGTAAACTGCATTATTACACCCTGTGGTTGACACCCGGTATCAACTTTACATCCGATTTTGACATTTCGTCAACTTTACATCCCGTCATTTCATAAAGACATTTATGTACCCCTCTTAACGGTCAACAACTGTTTTACTATTAGAGCCAGGGGTGTTGTAAGACCCTAGCACGTTTTAACCAAAAAGACGCAGCGGAAATACGTACCATAAAATTTCTTTCTTATTAAATATCTTTTCATACTTTTCAATCATTTAAAATAACTTCTTTAGAAGAATTACATCATTCATCCTTCATTTTGTAAATCAAATATAACGTACTAATACAAATTAAATGATCACCCATTCCGTACAATCCATGTGCCTCTAACTCGATATTTAAATCTCTTGTCCTTCATGCTGATAATCCAGAATTCGGTGCAACCTGCGCTCACCACATAGATTCGAACAGTTAGTATACCTTACATATATATAAATATATTTCTAAGATTCATAATTATGGGGTTTCCTCTCGTACTATTCTCATATGCATTCCATTCATTTATCCTTTTGAATTCCAGCATTTCATCTTGGTATCTAATCTTTAGGGAGTCAACAACAATGTACCTGCACTTCATTTCAACCTCAAAAGCAACCCGGTTAATGTAAGACCCTAACACGTTTAACCTTAAAACGACGCAGCGGAAATACGAGCCTTAAAATTTCTTTCTTTATTAATTACATTACTTACATGAAGGCTCAGTTACAAAAATGTCAAACAATTTCTAGAAGGAATTAACAACTTTCACGTTTAAATAACACTACAAGCATTACAAAATTCAAGCTAGTTGACCGTTCCTTCCGTACAATCCTTGCTCTTTGACTCAATCTACTCCCGCTTATCTTCATTAGTGGTAGAGGAAATCCGTGTGATACCTGTGGACATCATATACAACTTAAACGTTAGTCATTGACACAACATACAACATTATTCTATATCATTGGAAATCGTATAACAATCCATAATGTAAACTTGGATTCATTCAAGCATTCTCTTAAATTCTCTTAATCCAAGTTCGGCTTCAATTCCTCATAAACCCGACGATCTCACACCTACATTACATTCCAATATCAAAGCACATCATTAGTAGTCGTCTATACCCTAACGTATTGAAACCATTCCTACGTACATTCATAGCAACTTGCATACCTACATGCATACATTCCTAATTCCTATGTTCGTTTATAGCAACTTACATTCATACATGCATACATTCCTACCTACGTACATACAATCATATACACCTATATACATGCATACATTCATACACGCATACATGCATACGAGCTCTTGCTTACCACTTTTATTCACATATACCTCTACTAACATGTCATATTCTCAACTTTCCATAATATAAGTTTTATACTTATCGACCTACATACTTTCTCGTTCTTAGACACATTTACTTATAGATTTCCTTTACTAACACGAAGGTAAATCCATACTTTTACTATCCAGAGACCCATAACATCACTTATATTCAAAACCAACTTTAACATAAGTTATGAGACCTTGAAAACCATTTAAAACAAGTCCCATGTCCGAAACAAAAAAATCAAACAAATTGCCAGCAACAAGGTCTCTCGCGGGCCGCGAGAGCCTTGGCTGACTTCCTCGCGGGGCGCGACAGCCTCCACCGTAAGCTACTATGACTACCGTAGCCTATGGTGGTCCTTAAAAGATTACGGTGCCATATTACTGCCTTACGGTGAGAGAAGAGTCTTCAGCACCTACCGTAGCTTACGGTGGGTGCCGTAAGCTACGGTGGTGCCCAGATCAGCTTTCCATTTTAATACCAGAACTCTCATAACTTGTTTGTTTTGCATCCGTTTCACTTGAAACTTGTTCCTAATCGTCTGTAAAACATATCCTTACATAATTGACTAAAAATCATTACCCCGGGTCATTAATCTTTACAAATTTCATTATCGTTACATTACTTATGCATATTTATTTGACTCATTTAATCCCACCAATTTACCTTCGTCTTAGGTAACTACCTTCGTCTAACTAAATAAATACTTATCTTAATTCTCTCATTTATTACACAACCTTACATGATTTCCCCACATTCATAAACATCAAAATTCTATGTACATACTATGAAGTGAATCGGAATCACTTACCTTTGCCTGTAAGAGAGTCGTCACCATTTCCACTTGTTTGCCATGTTGTCTTCCAAGCCTTGATACACCTTGATGGAAACAAGTTCATTCCTTTAATCATTAGACTATCCTTGTGGTTATACATGCCATTCAAATAGATTGATAACAATCCACATACTTTTCTACTAGATTATTGACTATATAGTCAACCCGTTCGACCCATTTAAGGAAATACTTGCACAATCCATTTTCATGCATATAGACACTTTAAACACGCTTAACAATCCTAATCATTCATCCAAAACAACATATAGTGTTTAGGCAACGGTTATATGGACAATCATTCATGTTAAGTTCATCATACACTTTCTTTTCACTGCTGCACTTTCCGTACAGTAGCTGTTCTCGACCCATTTTCGCCTCTATACGATCTGAATTGGCTCAATATGTTCACATAAAAAATGTAATATGCTCTGGTAGCTTTCCAACCATATATCATATGCCTTAAGCCGAGCTACGGTTGATTTTATACGAATTTTTCAAAACATGTGCGCAACAATAATTACTTCCAATCAGCTTTGTAAATCTTTGGAATTATGAACTAAATTCGACTTTAAATCATCAATTCATGTTCATAATTTATGCTAAGCATCATAAACATGTTATCGACCATATGATATAATAATTCTCACAAATTTCTACATAGAACATGAACCACATTGAAACTACACATGCTTGAATGTATGTGTGCATTAGCTAATGATTCAAGTATTTCATCAAACACTTGGTGTGCATACAACATTATAAACACATTATACAAGCTCTTAATACATGCATTCAACCAATTCACATAATCATTTTCAACCATGATCAATTTCAACATGAATTCCAACCAACATACCTTCATACTTCAATTTCACATAAATTTCACTATCATAAAATTACTACATTCCACCATACAACTAGCACAAATGGGTTTCACTATAATTCTTCAATCTCATCAAATTCAAGCAAGATTTATATTCTACATGATGATACTAGTTCACATACATCCTAATTTCATACAAATTGTTCAACACCCACTTAATCAAGAAGCATCAAAACATAAATATTAACTTACTTGGTATTAATAACACTTAAGATATCAACATTCCTAACTCATGCACATGAAATCCAGCCTTAAACCTCTTCAATTTGATGGATTTGTAGTATTTTTGAGTGAAGGGTTTTCCCCATGCTCCCTTTCTCGATCGCACAGACACCCCACTCTCAAAACACTGACTAAATTTTTGTTAAGTGTTTATTTATCACATTTTTCACTTTCACCCCTCATTCTTTTAGAACTTGCCATTTTCCTCATATTTCCATACTAACCTAGTTAACTTTCATGTATACATAAGTTTTAGATTTACCAAAATTTATAAAACTTTGAAAATGGTAAAATCTATATTTACCATTTCTTATCATCAAAACATTACAATTAAAATTTTATATTATGACATACGAAATTTGGGGTGTTACAAGTCTACCCTCCTTAAAGAAGGTTTCGTCCCCGAAACCTGAATACATACCTTCTGGTAGGTCTACCCGTATCCCTTCGTAATTACATACCTCGAACTTCGACATCATGCTTTCATTCGATCATCCATCATGATGAATCGGTCATTACTACTTTAAAACTTGTCTAATACACATGGTAAATCAACCTTGCAAGATTCAATGCTATCCTACCACATTATTATCATCATTTATTTATTCAAGCTGATTTCTTAAAACTTATCTATCAAGTTAATCATACTTGCGTACCTCTAACATTTACTTAGGGAAATAATTATCTTAATATTCATACTTGTTCATTCCTAGACACTCACATAAAATCATAAGTCATACATCATTTTGATAGTTGCTAACTATTTTGCTTCTACATGCATTCCATTCTTTCTGGGCCAATATCGAGCAAAATTTCCTTCATGGCGCTTGCTTGATAATTCCTTTCATACTTTTCTTGTGATACATACGTGTGATCTCTACCCGAGACCAATATTTCTTTCATTGATGATTTATCATATCTGCATGGTTAACCGCAATTTAATGCATACATTTATACTAGCCGGGTGTATACTAACTTGCTCTAACTTTTCTACCGTCTATCCCTTGGTTATAAGGGCCAACATAAGGCTTTAATCACGCTAATAATATGATCGAGACTAACCGGGTATGTCGTGCAAGAGCAATATATGAGTATTTAACTAATTAATCCAAATTTTCATTCAAGGCCTTTAGATCTTCCTCTTAATGACATAAATACTTTCATATACTGACCGTTACAAGTCGATTATTTCATACCATACCATAATTATCCTACCATTCAATTCGTTTACATGTACAAATAAAATTACATATTTTTACTTATTAATCAAGAACTAAACATTTTACTAACCTTGTCTTCATTACATAGGTCAGTGATCCGTAAGCAGGATCGATCCGCTTCCTTATAGGTATCTTCCGTACCAGAATTGATCTCATTCATTCGTGTAATATGCTCCCACTCATGAGCATCCTTCCATCAGCTTTATTGATATGATCACACTAAGAATTCCATCATTCTTATCTGTAAAATTAATGGTTAGCATATAACCTTTCATAATTGCGTCCTACATGGTGTTTGTTCACCTATGACGCTTTCACATATTTCTTATGTACATGCTAAAACATATCACACATTCCATTTCTTACATACGATCCTTTCATTTTGTTAGTTATTTCGCCAAATTTTGCAGTTTGGCACTTCTTACTTATCGTAGACGTATCGAAGTACACATTCGTACATCTTTTCCCTTCATGCACACTTGCAAGGACTTCGTTCATCATTTAAGTATTCTTGTCAAAACCTACCCTTCCTGTCTATTCTTAAGTTATTGTCCGGGTCGTATCTCGTCATTCATTCTGACTTTCAAGAGTCATTTAATAATATGTCTAACACATAACTTATTTCAAAATTTCTTTCTTTCAACTAAAATTTTGCTACAACAACCGTTTTCAACGGTTATACTTAATTATTTAGGGGACCAAAATTTTCTTTATATTTTTCTATTACTTGCCTCACTAATTATCGTCTTAGTTCATTTGGCCTTTCGGAAGTCTAACTGCAATTACATTCTTACATATGTGTATCAGTTATCATATTCTGACACATTCCTCTCTAGTCGAGCCATATGCTCCTATTAAAAGTATAACCTTTTTATACATACCTGACGCGAGTTAAATTCGTTGACTCGTTATCCATACCTTGCGATGGTTATTTCTTTCCAATTTATGACATTTCATGACCATACATTATGCTCACCTATAAGTATAAAACTTGACAAATCAAAACATTAAATACTGGGTTCAAATGGCGATCACCATTTGACCCGTATCACTCATTTGTCCTTTCAACCATTCTTGCATACAACGTATTTGCATACACACACACACACACACACACACACACACACACACACACACACACACACATATATATATATATGTAAAAGTTTAAAACATAACTTGGATAATATCCGATTTAAAGAATATTTACTTGTTTGGTCCGTACTTACTTGCGAATTCGGACTTTGCATTCTTATCATTCATTCTTACTTGTGTGATTCGTACTTACTTACGGATTCAACTTTTCATTCATTTCTATGTTTTAAATCCGTCTCGCGGATTCAAACATATCATTCATACTTTTCATTGCTTCTATGTTTTGAATCCGTCTCGCGGATGCAAACATATCATTTATACTTTTCTTTCGTATTTAGTACTCTCAATTTCTTGAGAGTCTTACTACTCTTTTCACCCACACGTCCACCTAGGACCCAATTCTTCCGGACATACCTGCAACAATTATCATTGTCTCATGAACGTCGTATGTTTCTTGTGTATTGGCCAGGTACGCAATCCACATACTAGTTTCGTGCCTTCATGTAATCATCACCTTATGTCCGAAGAATTAGGTTTGGGCACGTGTAACATTTTCAAAACTTCATTACTATACCATCATTATCTTTCATTTAAAATTTTCCTTCCCTTGATAGGTTTTACCATTACATGTACCCACATATTGAATTTACGTACCTGGGATCAATTTGTCTTATTACATGCCTTGGTGTCGGTCCTAGACCGCATTCTCGGATCATCCTCTCCAAACAATTATGCTTACCTTACACATAACATACTGTTAGTTTCCTTTACATGCATACTTAAATACATATTTACATTTGCTTCTACCTTTATATCTTGATCGAGTCTCGGATTGTACGGGTTCTGTAAGGACTCTCAAAATTGTCCTAAAAATACCCGTAAGTAAAATCCCGAACCCCTAAAACCATACTGTGCATAAAAAACCAAGAAAACAAGAAATATGGTCTTCAGGCGGGCCGCGTAAAGGTTAAGCATACCTTACGCGGGCCGCGTCAACCCTTGGTTTGACCGGATAAGTATCCGGATCCACGTATCACCCACCTGGCCAACCTATGCATGACCATGCAAACCAATACGTAGACTAGGCGGCCTCGCGGGCCGCGTAAAGAACAAAGGGAAGTTCACGCGGGCCGCGTGAACCTCTAATTTTAGCTATAAATAGCTTGTCACAGGAGCTATCCTCTGGTGTCGAAATCACATAACAAAAACGAAAGTATACACTCCAGAAGTCGAATTTTCAATTTAATTAGCGAGGCGCTGCTCCGATACCGGGTATTAACTCAATCGCTGCTACGATTCAATGTCCGATCGATTAAAACTATCCAATGGATGTTTAAGTGCTGCCCACATTAGGGTTTATGCTTTGTCATTTGTCGTGAATTCGATGAATGTTTAAGAATCGCACTTTGTCATTCGTTGTGAGGGTTTAATCTCGTGAGTTATCGTAAATGCTGTATTAGTTAATAACCTAGTTCGTGTGCATGTTATTAAATTTAGGTTAAAAGGCTAATCAGTAGGCTAAGCTCTGCTCATATAAATCTGCAATGTGAGTCATTCTCTTTTTATCAAAAGCATTTTACAATACTCCATTTTCA
This sequence comes from Helianthus tuberosus, assembly GCA_030545235.1. NCBI lineage: Eukaryota > Viridiplantae > Streptophyta > Magnoliopsida > Asterales > Asteraceae > Helianthus > Helianthus tuberosus. The sequence goes on along the minus strand of CM060369.1, from coordinate 71,148,276 downwards.
AATGTTATAATTACAGGGAGTAAGTCGTGGATATCTTGAATCACTGGCTAGTGGGGTATTGTGTACATTACTAATTTTCTCCCGGTTAAGTTCATTAACTAACCAGGATAATCATCACTACTTGGGGTGGGACCCAATAGTGGTATGACCATCGTCACCATTGTGACACGGCGCCAGATAAAAATAAGATAGAAGCCATTGTAATCGCTCTTATGCTGTAATTGATAACTATGTGTCATTTTATGTAAAATGAGTGACTCGCCAGCATTTCTCCGCTGATAAAATATTTTTAAAACATGTTTCAGGCGACCTGCTGTAAATCAAGGAAAACGTGCTACGGAGCACTATCAAGCTTGAAGAGGTGGCTCAGTTAAAAATGAATAAACATGTTTTAATAAATTAGGGAATTTCCTAGTTAAATTCCTCTATTGTAAATTACGGGGTTTATCTCCAAATTATGAAATAAAATAATTGGGCATTTGAGTTTTTAAAAGATCCTGTTGAAAATCTTCCGCTGTCGCATCAATTAAATACCACGAGTTCCTGTCCCGCGGCTTCTGACCGGGTCAAACCGGGGCTTGGGCCGTGACAGGTTCCTTGTCACAAGAGCACACGGGTTTGAGTTCAAGTATTTACCTCCTCATACTTGATTTCTCTCAAACCAGGGCTCTAATACCAACTTGTAAGACCCTAACACGTTTAACCTTAAAACGACGCAACGGAAATACGAGCCTTAAAATTTCTTTCTTTATTAATTACATTACTTACGTGAAGGCTCAGTTACAAAAATGTCAAAAATTTTCTAAAAGGAATTAACAACTTTCACGTTTAAATAACACTACAAGCGTTACAAAATTAAAGCTAGGTGACCGTTCCTTCCGTACAATCCTTGCTCTTTCACTTAATCTACTCCCGCTTATCTTCATTAGTGGTAGAGGAAATCCGTGTGATACCTGTGGACATCATATACAACTTAAACGTTAGTCATTGACACTACATACAACATTATTCTATATCATTGGAAATCGTATAACAATCCATAATGTAAACTTGGATTCATTCAAGCATTCTCTTAAATTCTCTTAATCCAAGTTCGGCTTCAGTTCCTCATAAACTCGGCGATCTCACACCTGCATTAGATTCTAATCTCAAAGCACATCATTAGTAATCGTCAATACCCTAACGTATTGAAACCATTCCTACGTACATTCATAGCAACTTACATACCTACATGCTTACATTCCTAATTCCTACGTACGTTCATAGCAACTTACATTCATACATGCATACATTCCTACCTACGTACATACATACAATCATATACACCTATATACATGCATACATTCTTACACGCATACATACATACGGGCTCTTGCTTACCACTTTTATTCACATATACCTATACTAACATGTGATATTCTTAACTTTCCATAATATAAGTTTTATACTTATCGACCTACATACTTTCTCGTTCCTAGACACGTTTACTTATAGATTTCCTTCACTAACACGAAGGTAAATCCATACTTTTACTATCTAGAGACCCATAACATCACTTATATTCAAAATCAACTTTAACATAAGTTATGAGACCTTGAAAACCATTTAAAACAAGTCCCATGTCTGAAACAAACAAAATCAAACAAATTGCCAGCAACAAGGTCTCTCGCGGTCCGCGAGAGCCTTGGCTAACTTCCTCGCGGGGCGCGACAGCCTCCACCGTAAACTACGGTGACTACCATAGCCTACGGTGGTCCTCAAAAGCCTACGGTGCCATATTACTGCCTTACGGCGAGAGAAGAGGCTTCAGCACCTACCGTAGCTTACGGTGGGTGCCGTAAGCTACGGAGGTGCCCAGATCAGCTCTCCATTTTAATACCAGAACTCTCATAACTTGTTCGTTTTGCATCCGTTTGACTTGAAACTTGTTCCTAATCATCCGTAAAATATATCTTTACATAATTGACTAAAAATCATTACCCGGGTCATTAATCTTTACAAATTTCATTATCGTTACATTACTTATGCATATTTATTTGACTCGTTTAATCCCACCAATTTACCTTCGTCTTAGGTAACTACCTTCGTCTAACTAAATAAATACTTATCTTAATTCTCTCATTCATTACACAACCTTACATGATATATATATATATATTAAAGTGTATATATAAATATTTAGCTTCTAATTTATTTAACAAAAAGAAGCTTGGCATGCTGGCCTTTAATGTGCATGGAAACTGTTTAGATTACATTGTCTCAAGTTCGATTCTCTATAAGCTTCTTTAATTCCCTTTAGTTTTTTTCCAGTTTTCTTATTTTCTTGTTTTTCGTGTTCAAATTTCAATTTGATGTTTTCTTTTCCAGTTTAAAACTTATTTTTTTTTAATTTTGTTTAAAACTTAAATTAAACAAACAATATTTGAAATGTTTTATTTTTTTTTCTTTTTTTATACAAAAAGTGATGAAACGGACAGGTTTGCTCATGTTACAACTGTACTTTTTGGGTTTAAACTTTCGTTTGCTATAACGAGTGTATCGAAACAAACAAAGTTCCCGCTCGATGCAACGTGCAGGTGATCCCACTAGTGTGTGTATATATATATATATTTAGTTTGTATATGTACTTTTAAAAAGTTAGCGGCCCCTTTTTTCCGTTTATTATTATGTTTTCTAGTATGTAAATATGTACTGATTCAAATATTTTTATTTTTTCTTTACAAAAATGAGTTATTGACATTATATTATAGGGACACGTTTTTTATACTCGCTCCGGGCCCAAAAATTTTGGAGCATTTTCGGAGACGACCTTGCATTTAATCAAACACTTGGTGTTCATACAACATTATAAACACATTTTACAAGCTCTTAATACATGCATTCAACCAACTCACATAATCATCTTCAACCATGACCAATTTCAACATGAATTTCGACGAACATACCTTCATACTTCAATTTCACGTAAATTTCACTATCATAAAATTACTACATTCCACCATACAACTAGCACAAATGGGTTTCACTATAATTCTTCAATCTCATCAAATTCAAGCAAGATTCATATTCTACATGATGATACTAGTTCACATACATCCTAATTTCATAATATTTTTGCAAATTGTTCAACACCCACTTAATCAAGAAGCATCAAAACATAAATATTAACTTACTTGGTATCAATAACACTTAAGAGATCAACATTCCTAACTCATGCACATGAAACCAGCCTTAAACCTCTTCAATTTAACGGATTTGTAGTATTTTTGAGTGAAGGGTTTTCCCCCCTGCTCCCTTTCTCGATCGCACACATACCCCACTCTCAAAACACTGACTAAATTTTTGTTAAGTGTTTATTTATCACATTTTTCACTTCCACCCCTCATTCTTTTAGAACATGCCATTTTCCTCATATTTCTATACTAACCTAGTTAACTTTCATGTATACATATGTAACGCCCTGCTTATTTGTACTTTCCATTTATAGCAAGTCTTGTTCGTATTTCTATTTTTAGAAGTCTTGTGTTCTTGTAATCGTTCTTTCTTTGTAACCGTTGTAAAATACGAGACTTGGATCATAAATAAAACTCATATTTTGTTAAATACATGTTATACATACTTTATACATGCTCACACATTCAATTTCGTGAAACAATTCATACTTATTCGTAATTCTTGGAAACTATGTGCTAAAATTGCAAATATGTGAAACTTATGCATAAAACATGTTTTGATCGTAAACGATACATAAATACGACCTTCATACGCTTAATTATACTTTGTTTATGTCCCTCATACTTAAATTTATCTTAAACTATGCTTTTATGGCGAAATTAGTCCCTAAAACACCCTAAAAGCACTAAATAACAAACTCTAGGGGCCAAAGTGCAATTAACTGAAAGTTGCCCTCCCCCTTGTTTACAGCCGTGTAAGCTTCCCCCTGGGGCTACGCTAGCCACGAGGAACCTCCCAGATCAGACTCCTCATTTCACTTCGCGAATTTTAGCGGGATTTGAGTTGTTTTGAGTTTAAACCGAGCTTTGGGCATTAAATACACATCTAACCCAACCCTAATTAATTCCCTATATAAACCCAAGCTTCCCCAAGACATTTTCACTTTACAAACACTCTCACAACTCCCTCAATCACTAAAATCGTAGCTGCAAGTTCAAGTTTGGACAGAAGCATCAAGCTCCACTAAAGTGAGCATAACTTCTTCATTTCTTATCCTTTTTAGCTCATTCTTTTTCCAGAACACTTGGATCGACCATAGCTTCGATTCCATGGGTATTCCACAGTGACTAAGTCCCTGGAACTCCGGCAGATAGGCTCCAAAGTTCACTGTTTGAATCTAATTTCATTTAACTTTGTTTATACTTGTTTAAACTTGAGTCTAACTCACTCAAACCCACGTCCTTATGCTTATAACCACTCCTATGGTTAGTTAAGCTTAAAAATGGGGCTGAGACATTCGAAATCAGAGGTTAAACCTCACATATATTCTGTTTTGTTTAGGGTTTTTAACCCACAAGTGGTGTTCAAGCTTCAAGCTTGATGAAGGTGTGGTTATGGACTAACTTGGGTTGTCCAACATAAAATCCCCACATTACTTGATGATTTCTCATAGTGTAGTTGTTTGTATTCTTGTATAATTCGTAGTTCATGACCCTCCTTGTATGTTTTTACATCAAGTGTAGCGGTGAACCATAAGAGGTACCTAAATGGAAGCTTGATCTTCCTACCTCTTACATGACTTCCATGATACTTAGAGGTACCTAAATGAAGATCTTAATCTTCTACCTCATGCTTGAAATATTGGACATAATAATATGTATATAATATATGTAATATATAAACACATAATCCAAATAATCGAATCTAAGATGATGAACTAGTGTTCATATGTCATAGTACTAGATTATATCATCCTATGATATGATAACTTGTCACGATTCTAATGGAACCTTATTCCATGAAAACATATCAACTCCTTGGAGTTTCATAGTATCAAGAACAAGTATCATATGTACTAGGTGAATATTTTCACATGTTATTTTCATATGTTTATGTTTGTGATGTTTAAATTCCGAATCCTTAAATCTTCTGAATTCCGCAAACTCATACACTTTGTTTCTTCACGTAGAAGGACTTGGTGTTCCAAATTCCTAATCAACAACAACTCACTCGCGGATTCAAGTAGAAGACTTGCAAAACCGTGAGTATACTTGCAACCCCCTTTTTATGTTTACCACTTTTAGGGTGTAACATGTTAAACTATTAAACTACACTTAAACTTATTCTTATTAGACATTATAAACATAATTTATATATATGTGTATTAAACTTAGGATATATTTTTATTCATGATTATGTATGTATGTAATGGTATAATTTGAATGGGTGTGTCGGTTGGTTGGTCTCATTTCGAATGGCGGTTATTCCCGCCAATTTCAACCACCTTCATAACCGTTCTTCTTCTTCATGTATATATGCTTGTTGCTGGGAACTTTTCTCGGTACCAAGACAATTACATTAACTGTCTAATTGTCCTCTTATCCATTATCACATACCATTATCGATTCATTGTTAATCATGGAACCAAATCACTGTGATATATCCGCTGCAAACCCCTTCAAGGGTCATCATAGTGGTATCATAGCGCCAGGCAATTCTGATCTCAGGGCAACCTCTACAACATTACCATGTCAACATTGTTCAGACAAAAGACGGGAACGAAGGTGGCTGATAAGGCAATGGTACTAGTGTAACAATCCCGGACACCAAATTTCAAACTGCAAGAAGAAGGAAGATGATGAAGAATCTCAACTAATACGTCTCGCTATAAACACTGGGACACAACAACAACATGAGGAAGATGATGATCATAAAGGTGGTCAGAAAATAGAATATCTTGTGGTCGGAACCGATGGAGGTTTTTGGTCGGAAATGTGGTATGTAAGCAAAACTCTGAAACACCATTTTTCTGGAAATCTAGATATGTTTAAGAGCATTAAATGCATGAACGATGTTGAAACAAAAATTGGTGAAAATCAGTTTTATTTCATTAGGGGGATAGGAGTTGTAGATGTAATTTCTGGGGCGGAGAAAATCCGTATTCAAAGTGTGTTTTACACACAAGATATAGACAAAAATGTTTTAAGTTTTGATCAGTTAATCACACAAGGTTTCACGGTGAAATTCACCGAAGACAAGTGCAAACTGTTTCCAACTTTTAGTGTTCCCCTAAACAATATCAAAAGTGTAATATCTGGAATGACCAAAGAAGAAGAGATTGGTGTGATGGAAAAACAAACAATGATGAACAAAGAGCCTGAATATATGAAGTTCAAAACAAATTTCTTGAATGATTACTTTGAAAAACTGGAAGTATCATCCAACGAACCAGATTGGAACGTGATGATACTTCAGACAATGAGATTCAAGGAATTTTTAGATTGTAAAGCTTTACTCGACATGATGGATGATGATGAATATATTAGAAAGTACAAGTTTATACTGCAAACAAAGTTTGATGAGATGGTGAATTAGTTTATAACCAAGAAATTAGGGGTGACAACGAGGCCAATTCCGGCCTATGCCTCAAACAATCGCAAAGTGTGCTTGTTAGATCTGTATCTCGTAATAGAACGAGAAGGAGGGCATCGACAAGTGACAGAAAATAACCTCTGGCCAATGATAGCCAAAGAAATAGGTTTAGAGTATAGTGATGGTGAATTAATGCGTTTAATGTACGCAATGTACTTAGATGTTCTTGTCTATTACCACAAGTTTAAAACTATTCAATCAAACGCTCATGACAAAGAAGTGACAGACGAAAAGGAAGTGCTGGGAAGTAAGATGGATCCAAGAAGCAGCCGGAGTGAGGGAGATCATGCTGAACAAGATGCAGGTCAGGCTGGGAAGAATGAAGTCAGTCAAGAAGTTGCTGAAAATCCGTCGGAACATTACGCACTCTTCGCCGGGAATGGCAGGAAGGAAATCAAGAGGCTCAACTCAAGGAGAAGATTTGATTTTAACAGGGTAAAAGCCGCTGTTGATGATGCAAATGACAGTGTTCTCAAGCACTCTCTTAAACACAATTATGTTTAGGGGAGAGTATTAGACATTATAAACATAATTTATATATATGTGTATTAAACTTAGGATATATTTTATTCATGATTATGTATGTATGTAACGGTATAATTTGAATGGGTGTGTCGGTTGGTTGGTCTTATTTTGAATGGCGGTTATTCCCGCCAATTTCAACCACCTTCATAACCTTTCTTCTTCTTCTTCATGTATATATGCTTGTTGCCGGGAACTTTTCTCGGTACCAAGACAATTACATTAACTATCTAATTGTCCTCTTATCCATTATCACATACCATTATCGATTCATTGTTAATCATGGAACCAAATCACTATGATATATCCACTGCAAACCCCTTCGAGGGTCATCAATTCTTTATGCAATGCACGAAAGACAATCCTTATACATGAATACTATGTTGTTATACTTGATGCTTATACGTGGACCATACTTATGTGATATGTTTTAGTCATTAGCTTTCACGGGCCTCCATTTGACATGTATAGCGCTATAGGAGTAACGCACCGCCCGTAGACTAGTGGTCATGTTGAATTATATCATTTTGCGTAAACAGAGGGTTGACTAGAAATATCGTATGCCATGTTAGGTTGATCTTGTATAAACTAAGTTGCCATGTGGATTCGTTTTTAAACTTTTATACTTATAATTATTCTTAAACTTGTATGCTCGCCTTTGCTTTTGCATTGAATTGTATTTTAAACATGTTACAGGTTGAGGATTGATGATGCTATGAAAATGGACTAGCAAAGATGCCTAGATACTCACTTAGATGTTTAGGTTTAAAGTGTTGTATCAATTTTGTTATGTTATGTTTGAACAATGTTGTTATTAAATTTCTTGTAATGTTTTTGACAATTTGTTTATGAAATGAAATCGGTTGAATTAAATATTGTCACAAATAGTGTTATGAAGTCTCTTACAATCTCGAACTAGTCCCACTCTGATGATTCCGCCATTGGTTGGGGTGTGACAGATTGGTATCAGAGCCATAACTATAGGGAATTAGGTAGAATTGTCATGTTCGACCTAGTCTATAGTAGGAACCATATTTTTGACCATTCTTGATTTATGCTTAAAATGTTATTCTTCCTACCTTGCTTCTTTCTCTTCTCTTTGGTCTTAATATTTCCATAATGTCTTTCCTAAGACATTTTACACAATACACTTGAAGACACACTTTATACAAAAGAGACGAGTTTACCAAAATAGGCGTGAAACCCACAATTTGGTGATCGACTCTCATTCCGCTTATTCTTATTTTGCACGAAATTTCGCCATTTAGCTAGGAGTGAAATCCACATCTAAATGGTAAATTTCCAATTCAAACTCTAGTGGACCCTCGTCATAGTGTCGAAATTATATTTTGACCCGACGAGTACCCACCACATTAGGGTACGAAATCGTCAAGTTAGGGGTGAAACCCGCACCTTGTCGATTGAGTCCCATTCCTTGATTTTCGTTCTCGCCAAAGTTTCGATTGTTTCAATCGATCAGAGACGTGTAGTAACTGGACGGGTAAGACACCGTTAATCGCTTCTCGACGAGAGTATCTTACCTATAGGCCAAAGGACGTTTCTCTAATTTGAAAGGACTTTCGATTCACTTTGGAATAGTCGACGTTTCTCTACCCGAAACAATCCTATGTTTTATGAGCCTCTCTTTATGTGATTCAATTTATATGGGATTTTTATACTTGTTACCTCGTTCATTTCAAACCGTTACACAATTCGCACGTCTTGCGCTATCAAAAACAATAATAACTCTCGTGAACAAACTAAATTTATACTCTTTTGACGCATTCATATGTGTTTATACTTGTTGAATTGTGACATCCCACATCGCTTGTGAAGGGGAACAAAGGCTTCCTTATAAGGGGCTGGATACCTTCACCATCATGACGCGTTTTAAAACCGTGAGGGGCAGCCGCCAAGGGCGTGATGGCTGTCAAAGCAGATAATATCATGGTGTGGTTACGCTGGCCTGTTACAGATGGTATCAGAGCCAGGGCCGGACCGGTGGTGCCAGGTCCCGCGAGGACACTGGACCCCTTACGGGGGGTGGATTGTGACATCCCACATCGGTTGTGAAGGGGAACAAAGGTTTCCTTATAAGGGGCTGGATACCTTCACCATCATGACGCGTTTTAAAACCGTGAGGGGCAGGCGCCGATGGTGTGCTGGCTGTCAAAGCGGACAATATCATGGTGCGGTTACACTGGGCTGTTACATGAATACTTGTTGAAATCATGCTAACTATGTGAACCATACGTGTTACATCATGTTTACATGTTTAAAACTTACAACTTATTTTGAATTTATGATCAAGTCTCATTCTTTTCCTTCCCTTTCAATTTCTTAGATGTCGTCCTACGACGCTTCCAAGAAAACCAAGTCAAAGAAGGGTTAGACCTCCAATGCCAAATCCAATTCCATGTCACAAAGGGATTGCATGAAATTCAGGGCCAAGCAAATGGCTAAGGTCATACCTGACATTGTTAGCAAGATTCAGCCAAACACCGATTCACCGCATGGCTCTGTCGATTCGAAGGCCGAAAAACCCAAGCCAACATTCCAATTCAAGCAATTTATGGCTTGTAAACCTTTGGAGTTTACAGGCGAAGATGGTGCTACCGCCATGATGAATTGGTTTGACGTAGTTAAGCTTACATTCTTGCAAAGTGGTTGCCCTGATGAGCTACGAACCTTGAACGCAACTGGAGTCTTCCGCTCGAGAGCACTCGAGTGGTGTACCACCGAACGCAACAAGAGGGGAAATGACGTTGCACATGCGTTACCTTGGGACGAGCTTAAGCAGCTTATGAAAGACCACTTTTGTCCTCCTCACGAGCTCCAAAAGTTGGAGAACGAATTTTGGAATCTAACGCAAAAGGGGAGCGACATGTATGGTCTGATTACGCGCTTCAAACAGCTTAGTGTCCTTTGCCCTGGACAAGTCGATTCCATCCCCAAAACCATAGCCAAGTTCATTCGCTGTGTTGCACCATCCTTGACCAACCATCTTACCTCTGCTAACCCTAAAACCATAGAGGAAGCCTATACCATAGCCACCGAACTTAACAACAATTGTGTCCTTCATGGAACCTTTGACAAGGTTTCAATGAAAAGTGCTCACCAAGCTACAACTGATACCACCGTTGTTGAACCTTCATCCTCCCAATCTAAGAAGAACAAAGGCAAGATGCGGAAGGCTTCAAGCCAAAATTGTGCGGTCGTCACCCCTCCAAACCCACAACCCTTACAAGCTTTAGCCGCCGTTACACCCGCAAACACCGAACCGCCAAGGCAAGGCTATGTTGGATCTCATCCCAAATGTACTACCTGTTTATTTCATCATCCTACCAACTTACCCTGCCGCAAATGTGCCAACTGTCAGAGGTATGGTCATTTTGCTAACCGATGTCGAAACTTCCCTCAACCTCAAGCTGCTCCTGTGCGAGCATGCTTCAAGTGTGGCGATCTCAATCATCTCGCCAATGTTTGTCCCCAGCATTATCAGCCTCAACAACAGCAGCAGCAGCAACCGCCACAACAGCAGCAACAGGCTCAACAACCTGCTAGAGGCCGAGCTTTTGTCATCACTGCCGCTCAGGCTCAGAATGCCAACGATGTCATTACTGGTATGTTTCTTGTGAACCGTGTTTATGCTTCTTGTCTGTTTGATACTGGTGCCGATAAAAGTTTTGTGTCGCTAGAATTTGAACAATTGCTTATGTGTAAACGCTCTAAGTTGCCAAAATCTTTCGCTGTCGAAGTCGGCAATGGTAAATCCGTCACTGTCGATTCCATTCTCTCCAATTGTTACTTGATTCTCAACGATCATACGTTTTCAATCGACCTTATACCTATGCAAATGGGTAGCTTTGACATCATAGTAGGCATGGACTGGCTTAGGCGAGTTCGTGTTGAAGTTGTTTGTTCTGAAAATTTTATCCGCCTTCCTCTTCCAAACGGTGATTCTCTACACGTGTATGGTGAGAAACCTTCTCAAGGTCTCAAGTTTCTGTCGTGTATCCAAGCGAACAAATGCTTACGCAAGGGTGCCTTCGCCTTTCTCGCCCATATTGTGGAAAAGAAGGACAAAGGCCCAAGCATAAGTGACGTCCCCGTTGTACATGATTTTCCTGACGTGTTTCCTGACGATCTTCCTGGTCCGCCTCCTGCTCGTTCTGTTGACTTTTTTATCGATTTAGTGCCTGGCACTACGCCCGTCGCTAAGTCTCCTTACCGCCTAGCACCCTCTAAGATGCAAGAGCTCTCGAGTCAACTTCAAGAGCTTCTTGATAAAGGCTTTATACGCCCTAGTACTTCTCCTTGGGGCGCTCCCGTTTTGTTCGTTAAAAAGAAGGATGGGTCATTCCGTATGTGTATTGACTATCGTGAGCTCAACAAGCTTACTGTCAAGAACCGATACGCTCTTCCGCACATCGATGATCTTCGATCAATTGCAAGGCGCGACCTGCTTTTCAAAGATCGAACTTCGTTCTGGGTATCATCAACTTCGAGTCCTCGAAGAAGATATACCTAAGACCACCTTTCGTACACGTTATGGTCATTACGAGTTTATGGTCATGCCCTTTGGTTTGACCAATGCACCTGCTGTTTTCATTGATTTGATGAACCGCGTATGCAAAGCATACTTAGACCATTTCGTGATCGTCTTCATCGACAATATTCTTATTTATTCCAAGACACAAGGAGAGCATGAGCGACACTTGTGTCTTATCATTGAACTTCATCGTACTGAACGTCTATACGCCAAATTCTCCAAGTGCGAATTTTGGTTAAAAGAGGTTCAATTCCTTGGTCATACTGTCAACGAACTTGGTATTCACGTTGACCCCGCTAAAATCGAAACTGTGAAGAACTGGATCGCACCTAAGTCTCCGTCTGAAATTCGTTCGTTTCTTGGTCTTGCTGGTTATTATCGTCGTTTTATCTCTAACTTCTCGAAGATCGTTGTTCCTTTGACTTCTTTGACTCAAAAAGAGAAACCATTTGTTTGGGGTCCCGAACAAGAGGAATCTTTTCAAACGCTCAAGGAGATGCTTTGTAATGCTCCTATTCTCGCGCTTCCTGATGGTAACGACGACTTTGTCGTATATTGCGATGCTTCACACCTTGGTCTTGGTTGTGTGCTTATGCAATGAGAAGGTCATCGCTTATGCGTCGATGCAACTCAAAATACATGAGAAAAACTATACTACTCACGACCTTGGACTTGGCGCAGTTGTTTTTGCGTTGAAGATTTGGCGACACTACCTTTGTGGTACTAAGTGTGTGGTCTTCACTGACCATAGGAGCCTTCAACATATCTTCGACCAAAAGGAACTGAACATGCGTCAACATCGTTGGGTGGAACTGTTAAACAACTACGACTGCGAAATCAAATACCATCCAGGTAACGCGAATGTAGTAGCCGACACGCTTAGTCATAAAACTCATGTGAAGAGTGTCCGTTGTCTCCAATTCGTTAACGATCTTCAATGCCGCATTCGCGAAGCTCAATATGCCTCTATTAACGAAGGGAGTCTCTCTGTTGAAATACGAGGCGCTAAGGAACATGAACTCGTGTCTAAATCCGATGGTATTCTATACTATCTCAATCGTATCTGGATCCCTAATCGTGAAAACCTTCAAGACTTTCTGATGAAGGAGGCACACAAATCGAAGTATTCCGTTCATCCTGGCGCTGACAAGATGTATCATGATATGCGTACGTCATACTGGTGGCCTGGGATGAAGAGGGATATTTCCTCCTACGTTGCAAAATGTCTCACTTGTTCAAAGGTAAAAGCCAAACATCAACATCCCTCCGGCTTACTCAAACAACCAGAGATTCCTGTCTGGAAATGGGAGAGCATTGCCATGGACTTTATCACTAAACTTCCTCGTACTTCTTCTGGTCATGACAGGATTTGGGTGATCGTTGATCGATTGACCAAATCAGCTCATTTTCTTCCCATTCGTGAAGATTTCAAAGTCGAGAAATTGGCTAGAATCTACATTGATGAGATCATCCGTCGTCATGGTATCCCCATTGACATCATTTCCTATCACGATGCTCGTTTTACGTCTCGTCTTTGGCAAACTTTTCAATCTGCTATGGGTACTGTTCTTAACCTTAGCACCGCTTTCCATCCTCAGTTAGACGGTCAAACCGAGCGTACTATCCAAACTTTAGAGGATATGCTTCGTTCTTGCGTAATAGATTTTGGTGGCAACTGGGATTCACACTTTCCTTTGATCGAATTCTCGTACAACAACAGTTATCATACGAGTATTCAAATGGCACCTTTCGAAGCATTGTATGGTCGCAAGTGTCGTTCGCCTATTTATTGGCACAAGATTGGTGAATCTCAATTCACTAGTCCCGAGCTTATACAAGAAGCAACAGACAAGATTTTACAGGTTTAAAACAATTTGCTGAAAGCCAGGAGCCGACAAAAGAGTTACACTAACAAACGTCGCAAACCCTTGGAATTCGAGACAGGTGACTTGATACTTCTGAAGGTATCCCCTTGGAAGGGTGTGGTTTGATTTGGTAAGAAAGGGAAACTCGCACCTCACTACGTTGGTCCTTTCAAGATACTCGAAAGGATTGGCAAGGTTGCGTATAGACTGGACCTACCTGAAGAACTCAACAATGTACATCATGTCTTCCACGTGTCAAACTTAAAGAAGTGTCTAGCTGAGGAAGGGCTTCAAGTTCTACTCGAGGACCTCCAAGTCAACGAGACCTTGCATTTTGTGGAAAAACCCGTCAAAATCATGGATCAAGGAGTCAAGTTATTGAGGCGCAGTAAAATTCCTATCGTCAAGGTTCGATGGGAAGGTCAACGTGGCGCTGAATTCACTTGGGAACTCAAGAGTCACATGAAGACGAAGTATCCGCATCTTTTCGCTACATCTTCCTAAATTTCAGGACGAAATTCCCTAAAGGAGGGGAGACTGTAACACCCTGCTTATTTGTACTTTCCATTTATAGCAAGTCTTGTTCGTATTTCTATTTTTGGAAGTCTTGTGTTCTTGTTATCGTTATTTCTTTGTAACCGGTGTAAAATCCGAGACTTGGATCATAAATAAAACTCATATTTTGTTAAATACATGTTATACATACTTTATACATGCTCACACATTCAATTTCGTGAAACAATTGATGCTTATTCGTAATTCTTGGAAACCATGTGCTAAAATTGCAAATATGTGAAACTTATGCATAAAACATGTTTTGATCATAAACGATACATAAATACGACCTTCATACACTTAATTATACTTTTTTTATGTCCCTCATACTTAAATTTATCTTAAACGATGCTTTTATGGCAAAATTAGTCCCTAAAACACCCTAAAAGCACTAAATAACAAACTCTAGGGGCCAAAGTGCAATTAATTGAAACTTGCCATCTCCCCCTTGTTTCCAACTGTGTAAGCTTCCCCTAGGGCTATGCTGGCCGCGAGGAACCTCCCAGATCAGACTCCTCATTTAACTTCGTGAATTTGAGCGGGATTTGAGTTGTTTTGAGTTTAAACCGGGCTTTGGGCATTAAATACACATCTAACCCAACCCTAATTCATTCCCTATATAAACCCAAGCTTCCCCAAGCCGTTTTCACTTTACAAACACTCTCACAACTCTCTCAATCACTCAAAATCGTAGCTGTAAGTTCAAGTTCGGACAGAAGCATCAAGCTCCAACAAAGTGAGCATAACTTCTTCATTTCTTATCCTTTTTAGCTCATTCTTTTTCCAAAACACTTGGATCGACCTTTGCTTCGATTCCATGGGTATTCCACAGTGAATAAGTCCCTGGAACACCGGCAAATAGGCTCCAAAGTTCACTGTTTGAATATGATTTCGTTAACTTTGTTTATACTTGTTTAAACTTGAGTCTAACTCACTCAAACCCACGTCCTTATGCTTATAACCACTCCTATGGTTAGTTAAGCTTAAAAACAGGGCTGAGACATTCGAAATCAGAGGTTAAACCTCACATATATTCTGTTTTGTTTAGGGTTTTTAACCCACAAGTGGTGTTCAAGCTTCAAGCTTGATGAAGGTGTGGTTATGGACTAACTTGGGTTGTCCAACATAAAATCCCCACATTACTTGATGATTTCTCATAGTGTAGTTGTTTGTATTCTTGTATAATTCATAGTTCATGACCCTCCTTGTATATTTTTACATCAAGTGTAGCGGTGAACTATAAGAGGTACCTAAATGGAAGCTTGATCTTCCTACCTCCTACATGACTTCCATGATACTTAGAGGTACCTAAATGAAGATCTTAATATTCTACCTCATGCTTGAAATATTGGACATAATAATATGTATATAATATATGTAATATATAAACACATAATCCAAATAATCGAATCAAAGATGATTAACTAGTGTTCATATGTCATAGTACTCGATTATATCATCCTATGATATGATAACTTGTCACGATTCTAATGGAACCTTGTTCCATGAAAACATATCAACTCCTTGGAGTTTCATAGTGTCAAGAACAAGTATCATATGTACTAGGTGATTATTTTCACATGTTATTTTCATATGTTTATGTTTGTCATGTTTAAATTCCGAATCCTTAAATCTTCCGAATTCCCCAAACTCATACACTTTGTTTCTTCATGTAGAAGGACTTGGTGTTCCAACCTCCTAATCAACAACTCATTCGCGGATTCAAGTAGAAGACTTGCAAAACCGTGAGTATACTCGCAACCCCCTTTTTATGTTTACCACTTTTGGGGTGTAACATGTTAAACTATTAAACTACACTTAAACTTATTCTTTATGCAATGCACGAAAGACAATCCTTATACATGAATACTATGTTGTTATACTTGATGCTTATACGTGGACCATACTAATGTGATATGTTTTAGTCGTAAGTTTTCACGAGCCTCCATTTGACATGTATATCGCTATAGGAGTAACGCACCGCCCGTAGACTAGTGGTCATGTTGAATTATATCATTTTGCGTAAACAGAGGGTTGACTAGAAATATCGCATGCCATGTTAGGTTGATCTTGTATAAACTAAGTTGCCATCTGGATTCGTTTTTAAACTTTTATACTTATACTTATAATTATTCTTAAAATTGTATACTCTCCTTTGATTTTGCATTGAATTGTATTTTAAACATGTTACAGGTTGAGGATTGATGATGCTATGAAAATGGACTAGCAAAGATGCCCAGATACTCACTTAGACGTTTAGGTTTAAAGTGTTGTATCAATTTTGTTATGTTATGTTTGAACAATGTTGTTATTGAATTTCTTGTAATGTTTTTGACAATTTGTTTATGAAATGAAATCGGTTGAATTAAATATTGTCACAAATAGTGTTATGAAGTCTCTTACAATCTTGAACTAGTCCCACTTCGATGATTCCGCCATTGGTTGGGGTGTGACAACATAAGTTTTAGATTTACCAAAATTTATAAAACTTTGAAAATGGTAAAATCTATATTTACCATTTCTTATCATCAAAACATTACAATTAAAATTTTATATTATGACATAAAAAATTTTGGGTGTTACAGTTCACATCATTAATACTGATGTATAACAACCCATAAGTACTTAAGTTTCATATGAGAGTTCACACATTCAAATACCCAGGGTTCAGTGTGTGCATACATCTTATCTAATCCAAACCATTCATCTATACTATATTATAAAGCATTTCCCTAAGGACTTCTTAAAACTTAAGAGGTACAAGTAGAAATGCTTTGTATACAACACACGATGCATATATTAATTAGGTTTGGGGGGTAATTTTGTCTTTTTCCCACAAGTAGCATGTTATTTATTGTTTATTAACACTCATGATGTTATTTATTATTTCAGATTTTATTAACACTAATGATTAAAAGAAACTCAACCGTTACAACATTTTAATAAAAATATTAGGAGACAAAATAGTATTTCTGTATTAATATTTTTAAGAAAAGTAATCTATATACTATCTTTTTAAACAAACTAGGTTTTCTACCCTTATGGTAATTTTACGTTGTGTACACATTTTGAAGCAAAATGTACAAGAGAGCCAAACTATTTTAGAGGGGGTAAACTTGCGCATTACCCAAAAATTTAAGACACTTTAGGGGTAGTTTAGGAATTTTTACACCTTTGTAAATAAATAATTGAAGTTGTTACATACAATTAAATTAATAAAATAATATAGACTTCATAATGATAATAAAAAGAGATTTCCAAGAGTTCTCGTTGTTGCTGTGCTGCATGGTTTCCTAACTGAAATGATAATAAAAACAGAATTCAAAGAGTTCTCTGCCACATGGTTTCCCAATCGACCAAATGAATTGAATTTCGAAACAGTTAAAGTTGGCCATCATTGAGAAATATATATAGTGTTCAATGGTCATCATTGGCAAATAAATCTATAGTTCAAATTCACATGGTGGCTATAACCCGTAAGAAAATCACTTGGTTGGATCTCAAATTTCGATCTCACGATTTCTCTTTTGTAAAGTATTCGAATATCACCACCCAATCACTGGCGACTACATTGCAGCTCATGTCCGCCGACAACTGCCGCCTTCTCTGAGATGATACCACCATTCCATATTTCGAAATCTAGAGAAACCAAATCACTTTTCAATCTCTACTCCTAATGAACCGGCCGGTGATGCCAATCCGCGACGATAAACCATCGGTCGGCGGCGGCCGGAAAGTTTACGGATTATTCAAGTCAGCGTTTTGAAGGTCAAGTAGTTACAGTAATACTACTGTATCTTCTTTGGTTGAAGGATTTAACGGTCAGACTAAAAGCGGAAGTTATAGAGTTCCGTTGCTGATTAGATCTCCGATTCTGATGCGGTGTCGTTTACGGCTTGATCCGTGGTTTAAACTCTACTTTGAATGAAATCAATGAATAATAATCTCAGTTTTGTTCAGTTTTTATTTACATATAAGACTTGTTTATTTCTTGTTTGATGAGACCTAGATGATTGTTATTTTTTATTAACTGGGTTTAGTTGTTTGATAATTGTTTTTTGTTTTATTTAATTTTTAATAAATTAGGTGATAATTGATAAACCACATAGTTGTATTTTAGGCTTTTTTTTAATCTTGATTAAGTTTTAGTTCATTCTGATAAGAGTTTCAAAGCTTTTGGGCCTTTGGCCTTTTGTTACTAGGCTGTTAGTTAAGTTTTATTTATTTAATTATTTATTGTTGATTTTAGAATTAGAAGTAATGGCTTGTGGAATATATTTTGGTACTTCAAGTGTTTACTGTTAAAGTGAAACTAACGTTCATAAATTCTTATGGATCTCTGTTTCGCTTCAAACCAACATTTAACTATGACTTGAACCGACGTTTGAAAATATATAGCGGTCGAAGATAACTTGATATTATGTCTAAATTAACGATCCTCCTAAATAGTTAGGATATGGATATTTTTTGTATGTAAAGCTGGCTTTATTGATGTAATTCTTATGTTTAAAACATCTTTTATGCATGTTGTTATAGGGTATTCTTATGGATCCCTGTTTTCCTTTACTTGCAAGTGTTTATGGTTAAACTGAAACTAAGGGTGGTGAATTCAACTAAAGGTTTAAAATATGTTGCCTCCAGCCCATGTTAGAGGTGCACATTCAAAATTGTTCGTGAACCGAAACCGGCATACGGAGAGACATTGGTTTAAGCATGATAGAAATTGTAGGGTTTGGAACTGGTTCGAGCCTAATGGAAAGGAACTTGCTCGCTAACAACCTTTAACGATATTCCCCGCCGCATCGCGCGGGCACCCCACTAGTGTATAATAAATTACTTCATACAATTACCACTCTTTACAAACTCTTACTTACAGTTTACATTCTTACATGTTTAAGTGAGCAAGCCTTAGTTACATACTACCATACATATAAGTCCTGTAAATAACAACTTACGTGCACACTCATTTCTATACATGCTTACTTATAAGTTCCATCTACGGAAAGGCAATGAAATCTATACGTACATGCCCATATACTTATTTTGTACCCACGCATACTCGCTTACACGCCCCATTCTTACTCATACCTTATAATCGCTTTTTAGTGACTTTCGGTTACATTTCTGAATCCTAAAGATGAATTCAATACTCATCCATACTTCACAAAAACCATTTGGTAAGATCGAGGTACCATATAGATGTATAGCGGGGCTTGGAATGAGTTCACGGGGTCCGAAATGTATGAAAAATAAAGAAACAACTTTGCTGGTGGAACCCCACCGTAACCTACGGTATCCACCATAGCTTACGGTGGCTGGAAATTTCCCTACGGTGTTGGTTAAATGTCTTACGTTGGAAGTGTTGGCATCACCACCTACTGTAGCTTACGGTGGCTACCGTAAGCTACGATAGAGCCCGGTTTAGTAACTTATGTTTTCTATTTACTTTTGTAAACAACCGTTAGGCCTCTGAACTTCTTTCTTTCCCGTTTTCATATTTCCATGACGTAAATCATCCATATTCAAGTCCCATATCCTTCTAATTTCTTAATCATAAAATGAAATTAATTATTACATAACACTAAATTACTTTCCGCGTTTTGACCCATTTGAATTCACCATGCACTTTTTGTTGCTTTTAAACTATAAACAACATATTACAACATCCTTTCCCATTTACTATAAGCAACATATTACATGACTCCTAACCTTCATACAACAGACTTTAATTATGTATTAAAAAGTGAGTTTCCGGAATTCACTTACCTTATGCGTCCATGTTTGAGCTCGTCTTCCTCCCTTCCTTTGACTCGTTAGCCATCCGTGCTTGAGTCCTTGTCAATGTAAATTCTTATTCTTTCATACCATCATTTTCATAACTTGTTAGTTTGCATATTCATCCATATCGATAATCATTTCAAATTTTTAGTTGCATTACTTTCATTAGTCAATCATTCACTAACATGCATAGCTAAATTCACTGAAAATAGGTTTTTTGGGACGTTCGTTTACTGTACTTACGAGTTTGCAAAAATTACGATCTTTTTATGTGACGTGCCCCTCGGAGGGGTTATCCTTTTGTTAAATGTTTAGAGTCTAACTCTCTACCAAAATTTAAAAAAAAAATCATTTACTAAGCAGCAATCTGATTCATCACTTTCTGACTACAGCTCACATAAAAATTCATTTAAAAATCCTCAATTATCTGATTGACATAATTCCAGTTGGAGATTTTCATGACCTCCTGAAGCTACTTACAGTAAAAATTTGAGATTATAACCCAATTCCTAAATTGAGTTATGACATTTGTAATGGGCTGTAAATTCTGCCAGAAAACACAGCTTGAACCTTCGATACCGAAAAATTCATAAAACGTTCAAGTTTTGTCGAAAATTTGCAATTCCAGTTGGGTTTGAAAGGTTTTTCCTGGAAGTTCATCACAAACTCAATAAACATCAGTTTTTGACAAGATTTGACTCGGTTACATGTTAGTGCACTACGTCTATTAACTTCGTCTTGTATCATGTAATAGGATAGGATAGGATTATCAGTGCTCGAGGTTCGAGAAACAGATTTTTAGGTTTAAGGTAGTGATTCCGCTCGAAATGATCAAGTACCATTTCAAGCGAAATCTGAACATTGTGATTTCGCTCGAAATGGACTTGACCATTTCAAGCGAAATAATTGTTATCAAAGCTGATTTCGCTTGAAGATGTTGTCTTACTGATTTCGCTTGAAGTGTTAGACAACTGATTTCGCTTCAAAGTGTCAACTTGTGATTTCGCTCGAATTTCTTATTCTGCTTGAAAAAGGATTTTTTCGTGTCGAGATCATTTCACGTCAAACGAGTGTCTGTCTGTTTCAAATTGTTTGATAATTTTTAAACTGATTGTGTTTGTTTGTTTCTGTCCAGGTGATTAAAAATGTCGAGCAGCGGTGAAGAATTCTACAACACATTCTACAATGCCTTTACCTCAGAATCATCCGAAAGAAGATCTGAAACAAGAGAATATTCGAAAGAGATTTCAGAGAATTTGAAATATGAGAATATGTTTGGAAGCCAACAGAAACCACCGAAGCTAATGAAGATTGAAGATTATAACTGGTGGAAAAATCGATTTGAGGGTTGGGTAAAAGCTTTTGCTCCTGAAAGTTGGTTAAAACTAAAATACGGATATACAGAACCAGTAAAAGAAGGAGGAGAGTTAGTAGATGAAAAAGAGTTCACAGAAATAGATATAAAAAATGTTGTAGCTGAATACAAAATGATTACATTGATAAAACAGTCAGTGAGAGAAGATATTATTTCGCTACTTGAACAAGAGAAAACATCGAAGAGTTTATGGGAAGCTTTAGAGAGAAAATGTGTAGGTACATCTGAGATTGTGAAAAACAAAAAGAAACAGTTACGTAAAGAATTTGATTTATTTGGTTGTATGAAAAATGAATCTGTTTGTAAAATGATCGAGAGATTTGGACATCTAAAGATGGAGTTGGCCTGACACAAAATCACATACACTCAAGAGGAGCTGGTTGATAAATTGTTTGACTCGTTGCCAGATGAGATGGATTGGCAATATTTTGCCTTGATGTTAAAGAACACAATTAAGTCTGAAGATTTGACAGTGGATTTGCTTATCGAAAGACTAGAAAGCCATGAGTTGGAAATCAAGAAATCTAAAGTCAACAATTCAGCTCATCAGCAGAATGTGGAGCTGTACTACAGAGGAAATGTACCACATGCTGGGTCTCCAAGAACAGCATTTTCTGCAGAAAGCTTAAATTCTGTAAACAATGAAAGTCCTCACAGTGGTTTTCACAGTGGATCTTTTTCAACAATATCGAGCCAATCTGCTTCAAAGAATTTATTTCAGTGGAATATCGCAGTGGATCTGAAAAATGGGCAGAATTTCAGTGAAGAGTCAGCAAAACAACAGATGGTATTCTTAGCATCTGTGCTTGAATCGTATGAGAGCCTAGTGGCAGGCAAGATAGGCAACACCAATCTGACGAAGGAAGACTACGATCAAATCGATCCTGAGGAGATGGAATTGATCGATATACGATGGTGTATGGCTAGTGCAGTGAGGAGGGCACAACGTTTTATGGAAATTACCGGAAGGCAGTCTATTGGTGGACCTTCTACCAAGTTAGGCTTTGACAAATCCAAAGTGACATGCTTTATATGCAAACAGAAAGGTCATTTTAAACGTGAGTGCAGAAATGCTTATGCTGATGATACTGCTAATCCGTTCAAGGAAGATTACTATAAGAAAGCAATCTATCATCAGAACAAATCTGAACCTCCCAGATTGAAGCAGCCTGAAGAAAAATCAAGAGCTTTGGCAATTATTCATGACGATGAAGGTTATGACTGGAGTCAAGTTCTCCCTGAAGAAGATGCAGTTGGATATGCATTTGTGGCTAATGTTGATCATGATCTATGGTGGAGAAGAGATTATGCGAGATGGGAAATTGAAAAATTCAGAGAATCATTCAAAGAAGCCCAGAGAGCAAAAAGATGGAATGACGAATTAGAATGTTACATGGATCCATGGGGTAATCCAGTTGTTGACCCATCAAAGGTGGATTTTGAAGCAGTAACAAATTTGTTTCCAAGTCAGGCCACTTTCAACACAAGAAGATTATCTGATAAAGAATATTTGCCGGATTTGTTGAACAAGATAAAGGAAATTTGTGAAGCGAGTCTCCCAAATGTGGAAGAAATGAAGAAGAGAAAAGAAGAAGAGTTGAAAAAGCTGGTTGAAGAAGTGAAGATTACTGCAAAGCTTGCTGCTGAAGAAGAACAGAAAGCAGAAGAAGAAGAGAAGAAAAAGGAAGATCAGAAAGTTGAAACAGAAAAACCGGTGCTGAAAGAGACTGAGGTAAGTGAATCTTCTGATCTATCAAATATTGAAATTGTTGATAACAATGAAAACAAGTGCAGGAATTGCATAGAAATGTGCAAAGCCTGTATTGAAAAAGATGAACTAATCAAAACAAAAGATATTGAAACAAACAAACTTGAAAATGTTTTCAAAATAAAATGTAAAGAAATGATTGAAAAAGAAGAAATTTTGAAACTAAAAGTTGAAAAATTGACACAGAAATGTCAAGGTCTTGAAAAGGATAATGATGTTTATAGACAAATGTGTACAGCAAAATGTGTTGATTGTGTTGAAAAAGAAACTAAATTTCAAGATTTTCAAAAAGAGTATGATTCTTTAAAGTGGTCGAGTCAGAGAGTACAAGAGGCTTATGATACTTTGAAGAGCCAAGTCAAATGTTTTGACCAAAGATTGTCTGAAACTTTAGTCATTAAAGAAATGTATGAGAGAAAGTTTAAAGAAAAGCAACTTGAATTAAACAAATATGTTGATGAAATTGCTAATCTTAAACAAATTCTGGCTGAAAAAGAAAAGGTTGTTACCAAACTTCAAAGTTATCATAACTCTTCGTACATTCTCGAACGCATTTTCAACATCACACCAGATGACAAAGATACTGACAAGAACAAAAAAGGTATTGGTTCAGAATTTCATCAGGTACCACCACCATTGAGAAACAATTATACTTTTTATGATGAGGAAAAGGTGGCAAAAGGTCTGAACATAGTTGACCAATTACCTGAAAGTATCGATGTGACTTACACCAAATCTGATGAAGCTGATGATTCAGAGGTGGTAAGTAAGGTTGTTGATAGCGTTTTGAAAGATGAGTCTACAAAAGGTAAGTTTGAATCACAGGATGAAAATGAAGGCAATTTTCATGATGAGTATCTGAAAAACATAAAATCTGAGAAAGCTGTGAATGATGATTCAAAAGGATTGGTTTACACCATGATTGGATCGGACAAATTATTCTTAGATGTTGTTTTCCCGATTCAGAATGTGATTTCAGAAAAGGTTGATAAAGTTTTGAAAATGGTTGAGATTGAGAAATCTGAGATTCCAAAGTTTGCTGGTAAAGGTTACAAAACTTTTTATAACAAACCTGGTTTCAAAAAGAAAAACATGAAGGCTTGGTTGGGTTATAAAAGGAAACAAAATTGGAAGAAAAATGAAATGCCAAATTCTCAGGCAAAAATGAGTTTTGTTCAAGGAAAAAGTTTTGAAGAAGAAGAAAAATTCAAATTTAGACAACAGTCTAATGAAGAGTTTTGTGTTCAAAAGAAAAAGCAACAACCACAGGTCAAAGATGTGTTCAAGAGAACATGTTTCAAGTGTGATCAAATTGGACATCTTGCACGAAAGTGTCCGAATATGAAACCTGTGGATGTTGACAAAAAGAAGTCTAAAATTTTTTAGAAACAAAAATCTGAGGGTGTGAAACAAAGGTAAGCCAAATTTGATTCAAAACAAACTTGGAGGTACAACACAAACAAGTTTGCTTCAAATCAAACTTGGAAACCAAAACAGACTAGGTCTGATTAAAGACAAACACAGATTTTTCACACACCCAGAGTTAGAACAACTCAAAGTTGGAAAACATCTGTTGATATGACAAAACCTCAAGAGTTTTGGAAACCAAAAGTTGTTGATAAAAAACAAAATGTTCAAAAAGATTCACATTTTTACAAAAGAGGTACTCCGAAAGGTAAAAAATGAAGTGCTAAGAAACAAGTAATTTTGATAAAAGATGAAAAAGTTGAAGTCAAAGTTGAAAAAGTTTTTGATGAGAAAGATTTCCCGAAGCTACATGATGAATATTGTGTTGAAATGCCTAAGGTCCAACAGACCTGGGCTAAATTGTTCAAGTAATTGAATGCTTTGAATGTGCAGGTGCTCAACAAAACCGAAGATTGTGAGAATGAAAGTTGGGGCAGCCTGACACAGGAAGAGGTTGCTGAACCCTGGTTTGGTTGAACAGGGAGTTTATCGTTTTCTGGAAAAAAAATGTTGCTTGAATACGCCGAAACCCTCACGGCTGAACAAACATGATTACTTTCACAAGATTGAAAAACGGTTTTCAAACTGTCGAAAATCAATGGGTTGTAAATCATGGGGGTACTTTATATTAGTTTTTTTGCAAATCAGAGCACTTTTAGCAGAAAATAGATGGCGAGACAAAGCTATTAGTGTTGGTTGTCAAATTTTCTTTAAATGTTTTGCATTTTAGGGGGAGAAAAATTGTCAGAAAATACAAAAACATTTGAAAATTTGAAAAAGTCAAAAACATGATAAAATGAAAAATTGAGTTTTTGTGTAAAAAGAGGAAATGATAGTACATCAGTAGACAGTTACAGTACGCTAAAGAATTGGAAAGTTAAAATGTGTTAAACGATCTCACCGTGGATGTGTCGATAGATTTTTATACATTTAGTAAACTTTTTCGGGATATAAACTTAAATTCAAACTTGCTTATTTTGTGGGGAACACTACTTGGATATATAGGTAACCCCTGAAATCTCGTTTGAAGGACCCCTCTTTCTGAAATACTAGGTCTTTATACTCAGTGATATCTGGGGTATTATTCCGGGACTTCTGCTGAATGGAAGTTCTGACCTAGTCCCCGAATAATACTTTCTGCATTGCTTGAAAAATAGCTTCGACCTCAGCAAATTGATGAAACAATAAAATTGATAGTCATTGCTGTTGTAAAAAAGATCCTCTAAAGGGGACACACCGAAAAGACGAAGCCGTCATCTCTCTGCGTATACGGAAGTATCGACCTGAGCTCTCACGGCCCTCGCATCTAACCCCTTACAGATATCATCTGTGGTATACTCACCTGTAAGACTGAATATTGGGATATGGATACGGGAGTATATTCAAGAGGTGGGACACATGAATAAGTTTAAGTTCTTAATACATCTAATTCGTATCCTGAATCAGTTGAAGTTTGTATGAAAATTTAAGTGGATCAGTATATCGACAATCTAAGTGAATTGTTTAATTCTTAATGTGTAACTAAGCTCAACGGTACTTGTGACTTGTCAAAAACTGATATGATCCTCTGACGCATACTCAAACAAAAATATTGTCTGTAAATATGTTTGTACATATTTCTTTACTGCTTTATATTTTCAGAAAAATACAAAAAGATTTTGTTTTCTGCTTTATTTTCGACAACCGATGTCTGAGATGCTGAGTTTCAAAATCTAAGTAAGCTAATTGTGTTTCTGAAAATAAAACAAGTTCATTAATTTGAAACTTGAATTAAAAATCAAAAATATTAAAAACAGTTTGTGATATCTCCAAGGTCATTAAGTTGGACTTGGATGATTAACTGTGGAGGATTTGGATGCTTATATTGTTATAGAGCCAGTTTCCGATTCGATTCGCTGAAACTGCCAAATCAATGAAGTTTGTTGATAGGGGGAGTGGATTAGAGAATTTGATTGATAATATGAAAACATTGTATTTATAGATGTTTGAGTGATTGCAGATAGTCCAGACTACGATCCCGAGAGCAGAGTCTAAGGGGGAGTCTGAAGACAAGCTTGAAGCAAGGAGGAGCTTGTAGATGGAAAGCTAGGTGACGATCCCAAAGCACGGAAGCTTGACGAAAGGGGGAGCCTGAAGCTGATGGAAGAAGAGAAGGATTGATGGATGCTTATAATGTTACAATCTGGATGAGAAGGCAGAATGATCAAGACCGAAGATGTGTCATGCTGAAGACTAGACACTGAAGACTTCGTCAATATCCGAGGGGGAGTCTGTTAGTGCACTACGTCTATTGACTTCGTCTTGTGTCATGTAATAGGATAGGATAGGATTATCAGTGCTCGAGGTTCGAGAAACAGATTTTTAGGTTTAAGGTAGTGATTCCGCTCGAAATTATCAAGTACCATTTCAAGCGAAATCTGAACATTGTGATTCATTTGGTACGGCTTCAGAATTTGTAACGAGGTGCTGCCAAAATTTCTCCAGGTTGTAATTGATGTTATATTCAATATAAGTGACAGATTTAATAGTATCAAGCTGTTTCCACGTCCGTTTCACTGATTCCGCCTTTGAATCGGATTACAAGCTCTTCTGAACGACTCGTTTGGGTCCAACAACGATCCTACATTACAGACGATTAAATTTGGCTGTAACTTTCTGGACATATTTTGTTTCATCAAATCTCTTCTAACAATCTCACCTATGCATTTCATCAAACACGTGGTGTGCGTACCATCAATAAAACATAATGTCCAAGTAGTTATAGCACATTCTTCCTAACTCATCCATGGATTAACATAATCTTTCACAAATCATTTTCATAACCATCATATGTTTTATACCAAATTATCCAACTAAATACTTTCTACAACACTACTTAAACATCAACATAACACAATATATCACAAAACTTCACTAAACTTCATCTTCCTACAAATTCCAAGTGGGTTTTATCCTAACTCATCAATACAACCAAAATTCAACATTTAACAACTTCCACACATTGATAATAACTAACATTCATGTTCAATTTCATAATACATTCACGGATTACACACAACCCACTTTATCAAACATCACCAAAACATAAATTCAACTTACTTGGTGTTAAGAACACTTAAATGATTATAAATCTTAGTTCATGCATCCATTTAACCCTCAATTTCCCTTCCAATTTGGCAGATTTTGTGATAATTAGGGCTTGTTCTTCTTTCTTGTTCTTGATATCATGCACACACACACACACACACTCATATGTCTGATGTGTGTGTTTTGATTTAAGTTTATAAATTTCACTTTCTAATTGCCCAAGTTTGGCCCCTCAAGTATTGAGTATTATATTTTATGGCTAAATCTTTATTAACATGCACTTTTATCTTATCATAATCATATTCATAAATACATTTAGATTTTGGGTTGTTACAGGTGTTTTCGTAATCTTACCCCAATCTTCAATATTTATATTTATATATGGTTTTCTTTTTATAACCCTTCTCTCTCTCATCAATCCACTAGATCTACAAACCCATACATGAGAAATCATAACTTGAGACCTCCTCGAATGCTTAAACCCATAATCATTCTTCAACAACTTAAACAAGTCCATCGCAGAATCCGAATCATCCATACACAAATAATCGATAACTTCATCTACTTCACTACATTTCAAAACTGAAACAATGGTTCTAAACCCATCTTTCACACCATCAGATTTTAAACCCGAACCACACAAAAGTTTGAAAATTGAGAAACCCCATATGGGAAAGATGTTTGGGAAGATATTAGTGATAAAGACTTGGTTGAAAAGAGAGTTTAAGGGTTTAATGGTGTAAAGGGTTGACGAATTAGTGATCGACATTGATGTTGGATACACTGGAGCATGAATTGAGTTTGATTGAATTGAATGGATGTCATTCTAGTGATAATTGCCTCAAAAGTGATGAGAATTTGTGATAAGGAAAGAGTTAGGGTTTCAGAAGGGTTTAGACTAAACCCTACCTTGAAGAACAAAATCTAATTGAAAAGTGAAAACCCCTAGTTACAAATCAGGTGGAATGAGTAGGATTGGAGTGATTAGCGATGCGGTTTGACCACCTTGTGCATTATGCAGAGCTTGAAAATGAAGAAGCAGAGCTTGGGGAAAAATCGGGTTTTAATAAAGCAAAAAGGGGTACAAAAGTAATTTAACAAAAATCTAAAGTTCAATTGGATGGAAAAATGGAGGGTCCAACATTGACGCATTTATGAAATGAAGGATGTAAAGTTGATGAAATTTCAAAATAGGCTGTAAAGTTTATACCGGGTGTCAATCACATGGTGTAAAACTGCAGTTTACTCTTTATTTTATGTGGTTATGATGTGTTTGGGATTACATTTTGATGTTTTTAAAATGTGAATAATCAGAAGTAGTCAGCAAATCAGCTTAAGATAAAAATATATCTATAGATGTTTTAAAAATGTAAGATCTGTTTTACAAATCCAGTTTCAAAAAGCCATTTATATAACATATTTTTTTCAATGTTTAAGACATATATTAATTTGATGACTGTCGAAGTAAGAGTAATAAATTGAAAATGAAAATAAAGTTGGTTGAAGCAAAACCCATCAATCTATCTATATCTATCTATACTTTCTATAAAAGGAGAAATCCCAATGACATAAGAAAAACTGATGTGGCAACTAGAGATGTTGTCCAACAATGCTTTTCTTATGTCATTATTACATCATCAAGCTTAATTTAAAATACATTTATAGTTCAAACATCTGCCCTTAATTCAAATTTGAAAGCTCTGCCCACTTAATTTAAAATACATTAAAACCTCTGCCCATATTCAAAATTCAAAATTCTGGCTCCATATTCAAAATTCAATTCTATTTTCAAATCATATATAAGATACCCCCAACTCTCTCACACAAACGATTCTTTTATTTCAGACATCAATGATCGGAAAACACAAGACGATGAGCAGCTGCCGTGATCGGAAAACACAAGACGATGACCTGCGAGTTCAATTCTTCTCTCTCAAATATCCAGAGAGTTCCGTCTTTCAAAATTCAAATCCAAACCCAAGGTTTCTTTTCCTAAACCCTAATCCTAATTCCATCCACTTTTTTGTAGATAATCCAACCAACCGAATATGTTCTTTTGTAGTCTCGATTTGTCTAACAGTCCTTGCAACGATACTTACAAGAATAGGTCCTCTGTTATCATGCAGGAGATGGATTTCATCAATAATCAGAAACTTCACGAGTTGAGTCTTGATTCCTCTTTCAAAATTCAAATCCAAACCCAAGGTTTCTTTTCCTAAACCCTAATCCTAATTCCATCCACTTCTTTTGTAGATAACCAACCAACCGAATATATCTTTTGTAGTCTCGATTTGCCTAACAGTCCTTGCAATGATACTTTCAAGAACAGGTCCTCTGTTATCATGCAGGAGATGGATTTCATATATAATCAGAAGCTTCACGAGTTGAGTATAAGTACGGTCTCCTGATTTTCTGGTTATAATATCCAAACCCAAGGTTTCTTTTCCTAAACCCTAATCCAGTTAGCAGGTATGTTTCTTCACTAACTGATGATTCTGTTTCTTTTTGCCATTGATTCGTGAAATTGTTAAGATGGTATTCATCAGTAGTTCATGTATATAGATAGTTCATGTATATAGATAGTGAAGTTTGCCCTAACTCTCTTAACTCATGAATGAATAATGGTTGTTTACCGGGTATTGTTAAAGCTGACTTATCGGATGATGAACTGAATCGTTGTTTGTTAATGCTTTGTTTTTAAGCTAAATTAGGAGTGGGTTTTGTTACTAACTTTATATATAAACTATTTGGAAATTGGAGCTTCCTTTAATACTACATTTGGGTTGTTTCACGTAATAAGCATCTGAATTCTGAACATGCTGTATAAATTTGTCACCCATCATTTGTTTTGTTCTTTACTTATAGGTGTTGTACAAGAGCATATGTGACTCTAGATTAAATGAGATCACAGAAAGGGTTGTGGTGTTAAAGAGAGGTATTGCCCTATGCTTGATTGATGCGAACTTTATACACACACAGTCATGTAAATACATACATACATAATGTACACACGCACACGTGTGTGTGTGTGTGTGTTTTAGATATTAAATGGAGTTTCGTTGAATAAGCAACCTGTGCAGGTTGAATCACTGTCAAAGAAATATGAAGAGAAATACAAACAGTTTGGAGATGTAGCTTCTAAGTTGACTATTGAGGAGGCAACATTCTGTGATATTCAGGTCTACTGACAAGCTTCTCCTGAGGTTCATATATAAAAATTTATGTGCTGATAGATATTTGTCCATTATAATAATTAGGGTAAAAAGATGGAGCTTACCGAGCAATAGTCAAGCTTGATCAGGATGGAAAACCTGATGAGATTCAGGTAGGTTGTTTTCTGATTGATTATGCTATATACTTTTCTTTCGGAATATTTTTGTAACCTTCTGATTTCAATAATACTATAAGAGTTACCAGAACATTGACTTTGAAATCAGTGTGTGAAAGTATAGTATTACTGAAAATAATGAAACGCCACTTCATGTTGCAGCAGCAGCGGGCCTCTGTATAGAACATCAATAGAAGGAGACTGGGATGATCACTTAATTCATTTGTGTTCTCTAATGGCTCCAAGCTCCAATTATGAGAAACCAGTTTGTAGATTGATTTCTTTTATGTCGTTTTATAACCTTTTTGTTGACGTGGAAAATTTTTATTCGACAACACAAAGCTCTGTTTGAGCAAAGCTCTGTTTTTACAAAACTCTTTGAAAAAGAAAGATAAGGTCTGTTTTTGAAAATGTCTGATAGAGACCTCTGTTGTGCTCAACAGACGTTTGAATAACTCAATCAGCGGTTTGAACATCTGTTTGACTTTTGTTCAACAGATGTTAGAAACAGTGTTTTGGGTTAAAACAGATGTTAGAAAATAAAATAATGTTTGAAACCACTGTTGGGTTAGAAACAGTCTTTTAATTTCTTATAAGAACTTGATTTCTAATGAATGATCCAGTTATTCAGTTATTCAGGAACCTCACACGAGATGGAGGTACTATGCTCAGAAGGTTCATAATTTCCTCGCTTAATCGACCTTTCTTCCAAAAAAATGTTATTATTAGTGCCTAATGAAGTTATCTGGATGAGGTAGAGTGTTAATATCGGGAAACGTTGTAACTTTAATTTAAAGGTGAAAACAATTACTAGCGGCCTTAAGTACTTGCTTGCTACCGGGAACCGGGGCAAGCCAACTTAGTTGGCTCCAGAACTGGAGTTTCACATATCATTTTCTTTGCCATGTCAGATAATCTTTTTTATAATCTCTTTCTAATAAATTCTACAATCTATATTTTCTTATCCTTATGATACGAATGATAATAATGAGGCTGATGAAAGTGATGCCTTTGACGATCTCGATGATTCTGAGGTAAGTGAAATTGTTATTTGAAGCTGATAATCGGTATCACGCAGGTTAAAACACGGAACGATTGTCAAAATTCCTTTGCCACGACTCTGAGTTAGCTTATGAACAATACATAAACATATCATCTATAGATACGACCCTGTATACTTCTACTATCTCTCAAACAGGAAATAATCCACTATCTCTCAAACAGGAAATAATCCACTGAGAATTCAGTGATAACTAATAGTTGTAGGTTATATTTTGTGATGATATATTTAGATATATTTTTTGGTGTAGATCACTGGCTAGATACTTGACCCTTCAGAAAGTTCTTATAAGGCGAAACTATGGGAACTAATCAATGGAAAAGAGAATATGCAGGGAAGTGTATTTTCAGTTTTGTAAGATCGGAGGCTGGGAACCTGACATGTTATATTATATTAGTATGGAAAAATTTAAAATAAGTTCAGTCTTCGGTTTTATTCGAGTACGGATACGGTCTTTTTTTTTGTGCTTTTTTCACATCCCTATACATGAGTGTATTTTCAGTTTTGTAAGATCAGAGGCTGGGAACCTGGCATGTTATATTATATTATAGTCATTCGTTGCTTAATAAAATGTGGTATGCATGGTTTTCTAAGAAACCACCCGTGTTTGCACACGAGTCTTTCCGTTAGTACTATATAATAAAAGAAAACATTTGCGGGACACTTGTTATCATATTCGGCCATTTCTTATAGATAATTATTATTTTAATTTAATATTTTCTAATTAATTATAGATAATCCTCTTACTGAATATTATTTAGTTTAATATCTTACGGATAAATATTATTTAGTTTAATATATTCTAATTAATTATAGATAACTCTCTTACTAAATATTATTTTGTTTAATCTCTTCTACTTAACTATAGATAATTATTATTTAGTTTAAATTTAATGTATACTTCTCATTTATAAAATTATTTATTTCATTTTCTATATCATATGACAGACACTTACTTTTTATTTGTAATATACAAATTTACTCTTATTCTTTTTGATGATGTAATTATCTTTAATAAACTATAAACTTTTACCATAGTATATAGGAATAATGGATTTTAATAATCTTAACTATTAGTCGTTTCCTACCAACGGTCCCAACTTAAAAAATAACCAGTGGTGGTCCCACATGTTCGTATATTGTAAACCAATGTACCTTTACTAAACCTAAAAGAATAAGGAGACAAAAAGTAATAAAAGATTTTTTTTAGTAAAAGTCCATTAGTTTACAATATGTGAACAGGTGGGACCGTCACTGGTTATTTTTGAAGTTGGGACCGTTGCCGGCTGACAGCTAATAGGTCGGATTATTAAAATCCATTGTTCTGGTATATATAGTGATAAACATAAAATCAAAAAACATTTTGGATGACATCAATAACTTAAGACATAATATAATTATATATATAATATGCACTTTTTAATAAAATAATACCATACAAAATTACAAATATAAAATCATTGATTTTACTAATAATAACAAAGTCTTAATTTTTTTAAAAATGATTCAAAAAAATATATAACTAAAAACATATGGCATTATAATACATTTAACCCATTTATCATCATACAACCTCCCAACTATTCAATTATATTTTTTTTCTATCTTCTATTACTAAATAAATAAAAATTAATATTAAATCTTATCATACTTTAAATGTCGAATAGAATACTTCTATTTTTCTTATAAAATATTATCATTAAATTTAAATTGTTAATTTAAGATATTATTAAATAACCAAATTAATTATCACTAAAACCAAACTTTGTACTAATATATTATTTATTTTTATTTTCATTATTAAAAAAATTATTATATCGATTTTATTACATAATTTTTAAGCAAATGGTATATAACTTTCAATATTACTTTATATATAAAGTTAGATTTATTACGGGTCTTTCTAAATATAATTTATATTTTATTACTCAAATGACTGCTTATTTGCTTGTTGAATAACATGTTTGACCACTTTATTTTCTTTTCAATAATCATCTCCCTAATAACCATATCTATATTATTTAGCATATAAAATTCATTTATATCACCATATCTATATTATTTAGTATATAAAATTCATTTATTCAACTCGTTTAATACACGAGGTTATAACCTAGTTAATAAAGATATTTCAATATCTAAATAATGTTTTTTAGTATTAAATACAATATTGGGCTTTGTTTAATAGATAAAAACATATATAAATTGATATATAAACTATTATACTTCAACCATCTTTCATCAATTTATATTATGTTAACCAAAAGTAAATAAAACTTTGAAATGCTTTTAACTAGTAAGATTGCCCGCACTACGTTGTGAGGTTTTGATTGATATTTATGTTGGTTTATTATAGCAACCAAGAGAAATATACTCAAAAGAATATCTAAACATGTTAATGTACTTTAAGTGTCAACGCTAAAAGTTGAGTAGTAAAAGCATACAAAAATACTAAAAAAAAAATTCAAAAAGCAAAAAAAAAAAAAAAAAAAAAAACCCCTCAAAAAGCAAGTTACTGTTCATGTAACTTGCAAATGCTATATACGAGTATTGGTATCGATCCTGATAACAAGTGATACTGGTACTGATCGCTTTGGTTCGTCATGGTTGTGACAATCATTATAGCTTACGTTACGATACTAAAATATAGGCTACTTTGAATAAATCACTGTTATCAATAAAATTTATACCTGAACGTCGAGAAAAAAAAGTTAAAACAAACCTATGTATTTACTTTTTTAAAGTTAATGAACACAAGTTATTAAAGGAAAATCAAATTAAATGAAAGCTAACGTAGTTAAAGACGTATATTATTTATAGTATACCTTGTGAAACTGAAGCTTAATATATATATATATATATATATATTATAAAATAGAGAAAAATAACCCTAACGTGGATGGGGGTTAGTTTTTTGTGTAATTTCACCTTTAGTCCCTAACATTCTAAAATTACACCTATACGCCCCAACATTTGCACACTCGTTCTCGGATAGTCCCTAACGTGGATGGGGGTTAGTTTTTGGTGTTAAGTGATGGTGTTGTATCATCTGGCTTCTCTCTCTCTCTATGAAAACAGTTCGCGACCGAAAATGATGACGGTCTTTGTTGGGAAGTGGGGGGTTTTGTCGAAATTGTTGTGGGGGAAGGGTTAAAGGAGTGTGGGAAGGTGTCCGGTGGCCGTATTTGGTGGATAGAAAAGTGATGGTGGGGTGCACGTGTCCTGGAGTTATAATGCAAATGTACAATGAAATCACCATAATGCCATAATACTATTCACAAGGTTGGTTTATTAATATATAAATATAATACCTATACTGTTTAATGAATAACAAAGAAATATATGTGGGACCCACCACCCACTTCATCTTCCCCACTATTCACTATCACCACCGTCTCCACCTTTCACCACCACCATCATCCACTTTTCACCACCATACCACCTCCATACTACATAACACCCCCACCACGAACCCCATTTCCCAACCACCACCATAACACCACCACCTTCACCGACTTTCTCCCCTTTCTCCGACGAAGCCACCAGCTCACCCTGCCGGAAAAAATCACCACCTCACCCCACCGCCCACCTCCTTCTTCTCCGTCAAGGACAACCCCAAAAACTTCGACGACCACCTCCTTCTCAGACTTGATCAAATGAAATGTGGGTCGCTGCTCAGAAAATTTAGATAAAATGATTTAATTAGGATGATTGAGCCCATTATTCGCAATTTTTCAGTGGTCGTTAATTTTAGTGGTTAATGGTGGTGGTGCAAGTTGTTATAGTGGTTGCATGTTGTTATGGTGTTAAGCAGGTTGACTCGAAACATATTTTTAAATAAAAAACATGGGCCCCTGAAGTGTGAGCGGGTGTATATAATTTTAGAGATATTTTTAGCACTTTTTACTCGCGAATCAAGCTTTAAATTTATAAAACACGATATAATATTATCACTCTACACACGTTAGGGCAAGTGCACTCATCGTGGACGTAGTATAGTGATGGCAAGATACCGAGGTCGTCCAAGGACACAAGAGCTTTTAATACCAGCTTATCGTTAACGTCTAATCTAACCAATTTTTGATAAAACTTTTGAAAGTTTTAAAAGATAAATAAGAAATATAAAATAAAGATAAAAGCAAATAAACAAGAAGGAATCTCTTGGTTCCAACTCCTCTTTTATGTATCATTTGATAATTTCTGCATTTTAAGCATTATTATCTTTAAGTTATAGTAGTAGGCCCCCTTTTAGGCAGTGTTACCCTCAACCTATTAGTCTGAGAGCATGGATACAGTCCCGCAAGGTCGGCTTATTGAAAGATAATTAAGTAAGTTATTAATGCGAAAAGTGGTAAGTCCCCTTCCAGGCAGCGTTACCCTCAACCTATTGGTCTGAGTCAGTAAGGATACAGTCCCGTAAAGTCAGTTTAATGTTTTAATAGTAGTCTATAGATAAGGGATTCAAGCGTTTCTTACTTCTCCGAGGCAGTTAAGACCTACCTCTCGTGAATTCCTATTAAGCTTGAACCAGGTTCTCGCAGGATCTATATATTGAACAAGACAAGAATTTACGCAACCATCCTTCTAACCCCCTTCCAAGTAGTTAACGTGCTTTATATAGACTGTAAAGACAAGAATGATTGAATCAACAAACCATGAAGAATGATTAAATAAAATTCACCTTCAATATAGAAAATTAGTTATTAAAGTCATTAATACATACCCAATTAAAAAATTGCCAAAGATTGGAAATTAAAAGTAATACATAAAAGATTTGTCTTCACCAAGTGATGTAAGAGACTAGTCAAGCATGGCCTTTGTTTGACAAGAACTCTTACGATCAATCTTGGATCCCGAGACTACTACACACTCTAAAAGATGAAAGATGGATGATATTGGTGAGTGTTGGTAGTGTAGTGGTGGTGGACTGATGGCAAATATGAGAGAAGTGGTTTGCCAAGGGATGCCTTTCTCCAAAGCCAAGCACCTCTATTTACAGTTGAAAACAGAGGGCGACCACGGCCCCGCGCCCTCCTGGCACGACCCCATGGTGAACTTTCTCTCTCTTCTTCATTAACTGCAGTGCAGATCTTGTACTAACACGGCCCCGTGGGTCAACGGCATGGCCTGTGGCCATTGTACTTACTGTACTATCTTAGATTCTGCGAATCCTGGAGTTGACCACGCCCCGTGTTGCCTTGGCACTGCCCCGTGTTGATTTGACTTTTGCTGTTGTCTTTTTTTGCAGAGAATCTTCCTTGGGCACGACCCCATGCCTGATGGGCACGACCCCATGCCTGATGGGCACGGCCCCGTGGCAGGACTTCTGTTTCCTTTATTTTGTTGTTTTGGATGTGTCTTGGGCCCCGGCAAGTTGTGTCAATCCTTCTTTTTTGTATCCGTGCTGGTTTTGATCCTGTAATTTAAAAAGGAATAAAGAAACATGCTTTTTCCAACATTAGTGCCGAAAAGTGTTGATTTTACGCCTTATTTGATGTAATTTATATGTTGTATTTTACGCACATCAGCTCCACCTTAAATATGTTTAATTAGCTATTTTTGTTTTAGTGATTTAATTGTTATTTTTTTAACCAAGGGCATTTTAGTAATTTCACCACTTAACATAAAAAAAACAAACCATATTCATGTTAGGGACTATCCGAGAACGCGTGTGTAAAAGTTAAGAACTATAAGTGTAATTTTAGAAGGTTAGGGACTAAAGGTGAAATTGCACCAAACCACATGGACTATCCGGACATTTTTTCTCTACAAAATATGAGCATTGTTAACTTTCCATGGTTTTTAATAGTACAAATTAAAAAAAAAAATAGCAAATGCAGATTATAAAAGAAAAATCAAATTACTAAAAACTAAACGTGTTAAAGATGTAGAAATTTATAAAAAAAAACTAAAAATAAGACAAAAGAGTTATTGTAGACACATTATATACCCATACATTTTCAAAGAGGATGCACAGTACCTTCTCCTTGTATTTTATTAGTTTCTTTTTCTTTCATATTTTTATTAATAAAATACAACTATTTTAGCACAAATTTATAAATTATTAAAGCATTAAAATAGTATTGTATACACTTGTGGTGGCTTTAAATTTTATTTTATTCTTTTTATTATTTTATTAATACAATTTATTTTAGATTTAATAATATGATATAACATTTTATAAAAATTCAAATATATCGTTGAACGTACATGTTTTTATCAACTACTAGTAAGAATACCCGCGCTACGCTGTGGGGATTTGGTCGATATCTATTTTGGTTCCGTATACCAACCAAAAGAAATATGCTCAAAAGAATGTCGACACATGTTTTAAATCGACCGAAAACCATAAAGATAAATTTAAATTGGACAGCGGGAAGAATTGATTTTAAATTAATTGTAAATGAAAACGTAAATGTTATCTTAAATATAGCTTTAATGAAAGGAAACCTAAAACTAAAACACTAAACATAAAAAAACTAAAAAATAAAAATAATAAAGTCCAGAAAAAAAATCAAGAAAGAAACAAAAAAGTTAATAGGATAAAAGTACTATCCACATAACTTGCTAATTGTAATTTGCGTTAAAGCGTAGATCAACTGAAAACATACATAAAAATAAGCATGAAAACGAATTATATTTGACACATATTTCCGAAGAAAATTTACGTCGAATTATAAACCAACTTAAATTTATACTGCGTGCATAAAAATAAGCACGTAAGAAAATAGTTACGGCGTGTCGAAACGTAAAGTGACTCAAACTTATAGCATTTAATGAAAACTATTATATTTTACTTGACGTGTTTCCGAACAAAATTTACGTCAAAACGTAGACCATTTGAACACGTACATAAAAATAAGCATGAAAACATATTATATTTTAACCAGCTCGTTTATAGAAAAAAATTACATCAAAACGTAAACCAATAGAAAACGTACATAATAATAAGCATAAGGAATATATTATATTTGACCTAACTTATTAACGGGAAAAAGTTTATGTCTAAACGTATATCAATTTAAATTTAGAGTTAAATGCTTGGTTGGTCCCTGTGGTTTGCAAAAATTTCAGACTTGGTCCTAGTGGTTTACTAATTACACGCGTGGTCCCCAAACTTGTCAAAAATGCACTCGGTTGGTCCCCAGCTCTAACCTCAATTAAATTTCTCAGTTAACTATGTGTGAAATGACTATATTACCCTTAGAACAATTAAAAGAAATAAAAATATATAAAACAATATACCTCCTGCCTCCTTCTTCTTCTACCCTAAACCACCACCACCATCTCTCCTGCACCACCACCGAACACCCACCACCATCTCACCTTCACCACCACTGAACACCCACCACCACCACCTTCCCTCCTCCACCACTGAACACTCCCCTCCACCACCAATACGTCGTCCATCGTAAGATTCATAACCCCTAAATCAACAATCGAACCGTGCTCAAAGTCTCCGAGCTCACATCCCTCTTTCAAATCGACCCAATCAACCTCTTATCTGCCAACTCAATCGATATTTCCCAACCTTTTCTTGCATCAACAGTCTTCGCAAATCTGTAACAACCCATCACAAAACAAGACCTTCTGATACGTTATCCAACATCGCGGATGCTGTGTATGGTGGATCGGGGAACAATCGGCTGCACCGGCTCCACAGGCCCAATCGATGGCGGATTGAAGGGCGGAATCTTCAGCGTTGTTCTTGGCTACACACCATCGCGAAATGCCGTCGGATTGAAGGGCGGAAGGAGGGTGAGAAGCTATGGAGAGTGGTGGCGGTGGAGAGAGGGAGTACGGAATCTTCAGCGGAACCTTCTGATACGTTATCCAACATCGCGAAACACCGTCGGATTGATGTTGTTGGTGGAGAGTGGTGGCAGTGGAGAGAGGGAGTGCGGCAGAGGAGGGTGAGAAGCTATGGAGACATTGTTGAAGTGGAGATTTACAGGTGTGAGGTGTGGGGGTAGGTTTTTGTGATGGTGGGAGATGATGATGGTGATGGTGATGAAGATGATGCAGTGGGTTTTGTTAATAAGCAAGGGTATTTTGGTCATTTAACATGGACTTAACTGAAAAATTTAACTGATGTTAGGGCTGGGGACCAAGCGAGCATTTTTGACAAGTTTGGGGACCACGCGTGTAATTAGTAAACCACTAGGACCAAGTCTGAAATTTTTGCAAACCACAGGGACCAACCAAGCATTTAACTCTTAAATTTATAGAAACGCGTACATAAAAATAAAATGTAAAGCTTGATTACAAAAGTTTTAGAAAGTTAAGGAGTTGAAATTATTAAAACTGAAAGTTAAAGGGGTAAAAGTTTAAAGAAAAATAATAAAGAAAAGAAAAAGTAAAAAAAAAGTCAAAAAAAAAAAAAAAAACGGCTACTGTATAAGCCCTTTGAAATTGTTGGGATATAGAACTAGATAAAAGTTTTATATTAACGTGTCAAATATAAATAATCTTTTTGTGGTTTCCTTTACAAACCAAACCTTATTTTATTAATACAATTTATTTTAGTTTTAATAATATGATATAACATTTTATAAAAATTCAAATATATCGTTGAACGTACATGTATTTATCTACTACTAGATAAAAGTTTTATACTAGCGTGTCAAATATAAATCATCTTTTTGTGGTTTCCTTTACAAACCAAACCGATATAGACGTACCGATATAGTATTTGTTTTTATGGTCTCCTCGCATATTGGTGTAAAATTTGTTGAAAACAGAGTTGTATATAAAATTCATTGAATGTGGAGTTGTATTCACAATAGAGTGTCGGTATCGTGACGAACTGAACCAATACGTACCGATATAGTATTTGTTTTTATGGTCTCCTCGCATATTGGTGTAAAATTTGTTGAAAACAGAGTTGTATATAAAATTCATTGATGTGGAGCTGTATTCACAATAGAGTGTCGGTATCGTGACGAAGTGAACCAATACTGGCCAAACAACAACGGTACCAATATTCGTTTTTTTGGTTTTTTAATCAATACAAAACATTTGTCAATATCCTATTTGGCATATCTCTTTCAATTGCTATGTTGCTGGTATCGTACTAGTACTATAACGAACCATATCGATATCGAACGAAAACCCGCCGCAAAGCGTGGAAATCCCAGTAGTATCTTACAAATGTTATGTAGTTAATATATATAATGGTTACTGCAAGGCATATTTTGTTTAGATTATATTGTAAGAACATGACCAATCTTCAAAAAGTGTGGGCTCATTGCCTTACGATGGAAATTTATATGACTAAAAAAAGCCGTTAACCACCAAGCTTTAAACTATACGAAAAGGACAAACAATAATTAATAAAAACCGTGAAAAACTATATGTATTGAAACATTTAAAAAAAAATATGGCTTGCAATATACATACATTCGAGCATATTGAATAAAAAACAAAAAGCCCCAAACAGGTATTTTTTCTAAATAAAAAACATACTTGAGATGTATGTAATGTCATTTTTTTTGCTAACAGGTGTGTTACATGTAAGTAACAAATTGGTGTTTTCTTTTTTAAAATCACTCGGCCATTTTTTTTTTCTCAAAACGTTCTCCTATATGTAGGGTTTTAAAGGAACCAAAAGTTCAGCGAATAGTTTGTAAACCGTTCGGCTGAAAGTTCATTTGTGTTTGTTTGGTTTAATAAATTAATGAACATGAACATTTTTTTTTATTAATGAACGAATATGAATAGAGGTCGTGAGGTCATGTTCGTTCATTTAGTGGACATGAACGTTGGGTAACTTTTTTCATAAAATCGTTTCTGTCTGATAGTTCATTAGGGTTTTTTAGTTTTTATACATTATATAAATACTTCAATATTCCCACTAATAATATATTTAATAAATATTATGTATCTTATTTTATTTAGATTATTCAATAAATTTTAGGTTAGTATATTATGGGCGGATCTACGTAAAATTCGTGATAAAAGAGGTGGATTATAGTTGAATTTTAATACATGCTCGTTTGTGTTCAATTATGTTCATGAATGCTAGTTTGTGTCCAATTGTGTTCATGAACGGTTGTTTGTGTTCGTTACCTAATATTAACAAACGAACACGAGCAGATTCATTTCCTTAACAAACGAACACAAACATCAAATCTCGTTCGATAAGTGTTCATAAGCAATTTGCGAACATATTTATTTCTTTAACGAACGAACATAAACAAGACCTTTTTTCGTGTTCGTTCGCTCCGTTTGTAGCCGTACCTATATGCATATTACATGCTCTAAAAATAAAATAAAAAAAACTTTTTTTTTTCATAATGTTACAAAGGGTTTTTACGTACGGTTACCTTAACTGTGAAAACCCGTGCTTATGAGGTTAGCACCGTTCGTTTTCGTATTTATAAATTCTTTTACGTAACACCTTACTTCTCTTAGTTTTTATAAACGAATAAATTTATTTTAACATATAGTGTTATACGAACGATACTCGAAGTCAAATATTGAACTAACTCAACACCCGAACCGTTTTGTGGCCCAACCCATTACTCTACTCTCACTCGCGGCCCACACCCACTGGTTCCTTCCCTTACTCTGGTTCAAGAAGGGCCAGCCCAACCACCCTCATGCGTTATCCCTTTACCTTTCCTTCTTCTTATCGGCGCAAAACATCCCACCACCCAATTTATTCTACATTGGTTAGTGTTTCTGGCCTACTCTTTCTTTCTCGTGCGTTGCCAATTTTTGATCAAGAAAAACTAAAGTCATGGCATAAAAATAAAGCCACATAGAACAAAACCACCATTGGCTCAAATTTAGTCCAATCAATTTAGTGGACATCAACGAATTAACCGGTTTCAAGATAATGGACTTTTTGAGAAAATCAATATAATAAAGATGTTGATTTCCTAAATATGCAAGTCCAATTCTAAAATAATTAAGCCCAAATCAGTTATTAATGTATTAAACCAATTGTTAACTGCAAGTTTCGGCCCAGGTCATGTAATCCTAAGTCCACCCCAACTCTTACTCTTTTAATATAGTACGTACATGCAGGAAGCTTATTTTTTTATAACATTCCTCAAACCCTAAACCACCTGCACACAAACCTGCGATCCTTGTGCTCTCTCGTCCCTTCTTCACAGTCGACGATCAAGAGCTCCAAGGAAGTCTTTCAAGTCTTTCGGTTTAAGCATGAGTGATCCCCACCATCTTTCAACCTGGTAACTTGTCTTTAATTTCATTATAAACTTGTTAAAACTTAGTATCATGGCTGCGATTCTGGAAGTTCTTGTATGTTCTTGACGTTGTGATAGTTACATGTAATAGAGGGTTGCTAGAAATCATTGTTGTTGGCGTTATGATTGGGTGCGGGTTCGGTTAGTCGTTAGGGTTTCGTTTCAGAGAATAATTTTGATGTAAATCTTGATGGGTTTAATAAACTAATTGTTATATGATTTATTTTAAGATGATGATCTGCTGTGATTAAAGATTTTAGGTTGTCGGGTGCGTTAGTTGTTCGGTTGGGATGATCAGGTAACGGAAACAGATTCTGCCCGACAGTTATAGCCGACTTTAATCGGCTGTAACAGGGTCATAATTTAACGAAATCTGTACTTTCTCGAGTCTATAACGTGTTATTTTGAACTACGCTTGTAATGGCGCTGGAATCATGATTTTTGGACATCGTTTGCTATTTTAAATAAATTATTTCGTTTCAGCAACTGAAGCTGCGTTTTTCTGTAGATTTTACGTGTTATGTTTTAAGTCATAGCTGGATGAATAATTAGAGTTAGACCACGGAATTTTTACTGTAGATGGTCTTAAGTGTTAGTGCAAACCTCCAACAG
Source organism: Helianthus tuberosus (assembly GCA_030545235.1). Classification (NCBI taxonomy): domain Eukaryota; kingdom Viridiplantae; phylum Streptophyta; class Magnoliopsida; order Asterales; family Asteraceae; genus Helianthus; species Helianthus tuberosus. The sequence continues at coordinate 71,104,488 of CM060369.1, read as the reverse complement.
AAATTTCGTCGATCGGATAACTGAGGATATATTTAAATGAATTTTTCTGTGAGCTACAGTCAGAAAGTGACGAATCTGATTGCAAAGAGTCAAACTCTAAAAATTTAACATAAAACCAACCTCTCCGATGGGCACGTCACGTAAAAATATCATAATTTTTGAAGTCTTGAAAGTACGGTAAACAGACACCCCAAAACAGTCCATTTTCAGTAAATTGAGTTATGCATGTTTGTAAGTTCATAAAGTGTCGAATCTGCTATATTTGGCACTTGTACATACTTGATGATCGTATAAATGGTGTATCGCACATTGAATGGTCACACAGTAGTGTGTCGTACAATCAAGACTGCATGTTGTACAAACTGTTAATGCACATCGCACACTTGTATTGAACTGTTATATGTTATGGGCCGCATTATCACATTAAACGGGTTAAGAGTCTGGATCGTACACCAGTTGGGTCGTACACTTATACCGTATACTTTGGACATTTGATGTGAACTTATGTTGCAACTGTTATGCTATACGTGTTATGTGACGACCATGCTTGTATGCAACTTGTTAGAATACGTGTAGAACAATACGTGTATTACTTGAATACGAACCTGACTTATATGGTAACCATAATAGGACGTGGTTGACCACATTAGATCAAGTGACATTTATCTGCCAAGCTAAGCTAAGGTAAGTTCACACTTTTCATAAAAGCATGTATTCCCGGTGGATTGGGAACGGAATAAACAACACCTATCTCCTTGTGTGGGATACCATTATGTATTCTCCTTGGGTAGGATACGGGAAACCTTGTCCCCCTTGGGTGGGACAACATGTTAATTTACTATTATACTACATGTCTTAAGCGTACTAGAGGGAAACTCTATCTTGAAGTCCCTACACGTTTATACCGGTTAATCGCCGAGCCAATTCCAAATGGGGTATTAGTTGAATAGCGTTATTAGGTCTAACAAGCCTCACACCGTGCCGCAGAGGACGGGCGTGAACTAATATGCCTGGGCACTAGTCAATGACGATAGACATTGACGCATGGCACTAAACATAACCACAGTTAGTAGTCGGCATCGCAACGGGTTTAGTACCTTAAAAAGGTGGGGTAGCTCCCCATGACATGTTTTATAAGAACATAGTAATTTAATGAACTTACGGTTTTGAAAACAACACTAATAAACTGTGAACTCGCCAACTTTATGTTGACACGCTACTTCATGCTTGCAGATCTATAGGTACAACTACGGAGGGACGTTGCAAACGGATGGAGTGTGTGTGGTATGGAAAGTGGTACATTTGGTACATTTGTTTAAATTGTGGTTGCTACCTGTGATAAGTTTATTTTTGTAACACCTCGAAAATTCACGTTCTATAATGTGTTGACACGTGTCATAAACTTTGAACGTGTGAAAGAATACTCTAGAGGGACTAAAGTTGACAAACAAGGAAAGTATGTGAATATAAGGGTTCAAAATGTCAACGATGGATAAATATACTTTACAATAACCCTACATGATGTTTATACCCTTAAACGCATGAATCATGGATCATACGAAGCTAACGGTGAAAGAAAGTGAGAGATTTCAAACTACAGGGGTTAATTGTGTCAACATGTTTAAAGTATACCTCTGAGTGACCTTTTAGCAAACCCGAAGCATTGTAACGATTAATTATGCTCACTAGAATACATGATAAAAATTTCACCAAGTTTCGTTACCGTATGAGAAAGTTATGATAAAATTCGTATACGAGTGGTTAAAAGCGTCAATGATGAAGTTTATGACTTTTCGGGAGATAACAAAGTTAAACAAGGGCTTCACAAGGATTGGTTATGTCTTGGAGTCCCTGGAAATAAATTTAGAGGGCTCATAGTGCAAAAATAAATGTCGAAACAACTTTATATGGACCAAGGACCAAAACAGCAAAATCTGAAAATTTGATTTGGATCAGAGGGGGCGTCGCGCGACGCGAAGGACCCCTAGGGGACCTACGCGTGACGCGAGGGGCCTTCTGATGCCGAAAAATGTGGCTGGTGTCTGCTATGTCCATTGTAACCGACTTAGAAAGATATTTTCCACTTCCATGCGCGACCCCTACTGATTTTTAGGCTTAGGGGCACTTGTAAATGATCTGGGAACAATGCTAGACTTGTGTGGCATGATCATGAGCAACCTAAAGTACTATATAAGTCCCACAATGTTTGCAACATTCTTGCATTCATTCCATCTGCATTTTTGAAGACTTCTGGAGTTCAAAAGCGGACCAAAGTCATCCCTAGTCGAAATTAGTACCTTGGTAAGTATCCTTGACCTTCCTTAATTGAGTTTTACTTAGTTATTAGCTTAAAAGTCAACCGTCGTAATTAACGTTTGACTTAGCGATTAATCATTAATGGTCCAGTGATTAGTCGAATTAAAGGTAGTTATAAGTCGGTAATTATGTGGGCATTAAACCCTTAAAAGGGCACCCTCTGATTCCCGTCCTAACCTAGTCATTTGTCGGGTCAAAGTTGTTTATAAAAAGTCAAGAGAAACTTAATTTGCGAATTAATATGTAATTAGCAATGTAGAAGGCATGTAACCTATTTTACCACTCATATAACTTAGTAATAAATGTAAGAACATGTCTAAGCATGTTCGACCCGACAATTTTCTGTTTAGACCCGGTTCGGAACCGAAAGTCGCAAAACTTTGACTTTTGGTTTGACTTCAGTTCTGACCCGATTTAATATGATTTGGAAATGCCTTAGAGCTTCCTTAGGACCAGGTTACATGATAGTATAAACCTCTGTGATTGGTTCGTTAATTGCCCGATTCGTTTACACATTTCCGTTAATTGCTTAATGTTGACCATAATGCCCTTTTGACCATAAAACGAGAATTTTGGATATGTGAGAGGACAATAATCTTTGTTGCTGAATTATAAACACGTCCCTAAAATTTCATATCAGTTGGAGGTCTAGATTAGGAGTTATGCTCAATAGCGCACTTAAAAAGCTTTTCGTTAATTAAACGGCGCAATTAGCATAAAGCCTATCTAAACCCAATTTTTGACACCAAACCTTTTACCCACTGATGTAATTTAATATTTTGGGATTTTTAATTATTTTTAACCTGCTCATAACCTAAGGTTATGGCGTTGATTCGGTAAATACCGATTATACCCTCTTTGGTTATAAAATGAGTTCTACATAATATTTTGACACCAATCCAATTGCTACTGATTTTAAATAATAAATGAAGTATTTTGAACTTTATAACCTGATCAAAAACTCAGATTTCCTGTATAACCCGGAAATCGCTTAAAACGGCTTTTTACGCGTATTAAACACCTAGTATGGGTTTAAAACCATTTGGTCATATAAGACTTATCACCAACTGATATAACTTGATAAATTAAGTTATTTTACTGATTTATTCAGACCCGAATCTCAGAATTTCATTTAATCTCTTTTAAAATCCTTAAAATGACCAAAATACCCCTACGGGGCTTAAATTAAGGTTAAACTCGTTTTGGGCATAATGGAAGGTATCCTACTGATATCACAACCTATTTAAGTCATATTAACTTAGGAAACCTGTAAATGACTCTCATGGTTACCCGTTACGCCTCTTGCGCGTTCGGTTCGGTTTATGTAACTAGTTTGCATAAATTAGCCTAAACGGGTCAAACCTTATCATTTTTATCTCAAAATCCAGAAGGTGTTTAGTTTACCCGTATTATACAAGTCTTCAAACTTGTCAGGTCTAAAACACATTCTATTCTGGTCTTCGCTTAATCACGCGTTCGAACCGTATCTTTCCTTAAAACTAACCGGTCTAAGTTTAGGCTTAAATAAAGACCCGTTAGGATTCTAATAGGTTATTATAAACCTTCGTTCCAGAATAGGAGACCCGGTAAAAGCTACACGCACTTGCTATTTGTGATTGATACTTGCAAAGGTAAATACTTTTAACTTATTTTCCCTATACGGGCTTGGGGTATGGTATATAAAATACCGCTTGGTCGGGCATTGAATCTTTAATCGAATAGAGGTTAAACCATTGATATGCTCCGTTTTGAAATGTTTTGTTTGCTTAAATCCTTTGGGGGGTTAATGACCATGTCCCGGATATCCTTGGCATCATTTTACGAAATGGCCACGACCTAAGCAAGGGGTGTAGGCATACACCCGTCAGTGCATAAATAAATAATGTGGTGTGTCTATTGATCTTTAACCCGGTCTACGGATCGGGCTACTGAACGCATAAGGAACATGTAATTCTTTTACAAGATTATATTCAAATAATTATCCCAAGTTATAAAAAGTTTGTGCCACGTGCATTCAAATCAATTTTATTAAACCTTTTCTAAATGAGTCAGTTAATTGTATTGCCAGTGTAAACTGACGTATTTTCCCAAAAAGGTTAAGTGCAGGTACTACGCGAACTAGGCTGGCTTTCTCCTAGCGTCCACAATAAGTCTCGCAAGCTTGGATGTCAAAACTGTTGAATAATGTTTCCATTTTATTTTGATCCACCTGTGGATTATTTTCAACTATTTGTGATACTTGATATTACAATTATATTCGGTTGAAATATATCTATCTTTTGCTTCCGCTGTGCATATTAAATATTGTGTTGTTTGACTATAACGATATCAACTACGTCACGATACTCCCCACCGGGCCCACCGATAATACGTGGAAATATCGGTGTGTGACAGGTTGGTATCAGAGCCAACATTGAGGGAATTAAACACTAGCCTTTTGTGTTTAATCTCAATGACACAATTGCACATTCCTAAATTTTGGAGTCTAGACAAAGAACCTAGGAATAATCCAAATTGTTTTATTTATTTTTTAACTTTGTCCTTTATATTTCTTGTTGTATCTTTTATTTTGTTAACAGGAAATGCCACCAAGATTCAGAAGAGGAGGAAGAGGCAAGGGGCCAATCACTGCCCCCAACGATCACGAGGCCGGACCTTCACACCGGCGAACTCCTTCTACCACTATGAGTGCCGATCCTCAGGGAAACCGGAGGAACCATTTGGAGCCCGCTAGATGGCCTGTCTCGCACAGCTCAACGCCTCCCCACTGTCACTCTTTTGGGCCGCACTCGGAAAACGAGCCCGAAGACTCCCGTCATTCCTTCTTACCATTGCAGCGATCTGCTTCGCACCGTTCCTTTGCCGACCCTACTCCTGTCTTTCAGGGCCGGTTCAACCCGACAAACTATATTCAAGAACCAGTGGGTTTTAACCCACTGGGACCATAGGACCACTTCTCTGGAGACAATGCAATGGACATGGACGAGGACACGGATCCCGTCGAACCTGCAAGCGGTACCCCCAACCATCCCATCGAGATCTCTGATGGATCTTCCTTCCACGAATCACCCTACGGTGGTCCAGACAGTTATCAAGCAAGGTTTAACCAGCATGAATGGTACTTCACACCTTCTCACCATTCATCGCCTCACCAGCAGCAGCAGGATCCCTCTGAGGATTCACGTTTCGTTGCAGTCACGCCACCGCCTCCACCGCCGCCAGTTTATCAAGCACATCCAGAACCGCCAAGGCGTAGGAGAACCGGCGCAAGAATATCCGCGCGAGGAGAGGATTTTCATTTTAGCACCCATCATCACTCAAGTGGTAGTCACTATTCGCCACTACATGAAGACCCACAAATGGGTGGGCCCTCAAACCCAATTCCTGAGGTGAATTCTGCACCAGTTGCACCACAGCCGCCACCATTTGGTTTTGATAACCCGATTCCTGCATACGATGGTTCAACGGCGTACAATCTGTTTGAGCAGCCGGCTCACACTCATTATAACTATGCTGAAGCCGACCCGTACCGGGTAGCGGCTAACTACAACGCCCTTCATCCCGAAGGACCATATGGAGCCCCTTGGGGAGTTGGATACCCAACTCATGGATACCAAGTACCTGCTCAACCTCCGTTGCAGCACCAGCCTCAGCCACCACAGTTTTCCCCACCAGAATAGGAAGAAATCCTACAAAGGCTAAGCAGGGTGGAACGAGACTTTCAGGAAGAACGTAGGAACAACAGGGGATTCCTCAAAGGCGTAGCGAGCTTATTAAAGGGGAAGAAGAAGAGGGATCATTAAATCCCTATATGTATTGTTGTATTTCCTATTTCAATCAAGTCCCTACGTGGACATTTATATTTGTATTTAGTCCCTGTGTGGACTTGTCTTTTAGTCCCTGCGTGGACATATATTTTAGTAATTGGTCCCTGCGTGGACCTGTATTTCAGTTTAACCCCTGCGTGGGTAATTTGTCTATTAAAAGTCCCGTTTAGGGAAATGTGTACTCCTTGTAATAATTAACGGAATGTTAAGTATATAAATTTCATTTTTGTCATTTTATGCATAAATATAAGAAATAAATGAATCAAAATCATTCCTTGTAAAATATATCTGCCCATTTAAATATTAACTAAGAATCTTAAAGGTATATAACCTAGCCTGCATGTCAATATAAGACTTGGCCAAGATGGTAAGACCTGTTTAAAAGATTCGGATCCCTGTTAACATCTGAAAACATGTTAACGCTCCTGGCAGACGTGATTCAGTAAAAATCACACACGTCATTCTTATATAAGGATTCTTCAAAAGATTCCTAACCTAACTTAATGATCTATAAATCATGGGTTTAAATCATCAATTAAGATGATCATATTTTGACCATACATTGGTAATATAGTGCCTACGGGCCATACTCATTGTCACATAAGACAAAAGACAGTAGTAGTCTACGACTCCCTGTCAGAAAAAGGTAAAGAACTATGTTCAAACCTTCATGCCTTGATTCTCTGAAATCATGGCTTATAATTGAAAAAGGTCCTTGTGACTTGGCCTTTTATGCTACTAATAAAACTATTATTGTTTTATAATTAGGATAAATTATAATAAAAAAATCCTAAATAAATATGATTAACAAATTAACCAAATATGGCATGTGTTACCATGGTTAATGAATTGTCATAAAAGACAATTCCATAATGAACTCCCAAATAAATTATTGTCGATATCTTATGTAACAGTTCAAGATACATGGCGGACTCGGATGAAATCAACAGTCGGCCAAGGGAGAATAATGACGCCACCAGGTTCAATGTGACTGGTGCTGAGCTCCAAGCATTAATTGACAATGCGGTTACAAAAGCCTTGGATAGGCAGTATAGTGAGTCAAGCGGTACTCGAAGCAGAGCCCAATCAGTACCCCATTCCAAGCCTAAGACTCATTCTGAGGCTCACAGCAAGCCACCCTCCAAGAAGGAAGAACCAAAGAAAGACGATGACGATCGTCACTCTTCAAATCAGCAAAGTGTCCCATCTCAAAGGATCATGCAGAATCAAGGACCCCGTGATAAGGGTTGCTCCTACACATATTTTGTTTCATGCAAACCCAGGGATTTTACTGGGGAGAAAGGGGCTATAGACTGCATGACATGGTTGGATGAGATGGACACCGTGGTTGATATCAGCGGGTGTGCTGATAAGGATGTGGTAAAGTTTGTGTCTCAATCGTTCAAAGGTGAGGCCTTAGCCTGGTGGAGATCGTTGATTCAAGGTACTGGGAAGATTCCACTGTACAATATGACATGGGAACAATTTATTACCCTCATCAGAGAGAACTACTGTCCTCAGCATGAGGTTGAAAAGATTGAGTCGGATTTTCTGTCATTGGTAATGAAAAATCTGGATTGCCAAGCTTACCTTACGAGCTTTAATACAATGTCAAGGTTGGTTCCTTATCTGGTGACCCCGGAATCCAAAAGAATAGCTCGTTTCATTGGGGGTTTAGCCCCAGAGATAAAGGCAAGGGTAAAAGCCTCTCGGCCAGCTACATTCAGGTCTGTAGCTGATATATCCTTGTCCCTCACACTGGACGCGGTCAGGCAGAGATCGCTGAGGAACACGGATGCCGAGAAAAGGAAGCGTGAAGATGACAATTCACGACGGTCAGACAAGAAGCACCGGGGAAACAATGACCACAAGAAGGGTTCTGGTTCTAAGAAGGATGGGCATCAATCTGGAGATAAGCCCAAGTGTAAGATTTGTCAGAAGCACCACTTTGGGAGGTGCAGACTTGAGTCAAAATCCCAGTCTCAGCCGAGGCCATGTGGGATTTGCAAATCTTCGGAACATAAGACCCTAGAGTGCAAGAAACTGAAGGACGCAACGTGCTACAGTTGCAACGAAAAAGGGCACATTAAGACAAATTGCCCAAAATATGCAAAGAAAGCTGATGAAGGAAAGAAGACCAATGCTAGGGTCTTCAGGATGGATGCAAAGGAAGCTGTGCAGGACGACAATGTGATCACATGTACCTTCCTTATAAATGATGTTTATGCGAGAGTGCTATTTGATTCAGGAGCTGATAAATCATTTGTAGATAATAAGTTTTGCAAATTACTGAATTTACCTGTTAAAACCCTAAGTGTGAAGTATGAGGTGGAGTTAGCAGATGGCACCTTAGAAACCGCCTTAACCGTGTTAGATGGATGTGTTATATTGTAACGCCCTTATTATTATTTAACGGTTTTCGTATAGATTACGAAAATAAACTGATAATTATGATTTCAAGTGCATTGAAAATACGGGTTTCATTAGGCTTTATTTACAGAATTAAAACTATATAACATAACATGTGTGAGTTCGTCATTTAACATAACAATGATACATAGTGCGGAAGCTTATTTCTTGATCGTGTTTGGTTCTTCGTTGTGCTTGATCGTCCTCCGGTGCTAAAATCATACCTGAAACTCATAAAACATGAGTTGGATTAGTCATACGTAACTTAAAACGTATTTAAACGAGTCCGGGAAGCGAAACTGATTAAAATAAATTTTTTTCGCTAAAACAGTGCTCTTTCGCGCCACGCGAAGGCACCTAGTTGCTCCCTCGCGCCACGCGAGGGAGATCGTTTTCCAGCAGCTCTGGAGCTGGGTCCTGCATTTTTCAGCAATACTAGTTTTTACGGAAACGACCATAACTTCTTCGTTATTGATCCGTTTTACGCGATTCTTTTTCCTACGCGTCCGTAATTTAATTCTCCATCTTATGGAGTTAAATCCTACATCCAACATAAGAAATTTTTGAGACTTCTAAGCCCTCGACTCGTTACCTTTTTACCGAATTTTAACCCGTTTATGCATTTTATCGAACAAACGTATTTGTTTGATTCTTATATCACATACACTTCTTAAAATTAATGTTATCTACCATTTTAGGTTCTAATAACAGGTTTATTACACAATTTAAACCCGTTTTCGCTCGTATTTTTATTTTGACCCATTAAGGGTATTTAAGCACTTTTGAGCCTAAAATCGCTTTCGATTGCTTCTAGCATTCCATCACCACATTTCTTATCCTATAATCTCCCACCACAACTGTATTTATGGTGGGTTTAATGTGGTGATCTATATAAACCAAATTTTACCTCTCAAATCATTATTTTACGGCAAAAACTCAAATAGTGCCATTTGACCAATATAATACCTCTTTCAGCTTCTATACTTATTCTAAGTATTTACCTAATCATAAAACTCGTTTCCAAACAACCTTTAAAGGTTGTTTGTTCGAATTAGCTAACAAGGGCGTTTTGTTCCTTTTTAGTCTTTCAATTACGACAAGGTCTTTTGAGAGCATGTTTGACCCATAATTCTTCTTTTGAGTTATGATCTTGTTCGAAAAGTCATTACGCTTTTCGAAACGCCACGACCCTCTTTTAAAACATTCAGTTTACCCATTTAAGTAACCCATTGTCTATCTAAGACTTCATTTAATGCTCATTGAACCTTACATTCTAAATGAATAATTACTCCATTACACATACCTGGCTCGGGTCAATGTATTGACCTGTTTTAATGCCTTGCTATAATATTTGCTAAATAGTAGCGATGCAAATATCATTTCTACATTTATTCCTGAAATCATATAACTCGACAAGAATCATTAGTCGCTATTATCAAAAGGTGGTATCTTCACCCTTTGACCCGTTTGGTCTAAATGACCGATTATATTAGCGAGATGACATGTATTTTCATCTCGACTATATGACTCGCTCCGATTTACATCATGCGGTCGTTTTACTTATAATTCATCTCTTAACACTTTTCGGCCTATTAAGGCTTGCTTCATAAGTATCCTTTTAAAACCAATAGTTATGGTCGACGCGTGACCAATTTACCGTTTTACCCTTATTGTTTGTTTTGGTTTACCCTATAAGGTAACCATTTAAAAGTTCATTTTCCATTTGTCATAAAATGATCGAATTACCGATTTAACTCCTTTTAAACCATCAACATGGGTTCTTGTCATGCTCGATTATCTTGTTCCGTACGTCTACACGCCGAAACATCATACCTCAACTATGTATTTATCTTATTCGTAACTAATATGATAAGAGAATATTCTAAAATATAAGACTAGTGTAAGCCATACTTACCTTACTTCCAAATTATGCTTTTCCGTCATTCTTGCTTCGTTTGACCCGCTTCGTTCCCAAGCTTTCACCTAGCTTGTTAATCGTCAAACTATCATTGTAAATTGTAAGATGGTTAGATTAGTCATAATTATTCACGACTATTCCATCTCACTTATTTCATAAGTCGAAACTACTATTCGACTTCATGATTAGTTAACTTAGCTTATTAAAGTTAACTACTTTCGATCACATGATTTACAACATTAGTTCAAATCAACATGATGATTAGAACTCTTCTTGTTTCATATTTCATATAACTTGCTATATTATTCAAATACACATTTTCACTCTAATTTCAACACTTTAGTTTTCATTTAGGCATTTTAACAAACACCTAATGTGCATACATTTTTACACATTTACAACTAGTTCATAACTAGTTATTTTTACCAAGATTAACATCAAAATTCACCACTATCACTTATGATCAAATACTCAAACTTGCAAATTGTTTAAGTATTTCCTGATTACTTAACAAGCATGATGATTCTAAGCATATCTATATCATCTATTTCATCATAACATCAAAACCCACTTATCTAAGTGTGTTAATTCACCAAATCCATCAATCTATAGCATGTTATGTATGATTTTCACTTAGGGTTTCGTTCCTAAGCAAGTATACATCACTAATCTAGCCATAGCTTCTCTAATCCATGCCTAATTCGCGATTAGGATGATTATCAAATTCTTACAACTTCACCAAACATCAAGATTTTACATACCTTATGATCCTCTTGTTCGGGTGATCATTAATTCACGTTCGATTGTGAATTTGGGCTTCATTTGATCCTTCAATTTGATGATTATATGTGGATTAGGGTTTAAGAGTGGGTTCGGGGAATTTATGACTCCGTTTTTTTTAAGTCCCGTTAACTCGGGCCTTCTATCTACTTTGCTTTCTCAAAGTATTTATCCTCCTTTTATTAAATATTAGATTTATTTATTTAAACCCTATTATTTACCGGGTAAATTTTCACCACTAACGGTATTTTACCAAGTCATTAATATTAACGTGGTTTGATTACTAAACCCGTTTTTGGGGTGTTACATATATCCATTAAGAACCACTCTTTTCCTTTGTCCCTACTTCCTTTGAAGTTAGCCGGTTTTGACATCGTTTTAGGCATAGACTGGTTATCTCATAACCAGGCCCAGATTGTCTGCAATAAGAAGCAAGTGGTGATCAAGACTCCGCCTGGCGAATCACTTACCATTCAGGGAGATACCTAGTATGGACTGCCTGAGCAAGTGACTATGCTCAAGGCCTCTAGGTGTTTAAAGAAGGGTTGTGTCATCTACATGGCACAAGTGACTATTGATGAGCCGAAGCCTAAGATTGAGGATATCCCTGTTATTTCTGAATACCCTGAAGTTTTTCCTGAAGAACTACCTGGTTTACCACCAAATAGGCAAGTGGAATTCAGAATTGACATCATCCCCGGAGCAGCACCTATTGCTAGAGCACCTTATAGGTTGGCACCAACAGAGATGAAGGAATTGAGAACGCAGCTAGATGAATTGCTAGCCAAAGGTTTCATTAGACCTAGTTCGTCTCCTTGAGGAGCACAAATCTTATTTGTCAAGAAGAAGGATGGATCGATGCGCGTCTGTGCATCGATTACCGTGAGCTTAATAAGGTCACTATCAAGAATATGTACCCTTTGCCCAGAATCGAGGATCTGTTCGATCAGCTTCAAGGGGCAAGTTACTTCTCTAAAATTGACTTAAGGTCAGGCTATCACCAACTGAAGGTTAGAGATGAAGACGTACACAAGACTACATTTAGGACTTGTTATGGTCATTACGAGTTCCTAGTGATGCCTTTTGGGCTCACTAATGCACCAGCGGCATTCATGGATATCATGAACCGTGTCTGCAAACCATACTTGGACAAATTTGTTATCGTCTTCATTGACGACATTCTTATTTATTCAAAGAATCAGGCCGACCATGAGAAACATCTTCGATGTATTCTTTCACTACTTCAGCAGGAGAAGCTCTACGCCAAATTCTCTAAGTGTGAATTTTGGCTTCGTGAAGTCCAATTTCTTGGACACGTGGTTATTGAACGCGGAATCCAAGTAGATCCCGCTAAGGTTGAAGCTGTCATGAATTGGCAAGAGCCGAAGACACCCACAGAAATTCGCAATTTCTTGGGATTGGCAGGATACTACAGGCGTTTTATTGAAAATTTTTCAAGGATTGCTGCACCCCTAACTTCCTTGACTAGGAAGGATATTAAGTTCAACTGGGGACCCAAGCAGCAAGAATCTTTCGATATTTTGAAGCAGAAGCTAAGCAATGCTCCTGTACTGACATTGCCTAAAGGTACCGAAGAATTCGTGGTTTACTGCGACGCATCACACACTGGCATGGGGTGTGTACTTATGCAGAAAGGCAAGATTATTTCCTATGCTTCACGTCAGTTAAAAGTGCATGAAAAGAATTACACCACCCATGACTTGGAGTTGGGTGCCGTTGTATTTGCACTGAAGCTATGGAGGCACTATTTATATGGTATCAAGTGTGTGATCTACTCTGATCACAAGAGCCTCCAGCACCTGTTTAACCAAAAGGATTTGAACATGAGGCAACGACGTTGGATGGAAACTTTGAATGATTATGATTGTGAGATAAGATACCATTGATGTGTGCAAAATGCAACATATAAATTACATCAATTGTGGCATAAAACTAACCCTTTTTTAGTACTAATGTTGGAAAAAGTGTGCTTTTGTCTTCCTTTTGTATTTTCAGGATTAAATGAGCTCAAATTAACAAAAGAGGCAAAAAGGCAGCTAAATCTAGCATAAATACAAGAAAAGGAACAAACGTGGCATGCCCGACCCCCCTCGACAGCATCTCCCAAAGCAAAGACAAGAAGAAAGCTGAGCATGGGGCTGTGCCTAGCTGAGCACGGGGCGTGCCCGGCTCAGCGTGCCCGGCTCAGCACGGGGCAGTGCTCAGGATGGACAGCCCTGGCACTAAAGACAAACCTGTAGAAGCTTCTATTGCCCACCACGGGGCCGTGCCCAGCGGACACGGGGCCGTGGTCAACGCAAAGATACGCAGAATCTTGCCAAATCTGATAGTACAGATATGCTTTTGAGCACGGGGGCGTGCCCAGCGAACACGGGGGCGTGTGGAGCTAATAAAGACAAACTGTATTAATGAAGAAAGAGAAAAGGGTGGACACAGGGCCGTGTCCAGGCTTCTGTACAGGTTATAAATAGGAGTGCTTGGCTCAAGCTCAAACCATCCCTTGGCACACCACCTCTCTCACACTTCACCCACTACCCACCACCACCATAACACCATCATCCATTGTCCATCGTAGAGTGTGTGAGTCATCTCGGGATCCAAGATTGATCGTAAGAGTTCTTGACAATCAAGGCCATGTTCTCCTAAGTCTCTTACATCACTTGGTGAAGACAAAGTGTCTAGTTTAATACTTTTTATTTCTAATCTTTTGCACTTTTTACTTGGTTTTGTATTAATGACTTTAATAACTAGTTGCTTATGTTGAAGGTGATCTTTCCTTATCGTTTGTCCGTGGTGTCTTGGCATTATTTTACTGTCTATATAAAATAAAAGATTTTCACCATTCATATCTCCACGGTCTATATGGAGGTATGTTGGCTACCTGGTCGGGGGTTAAGGGAACGGTTTGGTAAAGGTCTTGCCATTGTTCAGCGTTTAGAGGTCCTGCAATAGACCTGGGTCAAATTTAGTAGGACCTCCTTCAATACTTAACGGTATTGGATGGCGGGGGTCCAAACTCTTTGATCCCCTCATAAGTTAACTACTATTAATACTATAACCCGGCTATTTAGGACTGTATCCCTGCTGACTCAGACTACTTAGTCGAGGGTAACGTCACCTCCAAAAGAGGGGCCTACCATAATTTGCATTAATAACTTAATTAATTATCTTCCAATAATCCACCCTTTTAGGATTGTATCCTTGCTGACTCAAACTACTGGGGTGAGGGTAACGTCACCTTCAAAAGAGGGGCCTACTACAATAACTAAGATAATCTCTTAAATATGTGCAAAAGTGCGGAAATAATCAAAGGTTACACTAGATACGAGTCGGAACCAAGTGATTCATCTTGTCTATCTGTTTTTCTTTTTATTTTATTTTCAGCATTTTAGTTAGTTTTTATTTTTCTTAGTTTAAAACATTTTTTCTAAACTTTTTATTTTGATTAGACGTTGAGGATAAACCGGTACTAAAAGCTCTTGTGTCCTTGGACGACCTCGGTATCTTACCAACACTATACTACGCTCACGATGGGTGCACTTGCCCATATGTGTGTTTAGTGTTAGTGAAATATCGTGTTTTATAAATTTAAAACTTGGCTAAAAATAAGTGGTAAAGGGGCTTAAAATATACACCTAATATATATAACACTTCACACTCATCAAGTTTTTGGCGCCGTTGCCGGGGATACAAGGATTTTAGGAAAGCTTAAAATCGACGGCCTAATCAGTTTTTCAAAACCTTTTCAAAACGGACCCACATTTTTCTGCATTTTAGTTTAGTTTTGCATTTATAGTAGGTTGAACACGGGCCGTGCTCGCTGAACACGGGGCCGTGCTGCATATTTTTCATAAAACACCCAGTAACAGAAGCTTGAACACGGGCCGTGCTCACTGAACACGCCCCGTGCTCAACGAAATCAGTAAATTTAATTAAAACGCCCAGATACAGATTCTGAACACGGGGCCGTGTCCACTGAACACGGGGCCGTGTCCACTGAACACGGGGCCGTGTCCAGCCTCTGTTTCCGTTTTTCTTTTTGTTTTCTGATCTCGGGACTTGGTTGTGGTCTGCTGAGTGATTCTTATGGATCAATACTCAGGAGGCTACAACTACACCTATGAGGAGGATGATTATAGGGGTAACTATTGCACTAATTGTCGTAACACACGCTCGGTTCAAAATAGTCACTCATATCAACCATCCAATTCATACACCTACTATGAGGAACCCAGGTACGTCCCATCAACTTCATACACATCATATGAAGACCAAAGGTATGAACCTCCTCCCTCATACTCATATTTTGATGAACCAAGGTATGAGCCTTCATACTCATACTTTGAGGAACCAAGATATGAGCCACCACCTTCGTATGCTTATTATGAGGAACCATGGCGTGAACAACCCACCTCATATGAGTATTATGAAGAACAAAATTACGACCCTTATCCATCATATGCTTACAATGAAGAACAATGGTGTGAACCATCTACTTCATATGGGTATTATGAGGAACAAAGGATCGAACAACCGGATTCAAGCTTTGAAAATCCCGATTCTTTTTCTATAACCGAAGTGACCGATAGGATATTAGAACACATTAGAGTTATCGATCGCTGTATAAAAGAATCTCGCGCAAGGGAAGAGGAATCCCGTGCAAGAGAAGAATTAAAAAAGGAAGAGATAACCGAAAGTGTAAAAATGGAAGAACAAATAAGTGAAAAACCGACACATGAGTTAAACAATGAAAAAGGTGAGTCCGACAACGTTAAAATTCAAGAAGAGTCTAATTTTGAAGAAATTAATCTCTTGTCACCTTCTTTTGAAAATCATTGTTTAGTACCCACTCATGCTAAGTTTTAAAAAAAGTTAAACACTAACACTAAAATTGACGAAACGGTAAGTGTTAAGTTAACTGATGATCAAACCTCACTAATAAAAGAAGACCCATTTGAAATTAACATTACACCGGTTCCATGTTTCTTTCAAAATTCGTTTATTAGTAATGTCACAATCAATAAAGATCTTTGTGTTAACATAATGCCTAACTACATTTTCGAAAAATTAAGTATTAGTGATTTTTCTCCACTTCAAATACCCATTTTTCTATCCAATCGGAAAGTAATAAAATCAATCGGTATAGTTGAGGATGTATTGGTTCAAACAAATCAAATGGTAATCCCGACCGATTTTGTCATCCTCGATGACGCTCCTCTAGTGTTGGGACGACCATTTGTAAAAACTCACGAAGCTTTGAAAAACCGGAAGTTCAACAATCTACCTCTTCAATTAGGGGCATTTAAAAGAAGTGTCGATCTTGAGCGATCAATGAAATATCCATTCGGCAATGACGACCCCCTAATTGAAGATGAGCCAGAACCACCTGATAAGGTGGGTCTAGCCAAGGACCCTTATAAACGTGGCGCACCATGGAGGCATTCCGCGGAACTATCCGTAGTTTTAGTTTAGATTAACTTTTACGTTTTCTAGTTTATTTTTTTTTTCAGGAATAAAACACACTCGGGATGGTGAAGGATGATAAGGGAAGCTTGAACCAACACCCCATGCACAAAATTAGAGCCTCCCGACAATTTTTCTTCATTACAGCAAGTTCAGCACGGGGCCGTGCTCACCCCAACACGCCCCGTGCCCAAGGTTCTGTAGAAAATGCCCAGTTCAGGTACCTGGACACGGGGCCGTGCTCACTGGACACGCCCCCGTGCCCAACCTTCTGTTTACTTTTGGTACTGGCAGTCTGGACACTGGGCCGTGCTCAGCCAACACCACCCCGTGTTCAGCTACCCAGTACCATAAAATCTTGTTTTTAACCCATTTTTACACATTTAATCAGCCTAAAAACTTATTTTTGGGACACATTGAGGACAATGTGTAATTTAAGTGTGGGGAGGATGCTAAAACCTTGAATCTTGCAAGTCCTAATAACAAGCCTTACACAAAACTCTATTGGAACCGCTAATCACCCCAAATTTTTTCAAAAATTTTCAATTTTTTTTACTTGTCTAGGTTTAATTTGGGAATTTCAAAATTCTAAAAAGGTTATATTTTTACAAATTTACAACCGATAGCGTCGTGATAAAAAGAACCAACATAAGAAAATTATGAAAAGGCATGACAAGCTTAGTTAAAATTTAATTATATATACTTGATAACATAAAAACCCATTCCCACAAAAGTGAGTTTTGAGCCTTTATTGAGAATACAAATATATACCTTTAAATCAAATGCTCATCTTTCGTTTCTTGTGTGAATAGCCGCTTGGTTCTTACGACTCTAGAACTTGCCATGACGATACATTCCCGGTCCTTACCAACTTAAACCCGAGTAAGTAAATGATGGAGGCATTAGGACTAACCATTTTTATTTCTACACCATTATTTTTCTTTTTTCTTACCACCTACCCAAAATCCCCCTAGTTAACCCCTTTGAGTCTAAACCTTTTCATTTCTTAACCCAAACCAAACACCTTTTCACCCACCTAAACCCTTTTTATTTTTCACCCTTTGTTTTAGTAACAAGCTCGGTTTTTCGTATGACTTTTCAAAAAAAAAAAAAAAAAAACTAAAAAAAAAAATGTGTTGATGATGAAGCAAAATAAATAAACAAGCAAGTTCATCAAAAATAACTTTGTTTGAATACTGGCTTCATCAAGAAATTTTTTTTTTTGCAAAAATAAAAAGTCTTTCGAAAACCGACGCTTGTTACGCTTTTTCGCCTTTTCTACTAACCACTAACCCAACCACCTACCTTTTACCCAAGCCTAACCCTTCACCCAAAAAGTCCTCTTGATGTTTACAAAGGTATATAGTTAAAAAGGAGGAGGATTGATTGCTTGGCAAGCCTATTATAGGAGTAAGTTCCATGCCGCTCTCGAGTGATTCACTAAAATACATCTTCGGCCGAGTGTTGAGTGATCCCCGTGAGGTATGTGAACTCGTATATAAATAGAATTTTAAAGAGGCATGTTATGCCCTAATAAGTAATTTATCTTATGAAAAGTTTTAAATAAATCATGACGAATAGGATTGTAAATAAATAAAAATAAAACTTAATAAAGAATCTTGGAAATCCCGACACTCTATGACAAGCCCAAAAACCTTCTCTTCTACCCATTCCATTTGGGAGTGTAAAGCCACATTATAAAAAGTTTTGCTTGAGGACAAGCAAAGATTCAAGTGTGGGGGTATTTGATGTGTGCAAAATGCAACATATAAATTACATCAATTGTGGCATAAAACTAACCCTTTTTTAGTACTAATGTTGGAAAAAGTGTGCTTTTGTCTTCCTTCTGTATTTTCAGGATTAAATGAGCTCAAATTAACAAAAGAAGCAAAAAGGCAGCTAAATCTAGCATAAATACAAGAAAAGGAACAAACGTGGCATGCCCGACCCCCCTCGACAGCATCTCCCAAAGCAAAGACAAGAAGAAAGCTGAGCATGGGGCTGTGCCCAGCTGAGCACGGGGCGTGCCCGGCTCAGCACGGGGCGTGCCCAGCTCAGCACGGGGCAGTGCTCAGGATGAACAGCCCTGGCACTAAAGACAAACCTATAGAAGCTTCTATTGCCCATCACGGGGCCGTGCCCAGCGGACACGGGGCCGTGGTCAACGCAAAGATACGCAGAATCTTGCCAAATCTGATAGTACAGATATGCTTTTGAGCACGGGGGCGTGCCCAGCGGACACGGGGGCGTGTGGAGCTAATAAAGACAAACTGTATTAATGAAGAAAGAGAAAAGGGTGGACACGGGGCCGTGTCCAGCGGACACGGGGCCGTGTCCAGGCTTCTGTACAGGCTATAAATAGGAGTGCTTGGCTCAACCTCAAACCATCCCTTGGCACACCACCTCTCTCACACTTCACCCACCACCCACCACCACCATAACACCATCATCCACCACCATCATCCATTGTCCATCGTAGAGTATGTGAGTCGTCTCGGGATCCAAGATTGATCGTAAGAGTTCTTGACAATCAAGGCCATGTTTGCCTAAGTCTCTTACATCACTTGGTGAAGACAAAGTGTCTAGTTTAATACTTTTTATTTCTAATCTTTTGCACTTTTTACTTGGTTTTGTATTAATGACTTTAATAACTAGTTGCTTATGTTGAAGGTGATCTTTCCTTATCGTTTGTCCGTGGTGTCTTGGCATTATTTTACTGTCTATATAAAATTAAAGATTTTCACCATTCATATCTCCACGGTCTATATGGAGGTATGTTGGCTACCTGGTCGGGGGTTAAGGGAACGATTTGGTAAAGGTCTTGCCATTGTTCAGCGTTTAGAGGTCCTGCAACGGACCTGGGTCAAATTTAGTAGGACCTCCTTCAATACTTAACGGTATTGGATGGCGGGGGTCCAAACTCTTTGATCCCCTCATAAGTTAACTACTATTAATACTATAACCCGGCTATTTAGGACTGTATCCCTGCTGACTCAGACTACTTAGTCGAGGGTAACGTCACCTCCAAAAGAGGGGCCTACCATAATTTGCATTAATAACTTAATTAATTATCTTCCAATAATCCACCCTTTTAGGATTGTATCCTTGCTGACTCAAACTACTGGGGTGAGGGTAACGTCACCTTCAAAAGAGGGGCCTACTACAATAACTAAGATAATCTCTTAAATATGTGCAAAAGTGCGGAAATAATCAAAGGTTACACTGACACGAGTCGGAACCAATTGATTCATCTTGTCTATATGTTTTTCTTTTTATTTTATTTTCAGCATTTTAGTTAGTTTTTATTTTTCTTAGTTTAAAACATTTTTTCTAAACTTTTTATTTTGATTAGACGTTGAGGATAAACCGGTACTAAAAGCTCTTGTGTCCTTGGACGACCTCGGTATCTTACCAACACTATACTACGCTCACGATGGGTGCACTTGCCCATATGTATGTTTAGTGTTAGTGAAATATCGTGTTTTATAAATTTAAAACTTGGCTAAAAATAAGTGGTAAAGGGGCTTAAAATATACACCTAATATATATAACACTTCACACGCATCACCATCCTGGCAAGGCGAATGTAGTCGCCGATGCCTTAAGCCGAAAAGAAATAGTGAAGCCTATAAGAATTAATGCCAAGAGCATTAAGATAAAGAATAGTTTGAACGAAATGTTGTTAGCTGCACAGAAGGAAGCTGTGTTGGAAGCTAACTATCCTAATGAAAAGCTAGGAGTAACTGAAGAACAGTTATCCTATGGCAAGGACGGAATTTTGAGGTTAAATGGACGAATATGCGTTCCAGTTTATGGAGGGCTTCGAGATGTTATCCTCCAGGAAGCCCACAGTTCTAAATACTCCGTTCATCCTGGAGCTGATAAGATGTACCAGGATCTAAAGGCAAACTATTGGTGGATAGGCTTGAAGAGGTCTGTAGCTGCCTATGTAGCTAAATGTTTGACGTGTGCGCAAGTCAAAGTAGAACATCAAAAGCCGTCAGGTTTGCTACAACAACCTGAACTTCCCACGTGGAAGTGGGAAATTGTGACGATGGATTTCATCACCAAGTTGCCAAAGACAAGGAAAGGAAATGATACGATATGCGTAATAGTAGATAGACTGACTAAGTCAGCACATTTCCTACCCATCAAGGAGACCTATAGCTCCGACATGTTAGCCCAGTTGTACGTAGATAAGATTGTATCTCTACATGGCGTACCAGTGTCTATTATCTCTGACAGAAATACTAGATACACATCACATTTTTGGAAAAGTTTCCAACAATCTTTGGGCACGCGCTTAAATTTTAGTACGGCTTACCATCCCCAGACGGACGGGCAAAGTGAGCGTACAATCCAAACATTGGAAGACATGCTTCGTACATGTGTGATTGACTTAGGTGGTAGTTGGGATAACCACCTGCCACTAATCGAGTTCTCGTATAACAATAGCTATCATACCAGCATTAAGGCTGCGCCTTTCGAGGCCTTGTACGGTAGAAAGTGCAGGACGCATGTTTGTTGCGCGGAAGTTGGGGATGTCTAACTGACAGGACCTGAAATAGTCTTTGAAACGACGGACAAGATTGTCCAGATTCGTGACCGCCTGAAAGCTGCCAGGGATAGGCAGAAAAGCTACGCTGATCTAAAGCGTAAACCTCTGAAATTCGAGGTAGGTGACAAAGTGTTGCTTAAAGTATCACCCTGGAAGGGAGTGATGCGATTTGGTAAGAAAGGTAAGTTAAGCCCGAGATACATAGGACCATTTGAGGTCATCGAATGTGTCAGATCAGTTGCTTATAAGTTAAAATTACCTGAAGAGCTCAGTGGTATTCACAATGTATTCCACATCTGCAATCTGAAGAAGTGTTTCGCTGATGAATCACTAGTCATACCACATACAGATGTGCACATAGAAGAGAGCTTGAAGTTTGTTGAAAAACCTTTGTCAATTGAGGATCGACGAGTTAAGAAGCTTCGAAGGAAGCATGTACCGATCGTAAAGGTTAAATGGGATGCCCGTAGAGGTCCCGAGTACACGTGGGAGGTAGAGTCCACAATGAAAGAGAAGTACCCTCATTTGTTTCAGTAAATCTATAGGTCGAGATTTATTTTAAGGGGGTGAGGATGTAACACCTCGAAAATTCACGTCCTATAATGTGTTGACACGTGTCATAAACTTTGAACGTGTGAAAGAATACTCTAGAGGGACTAAAGTTGACAAACAAGGAAAGTATGTGAATATAAGGGTTCAAAATGTCAACAATGGATAAATATACTTTACAATAACCCTACATGATGTCTATACCCTTAAACGAATGAATCATGGATCATACGAAGCTAACGGTGAAAGTGAGAGATTTCAAACTACAGGGGTTAATTGTGTCAACATGTTTAAAGTATACCTCTGAGTGACCTTTTAGCAAACCCTAAGCATTGTAACAATTAATTATGCTCACTAGAATACATGATAAAAATTTCACCAAGTTTCGTTACCGTATGAGAAAGTTATGATAAAATTCGTATACGAGGGGTTAAAAGCGTCAACGATGAAGTTTATGACTTTTCGGGAGATAACAAAGTTAAACAAGGGCTTCACAAGGATTGGTTATGTCTTGGAGTCCCTGGAAATAAATTTAGAGGGCTCATAGTGCAAAAATAAATG
Organism: Helianthus tuberosus; assembly: GCA_030545235.1. Taxonomy (NCBI): domain Eukaryota; kingdom Viridiplantae; phylum Streptophyta; class Magnoliopsida; order Asterales; family Asteraceae; genus Helianthus; species Helianthus tuberosus. The sequence continues at coordinate 71,082,086 of CM060369.1, read as the reverse complement.
TCGAAACAACTTTATATGGACCAAGGACCAAAACAGCAAAATCTGAAAATTTGATTTGGATCAGAGGGGGCGTCGCGCGACACGAAGGACCCCTAGGGGACCTACGCGAGGGGCCTTCTAATGCCGAAAAATGTGGCTGGTGTCTGCTATGTCCATTGTAACCGACTTAGAAAGATATTTTCCACTTCCATGCGCGACCCCTACTGATTTTTAGGCTTAGGGGCACTTGTAAATGATCTGGGAACAATGTTAGACTTGTGTGGCATGATCATGAGCAACCTAAAGCACTATATAAGTCCCACAATGTTTGCAACATTCTTGCATTCATTCCATATGCATTTTTGAAGACTTCTGGAGTTCAAAAGCAGACCCAAGTCATCCCTAGTCGAAATTAGTACCTTGGTAAGTATCCTTGACCTTCCTTAATTGAGTTTTACTTAGTTATTAGCTTAAAAGTCAACCGTCATAATTAACGTTTGACTTAGCGATTGATCATTAATGATCCAGTGATTAGTCGAATTAAAGGTAGTTATAAGTCGGTAATTATGTGGGCATTAAACCCTTAAAAGGGCACCCTCTGATTCCCGTCCTAACCTAGTCATTTGTCGGGTCAAAGTTGTTTATAAAAAGTCAAGAGAAACTTAATTTGCGAATTAATATGTAATTAGCAATGTAGAAGGCATGTAACCTATTTTACCACTCATATAACTTAGTAATAAATGTAAGAACATGTCTAAGCATGTTCGACCCGACAATTTTCTGTTTAGACCCGGTTCGGAACCGAAAGTCGCAAAACTTTGACTTTTGGTTTGACTTCAGTTCTGACCCGATTTAATATGATTTGGAAATGCCTTAGAGCTTCCTTAGGACCAGGTTACATGATAGTATAAACCTCTGTGATTGGTTCGTTAATTGCCCGATTCGTTTACACATTTCCGTTAATTGCTTAATGTTGACCATAATGCCCTTTTGACCATAAAACGAGAATTTTGGATATGTGAGAGGACAATAATCTTTGTTGCTGAATTATAAACACGTCCCTAAAATTTCATATCAGTTGGAGGTCTAGATTAGGAGTTATGCTCAATAGCGCACTTAAAAAGCTTTTCGTTAATTAAACGGCGCAATTAGCATAAAGCCTATCTAAACCCAATTTTTGACACCAAACCTTTTACCCACTGATGTAATTTAATATTTTGGGATTTTTAATTATTTTTAACCTGCTCATAACCTAAGGTTATGGCGTTGATTCGGTAAATACCGATTATACCCTCTTTGGTTATAAAATGAGTTCTACATAATATTTTGACACCAATCCAATTGCTACTGATTTTAAATAATAAATGAAGTATTTTGAACTTTATAACCTGATCAAAAACTCAGATTTCCTGTATAACCCGGAAATCGCTTAAAACGGCTTTTTACGCGTATTAAACACCTAGTATGGGTTTAAAACCATTTGGTCATATAAGACTTATCACCAACTGATATAACTTGATAAATTAAGTTATTTTACTGATTTATTCAGACCCGAATCTCAGAATTTCATTTAATCTCTTTTAAAATCCTTAAAATGACCAAAATACCCCTACGGGGCTTAAATTAAGGTTAAACTCGTTTTGGGCATAATGGAAGGTATCCTACTGATATCACAACCTATTTAAGTCATATTAACTTAGGAAACCTGTAAATGACTCTCATGGTTACCCGTTACGCCTCTTGCGCGTTCGGTTCGGTTTATGTAACTAGTTTGCATAAATTAGCCTAAACGGGTCAAACCTTATCATTTTTATCTCAAAATCCAGAAGGTGTTTAGTTTACCCGTATTATACAAGTCTTCAAACTTGTCAGGTCTAAAACACATTCTATTCTGGTCTTCGCTTAATCACGCGTTCGAACCGTATCTTTCCTTAAAACTAACCGGTCTAAGTTTAGGCTTAAATAAAGACCCGTTAGGATTCTAATAGGTTATTATAAACCTTCGTTCCAGAATAGGAGACCCGGTAAAAGCTACACGCACTTGCTATTTGTGATTGATACTTGAAAAGGTAATTACTTTTAACTTATTTTCCCTATACGGGCTTGGGGTATGGTATATAAAATACCGCTTGGTCGGGCATTGAATCTTTAATCGAATAGAGGTTAAACCATTGATATGCTCCATTTTGAAATGTTTTGTTTGCTTAAAGCCTTTGGGGGGTTAATGACCATGTCCCGGATATCCTTGGCATCATTTTACGAAATGGCCACGACCTAAGCACGGGGTGTAGGCGTACACCCGTCAGTGCATAAATAAATAATGTGGTATGTCTATTGATCTTTAACCCGGTCTACGGATCGGGCTACTGAACGCATAAGGAACATGTAATTCTTTTACAAGATTATATTCAAATAATTATCCCAAGTTATAAAAAGTTTGTGCCACTTGCATTCAAATCAATTTTATTAAACCTTTTCTAAATGAGTCAGTTAATTGTATTTACCAGTGTAAACTGGCGTATTTTCCCAAAAAGGTTAAGTGTAGGTACTACGCGAACTAGGCTGTCTTTCTCCTAGCGTCCACAATAAGTCTCGTAAGCTTGGATGTTAAAACTGTTGAACAATGTTTCCATTTTATTTTGATCCACCTGTGGATTATTTTCAACTATTTGTGATACTTGATATTACAATTATTTTCGGTTGAAATATATCTATCTTTTGCTTCCGCTGTGCATATTAAATATTGTGTTGTTTGACTATAACGATATCAACTACGTCACGATACTCCCCACCGGGCCCACCGGTAATACATGGAAATATCGGGGTGTGACAATTTTATATTTCCGCTGCAAACATAAAGTACATTTTTTAAACTTTTAAACCAAATCACCAATTGTATCATTTGAAATAGTTTTACACACTTCGTAAATGGTTCAAAATAATTAGTGGCTGGATCCTGAGCAGTCGCACGCCTCGCGGTAATACTCTACATGTGGAAATTTTGAGGGTATGACAGATTGGTATCAGAGCCATTGGTTATGGTGAAGTAGGTTTAAAATATAAAATATTTGGTTGAGAAATAAAATATTTTTATATGGAAACCAGACTATAACTGTTCTTCAAGAAGAAACCACAACATCACACTCCAGATTTGCAAGGTTCGTCAGACTCAGCTGCGTACATGGTAATTGTACCATTTGACATTTACTTGTGTATGGTATATGTATGGATGTGTATACATATGCGTGTCTAGTATCTAACACCGTAACTCATACGTAAACAAAGATTGCAAACATGATATATCATAGGAAAGCACGAGTTCTCCTAACCTTGATTCAACATCACAACACACAAAGTATGATAAACCAGTTGTTCATAACCCTCGTCCACACCTTTCTTGATCTCATCACAGGACAAGGACGAACCGACGCGATGAACATTTAGGACCCTGCTACGGATCCTAGAAGGAAGTCACGAGAGTGAAACGACGAAGGAGAGACGTTCCTATATCACGTGTTATTAGGGAACAACTGTTAAGGCACGACAACACGATAACTTGGTCCCATATACAAAGTAACTATTGACATTAGTTCTAGAAATGCGAAGTGGTTTACGACACACACAAAACCAAGAGTAGGACGTGAAGCAATTAACAAGGATTAGAAGGATCGACGACGTTATTGACATCCTTTTTATTCACGCAATTCTTTTCCCAACTCGAATTGTGAGGCTCGTTCTCTCCTCCTACTGATGATCTGGATTCTTGACAACTGTCTGGAAGTGTCCTAGTAGGTCTACACTCCTCAGATTCCTGTTTGCATGCCTTGAATACGAGAAGCGTATGCGGTATATACTTCTCATGGCAGTGCTAACACTCACACCGCATTCCCATAGATCACAAAGCTGTTTCTCTCAATTCCCTGATACGTGGTTAATTCGTAGTCGAACCTAACCTTACACCTCCGCATACCTCAACTCAACAAAGTGATATCCTTCTTATAAATTAACGGGTTTGGAGAATATATGAGGATGAAGACACGGATTAGTTAACTCACAGATGAACACAATGATCTAAATGTTTACTCTATTGAAAGAACCGTCATCCCATGATAACTTTTCTAGTTATGTAAAGCTTATCGCTAGCTTTCATACAAACCAACGTTTATTGTTTAAGGCCATGCCTTATTTCTGTTACTAACTTGGGAAAGTCTATCATTTCTTTATCGAGATACCATGATGTCCTTACTTTTTCATATAGAAACCCTAATAAGTATTCTCTCTAGTATAGGGGATTCGGCAAGCTCGATTCCCGGTTGATAAACCTCTTGAACCTCGAAATTTGTGACTTGTTGATTCGATCATACCCTTTCAAACATGTTTTCGCATTCTCAGATTGAAACTCCTCGAAGACACAAGCACTACTTCAGACTTATCCGAACGACCTAGTTAGTCCATCCGAAATTGGTTACTTACTAGTTGGAGAATCACAAACTCATTTAGAGATCATTAATCAAGATGAACTACTTCCCTTTCGTACACGACCCCGCTCAAAACATCTTGTCAAACATTTCAGTGAACCTTAGCCCCTCAAACCCGTACGACGACCTTCCTTCTCTAGTTAGTTCTTGTTATGCCAACTATATCGACGTAACCCTTCTTATCGGCAAACAATTTTTTTTATTTTAGCCTCATACAGATTGGGTATGACCAGATATATCTTTGACATCAAGTAAGCCTTTGCTACCGGTCTTTAAACGTTTACGCATCGATTGCGACCACCCTTTTTGCATGTTTTCACATCTATTCATGATGTACTTCTCGAATTCTATGATTCTTATCCCAACAACATTCTGCGTGAATGCTCGCTTGGATGAGTTACTCTATATGAACGTTACTCGAGGAGTAACGAGCCATAGATACCACAGATATGAAGATATCACAAGCCATCGTCCTTAGAACTCAATACGACCAATACAAGTTCCCAGTCACGACATTTGAATTTACCCTTCCTTGACAGATTGGTCACTTGGTTTCTTCGATGACATCCGAATCTACTCCAAGAATTAGTAGGAATCCGATCGACACCTACGCCTTACCTTGGAACTTTTACAACACAAACAACCTCACGTTAAGTTTTCAACGTACGCCTTTTAACGTCACGAAGCCCGCTTTTCTCAATCGTATACACAATCCCTCGCAGCTTTAACTCGAAGGGTGCTCAGGAATTTGCAAGTTCAACAATTAAAAGGTAAGCTAGGAGGTGCTTCTATCCTATCCTATCATGTCCGGGGCATTGATGAATTTATCGCTCGCTACTCGGTACACCCTGGTTCAGACAAGATGTACCATGATCTCAAGACATTGTACTAGTGGCCCACACCCATTGGTTCCTTCCCTTACTCTGGTTCAAGAAGGGCCAGCCCAAACACCTTCATGCTTTATCCCTTTACCTTTCCTTCTTCTTATCGGCCCAAAACATCCCACCACCCAATTTATTCTACACTAGTTAGTGTTTCTGGCCCACTCTTTCTTTTCCTTGCGTTGCCAATTTTTGATCAAGAAAAACTAAAGTCATGGCATAAAAATAAAGCCACATATGGACTTTTTAGTTCTGAACAAAACTACCATTGGCTCAAATTTAGTCCAATCAATTTAGTGGACATCAATGAATTAATTGGTTTCAAGATAATGGACTTTTGAGAAAATCAATATAATAAAGATGTTGATTTCCTAAATATGCAAGTCCAAATCTAAAATAATTAAGCCCAAATTAGTTGTTAATGTATTAAACCAATTGTTAACTGCAAGTTTCGGCCCAGGTCATGTAATCCTAAGTCCACCCCAACTCCTACTCTTTTAATGTAGTACGTACATGCAGGAAGTTTATTTTTTATAACATTCCTCAAACCCTAAACCACCTGCACACAAACCTGCGATCCCTGTGCTCTCCCCTCCCTTCTTCACAGTCGACGATCAAGAGCACCAAGTAAGTCTTACAAATCTTTCGGTTCAAGCACGAGTGATCCCCACCATCTTTCAACCCGGTAACTTGTCTTTAATTTCAGTATAAACTTGTTAAAACATAGTATCATGGCTGCGTTTCTAGAAGTTCTTGTATGTTCTTGACGTTGTGATAGTTACATGTAATAGAGGGTTGCTAGAAATCATTGTTGTTGGCGTTATGATTGGGTGCGGGTTCTGTTAGTCGTTAGGGTTTCATTTCAGAGAATAATTTTGATGTAAATCTTGATGGGTTTAATGAACTAATTGTTATATGATTTATTTTAAGATGATGATCTGCTGTGATTAAAGATTTTAGGTCATCGGGTGCGTTAGTTGTTCGGTTGGGATGATCAGGTAACGAAAACAGATTCTGCCTGAAAGTTACAGCCGACTTTAATCGGCTGTAACGGGGTCATAATTTAACGAAATCTGGATTTCTCCAGTCTATAACGTGTTATTTTGAAATACTCTTGTAATGGCGCTGGAATCATGATTTTTGGACATCGTTTGCTATTTTAAATAAATTATTTCGTTTCAACAACTGAAGCTGCATTTTTCTGCAGATTTTATGTGTTATGTTTTAAGTCATAACTAGATGAATAATTAAAGTTAGACCACGAAATTTTTACTGTAGATGGTCTTAAGTGTTAATGCAAACCTCCAACTGGAATTTTGTAAATTGGATAACTGAGGATTTTTAATTGAATTTTTCATTAAGCTGCAGTTAGAAAGTGATGAAGCTGATTGCTGTTTAGTATATGAATTTTTCTAAATTTTTAGTAAACAGTCAAACTCTATAAAATTTAACACAAAATCAAGCTCTCCTAAGGCGTGTCACATAAAAAGATCGTCATTTTTGAAGTCTCGTAAGTATGGTAAACAGACACCCCAAAACAGTCCATTTTCAGTAAATTGAGTTATGCATGTTTGTAAGTTCATAAAGTGTCGAATCTGCTATATTTGGTACTTGTACATACTTGATGATCGTATAAATGGTGTATCGCACATTGAATGGTCGCACACTAGTGTGTCGTACAATCTAGACTGCATGTTGTACAAACTATTGATGCACATCGCACACTTGTATTGAAGTGTTATATGTTATGGGCCGCATTATCACATTAAACGGGTTAAGAGTCTGGATCGCACACCAGTTGGGTCGTACACTTAAACCGTATACTTTGGGCCTTTGATGTGAACGTATGTTGTAACTGTTATGCTATACGTGTTATGTGACGACCATGCTTGTGTGCAACTTGTTAGAATACATGTAAAACAATACGTGTATTACTTGAATACGAACCTGACTTATATGGTAGCCATAATAGGACGTGGTTGACCACATTAGCTCAAGTGACATTTATCTGCCCACCTAAGCTAAGGTGAGTTCACACTTTTTATAAAAGCATGTATTCCCGGCGGATTGGGAACGGAATAAACAACAACTATCTCCTTGTGTGGGATACCATCATGTATTCTCCTTGGGTAGGATACGGGAAACCTTGTCTCTCTTGGGTGAGACAACATGTTAATTTACTATTATACTACATGTCTTAACCATACTAGATAGAAACTCTATCTGAAAGTTCCTACACATTTATACCGATTAATCACTGGGCTAATGGCGAACGAGGTATTAGTTGAATAGCGCTATTAGGTCTAACAAGCCTCACACTATGCCGCAGAGGATGGGCGTGAACTAATATGCCTGGGCACTAGTCTATGACGATAGACATTGACGCGGGGCACTGAACATAACCGCAGTTAGTAGTCGGTATGACAACGGGTTTAGTAGCTCCCCATGACATGTTTTATAAGAACAGAGTAAGTTAACGAACTTACGGTTTTGAAAACAACACTAATAAACTGTGAACTCGCCAACTTTATGTTGACACGCTACTGCATGCTTGCAGATCTATAGGTACAGCTGCGGACAGACGTTGCAAACGGATGGAGTGTGTGTGGTTTGGAAAGTGGTACGTTTGGTACATTTGTTTAAACTGTGGTCGCTACCCGTGATAAGTTTATTTTACATTTCCGCTGCAAACATAAAGTACGTTTTTTAAACTTTTAAACCAAATCACCAATTGTATCATTTGAAATAGTTTTACGCACTTCGTAAACGGTTCAAAATAATTAGTGGCTGGATCCTGGGCAGTCGCACGCCTCGCGGTAATACTCCGCATGTGGAAATTTTGAGGGTGTGACAGTAACTAAAACGGATTTTCTCTCTATACTTTATATATATAGTTCCAAAATGGTCCTTGGCTTAGTGATGGGTTAAAATGAGAACCACCTTGAATTGTGAAAACCGTGAGAACTAAGCCATTCAAAAGGTTTTTCCAAAAAAAAAATTCTCAAAATTATTAAAAAAAAAAATCAATTGTTTCAGCAATTTTTTTAAATGCCGCATACACACATTCACATTTATATGAGGTGTAAAAAATATTTATCTTCATAACAAATTTACACCAGCGTGTAAAAAAAATTTACATCAGGCAAAACTACTGACTCGGTAATTTTATTTACAGATGTGTTTATAATATTTTTATCTACATTTGTGCAAAAATTTTTTGACCCAACTCGCGTGGGAAGTAGGAGTTCCTATGGTTTTTATGTGTAAATGACAAACTTACAAATGTGTAAATTTTCTTTATTTACGAATTCATGTAAATTTAAACGTGTAAATTTAATTTCTAAGATTGTATTCGAATAATAAAATGATAAGGGTAAATTTTTTTTTTTCAATTTGAATTGTTTTTGAACAAGTTCTCGTGTTTTTTCATTTGTTCGAACGCTTCTCGCGATATTTTGCGTTCTCATATATATATATATGGTGGGAGTTCTAGAATGAACACTAATACCGAAACCGGTTATAAAAACCGGTTAAAAACCGGCCCTAACCGGTTGGGCCGGTTATTGTTTTGAGTAAAAAAATCGGTTGTAACCGAAACCGGTTATTAAAAAACCGGTTTTTGATTTTGATGTATAAAACCGGACCGGTTATTGAAAAAAAAAACCGATTTGTACAACTCTAGGATCATGTGAGAAGTAGTAGGCTAATTGAGAAACTTGAGAAGTATTCCGGACCACACATTTTCCCTAAGCCAAAAATGTAAAAAAAAAAAAACAGTAAAAAAAGCAATTTTTTTTTGAAAAATCAGAGCTTTTTCTATTATTTTTTTGGGATTTATACCCATGTGTATATTGTTAATCTTTTAATTATACATATGTGTATATTGTCAATTATACATATATGTATATACATGTTTAAAATTGAAAAATAAGTGTTGTAAATCTATGATTGAGGTGAATGATTTAGATTTAGATTTATGATTTAGCATTAGTATTTAAGGTTTAGCAATAGGGGTCAGTTTTAGTGTTTAGTATTACTATTTAGGGTTTAGCTTTAGGGTTTAGCATTAGTATTTAGGGTTTAGTTTTAGGGTTTAGCATTAGTATTTACGGTTTAGCATTAGGTTTTAGCTTTAGGGTTTAGCATTATGGTTTTGCATTATGGTTTACCTTTTGGGTTTAGCATTAGGGTTTAGCATTAGCTTTTGGGTTTAGCTTTATGGTTTAGCATTTGGGTTTAGCATTAGGGGTTAGCTTTAAGGTTTAGCATTAGTGTTTGGGTCAAAAATTACATAAGTAATTAGGTGATCAAATTAGTTAAGTGAGGTAGTGTGCTAGAAATGTTTGTGAAAAATATGCTGGTTAAGTTGTTAATAAAAACAATTTTCAGGATACGGCTCAGGATATCGAGTTGTACCTATAATCAAACAATGAGCAAAAAGGTAAAGGACGACACGGGATATACGAGGAAAGCCCTTGATCAATCTAGATAGCCGGCATAAAACCTCGGGAGCTGACAATCGCAGCTGCCTTGTTCTTCTTATTACTTCAAATATCAGGATACAGTGCAGGATATGATACGGATCGACTAGGTGTTACAATGTGATTCGAATGTAAGTGTATTGTGAGTGGTTGCAGCTAGAGAGCAAGAGTGTTCGAAAAGAGTGTGTGTTCTTATCTGATCCGATCAATCTTATTTATAGTAAAACAAAGCTAACTAACTAGCCTACAAATTCGGGATATAATGAATATTCCCTTTGTGAGCGTTGTAGTCCACGTCTTCCGGCTTCAACGTTCCTATTTCAACATATTAGCCCGAGTCTTTGGGAGAAGAGGTCCACTTGAACGTTATAGACTTGCTTCATTAATCTTCAAGTGAATTAATTAGTCACTACCAGGATACTTTATCAGGATGTTACCAATATCCTGATCCGGTATCCTGATCATAATAACAGAAACTTAGTCAGAATATTATTCAGGATATATGAGTAGAAATCCACCCATAACAATTGTCCCCAAAATATATCTGTTCGTATACCAATTCCAACGGATATATTTTAAAACTTATCTCGTGAATCGAGGTTATTAAGTTGAAACGAAGGTTGAAGTGACACGCTACAACTTCCAACACACTTTTCACTCAATGGCTATCCACTTAGCCCCTATATCTTCTCTCTTCCTTGTTGATAAGCGATCATCTTCCTCAGAATTCTCAGGTACTTCCCTCTTTCTTATCTTCTAGAATTTTCTTCCCCCAAATTTTCCGATGGCCACCAGAACACGTTCCCATTCCGGCGAGTCCACCTCATCATTTTTTAATCAAAACCTGCTCAAACACCCGAGAAGGAGGTGTGCTCCTTCAATAACACCGATATTGCCGCATTAAGAACCTCCGGTGCTCTCTCCGACACGACGATTATCCGTCCATTTGACCGGAGCATCCGTTCTGACGTATCTTCCAAGGAGTGGATCTGTTTTTCATCATACCCTTTATCCCTTGGCCTTCGATATCCCTTTTAGGAATTTATCGTGCAGTTTTTTTGAATCACCGGCCTCTGTTTTGCTCAAACAATGCCTATGGTCTGGAGAGTACTTGTCATGCTTAACAAGATCAAAACCCATCATGTCTCTGATCTCTGTATCGAAGACCTTCTGATTGCTTATCGTCTCCGATCTCATGGCAATAGTCGCTTTTTGCTTTTCTCGACCTCTAGCAACCCCCTCATCATCAAAGCCTCAAAGAATGAGGATGGGTGGCAACGAAAATTTTTCTTTGTTAGACGGGGTTCCATTCCCGAAGGCAATAGCCTTCCGGTAAAATGGTTGACCTCCGGTAGGGTTTAGGGTTTTAAGATATCCCCAAACATATCCTGATGATGTATCCTATACTAACATCCTGATGTTTTTATGCAGCAATCTTCAAAGAGTTGGCTCCCCCTACTGAAGAATCCCAAGAAAGAATCAACAGGAACTATCAGTTGCCTGATTGCGACAGAACCTTTACAGTGCATCTTCCTAGTTCAAGCCAGTATTCTTCATCAGATATGTCTGGTAAGGATCACATAATCTTTGCATATTTTTAATTAACAAAATAAGAGATAAGAGTAGAGATTTAGATATTTTCCCTGTTTTACAGCACCAGCCAAAGTTCCAGAAGTCTTTGACCTTGATGAACTGGACAGCTACCCTATTCCTATCCAGGCGAAGAAGGAACCTAGCAAACCTGCTTCCACCTCCAAGCCAGTATTAAGTTCTAAACCGGCAGTTGTTCCTAAGCCCTCTCCTGCTACCAAGCCACGTGCCTCAAGTTCCCGCAAAAGAAAGGAAACCGATTCTCCAGCATCATCCGAGACCTTCCCCTATGAACACCATGGGTTCATTGAATCCAGTGGCTTTATGACCAGCTTCCTTAACCAGGTTCATATCCTTAACCTACATCCTGCACCATATGCTGGTTATATATGTTAATGTATGTTAATACCCGTTTATCTGTTTTGTAGGGTCTTAAACGCCTGACGAGCCTCTACAAAGAAAGCTGTGGTCTAAACAAGATGCTGGAAGTGAAGCTGAGGAAAGCTGAGACCACCATCACAGATCAGGGGATGATAGCCGCCGCTAAGTCACAACACTATGAGGATAAATTCAAACCTGTGACCCAGGAGGCTAAAGCTGCCATCAACAAGGCCAATGAAGACGCCCAAGCCAAGCTGGATGCTGCCCATCTTCAATTTGAGCAGGATATGACTACCTACCTAGAAGGTCTCAAGGGGTCTGTTGTAATTTCCCTCCTACAAGCCAGGCTAAAGATGGCTTACTAAGCCAAAGCTTTGGGCTTTGAATGCCCCTCTTGGAACGTAAGTGCTTGGGAGGCGAAGTTGAAAGATCTCGGGGGAAGTCCTGTTGAGTATCCTGCTAAGCTTGCGGGTGAGGAGCCTTCCAAGGCAACGGAGGTGGTGGCTGATGCTGAAAAGAATCCTGACGGTGATGATGGCACGGATGCCGGAGGAAATGTTGCTGGTGAAGAAGGTGCTACTCCTTGAAAGCAGCGAAGTGGGCGATGATGGATGTTCATGCCTAGGCCAGAGCCCACTTTTTTAAATTTGTTGGTTGTGGTTGTTGAACAATTTCTATTTCCTGTCTTTTAAACAATTTACTTTCCTGCATTAAGACAATATGATGGCCAATGGTGGATGGGTCCTGAGTTTCAGGATGAAGCCCTTGGTCATCAATTAGTATGGTTTATTTTGAACAATATAACAGTTGGAGGTGGATGGGTCTCGGTTTGAGATGAAACCTTCAACTGTTAAGTAAATATGGTTAGAAACTAATTGTGCTTTTGGTGGATGGATCACCGTTTGAGATGAAACCAAAAGCACAAACTTTTGCTATGTTAATAATATAACTTTCTTTTGGCCTTATCCATTGTTGTTCATTTTTATTTTTACAAAGCTTGTTTTGATATCTGATATTTGGTTCAAGTATAGTTTTAATCTTCAATCATACTTCAAACATTCCAACCAAATATCCTGAAATATATCCTGATCAGGATACTCATGGATGTTATAATCAAGCTTTTGTTAAACATAGTTTCAGAAATTTAGACAATTTAGACAAGGCTTTTAAAGGAACAAAAAGGAAAGTTCATACCAGGGATAGAGTACAACCCTATTCTTAAACTTCAATCCTTTTGCAACCTTTCCACTGAAGATGTCCCCAGTCTGGGACACTTAGTGAACTAAGCCCAAGCTTGATCCTCTGAACTTTTCACAAAGCCTTAGTTGGAATGTCCCTGTTTATGTCAATGTTAAATACTTAGGAGCTCTTGTAATCACAACTGATTTCACAGTTATATATAACTTTAGTATCACAGGGGATAAACCCTAAATATCCTGGAGATAGATCCTCAATATTCTAGGGATAAACCCTGAGCATACTGGGGACAATCCCAATTTTTCGTGCGCTACAGGCGGGAGTGTATAAACTCCAAGACTTAGAAAGGTGAAAACCTTTAAACCTTAGAGAGTATGAAAATACCCTTTTGCGAGAGAGAGTGATCAATCCTCATATACCTTTAGGATCCAGGATATAGCCAATAATAACGAAATTGTCAGCCACTTTTACATAGACTGGTCCCGCTATCTTGAACTATCCCTGGATAACTTGCGCTCCAGGCGGGGTGTTTAAACCCAATTCGAGAGAAAGGTGAATACCTTTAAACCTGTGAAGGGATCATGATCCCTTAAACGTGAGAGAGGGGGCCAATCCTCTAATCTTTCGAATTATCTTGATAATATATCCTGGAGGTGTATCCCAAAGCATATTCTGCAAAACAACCCTAAACTAAGGTGGGTGTTAGCCTGGCTAACACCCCTCCGATGCTTAAGTCAGTATTGGGTTCAAATAAAAAAGAATTATATTTAAAAGAGAGAGAATTCATACCATCTTGAGTTTGAAATTAAATTCTAAACTCACTTGAAATAGGCTTTGAGGTGTATAGCATTCCAGGATCTTGGTAGTACATCCCCCTCCATATTCTTAAGCCGGTATGCTCCTTTTCCGGATTCTGATTCAATCTCATAAGGTCCTTTCCACTTAGGAGCTAGCTTTCCATCGGCAGGATTAATAGTATTCTGAAAAGCCTTCCTTAATACCCAATCTCCAACTTGAAACCTTCTAGTTCTTAGATTCTTGTTTTATGCTCTGGATATCCTCTGTTGATATGCTGCCATTCTTAACCTTGCCGCATCCCTTGTCTCATCAATAGTATCCAATTCTTGACATAGGTCTTCAGGATTCTTCTCAGGATCCCGGAGGTTGGACCTCGCTGTAGGTATCACCATCTCTGTCGGGATTACTGCCTCTGCTCCAAATACCAAGGAAAATCGGGTTTGCCCAGTTGCACTTTTCACTGTTGTCCTATCAGCCCATAAAACAAAGGGTAATTCTTCTGCCCATCTTCCTTTCTTAGCTCCTAGTCTCTTCTTTAGATTGTTGACAATTATCTTGTTCGAGGATTCTGCTTGTCTGTTCGCTTGAGGATGTACCGGTGTAGATGTGATCATTTTGATTCCCCAACTCTTACAAAAATCGGTTGTCCTCATACTGATAAACTGAGAGCCATTGTCACAAATTATCTCAGCTGGTACCCCAAACCTAGTCAGGATATTCCTTTTTTGAAGGATACTACTTCTTGGTCTCTGACTTGAACAAATGCTTCAGCTTCAACCCATTTAGAGAAATAATCTGTCATTGCCAGCATAAAGACTTTTCCTCCTAGAACTTTTGGCAATTTCCTCACTATGTCCATTCCCCACTTCATGAATGGCCAAGGGGAAGCAATAGGATATAGTGGTTCAGCAGGTTGACGCAATATATTACTGTGCCTTTGACATGCATCACATCTTTGAGCATATTCTGCAGCATCTTTCCTCATCGTCGGCCAATAGTATCCTGTTCTTAACACATTTGAGAATAATGACCTGCCCCCAGTATGGTTACCACAATCCCCTTCGTGTATATCCTGAAGCACTTCTTTAGTTTCGGGATCCTCCAAGCACCTCAGGTATGGTCGTGCAAGAGATTTCTTATACAAAACATCATTTATAATAGTGAATCGTGATACCTTCATTCTAAAGGCCTTAGGATTCTCATCCTTTGGTATGTGTCCTTCCTTGAGATATATCATGATTGGACCGTCCAGGACTTAGGATCCTCCTCAGGATATTCATCATCAGGATCCTGGATACTTATTACTTCCTTATCCTGAGATTTGAGAAGATCCACTGCGGGATATAGGATATGTAGTATTGCTATTTGGGTTCCCTCCGGTATCCTGACTGATGATCCTAGCTTTGCCAACGCATTTGCTTCAGCAATATCCACTCTTGGTACATGTTCAAGTGTGAAAACATCGAAATATCTTGCTAATTTTTTGAGAATTTCGAGAAACTCGATTAACTTCTCACCTTTAACTGCAAAGGATCCATTAAAATGATTAGTAATTAACAAGGAATCAACAAATACTTGTAAACTCTTAATATTCATATTCCTGGCCAATTCTAATCCTGCAATCAAAGCTTCATATTCTGCTTCATTATTAGTGGCAGGAAATTCACCCTAATAGCCTGGGTTAATATGTCCCCCTGTGGCGATTTTAGTAGTATACCCAATCCTACATGATGTGCGTGCAGTGTGATATATATTTAAGTATATTTTTAGCCCTTTTTACACATTAGTCAAGTTTTAAATTTATAAAACACGATATTTACTAACACCAAACACACATATGGGCAAGTGCACCCATCGTGAGCGTTGTATATTGTAGGTAAGATACCGAGGTCGTCCAAGGACACAAGAGCTTTTGGTACCGGTTTATCCTCAACGTCTAATCAAATCAAAATTTTAGAAAAAAGGTTTTTAAACAAGAAAATAAAACTAACTAAAAATGCTAAAAATAAAAATAAAAATAAAACAGATAGACAAGATGAATCACTTGGATCCGACTCGCCTTTAGTGTAACCTTTGATTATTTCTGCACTTTTGCACTTTTTAAGAGATTATCTTAGTTATTGTAGTAGGCCCCTCTTTTGAAGGTGACGTTACCCTCAACCCATTAGTTTGAGTCAGCAAGGATACAATCCTAAAGGGTTGGATTATTGAAAGATAATTAATTAAGTTATTAATGCATAATGTGGTAGGCCCCTCTTTTGAAGGTGACGTTACCCTCGGCTAAGTAGTTTGAGTCAGCAAGGATACAATCCTAACTAGCCGGGTTAAAGTTTTAATAGTAGTTTACATATGAGGGGATCGAGGAGTTTGGACCCCCGCCATCCAATACCAGTGGGTATTGAAGGAGGTCCTACTAAACTTAACCCAGGTCCTTGCAGGATCTATACACTGAACAAGGCAAGACGCTTACCAAACCATTCCCTTAACCCCCGACCAGGTAGCCAACATATCTCCATATAGACCGTGGAGATATGAATGGTGAAAATATTTTATTTTATATAGACAGTAAAATAATGCCAAGACACCACGGACAAATGATAAGGAAGATTCACCTTCAACATAAGAAACTAGTTATTAAAGTTATTAATACATAACCAAATAAAAAGTGCGAAAAGATTAAAAATAAAAAGTATTACACTAAATGCTTGTCTTCACCAAGTGATGTAAGAGAATTAGGCAAACATGGCCTTTGATTGTCAAGAACTCTTACGATCAATCTTGGATCCCGAGAGTACTCACACACTCTATGATGGATGATGGATGATGGATGATGGTGGTGGTGGGTGGGTGAAGTGTGAGAGAGGTGGTTTGCCAAGGGATGGTTTGCAAGTGAGCCAAGCACCCTTATTTATAGCCTGCACAGAAGCCCGGACACGGCCCCGTGTCCGTTGGGCACGGCCCCGTGTCCACCCATCTTCTCTTTCTTCATTAAATGCAGTTTTTCTGCGTTAGTTGACCACGCCCTCATGTCCGCTGGGCACGACCCCGTGTGCAGATGCGTATCTGTACTATCGAGATTTGCCTAGATTCTGCAAATCTTAGCGTTGACCATGGCCCCGTGTCCACTGGGCACGCCCCCGTGGTGGGTAATAGAAGCTTCTACAACTTTGTCTTTTCTGCAGACACTTGGGCACGCCCCCGTGCTCAGTGAGCACGGGGGGTGTTCAACCTTCTGTTCTCTTGTTTTTGCCTGGGGAGATGCTGTCGAGGGGTCGGGCATGCCATGTTTATTCCTTTTCTTGTATTATTGTTAGATTTAGCTGCATTTTTGCTTCTTTTGTTCATTTAAGCTCATTTAACCCTGAAAATACAAAAGGAAGACAAAAGCACACTTTTTCCAACATTAGTACTAAAAAGGGTTAGTTTTATGCCACATTTGATGTAATTTATATGTTGCATTTTGTACACATCAAATACCCCCACACTTGAATCGTTGCTTGTCCTCAAGCAAAACTCTTTAATTTGTGGCTTATACACCCAAATGGAATGGGTAGAATAGAAGGTTTTGGGCTTGTCATAGAGTGTCGGGATTCCAAGATTCTTTATTAGGTTTTATTTTTACTTTATTTACAATTCTATTCATTATGATTTATTTAAAACATTACATAAGAGAAATTATTTATTTGGGCATAACATGCCTCTGTAAAATTCCATTTATATACAAGTTCACATACCTCACGGGGGATCACTCAACACTCGGCCGAAGATGTATTTTTGTGAAACATGTTGGATCATCGTGTGACCCTAACGAGTCAATCAGAAGAGTATATGATCTATTTCAAAGGCGGAATCAGAGAAATAGACTTGAAACAGCTTGATTCCTCTTAATTATCTTCTTATTAATGATTTCAAAGCTTTTACAGATCGTTTGACAAACTAGTAGCACCTCGGCTCTGAATCGGAAAAGTTACAAATGAACTAGAAACACACCTATATATAGTGGAGTTAATTTCGTTTGAAAGTGGCAATGACCATTTCACACAAAATCACAAAGTTTAATTTCGTTTGAAATGGTCATTGCCATTTCATGCGAAATCACCCAATTTCACACAAACCCTAGTTTCTAACCTGCTGTGTGCTACTTAATCCTATCTAGACATAAGACTCGATAAAGACGAAGTTAACAGACATTTGTGCACCAACAGACTCCCCCTTGGATATTGACGAAGTCTTCGGCGTCGAGTCTTTAGTCTTAATCTCTTTCCAATTTGTCTAACAATATATGCTTCCTTCGAATCTTCTCTTCTTCTATCAACAGCTAGCTTGAAATACAGAAACTGAATCTTTAACAATCTTCAAGCTCCCCCTTGAATGTAGATTCAGGAACTGTATCTGACTTTTAAGTCTTCTGACTCCCCCTATCAGTTAGCTGGGATTTTGCTTAGCTGCTTTCTCAATAACAAACCTGTTACCTGCACAATCTCTACCTAAATATAAGATTTATGATTATGACAATTTCAATTCAAACTTACCATTTGACTTCATTTGTTGGTTTTGTCAGAAATTAGAAATCCACTTAAGCATCCAGGTTCAAATTAATGACCCTGAGTACTTAATTTGTCTACCAAGTCCAACTTAATGGCCTTGGTTGAACTGAGACAAATCACACTGACATTTTGTACAAACTAGTTCAAACAATTTTCTGAAATTTACAAGTTTCAAATTAATGAACTTGTTTTGACTTTTCACTTTCACAAGTTTAACATATTAAGCTCACAACTCATCATCCAGCTCAGAAACTTCCTGCATCAGCTTCAATTTGCGAATCTGAAGATCAACTTTCCACTTTGGTTTGTCGGAAAATAAAGCAGAAATGTAAAATCTTTTTGGATTTTGAATAAAGTTTCTAGACTATAAATTAATTACAGAAATAAAATGCAGAAAAATGTAAACTATTTACAAACATATTTTTGGTGAGTGTGTTAGAGAATCATATTAGCTGTCGACAAGTCACAAGTATCGTTAAACTTTGATTACATACTCAGAATTAAACAATTCGCTTAGATTGTCGATATACTGATCCACTTAAATTCTCACAAAAATTTCAATCTGTCCAGGATACGAATTAGGTGTATTAAGAACTTAAACTCATTCATGTGTCCCACCTCTTGAATATACTCCCGTATCCAAAACCCAATATTCAGTCTTACAGGTGAGTATACCACAGATGATATCTGTAAAGGGGTTAAAATGTGAGGGCCGTGAGAGCTCAGGCTATTGCTTCTGCAAAATCAGAGAGATGACGGCTTCGACTTTAGGTGTGTCCCTTTTAGAGGATCCTTTCTTCAACAGCACATGATTAGCATTTTTCAATGTTTCATCATTTTTTATGCTGAGGGTGGTGCTATATTTCAAGCAAGCAGTAAAGTATTATACGGGGACTAGGCCATTGTGATGTGCGCAAAATGCAACATATAAATTACATCAATTGTGGCATAAAACTAACCCTTTTTTAGTACTAATGTTGGAAAAAGTGTGCTTTTGTCTTCCTTTTGTATTTTCAGGATTAAATGAGCTCAAATTAACAAAAGAAGCAAAAAGACAGCAAAATCTAACATAAATACAAGAAAAGGAACAAACGTGACATGCCCGACCCCACGACAGCATCTTCCCAAGCAAAACAAGAAGACAGAAGACTGAACACACCCCGTGCTCAGCCAGCACGGGGGCGTGCCCAAGTGTCAGCAGAAAAGACAAAGTGGTAGAAGCTTCTATTGCCCACCACGGGGCCGTGTTCAGCGGGCACGGGGCCGTGGTCAACTATAGATTCACAGAATCCAGGCAAATATTCATAGTACAGATATGCTTCTACACACGGGGTCGTGCTCAGTGGACACGGGGGCGTGGTCAACTAGTACAGACAAGCTGCAATAAATGAAGAAAGAGAAGGGTGTGGACACGGGGCCGTGCCCACTGGACACGGGGCTGTGCCCGAGCTTCTGTTTAGCCTATAAATAGGAGTGCTTGGCTCAAGCTCAAACCATCCCTTGGCACACCACCTCTCTCACACTTCACCCACCACCCACCACCACCATAACACCATCATCCACCACCATCATCCATCATCCATTGTCCATCGTAGAGTGTGTGAGTCGTCTCGGGATCCAAGATTGATCGTAAGAGTTCTTGACAATCAAGGCCATGTTTGCCTAAGTCTCTTACATCACTTGGTGAAGACAAAGCGTCTAGTGTAATACTTTTTATTTTTAATCTTTTCGCACTTTTTAATTGGTTATGTATTAATGACTTTAATAACTAGTTTCTTATGTTGAAGGTGATTCTTCCTTATCGTTTGTCCGTGGTGTCTTGGCATTATTTTACTGTCTATATAAAATAAAAGATTTTCACCATTCATATCTCCACGGTCTATATGGAGGTATGTTGGCTACCTGGTCGGGGGTTAAGGGAACGGTTTGGTAAGAGTCTTGCCGTTGTTCAGCGTTTAGAGATCCTGCAAGGGACATGGGTCAAATTTAGTAGGACCTCCTTCATTACTTAACGGTATTGGATGGCGGGGGTCCAAACTCTTTGATCCCCTCATAAGTTAAATTACTATTAATACTATAACCCGGCTACTTAGGACTGTATCCTTGCTGACTCAGACTACTTAGCCGAGGGTAACGTCACCTTCAAAAGAGGGGCCTACCATAATTTGAATTAATAACTTAATTAATTATCTTTCAATAATCCGACCCTTTAGGATTGTATCCTTGCTGACTCAAACTACTGGGTTGAGGGTAACGTCACCTCCAAAAGAGGGGCCTACTACAATAACTAAGATAATCTCTTAAATAGTGCAAAAGTGCGGAAATAATCAAAGGTTACACTAAACACGAGTCGGAACCAAGTGATTCATCTTGTCTATCTGTTTTTATTTTTTATTTTTATTTTCAGCATTTTAGTTAGTTTTTATTTTTCTAGTTTAAAACCTTTTTTCTAACTTTTTGATTTGATTAGACGTTGAGGATAAACCGGTACTAAAAGCTCTTGTGTCCTTGGACGACCTCGGTATCTTCCCAACACTATACTACGGTCACAATGGGTGCACTTGCCCATATGTGTGTTTAGTGTTAGTAAATATCGTGTTTTATAAATTTAAAACTTGGCTAAAAAAATGTAAAAGGGCTTAAAATATACTTAAACTTATATATACACTTCACACGCATCACATTGCTTCCGCAAAATCAGAAGTCCCGGGATAATACCCCAGATATCACTGAGTATAAAGACCTAGTATCTCAGAAAGAGGGATCTTTCAAACAAGATTTCAGGGGTTACCTATATATCCAAGTAGTGTTCCCCACGAAATAAGTAAGTAAAGATTTAGGTTTATATCCCGAACAAACCTACTAAATGTGTAAAAACCTATCGGCACATCATCAGCGAGACTGCTTAAGACTTTTAAACTTTACATATCTTTAGCGTACTGTAACTGTCAAGCCGATGTACTATCATTTTCCCTTTTTACACAAGCTCTTTTTAAGATTTCTATTGTTTTTGGATTTTGAAATATCTCATGTTTTTGGATTTTTGAAATTTTTACTGTTTTTGTATTTTCTGAAAATATTACCCATACTCCCCCTAAATACCAAAACAAGTAAAAAATCGACAAACCATTGCAGATTGCTTCTCAACATCATCTACAGTGGTACCTTCATCTACGCCAAGAATCTCCTCCAACACCGATAAAAGCTTCATACCGTTCAATTTTAGCAAATATTGAAAACGAGTTTTATCAAACGCTTTGGTATGTAAATCAGCTTTTTGTTCGTCAGTGTGGATTTTCTCAATTCGTATCAACTTCTTCTCGAAACAATATCGGATGAAGTGATGACGAATTTCAATGTGTTTCGTTTTAGCGTGATGATCAGGATTTTTAGTGATGTTTATCGCTGCCTCGTTATCAACAAAGATAGGGGTGTTAAGAAATTGCAAACCGTAGTCGCGCATCTGTTGCTGGATCCACAAGATCTGAGAACAGCAACTGCTAGCAGATACATATTCAGCTTCACATGTGGATAAAGCTATAGAGGTCTGCTTCTTGCATTGCCAGGTAACCAATCGTGGTCCGAAAAACTGGCATCCCGCTGTTGTTGATTTAGCGTTAACTTTGCAGCATCCGAAATCAGAATCACAATACCCTTCGAGCGTAAAATCGCCTTCTCTTGGATACCACAACCCCAGTGATGGAGTTCCTTTCAGGTAGTGTAATATCCGTTTCACAATCACCATATGCGAAGCTCTAGGATTTGACTGAAACCGAGCTGCGAGGCAAGTTGGATACATAATATCGGGTCTAGAAGCTGTCAAATACATCAGCGATCCGATCATGGAACGATACATCGTTTCATCTACCTTCTCTCCGGTGAGATCAGGATTTATCCCATGGTTCGTTGCTAATGGGGTGGAAGCTGGAGTTGATCCTGACATCCCAAATTTCTCCAAGATATCATGAACGTGCTTCGTTTGATGTATGAATATTCCCTCGGGCAGTTGATCAACCTGAAGTCCCAAAAAGAATTTCATCTCACCCATCGATGACATTTCAAATTTTTACTTCATAACTCGTTCAAAATCTTTGCACAGAGTTTCATTTGTTGACCCAAATATGATGTCGTCCATGTATATTTGAACTATCAGAAGATGTCCGTCGACTTCTTTGGTGAAGAGAGTGGCATCCACTTTTCCACAGATGATGCTGCTGGCTAGCAGGTGTTGAGACAATGTCTCGTACCAAGCTCTCGGGGCCTGGTGTAAACCATACAGCGCCTTATCCAGCAAATATACCTTGTCTTTGTGGATTGGATCGGTAAAGCCCGGTGGCTGTCCGACATATACCTCCTCTTTTACCTTCCCATAGAGAAAAGCCAATTTAACATCTAACTGATAAACTTTAAATCTTTTCCAAGATGCAAATGCTAGGAAGATTCTGATCGCTTCAAGTCTAGCAACTGGAGCATATACTTCAGTGAAATCTATACCCTCCTGCTGACTAAAACCCTGGACTACGAGTCGAGCTTTGTTACGAATAATAACCCCTCTATCATCTCTCTTACACTTGAACACCCACTTGGTGTTTATCTTCCTGTGACCATCAGGCAAGTCTACCAATTTCCACACTCCCAACTTCTCAAACTGACTCAACTCTTCTTGCATAGCATTGACCCAAGAATCTTTAGTTAGCGCTTCCTTGTATGTTCGTGGTTCGATCTGCGAAATAAAATAACTTAGTGAAAACTCAGTTTCTAAAGGAGCAACTGTAGAATAAAAACAAGTAAGGCCTTGGTCAATTTGTCGTCTAGTGCGAACGCCTGATTGTAATTCTCCAATAATCAACTCCTCTGGATGGTATGAAAGAGTTCGTGGCATCACCTCGCCTGGAACATCTACCTCGCATTTCAAATTTGTGACATTCTGATTTGCACCTTGTTCACTGACTGGAATTGTTTGACTTGAAATCTTGATCTGCTCCCCCTCAGAATCTGAATCTCCACGATCAAATACTGGTCTATTATCAAATTCTTGATTATCATTTACCGCCGTCTGATTTTCAGGAGCTTGTTCTTGTTCCGAAGATTGTTGAACATCATCATGTTCTCCAGCATTACTTGGACCGGCTTCATCATCATTTGAAGTTTTCCGTTGACGTCTAGAATATTCAGCTGGAAATCTTTCTCCTAATGACTCATACTCTCTTAGAATATCTAACTCATCAAAGAACTCTGGTTCTTCTTCTTCCATGTCAAACGAATCCCACAGAGTATCGTAGTTAAAACGCCATGAGTTGCCTAGGTTCTGCGGTGGCATTGTATAACCTTGACACTCAACATTGTGTGCTTCAATAATCCGCTTCAAGCTTGGAACAAAGACTCGCTTTAATGGACTTGAGTAACCCACAAAAATTCCTTCAATGCTCTTTGCACCAAACTTTCCAAAAGGCTCTAGAACTGTGCAGGGAGACCCAAACAGTTCTAAATACTTCAGGTTCGGTTTGCGGTTGTTGATCAACTCAAAACACGTTTTGTTGAATTTCTTCACTGTAAGAACCCGGTTGAGTGTATAGCAAGCGGCTGACACTGCTTCTGCCCAAAAATTTACTGGTAATTTCGAATCAGCAAGCATCGTCCTGGCTGTTTTGATTAGCGTCCTGTTCTTTCGTTCAGCTACCCCATTCTATTGTGGAGTATAAGGAGCACTAAATTCCTGCAATATACCTCTCTCATCACAATACTCTTCCATCTTGTTGTTCTTAAACTCAGTACCGTTGTCACTCCTGATTCGTCTGATTCGAGTTTGGTACAAGTTTTCAATTTTTCTGAACAACGCCATCAAACTTTCAAACGTCTCATCTTTAGACTTCAAGAATGATACCCATGAAAATCTGGAATAGTCATCAGTTACTACAAGACAGTAGTAATCACCAGTTATGCTTTTGACATTCACTGGACCAAAAAGATCCATATGAAGTCTCTCTAACGGTCTTGAAACTGAATTGACTTTCTTTTGAGGATGTGATTTCTTCTTTTGCTTGCCTTTGATGCAGCTAATGCACTCCCCCCTTCCAGATGAATACCTTTCACATGAACACCAGTTACTAAGTCATTATGCACCAGGTGATTCATTTTTCGCAAATGAATATGGCCCATCTTTCGATGCCATAAACGTGACTCTTTTTTTGTTGCTCTTGACATAAAACAGTGAGCCTGACCCGTGGTAGTAGTTGCTACACTCATGTCCAACACGTACAGATCATTGACTCTGGGTGCTCTCATGATTATCCACTCTTCGGGAACAACAAATCCTGGTTTCAAGATCAAACATTCTTTGTCTGTAAAGTGCATCATATACATACGATCACAGATTTGAGATATGCTTAGAAGATTGTTTTCAAGCTCGGCGATATAGTTTACTCTTTCAAACGTTACAATGCCATTGGATAGAGTTCCTTCACCGATTATTCGACCACCCTGATTTCCTGCAAATCCCACATAACCTCCATTAAACCCTCTAACATCATACAATAGGGTTTTCTCTCCCGTCATATGCCGAGAAGCTCCACTATCCATAATCCAACGTGAAACGGATCTTGGAAGCTCCTGCACATTTCACAAATACTTAGTTAGATTTTGATGTTACCCAAGCCTCATTTGACTCAGGTAACTTGACATTAATGTGAGTTTTTGCCATGTAAAGTGGCGGACAATTCTTGTCATTCATCTTCAAGCTTTCTTCAGACCCAATCTCAAGCTTTTTGTATAAAAAGAAATCATTTTTAGAAGGTTGAACAGATGATTGGTCTTTCTTTGAAACATCTTTCTTCTCAGAAGTGATAGTCTCATGTTTTTCAAGTTTCTCATAGTAATACAAAGGAACATTCATCTTTACCGGAGTGGTAGAAGACGATTGTTTTTCCTTCTCAGAAACCTTTGGTTTTGGAGAACTTAGTTTCTTTTCAACTGATTTTGGCTTCCATGCTTGTTGAGGTGACGCAACCCGTTTGTAAAATTTGTCATTTTTAGTTACCACATTCTTTACAAGTTCAGTTTTGACTTTGAAGTTTTCATTTTTCAAAACTTTCTTCTCAACAACCATTGGAGCTTTGCCTTTTGCATCAGCTTTCCTTTTCTGACTCTCAACAACTTCAGACTTAGGCTTTGAGTTGGTGCACTTTCGTGCAATGTGTCCAACTTTGTTGCACTTGAAGCATGTACGAGTATCAACTACTCGACTTGTACCTTCGGTCTGAGGTTGTGAGGCCCTCTTCTCAAAGAATTCTTCATTTGATTTTGAAAAAATCTCAGATTCTTGCTCGGAATGAGAACTCGAGCTTTTTACAAAAACCTTTTTCACGACAAATTTCTTGTTTTGGAAATTTCTTCTTTGATTTTTCATACCACCCTGATAACCACCCGACCATTTGTTTTGATTGTAGTTTGAAAAACGTGGAGGTACTACAGGCTTTTTGTAATAAGACTTATCTTTCTCAAAATTCAATTGTCTTTCAGCAAGTTTCAAATTTTCAAGTTCAGAAACATCAATTTCGACCAACTTGAACACATTTCTCAATTTATCGACATTCACATTCTCCAAAGGAAAATCACGATCCGAATACAACTTATCAGATCCCGCCATCTTGTACATCATAAGATTAGGTTCATTACTTAAGTTGTTTTTGGATTTTGATTTTGGAATGTATTTATCCAAAAAAACATTCATCATCCTCAGTAGTGTCACTTTCAGACTTTAAAACATTTTCAACCATGCTTTTCACAACTTCAGATTGGACACTATCTTCATCAGATGATGTGGTAAATGTGACATCAATTGTGTCTGGAAGTTTAACTTCATTTTCTTCTTCATCATTAACCAACCCTGATTTTTTCTTTGAAAAATTGTTTAAAACTGGTGGTGGAACCTGATGAAACCCAACCCCGGTTCCATCAAAGTATACATCTTCGCCTGCTTTCTTCTTCCCAATTGGTTTAGGAACGATATGTTGAAGAACAAAACTTGCGGAGTTGTAACTGTTCAGTTTCAACTGAATGCGTTCATTTTCAATTTTAGCTTCTTGAAACTGAAGCTTCAACTTAGCAATCTCATCCAGTTGTTGGTTGATTAGCTCTTCTTTTACCCTAAGAACTCCTGATAGTTGAACATTTTCTTTGGTTGTTTTACCATTTCTTTCATCAGAATCTTTTACCGTTCGTTTTAGCTTCTCAAAATTTTCTGAAAGTTGACGATTTTCATGAATTAGATTTTCGTTTTCTTTCCTAATTCTTTCTACTTCATTTTTATCAATTTTTATTTTCTCAGTTAACTCTTTTAGTCTATCATTTGAAGCTTTTAACAGTTTGTCACTGTTTAAGATCTGATTTTCAACGTCTCTGACTCTTCCTGTCAGTTCTTCGATCTTCTTACCGTTAAGGTAAGCAAGTGTACTACAAACCTTGCAGTCTTTCATGCAATTTTTGCAGTCGCTCTCATTTTTAGCTTTCTTACCTGACTCATTGATTGCATCATTCTGACTGACCTTGCTTTTAGACTCAGTTCCAGAACCAGAAACTACCTCTAGCTCTTTTGCAGCAAGTACTTTGTCAGCCATCTTCTTCAAATTTTCAGCAGTAAACTCTTGTGACGTGTCAATAATCCCGTCATCAACTTTCTTTGGCTGCGACTCTTTCTCCTTTTCTTTTTCTTTTTCTTCAGCTTCTCCTCCTCCCCACCACTCTCTCTGTCTGACTTCTTCTTCTTCAGTAATTTGTTTGGTGAGGGTTTCAACATCAACAGTATTTGGATCAACAGCAATGTTTCCCTTGGGATCTAGGTAACATTCTCTATCAGCATCCCATCTTTTCTCCATTTTTGCTTCTTTGTATGTTCGAGAAATTCTAATCATCCTGTTCTGAGCTAGCATCTTTCTGTTGATGTATTTCACTTCTTCTGTTCTGGAATCTTTGAAAGGAACAATTTTTGTCACAAATGCATAGCCCACTGCATCCTCTTCTGGTAGCAATTCACTCCAATCATACCCCTCATCGTCATGGATAACAGCAAGTGCTCTGGATTTTTCTTTGGGATTTTCTTCTATCTGCTTCATTCTGGGGGATTCAGATTTGTTTTGATGATAGATAGCTCTTTTGTAATAATCTTCACGGAACGGATTTGCCGTATCATCAGCATATGCATTTCGACATTCTCTTTTAAAATGTCCCTTTTGTTTACATTTAAAGCACATGACTTTCGACTTATCAAACCCTAGCTTGGTTGAAGGTCCACCAATAGAATGTCTACCGGTAATCTCCATGAATCTTTGCGCTCTCCTAACCGCACTAGCCATACACCACCTAATATCAATCAACTCCATCTCTTCTGGGTCGATCTGATCATAATCCTCCTTGGTGAGGTTAGTGTTTCCAATCTTGCCTGCAACACGACTCTCATAAGACTCTAACACAGACGCTAAAAACACCATTTGCTGCTTTGCGGATTCTTCACTGAAGTTCTGTGCATTCTTGAGATCCACAGCAATGTTGCATTGAAACAAATTCTTTGGAACTGATTGGTTAGAAGTTGTTGACGATGAACCACTATGATAACCACTACTTGAACTTTCTTGATTTGACGTGTTAGAACTTTCAGCTGAGAAAGCTGTCTTAGGAGACACAGTCTTCGGGATCATACTTTCTCGGTAATACAACTCAACATTCTACTGATATAAGGAATGATTGACTTTGTTTGATTTCTGATCTCCAGTTCATGACTCTCCAATCTTTCGATTAATAGATCAACCGTCAGATCCTCCGACTTTATTGTGTTCTTCAGCATCAAGGCAAAGTATTGCCAATCTTTCTCATCCGGCAACGAGTCAAACAGTTTGTCAACCAATTCTTCTCGAGAATAAATGATTCCATGTCTTGCCAGCTCCATCTTCAAATGCCCAAATCTTTCAATCATCATAGATACAGATTCGTTTTTCAAACATCCAAACAAATCAAATTCTTTTCTTAACAATTTCTTTTTGTTTTTAACTATCTCGGCACTACCCACACATTTCACTCTCAATTTCTCCCATAGATCTTTCGCATCTGTGTACTCAATCAATGATATTATATCATCTCTCACAGACTGATGAAGCAATGCAATGCACTTTTGTTCAGCAACAAAACTTTCTACATGATCAGTGCCTTCTAAATTTTCATAATCCGATCTTCCGATATTAAAACCATTCTTCAAACTCTTCCAGCTTGGGTACGCAAACGCTTTTAGCCACTCCTCAAACCTTTTAGCCCATCTATTGTATTCTTCAATCGCCATCAGTTTGGGAGGTTTGTTGTATGTCCCATAAGCACTCTCTACACTCAAAGCATCAGAAAGGGTTTTCTTCGCACTCGGATTTGAAACGTTTTCATTTGTGTTGTTTGATGTATCATCTCCGGTGTTTCCCATGAAAGCAAATATGTCACTGAAAGGATTCATAAACTCATCCATCTTCAAGTACTGAAATAATCAACAAACACTTAGAAAATTTTTAGATTTTTAACAAAAACAGTTTCAAGCGAAATTAGTTCAAACGGAATCAGCTTTTCACGTGAAATAAGCCTTTCAAGCGAAATTACTTTTCACACGAAATACCCAACTCAAACGAAATCAGGGTTTCCACACGAAATGGCTTTTTCAAACGAAATCACCAAGCGAAATCTAATTTCATGCGGAATTAGCTTAGTTTCAAGCGAAATCAGGCCAATTTGGTGCGGAATAGCTAATTTCGTGTGGAACTTCTCAAAAGAAATCTGATTTCATGTGAAATCAAAGGCAATTTCAAACAAAATTAGTGATTTCGTGTGAAACAACAGTACTTTCAAACGGAATTAGTGATTTCGTGTGAAACCAGCAGCAGTTTCAAACGAAATTAGACCCAAAACGTAATTCCGTGCGAAATCACAATGACAATTTCGAGCGAAATTATGATGACATCATCAAATCGGCCACCATTTTGTCAAATTGATCCAGATTTAGTTCGAATTTTGGTCCAATTCTTTCAAGGATTAGTTAAAACTGTGTTTTACGTGATATATGTGAAATTCAGTCCATTTTGTCTGTTAAATCTTGTTTAATTTAGAAAAGAAGGTGTAGAAGTGATGAAAACAAGCTGAATTGGTATAAACTCTTCTTCCTGAGCTCTGATACCACTTGTTGGATCGTCGTGTGACCCTAACGAGTCAATCAGAAGAGTATATGATCTATTTCAAAGG
Organism: Helianthus tuberosus; assembly: GCA_030545235.1. Classification (NCBI taxonomy): domain Eukaryota; kingdom Viridiplantae; phylum Streptophyta; class Magnoliopsida; order Asterales; family Asteraceae; genus Helianthus; species Helianthus tuberosus. The sequence continues at coordinate 71,052,489 of CM060369.1, read as the reverse complement.
TGGAATAAGAGAAATAGACTTGAAACAGCTTGATTCCTCTTAATTATCTTCTTATTAATGATTTCAAAGCTTTTACAGATCGTTTGACAAACTGGCAGCACCTCGGCTCTGAATCGGAAAAGTTACAAATGAACTAGCAACACACCTATATATAGTGGAGTTCATTTTGTTTGAAAGTGGCAATGACCATTTCACACGAAATCACAAAATTTAATTTCGCTTGAAATGGTCATTGCCATTTCATGCGAAATCACCCAATTTCACACAAACCCTAGTGTCTGACCTGCTGTGTGCTAGTTAATCCTATCTAGACATAAGACTCGATAAAGACGAAGTTAACATACATTTGTGCACCAACAAAACACTCGAGAGCGGCATGGAACTTACTTCTACCATATGTTTGCCAAGCAATCAATCCTCCTCCTTTTTAACTATACACCTTTGTAAATATCAAGAGGACTTTGGGAAAGGGTTAGGCTTGGGTGAAAGGTAGGTGGTTGGGTTAGTGGTTAGTAGAAAAAGGGTGAAAAGCATAAAAAACGTCGGTTTTCGTAAAACATTTTGTTTTTGTTACTTTTTTATTTCAATGAAGCATTATTCAAACAAACCTTCTTTTGATGAGCTTTGTTTGTTTATTGCTAAATTCATTTTTCTTTTCTATGATTTGTCTTTTGATAAGGAAGTCACAAGAAAAATCGAGCTTTGTTACTAAAATAAAGGGTTTAAAATGAAAAAAAGGTTTTTGGTGGGAAAAAGGGGTGTTTGTTTTGGGTTAGTAAAAAGGTTTAGGATCAAAGGGGTTAACTAGGGGGATTTTGGGTAGGTGGTAAAAAAAAAGAAAAATAATGGTGTTGAAAGAAAAAGTTAGTCCTAATGCCTCCATCATTTACTTACTTGGGTTTAAGTTGGTAAGGATCGGGAATGTATAGTAGTGGCAAGTTCTAGAGTCGTAAGAAACCAAGCGGCTATTCACACAAGAAACGAAAAATGAGCATTTAGGTTAAAGATGTGTATTTGTATGCTCAATAAAGGCTCAAAACTCACTTTTTGTGGGAATGGGTTTTTATGTGATCAAGTATATATAATCAAATTTTAACTAGATTTGTTATGCCTTTTTATAATTTTCTTATGTTTGTTCTTTTTATCATGACGCTATCGGTTGTAAATTTGTAAAAGTATAACCTTTTAGAACTTGTTATTCCCAAATTAAACCAAGACAAGTAAAAAAAATGAAAAGTTTTTGAAAAAAAAATTGGGGTGATTAGCGGTTCCAATAGAGTTTTGTGTAAGGCTTGTTATTAGGACTTGCAAAATTCAAGGTTTTAGCATCCCCCCACACTTAAATTATACATTGTCCTCAATGTGTCCCAAAAATAAGTTTTTCGGTTGATTAAAATGTGTAAAAGAGGGTTAAAAACAAGATTTTATGTTACTGGGTAGCTGAACACGGGGTGTGTTGGGCTGAGCACGGCCCCGTGGTCAGACTGCCAGTACCAAAAGTAAACAGAAGACTGGGCACGGGGGCGTGTTCAGTGAACACGGCCCCGTGTCCAGTTACCTGAACTGGGCGTTTTCTGCAGAACCTTGGGTACGGGGGCATATTGGGGTGAGCACTGCCCCGTGCTGAACTTGCTGTAATGAAGAAAAATTGTCGGGAGGCTCTGTTTTTGTGCATGGGGTGTGGGTTCAAGTTTCCCTTAGTAACCTCCACCATTTCGAGTGTGTTTTATTCCTGAAAAGTAAAACTAAACTAGAAAACATAAAAGTTAGTCTAAACTAAGGATAGTTCCGTGGAATGCCTCCGTGGTGCGCCACATTTGTAAGGGTCCTTGGCTAGACCCGCCTTATCAGGTGGTTATGGCTCATCTTCAATTAGGGGGTCGTTATTGCCGAATGGATATTTCATTGAACGCTCAAGATCGACACCCTTTTTAAATGCCTCTAATTGAATAGATAGATTGTTGTACTTCCGGTTTTTCAAAGCTTCGTGGGTTTTTACAAAAGGTCGTCCAAATACTAGAGGAGCGTCATCAAGGATGACAAAGTCGGTTGGGATCACCATTTGATTTGTTTGGACCAAGACATCCTCAACTACCCCTATTGATTTTATTACTTTCCGATTAGATAAAAAATGGGTATTTGAAGTGGAGAAAAATCACTAATACTTAATTTTTCGAAAATGTAGTTTGGCATTATATTAACACAAAGATCTTTATCAATTTGTGATATTACTAATAAAGGAGTTTTGAAAGAAACATGGAACCGGTGTAATGTTAATTTCAAATGGGTCTTCTTTTATTAGCGAAGTTTGATCATTAGTTAACTTAATGCTTACCGTTTCGTCAATTTTAGTGTTAGTGTTTAACTCTTTTAAGAACTTAGCATGAGTGGGTACTAAACAATGATTTTCGAAAGAAGGTGACAAGAGATTAATTTCTTTAAAATTAGACTCTTCTTGAAATTTGACGTTGTTGGACTCACCTTTTTCGTTGTTTAGCTCATGTGTCGGCTTTTCACTTATTTGTTCTTCCATTTTTACATTTTCAACTATCTCTTTATTTAATTCTTCTCTTACGCGGGACTCCTCTTCCTTTGCGCGAGATTCTATTATGCGTCGTTCGATAGTTTTAATTTTTTCTATTATCCTATCGGCTATGTCGGTGATAGAGTAAGGATCGGGATCCTCAAAGCTTGAATCCGGATGTTCGATCCTTTGTTCCTCATAATACTCATAAGAAGTAGATGGTTCACACCATTGTTCTTCATTGTATGTATATGATGGATAAGGGTCGCAATTTTGTTCTTCATAATACTCATATGAGGTGGGTTGTTCACGCCATGGTTCCTCATAATAAGCATATGAAGGCGGTGGCTCATATCTTGGTTCCTTAAAGTATGAGTATGAAGGCTCATACCTTGGTTCTTCAAAATATGAGTATGAGGGAGGGGGTTCATACCTTGGGTCTTCATAGGATGTGTATGAAGTTGATGGCTCGTACCTGGGCTCCTCATAGTAAGTATATGAAGTGGATGGTTGAAATAAGTCATAATATTGTACCGAGTGAGTGTTACCGCAATTGGTGCAATAATATTCCCTATAATCATCCTCCTCATAGGTGTAGTTGTAACCTCCTGAGTATTGATCCATAAGAATCACTCAGCAGACCACAACAGAGTCTCGAGACCAGAAAACAAAAATAAAAACGGAAACAGAAGCTGGACACGGCCCCGTGTTCAGTGAGCACGGCCCGTGTTCAGAATCTGTATCTGGGCATTTTAATAAAAGTTACTGGTTTCGTGGAGCACGGGGCGTGTTCAGTGAGCACGGCCCCGTGTTCAGGCTACTGTAAATGCAAAAACTAACTAAAATGCAGAAAAGTGTGCGCGTTTTAAAAAGGTTTTGAAAAACTGATTAGGCCGTCGATTTTAAGCTTTCTTAAAATCCTTGTGTCCCCGGCAGTGGCGCCAAAAACTTGATGTGCGTGCGGTGTGATATATATTTAAGTATATTTTTAGCCCTTTTTACACATTAGTCAAGTTTTAAATTTATAAAACACGATATTTACTAACACCAAACACACATATGGGCAAGTGCACCCATCGTGAGCGTAGTATAGTGTTGGTAAGATACCGAGATCGTCCAAGGACACAAGAGCTTTTAGTACCGGTTTATCCTCAACGTCTAATCAAATCAAAATTTTAGAAAAAGGTTTTTAAACAAGAAAATAAAACCAACTAAAATGCTGAAAATAAAAATAAAAATAAAACAGATAGACAAGATGAATCACTTGGATCCGACTCGCCTTTAGTGTAACCTTTGATTATTTCCGCACTTTTTCACTTTTTAAGAGATTATCTTAGTTATTGTAGTAGGCCTCTCTTTTGAAGGTGACGTTACCCTCAACCCAGTAGTTTGAGTCAGCAAGGATACAATCCTAAAGGGTTGGATTATTGAAAGATAATTAATTAAGTTATTAATGCATAATGTGGTAGGCCCCTCTTTTGAAGGTGACGTTACCCTCGGCTAAGTAGTTTGAGTCAGCAGGGATACAATCCTAAGTAGCCGGGTTAAAGTTTTAATAGTAGTTTACATATGAGGGGATCAAGGAGTTTGGACCCCCGCCATCCAATACCAGTGGATATTGAAGGAGGTCCTACTAAACTTGACCTAGGTCCTTGCAGGATTTATACACTGAACAAGGCAAGACGCTTACCAAACCATTCCCTTAACCCCCGACCAGGTAGCCAACATATCTCTATATAGACCGTGGAGATATGAATGGTGAAAATCTTTTATTTTATATAGACAGTAAAATAATGCCAAGACACCACGGACAAATGATAAGGAAGATTCACCTTCAATATAAGAAACTAGTTATTAAAGTTATTAATACACAACCAAATAAAAAGTCCGAAAATATTAAAAATAAAAAGTATTACACTAAATGCTTCTCTTCACCAAGTGATGTAAGAGACTTAGGCAAACATGGCCATTGATTGTCAATAACTCTTACGATCAATCTTGGATCCCGGGAGTACTCACACACTCTATGATGGATGATGGATGATGGTGGTGGATGTGGGTTGTGATGGTGGTGGTGGGTGGGTGAAGTGTGAGAGAGGTGGTTGCCAAGGAATGGTTTGCAAGTGAGCCAAGCACCCCTATTTATAGCCTGCACAGAAGCCCGGACACGGCCCCGTGTCCGTTGGGCACGGCCCCGTGTCCACCCATCTTCTCTTTCTTCATTAAATGCAGTTTGTCTGCATTAGTTGACCACGCCCTCGTGTCCGCTGGGAACGACCCCGTGTGCAGATGCGTATCTGTACTATCAAGATTTGCCTAGATTCTGCGAATCTTAGCGTTGACCACGGCCCCGTGTCCACTGGGCACGCCCCCGTGGTGGTTAATAGAAGCTTCTACAACTTTGTCTTTTCTGCAGACACTTGGGCACGCCCCCGTGCTCAGTGAGCACGGGGGGTGTTCAGCCTTTTGTTCTCTTGTTTTTGCCTGGGGAGATGTTGTCGAGGGGTCGGGCATGCCACGTTTATTCCTTTTCTTGTATTATTGTTAGATTTAGCTGCATTTTTGCTTCTTTTGTTCATTTAAGCTCATTTAACCCTGAAAATACAAAAGGAAGACAAAAGCACACTTTTTCCAACATTAGTACTAAAAAAAGGTTAGTTTTATGCCAAATTTGATGTAATTTATATGTTGCATTTTGTACACATCACTACACCTCTTACATTAGATGCACCATCAGTATATAATGTCCAGGATTCTAAGGTTTCTCCTAGTTGTTGCACTTCTAGGTCTACTTCAATTTGAATATCACATCTGAAATCAGCCACAAAGTCGGCTAAAGCCTGAGAGTTTATGGCATTTCTAGGTTCATACATTAAATCATAGGCACTTAATTTTGCTGACCACTTAGCCGTCCTACCTGACATCTCTGGTTTCCTAAGCACATTTTTGATAGGATAATTAGTTTTAACATGAATCCTATGTGTCTCAAAATAATGTCTAAGCTTTGTCGATGCCATAACCAGGGCTTATATCAATTTTTATAAATGAGAATGTCTAGTTTTAGCATCTAATAAACTTTTGCTAACATAATAGACAGGATACTGCAGACCTTCGTGATCCTTTACCAGGACAACACTTACTGCATTTCCTGATACTGCAAGATACAGGGATAATGGTTCACCATCCTCGGGCTTCATCAATAGAGGTGCACTTGAGAGATACTGTTTTAATTCCTACAAGGCTGCTTCATGCTTTTCTCCCCATTCGAATTTCTCATTCTTCTTCAGGGTATCATAGAATTCCTTGCATTTTTCCAAGGATCTTGATATAAACCTGTTTAATGCTGCTACTCGCCCTGTTAATCTTTGTACATCTTTCATGTTTGAAGGTGACTTGATATCCAGGATAGCTTTAATCTGTTCCGTGCTTGCTTCGATCCCCCTTTTAGTCACCATGTATCCTAGAAACTTTCCTGCCCCCACTCCAAAATGGCTTTTGGCAGGATTCAGTTTCATGTTTGTACTGGTCCAGGATATCGAATGCTCCTTCAATATCCCGGAGATGGTCCTTAGCCTTCTTAGATTTTACCACCATATCATCAATGTATACCTCCATGGTGTCCCCCAGTTTGTCTTTAAACATCATGTTCACCAATCTCTGGTATGTTGTACCTGCATTTTTCAAACTAAAAGGCATAGTAGTATAACAATAAATACCTGTTGGTGTCATGAAAGCAGTATCCTCCTGGTCCGAAGGTTCCATTTGTATTTGCTGGAATCCCGAGGATGCATCCATGAAGGTTAACATTTCATGACCGGCAGTAGCATCCACCATTGAGTTGATATGAGGGAGAGGGAATGGGTCTTTAGGACATGCTTTGTTCAAGTCTGTGTAATCTATACAAACTCTCCATTTTCCATTTTTCTTTTGCACCACAACTACATTTGCTAGCCATTTGGGAAATTTGACTTCACTAATCATCTTGCTCTTTAATAATCTTTCAACCTCTTCCCGAATGATCGCGTTCCATTCTGGAGCAAACTTCCTTCGTTTCTGTTGGACAGGCTTGAAAGACCTGTCAATTTTGAGCTTGTGAGTTATAATATCCCTGGAAATACCTGTCATATCCTCATGTTTCCACACGAATGTTGACATCCTGCATTTCAAAAAGTTAGTCAATTGATCTTCAATATCCTGAGGGATATTGGTTACTACGAGCACCGAGATATTTGGATTATCCTGATCCAGGATAATTTTCTTAACATCCTGCTCTGAAGCCTCCAAGATATCATGGGCTCGCATCTTTAATTACTATCCTGCTTTGGGCTTTGTTGAGGATTTCATTGAAGAAGAATAACACTCCTTCGCTTCTTGTTGATCACTTTCCACCTTGACAACCCCCCAAGGGGTAGGGATCTTGATACACCGATGATAGGTTGATGGCACAACCTTCATGTCATGGATCCATGGCCTACCCAATATAATATTGTAGCAGGATAAGGAGTCCATGATACAGAAGCGTTGCATTGAGTTGATCCCTTCAACATATACTGGTAGCTTTATTTCTCCCACAGTATTCCTGGCCTCTCCACTGGACCTGACAAGTACAGTAGATTTTGAAGTGATATCCATTGGGGAAACATTCATCCTTTTCAGCGTTTCTATCTGAATAATGTTGACAGAGCTGCCATTATCCACCAGTATACTGCGCACAAAGTGATTAGCAACATATAAAGTTATTACCAAACCGTCATGATGGGGATCTTGGACAGTATCCCTATCATCACTGTCAAACATTATCACTTTATCGGTTGTGAGGGTTGTCGTCTTGGTCGGCTCATCTCCTCTTTCTGCCTTAGCCTCCTTTGCATGTCTTTTCGCAGCAGAATAAGAGGTTCCACAGATATCGGATCCTCCTAAAATAAAGTTAATTATCTTGGCATCCGCAGGAGGTGATGCCGCTCGTTCAGGATCCTTCTCAGTATCCTGACCCTTATTATTCTTTCTTCCCAGGAGATCCTTCTGATATCCTTTGCTCAGGAGATAGCTTATTTCCTTCCTCAGAGCAATGCAATCCTCCGTAACATGCCCAAAATCCTCATGGAAGGCACACCACTTGGACTTATCTTTCCAGTCAGCTTTTTGTTGGTTCTTCCTAGGCCACATCGCTTTGTCTCCCAAACCCTGCATAGCATACATTAGTTCAGGTATATTAACCGAAAAACAATATTCTGACAACTCAGGATACTCCTCAGGATCCTCGTCTTCAATAGCATTCACTTTCTTGCTGTCATTCCTGCCATATGGCTTAGAGCGATATGGTTTGTATGAGGCTTCTGACTTCCTGTTAGTTGATTCATAGGTTGAGGATGAATTCATCCTCTCTTGCATCTTCTTGTCATCCTCCAGCCGAATATATCTTAAAGCCCTGTTTTGAGCCTCATCCAGGTTCCTGCAAGGATTCATTACAAGATCTTAATAAAATTGGGAATCCTTTTGCAATCCCATTTTAAAGGCTTGCACAGTTGTTGCAACATCAAGGTGTGGGATATCGAGAGATTCCTTGCTAAACTTGTTCACATAATCCCTAAAGGATTCATGAGGTCCTTGAGTTGTCCTTTAGAGATCACTGGTTAGTTTTTTAAAACTTCGACTGCAATAAAATTGACTAAATGAGCAAACGATGTAATTGAATGAGGTGGAACATTCAAGAGCCATTTTAAGGCTGATCCTGTTAAGGTAGAACCAAAACCCTTGTAGAGGCATGCTTCCTTGAGATCTGGAGGGATAGGATTAATTTCCATCCTTTCCCTATACTGAGCAATATGCTCTTCAGGATCCGTATTTCCGTCATAGAGCTTCATGTTGGGGGTTTGAAATCTTTTTGGGATTTCAGCATCACAAATAGGATATGCAAACCGGGATATCCTGTGACTATCCTGGGACACTTCTGGAATTGGTTGGACCACCCCAGGTACACTGGATATCATGTCCTTCAATTTCTGAAGCTCCCTAGAAAATGCTGATGTCATACCTGCGTTATTAGACACGTTACCAGTCTGAGGATTTAGGCCATATCCTGAAGCATATCCTGAGCTTCTCACAGTTGACACCCTGACCGAAGAGGGTATCTCAGGAGTATGATTCTGAGTATGGCAAGGCACAATATTGCCCCTGTTATCCTCGGTATACACTGCCGAACTGAAGTTCAAAGCCCTGGGCTGCAAGGGAGTGACGGTATCCTCAGCAGGCCTGCTTGAGCTGGATTTCAATAGTTGTATCTCTCTCATCAGCATTTGGTTGGTCTCCTGCTGTTGCTACCAAACAAAGTCAGAATTTCATCATTAGAAGCCAAAATAGGAGTACCCCCTGAGACAGCAGATCTTGAACATTCCGAGTGGGGATAACATCCCGAGCCACATGAATTTCAGTTCTTCTTGAAAGATCCTGAGGCTGTGAAGAGGCTTATGTCCTCGGTGGTGGTGGGAGCACCGAACCAATGGTTGCAGAAATTGTGGAAGACACGGTAGAAGAGCTCATGTTTGATCTTGAGGCCATTGAAAATAGTGTAGCAAAAAGCTTTGAAAACAGAAAACCAAGTAATGATTTTGCAAAAGTTTTCAGTAGAAATAGTACCACTTGCCCCACGGTGGGCGCCAAATTGTTTTGGTCAAAATTACCTAAGTAATTAAGTGATCAAATTAGTTAAGTGAGGTAGTGTGCAAGAAATGTTTGTGAAAAATATGCTCGTTAAGTTGTTAATAAAAACAATTTTCATGATACGGCTCAGGATATCGAGTTGTACCTATAATCAAACAATGAGCAAAAAGGTAAAGGGCAACACGGGATATACGAGGAAAACCCGTGATCAATCTAGATCGCTGGCATAAAACCTCGGGAGCTGACAATCGCAGCTGCCTTGTTCTTCTTATTACTTCAAATATCAGGATACAGTGCAGGATATGATACGGATCGACTAGGTGTTACAATGTGATTCGAATGTAAGTGTATTGTGTGTGGTTGCAGCTAGAGAGCAAGAGTGTTCGAAAAGAGTGTGTGTTCTTATCTGATTCGATCAATCCTATTTATAGTAAAACAAAGCTAACTAACTAGCCTACAAATCCGGGATAAAACGAATATTCCCTTTGTGAACGTTGTAGTCAACGTCTTCCGGCTTCAACGTTCTTATTTCAATAGATTAGCACGAGTCTTTAGGAGAAGAGGTCCACTTGAATGTTATAGACTTGCTTCATTAATCTGCACGTGAATTAATTAGTCACTACCAGGATACTGTATCAGGATGTTACCAATATCCTGATCCGGTATCCTGATCATAATAACAGAAACATAGTCAGAATATTATTCAGGATATATGAGTAGAAATCTACCCATAGCAATTAGGGTTTAGCTTTAGGGTTAAGGGTCTAGTTTTTAGGTTTTAGCATAGGGTTTAGCCTTAGGGTTTAGGGTTTAGCTTTAGTGTTTAGAGAGTTTTGGTTATTGTTCAATGAATCGGTCCTAATGCCGATGTAATGAGCTCAAGGATATATAGTTTTCATAATATACACATATGTAGTTAAAAGATTGACAATATACACATGTGTATAAATAAAAAATAAAACTAATAGAAAAAGCTCTTATTTTTTCAAAATTTTTTTTGCGTTTTTTTATACTATTTTGTTGTTTTGCTTAGGGAAAATGTGTGGTCTAGAATGTTTCTCAAGTGGAATACTTATGATGTGAAGACAGAGAGTTGGATAAAAGACCAAGACTGAAGACTCAGAAGCTGAAGACTACGTCAACATCCAAGGGGGAGTCTGTTGATACATGAAATGTCTGTTGTCTACGTCTATTTCAAGTTTTAGGTTAAGATAGGTCCGCATATGTGAACCTATGTTGATAGGTCCGTTTATATGTCAGATAGGTCCGTATATACTAACCTATGTTGACAGGTCCGCTTATATGGTCTTTAGGCATAGGTCCGCTCCTAGAGGTCCGTTTATGTGAACATCAGTAGGTCCGCTTTTATGTCAATGTAGTAGGTCCGCTTATTTGTCAGTCCGTATAAGCGAACCTCTCCACACTATATATACCTGATGTGTTCATTTGTTGATGTAACTTGGAGCGGACCTAGATCATTGTTGCTGTAACGAAACTCTGTCAAAACAATATCAGAAAGCAATAAAAGTAAAGGATTTGAACGTGAAAAGCTGTGTAACTTCATCTATGTTGATTCCGCCTTCATAAGTGAAGATGAACATCCTTACGCTGACTGTTTAGGGTCGGAACACGGTCCAACAAATACTTGAAGTAATTTAACAGTATGAAATAAAATTTTATACCTTTCTTCTTCTTGTAACTTCTTCTTGATTGTTTCTATATTTTCTGCAAGGAACCAATCCAACCCTTATTTTCCCTAACGACCTCCTGCCTAAGCGGTACTTCAACGGGCTCCAGGACTCCAGGTTTTACAGAATAAAAACTTTCATGATAAAAATAAAAGATAGAAGTTTACAAAGGAGTTTTTATTTCATAACTGTCCTCCCGAAGGAGAACTTCTTGATATTTACATAACCCCCTTAAAGGAGTTACTACTCCATGCTAGTACACATTACTAGAAATTAAAAGTGATCATAATGATCAAAAAGGAAAAGTGGGTGAGAAAAGGAACGAAGAATTCTCAAATTGAGAATTGAGAAAAGGATGGTGGTTGAGGATGTGGGATGTCAGCCCGGGTTGTCTAAAACTAAAGAATTCAACTTCTTTATATAGGAGAAGTGAATTTTACAAAAGGTCTAAAATAGCCTTAAGTGTTCGTCATGCATGACGTTTTTTAATCGACATACCCATGTGTTGGGTCCAGTTCTCGATTGTCTTCATCTGAAAAGTAGCTGTCTTTTTCAGTGGAGTTTTTGTTTTCTTCTGACGAAGATGCTTTGCAGCATTCGCACTGATGGCTTTCCTGTTCTCTTTGCATTATTTTGCAGAGTCTTTGTTTGGTAGTAGGACACACATCAACTTTGTTGAAGATAATGCGTTGCTCCATTTTTTCTAAAGCTTCCCTCTCGTGCTTTGGTAGTGGAGTTCCACTGTAACTTGTGATAATGCAGTGGTCGCTGCAATAATTCACTTTATTAAAGCTTTTTACTTTAATATTTTGAAGATTATTCAGGATTTTTAAGAATCCTTTAACCCTTATTTCGACCCAATTTTCGAAATCTTCTTGCTCCTCATTCATAACTTTTGAGGGTTTGACGGTTCTTGCTTTTGCGAGCCCGATTTCTATATGATGGTAACTTTGGGAAGAAGTTCCTTGGTACCAATCTGGAAGTGTAGAGTTACACTTTATGAAGATGTTTGCGTCTTTTGCTGCAGCAATCTTCTTTCGAAAGTTTTTAATAGCTTTCTTTATTCCTTCTGGAAACATGCTGATTTCAAGCAAATTTGGAGATGGATATATGAACTTTATTAGACCAGCAGAAAATGCTAGTGAAACAAGTTCTGGACTTGCGCCTGGACAAAAGACTAAGAGACTTTTTGTAGCCTTATCTTCTGTATAGACATGCTCAAAATCGAAATCGTCTTGACTAAGAGCTCTTGTTTTAGACCAAATTCCTCTGAATTCGTCCAAAGATATGATATCTTCTTCTTCTTTCTCTTCTTTTATTGTTGATCTTGAGAAAGTGTTTTTGAATTCAATGATTCTTTATTTTTTCTTGGGCTTCAATGACTCAGGAAAATTTTTTACCTTTAAAGGTATTCCTTTCTTCCTGAGGTTTGCTGAATATCGGGTAGCTTCTTGTTGGGCTTGTGCTAACGACCCAAACTTCTTGAATGTTACCGGTTTTCCAGCAACATGTTGAGACACTATAGACCAATCTTCATATATGCCTCTATGTTCACCATCGAAAATAACATAAAATTTTGAATTATGCTTTTCTGGAATTTGTGTCACTTGTAAGTAACTTGGTCTAAGAGAGACCTGTTCAGTTTTTTGCAAACTGTCAGCCATCAACGGATTTGATGTGCCTTTACCAGAGCCATTTGCTACTGGGCTAGATGAAGATCGTAGTTCTTCATTAACTTTATATTTGCTTTTTTCCAAAGCAACAGGAGTCAACGGACTTGATTTTTCTTTACCTTTAGCCGTTTGTAAAGGAATAGATTCAGATTGTATCCTTTCGGAATCCTGTTCTGAATTAACAGTTGTGTCTAGACTTTCGTCATAGAGAGCTATTTTTTCTTGAATAGCTTTTAATTCTATAAAAAGAATTTTTTTCTTTTAGGCGTAAAGCCTTTAACTCTTCCATTTTTTCAAAAAAAATGCCTTTCTTTTTGTAAATGTAATTGAAAGTGATGAGTTTTTTGAATGAAGGATGCCTTCTATTTATAGTAGCAAGAATGACAGTGACATTTTTGCTTAAGATTTCTAAAAATCTCGTGTCAAGCTATCAGTTAACATATTTTTGGCCCCCTTACCGTGTCTGTCATTTGACAAGACGACCCTGTTTATTATTTCCAAAAATATCTTTGTTTTTAGAAAAATAATTTTTGAATAAACAAATTTCAAAAATTCATTCTGTTTATTTTTATCCCCCCAACTAAAAGAGTGGTTGGACTTCATTCTGAGTCTTCTGTAGAAGAATCGGATAATATTTCTAATGCATATACTTGTGTATAGCCATCAAAAATATTTTCATAAGGAAAATATCCTTCAGTTTCCGCTGTTGAAATAATTTTTAATTTTTCCGGAAACTTTTGTCTGTTGGGACATTCGTTTGCATAGTGTCCTTCTTCAGAACATATCCAACAACGACATTTTTTCTTCCCTTGAGGACAAACCTTAGGTTTTTCTTTTGAAAAGTATTTTCCAGGAGAAAACTTTCTTTTCTTGGTTTTCCAAAAACGTTTTTTAGTTTTTGTTTTATATTTATTTTTATATTTCTTTTTGAAATAATTTTCATCTTTTACTGGTTCACAACCAAAAGTTAATTGTGGTAACTCAGTAAGTTTTTTGCAACAGCTTTTGTTAAAACGTTTTAGCTGTTTTTGTTTATCAGAAAAATCACAGTAAATCGCAATTTCTTCTTTGACAATTCTTGTTGCAAATCCAAGAGAATGCATCGTGAATTGATTCTTTTCTTTGTTCCACCGTTCTTTGGCTTTTTCTCCAACGATAGGAATCTTCATTAAGTAAGCCTCAATCCAAGAGTGGAATTCACCTGTACTTAATTTGTATAGATTTGTTTCATAAAGATAAGTAAAATCGTCTAACAAACAAATATCACAAATTTGTGCTTTTGCAAGATTTTGTCTTGCTTTTTCTAGCAATTTTTGATTTTCATGGTCTTTATTCGTTATAAGGTCAAGACCTAAAAACATCATGTATATTGCATTTATGATTTGATCAAAAAGATCAAAACCATGTAAATTTTCATCCCAAGTTGTTCCTTTGATGAAATTTTGTATAATTCCTGCAGACTTATGTTCTAATAATAATAACAAAGCCTTAGCATTAGAAAATTCATCTGAATTAGTCTGAATGATTAGACTGATTTCAGTGTTCCATTTATCAATTACCTCTTTTGTTTTGTCGAGGTTAAAGATACAATCAATCTTAATAGTGTTAATAGTAGTTGCACTACCATTGTCATTACTATTATGATCAGGTATACCTTTATGATACGGCATGGAAAATTCCGTATTCTTTTTTCTATACCTGTTACCTTTGCTAGTAGAGGCATGGTAAGTTTTTTGTCTCGGAGACATCTCAATATCTGAAGAACTTTCTTCAGTATCGGGTTCTTCTTTCTTTACCGGAAAGGTTCTTGGTTCTTCATTCTTCAAAACAAAGACCTGTTCTTCTTTATTTTCAGAAAAATATCTTTCGTTTAAGATTTTATTTTCAGAAAACTTTTGTTCACATTCTTTATCTTCTAAAGAAATGAGACTAACAATTTCTATTATTTGTTCAACTGGAAGGGTATCCAATTGTTCATCTAAAATTTGTTCCAATTTTTGAGCAATGGAACTCATTTTATCCACAAGATAAAATAATCTTTTTATCTTTTAGATTTTGAATTTCTTCTTTCATAGAAGAATTTTTTCTTTTTAAATCAGTTAATTCAAAAAGTTTGTCGGAAGGATGAATACTCCAATCCGAATGTAATTCTACAATTCTTTGATAATTTCTTTCTATGTAGAAATAATTCATAGAGATCTCTCTATTTATTTTCCTTAAAAGGTTTTCCATTTGACCTTTATTGGTCATTTGAAGTTGATCCAAAAGGCCATGTCAATGCATTCGGACTTTTAGAACTTCCTAAAGATGGATTTCCAACGTTGAAGTTTGGAAATGAATACTTTTGAAAGCTTTTTTCATCATCAATTTTTTCTTTTTGCCTTTCGGGCATAAGAGTTTTTGAATCCATTTTTTCATCAATTTTGTCTGAAACATCTTTGATGATTTTTGCGGCAGTTGCCTCAAGATTTTCGTTGGTAGATAGACTTAGACTATCCAACTTTCTTATTAAATCTTTAACAAGTTCCTCTAATTTCAAAAGAGTAGTCATGTTACAGATATAATTGTTTTTTTAGCTTTAAGCTCAATAATTTTTTGCTTAGAAGCAAAAATGTTTTTCTTAATAATTTTTATATTAAGAATTTTTGTTTTATGACTTAACATAATATTTACTTTAATTTGATTTATTCTCATAATATCAGCCTCTTCATAGGTGATTTGTTGATCAAGATATTGTAAATAATTTAAAACTGGATTTGAAGACATTATTCTCCAATAATTCGTTTTAAAACTTTACCATATCCATCTATTCGCTCTGACATAGAACGAATTAATTGTTCAGTATTACTTGAATCTCCTATTTGTAAAGAGTTTCCAGCATAACTGTGTCTGGGTTTTGATACTAAAACCTGTTTATTTCGTGCAATATCTATTGCCCAATTTTCTTGTAATTGTGATGGCTCAGCGAATTTGCTGCCTTCAACAATTCCAATTTCAGAAAATATATATTCAAGAGTTATATTTTCATTTTCCTTATACTCGATTGAATGAGTACTGTTGGTTAAAGCATAAGAAATTAAATAATTAATCGTAAATACTTTATTACCTGGTTCCATAAGGTCAGTTCTTTCGCATTGGTGTATGAAACTTAAAGTTTTGTCGAAATCTTTTGAATCTCGATGTAAAGCAAATTTAGGATAGACAGTAAACATAAATTTACCATAAGCTAAATTTCCTTGAATTGCTCCAAGAAGAGCATCTTGCCTATTGATAATTCTATTATCAACGAGTGCCATTTTTATAGGAAAATTAATTCCATCTCTGAACTGAGCTTTAAGGAGGATTTTAACCGCTCCTATGTGTACCGTATTGAGAGAATTTCTCAACTCTGGTTTAATGTGCAAAAGTTTTTTTGCTATTTCACCCTTTGTTAAGAGTGGCAAATAAACTTCACCTGCTGTATTTTTTATGTCAACTGAAAGTTCTTCAGTGTTAAAACAATAAAATATTTTATTTTTTTCTAGAAAAGGCTCTAGAAACTAAACTTTTTAAAGTTTTTGGTTGATTAAAAACCTGTTTAGTGTTAAGCTCAATTTTAAGCTTACTAATTTTTGTTAGTTGATCAGAATTAATCATGTAATCTGATACAAAACCTTTTTCGTTTTCACTAAAGTTTAAAACTTCAGTTACTTCTTGTTCTTTTGATTCTTCCGAATCTTCATACGAATTTTTAAAACTCATTTTAATTTTTTTCTTTTAAGAAAACGTTTAAAAATTATTTTAAATTGTTTATTTTTTAAGGAATCAGGAACTAATCCCCTCTTCTTAAAACGTGTAAAAATTATTTTAAGTACTATGCGGAGTGACTTCAGAATTTTTGACAAATTCAACTAAAGGGTTCATTAAGTCCTTTAGAGGTTTTGTGGTCTGGTTAAGACTCATTGGTTGAAAGGAATCTTTTTCTTTTTAGCATACTTTTTGTATACTTGTAGATTAAAAATCCTTTGTGTGGATTAAAATCATTTTTTGTAGACGGTATTTTAGCAAAAGCTAGGATACCAACTGACCCAATTAATAGGCTATAGAATATAAAATTCATTAAATGAATCTTTTTGAAAAAGATGCACAGTAATTCTTTTCTTTTTAGTCGATTAAAAAGAAAAAGATGCATAGTATGCATAGTATTTTGAATATAATATTCTAAAGATTTCTTTGAAAAGAATCTTTCATTATTATTAATCGATTGAAAATAATCGATTGATAACTTAGATTTCAATTTATTGAATATAAAATTCATAACTTGAAATTCAATTTATTGAATTCAATCGATCGAATTCTTAGAATTCAATTTATTGAATATAATATTCATATTAGAATTATTAATCGACTTAAAGTAATCGATAGATAATTTGAATATGAAATTATTAGCCGACAAACGTAGACTAATATAAACAATTTTGAAATTGTTTAATTGTGGAATCAATCCTTTGAATTTATAAAATTCATTATTTTTTGTAGTCATATTTTGACTAAATTTTTTAGATTGAAAAATCATTTGTTTCGATAGTTGTTAATCGATTTTCTTTTTATGTTTGTTTATAAACATCATTTTTTGATTTAATCAAAATCTTAGTTTTTTAGAATAAAATTCTTTTTTAAGATTTTAAGGAGAGATATGAAATACAAAAACAGCAAAAAATACAAAAACAGTAAAAAATACAAAAATACAAAAACATGATAAAATCTGAAAAAGAGCTTGTGTATATAGGGAAAATGATAGTACATCGGCTAGACGATTACAGTATGCTAAAGATTTGTAAAGTATAAATGAGTTAAACAGTCTCACTAATGATGTGTCGATAGGTTTTCGCACATTTAGTAGATTTATTCGGGATATAAACCTAAATTCGAACTTGTGAATTCGTGGGGAACACTACTTGGATATATAGGTAACCCCTGAAATCTCGTTTGAAAGGTCTCATAATCTGATATACTAGGTCTTTATACTCAATGATGTCTGGGGTATTATTCCGGGACTTCTGCTGAACGGTGGTTCTGACCTAGTCCTTGGATAATACTTGCTGTAATGCTTGAAATATAGCATTAAACCCTCAGCATGCCGATGAAACAATAAAATTGATAGTCGCTGCTGTTGTAAGCAAAAAGATCCTCTAAAGGGGACATACCGTAAAGTCGAAGCTGATATCTCTCTGCGTATACGGAAGTATCGACCTGAGATCCCTCGGCCCTCGCATACCTAATTTATATACAGATATCATTGTAGTATACTCACCTGTAAGACTGATTATTGTGATTCTGAATACGGGAGTATATTCAAGAGGTGGGACACATGAATGAGCTAAGTTCATAATTCATCTAATTCGTATCCTGAGTAAATTGAAATATGTGTGAGAATTTAAGATGGATCAGTATATCGACAATTGAGGTGAATTGTTTAAGTCTGAGTATGAAATGAAGCTTAACGGTACTTGTGATTTGTCTGAAAAGCTGATATGATTCCCTAACACGCTCGCCAAAAATATGTTTGTAAATAGTTTACTCTGTTTACTTTCTGCAATTTAAGTTTTCTGTATTTCATTTCTTAGTTTAGAACACTTTATAAAATCCAAAAAGATTTTATTTCTGCTTTATTTTCCGACAAACCAAAGTGGAGAGTTGATTGTTGGATTCTTAAATGTTTGAAGCAGATGCAGGAAATTCTGGACTGAAGAATGAGGAAAGCTTATATTGATGGAGTTTGATTTATTGGAAAGTCAAAAACAAGTTCATTAACTTGATACTTGTTATTTTCAGAAAATGTTTTAAATTGTTGTTTTAAATCAGTTTGATTCGTCAAATGATCAACCAAGGTCATTAAATTGGACTTGGTAGATTAATTGAGTAATCAGGGTCATTAACTTGGACTTGAATACTTGAGTGGATTGCTATAACTGATTGAGTTTGTGATTTAATGTTGAAAAGATAGTTTGTAATGTTTGTTGGTTGAGTAACAGGTTTGAACTTCATTATTCCCAAAGGAAGCTATTTGTCAAAGCTTGAACCAGATACCTCAGATTCTAGCATATTGAGAGGGTGAGTCTGTGAAAGGGGGAGTCTGGATCAATAGTCAAAGGGAAGATGGAAGTCAGAGTCAGGTGGTGATTCTAAACCTGTTAAGAATACTTATGATGTGAAGACAGAGAGTTGGATAAAAGACCAAGACTGAAGACTCAGAAGCTGAAGACTACGTCAACATCCAAGGGGGAGTCTGTTGATACATGAAATGTCTGTTGTCTACGTCTATTTCAAGTTTTAGGTTAAGATAGGTCCGCATATGTGAACCTATGTTGATAGGTCCGTTTATATGTCAGATAGGTCCGTATATACTAACCTATGTTGACAGGTCCGCTTATATGGTCTTTAGGCATAGGTCCGCTCCTAGAGGTCCGTTTATGTGAACATCAGTAGGTCCGCTTTTATGTCAATGTAGTAGGTCCGCTTATTTGTCAGTCCGTATAAGCGAACCTCTCCACACTATATATACCTGATGTGTTCATTTGTTGATGTAACTTGGAGCGGACCTAGATCATTGTTGCTGTAACGAAACTCTGTCAAAACAATATCAGAAAGCAATAAAAGTAAAGGATTTGAACGTGAAAAGCTGTGTAACTTCATCTATGTTGATTCCGCCTTCATAAGTGAAGATGAACATCCTTACGCTGACTGTTTAGGGTCGGAACACGGTCCAACAAGTGGTATCAGAGCTCAGGACGAGGAGTTCATACTACTACAGCTTGATTCTACCGAATTCTCTGATTTCTACTCACTTTCTCTCATACTTTTTCGATTTGAAGTGGTTCATACGGTTGAAATTGTCTAATTTTTGAGTATTACGTGCGGAACATACAATTAACAAACCCTAGAAAGTTTCAAGTTAAAACTCGGCTTAAAAAATGGTTAAAATTGGGTAAAAGTTAGGTCCGTTTTTACGGACATCGATAGGTCCGCTCGTAAATCACATTTGGTCCGCTTGTAATTACTTGTTAGGTCCGTTTATCCGGACATCTGGTACGTCCGTTCATAGAGATCCGCTTGTAATTACTTGTTAGGTCCGCTTTTCCAGACAATCTGGTAGGTCCGTTTCTAGAGATCCGCTTGTAGTGACAATTACTTGAGATCCGTTTTTGTGGTCCGTTTATCAGTACAACATTTAGATCCGCTTATACGTACATTGTAGATCCGCTTATTTGGACAATACCGCTCATAGGGACTGTGCTGATTTCACGTGATACATATCATAGAACAGTGTGTATTTGACTGACATTTACATGTGTGATCATAGATTGTTGGCAAAGTGATAAAATTGGTTTGTTCTAAAAATAAAGGACTAATCAGATGTTGTTGATTATGTTGTCGGGTTAGTGGGAGTGAAGGCCCAATCACAATTGAAGTGCATTAAACATTGTCGGCAACAATTAATATACCGACTCATGTAATATCTAGTTTGCATGTGACTTAAAATTTTGGCCAAATCACAATCAAGTACAACTCACAAAACACTCGGCCCAATCATGTTAAGTGCACCGAACCACTACAAGAGTTGAGGCCCAATCACGTTTGTTTGTAAATTGATGTTGTCGGATTTAATTGTTTGAACATTATTTTGTCATCAGATCATTAAATCGAACGACCCAATCAAAGACAACTTAAAATTTGTGAACTACAAAAATTACAGATCCGCTTATTTGTCACCTCCATTGATAGATTCGCTTTTCTGTCATATTTTTCAAAACCTTCGAAAATTTTTCTAAGTGTTGGTTGATTTTGCAGGAACATTCACGATGGATGATATTTTCATGAACCCGTTTAGCGACATGTACGCGTTCGCTGGAGATTCCGGAAACAATGATACTTCGTCAAGCAATGTGAATGATAACCCGCCAAAAGAGAAGAAAAATGAAGCTTGGGAATCGGAAAGTGCTTTCGGAACGTTCAATAAACCTCCAAAGCTAATGGCTATTGAGGAATACAATCGGTGGTCAAGAAAGTTTGAGGACTGGTTGATGGCATTCGCATTTCCCAGCTGGAAGAGTTTGAAGAACGGTTATGAACACGGAAACAAGAATGGTGAAGCCTTAACATCTACCGATGAGATTGAATCATTTGTAGCAGAACAAAAATGTGTGGCTTTGTTGTTCTAATCCGTCCAAGAAGACATAATTTCATTGATCGATTATTCGAACGCAAAAGATCTTTGGGCAAAATTAGAAAAGAAATGTTTAGGAAGTACTGAAATTGTGAAAAACAAAAAGAAACTTCTTAGGAAAGAGTTTGATATGTTTGGTTGTCTTAAGAATGAGTCAGTTTGTAAAATGATAGAAAGGTTCGGTCATCTGAAGCTGGAATTAGCAAGACATGATATCAGATATTCTGATGAAGAACTTGTTGACAAACTGTTCGATTCATTACCAGAAGAGATGGATTGGAGATATTATGCACTGATGTTGAAGAACACTATTGCTCCTGAAAATTTGAAACCAGATTTGGTGATTGAGAGACTTGAAAGTCACGAACTGGAATTGAAGAAGACGTATAAAGTCAATCACTCATCTTACCAACAGAATCTGGATTTGTATTATCCAAAGAGCATGATGCCAAAAGCAACTTCTCCAAAGACTGCATTTTCTGCTGAGAATGTGTCCAAAGCAAGCAAAGAAAGTCAAAGTGGTCAAAGCAGTGGAAGTCATAGTGGTTATCACAGTGGATCTTCATCATCTGAAAGTCATTCTGATGCAAAGAATCATTTTCAATGTAACATCGCTATAGATTTGAAGAATGCTCAGAACTTTGATGAGGAGTCGGCCAAGCAGCAGATGATCTTCCTAGCATCGGTGTTGGAATCGTATGAAGGGTTAGTAGCTGGGAAGATAGGTAACACAAATCTGACGAAAGAAGATTACGATCAGATTGATCCGGAGGAAATGGAACTGATCGATATTCGTTGGGCTATGGCAAGTGCTGTTCGTCGAGCACAAAGATTCATGGAAATTACTGGAAGGAAAACAATTGGTGGTGCTTCTACCAAGATGGGGTTCGATAAATCCAAAGTGACATGCTTCAAGTGTAAGCAGAAAGGTCATTTCAAACGAGAATGTAGAAACGCTTATGCTGATGAATCGGAGAATCCTTTCAGAGATGATTACTACAAGAAGGCGATTTATCACCAGAATAAATCCGAGCCGCCTAGATTGAAGCAGGTTGAAGACAACAGAGAGAAATCTAGAGCTCTTGCGGTGATTTACGATGATGAGGGGTATGATTGGAGTCAAGAGGTTCTACCGGAAGAAGATGCGGTTGGTTACGCATTCATGGCGAAAAATGAACCTATTCCATGGAAAGATGATAGAACTGAAGAGCAGAAGTATAGATATAGAAAGATGATTTCGGAAAATAAAATGATTAGACTTTCTGGTATCTATTTGGAAGCAAAGAGAGCAAAACGATGGGATCCAGACAGGGAGTGTTATCTTGATGAGTATGGAAATATTGCAATCGATCACAAAACTCTCGATCTGGAAGCCTTAATCAAGGAAATGAAAGATGAGGATGAGTATTGGCAACACAAATGGTGGGGAACTCCAACCGAGAAAATGAAAGAGGAAGCGAAGAAAGAAAAAGAAGAAAAAGAGATGAAAGAGAAAGAAGAGATCGAAAAATCAAAGAAGATTGATACTGGAGTTATCGATACAACGCAGGAGTTGACTGCAGAGAACCTGGGAAAAATGGCTGACAAAGTGCTGGCTGCTAAAGCACTTGAGGTAGACTCTAACTCCGTGTCTGAGTCAAAAGGCCAGGCCAGTCCAAACTCGTCAACAAATGCGTCAGGTAAAAAGATCGAAGGAAATGCTAATTGCAAAAATTGCAACAAAGAGTGCAAATTTTGTAATACTGTCACGTATCTCAACGGTGAGAAAATTAAAGATCTGACAGCAAAGGTCAGAAGCGTTGAGAATCAGATTCTTGCTCGTGACAAAACAGTTAAAGCTTCAACTGAACGGATAAGAGAATTAACTGCTAAAATTGAAACTGATAAAATTGATCATGACAAAATTAAACAAGAAAATGAAAAGTTGATTCTTGAAAACCGTCAGATTTCTGAAAAATTTGAAAAACTGAAAAGCACAATGAAAGATTGTGATGATCGAAATGGTAAAACTTTTAAAGAAAATGAACATTTAAAAGCAGTGCTTCGTATAAAAGAGGAATCAATCAACCGACAACTGGATGAAATCGCTAAATTGAAACTTAAAGTTCAAGAGGCTGTAATCGAAAACGAGCGAATCTAGTTGAAGCTTAACAGTTATAGCTCCGCAAGCTTTGTTTTGCAACACATTATTCCCAAACCTATTGGGAAAGACAAAGCGGGTGAAGATGTGTATTGTGATGGAACTGGGGTGGGATTTCATCAAGTTCCACCACCTGTTCTTGATAATTACACTAAAAAGCAGTCTGGGTTGGTTGAAATTGAGGAAGAAAGTGAAGTTAAACTTCCAGAGAACATTGATGTCACGTTCACAACTTCCAATGACGATAGTGTCCAAAATGATATTGTAAAAGGTGTTGTTGAAAATGTGTTAAAAATGGATAGTGACACTACTGAGGAAGATGGGTGTTTCTTGGACAAGTACATTCAGAAATCAAAATCCAAAAACAACTTAAGTGATGAATCGGGTCTTGTGATGTACAAGATGGCTGGATCTGATAAGTTATATTCGGATTCTGAGTTTCCGATTGAGAATGTTAATGTGAACAAATTGACAAATGTTTTCAAGTTGGTTGAAGTTGAGTTGTCAGAAGTGAACAAGTTCAGTCAAACAAAGAGAAAAATGAGTTTTGAGAAAGATAAATCATACTACAAGAAATCTGTTAATTCATCACATTTTCATAATAACAATCGAAATAACTGGTCGGGTGGTTATCAGGGTGGTAAGAGTTATCAGCAAAGAAGATTTCAAAACAAAAGATTTGCTGAAAAGAAGGTGTTTGTGAACAGTTCAAGTTCACTTTCGGATGAGGAAAATGAGATTTTTTCAAAATCGAATGAAGAATTCTTTGAGAAAAGAGCTTCACAGTATCAGTCTGAAGGCACAAGTCTAGTTATTGATACTCGAACATGTTTCAGATGTAACCAAGTTGGTCACATTGCACGAAAGTGTACCAATGTGAAGCCTAAGACTGAAACTGTGAAGATTCAACAAAAGAAAGTTGACGTGAAGGGTAAAGCACCAATCGTTGTTGAGAAAAAGAATGAGAAAAATGACAACATCCAAGTGAAAAATGAATCCATAAAGAAAATAGTAACTAAAAATGACAAATTTTACAAACGGGTTGCATTATCTTAACAAGTTTGGAAACAAAAAACAGAAATGAAAATTTCAACTTCTGAAGTGAAAAAGGCTGAAGAATCAATTTCGGTTGATTATGATGCAAATTTTCCACCTTTGAAGGCTGAAAATTTCAAAATTCAAATTGCGAGAGTCAAGGTTACACCTAAGGCTGATGAGGCCTGGGTGGACACTATGTTCGAATAAGCAGTTTGAATGGCCGGAGCTTCCTGGATCGCGAAGCATGAATCGGCATCTTTCTTAAAAGTTGGTTAATTTGAAGTTTGTTATGTGCAGGATCTTCCAAGAGCCATTTCAAGATGGATCATGGATAGTGGCGCATCTCGACATATGACAGGAAAAACTGCATTGCTGTATGATGTGAAGAATATCAAGGGTGGTTATGTGGGATTTGCAGGTCATGAAGGTGGTAGAATTGTTGGTGAAGGAACGTTATCCAATGGGATTGTGACGTTTGAGATAGTTAACTACATCACTGAGCTGGAGAACAATCTGCTTAGTATCTCGCAGATTTGTGACAATATGTATACTACTCACTTCACTGATAAAGAATGTTTGATTTTGAAACCTGGATTTGTTGTTCCTGAAGAATGGATTATCATGCGGGCACCTAGAGTGAATGATTTATATGTGTTAGACATGAGTGTAGCGACTACAACAACTGGTCAAGCACATTGTTTTGTGTCTAGAGCAACTGAGAAAGAATCGAGATTGTGGCACCGCAAGATGGGACATATTCACCTAAGGAAGATGAATCACTTGGTGCACAATGATTTGGTTCTTGGAGTTATATATAAAAGGTTTTCATCTGGAAAGGGGAGTGCATTAGCTGTGTCAAAGGCAAGCAGAAGAAAAAGTCACACCCTATAAAGCAAGTCAATTCAGTTTCGAGACCGCTGGAAAGACTTCACATGGATTTGTTTGGTCCGGTGAATGTCAAAAGTATTACAGGAGATTACTATTGTTTGGTTGTTACTGATGATTATTCCAGATTTTCGTGGGTTGCTTTCTTGAAAACGAAAGATGAAACATTTGACAGTTTGATGGGGCTGTTCAGAAAGATTGAGAATTTGTACCAAAGGCGTATCAAGAGAATTCGTAGTGATAATGGTACTGAATTCAAGAACAGCAAGATGGAAGAATTTTGTGATGAAAGAGGTATATTGCATGAGTTTAGTGCTCCGTACACTCCGCAGCAGAATGGAGTCGCAGAACGCAAAAACCGGACACTAATTGAGACGGCTAGAACTATGCTCGCAGATTCAAAGTTACCGATAAATTTTTGGGCTGAAGCTGTTTCTGCCGCATGCTATACGCTCAACAGGGTTCTCACTGTCAAGAAGTTCAACAAAACATGCTTTGAGCTAATCAATAACCGCAAACCGAATTTGAAGTATCTAGAACCGTTCGGGTCACCCTGTACTGTTATAGAACCTTTTGGAAAGTTTGGTCCGAAGAGCATTGAGGGAATTTTTGTTGGTTATGCAAATCCGATGCGACGTGTTTTCGTTCCAAGTGAGAAGCGGATTATTGAAGCTGCAAATGTTGAATGTCAAGGTTATACTATGCCGCCACAGAATCCTGGTGATTCATGGCGTTATCATTATGACAAACTGTGGGATTCGTTTGACATGAGAGAAGAATCAGAGGATGATGAAGATTTCTTTGATGAGTTGGATATTTTGCGTGAATATGAGTCGCAGTTAAGGTTCCCAGCTGAGTATTCGAGGAGACCACGGGAAACTTCCAATGACGATGAAGCAGGTCCAAGTAATGCTGGT
This sequence comes from Helianthus tuberosus, assembly GCA_030545235.1. NCBI lineage: Eukaryota > Viridiplantae > Streptophyta > Magnoliopsida > Asterales > Asteraceae > Helianthus > Helianthus tuberosus. Next base: position 71,026,758 of record CM060369.1, on the reverse strand, counting down.
GAACATGATGATGTCCAACAGAATGAAGTTGCTCAGGATAATCAGTCGGCTCAGAATGATAATCTAGAAGCTGAAAACATGCCAGTATTTGATCATGGTGATTCAGATTCAGATTCTGAGGGGGAGCAAATTCAAATTTCAAGTCAAACAAACCAAGTTGGTGAACAAGATGCAGAACAGAATGTTACTAATCTGGAGGGAAATGTAGATGTTCCAAGCGAAGTGATGCCGCGAACTTTTTCATATCATCCAGAGGAGTTGATCATAGGAGAATTGCAGACAGGCGTTCGCACTCGAAATCAGATTGATAAAAGGGCTTACATGTTTTTATACAAAAGTTGCTCCTTTGCAAACTGAATTCTCATTAAGTTGTTTTATCTCGCAGGTTGAACCAAGAACTTACAAAGAGGCGCTTACTGAAGACTCTTGGGTCAATGCAATGCAGGAGGAACTTAGTCAATTCGAGAAATTAGGAGTGTGGAAGTTAGTTGATTTGCCAGATGGTCAGAGAAAGATTAACACCAAGTGGGTGTTCAAGTGCAAGAGGGACGATAGAGGAGTTGTTATAAGAAATAAAGCTCGACTCGTTGTTCAGGGCTTTAGTCAACAGGAGGGGATTGATTTTACCGAAGTCTATGCTCCTGTGGCACGATTAGAAGCGATCAGAATTTTCCTTGCATTTGCGTCTTGGAAGAACTTCAAAGTTTATCAGTTGGATGTTAAATCGGCGTTTCTTTATGGGAAGGTTAAAGAGGAGGTTTATGTCGGTCAGCCGCCGGGCTTCACCGATCCAATCCACAAAAACAAGGTCTACTTATTGGACAAAGCGCTGTATGGTTTACACCAGGCCCCGAGAGCCTGGTACGAGACTTTGTCTCAACACCTACTAGCCAACAAGTTCATTCGTGGAAAAGTGGATGCCACTCTCTTCACTAAAGAGATCGATGGTCATCTTCTGATAGTTCAGATTTATGTGGACGATATAATTTTTGGGTCAACGAATGAAAGTCTATGCAAAGATTTTGAATCAGTGATGAAGCAAAAGTTCGAAATGTCATCAATGGGGGAGATGAAATTCTTTCTGGGTTTACAAGTTGAACAACTTCCTGAGGGAATTTTCATTCATCAATCGAAGTACGTTCATGATATCTTGGAGAAATTCGGGATGTCAGGTTCTACTCCAGCTGCTACCCCACTTGCAACAAATCATGGGATTCACCCAGATCTCACCGGAGACAGGGCTGATGAAACTTTTTATCGATCCATGATAGGTTCTTTGATGTACTTAACAGCTTCACGTCCTGATATCATGTACCCAACGTGCCTCGCAGCAAGATTTCAGTCTAACCCGAGAGCTTCGCATATGATCATTGTGAAGAGGATATTGCGCTACCTGAAAGGAACTCCTTCATTGGGGTTGTGGTATCCTAGGAAAGGCGACTTTACGCTCGAAGGGTATTCCGATTCGGATTTCGGATGCTGCAAAGTCAATTCAAAATCAACAACTGCAGGATGCCAGTTCTTTGGTCCTAGATTGGTTACCTGGCAGTGTAAGAAACAAACGTCTGTGACGTTATCTACTTGTGAAGCGGAGTATGTTTCTGCTAGCAGTTGCTGCTCTCAGATCTTGTGGATACAGCAACAGATGCGCGACTACGGTTTGCAGTTTCTTAACACACCTCTTTTTGTTGATAATGAGGCCGCAATAAATATAACAAAGAATCCAGTACATCACGCTAAAACTAAACACATAGAAATTCGTCATCACTTTATTCGTGATTGTTTTGAGAAAAAGTTGATACGAATTGAGAAAATCCACACTGACGAACAGAAAGCTGATTTACATACCAAAGCTTTTGATAAAAATCGGTTTCAATATTTGTTAAAACTGAATGGTATGAAGCTTCTTTCGGTGTCGGATGGAATTGTGGGCGTTGATGAGAGTACTGTTGCGGATGAAGACGAGAAACAATCTGCAATGGTTTGTCGATTTTTTACTTGTTTTGGTATTTAGGGGGAGTAGATGTTTGTACATAGTTATATTTTCAGAAAATACAAAAACAGTAAAAAATGCAAAAATACAAAAACATGATAAAATCTGAAAAAGAGCTTGTGTATATAGGGAAAATGATAGTACATCGGCTAGACGATTACAGTATGCTAAAGATTTGTAAAGTATAAATGAGTTAAACAGTCTCACTAATGATGTGTCGATAGGTTTTCGCACATTTAGTAGATTTATTCGGGATATAAACCTAAATTCAAACTTGTGAATTCGTGGGGAACACTACTTGGATATATAGGTAACCCCTGAAATCTTGTTTGAAAGGTCTCATAATCTGATATACTAGGTCTTTATACTCAATGATGTCTGGGGTATTATTCCGGGACTTCTGCTGAACGGTGGTTCTGACCTAGTCCTTGGATAATACTTGCTGTAATGCTTGAAATATAGCATTAAACCCTCAGCATGCCGATGAAACAATAAAATTGATAGTCGCTGCTGTTGTAAGCAAAAAGATCCTCTAAAGGGGACATACCGTAAAGTCGAAGCTGATATCTCTCTGCGTATACGGAAGTATCGACCTGAGATCCCTCGGCCCTCGCATACCTAATTTATATACAGATATCATTGTAGTATACTCACCTGTAAGACTGATTATTGTGATTCTGAATACGGGAGTATATTCAAGAGGTGGGACACATGAATGAGCTAAGTTCATAATTCATCTAATTCGTATCCTGAGTAAATTGAAATATGTGTAAGAATTTAAGATGGATCAGTATATCGACAATCGAGGTGAATTGTTTAAGTCTGAGTATGAAATGAAGCTTAACGGTACTTGTGATTTGTCTGAAAAGCTGATATGATTCCCTAACACGCTCGCCAAAAATATGTTTGTAAATAGTTTACTCTGTTTACTTTCTGCAATTTAAGTTTTCTGTATTTCATTTCTTAGTTTAGAACACTTTATAAAATCCAAAAAGATTTTATTTCTGCTTTATTTTCCGACAAACCAAAGTGGAGAGTTGATTGTTGGATTCTTAAATGTTTGAAGCAGATGCAGGAAATTCTGGACTGAAGAATGAGGAAAGCTTATATTGATGGAGTTTGATTTATTGGAAAGTCAAAAACAAGTTCATTAACTTGATACTTGTTATTTTCAGAAAATGTTTTAAATTGTTGTTTTAAATCAGTTTGATTCGTCAAATGATCAACCAAGGTCATTAAATTGGACTTGGTAGATTAATTGAGTAATCAGGGTCATTAACTTGGACTTGAATACTTGAGTGGATTGCTATAACTGATTGAGTTTGTGATTTAATGTTGAAAAGATAGTTTGTAATGTTTGTTGGTTGAGTAACAGGTTTGAACTTCATTATTCCCAAAGGAAGCTATTTGTCAAAGCTTGAACCAGATACCTCAGATTCTAGCATATTGAGAGGGTGAGTCTGTGAAAGGGGGAGTCTGGATCAATAGTCAAAGGGAAGATGGAAGTCAGAGTCAGGTGGTGATTCTAAACCTGTTAAGAATACTTATGATGTGAAGACAGAGAGTTGGATAAAAGACCAAGACTGAAGACTCAGAAGCTGAAGACTACGTCAACATCCAAGGGGGAGTCTGTTGATACATGAAATGTCTGTTGTCTACGTCTATTTCAAGTTTTAGGTTAAGATAGGTCCGCATATGTGAACCTATGTTGATAGGTCCGTTTATATGTCAGATAGGTCCGTATATACTAACCTATGTTGACAGGTCCGCTTATATGGTCTTTAGGCATAGGTCCGCTCCTAGAGGTCCGTTTATGTGAACATCAGTAGGTCCGCTTTTATGTCAATGTAGTAGGTCCGCTTATTTGTCAGTCCGTATAAGCGAACCTCTCCACACTATATATACCTGATGTGTTCATTTGTTGATGTAACTTGGAGCGGACCTAGATCATTGTTGCTGTAACGAAACTCTGTCAAAACAATATCAGAAAGCAATAAAAGTAAAGGATTTGAACGTGAAAAGCTGTGTAACTTCATCTATGTTGATTCCGCCTTCATAAGTGAAGATGAACATCCTTACGCTGACTGTTTAGGGTCGGAACACGGTCCAACAAATACTTGAAGTAATTTAACAGTATGAAATAAAATTTTATACCTTTCTTCTTCTTGTATCTTCTTCTTGATTGTTTCTATATTTTCTGCAAGGAACCAATCCAACCCTTATTTTCCCTAACGGCCTCCTGCCTAAGCGGTACTTCAACGGGCTCCAGGACTCCAGGTTTTACAGAATAAAAACTTTCATGATAAAAATAAAAGATAGAAGTTTACAAAGGAGTTTTTATTTCATAACTGTCCTCCCGAAGGAGAACTTCTTGATATTTACATAACCCCCTTAAAGGAGTTACTACTCCATGCTAGTACACATTACTAAAAATTAAAAGTGATCATAATGATCAAAAAGGAAAAGTGGGTGAGAAAAGGAACGAAGAATTCTCAAATTGAGAATTGAGAAAAGGATGGTGGTTGAGGATGTGGGATGTCAGCCCGGGTTGTCTAAAACTAAAGAATTCAACTTCTTTATATAGGAGAAGTGAATTTTACAAAAGGTCTAAAATAGCCTTAAGTGTTCGTCATGCATGACGTTTTTTAATCGACATACCCATGTGTTGGGTCCAGTTCTCGATTGTCTTCATCTGAAAAGTAGCTGTCTTTTTCAGTGGAGTTTTTGTTTTCTTCTGACGAAGATGCTTTGCAGCATTCGCACTGATGGCTTTCCTGTTCTCTTTGCATTATTTTGCAGAGTCTTTGTTTGGTAGTAGGACTCACATCAACTTTGTTGAAGATAATGCGTTGCTCCATTTTTTCTAAAGCTTCCCTCTCGTGCTTTGGTAGTGGAGTTCCACTGTAACTTGTGATAATGCAGTGGTCGCTGCAATAATTCACTTTATTAAAGCTTTTTACTTTAATATTTTGAAGATTATTCAGGATTTTTAAGAATCCTTTAACCCTTATTTCGACCCAATTTTCGAAATCTTCTTGCTCCTCATTCATAACTTTTGAGGGTTTGACGGTTCTTGCTTTTGCGAGCCCGATTTCTATATGATGGTAACTTTGGGAAGAAGTTCCTTGGTACCAATCTGGAAGTGTAGAGTTACACTTTATGAAGATGTTTGCGTCTTTTGCTGCAGCAATCTTCTTTCGAAAGTTTTTAATAGCTTTCTTTATTCCTTCTGGAAACATGCTGATTTCAAGCAAATTTGGAGATGGATATATGAACTTTATTAGACCAGCAGAAAATGCTAGTGAAACAAGTTCTGGACTTGCGCCTAGACAAAAGACTAAGAGACTTTTTGTAGCCTTATCTTCTGTATAGACATGCTCAAAATCGAAATCGTCTTGACTAAGAGCTCTTGTTTTAGACCAAATTCCTCTGAATTCGTCCAAAGATATGATATCTTCTTCTTCTTTCTCTTCTTTTATTGTTGATCTTGAGAAAGTGTTTTTGAATTCAATGATTCTTTCTTTTTTCTTGGGCTTCAATGGCTCAGGAAAAATTGTTACCTTTAAAGGTATTCCTTTCTTCCCGAGGTTTGCTGAATATCGGGTAGCTTCTTGTTGGGCTTGTGCTAACGACCCAAACTTCTTGAATGTTACCGGTTTTCCAGCAACATGTTGAGACACTATAGACCAATCTTCATATATGCCTCTATGTTCACCATCGAAAATAACATAAAATTTTGAATTATGCTTTTCTGGAATTTGTGTCACTTGTAAGTAACTTGGTCTAAGAGAGACCTGTTCAGTTTTTGGCAAACTGTCAGCCATCAACGGATTTGATGTGCCTTTACCAGAGCCGTTTGCTACTGGGCTAGATGAAGATCGTAGTTCTTCATTAACTTTATATTTGCTTTTTTCCAAAGCAACAGGAACCAACGGACTTGATTTTTCTTTACCTTTAGCCGTTTGTAAAGGAATAGATTCAGATTGTATCCTTTCGGAATCCTGTTCTGAATTAACAGTTGTGTCTAGACTTTCGTCATAGAGAGCTATTTTTTCTTGAATAGCTTTTAATTCTATAAAAAGAATTTTTTTCTTTTAGGCGTAAAGCCTTTAACTCTTCCATTTTTTCAAAAAAAATGCCTTTCTTTTTGTAAATGTAATTGAAAGTGATGAGTTTTTTGAATGAAGGATGCCTTCTATTTATAGTAGCAAGAATGACAGTGACATTTTTGCTTAAGATTTCTGAAAATCTCGTGTCAAGCTATCAGTTAACACATTTTTGGCCCCCTTACCGTGTATGTCATTTGACAAGACGACCCTGTTTATTATTTCCAAAAATATCTTTGTTTTTAGAAAAATAATTTTTGAATAAACAAATTTCAAAAATTCATTCTGTTTATTTTTATCCCCCCAACTAAAAGAGTGGTTGGACTTCATTCTGAGTCTTCTGTAGAAGAATCGGATAATATTTCTAATGCATATACTTGTGTATAGCCATCAAAAATATTTTCATAAGGAAAATATCCTTCAGTTTCCGCTGTTGAAATAATTTTTAATTTTTCCGGAAACTTTTGTCTGTTGGGACATTCGTTTGCATAGTGTCCTTCTTCAGAACATATCCAACAACGACATTTTTTCTTCCCTTGAGGACAAACCTTAGGTTTTTCTTTTGAAAAGTATTTTCCAGGAGAAAACTTTCTTTTCTTGGTTTTCCAAAAACGTTTTTTAGTTTTTGTTTTATATTTATTTTTATATTTCTTTTTGAAATAATTTTCATCTTTTACTGGTTCACAACCAAAAGTTAATTGTGGTAACTCAGTAAGTTTTTTGCAACAACTTTTGTTAAAACGTTTTAGCTGTTTTTGTTTATCAGAAAAATCACAGTAAATCGCAATTTCTTCTTTGACAATTCTTGTTGCAAATCCAAGAGAATGCATCGTGAATTGATTCTTTTCTTTGTTCCACCGTTCTTTGGCTTTTTCTCCAACGATAGGAATCTTCATTAAGTAAGCCTCAATCCAAGAGTGGAATTCACATGTACTTAATTTGTATAGATTTGTTTCATAAAGACAAGTAAAATCGTCTAACAAACAAATATCACAAATTTGTGCTTTTGCAAGATTTTGTCTTGCTTTTTCTAGCAATTTTTGATTTTCATGGTCTTTATTCGTTATAAGGTCAAGACCTAAAAACATCATGTATATTGCATTTATGATTTGATCAAAAAGATCAAAACCATGTAAATTTTCATCCCAAGTTGTTCCTTTGATGAAATTTTGTATAATTCCTGCAGACTTATGTTCTAATAATAATAACAAAGCCTTAGCATTAGAAAATTCATCTGAATTAGTCTGAATGATTAGACTGATTTCAGTGTTCCATTTATCAATTACCTCTTTTGTTTTGTCGAGGTTAAAGATACAATCAATCTTAATAGTGTTAATAGTAGTTGCACTACCATTGTCATTACTATTATGATCAGGTATACCTTTATGATACGGCATGGAAAATTCCGTATTCTTTTTTCTATACCTGTTACCTTTGCTAGTAGAGGCATGGTAAGTTTTTTGTCTCGGAGACATCTCAATATCTGAAGAACTTTCTTCAGTATCGGGTTCTTCTTTCTTTACCGGAAAGGTTCTTGGTTCTTCATTCTTCAAAACAAAGACCTGTTCTTCTTTATTTTCAGAAAAATATCTTTCGTTTAAGATTTTATTTTCAGAAAACTTTTGTTCACATTCTTTATCTTCTAAAGAAATGAGACTAACAATTTCTATTATTTGTTCAACTGGAAGGGTATCCAATTGTTCATCTAAAATTTGTTCCAATTTTTGAGTGATGGAACTCATTTTATCCACAAGATAAAATAATCTTTTAGATTTTGAATTTCTTCTTTCATAGAAGAATTTTTTCTTTTTAAATCAGTTAATTCAAAAAGTTTGTCGGAATGATGAATACTCCAATCCGAATGTAATTCTACAATTCTTTGATAATTTCTTTCTATGTAGAAATAATTCATAGAGATCTCTCTATTTATTTTCCTTAAAAGGTTTTCCATTTGACCTTTATTGGTCATTTGAAGTTGATCCAAAAGGCCATGTCAATGCATTCGGACTTTTAGAACTTCCTAAAGATGGATTTCCAACGTTGAAGTTTGGAAATGAATACTTTTGAAAGCTTTTTTCATCATCAATTTTTTCTTTTTGCCTTTCGGGCATAAGAGTTTTTGAATCCATTTTTTCATCAATTTTGTCTGAAACATCTTTGATGATTTTTGCGGCAGTTGCCTCAAGATTTTCGTTGGTAGATAGACTTAGACTATCCAACTTTCTTATTAAATCTTTAACAAGTTCCTCTAATTTCAAAAGAGTAGTCATGTTACAGATATAATTGCTTTTTTAGCTTTAAGCTCAATAATTTTTTGCTTAGAAGCAAAAATGTTTTTCTTAATAATTTTTATATTAAGAATTTTTGTTTTATGACTTAACATAATATTTACTTTAATTTGATTTATTCTCATAATATCAGCCTCTTCATAGGTGATTTGTTGATCAAGATATTGTAAATAATTTAAAACTGGATTTGAAGACATTATTCTCCAATAATTCGTTTTAAAACTTTACCATATCCATCTATTCGCTCTGACATAGAACGAATTAATTGTTCATTATTACTTGAATCTCCTATTTGTAAAGAGTTTCCAGCATAACTGTGTCTGGGTTTTGATACTAAAACCTGTTTATTTCGTGCAATATCTATTGCCCAATTTTCTTGTAATTGTGATGGCTCAGCGAATTTGCTGCCTTCAACAATTCCAATTTCAGAAAATATATATTCAAGAGTTATATTTTCATTTTCCTTATACTCGATTGAATGAGTACTGTTGGTTAAAGCATAAGAAATTAAATAATTAATCGTAAATACTTTATTACCTGGTTCCATAAGGTCAGTTCTTTCGCATTGGTGTATGAAACTTAAAGTTTTGTCGAAATCTTTTGAATCTCGATGTAAAGCAAATTTAGGATAGACAGTAAACATAAATTTACCATAAGCTAAATTTCCTTGAATTGCTCCAAGAAGAGCATCTTGCCTATTGATAATTCTATTATCAACGAGTGCCATTTTTATAGGAAAATTAATTCCGTCTCTGAACTGAGCTTTAAGGAGGATTTTAACCGCTCCTATGTGTACCGTATTGAGAGAATTTCTCAACTATGGTTTAATGTGCAAAAGCTTTTTTGCTATTTCACCCTTTGTTAAGAGTGGCAAATAAACTTCACATGCTGTATTTTTTATGTCAACTGAAAGTTCTTCAGTGTTAAAACAATAAAATATTTTATTTTTTCTAGAAAAGGCTCTAGAAACTAAACTTTTTAAAGTTTTTGGTTGATTAAAAACCTGTTTAGTGTTAAGCTCAATTTTAAGCTTACTAATTTTTGTTAGTTGATCAGAATTAATCATGTAATCTGATACAAAACCTTTTTCGTTTTCACTAAAGTTTAAAACTTCAGTTACTTCTTGTTCTTTTGATTCTTCCGAATCTTCATACGAATTTTTAAAACTCATTTTAAATTTTTTCTTTTAAGAAAACGTTTAAAAATTATTTTAAATTGTTTATTTTTTTAAGGAATCAGGAACTAATCCCCTTTTCTTAAAAAAGAGCACATGGCTCTGATACCAGAATGTGAACAAAAGTTTTCTGAAAATAAAATCTTAAACGAAAGATATTTTTCTGAAAATAAAGAAGAACAGTTCTTTGTTTTGAAGAGAACTACACCGTACGGGGGGAGGTGGACCAAATTTTTTTTTTCATAAACGTAGATACATGTATTATAAGCACATTTGTAAAAAAAAAATTCCAAAAAAAAAAAAGTTTTTGAGCACCTCAAGTGTGCATTTACGGGTACCGTAAATTTTCCGACCAGATTTACGGGTCCCGTAAACACAAACTTGTGGCGCTCAAAACTACACGCACGACATTTTTTTTTTTAATTTTTTTTTACAAATGGTGTTTTTATACATGCATCTACGTCTATGAAAAAAAAATTTGGTCCACCGCCCCCCCTACGGTGTAGTTCTCACGGTTCTTACAACTCGAGGTGGTTCTCATTTTAGCATTCCCCTATATATATATATATATATATATATATTAAAATAACAAGGGATACTTGTTATAATCTTTTAGTTTAAATGTTTTATTTTGTTAAGATTGTTTCTAATTGTTTATTTTATGTTTTGATGAGGTGTTTTTGGTCATGGGCTGGTTGCTGGTTAATTAAATATTGGGCTTGTAGGTGTTAGAGCTTGCAGTGCTGGAATGGGTTGAGATATGTTGTTGGATCGTGCACATGGGCCTTGTAAACTACGAGACGCTTCAAGGGCCATGGCCTCTGGCCAGCTATTGTCAAATTGCATGGATCAATAACTCAAAACTGTGACTATTACAACTGATTATAGAAAAAAAAAAAAAAAACTCTTTCACAAATAATTCAACAACAAATCTTCTCACAACCTCACACACCGATCACCCACATGATGATCCGTTTAACACTCTCAAACGATATAACAGAAAACAAAATATAGAAAGATCTGAATCGCCCTAAATCAAGATCTCAATAGGAAACCCTAGAGAGAGAAGGTGTAAAGTGAAGACTGATGATTGAATTCCTGAATGGGGTCAAAAGACACACTTATACAGGGACCCGAAAAGATCCGAACCCTAAGCTGCTTAGCACCTGATCCACATCAACCAAGCCCAGTCCATCAGCTCCTTTAACTTTTATTAGCCCACGAACAGCTTAGTCCTTATTAGCCCAATCCAACCAGGCCTTATCAGCCTATGAAACAAAATAAAACAAAACATGTATACACTATTTCCAATATAACTACTTATATATATATATATGGGGTAACATCAAATAAAAAGTTAATTTTCCCTAAGTAGGATGAGAAGGAATCTTAACCATTTATTTTTCAAATCAATGGTTAAGATGAAAGTGTAGGAGAAAGGAGTGCAAGGGTATCTTGGGAAAATCATATTTATAGACTCTCTCTCCACATGCAAGGCACATGCATATTTCACCCCAATTTTTTAAACGTTCATAACTTTTTTATACGACATTATTTTTTCATAAAAATTTTACCATAAAATCAAGCGTCTTTTTATCTTTAATTTGAGTACCATATTGCTATATAAAATATGAAGACTAAAAAAACCCACTAAAATGTGTTGTATTTCTATGTTGTATAACATTTTTTTTGTGCTGGATTTTTGTACTATATTTTTGTGCTAAATTTTTTGTGTTGAAATTTTTTGTCTTAAATTTTTTTTTTCTCAATTTTTTGTGCTAGATTTTTTTGTACTACATTTTTTGCTGAATTTTTTCATGCTATATTTTTTTGTACTAGATTTTTTTGTGCTATATTTTTTTGTACTACATTTTTTGTGCTAGATTTTTTTGTACTAGATTTTTTGTGCTAGATTTTTTTGTACTAGATTTTTTTGTTGTATTTTTAAAAAACAAAAGGGGTGTCACATGTCATTTTCACTCATATTTATAAGGTCCAAAATGCCCTTCATTAGGAGTGCCACATGTCATCATCACAATCCTTCTTAGGTTACTTAGGCAAAATCCACTTTTTAGTGGATCCTTCCCCATATATATAGCTGCCATTTAAGGAATTGCATATATTTCAACACCTCCCACAATTCAAATGGCAAACATAAAAAAAACAGATCGAGTTGTTCACAAGGTATTTCAAAATGGGAAAAAATTCATTACATTTATTCACCAACTTCTATGAAAAAACCATTAATTTTTTTTTAATTGTAACATTGATCCTAAGATGTTATACAAAAACAAGTATACAAGTAAAACTTTACAAACATTTTCACTGTTAAAGCTCATAAATTGGTATATGGAAAAAGACTTCCCTCACTTGTTAAGTCTGGCTCTCATCTGTGAGACAAGATCACAACACAGAAATATAATCACAAAAAAACACAGACATTATATTATAATCAAACAAGATTATAAAAAATGAGCATGATTGGCTCAGGTGTGCTCAAATCAAACAACTAGCAAGCCTAGACAAGTTTTGAACCAAGATTTATTAGCAATCGTTTATCAAACAAACTTTTCTATTTTATCATACAGAAAATTTTAAACCAATCACTGGAAAAGATAAAGACAATACGTCTTGAGACATACAACAACGCTTTCTGCAACATCGAAAAACAATGGAAAACCATTTTTTATAAGAGAATCAACAGACTCATAAACAATATCAGATTAATATGTGAAAAATGGTAATCAAAACTTAATTCAACATAAACTCAAATAAAGCAAGAATTTATCAAGAAACCCCCATAGATCAATCACAAGATGATTTGAAACAAACATACACCACACTAAATATACTAGACGACCAGCTCTTCAAAACACGAAGAACTACGATCAAGTCCTAAATCTTTAGGGATAACAAAGATTTATCAAGAAACCCCTATAGATCAATCACAAGATGATTTGTTTTGATCAGTCGAATACCAGATTATGTTCTTGAGAGTTAGTGTTTGTCGAGTTGATGAATATGTGTTTCTTTGGTTCGTAGATATATATATATATATAGGGCCAGGATCATGTCAGAACCATAAATATTTACAGAACTCGCAGAACTCCTAATAAACAATCTTTTTATTTGTATATTTTTATGTTTAAGATAATTTTATCATTTATTATGTGTATTTTTACGATTACATACATATTAAGACTAATTTTATCATTTTTTATATGTAATTTTATAATTACACATATGTAAACTAGTTTTTTTACATATATGTAATTAGTTATGACCCATATATATAATTTTGGCAATTAAACATATGTAAACTACTTTTAACATGTATGTAATCAAAGAAATACATATAATAGATGATAAAAAGATCCTAAATACAAAAACTTATATATAAAATGATTGTTTATTAGGAGTTCTGAAAGTTCTGTAGTTATTTAGAGTTCTGAAATGAACTCAACCCTATATATATATATATATATATATATAGGGAGCCGCTAGAATGAGAACCACCACGAGTTATGAGAACCGCGAGAACCAAGTGCCACGGAGGGCCGTTGACCACGAAATTTTTTTTACACCTAGATCCGTATATTTTAAGACCCGGTGTAAATTTTGGGTTCAAACGGCGCGCCCGAGGGGGTAGTTTTTTACGCCCAAAGTTTGGGTTTTTTTAATTTTTCTTTTTTTTTTAACCAAACTTTGGGCGTAAAAAACTACCCTCTCGGGCGCGCCGTTTGAACCCAAAATTTACACCGGGTCTTAAAATATACGGATCTAGGTGTAAAAAAAATTTCGTGGTCAACGGCCCTCCGTGGCACTTGGTTCTCGCGGTTCTCATAACTCGTGGTGGTTCTCATTCTAGCGGCTCCCTATATATATATATAGGGAGAAGATCATGCGAGAACCACCTCTTATTGTGAGAACCGCGAGAACCAATGTGAACACACCAAAAATGCCTAAAAATAGCTAAAAATCACACAAATTTTTTTTTTTGAATTTTTTAATATTTTTTATAAAAAAATCGCTACTTTTCGAAGCAAAAAAAAAAAATTTTCTTCTAAAAGTAGCGATTTTAACATAAAAAATATTAAAAAATTCAAAAAAAACAATTTTTAGATTTTTTTTTTATTTTTTTAGATTTTTTTAGGTTTTTTGGGGGTTTAGTTTTTAGCATTTTAGCTGGGGGGGGGGGAGGGTTTAGGTTTTTAGGGGGTGGGGGAGGGGGGTTTAGGTTTTTTTTTGGGGGGGGGGGGTGGGGTTAGGTTTTTTTAGTTTTTTTTTAGCATTTAGCTTGGGGGGGGGGGGGGGGGTTTAGGTTTTTTTTAGGGGGGGGGGGGATGGGGGTTAGGTTTTTTTAGGCTTTTTTTTAGGTTTTTTTAGCTATTTTAGGTTGTGTTCACATTGGTTCTTAAGGTTCTCACAATAAGGGTGGTTCTCGCATGAGCCCCTCCCTATATTTATATATGGGATGGTTATCTTGAGAACGCTAAATATTGCGAGAACGGTGAGAACAAATGAAAAACTCAATCAAAACCGATTTTTTTAATACAAACCTCATTGTAATTAAAATACAACATCAAAAAATAATTCACAATATCAAATAACTTATTTCTCCCCTCAAAATCACTCTTACTAGATTTTTACACACGTGTAAATATAACAAATTTACAAATGTGTAAATGACAAACTTACACATGTGTAAATTTTCTTTATTTACGAATTCATGTAAATTTAAATGTGTAAATTTAATTTCTAACATTGTATTCGAAGAATAATGATAAATGTAAAAAGAAAATTTTTTAATTTGACTTGTTTTTCAACAAGTTCTCATGGTTTTTTATTTGTTCTCGCGGTTCTCGCTATATTTAGCGTTCTCAAGATAACCCCCTATATATATATATATATATAGGGGAGAGTTTAAATGAGAACGCTAAATATTGTGAGAACAAATGAAAAAACTGCGAGAACTTGGTCAAAAACAATTCAAATTCAAAAAAATTTTCTACACTTATCATTATTATTCTAATACAATGTTAGAAATTTAATTTACACGTTTAAATTTACGTGAATTCGTGTATAAAGAAAATTTACACATGTGTAAAAAATCTAAAAAGAGTGATTTTGAAAGGAGAAATGAATTATTTGATGTTGTAAATTCTTTTTTTAATGCCGTATCTTAATTACAATGAGGTTTGTATTAAAAGAATTAGGTTTGATTGGTTTTTTCATTCGTTCTCAAAGTTATCGCAATATTTAGCATTCTCAAGATAACCCCCATATATATAGGGGGGGGGTTATCTTGAGAATGCTAAATATTGCGAGAACCGTGAGAACGAATGAAAAAACCAATCAAGACCAATTTTTTTAATGCAAACCTTATTGTAATTAAGATACAACATTAAAAAAGAATTTACAACATCAAATAGTTCTTTTCTCCTCTCAAAATCATTCTTTTTAGATTTTTTACACATGTGTAAATATAACAAATTCATGTGTAAATGACAGACTTACACATGTGTAAATTTTCTTTATTTACGAATTCACGTAAATTTAACCGTGTAAATTAAATTTCTAACATTGTATTCGAATAATAATGATAGGTGTAATTTTTTTTTGAATTGTTTTTGAACAAGTTCTCGTGGTTTTTTCTTTCGTTCTCACAGTTTCACAATATTTAGCGTTCTCATTTAAACCTTCAACTATATATATATATATAGGGCAATGGTAAATTGAAAACCCACTTGAGTTGAAGAAACCCTGAAAACCCATTAATAACCATTGATCAAACTTGATGGATGGTTAAGATTCACTTTTGCCCATCTGTTGGTTTTGTTTGCTTTTGTCTCTATTTTTTAATATATTTCATGTACGTAAAGGGTAATATTGGAAAAATGATACAACTTCTCTTACAAACAAACAAAACTCTGCATGTGTAAGAAACCTCACATCCTGCTTCATCATTACACTAAACCTATCAGTCTTCATTAATTCAAAATCCCAAAACACTTTCTCTCTCCTTCACAATCTTCATCCACCCCTCTTCATCAATACCCAAATTCACTGTAGAGATTCAACAAAAACCATAATCAAGAGCAAAAATCGCCGGGCATATTCAACAATCGCCGGAGATATTCAACAATTGCCGGAGATATTCAGCAAAAAACGACGGAATTTGAGGTGCGTCGGTCTTTGTTAACTAAAATTATGAACTTTTTTTAACTATACGGTTTAGGGTTGTGTTAAATAGAGATTCTACAGTTTTGAAGAGTTTTGGTGTCTCTTAAAAACAAAGTGCTCGGTTCCTTCATAAACCCATCTAGGTTTTCTTAATCACAGGATACGGTTAGGGGTTTTTTTTTCTTTTAAATAATCTCACTTGTTCAACGCTTAGATACAAGGGTTTTTGGATGAATACGTGATCATTTGGGGGGGTCTCTAATTTGTGTGTTAATTTTGATTTCAGAAAATAAATTACACTAATACTCTGTTATTAGAAAAAAAAATGACCATTTAGGGTTTATCAATACATAATGAGAAATGGAGAAAAATATTGAGAATTTTGGGGAATAATAAAAAATAAAAGCATAAAAAAGGTTGGAAGAATGTTCGTCTGAGAAAAAAATCTTTGCTTGCTATAAATTGATCTGGGCTTGTGGTCCTGCGTTTGTTATCTACTGGTCATTTATCTGGGTTATAAAGTGATTTGGACTATAAATTAACTGGGTCTTAATATGTTGCTTTGTTGGAATACCTAATACTTTGCAGTCATTCGCTGTTACAACTAAGGATAACAAAACAAATCTGAAGAAAATATGAGTCCAGGTGTTTATAATTACAAAACTTGTTATTAATTATGCTTACACATTAAATTACATGTTCTTTTATTAATATTGTTTACAATTAAAAAATGCAGCTAAAAAGGCTCGCCATACCCCGGTTGTCGAGAAGCGCGTAAACAGGCAACTAATATGTACGTAAATACTTTGAATTCATTACATGTTTGTCGTCATGTTTATGTCTAATGTACATAATCTTTCTAAACAGTGTCAGCGGATGCTAACACGGGCGGTCCAGCAACGCGAACAAGAGGAGGTAGAAAAGGTTTAAAATTAGTCTCTTTTTTGTGATTGTTAAGACATATATTTTGTAAAGCTTGTTAATGGTTTGTGACTTATGTAAAACTTGTACAAATGTAGGTAAGCAAGCGCATTGTGATAAGAAGGTGCAAAAAAGAAAGCTAATAAGTACGTAAAAACATTTTTTTTCCTTTGCTTGTCTTATAATTATGTTTTATATAAATTATAAAACAATTTTGGTGTCTCAGTTTCACCGGACAGTGATTTGGACACCCCCGGGCAAAACATGGAGAAAATAAAAAAAAGGTATGTTTTTTATGTATATCAGTTTTTTGGTTAATCTTTTTTACATCTAATATTTATGTACATGAACTTTTTGGTTACATCTTTTTATTACATCGGAAGAGCAGCGTATATGGGATTTTCTGTTCAATATGAAATACTCAATGTAAGCTTCCGTTTAAATATTAAAATACTAGTTGTTACATTATGCAAAGCTTTGCTCCTGATAGATTAGGGAATGTTTTGCTCCAAATAGTATGTTTTTTTTTTCGAATAGTCTATTTTGTTTTAAATGTATAACATTATACGTTTTTTCACAAACAACATACAGGCCACGGAAAATGGTCATCTCTTTATCTAGCGGGGTAACAAAAAAATTCAGTCAATCTGCTGAGTAAGTTCAGTTATATAAATATATGTAAAACATAGTAGTCCTAGTTTTTTTTATATCTAGAATCTAATTTATAAATCTAACATTGTCTTACTTAGAGATATTATCTTCAAGAGTATGTACTGTGTCGAAATCACAAAGACGCTGATGCGCACATTGAGGGAGGAAGTGAAGGTGTACTCTGATGTGGTTGATGCTTGGGTAGATGTAATGAATTATTAAGAAGTTGATAGAACCGCCGGCTGCGAGACGCGTATTTATTTTAGAACAACTGTCATAGTAAGTATTCATACTATATTATTTGATCTTTGTCTATGATTTTGGATTTATTAAGTCTTTTGGAACGTTGTAAGTTTGCCTATTTAAAGGCATTTTTTGAATTATTGGAATTCGGGTCTTGCACCACCTTATTGACACATCTTATTTGATAAAAAAACAGGACAACTGGTTATTGACAGATTCTACTTGTGATGGGATCAAAATGCTTTTCCTTCCAATCCTAGAGAATGATCAATATTACTTGATTGTTTTCAATCTGGAAAATGACGCAATAACCGTCATAGACCACAAGCCTGATCGCACACCCTTAGTTGGCATTAGGGATCATCAAGATTACTACAATAATGATACACCATACAAAGTGGTTAGTCATTTTCTTTTCTTGTAAACATTAGGATGAAAAACAATAACTCATACCAAACTGATTATTTTATTGTTTTTTAACAGAAGCATATGTTGGTCGCTTATTTGGAGCGTTCTGAACATCCTTCAAAGGATCAAGTTGCAGCAGCCAAGAATAAGAGGTGTGATATCCATTGGGCGACCCCCGCACATCCAATGGATAGTGCAGTATTCCTTATGCAGCACATGCAAAATTTTAACGGCACCAATGAAGCTTTTGAATGTGGTTTTAGCGGCCACTGGAAGAGAAAGCAAAAACAGATTCTTGCCCTCTGAAAAAAATTCGCTACACGCATATTACTCCTGATGTGAATTTAATGAAGGGAAAGGTTCGTGATGCTGCATTATCAGTGTAAGTTGCTGCTCCATATGCTAATGTTATGTTTTTTTGTGGACAACTTAAACAATTTAACTCGTACTTTGTCAGTTGGCTGTCTATGTATTTCACTATTTATGTATCTCGTTGATCTAGAACACATGTCTTTATGTGTACGTTTAATGTTACATTTTGGTGAACTATAAGTACACTAATGGAAAGTTTGATTAAGATGAATATTTTTCTTTGAAAAGCATATAATAAGATGTAGTAAAAAAGGTGTAAAAATGCAATATTTTCGTTTGATAACTTTTTTAATCACTAAGACAATGAATAAATGTAATAAAATGTTACGTCTAATATGTGTGTACTTTGCTGTAATAATTAGCATTAGTCAAATAGTCGTAATTATCAGTACAAGCTACTTTGTTACAAAAAAAAACCAGTAAAAAAAATACCTGTTTCGTTACAAAAATCAGTACAAAAAAATGTAACAGCATATATTAAATTGGGTCATCTCTTCGGTAAAGGTAACTACTCCTTGTTATAATATTTATATAAAGAAAAAAAAGTACAAACTTACAAATTAATGTTGCCAGCTTGGGAGTGTCCAATCTTCACAAAAAGGACGCGCGTACACCAACACCATATCCAAGAAATATATCCATAGTACTTATTAATTATAATAATATATATAAACAAAAAAAGTACAATCTCATATAAATGCCCAAGTATGGGGAGTCTAAATTGGACAAAAAGGAAGCATATCGTTGATGTGTACACTAAAGAAGGAAAAAACATAACTAATAAAAAAGAAAAAAAATGTACTTCTATTTTATCTCCATTGTCTTTTTGTCTTATCTTACTCATTTAAAAAAAGATATGTATGGATATGCAGTGTTAGTGTAGCTCTCATGATTTGATAACTATAGTACAAGCATTTAATGAATCTCAATTGTCTCTTTGTGATGTGATAATAAAAAAATAAAATATATATACATGTATCACGTTTAGGTAAACAAAAGGAGAGAAGAATCAAAATTTCAAAACTTTAATATGAAATGACAGCAACTTTAAAGAAACTTGTTACATCAAATGTAAATGCTTGCTAAGAAATGACAGCTTTGAAAAAAAATGTACCGGTTGAAATACATGCAATCTCATATATGGGGTTTTGGCGGGAAAATACAAAAAGGAGTGAACACTAATTATATAAGTTACATTTATAAATGAATTAAAAATGAAGGCCATAATATGATTTACATTTCTCCATACCTGGAAATTTATGTAACTTCTTTCATATATATAATATAATTATGTTACATTTGCCCAATATAACGACTTCAACATGTAACACCTCATGATTTCCTTACTTGGAAATATATAATATAATTATGTTAATTGCTTTCAAACAAAAAGAAACAGGAAAAAAATACTTAACTTCTATGTTGGTTTGTGTATTACATTTAATGTTGATGTAAACTGATGTAAACAATCTAATTAATTTATCTACCTAACATCATTTGTTTGTCTATAAATTAAGGTGAAATGTAAACATTTGTTTCATCACTTGTTCACCATAAAAAAAGTGAAAACAAACAACCTTATTATGTCTAGTCCAACATCACCATCTGTCTCGTGGGCCAACCACAACCCGTGGGAGAGTGTGCTTAGCCCAGAACCACTCAGCACTGAAATCGAGTATGGCACTCCAAGATCGTTTCTTGACTAAAAAGTGGTGTTTATGCGAAGTTACTACTATGTGTGTGCAAAAAAAAAAAAGAATGTGCCCCCATTTTCCCTCTCTCGTGCAATATAGGGGCTACTTTCCTTATCCTATGTTGTTTAACATATTTAGTGTGAATGTTATTATGTACTAAACTATTGTGTTAAATCTATGTTTTTCCAATCTATGTTATTCAAAAAACCATGTCGTTATTATATGTTTTCAACAAATATTGTCTTCTAACATAACGAAAAATGTACAAAAATCTCAGGGAAAACAAAAATGTAACACGGTACGTACAAAACCAAAAAATGCATAACATAAAAAATTGTTATGTATACTCCTTGTACATACTGAACACATCCTTCCACGTTTCATATACACAACTAACAACAGGCCTTAAAACAATAGGAACATTAGGACACCACATTCTAGTGCCATTAGGTGTGTGGTGAATAGGGCTGTCCAAACTGCTCAACGATCGAAGATCGCTTGACGATCGCTCGAAAAATGCTCGCTCGATTCCTGCTCAGTTTGTAAATGAGCCGATCGGATCGGTTCGATTCAAATTCAATCCGAGCATGAGCATAGCTCCGCTCGCTCGTCGATCGCTCGGTTTCGCTCGAATTATTTTTATTAATAATTAATATATATATATTTATATTATAGATTTTATAGATTAAAAACTCAAAAAATATAATAGCCCAAAAAAAAATTAAAAGCCCAAATCACATTCAACCCAACTTAATATTTAATACGTAAATCTAAGTATCTATCCCTAAATCCTATTCAAAAGAGTATCCAGTATTCACTCACTATTCAGTCGCCGCTCCTGTGTTTCGCTCTCTAGTCTCTGACACAAACTGAGCGGTCTTCAATCTCCGGTCTTCAATTTGAAATTGTTCGTCGGACGGTCTTCAATCTCCGGTCTTCAATCTGCAACAGTTCGTCGGACGGTCTTCAATCTCCGGTCTTCAATCTGCAACAAGTGAGTCGCTCTGTTTTTTTCTAATCTGCTTCTGTTTTTTAAACTTGTTTGAGTTGTTTCTGTTGAATAACAATCGTTTGTAAATATCACTTGTTTTGTTTCAGTCGTATAACAATCATATAACTTGTTTCAGTTGTATAAATCGTTTGGTATGTTAAATCGTTCAGTCGTATAACTTCAGTCTAATGTGTAGCAAGCTGCAAGAGATGAATAAAAATTGGAAATTGATGTGTTGACTCCAGATGGGTCTGATAATAAATGAAAGGTATTTTTATAATTGACAAAACCTAAAAGTTGTTTTCTAATGTGTAGAACTTAATGGTTTTGTTTAATGCTTGTGTTTATAGGTTATATGTTGATGTGAAGTTGAATTTTGTGGATGAAGATGAACAAGCTTAAAGAAGAAGTTTATGGCTTTTGAACTAAATGACAATTTGTATTCGCACTTTATTTTGTGTTGCTTTTGTATTCGCACTTTATTTTGTGTTGCTTTTGTATTCGCACTTTAAGTTAGAATTTGTTTTTGTTGAACGAAGCCTTATTATTCAATCGAGCGAAAACGATCCGCTCGCTTTTTTTAGGATTTGATAAAAACCGAGCGAAACCGAGCCGATCGGATCGGTTCGATTCAAATTCAATCCGAGCATGAGCATCACTTTTGCGATCGGTTTTACAAATTTGATCCGCTCGGATCGGATCGGTTGTAATTCAATCCGAGCATGAGCAGACCCTCGATCGGATCGGATCGTGAACACCCCTAGTGGTGAACATAAAATTCTTCATCCGCCTAAATACCTACAAAAAATAGTTATAACAATAGGAACATTAGGACACCACATTCTAGGCTTGCATATGTATATCATAAAAGTGAAACTTTAAAAAGGTCACAAGTCTTTTACAAAACATTGCATTGTTAATAAATTTTAACAAGTATGAGTTAAAAAAATTACTTGTAACATGAAACCTAACAACTGATGCATTTTATTGTATTGTCAATACAAGTTTAACACGTTTCGCTACGATAGAAACAAGCATGGTCGTACATTTTTTTGATGTCACCAAAAAGTGTAGATTCTGGTGCATTTTTTTAGGTGGTCCAAAAGTGTAACCTCGAATGTTTTTTCTCTTTCAAAAAATATAAAAATTTAATACAAGTGTAACCACGCATGTTTTTTAATTCTAAAAAATATAAAAGCTTGTTTCATAAAAATAAAAAATAAAAATGGTATTGTTAATACAAGTTTACCAGATTTTCTACCAAAAAAACCACCACATCATCTGTTTTTTTTCCTCCTCTACCACAAAAAAGGGCATTCTAATAACAAACTACAAAAATTATAACTAGGGGTGATACAATACCCCTCAAGAAAAAAATTCATGCTCTCAGATAAAAACTGACCTCTGGATAGCAACTTTGTAAAATTATAATTCTGAACCTCATCCTCATCATCATTGATGCCGTTTTGATTCAGATCTGAGGCTAGACATAAAAAAAAAAAAACAAAAACAAAAAAAAATCAAGAAGAATCCAATGGAAATCTAAACAAGAAAACCTTAATTTCCACAAGTACTCGTATGCATCTGGACTCACCAGAATCGTCCACGTTCTCATTTTCAGGCCGGAAAACTTGGACTGCCGAATAACACAAAAAATGTCAGAAAAAAGGTATATATGAAACACAAATGTCATAAATCGAATCTATATGATCTATAAAGTTATGTAATCTAAGTGATAATGTTCTCGCTACAACTGAAAAGATGTACATTTAATAAAACTTAGAAAAAGAGTATCACTCACCTGGAAACTCTGAAGAAATAGGTTCAGGATCTTCAACAACTCTACTCTCACCCAATGCATCTTCATTAAATGCAAAATCAGTTAAAAGATTATGTGGGACAACATTTAAGGGTGAACCCGGATGGTCATTGAATGTCGTCGTACCACTGGCAACACTCCGAGGTTGTTGGCTGTTCAACTCAGCCATGTTAAATGCAAAAACTCTTCAATGTTGTGTTTGGAATTTTTCTTTCACTCCACTTCTGTTTTGGAGAATTGAGATGTGAGATATAAAACAAAAAAGAACTAAAGATATGTGAACAAGTACAAAGGGCAGCCCAAGTACAAATTGTAATAAATGAAACAAATGAAAAAAGAAGGAAGGTCTGCGGTGCATCAAGTCTCTTACCAGACTTACACATTCATTCACTGAAAAGGTTAATGTAAATGACGATAATGCCCTTGTCTCCTCTAACACTAACATGCGACGTGGATCAATCCTAGCCACATATAAGAGTTTCCTGGGTTTTCTTAACTGGGATGGGTTTTCTGGTTATAATTAGCCTATATATATATAGGAGAAGGACCCGTTAGGAACCACCCTTTATTGCGAGAACCGCGAGAACCAATGTGAACACAACCAAAAATACCTAAAAATAGCTAAAAAAACACACAACTTTTTTTTAATATTTTTTTATCAAAAAATCGATACTTTTAGTAGCAAAAAAAAAATATTTTTTTTAATTTAAAAAAATATTTTTTTTAATTTAAAAAAAAATTTGGCTACTAAAAGTAGCGATTTTAATGTATAAAATATTTAAAAAAAAATTGTGTGTGTGTTTTTTTTATTTTTTTAGGTTTTTTGGGGATTTAGTTTTTAGCATTTTAGCTTGGGGGGGGGGGGGTTGGGGGGGTTTAGGTTTTTGGGGGGTGGGGGAGGGGGTTTAGGTTTTTGGTGTCACACCCCGATATTTCCACATATAACCGGTGGGGAGTATTGTGATGTAGTTGATATCATCATAGTCAAATATTCACAGTTCATAGCACAGCGGAAGTCTTGGAGGAAAATTAATATATCAAACCGAAAGTAAAATGCAATTAGAATATAATACAGACGGTTGTGTAATGATCCACAGGCGGATCTAAAACATAATGTAAAATATTGTTCAACAGACTTTAAGCATTAAGAACTTGCAAGATTCTTTAACTAATGCTCAGTAGCTTCCAGCCAATTTCGCGTAGTACCTGCCACTTAGTCTTTTTGAAAAATACGTCAGTTTACACTGGTAAATACAATTAACCGACTCTTTTAAAAACATTTATAAAAATGATTTAGACGCACAAGGCACAAAATGTTCTTTTATAACTTGGGATAATTATATAAAATAATCTTGTATACAGATTTACATGCTTGTCGTACGTTCAGGGCCCGGGATAGAAGCCGAGACAAGATTAATAGACACACCACTAATATAAACTCACAAGAAGTTTTCCTCACGAGTGGTTATATCATTTTACATACGCAACTGTCAGTTGTATGCCTACACTCCATGCTTAAGTCGTGGCCATTTTCAAATGAAATGAGCCGAGGATATCCAGGAAACGGTCATATTAACCCCCAAATGTTTATATATCAAACAAAACAGATTAAAATGGGTTATGTCATTGATTTAACCACTAATTGATTAAATATTCTATACCCGACCAAGCAGTAATAATTTACCATATCTCAAGCCCGTATAAGGGAAAATAAGTTAAAAGTATTTACCTGAGCTTAAAAATGTAAATTTTTGTATACTCAGCCGTGTATTCTACTCAAACAAGTGTATGTAGCTTTTACCGGGCTCCTAATCTGGAACGAAGGTTTTAATAACCTATTAGATTCCTAATGGGTCTTATTTAATTTGTAACTTAGACCGGTTAGTTTTAAAGAAAGGTTTACGGCACAAAACGCTAGATTAAGCGATGACCGGATTGGAATGTGATTTAGACCCAACAAGTATGGAGACTTGTATAAAATGGGTAAACTTAATACATTCTGGATTTTGAAATAAAAATGATAAGGTTTGACCCGTTTCGGTTAATTTATGCAAACTAGAGTAGTTACATAAATCGTATCGAACGCGTATATGCATAACGGGTAACCGGATGAGTAATGTACAAGTTTCATTAGTTATTATGCTTTAAATATGATATGATATCAGTAGGATATCAACAATTATGCCCAAGAAGATTTTAAAACTTAATTAAGTCCCGTAAGGGCATTTTGGACATTTTAAGATTCATAAAAGGGTTTAAACATAAACTAAGGTTCTGGTCTAAAACATTCAGTAAAAATATTTATTTTATCATGTTACATCAGTAAAATATCACACATATGTGAGGTTTACCATTTATGGTCAAACTATGCACCGTAGGGGCATTTTGGTCATTTCACATATGTTTTTAAGGACAAAATTGGAAGTCTGAGTTCAAGACTTATACTTACTATTAAAGTATTAAAATTTATTTATAAAATTAGTAGGTAACAAGTCTTAAGTGTTAAATATGGTTTTAAACCATACTATGCACCTAATTATCGTAAAAGTCGGTAATTGACGATATTTGAAATGTTTATGAAATCCTGAGATTTTGATCAGCCTTTAATGTTTAAAATATTTTATTTTTCATATAAAATCAGTAGGAAAAGGTTTGGCATGTTAATCATATGTTAATCTTATTTTATTAACAAAAAAGGGTATTATCGTCATTTATCGAATTATACAAGAACTCAATGATATGGTCAATTTTTAATCTGACCCGATATTCCAAAAATCCCTAAAAATAATATCAAAACAGTAGGTAATGAGTTTGGTGTCAATATTTGGGTTTAAACATGATTTATGCTAAAAAGCGTAGTTTAATAAATAAAAAGTTTCAGTTTGCGATATCTTGCATAACTTTAGTTTGAGACCAGAAAATGATGTCAAATTTATTTGGCATGCTTATATATCAGTAATAAAGCTATTTGTATTCTCATATATCCAAAAATCTTGGTTTTATAACATAAGGGCATAATAGTCAATTTTAAGCAAATAACGGAAACATGCAAAAGAACTCAGATTACTAAGGGACCATGACGTATAACCTCATAGGTTTATACTAACATATAATATGGTCACAAAGGAACCCTAAGGCATGAAGAAATTAAGCTAAATCGGGTCAGAACTGAAAGTCAAAGAAAAAGTCAACTTTTGCTACTTTCGGTTGCGAGCCGAGCCTAAACTCAGAATTGTCGGCTTGAACATGTCTAAACATGTTCTTATAATATTTACCAAGTTATTAATGTGATAAAACTGATTTTATAGCTTCTACATTATCAGTTATGAATTTTATTTAAAAACTAACCCGTTTGACTTTTATTTTAATTACTTTGACCCGACAATTAACTAAGTAAACGTGATAATTAGGAGGTACCCTTTTGAAGGATTATCACCTACTTAATTACCAACACATAGCCACTTTCAATTCGAATCATGACTGGACCGTTAATGATTAATCAAAAAGTCAAAGCATAATTACGATATCTTTGACTTTCGGTCCTTAAACTAATAAAAACTTAACTACAGAAGCTAAGAACACTTACAAAGGTCCTTAGCACGAAAATTTAACTTGAGAGAGCTTCCTTTATGTCCAGGATGCTCCAGAGAAAGAGTTGTGAGTGAAAATTTGAAGGTGCAAAATCAAATGTGCAAACAAGGGAGCTATTTATAGGAATTTGAGGGTCTTTGAGATGATTCCAGCTGTTAGGGAGTGATACCAGATGTTTACAAGTGTTCATGTGGCAGTAAAAACCATTTACAAGCCCCTGGTATCGCTCAGAAGCCATGCAATGGTGGTGTAAGATCTGCAACATGTAGCTGTCCAGAATTCTGTCGTTGGCACCTTCCTCGCGGCCCGCGTAGGATATGAGGGGAGGCTTACGCGGCCCGCGACACCCCCTAATCCGGTTGAAACATTTTTAAACTGTTGCACTTTCAGTCCCTGGTCCTTTTAAGCATGAATAACTTTCATTTATTGCACTATTGACCCCCATAGTTAACTTTTAAGTGTCTTGGGTCATAAAATAAACATCGTTAATCTTCCGATTAGTTACGGGATCACCCGAAAGGTGTTATTTTCAAAACGTTGACGCTTTTAAATCCTTTTTCTTGGGATTTGCAAATTAAATCTTTTAATTGAACTGAAACTTCATGAAATCATTATTCGATACTCATGAGAGTATAATAAAATATTACAAAGCCTCGGGATCGTTAAAAGGTCACTTCAGAGGTAAAAATTAATATGTTGACACGTTTAATCCATGTGCTCTATAAACTTTCGATTTTTAAGCACAAATGGCTTCTTGCGTTCGATAATTTATTCATGAAAGAATACGAACATCGTGTGAGGTCAATCAGAGGCACAAGTTTGGCATGTTGACGTTTTTTAGTCCTTCCACATGCAACTTTTCACTGTTGTCAACTTTAGTCCTTCAACGTTAACTTTTTACATGATTAGTGTTTATGACACATGTTATCATTATATTGGACATGTTTTTGCGAGGTATTACATCCTCACCCCCTTAAAAAAAATCTCGACCTCGAGATTTACTGAAATAAATGAGGGTATTTTGTCGCATTGTGGATTCAACTTCCCACGTATATTCTGGGCCTCTACGGGCATCCCATTTCACCTTTACGTTTGGCACATCCTTTCTTCGAAGCTTCTTAACCTGTCGATCCTCGATCGACAAGGGTTTTTCAACAAACTTCAAGCTTTCGTCAATCTGCACGTCCTTATGAGACATTGCTAGCGACTCATCGGCTAGACATTTCTTTAAGTTGCAGATGTGGAACATATTGTGAATTCCACTAAGCTCTTCAGGTAGATTTAACTTGTAGGCTATAGTCCCGACACATTCGATGATTTCGAATGGTCCGATATATCTTGGGGTCAGCTTGCCCTTTTTACCAAATTGCATCACTCCTTTCCAGGGTGACACCTTGAGCAATACTTTATCACCTATCTCGAATTTTAAAGGTTTGCGCCTCTTGTCTGCATAGCTCTTCTGCCTATCCCTGGCAGCTTTCAGACGATCACGGATCTGCATGATTTTAGCCATCATCTCAAGGACTATCTCAGGTCCTGATAGTTGGGTTTCTCCAACTTCCGCCCAACAAACTGGCGTTCTGCACTTCCTTCCATACAAGGCCTCAAAAGGCACGGCTTGGATGCTCGAATGATAACTGTTATTATATGAAAATTCAATCAAAGGAAGGTGATCATCCCAGCTTCCACCTAAGTCGATAACACAAGCTCGGAGCATGTCTTCCAGCGTTTGAATAGTACGCTCACTCTGTCCATTCGTCTGAGGATGATAAGCAGTACTGAAATTTAAACGAGTGCCTAGAGATTGCTGAAAGCTTTTTCAAAAATGAGATGTGTATATAGTATCCCTATCAGAGATAATAGATACTAGCACTCCA
This sequence comes from Helianthus tuberosus, assembly GCA_030545235.1. NCBI lineage: Eukaryota > Viridiplantae > Streptophyta > Magnoliopsida > Asterales > Asteraceae > Helianthus > Helianthus tuberosus. Next base: position 70,998,447 of record CM060369.1, on the reverse strand, counting down.
TGGAGAGATACTATCTCATCCACAAACAGCTGGGCTAGTTTGTCGGAGTTGTGCATTTCTTTAATGGGCAAGAAGTGAGCTGACTTGGTCAGCATGTCGACTATAACCCATATCGTATCATTCCCGTGTTTCGTCCTTGGTAACTTAGTAACGAAATCCATAATTACCATTTACCACTTCCAAGTGGGAAGTTCAGACTGTTGTAGTAAACCTGATGGCTTTTGATGCTCGGCTTTAACTTGTGCACACATCAGACATTTAGCCACATAAGTGGCTATGGATTTCTTCAAACCCATCCACCAGTAATTTGCCTTCAGATATTGGTACATTTTATCACTGCCCGGATGTACCGAATATTTAGAATTATGGGCTTCTCGGAGAATTTCACAAAACAAAAACAAAAACTTGCTAACTACATAAACAAAAACTTGCTAACTACATAAACATTTACCCATTAACTAGAACACTTTGAGCATACAAAAATCAAGTGTGAAATTATCTTCATCATCTTCATTTAGAGAGAGAAAGTTGTTGTTAGAGAGAGAAACAACAATCTTCATCATCTTCATTTGGAACGCCAAGAACACACGCACAAGTGTGTGTTTTTGGTGTTCTAGATGAACATGATGATGATTGTAGGTTCTTTCTCTATGGCAGAAACTTTCTCTCTCTACAATCACCCTTCGATCGATGCTTCAAATGTAGAAGATCAAAGCCTGCTCCAAACGGTGTTCGAACGAATCGATTAGCCACTCCAACCATGATTATAACCTTCAATAAATTAATTTCAAAGAAACCCTAGAAAATTTCCTTTGATCTTCATCTTCATATGTATCAGAACTTGAAAAAGAAAGAGAAAATGGAAGGTGGGAAGAGAGAGAGAGAGAGAGAGAGAGAGAGAGAGAGAGAGAGGTGATAGGTGGGAAGAGAGAGTAAATGTTGATAGAGAGAAGTTGGTGGTTTTTAATGGTGGATATTGTGTATGTAGATTGTATAGGGATATGCATAATTTTTTTTTATTATATATCAAATACTTGCTTGTAATGTTTATGGACTAAAACACCACTTAACCCACTTATCAACAACAACCTATTAAATTTAAATCAAAATCTCATCAAATAATATCAACCATTAGATCTTGTTGATCAATGGTCCTTATGTAGTTTACTACGTTTTCTCACTACAAATAAGTTATATCCTTCCCCTATATATATATAGTAAACTGCCATTTTGGTCCCTGTGGTTTGGGTATTTTTTCCATTTTAGTCGAAATCTCAAACTTTTTAAATCTGGGTCCCTTTGGTTTCACTTTTATTGTCATTTTAGTCCAAAATTCAAAAACCCCCTTTTTTTACTGTTGCAACCTTCCTCTTTTGTCTTTTTGTTTAGGGGCAATTTTGTCCATCTGATTTTAATATAACATATTAATAATTAATAAACTAAATTAAATATATATAATTCCTTTATACCCTTATTTAACCATCACCTTCACCTATTTAACCATTATCTTCCCAAAAAAAACCCTAACCCACAGATCTGGAAGCACCCACAGATCAGAAACGTGATCATAGATATAGGTTTGTAAATCAGACTGAGGAAGAGTATGAGAAGAATCCCCATAGCGTAATTCACTTGAAAGTAGTTAAGATTCTGTTTGATTCGACGATTAATGTCTTCGTAGCTTAGTGGTCGAGTAATGGCTGTATAATCACAAAACTCGCGCCATGGACGACGCCTGGCGATGAATTTCTCTGTGTGGTACCTAGCCTGAGCGATCACGACGATTGCGAGGGCAGGTATGTGGTGGTGGTGGTGGGGATTGTGCCGTAACCAGAAGTTGAATTCTTCGACATAAGGAGTGAATGTTTAGAATCAATCGGTGATGTGAAACCGAAATTTTGATATTTTAGAGAGGTTGAAAAGGGAAGGATTCAAGGTTTGGCAATGATTAATAAACTAGATCTGGAAGCACAGATCTGCTTTGATTTTGTGGGTTAGGGTTTTTTTTGGGAAGATGATGGTTAAATAAGGGTATGAAGGAATTATATATATTTAATTTAGTTTATTAATTATTAATATGTTATATTAAAATCAGATGGACAAAATTACCCCTGAACAAAAAGGCAAAATAGACAGGTTGCAACAGTTAAAAAGGGGTTTTTTGAATTTTGGACTAAAATGACAATAAAAGTGAAACCACAGGGACCTAGATTTAAAAAGTTTGAGATTTGGACTAAAATGACAAAAGTGCTCAAACCACAGGGACCAAAATGACAGTTTACTCTATATATATATATATAGGGTAGGGATCCTAAGAGAAGTCCACCCTATTTGAGAAACTTGAGAAGCAATCTGGACCACACATTTTCCCTAAGCAAAAAATACAAAAAAAAGGTGAAAAAATGCAAATTTTTTTTTTTTGGAAAAATCAAAGCTTTTTCTTTAAGGATTAAATTTTTTATTTAAAAAAAATTATGATTTATACACATGTGTATATTGTTAATCTTTTAACTATACATATATGTATATTGTCAATTATACATATATGTATATACATGTTTAAAATTGAAAAAATATGTGTTATAAATCCTAAACCTTATACCATAAACACTAAAGCTAAACCTTAATGCTAAACCCTAAACCCTAAAGCTAAACCCTAATGCTAAACCCTAAAGCTAAAACTAAACCCTAAAGCTAAACCCTTAATATTAAACCATAATGCAAACCCTAAAGATAAAACTAAACCCAAAAGTTAAAGCTAAACCCTAATGCGAAACCCAAAAGCTAAACCATAATGCTAAACCCTAATGCTAAACCCTAAATACTAATGCTAAACCCTAATGCTAAACCCTAAAGTTAAACCCTAAACCCTAATGCTAAACCCTAAATACTAATGCTAAACCTTAAATAACACTTATTTTTCAATTTTAAACATGTATATACATATATGTATAATTGACAATATACATATATGTATAGTTAAAAGATTAACAATATACACATGTGTATAAATCCCAAAAAAAATTTTTAAATAAAAAATAAAAAATTAAATCCTTAAAGAAAAAGCTGGGATTTAAAAAAAAAAAAAAAGTTTTGCATTTTAAAAAAAAAATTTTTTTTGCATTTTTTTGCTTAGGGAAAATGTGTGGTCCAGAATGCTTCTCAAGTTTCTCAAATAGCCTACTACTTCTCACATGATTCTTATCCTATATATATATATATATATATATATTAGATGTTCAATGTATTAAATATTAGATATCAAAAAAGTTAAGGTATTGACTATAACATGGAGTTTAACAAAGTTTTTTGGGCAAGTGAATAGTGAAATTTTTTTGAGCAAGGAAGTGTCTTCGATCTATAACATATATTGGTGACCAAATCAATTCGTTTTTACGTGTTACGCATAGGGTTAAGCTTTCTTATTTAGATCAAGTCCATATGATAGTTTTTTGTTAAGCTGATAACTTTATTTATCTATTTGATATTTTCTAGCTTCTTGCTAGAATCTATATCTCTAATAAAGCAAACCATTGGGGGACACATGTCACCCAATGGAGCAAGCCACCTAAGCATCCACATAAGCAATGATGTGGCAAAACTCAAATAATGTGACAAGTGGCATATCTCTCGGATGGGGATTCCATTGGCTTCTCACATACGCACTCTCATCTCTCTCTCTCATTATCTCAAACCGTTTCAAAGAAACCCGAATAGGCGATTCTTATTCCTGCGTTCTCAATCGATCCTGTGCAACGAGGTTTAATCAATATTCAAATATTCAACAGTCATCGTCATCGACGGTAATGATTCCGATATCTTCTTCATCATCTTATTGATCGAATCTGTTTGAATGGTTTGTTTTACTTTGATTTGTTATGTATTGACTGTTATGTGATGATGTAACTTTTTATTGTACATGATTTGAAGATCGATTAGCTTATTTCTTTTTTTCTTAGGGTTTTAAAAGCATATATGATGTTGTTTGTTTATATGATTTGAAGATCGATTTCTTATACGGATTTGCTGATCTGTAAGGGTTTCTTTGAACGGAAATTATTCCGATATCTTCTTCATCATCTTATTGATTGAACAGTTGGTTTATATATGTTTTGTCTATTGGGGTTTTTCAATTGAATATGTTGATTTATCAATTCTTTTCCTCAGATTACCAAGAGTTTATATTCTGTTAATTAGTAACCGTTTTTTATGTTTGAAGTTTTATTCGATGAAGGTTTATGTATTATTTTAGTGATTATGTTCTTGAAAAATTGTGATCTACTGTTAATTAAGTGATTATGTTATTGTACGTTTGAAGCTTTTTGTGTATTAGGGTTCTAATTACTGTTTTCATCTACTGTTATTTGTGGTTTGCCATCTTCTGAATTCATCTATTTGATGTTGAATTTCTCAGCACCTTGCTGATAAATATAATAGTAAGATCCATAGTTAGAAAGTTGCTTGAGTAATTGAGAATATGTAAGATCATCCCAGCACTTAATACCTGGTGAATGTATATTGATGAATATATGTACATTATGATTTTTCAAATCGGATTGTTAAATCTGTGATTTGATTATTATAGTGCACATTCTATTTCAAGCCTCTTATTTGAAGTCCAGCAATCTTTTATATGTCGTTGTTTTTATTGATTCTATGTTAAACTCAATTTTATGTTGTTATTTACTTTTCATACGTTGAGATGCGATATGGTTTACGGATTCGCTGCCCGTGTATGAAAGAATGACAAAAAAATGTTGGTGAGTTTTTATATTATAAGCATTTTATTCCAGTAAATGACAGTAATTTAATAAATCCGCTGTGAAAATTAATCGTCTAATTAGCATTAATGATACCTATCTGTAATTTTAACAGAAACTTCCGGCAAAATATGGTGAATGGATTCAGAAGTTTGATTATCCAGAGAAGAATGCAGTCATTCGGACCATCGATGGTAATAGTTTTTAAAATATACTTAGTGAATTTCGGATGTTGTTTTTAATTTTTTGAATATAATGATTATTTTTTTTAAATTGGTATACGTGCCTAAATATTTTCGGCTGTTTTGGAATTTGTTAAATGTCTAAAAGAATCAAATGTTGGTGTTAATATTTGTTTTTTTTAGAAGTAATTGAATTTTCTTTAAATATGTGTATTAAATGGGTTTCTTAAATTAAAGTGTCAGTTTTGTAATAGATAAATAGTCCTTTTGATATAAATTAAAAAAAAATCAAATTTATTATGGAAGTGTTTTTAAAACCGTTGTTGACTTTAATTATTTTCGGTTGTAATAGTGACTTTTAAAACTATTAGAATCATGCCATATGTAAGTAATCAATTAATTATATTTAAACAAATTTCAAATTTTTAAGTTTTCATTATTAAAAGATCCAATGAAATGTACTTATATTTTTAAAATTTTTAATAATATTAAAGTACAATTTTATTAAAAACGTAAGTTTTTGGTTGTATTTTGTTATTTTTGTGTCTAGAAACCTAATTTCTTGGTTAGACTACATTTTCTGGTTTCTTTTTTAATTCTTAATAAAATGTATTTTTTATGTATATGTTATTCTTTTGATTTCATATTTATAGAATGATTTAAAATGAATGACTATTGGTTACTTTTTTTTAGGTAATAAAATCATATTTTTCGTTGATTTTTTTAGATTTGTAAGTTTTTTTAGATTTAATTCTATTTCTTAAAATACTTCAGCATAATTTCGGTAATAATTTTTTTCTAATAATAAACTGATTTTTAGACTTTACAAAAATAATTTCCCGAAATCTGTATATATATTTACTTAGTAGATTCATTTTAATTCAATTACTAACCATTTTCTAATATCAATCATCTATTCTCAGATCATATATCATCGAAATGGATGAAAACAGTATTACTTTTCTAAACAATCTTGATTGGAGATCCAAGTTGTTTACCATAAAGGTGAAGGTGTTAAGACTTTGGATTCGCATGAATCCAAAGAGAGAAGGAGAAACCCTTGGTATTGAAATGGTGGTTATGGATGAGCAGGTTTGTTTTAATGTCATATGTTTTTTAAATTTTAGTTTAATTTTTATATTGTTCTTTATACTAACCAATTTTAATTTGTTTTTTTTTATTAGGGGACTAGGATGCAGGCAACTGTTTGGAGCAAGTTTATGAAAAAACAAGAAATTTTGCTTAATGAAAATGAAATTTATTACATTTATAAATCTCAACTTTCTGTCATTAAGTCAACATTCAAACACTTTGACAAAGAACATGCTATTAGCTTAAACTTTGATACATTTGTTAAAAAGTGTGAGAACTTTGATGGAAGTGTATATGGTATTCGGTTAGCATCATTTGAATCCATTAAAGCCGGTGAAGTCGATGTCAAGTATCGAGTTGGTTTGTACTTCATCATATATATGACAACAACATGCGAAATTAAAAAATTATATAAATATAGAATTTTATTTTAATTTTATGTTTTTTTTTCTGATTACATTTCTTATTAATCAAATTTTTTTCAGATTTTATTGGATATGTAGATGAGTGGTCTGAACCAGAAATGACCAAAACAAAGATGGGAAAAGATAGCAAATTCATGAACTTGCAATTGCTGGATGAAGAGTATGTTTATTAAATTCTAATTTAATTTGATTGCAGCTTTAGTGTTATATATATTTTTACATGATTTCCTTTGATGTGTTTAATTTATATTTATGTAGGGGTATTAAGTTAAACTGCACTTTATGGGATGAGTACTGCGATGAGATGTTTGGTTATATTCAGAGCCATAAAGAAGAAGTTCATGTTGTTTTGCTTGTGCAGTTTGGTAGTTTCAACAAGTATAAAGGTATTTACTGTTTATAAACTTTGTTAAGATTAATTAAATTTTTATATTATTTGCGAAATTGAATATCATAATCTATGATATTAATTTTTTTGCACAGGGAAGACAACGCTATCTAATGCTTTCCATATAACAAGGCTGTTTATCAATTCTGACATAGAGGAGATTCGTTCATTCAGAACCAAGTAAACAGTTTATAAAATAATATGAAATACTTATTGATGTTTTTAATTTATTTTTTCTTTTATTATTGTAAACAGGTTTGTTGAGAAGATATGTAAAACATCCTCTAATGGTCAGAAATCAATTGGTTCATCTGGAAGCACAAGTCTTGCGGATGACTTTTTAGTGAAGCATCAGTTTTCCAATTTCCGTGATATTACGCTCTTGGATCAGGTTTGTGTCTACTTTTTAATATTTTAAGTAAATACATTAAACAAAATTTTTGAAACAAATTTATATGTATAACTCTATTTTGTTACATTTTATTTCAGCAGCCTTATGAGGTCATAGTTCTTGGTACGATCATGGGTGTGGATGAAAAAGATGATTGGTACTACCTTGGTTGTGAAGAGTGCAATCGGAAGGTGGAGACAACTTTGGTCATCGAGGAAGCTGAAGACGGTGCTGAGGAACCGAAGTTTAAACAAGTTTTACTTTGCTCAAATCCTGAATGTCCTAAGGAGGTTGTGAATGCCACACCGATGTAAGTTACTTATATTTTTTTTTTGTACTTTTATAATATTTATGCTTATGTTATTCTACTTTACAAATGTAAATTGTATTTATTTTCTAAAATACTTTTTGTGCATTTAGTTTTAGGATTCCGATTAGAGTATAAGATCATGCAGCTATTGCCTCCTTGACTTTGTTTGACCGTGAATCTAGAAAAATGTTGGGTATGACTGCAATTCAATTGCTTGAGAAGTCAATAGTGGATCAGGTAACTGATACGTGGTCGAAAACCGGTGCTTATAATTGCTTTATTTGATGTTATTGCATAAGTTTTAGTTTCGAATAGCCTACTTTTGATTAGATATGTATTTTGCAGATCTAGCAGAGTTTAAGGAGCTTTTCGGAAGCTTTACGGGTCACCGGAGCAAAAACAGAACCACCGGGACGCGAAACGGGTCAACCGGACTCAAGAAATGGATGAAACAGAAAACCAAACATCTGGGCACCGTCGCCGACGCCTATATGGGCCGTCGCCGACGGTTTGCACAAAATTCCGTCGCCTGGTTTGTCCGTAGACAGCGAAATACACCGTCGGCTCTAACTCAACAATTAAGGACCGTCGCCGACGGGGCATCAAGCCGTCGGCGACGGCTCGTCAATACCGCTGCGCGGTTGATTTTGTTTTGGTCAAAATAATGAGTCAAGGAGGTTGTTGTTTATGGATTTTCGGGAGTTACACTTGTGTGGAGTTTTGAAAACTTGTTCTTGGAGCCACAATTGACCTATCATTCACCTACCATCCACCTTCCTTCATCTTTACAACCCGAAATCATTATCAAGAATCATCACCATCATCACAATTAATCCATCATCCACAAACCCTAATCCTTCTACCATCATCATCTTTCAACAAACCTCATCATTCATCATTCTCAAGGCTTAAAGATGACTCCATCCGCATTCCAAGCATCCGGTGATCAAGTTGCATCAACCATGAGCGGCTAATCATCTCGGTTTCACCCCGGTGTAGGTAGTTGTTAATTTTAGGGTTTCAATTTGTTCTTGTTTCATCTTAGTGACAATTTGTATTTGGTTTTTGAAACTTTTGACAATAGTATTACATTTGTTACGAATTCGTGAATTGTCGAACGATGTTAAAAGTTATGACTTTGCGAAACGGTGATATGTAATTGTACGTTGTCGTTGTTAGGATTTACTTGTGTTGATTACAAAGTGTCTTTTTGTCCGTTCTTCGGGACGTTGATAGTTAGTAGCACCTAAGTCACGGTACACTAAATCCGTTAATCAAATGCATTTGAGTTGAAACTAAAACTTGTAGAAATCCTAGGTTAACAATTACCGAAACCGGGTGTGATTCCTTTTTATAATTATTGTTCTAGTAACCAAAATTCTTGCAATCGTTAATTAGTAGTTGTTACTCATTTTCATCACATCATTTAGTTTAAAATCTTATTTTCCAAATAAACAAAAACACAAAATTATTCTAGTAAGCTTCATAATCGTGACACAATTGTTTAATTCATTCGAATCCATACACAAACCGCATACTCTTCGTGGTTCGACCCCTTACTACCACTAACACATTGTTAAGGGTAATTTGGGCTTATAAATATTATCTTTGACCGGAGCGCGACACTCCGATCAAATTTTGGCGCCGTTGCCGGGGAGTGCGTGCGCTTTGTGTTTGGATATTGTTTGAATTTGCGTGATTAACTGTTTAAATTGTTTAGCTTTCTTTTTGCACTTTGTCTTTTTCCTTGTTACGCGGGTGTGTTACTTGTGCAGGTTACAGGTAGTGTATGCATACGCGAAACTCCGGGAGGACTTCACCTTTAGTCTACGAACCGGAAATCGAACGAGTAGCAAGAAGAAACCTAGCAAGCCGGTTAGAAGCAACACTTGCTTCTAATCAAACCAACCAAACACCACAACATACACCATCCATTGAAACCGATTCAATGGCGAACCAAAACTCAAACCAAAACCTTAACTCGAACCAATTCCAATGCCGAAGCAACTTCAATCCCGCCCCAAATATGCAACCCATACCTCCCGAGCGACCGGGTGGTAATAACAACAATACCGGACCACCTACACCACCTTTCCAAAACCAAAATCCCAACAACAATCAAAGAACACCTCAACAACAAAACCTTCAAAGACACAATTCCCTACCCATTAACCTAGATGATCGGAATGTCAATTCCGACCGTCGGGGAAATCGTGATCGCAGCAATCCCGCAAATGAAGACCCATTCTTCAACATCGATGACTTGAGGAATGCAATCCCCGATGATGAACCTTATAGTGTTCCCGGTTATCAATCGCCAGAACATGTGAGTATTCATACGGAAAATTCTGATGACGGGGGATATTATGATGATAGGGCTAACGATGACGAAGATTGGGGCTACGTGAATCGGGGAAACGTCTACAACGCAAGAAGGTATGATGATGAGGAATTTGGCTACCAAAATGCCAATTATGTTGGGGACGACGTATACGGTTACGGAGGTGGAAGAAATGATGGTTATGGGAACAACCGTCAACCACGAAACAATGACCAACGGAACCGGAATGATGGGTTTTATAACAACAACAACAACAATGCAAACCCTAACCGGATTCCTCGTTTCGTGGGAGGTGGTAACCCAAGGGATAATCGAAGAGATGATCGAAGAGGTGAAAGACGGGATAATAGAAGACCGGTTGATCAAGAAGTTAATGGTCCACATCGTCGTCAACGACCTCCACGGGGAGTGAATGATCGTTTTAGGCCGGTTGTCACCGAGAACGACTCACCAATCGTTTGTGAGAGGAGGATGTTTGATTGTAAACCACTTTACATCAACATACTTCCTCATTTTAATGGAAGATCTAACGACGAACCGTATACACATTTGACGGAATTTTCTTCGGTTTGCAACACTATCGGGGGTCACAACTTTGCTTTAGAGGAGGTCAAACTTAGACTATTCCAATTTTCACTGAAGGATAAGGCAAAGCAATGGTTCCTTACACTTCCCGCAAATAGTATTCGCACTTGGGAAGAAATGCAACAAGCGTTCCTTGATGAATACTACTCAATGGCGAAGACCGATGACGCTCGTGATGAAATTAGGTCTTTTCGCCAATTATCGGGCGAACCGTTGCATGAGGCCTTTACAAGATTTAGAGAAATGATGCGAAGATGCCCTCATCATCAAATTGAGAAGTGGGAGTTGGTTAAATGCTTCGTACGGGGTCTAGACGACAATACATGGAACCGACTTGAATCCACAAGCAATGGGACCCTCCTAAGCAACCATGAAGACGATGATTGGGAGTTTTTGGAACGAATGAGCAAGCGTTCGAAAGAGAAAGAATCGGCCGACCGAGCCAAGAAGCATCCCGTTTCCCGGTCACTTCCCGATCTTGATTCTAAAGATCGGATTTCTACTTTAGAGCGGGAAATGGCTCGAATGAAGAAAAAAGAAGTAAATGCGGTTCAATTCGAGGTATGTGAAGATTGTGGTGATATTGGACATAGAGCGAAACAATGTCCAACGGGGTCGAGTGGCTATACTGAAGAAGTCAACCAAGTGTATGGAGAGAGGAAGCAATATGACATGAACTCCAACACTTACCATCCGGGGTTGAGGAATCACCCTAATTTCCGGTACGGTAACGCTTCGAATCAAATGAACCCGAACTTTCAATCGGGTAATCAAGGTAATCAAGGTGGATCATCGTACAACAACCGTCAAAGTGGTAACCAAGGGGGTTATCAACGTAATTTCAATCAAGGGTACCAAGGTAGAGACAATAATTATCAAAGTGGGTACCAAAGGAATTACAATAATCAAGGCGGTAGTGGAAGCAGGTCGAACAATCAAACCGGTGGCGATGATTTGAGTGCAAAAATGGATGCTTTGTTGAACATGCAAAAAGAATCTCAAAAGACAAACGAGATTAGGGATAAAGCACATGAGGCATTGGCAAAGCAAGTGGGCCAACTTGCGGAAGAAATGGCTCAAATGAGAGGAAGCACGGGAAGACTCCTAAGTGACACCGCGGTGAACCCTAAGCATCAAGGGTCAAACTCAAGGAACACACGTGAGGTACCAATTAATAAAATTACTTTACGTAGTGGTCGAGTCGTTGATGATGGTGTCAAAACACCATCACCCCAGTTTGTTGAAGGGGTGGTGGAGGATGCTAGTGAAGATGAGAATGAGAATGGTCAAACGGGTCAAAATAAAAATGACTTGAAAAAGAACAATGATACCCCCGTTGTGACCATCCCCGTCCCCAAGGCTAAGGAAAAGGGTGTAGAGGCTAATACCGCCCCTTATCCCGAAGCATTGAAGGGACCCGTGAAAAAAGTTGTAAACAAAAGAGGTCCACAACAAGAAGAGTTGCTGGAAATTTTTAAACAAGTAAAAATCAATTTACCTCTTTTGGATGCAATTAAACAAGTACCGTCGTATGCTAAGTACTTGAAAGATTTGTGTACCCAAAAACGCACTCACAAATTTCCAAAAAAATTAGATTTAACCGAAAATGTGAGTTCGATTCTTTCGGGTGCACTTCCACCTAAGCTCCAAGATCCGGGTGCGCCTATCATTTCAATTCAAGTAGGCGATTTTAAAATCAACCGGGCACTTCTAGATCTTGGTGCTAGTGTGAGCATTCTACCGGGTAGTTTGTATGACCAATACGAGTTTGGTCCACTTCAGTCGTCTAACACTACCGTGGTGTTAGCCGATTTGACACCTAAACTACCCCGTGGAATTGTTTCGGATGTGATAGTGAAAATCGAGGATTTCTACTATCCGGTGGACTTTTTAGTGCTTGATTATGTGGCTAAGGACCCAACCAAACAACCTACGGTGATTTTGGGTCGACCGTTTTTAGCAACCGCAAATTCTCAAATTGATTGCAAAACGGGAACGGTTGACATGACATTTGGAAACCGAAGGTTGAGGTTGCATGTTTTTTCCGGACTTATGAACCCTCCAGTTGATGATGAATGCTATATGGCGGACGTCGTTGACACGTGTATACCTCTTTGCGACACAGTCGTAGATGGGGAAAACACAATGGAGGATTGTTATATGTTTGACAGGTCACAGGTGGAGATGGATAAGAGTATCGACGAGGAAGTAAAGAGTTTGGAGGTGCTTGCGGTTAGAGAGGGAAAACCGACATGGACGCACCAAGTTGAGAGTTTACCGGAGAGCATCGACACCAAGTTGAAACCATCATTAGTAGAGCCTCCGGTGGTTGAATTGAAAGCGTTGCCTAAGCATCTCAAATATGTTTATGTTGGTGAAGGCAACACGCTCCCGGCTATTATTGCATCAAATTTAACCGTGGAGCAAGAGGATAAATTGATGGGTGTTTTGGTCACTAATCGGGCGGCGATTGGATGGACCATTGCTGATTTGAAGGGTATTAGTCCCTCGGTGGTGATGCACAAAATCATCACGGAAGAGAATGTGACTCCCGTTCGAGATGCACAACGGAGATTAAATCCGAATATGCGGGAGGTAGTGAAGAAGGAAGTGCTGAAATGGCTCGATGCGGGTATCATTTACCCGATCTCGGATAGCCAATGGGTGAGCCCAACACAGACGGTTCCCAAGAAATCGGGTATACAAGTCGTCAAAAATGACGCAGGTGAAGAGGTAGCCACCCGGCCGGTAACCGGGTGGCGAATTTGTATTGACTATAGGAAGTTGAGTACCGCAACTTCCAAAGATCATTTCCCTTTACCGTTCATTGATCAAATAGTCGAGAAATTATCGGGGCAAAAATTTTATTGTTTCTTAGATGGCTATTCTGGTTATAACCAAATCGTCATCCATCCGGAAGACCAAGCAAAGACCACGTTTACTTGTCCCTATGGCACTTTCGCATTTAGGCGAATGCCGTTTGGATTATGTAACGCCCCCGCCACCTTCCAAAGGTGTATGATGAGTATCTTTTCAGATATGGTGGGGAAGTCTTTGGAAATCTTCATGGATGATTTCTCAATTTTTGGGTCATCTTTTGAGGCTTGTTTGGATCAACTAGATAAAGTGTTAAGAGGGTGTGTCGAAACTAGTTTGGTCTTAAGTTGGGAAAAGAGCCATTTTATGGTTCAAGAGGGAATAGTGTTGGGACACGTGGTGTCAAGTCGTGGGATAGAGGTTGATCGTGCAAAGGTACAAGTCATATCTACTTTACCGTATCCCACGACCGTTAAAGGTGTTAGGTCATTTCTAGGTCATGCGGGTTTTTACCGGCGGTTTATTAAGGGTTTTAGTGACATAACCAAGCCTTTATGTAACTTGTTGTTAAAAGATCAACCGTTTGATTTTAATGAAAATTGCCAAAATGCTTTTAACAATTTGAAAGAGAAGTTGGTTGAGGCTCCAATCTTGCAATCGCCAAATTGGTCTTTTCCTTTTGAAATTATGTGCGATGCGAGTGATTATGCGGTGGGGGCCGTGTTGGGACAACGGGTCGATAAGAAACCCGTTGCCATATACTACGCGAGTAAGACTCTTTCGGATGCACAATTAAATTACACCACTACCGAAAAAGAGCTACTCGTGGTGGTATATGCATTGGATAAATTTCGGGCATATATATGGGGTAGTAAAGTGATTATTTATTCTGATCACACTGCAGTTAGGTACCTCATGGAGAAGAAAGATGCAAAACCGAGGTTAATCCGATGGGTGTTGTTACTCCAAGAGTTTGATTTGGAGATACGGGACAAGAAGGGTACCGAGAATGTGGTAGCGGACCATTTGTCCCGGTTGATGGTTGATGAGGATCCTAAATCGTTAGAGATCAATGAGTCGTTTCCCGATGAGTATATTATGAAATTGGATAAGTTGCCTTGGTATGCTAACATTGTGAATTATCTTGTTACAGGTGACTTACCGGCACATTGGGATAGACGGAAGAGGCAACACTTCATGTCCCAAATCAAGTACTATCGGTTGGAAGAACCGCATTTGTGGAAGGAGTGTGCGGATCAAGTTATAAGAAGATGCATTGATGACGAAGAGATTCCAAGCGTGTTGCAGCATTTACACTCATTTGCATGTGGTGGTCACTTTAGTGGTCACAAAACGGGTCATAAAGTGTTAAATAGTGGTCTTTTTTGGCCTACTATCTTCAAAGATGCAAATGAGTTTGCCAAAAATTGCATAGAGTGTCAAAAACTAGGGGGTATTTCAAAAAGGGATGAGATGCCCATGCAACCAATCCTTGTAGTTGACATTTTTGACGTATGGGGAATTGATTTCATGGGCCCATTCCCCAATTCCTATGGCAATTTGTATATCTTGGTGGCCGTTGACTATGTGTCAAAGTGGGTCGAAGCAATAGCCACCAAGACGAACGACCACTCCGTAGTGTGTAATTTTGTTCAAACCGATATTTTCTCAAGGTTTGGGATTCCTCGGGTCATCATAAGTGATGGAGGATCTCATTTTAAAAATTTTCGGTTTGGAAAACTTCTTAAACGGTTTGGTGTTGACCATAGGATTGCTACCCCCTATCACCCGCAAACAAGCGGGCAAGTTGAGGTGTCAAATAGGCAAATCAAAGAGACTTTGCAAAAGACCGTGCGGGCGGACCGTAAGGATTGGTCAATTAAATTGAACGATGCCTTATGGGCCTACCGTACGGCACATAAGACACCTATTGGCACTACACCTTACCGGTTGGTTTATGGTAAAAATTGTCATTTACCGGTTGAACTTGTGCATAAATCATTATGGGCTATTAAGGAAGTTAATGTTCAATATGATGATGCAGGAAAGGAAAGGAAACTCAAGCTATGCGAGTTGGAGGAGCTACGGGAAATGGCATATGAATGCGCGTCCAATTACAAGGATGGGATGAAGAAGGCGCATGATGCTAAGTTACGGAAGAAAGAGTTCGAGGTTGGGCAAAAGGTGTGGCTTTACAACTCGAAGCTCAAATTCTTTCCCGGAAAGCTACGAAGCAAAAGGATGGGACCCTATGTGATCACCCGGGTTGGACAATTGGGTGATGTTACCATCGAGGACCCGAAGGATGGGATACGACAAACGGTAAATGGTCATCGGCTAAAACCGTTTCTTGATGGTAACGAGAAGGTAGACGAAAACAAGGAATTGGTGAGCTTTGTGGTAAGCACACCGATTTACGAGGTCGACTAACAAGGACCGGTAACATTTTGTGTAAAGTTATGTACAATTATTTATTTGTTTGTGTGTGTTTATGTTAATCGTTTGCGTTCCATACTAATCTCTCTTGATTGTGTGAAGTCCGGACATTCCGAACGGGTCATGAAGACACAAGGTATGTTTTTAGGCTTTGTTATGTGCATTGAGGACAATACACGACTTTTTGGGGGGTGGTAGGGCCGTTGACGGTTATTGCGTTTTCAAAATTTAACTTATAAAAAAATCACAAAAAGATTTTTAATAATTTTTAGGATTTTTGTATGTACATAGCTCTTTTATTAAAAGTCCATAATTTTCCTCATAGTTTTCAAAAAAAAAAAAAAAAAAAAAATTATAAAAAGTGGAGTTCTGTTGACCGTCGCCGACGATCATCATCTGCGTCGCCTACGGTCCCTTCAAAAGGTCCGTCGCCTCCAATTCACCGTAGACAGCGTGTTAGGCCGTCGCCTATATTGATCATACGCACACACCGTCGCCGACGGTCATAACACCCGTTGCCGACGGTACCTGGAATTTCAGCCGGCGTGAATTGTTGTTATGTAACGAGTTCGAACCCATAGTCATTAAAAACCATTAAACATTAACTCAAATCCTTTTGTAGCCACACATAGAGCTCGAAACCCTTATCACATTCACCAAACATCTGAAAACTTCATTAAAATCAGATCCATCTTCATCCTCCCCAAATCTTCTACAAGAACCCTAATCCTTCTCTTTCTTATAACTTCCTCAAATCTCCACCAAATCAGTTGATTCTTGAGCCTAACTTGTGTAGTTTTTCGAGTGGAACAAAACCCCCATAACAAATTCCATCAATTCTTGCTCGTTTGCAAGATTTCTGGACGTGAGTTCTTAGGGTTTTGAAGAGTGTTCATCCAAGTTCCTTATTTTACACTTTTCTTTAGTTCTTCTTGTCAATCTTCACCAAAGGTATGAACTTTCACTTAATTTATGCATGATTTTCAGATGTGTTGTTGATTTCTTCCGAAATTTTAAACTTATTGTTTAAGAGTAGGTGGTTTATCACAATGTAGGATGTTTAAGCATAATTTTAAGAATGTTTGCTTGATTTGGGAGGGATTTGAGCGTGCTTTAATATTGGTGATGTGATTACACTAGATTTGTGCATGATTGAACATAGTTGTGATGTTGAATATTGTTGAAAACATGAAATTTTGCGAAATTTTTGGAATAAACATGTTTAATCAATATAGATGCTAAGATGTGCGACTTTGGAAGTTTAAAAAGGCGATTTTACATCTAAAATTTGATTGAAATTCAACATCACATATTAAGTTCAAAGTTTGAGATTGTTCGAAGATTTGGGGTACACTAATTGTTGTCTTGTCTTTTGATTGTAGCTATGTTTGGAAGAAGCAAGAAAGCAAAGACTTCCGGACAAGGCTCGTCTTCGGGAGTCGGGTCAGGCTCGGGGGAATATCAAAGGCAATGGGAACAACTAAGTAATGTAGTAGAGGGTGATGGGCAACTTATTCGACAGGATTGGGATTGGGAAGAAGAAAAAAATAGTAGATCGGCTTTGGCATGGAAGGACGAGAAAACAAAGGCTCTTTCTCGTTACAACAATAAGAGGTTAGAAGCCAAAATGTGGAAGATGAAAATGGTTACGGGTGTTTCAAAATTCGTACCCGAAAGGACAGTTTGTGAACGTACGGTAGATGTTGAAGAGTTTAGGAAGATTGGTATAGTGAAAAGGTTTGAGAAACTTGGCTGGGAACGGGTGATTGACTGGTGTGAGGATATCACTACTCGGGTATACTTAGGGGCAGTTTGTGAGTGGTTATCCACCCTTCGTTTTGAACACTCTGATAGACCGGCTCATAGGTGGAAGTTGATTGGTAACATTGGAAAAAATCAAATGGTCATGTCTTTCGAACATATGAATGCTATAGCGAGGTTTGACTCACTTGGGGTCGACGCGTATGAATATTATGGGTATGATCAGTTTTTGGACAACAAGAAAAACGATGCTGACCCAGTGAGGCTTTTAGAGGACACCCTACTAGGTTCTGGGGGTGCGGGAGAGTCGAGAAGTGATTTGTCTTTGATGGGAAAGATACTCCAAGGTATCTCGTTAGAGAACATTATGGTACGGTTCGGAGACCGTGGAAAGGTGAAGGCACCCGACTGTCGGGTTTTGCATGCATTGTTATATGGGACGCCCAAGCTCTCGTGGCGTCAAATTGTTATGATCAACACATGGGATACACGGGAATCGTTTAAACGAAAGATGATTCCTTATGCAAGGTTGATTAGCGCCATGATTCTCCAACAGAATGCATTACCTCAAGACTCACTGTGGGTGTCTAAGCCAATTGATCAATTCAACTTCGCCTCTATGAGGCGACATTGGAAAATAACTGTGAAAGCTTTTGGGCATTTGCATACGGTCGAAGATGAGCAAGGGGATAGTTATCGGGTTAATGACAAAGAGGGTGATGAAGAAGGTGATGAAGAAGAGGGCGATGAGGAGATGCCCGATGTTGAGGAGGAAATTGATCCTTCCGGTCCGCGGGGACCGAGGCAAAGGTATAGGAGGAAGCATAGGGAAATCTCTGCCAACGTGGCAGATTTTGTGAATCAAAGGCAAATACTGTCGTATCGGTTGTGGAACCGTGGAGATCAAGCGATCTACGACAATGTGTCGGCGGGTATTGGTGAAGCAAGAGAGTACCATGCTAGTAGGAACGAATGGGAAGAGGCGCAAGGGGCGTACTCGCAGCAACAATGGGGTTTTCAAACATCTTTCCGCGAGAGGGTGGAAAAACAGTTGGAGGAACAACAGCTGCAACATGCGTTACAACAGTCACAAATGGAACGCATGATACAGTTGCAAGAGGAAGAAAGGGCCCATAGACGGGCATGGGAAGAAGAGGAGGCTAGGCGCCAAACCGCACAAGGAGAGTTGGACCAACGCCGATGGGGAGCGTTGGCCTTTTCTAACCAGATGGCGATTAACAACTTCAAAGTACTACATGACCAAGAGCGCCATCAAAGAGATTATCAAGCCGGTCTCCCATATGTTGAACACTCGGGGTGGACCGATTACCCCAATCTTCCTCATCCGCAAGGCCCATCCGATCCAACCCCTCATTGGCCCGAAGCTGTTGGCTCGAGTTTCGTTCCGATGCCGTACCAACCGCCAACCCAAGGAGAGTCGAGCCCATTAGATAACTATAGGGATATGCTTGAGGCCCTCACTGGTTATCCGTTTCAGCCGAACCCGCCAATGAACCCTAATGAGAGATATCAGCGGTAGAGGCGAGGTATGGCGTTTGTTGTTGTTGTTGTATATTATTTTATTATTTTTTTTTGTTATTTTCATTTTGTTATTTAAATTCTCGCCTAGTTAAATGAACTTTGTGGGTGTGTTCCCTATATAACCCTCACGAGACCTCTCGTCCTCCCAAGCTATTGGGGGGTTTAAAAGGGCTTGTTGCATAAGCTAAATGCAACCGTGATTCCTACAAAAGTGAGTTAGGTTTGTTGTTGTTGTAATTTATTTTCCACATAAATCAAAGTGAAATAACGTATAGCTTGGTAATATTTTCATAAAAGTGGTAGAACTAGGTAACTAACAAA
Organism: Helianthus tuberosus; assembly: GCA_030545235.1. Lineage (NCBI taxonomy): Eukaryota > Viridiplantae > Streptophyta > Magnoliopsida > Asterales > Asteraceae > Helianthus > Helianthus tuberosus. The sequence continues at coordinate 70,979,096 of CM060369.1, read as the reverse complement.
TTTTAGTGGTTGTGAGAAGCATGCTTCTACACAAGGGTTAAGATTTGTAGGTACAGTTGGTTCGTGGGACAACCGCTTTCATGAAGAGGAGAGGAGCATACGAAGAATGAGCTCACAAACCAGGTGCATACGTTTCTTTTTACTTTTGATCTTTAGATTAGCAAATAAGTGGAGTGTATTTTGTATATTATTTTGTCCGGGGTGAAATTTTGGGGGAATTAGCCGTGTCACATCCCTTGTGCGTTTAATACTCTAGTTCTTACACATTGAGGACAATATGTATCTCAAGTGTGGGGATGGGGGAGTAGTAAAAATTTTAGATTTTGACCCATTCATTTAAATACTACACATTGAGGACAATGTTCACCTCAAGTGTGGGGATGGGGGAAAATTTCAAAAATTTTTCAAAAATATCTTGTTTCAAAAGCGATCTTAAAAGCACAAGTAACTAAGTCAACGAGGGATGTCACAACCCATTTGGTCTATTGTCATGGTCAAGTTCGAATTAATAGCATGACGGGTATTTAACGGGTGGTTATTTGGGAATAATCCGCCTAAGAAACTATTCTTTTATGCATGTCACATACCATACCCTTTAGATATGTGAGGTTTTGAGCCACTTTTATATCATAGATTACATACCTATGTTTCTTTGTTTGAGTGGACCATTAGTCATATATTGTAGAACTTGCAACTTTTGATACGTTTGAGACTATAGACCGAATACAAGCACAAGAATGATTAAGGCATTAGGTAAACCTTTTCTCTTAAAACCATTTATCTATCCGTACCCAAACAAATCCCCTAGTCGCCCATTTTGAGCCTAAATCTTTCGTTTGACCACCCTATAGCCCATAACCGTTAAACCTTTTCTTTTAAACCCGTGTGATGGAAATTCGATTATAGGAGTCGTTTTTGTATAGTTGTTCTTGTTTGTTTGCATAAATGTTAAAAAAAAAAATCAGAAAATGTCATGAAAAAGAATTGAAAATCGTTGAAGAAAAACACAAAAAGAAGTGTTGATAGTTGTTGAATAAAAGGCGAATGTTGTTGCCTTAATTTTGGTGTTTATAGTTAGTTTTGTTAGACTAGTCATTTGTAATAAAAAATCGAATTTTCATCACCTTAGCCACTTTAAAATATCCTAATTCCTACCCTTCGCCTAGCCCCATTACAACCCTTCAAAGACCTTTTGACTTGTGCTTAGTATTCGTGATCAATAGTGGAGAATGATTGAGTTGCAAGCTTATGCGGGTATGTGTTCTAATCGGTTTTGAGTGAATAGTCTTTGAAGTGCTAGTACATTATAAATATTAGCCAAAATATAAGCCGAGTGGAGAGAACATTGTGAGGGATGTGCATAAATTGTTAGTTTTACGGGCGGGTTAATCTTGGATAACCATTATTATATGTGATTATTCACTTAACCGGTAAATATGTGAAAATTGTAAAAGATTTGAACTTTCGCATGACAATAGACCTTAACCTTTGTCTCGGGAATGGGAAGTGTATTCGTTGTTCGACCCACGTGAAAGTGAAAAACAGATTTGCTTGAGGGCAAGCAAAAGACAAGTGTGGGGATGTGATACGTGGTCGAAAACCGGTGCTTGTAATTGCTTAATTTGATGTTATTGCATAAGTTTTAGTTTCGAATAGCCTACTTTTGATTAGATATGTATTTTACAGATCTAGCAGAGTTTAAGGAGCTTTTCAGAAGCTTTACGGGTCACCGGAGCAAAAAAGGAACCACCGGGACGCGAAACGGGTCAACCGGACTCAAGAAATGGATGAAACAGAAAACCAAACATCTGGGCACCGTCGCCGACGCCTATATGGGCCGTCGCCGACGGTTTGCACAAAATTCCGTCGCCTGGTTTGTCCGTAGACAGCGAAATACACCGTCGGCTCTAACTCAACAATTAAGGACCGTCGCCGACGGGGCATCAAGCCATCGGCGACGGCTCGTCAATACCGCTGCGCGGTTGATTTTGTTTGGGTCAAAATAATGAGTCAAGGAGGTTGTTGTTTATGGATTTTCGGGAGTTACACTTGTGCGGAGTTTTGAAAACTTGTTCTTGGAGCCACAATTGACCTATCATTCACCTACCATCCACCTTCCTTCATCTTTACAACCCGAAATCATTATCAAGAATCATCACCATCATCACAATTAATCCATCATCCACAAACCCTAATCCTTCTACCATCATCATCTTTCACCAAACCTCATCATTCATCATTCTCAAGGCTTAAAGATGACTCCATCCGCATTCCAAGCATCCGGTGATCAAGTTGCATCAACCATGAGCGGCTAATCATCTCGGTTTCACCCCGGTGTAGGTAGTTGTTAATTTTAGGGTTTCAATTTGTTCTTGTTTCATCTTAGTGACAATTTGTATTTGGTTTTTGAAACTTTTGACAATAGTATTACATTTGTTACGAATTCGTGAATTGTCGAACGATGTTAAAAGTTATGACTTTGCGAAACGGTGATATGTAATTGTACGTTGTCGTTGTTAGGATTTACTTGTGTTGATTACAAAGTGTCTTTTTGTCCGTTCTTCGGGACGTTGATAGTTAGTAGCACCTAAGTCACGGTACACTAAATCCGTTAATCAAATGCATTTGAGTTGAAACTAAAACTTGTAGAAATCCTAGGTTAACAATTACCGAAACCGGGTGTGATTCCTTTTTATAATTATTGTTCTAGTAACCAAAATTCTTGCAATCGTTAATTAGTAGTTGTTACTCATTTTCATCACATCATTTAGTTTAAAATCTTATTTTCCAAATAAACAAAAACACAAAATTATTCTAGTAAGCTTCATAATCGTGACACAATTGTTTAATTCATTCGAATCCATACACAAACCACATACTCTTCGTGGTTCGACCCCTTACTACCACTAACACATTGTTAAGGGTAATTTGGGCTTATAAATATTATCTTTGACCGGAGCGCGACACTCCGATCAGTAACGTGTTTCATATCATTATTTACTTAAGTTGTTATTTAAGGTACATATTAGTAATGTCTAAATCGGATTATTATGTTTTTTTAAATAATTTTTTATTCACTTTTATTAGGCATCTTTGGTAGAGAAAACCATTCCCTATCAGTTTAGAGCATTCAATGATAAAAAGTATGCTTTCAAGATTCAAGTTAGTCAATTTAATATTGACAACCATATTGATGGTTATGCTGTTCATAAGTTGGTGAATGATTCAGCAATAATTGAATCGTTGGAGAGCCGAATTCCAGTTGATCAGGTTAGTTAAATACAAACCTTTTAATTAAATATATGTTAGAAATTTATTATTTTTGTTGTGTCTAGCCTTATTATTTTTTGAATTGCAGGGTGTGGACGAGGCTGTTGCAGCTGATGTTTCACTTAGTGATATATCAACTCAAAACCCTTTTGCTTTAAAGGTATGTATTTTAACTTAATATTACAAACACCAAATGCTGTAAACATATATACTTTCTAATTTTGAATATATCATACAGGATGCTGTGGATTCTATTGGTGATAGCTTCACACCCGATTGCACATCTAAAGATTGTTCTAAGACTTCGTCTGCGGAATTGAAGCGCAACCTTGCTGACGTGTATGAAGTTGAAGAAAGCACCTCTCTATCATCCACAAAGGTTAAAAGGCTGGTGTCTCAGATGTCCAAATTGATGAGGAAACGATTCTGCTGGTTCCAAAGAACGAGAAGTAGTTCATGGTTTATGTATTTTTACCAAAAACAATTTATCTTTTTCCGAATATTGCTGGTTTGGTTTGGTTTCTGTGTTACATTGGTTTGGATTGATTTGTGATGGTTGGTTGGTTTGGTTTTTTTAAACATATGGATGGTTGGTTTTTTTATTTGAAACATATTGTTTGTTTGTTTTAATGGTTGGTTTGGAATATTTTGTATTACCTATACTTCTTTAACCTTTATTGTTTGTTAGTTTATCTTTGTTTTATTTTGTTGCATGTATAAAATGTTTCCAAAAACATTTGTTTATGTTTTTGAAATTAGACATTTTTTAACTTTTATTATAAGGCCATAAAGGTTTTGAATGTATAAATTTATTTTTTTACAACTTATTATTGTAAAAACTATTAATATCTTTTTAATATTTAACTTGCAAATAAAGATTTTAATAATCTAATTCTCTAATTGAATTTAATTTCTATAATATTTATATACGAATTAAAAGTATATATTTTCGGAATCCCCATTAATTTATTTTTTTTGAAAACCCCCCCAATTATTTTAAAATTTAGGAAACACTTAAATTGGTATGATTTTCTTTCCTTTTTAAAGTTTTATAACCGAAAATTTATATTTTTTAACAAAAATATCGGCGACCTTTTTATACATTTACCTCCAAGTATTTTTGAATTTAAATGATTTCCTTTTTTACAATTATAACCGACAATTTTTTTTTAAATTATAAACTTTCCATTTTTAAAATAACTTCAAATACTATAAAAACCTATCTTCTTATTCATAATACACACTCAATGTTTTACACTAAAGGTTCTAGAACTCTAAATCAGAAAACTCTCTGACGACATTCATCATTTTTTAAGTTTTCACGTTTGGTTATTTCTCATACACGTAAGTGTTATTTCTTTTTATTATACTTATACATTTAATTTTTTGTAACACCTATTTTAATGCATTTGTATATTATATATGATACAATATTAGGATATGCCTAAACGCGCAAAGCCTCAAACTTTACCTTCATTTCCACTTCCTACTGGTGTTCACCCTTCTAATAGTATGTTTACTTGGTTGTTATTGTTGTTTACAAATATAATAAAAAATGATTTAATATGTAACGATGTTAAGTAATGTTATTTTTAATTAAATTGTTGCAGGTGGTCTTGGTAGAAATCCTTTGTCTAACATTACGAATGGTAATGTTTGCAATTATGTAGACATGAATTGAATTTTGTTTTTGTAAATAGTTAAATATTTTTTATGTCTTTTATTCTTCAGTTGATACTAATCAAGTTAACCCTCAAGACTATGTTGAACGTAGAAAATTAAGGAAATTGTATTTGGATAATAAAAGACGAAATGCAAATAATAAATCTTCCACTACACGAAACGTCATTCGTTCATCCAACGTTTCAGTATCTGATACAAATCATTGTCGTGTCGTAACAACAATTCGTGAATCCTCTTATATGAATACGATGGACGGACGTATTTTGCCAACCACGCCTTTAACAAATCCCTACGAGACATGTACGTTAGGTTGGTGTTAATTACTTATGTATTTAATTTTCCTTTTAATATGATTATGAGTTTGTTTTTTTTTAAATATACAATTCTGCAATATGTAAACATATTTCATACGGTAAATTGGTTTTTTTATGTTTCAAGTTTCAACGACGACAATTCCCGTTAAATGTATGTTTTGCAATGACTATAAATAAAAGTCAAGGACAATCTCTATCAAGGGTTGGATTGTATTTGAAATATCCAGTTTTCTCACATGGTCAGCTTTATGTTGCGTTATCAAGAGTTAAAAGCAGAGCCGATGTGAAGTTGCTTATACTAGACAAAGATGAGAATGTAACAAGTAAAAAAACAAATGTAGTCTACAAGAAAGTTTTTTCCGGCATTTGAATAGTTTTCTGTTTTTTTCTTCCGATGTATGTATTTGTACACAACATTTGTATTCAAAGTAAATAATATGGTTTTGGTGGAAGCCCGCGTATTACGCGGGCATTAACCTAGTTTTATAATATTTACAATATATGTCCTCACTTCGAAAATCTTTCTATACTAATAAATGAAAATCTATTTTGGACACATGATGCATTCTCACTTTATTTTCCTATTTATCTCTTATATTAAATAATAATAATAATAATAATAATAATAATTTTAAACAAAATATAAGATAAGAATAAATATTTTTTTCTACAAATAATTTTAAACAAAAATTAAGATAAGGATAAATATTCGTTTTTATTATTATGATAATAATAATAATAATCAATTTAAAAAAATAGATAAGAATACCTACGATTGTTTTTATTATGGTTATATTAAATAATAATAAACAAAAGAATAGATAAAATAATTATTTGTTTTTCTATAATTAATTTTAAACAAAAATTTAGATATTATGAGTATATATATATACTTTGAAGTTCGGTGAATGAAATTATGGCAAATTAAGAATCAAAGGTTTCCGTTTAATATATATTAATAATTGTATTATTAATAGAATTAAATATTTATTCTAGGTCGGGCATATGCTTCTATCAAATTGTAAGTGTTTTTAAACGCATCGTTATAACGACTTGGAGTGTTCATTTTTAAAAGATAAATCTTGAAGACTGTTGTGTTATCATATTATTATATAAAATTATATTTATACAACCCGTGTAATACACGGGGTTTTAATCTAGTAGAAAATTAAATTAAAAAGAGAAGAAGTTATTTGAAATTTATTTAAGAATAAAATATGAAATAGGGTTTGCAAAATATAAAACAAGAATTCACTTTTATTTAACCACCATACCACAGGGATTTGAATTTTGAAATCCCTCTTCCGATAGGCTCATTTATCAACTCAATTCGCTTAACAACCCACTGTTGAGATCGATCGATCAATATCTTCTGCAAAGCGTCAAGCGTAAAAGGTGAAACCCTAGCTAGCTGGTCAACTTTGATATTTGTTATGGAAGAACATCAATCGTCTTGTTTAACAGAAGCTAGTAAAACTGGTGAGATGGATCGGATTTCACACCTTCCTGATTCCATTGTTCACCACATTCTCTCTTTTCTTAAAACTTTAGATAAAGAGCTTGTTCGAATGAGTGTTCTATCTAAGACCTGGTTTCACCTTACTGCTTCTTTCCCAGTTTTAGATTTCAGGATCCATAATTTTACACACTTATCCCGGAAAAGTTTCTTCAAGTATGTTGATTATACCACGTCTCGATTTTGCCATCAAAATCTCATTGCACACACGTTCAAGCTCGTTACGAATCTCCTGGAGCCCGCAGAGTTAGATATTGTTAATGGATGCCTTCAGTTACTTTTTCAAAATGGCGTAAGGAAGTTGGAGATTGACTTTTCAGATTATACAGATTATACGAACTCGTCATACATTCCAAAGTACTGTTTGCCTAACACACTCTTATCTATTTCGGCGTTAAGATCTTTGACCATATATGGTTGTGAGTTGCCTTCTTCCTTGATGGTTGATACTATCAAGTTTAAGTCTTTGGTGTATTTGGAACTCAAAAGGGTCCGTATAGATGATGAAGTGATCAAATATATCACCACTAGTTGCCCTCTACTACAAGTATTACGGATTAAAAGTTGTCCTGGTTTCAAAAGGTTTTGTGTTCATGGGCATCAGCATCTTCGAAGAGTTTCTATTTACTATGACACCCCAGTTGAGAGAATAGATATTGCAACTCCAAATATATATCATCTTTCAATAATGGATATTAATGGAAAAGGGGCGCCGCGAATGAACGTGGCTTCTTGCAAAAAACTAACTGTGTTTTACTTTGAGAATCCCTTACTAAACTCTAATGGTTTTAGTGACTTCTTATCCAACTTCCCCTTTATTAAAACTTTGTTTTTGTTTAGTGAGTATAAATGCAACAACCTCATCTTGTCAAGTCAGTCCTTGAGGACACTGGTGCTGTGGTTAAACTGTGATCTTGAAGAAATCGAGTTCAGAACACCCAAGTTGGTTTCATTCAGTTACACTTGTAGTTTTAGTCGGCTCTCGTCTATGGTAATGGATAAACACTGGAAATTGTTAAGGGATTCAACCCACGTTAAAGCATGTATGCATTGTTATCCTGGCGGTTATATAGACACACTTTGGTTTCAGAAGTTAAGGCAGTTTTTGGACAAGAAAAATGGATTCAAAGTTTTCAACTTGTATATTCACGGAAGATATAGTCAGGTTCGTTCTTTTGGCCAATTGTATATGCATTATTATGTTGTGAACAATATTATAAAATAATCCCAACACAGAGTTGTGTATTAATTCCAGGAATTTACAGAGTTAGAGAAGCTAAAGGCGATTAAGTTGCCACCTTATGAACTCGAGCTTGTTGTGCTACAACTAGAAACCTGTGAAGAATCACCGGCTCATGTAGCTTTTGTGGATGCTGTACTTTGGTGTTGCCGTCCTCGATCTCTAACTTTAAGATCATCCTCTCCTTTAACTGCTCTTGAAGAACAAAGTGATGTTGTTAAGGTAAGAGATACATATATGTGAGTTATTATTTCATGAACTATTCATTATCATTTATTATTGGATTTGTTCTAACATAGATGATCTGTTTAGTTTACATACGAGAAGCTACTTCAACAAGAAGATCAAGGCCGTACCAATATTCAGATCGTGTCGCCTTCTGTTTCGTCATTGTCGATGGCCCTACCTCTTGAAGGAAAAGCAATTAGCTTCATAAAGGAAGAAGGTACACTTTTTAATCAGCTAACTTTATACACACATTCTTTACCTCACATGTTAATATCCATACAGTCCTCCAAGAAGAAGCAGATAGTCAAAGGTTTGCGGGTTTGGAGATTGTCTGATGCGTTGGATTTAGTAATCTATCGGTTTAAACGAGGGAATGAAAGTTACCAGTAAAGATTAGAGTTTAACAAATTGCAGTTAACCTTTCATAAATATTCTGTGTTCAGATACTTATATATGTAGGGATCGTTTTGAATCATGATGTGTAACATGTGTTGACTAAATATGTGAATTTTGCGTCATTTCATCATTCAGTTTATAAATCTTTGGGCCATATATATGCTAAGCCCTGAATTGTTTTATCTCCATATATATGGTTATGAATGTAATAATATTGTTTTTTGAATCATAAGCAATTTCTTCGTTTATTATGATTTCTTTATATTTAAATGGAGAGTAATGTCTTAGCAGGCCAGCTCACCGTCCGGTTTAGAACTGTTCAAACCGTAGTTATTAAAGGCGTGAGGCGCACGGGTGATTTGTTGGGCCCGGGGCCTAGGCGAGAAGCGCAAAAAAAGCATGGGCCCGAAAAAAGCGCAAGTAACATAAGTATATAAAAGTATATCTTAAAACAAAACCAAATTACCAAATTCATCATATAAAAGCAAAACATTCAAAACATTAACCCAAAAAACAAAAGTTTCAAATCCAAACATTCAAAACAACAACCAAAAAAACCAAAGTGCCAAAACAACAACCTGAAGATTATTGGCAGTTGTTTTTGAGAATCAATGTTGAGATCCAGTGATCGGGTATGTTTGTTGAGAGTTTGAAAGGTCTCTTATAGATAGAGGCTAGAATGCAAATCTTTATAAAAAATAATAATTACTTACCCCTCACGCTGCGCCCGAAGCCATCCGCTTGAGGGCACGTCTGCCTGGGCGTCACGCAAAAAGCCAATGAGCCACAGCCCAGTGGTGGAGGTGGGAGGGTTTAACACGCTTGCGTGGGTTCCCGCCCGGGTGGTCGCGGGTTCGAGTCCACTCTGGTACCAATATTGGGTAATTCCAGTGCGGCTGGACCTTAGGGGGGGGGGGGGGGCTGGGATTCGAACTCGTGTGGGGTTCAATTCTTGAGGAGTTTGTACCGCTGAGCCATTAAAAAAAAAAAACTTACCCCTCACGCGCATTAAATGCCTCGGAACTTGAAGCGGCGTTTTCCTGCCCTACGCCTTATTTGCGCCTAGGCGCTCGCTTTAATAACTATGGTTCAAACTCATGTGACGTAACTCGACCCGACCATCTTCTAACTTTTTTTTTATATCATTTTCCTCTGTTTTTTTCTCTATTTTCTAGGGCATAATTTTTAGCTTAGACGCTTAGTAAAGTTTAGCTTTTTAGTTAACTTGACTTCATATATCAGCTTCTGCCTAGCACAAGAACGCATCTTTAGCTCCGCTTTTTAGTTAACTTGACTTCATATATCTGCTTCTGCCTAGCACAAGAACGCATCTTTAGCTCCATAATAACTTCAAACATTTTTTGGTTAATAGCCTTTATGGCATGTTTGGCTAAGCTTATTTAACCTAAAAAAGACTTTTTGTGAAAATGACTTATTGACTTATGACTTTTTGAAATTTAAAAAAAAAATGTTTGGATTAGCTTATAGGGTGGGAAAAGTCAATAAGTCAATAAGTTGTTTTTTTATAAAGTGTTTGGCTTAGCTTATTGATGAAAAATGACTAAAATGGCTCAAAAAGTTATAAGTTGCTCAAAACGTCACACCATCCTAACTTCTCAAAAATGACTTTTTCTTCCTTACAAAAAGTCATTTTGAGAAGTCCTTTTAGATTTGCCAAACACAAAATCTTCTTATTAGCTTTTTGAAAAAAGCTAATAAGTCAATAAATTGGTTCAAAAAGCTTAGCCAAACATGCCCTTACTAAAAAATAAATAAGAAAGGGTGACGCAGTGGCCAACGACGAATGAGGGGAGGGGTTTGTGCAAAGGAAAGAGGTGTGCATCTTCTGCCAAATGTAAATTTGATTTTTACCCATGGATTTTCATATTATAACATGTGTAACGGCGACTGAAACAAATGTTTTATTATTGGGCATGAATTATCATGTGGCATATGGGACATTATGGAATGTGAAGTGAAAAAAAAGGCTATAGTGGAAACATATAATGTAATTCAATTCACAAATAGTTACAACCATTCTATTTGATATAGAGGCATCACTCACATAAATTTAAAGGTTCCAAATATAAATGCTCTAAAACTAGTAACAATAAAAATTAAAAAGAAAAAGCTAGTTACAAACATATAATGTAATTCCAATTATAAAAAGTATTTCATTAATGTAATTACAATTATACAAAGTATTTCATACATATAACTCGTAACACACAATAACTTAAACTAGTAACATAAAAAATACCATAATAAAAAGAAAAGGCTAGTTACAAACATATTTTTTTGAACGACAAATTTGGATCAATGGAGTATCATTGTGCCACCAGTGGAACCACCCGATCATATCCATCTCAATTAGGTATAATGCCTCGGGAGGAAACCCAATAAATATGGAAAAAACTTCCTTATGGGAATCAAGCCTAGAACCTATTAACCCCGAAGTCTTATCTGACCCCCAAAATACCATTAGGCTATAAAACCTTGAGTTAGTTACAAACATATAAATAAAATAAATTGAAAAGAATTAAAATTGACTTGACCTATATATATATATATATATATGCCTGTCGTCTATTCTATTAGTCAATGATAGGGATGAGCAATTGGTATAAAATACCGTCCCGATCCCTATCCCGATCCCGAATTTTTTTGGTACCGAAAACGGTATTCACTTCTTGGCATTTTCGGTATCGGTACAGTACGGTATCGGTAAAATACCGAATTTTACCTTCAAAATACCGATACCGTACCGACATATTTCAGTATCGGTATCGGTACCAAGTTTACACAAAATTCGGGATCGGTATTTTTCGGGATCGGGACGGTATCGGTATTTGCTCATCCCTAGTCAACGATATATTCCCAGCAGAATATTTTGTATTTACTGTACTTTATTACATATATTTGATGCGTGTGTAGCGTTATGTATTTTTATTGATATTTTAAGCCCTTTTTAACACATTCGTCAAATTTTAAATTTATAAAACACGATATTCTACTAACACTAAACACACATATGGGTAAGTGCACCCATCGTGAGCGTAGTATAGTGTTGGTAAGATACCGAGGTCGTCCAATGACACAAGAGCTTTTTGTACCGGTTTATCCTCAACGTCTAATCAAATCAAAAGTTTTTAGAAAACGTTTTAAACATGAAAAATAAAAACTAAAATGCTGAAAAATAAAAATAAAATAAAAACAGATAGACAAGATGAATCACTTGGATCCGACTCGCCTTTAATGTAACCTTTGATGATTTCCGCACTTTTGCACCTTTTAAGAGATTATCTTAGTTATAGTAGTAGGCCCCTCTTTTGAAGATGACGTTACCCTCAACCCAGTGGTTTGAGTCAGCAAGGATACAATCCCAAAGGGTCAGAATATTGAAATATAATTAATTAAGTTATTAATGCGTAATGTGGTAGGCCCCTCTTTTGAAGGCGATGTTACCCTCGGCTAAGTGGTTTGAGTCAGCAGGGATACAATCCCAAGTAGCTTGGTTAATGTATTAATAGTAGTTTACATATGAAGGATCAAGCCATTCGCACCCCCGCCATCCAATACCAGTGAGTATTGAAGGAGGTCCTAGTAAGCTTGACCAAGGTCCTTGCAGATCTATACACTGAACAAGGCAAGAACCTTACCAAACCATTCCCTTAACCCCCGAGCAGGTCGCCAACATATCTCTATATAGACCGTAGAGATATGAATGGTGAAAATCTTTTATTTTATATAGACAGTAAAATAACGCAAGGACACCATGGACAAATGATAAGGAAGTTTCACCTTCAACATAAGAAACTAGTTATTAAAGTCATTAATACAAAACCAAATAAAAAGTGAGAAAAGATTAAAAATCAAAAGTATTACATTAAATGCTTGTCTTCACCAAGTGATGTAAGAGACTTAGGCAAACATGGCCTTTGATTGTCAAGAACTCTTACTATCAATCTTGGATCCCGAGACTACTATAAACACTCTAAGGTGGATGATGGATGATGGTGGTGGATGTGGGTGTTGTAGTGGTGGTGGAGGGGTGGTGAAGTGGGAGAGAGGTGGTTTGCCAAGGGATGCCTTTGAAGTGAACCAAGCACCCATATTTATAGCCTGTACAGAAGCCCGGACACGGCCCCGTGTCCGCTGGACAAGGCCCTGTGTGCATCCACTTTCTCTTTCTTCATTAATTGCAATTGTGTATTAGGCTCCATACGCCCCCGTGTTCGCTGGGCACGGCCCCGTGTGCAGAAGCGTATCTGTACTATCAAGATTTGCAAGATTCTTTGAATCTTAGCGTTGACCACGGCCCGTGTTGAGCTAGGCACACCCCCGTGCTGGGAATATAAGTTTCTACAACTGCTTTTCTGCAGGCACCTGGCCACGCCCCCGTGTCCGCTGGGCACGGGGCCGTGGTCAGCCTTATGTTTCTTGTTTTTGCTTGGGAAGATGCTGTCGAGGGGTTGGGCATGCCATGTTTATTCCTTTTCTTTGTGTTTATGTTAGATTTTGCTGCATATTTGTTCCTTTTGTTCATTTAAGCTCATTTGGTCATGAAAATACAAAAGGAAGACAAAAGCACACTTTTTCCAACATTAGTACTAAAAAGGGTTAGTTTTATGCCTCATTTGATGTAATTTATGTGTTGTATTTTACACACATCAAATACCCCCACACTTGAATCTTTGCTTGTCCTCAAGCAAAACTCTTTATTTTGTAGCTTACACACCCAAATGGAATGGGTAGAAGAGAAGTTTTGGGCTTGTCTTGAGTGTCGGGAATCAAAGATCTTTATTTGGTTTTATTTTTATACTATTTACAATTCTATTCGTTATGATTTATTTAGAACGTTTCCTAAGAGAAATTACTTATTTTGGCATAACATGCCTCTTAAAATTCCATATATATACAAGTTCACATACCTCACGGGAGATCACTCAACACTCGGCCGAAGATGTATTTTTGTGAAACACTCGAGACCGGCATGGAACTTACTTCTACCATATGATTGCCAAGCAATCAATCCTCCTCCTTTTTAACTATAAACCTTTGTAAATATCAAGAGGACTTGGGGAAGGGTTAAGCTTAGGTTAAAGGTAGGTGGTTTTGGGTTAGTGGTTAGTAAAAAGGGCTAAAAGCGTAAAAAGCGTCGGCCGTCGTAAAACTTTTTTTTTTTGTGACTTTTATTCAAACTAAGCACTTTCAAACAAAATTCCTTTGAGGAACTTGTTTGTTTATTGCTAGACTTCATTTTTTTTGATAAAGAATGTCACAAGAAAACCGAGCTTTTTACTAAAATAAAGGGGTATAAAAGAAAAAGGTTTTGGTGGGTAAAGGGTGTTTGTTCTGTGGGTTTAGAAATGAAAAGGTATATGCTCAAAAGGGTTAACTAGGGGGATTTTGGGTAGGTGATAAAAAAATGAAAAATAATGGTGTTGAAAAGAAAAATGGGTTAGTCCTAATGCCTCCATCATTTACTTACTTGAGTTTAAGTTGGTAAGGATCAGGAATGTATCGTCGTGGCAAGTTCTAGAGTCGTAAGAAACCAAGCGGCTATTCAGACAAGAAACAAAAAATGAGCATTTAGTTTAAAGATGTATGCTTGTATTGATCAATAAAGGCTCAAAACTCACTTTTTTGTGAGAATGGGTTTATAATGTGATCAAGTATATATAATCAAATCTTTACTAGATTTGTCATGCCGTTTCATAATTTTCCTATCTTGGTTCTTTTTATCACGACGCTATCGGTTGTAAATTTGTAAAAATATAACCTTTTTTAGAACTTGTTATTCCCAAATTAAACTAAGACAAGTAAAAAAATTGAAAAGTTTTTTGAAAGAATTTGGGGTGATTAGCGGTTCCAATAGAGTTTTGTGTAAGACTTGTTATTTAGGACTTACAAGATTCAAGGTTTTAGCATCCCCCTACACTTAAATTACGCATTGTCCTCAATGTGTCCCAAAAATAAGTTTTTAGGTTGATTGAATGTGTAAAAAGGCGTTTAAAAACAAAATTTATGTCACTGGCCGTATGGACACGGCCCCATACTGGGTGAACACGTCCCCGTGGTCAGAGTGCCAGTAACGAAAACTTACAGAAGGTGGCCACGGGGGCGTGCCTGGTGGACAAGGCCCCGTGGTGAGCAGATTTTAAACAAACAGCAGGTTCAGGGTGATGGACACGGGGCGTGCTGGCTGGGCACGGCCCCGTGGTGACAATCTGCAATCTTTTCAAACAGGTTTTGGCTTTCGGTTCTGGTTTCCGGGCTTATGTAGCACTAATACTTAGTGCTTCCAAGCCTCCTAGGTACCTGTTTATGCTTAAATATACCACACCACACAAATAACAAACATCCTAAAATACCATAAGTTTATCATCCATACCACAAACTAAAAAAAAAGAAAATGCAGAAAAGTAAAAGTGTTAACGGAAAGTAAATTGTTCAAAATTGGCATGCAGGACAGATAATTGTTTGTGAGAGCAAAGGGGTTAACCTGTTAAGATTGCAACCGTGTCATACTACCTCCGACGCCTCCAGCTCAATCCATATCTTCATCCTCGTCATCTCCTCCTTGATTAGCCATGTACTCCCGGATGTTGCTAATGTCATCCTACATGTCGGAGATATTCCTCTCTATTGCTCCGACCCGGATGTACGTGTTGCAGGCCATGTTGTAGGTGTTGCGGGTGCACAAAAGGTTTTCCTGCAAGAGATCATGAAAGCTTTGAAAATTAGGAAAGCCACCACCTTGAGAGGATGATTGGCCCGGATCACCATGATGCTGATACTGGTACTGGGGAGGAGGACGGATTTGAGGGGCGTGAAGGACGAGAGCCTCCTGTGGGTTCCACACATGTCCCTGAACTGTTTGAAATCGAATCGTTCCGTCACCCGCTTCATTGATGATCCCCATTGAGCGGCATATGACGAGATCCACCTTACCCGACCATGGGCTCTTCTTGAAGGACCTTGGCATCCCTTGCACGAAGTTCTTGAAAAGGCGGTAGTGTCACACCCCAACCGATGGCGAAAACATCGGAGTGAGATGAAATAGATTGCAAGAGACATCATAACACTAATAATTGTGACAAGTATTTAAATAGTTAATTTCATCCCATTACTAAAGAGTCATTTACATCATTTGAAATAAAAAATACAACAAACTTGAAATACATGAATAACATTACAAAAGTATGCAAAATTTAAAGTGAGTGTCTAGGCATCCTACTATGTTCCATGCGTCATCAACTTTAACTCAAAACCTACAACATGTTTTAAAAAGCATAGTTCAATACAAAAGTATTGGCGAGTACACTAGTTTTAGACTCGTGACATATGTATAAAAATATTTTCAATCCAACATAGCAATTTGGTATACAAGGTCAAACTATCATGCACAACAATATGTCAACTCTAATGTCCACTAGTATTTAGCATCCCTCGACACAAAAGTGACGAGACCGTTATAGAATAAAGACCTAACAAAACCCCGTCGGGTGGTGTGCTACTCCTATAGCACTATAATTATCAAGCCGAGTTAACAAGTAGTATGTAATCTAGCATGAACCTAAGCATAACAAAGCATGTTTAAGGATTTAATGAATAAAAGCATGTTTGTGATATGTGCATTTTAACAAGTAAACATGTTGCACCCAAAGTGTATTAAAAGGAAAATGGGTCAAGTGTACTCACATAATTGCTAAGTCTTCCGATTATCCAAGTGCTGACGAGTGTATGAGGTTAGGAGGAAGGAACACCGAGGTCACCCTATATGGGCAAACGAAAGGGTATGAGTAATCGGGATTACGACTCAGGAATTGAAATGGAATTTAGAGTCTATCTCACTGATGTATACATATATATATATATATATATATGTATATTTTACATAGTTTAAGTAAAAATTCTAAATTAAATCCATCAAGAGTACATTAGAAGTGTTGCCAAAAATAAATATACATTTATATATATTTTTATAAAAATTATTTGAATCCGATACGTTTTCGTTAGCGATTCGACCATAAAGTATATATACATATTTTAACGAAAATCGGGCAGAGTTTGCTCTGTTTTTGGACGATCCCGACAATACTAGTTGTCGATAAAATTGTCAAAACTCAATAAACAATTCGATAACACAATTTATAAATATAAGATTTCTATGTAAAAAATACAAACTATAACAAGTTCGGTGTTCGCGATTAAAAATAATAAATAATTATGAAAACACTAAAATTAATATTCGAGTCGTTATTTTATACCAAAACTTGTTGTGACTCGACAGTTGACCAGAATTGACCGAGTTTGACCTGAGACACTAAAACTGAACCATAACCCCAAACCGAACATCAAAACTGGACCGTAACATGACTCGACACAACTGTTGACCAGCTTTGACCGGTCAACCCGAGCCGGAACCGAACCGAGTTGCACTGTTATGGGTGGTTTTCTGCTCATATATCCTGACTATGTTTCTTTTGTTGTGACCAGGATACCGGATCAGGATATTGGTAACATCCTGATACGATATCCTGGTGGTAACTAATTAATTCATGTGCAGGTTATTGGAACAAGTCTATAACGTTCAAGTGGACTTCTTCTCCTTGAGACTCGGGCAAATCTGTTGAATTATGGACGTTGAAGCCGGAAGACGTGGACTATAACGTTCACATAGGGAATATTCGATATATCCCGGATTTATAGGCTAGTTAGTTAGTTTTGTTTTACTATAAATAGGAATGATCAAATCAGATAAGAACACACACAATCTCTCGAGCTCTCTTTCTCTCTAGCTATAAACACCCGCAACACACTTACACTTGTACTCAAATTACATTGTAACACTTAGTTGATCCGTATCATATCCTGCACTGTATCCTGACATTTGAAGTAATAAGAAGAACAAGGCAGCTGCCAATGTCAGCTCCCGAGGTTTTGTTCCGGCGATCTAGATTGATCAAGGGCTTTCCTTGTACATCCTATGTAACCCTTTACATTCTTGCTCATTGTTTGATTGTAGATACAACTCGATATCCTGAGCCGTATCCTGATAACTGTTTTTGTAAACAATTAAATTAGCATATTTTCAATACATATTCTTAGCACACTACCTCACTTAACTAATTTGATCACTTAATTGCTTCGGTAATTTTTGACCAAAACAATTTGGCGCCCACCGTGGGGCAAGTGGTGCTATTTCTACTAAAAGCTTTTGCAAAATCATTACTTGGTTTTCTGTTTTCAAAACTTTTTGCTACACTATTTTCAATGGCCTCGAGATCAAACATGAGCTCTTCTACCGTGTCTGCTACAACCTCTACAACAATTGGTTCGGTGCTTCCACCACCTCATCCGAGAACGCAAGCCTCTTCTCAAGGAACTGAAATTCATGTGGCTTGGGATGTTATCCTCGCTCGCAATATTCAGGGATCTGGTCCTGTTTTGGCCTCTAATGAAGAAATTCTAACTTTGTTTGGTAGTGTACAGGAACAGATGGGGTAGCAGCAGGAGACCAACCAAATGCTGATGAGAGAGATACAACTCTTGAAATCCAGCTCAAGCAGGCCCGCTGAGGACACTGTTACTCCCTTGCAACCCAGAGCTTTAAACTTCAGTTCTGCACTATATACTGAGGATAACAAGGGGAATATTGTGCCTAGCCATTCTCAGAATCATACTCCTGAGATACCCTCTTCGATTAGGGTGTCAACTGTGAGAAGCTCAGGATATGCTTCAGAATATGGCAAGAATCCTCAGACTGGTAACGTATCTAATAATAATAATACTCTTGCTACTAATGGTATTAGATCTTTGCAGGATGCAGGTAGACATCAGCATTTTCTAGGGAGCTTCAGAAATTGAAGGACATGATATCCAGTGTACCTGGGGTGGTCCAGCCAATTCCAGAAGTATCACAAGACAACCACAGGATATCTCGGTTTGCATATCCTATTTGTGATGCTGAAATCCCAAAAAGATTTCAGACCCCCAACATGAAGCTCTATGATGGAACTACGGATCCTGAAGAGCATATTGCCCAGTATAGGGAAAGGATGGAAATCAACCCTATCCCTCCAGATCTCAAGGAAGCATGCCTCTGCAAGGGTTTTGGTTCTACCTTAACAGGATCAGCCTTAAAATGGCTCTTAAACGTTCCTCCTCACTCAATCACATTGTTTGCTCATTTAGTCAATTTATTAAATAGTCAATTTTCTTGCAGTCGAAGTTTTGAGAAACTAACCAGTGATCTTTACAGGATAACTCAAGGACCTCAGGAATCCTTGAGGGATTATGTGAACAAGTTTAGTCGGGAATCCTTAGATATCCCGCATCTTGATGTTGCAACAGCTATACAGGCTTTCAAGATGGGGTTGCAAAAAGATTCTCAATTTTACCAGGATCTTGTAATGAATCCCTGTAGGAATCTAGATGAAGCTCGGAACAGGGCTTTAAGACATATTCGGCTGGAGGATGACAAAAAGATGCAAGAGAGGATGCATTCATCCACAACCTATGAGTCAACCAACAGGAAATCAGAATCCTAGTATAAACCATATCGCTCTAAGCCGTATGGCAGGAATGACAGCAAGAAAGTGAATGCTGTTGAAGATGAGGATCCTGAGGAGTATCCTGAGTTGTCTGAATATTGTTTTTCTGTAAATATACCTGAACTGATGTATGCTATGCAGGGTTTAGGAGAAAAGCAATGTGGCCCCAGAAGAATCAACAAAAATCTGATTGGAAGGATAAGTCCAAATGGTGTGCCTTCTATGAGGATTTCGAACATGTTACTGAGGATTGCATTACTTTGAGGAAAGAAATAAGCTATCTCTTGAGCAAGGGATATCTGAAGGACCGCTTGGGAAGAAAGAAGAATAAGGGTCAGGATACTGAGAAGGATCCTGAGCGAGCAGCATCACCTCCTGCGGATGCCAAGATAATTAACTTCATTTCAGGAGGATCCGACATTTGTGGGACATCATATTCTGTGGCGAAAAGGCACGCGAAGGAGGCCAAGGCAGAGAGGGGAGATAAGCCAACCAGGATGTCAACCCCCACGACTGAAAAGTGATCACGTTCGATAGTGATGACAGGGATACTGTCCAGGATCCTCACCATGATGCTTTGGTAATAACGTTATATGTTGCTAACCATTTTGTGCGCATGATACTGGTGGATAATGGCAGCTCCGTCAACATAATTAAGCTGGAGACACTGAAGAGGATGAATGCATCCCCAATGGATATTACTTTTAAATCCACTGTGCTTGTTGGGTTCAGTGGAGAAGCTAGAAATACTGTGGGAGAAATAAAGTTGCCTGTATATGTTGAAGGGGTCAACGCAATGCAGCGCTTTTATGTCATGGACTCCTTATCCTGCTATAATATTATATTAGGTAGGCCTTGGATCCATGATACGAAAGTTGTGCCGTCAACCTATCATCAATGCATTAAGATCCCTACCCCTTGGGGAGTAGTCAAGGTTGAAAGTGATCAGCAGGAAGCAAAGGAGTGTTATTCTTCTTTGATGAAATCCTCGACAAAGCCTAGTGTAGCATAGCAATTAAAGATGCGAGCCCAGGATATCATGGAGTCTTCAGAGCAGGATGTAAAGAAAATTATCCTGGATCAGGATAATCCAGATATCTCGGTGCTCGTGGGAACCAATATCCCTCAGGATATTGAAAGTCAATTGACTAACTTTTTGAAATGCAGGATGTCAACATTCACGTGGAAACACGAGGATATGACAGGTGTTTCCAAGGATATTATAACTCACAAGCTCGGAATTGATAGGTCTTTCAAGCCTGTCGAACATGAAGTTTGCTCCAGAATGGAACACACTCATTCAGGAAGAAGTTGAAAGATTATTAAAGAGCAAGATGATTAAGGAAGTGAAATTTCCCAAATGGCTGGCAAATGTAGTTGTGGTGCAAAAGAAAAACAGGAAATGGAGAGTCTGTGTAGATTACACAGACTTGAACAAAGCTTGTCCCAAGGACCCATTTCCTCTACCTCATATTGATTCAATGGTGGATGCTACTGCTGGACATGAGATGTTAACCTTCATGGATTCCTCCTCCGGATTCCAGCAGATCCAAATGGAACCCTCGGATCAGGAGGATACTACTTTCATGACACCGACAGGTATTTATTGTTATACTGCTATGCCTTTTGGTTTAAAAAATGCAGGTGTAACATACCAAAGATTGGTGAACATGATGTTTAAAGACAAGCTGGGGGACAACATGGAGGTGCATATCGATGACATGGTAGTAAAATCTAAAAAGGCTGAGGATCACCTCCAGGATATTAAGGGAGCATTCAATATCCTGGACCAATACAACATGAAACTAAATCCTGCCAAATGCCATTTTGGAGTGGGAGCAGGAAAGTTTCTAGGATACATGGTGACCAAAAGGGGGATAGAAGCAAGCCCGGAGCAGATTAAAGCTATATTGGATATCAAGTCACCTTCAAATATGAAAGATGTTCAAAGATTAACAGGGCGAGTAGCAGCATTAAACAGGTTTATATCAAGATCCTCGGAGAAATGCAAGGAATCTATGATATCCTGAAGAAGAATAAGAAATTCGAATGGGGAGAGAAACATGAAGCAGCCTTGCAGGAATTAAAGCAGTATCTCTCAACTGCACCTCTGTTGATGAAGCCCGAGGATGGTGAACCATTATCCCTGTATATGGCAGTATCAGGGAATGCGATAAGTGCTGTCCTGGTAAAGGATCACGAAGGTCAGCAATATCCTGTCTATTATGTTAGCAAAAGTTTATTAGATGCTGAAACTAGATACTCCCATTTAGAAAAATTAATATTAGCCCTAGTTATGGCATCAACAAAACTTAGACATTATTTTGAAACACATAGGATTCATGTTAAAACTAATTATCCTATTAAAAATGTGCTTAGGAAACCTGAGATGTCAGGTAGGATGGCTAAGTGGTCAGTAAAACTAAGTGCCTATGATCTAATATATGAACCTAGAAATGCCATAAAGTCTCAGGCCCTATCTGACTTTGTGGCTGATTTCAGTAATGATATTCAAAATGAAGTAGACCTAGAAGTACAGCAGCTAGGAGAAAATTTAGAATCCTGGACTTTATATACTGATGGTGCATCTAACATAAGAGGTGTAGGTTTGGGTATACTACTAAAATCGCCGCAGGGGGACATATTACCCCAGGCTATTATGTGTGAGTTTCCTGCCACCAATAATGAAGCAGAATATGAAGCTTTGATTGCAGGATTAGAGTTAGCCAGGAATATGAATGTTAAAAATTTACAAGTATTTGTTGATTCCTTGTTAATTACTAATCATTTTAATGGGACCTATGCAGTTAAATGTGAGAAATTGATCGAGTATCTCGAAATTCTTAAAAAATTAGTAGGATATTTTGATGTTTTTACACTTGAACAGGTACCGAGAGAGGATAATGCTGAAGTAGATGCATTGGCAAATCTAGGATCATCAGTCACGATACCGGAGGGAACCCAAATACCAATATTACATATCCTGTATCCTGTGACGGATCTTCTCAAATCTCAGGACAAGGAAGTAGTAAGTATTCAGGATCCAGATGATGAATATCCCAAGGAGGATCCCAAGTCTTGGACGGCTCCAATCATGAGATATCTCAAGAAAGGATACACCCCGAAGGATGAGAATCATAAGGCCTTTAGAATGAAGGTATCACGATTCACTATTATAAATAATGTTTTGTACAAGAAATCTCTTGCAGGACCATATCTGAGGTGCTTGGAGGATCCCGAAACCAAAGAAGTGCTTCAGGATATACACAAAGGGGATTATGGTAACCATACTGGGGGCAGGTCGTTATTCTCGAAGGTATTAAGAACATGATACTATTGGCCGATGATGAGGAAAGATGCTGCAGAATATGCTCGAAGATGTGATGCATGTCAAAGACACAGTAATATATTACATCAGCCTGCTGAACCACTGTATCCTATTGTTTCCCCTTGGCCATTTATGAAGTGGGGAATGGATATAGTAGGAAAATTGCCAAAGGCTCCAGGAGGAAAAGTCTTCATGCTGGCAATGACTGATTATTTCTCTAAATGGGTTGAAGCTGAAGCATTTGTTCAAGTTAGAGACCAGGAAGTAGTATCCTTCATTAAAAGGAATATCCTAACTAGATTTGGAGTACCAGATGAGATAATTTGTGACAATGGTTCTCAATTTATAAGTAAGAGGACTACTGACTTTTGCAAGAGTTGGGGAATTAAAATGATCACGTCCACACCGGTACATCCTCAAGCAAATGGACAAGCAGAATCCTCGAACAAGATAATTGTCAACAATTTGAAGAAAAGATTTGGGGCTAAGAAGGGAATATGGGCAGAGGAATTACCCTTTGTTTTATGGGCTGATAGAACGACAGTAAAAAGTGCAACTAGCCAAACCCCATTTTCCTTAGTATTTGGAACATAAGCGGTGATCCCAACAGAAATGGTGATACCTACGGCGAGATCCAACCTCCGGGATCCTAAGCAGAATCCTGAAGCCCTATGCCAGGAATTGGATACTATTGATGAGACAAGAGATGCAGCAAAGCTAAGGATGGCCGCATATCAACAGAGGATATCTAGAGCATATAACAAGAATATAAGGACTTGAAGGTTTCAGGTTGGAGATTGGGTATTAAGAAAGACTTTTCAGAATACTACTAATCCTGCTGATGGAAAGTTAGCTCCTAAGTGGGAAGGACCTTATGAGATTGAATCGGAATCAGGGAAAGGAGCATATCGACTCAAGAATATGGAAGGGGATATGTTACCAAGATCCTGGAATGCTATACACCTAAAGCTCTATTTCAAGTGAGTTTAGAATTTAATTTCTGACTCAGGATGGTATGAATTCTATTTCTTTTAATATATTTGATATTATTTATTCTTTTGAACCCAATACTGACTTAAGCATCAGAGGGGTGTTAGCCAGGCTAACAACCACCTTAGTTTACAGTTGTATTGCAGTATATGCTTCGGGATATAGCTCCAGGATACACACTCAGGATACTTCGAAAGATTAGAGGATTGGCCCCCTCTCTCATGTTTAAGGGATCCTGATCCCTTCATAGGTTTAAAGGTATTCACATTTCTCTTGAATTGGGTTTAAACACCCCGCCTGGAGCACAAGTTATCCAGGGATAGTTCAAGATAGCGGGACCAGTCCATGTAAAAGTGGCTGATAATTTCGTTATTGTTGGCTATATACTGGATCCTAAAGGTATATGAGGATTGATCACCCTCTCTCGCGAAAGGGTATTTTCATACTCTCTAAGGTTTAAAGGTTTTCACCTTTCTAAGTCTTGGAGTTTGAACACTCCCGCCTGTAGCGCATGAAAATTTGGAATTTTCCCAAGAATACTTATGGGTTTATCCCCAGAAAACTAAGGATTTATCTCCAGTATATTTTAGGGTTTATCCCATGTAATACAAGAATTGTTCAAACGGTTGCAATTGATGTCCAAAAAATTTCTAAGTGTTCAAAGACATTATGCACAGGGGACATTCCTACTGAGGCAATTGTGTAAAGCTCAAAGGATCAAGCTTGGACCTAGTACACTAAGTGTCTCAGACTGGGGACATCTTCGTTGGAAAAATTGCAAAAGGATTGAAGTTTGAGAATAGGGTTACACTCTATTCCTAGTATGATCTTTCCTTTATAAACCTTATTTAAATCATTTGAGTTTTTGAAACTATGTTTGACAAAAGGTTAAATATCCTGATTAGGATATATCCTTAGGACATATTCTCAAAATGTATTTTCAGAATATGTTTCAGGATATTTGATTGGAATATTTGGGACTTGATACTTGGATTGAAAATTAAAACTGTATCCATGTCAAACATCTATTATCAAAACAAGCTTTATGAAATGAAAGTGAACTATCCTTTTTATTTGAAAACTTTATCTAAGTTGTTTGAATTATAAAAACCCTATTTGACGAAAGTCTTAATAGGATATTTGTGAGTATTCTGATCAAGATATTTTCATAATATTTGGATAAGGTATTTGAAATATTGCACTAAGTTTGGAACATTGAAATTCAGACTAAGCAATCCATAACAAAGGACAATGATAAATAGGGTCAAAAGGAAGTTATATTATTAAAATACAAACTATAACAAGTTCGGTGTCACGATTAAAAATAATAAATAATTATGAAAACACTAAAATTAATATTCGAGCGTTATTTTATACCAAAACTTGTGTCGACTCGACAGTTGACCAGAATTGACCGAGTTTGACCTGAGACACTAAAACTGAACCATAACACCAAACCGAACATCAAAACTGGACCGTAACATGACTCGACACAACTGTTGACCAGCTTTGACCAGTCAACCCGAGCCGGAATCGAACCGAGTTGCACCGAGACCTAAACTGAACCGAATCACCACTTGAGCCGAAGTCACCACCACTGTACCTAGTCTGCAACGAATCGAACAAAAAAACTGACTAAAATGAAACTGACCGGAGACTGAACCGAATAAACTCAAAACTAAAAACTGAACCAAGACTAACCTGCACTGGAATCACTTGTCAGAAACTGAACCGAGATTCGAACTGGAACTGAACATTGAATCTGATCCGAGTAGGAACTGAACCTAGTATCGAACCAAGAAACGAGCCGAGACTCCAAACATGGACTGACGAGACCCAGAGTTGAACTAGATGAAACCAAAACTTGAAGTCCGTCTGAACCACCGCCGCCGCAAGCGGCGCTGCTGTTGTCGGAATGCCACCACCGTCTACCATTGTCGTCTCCACCGACCACCACTATCGACACCCCCTGTAAATCACGTAAGGAACCAGAAAAAGGGTGGATCCAAAAAGATCTAATGAAAAACGAGATGAAGAAGATGACGAGTTCAGATGTTACCGGAGTGAACCTGTTGAAACGCGGCTGCCGGAGCCGAGTGTGTCATCTTCGCTGCTCGAATCGGAAAACCGACGCTGGAAAAGGACTCGGGAGGTGTGGTTTAACGGGGTACACCCTGGTTCCGCCGTGAAAAGCGGCCGGAACGTCGTCGCCGCCGTCTCGCCGCCGTGATTGTCGCCGGATTGTCTGCCGGAAATCGGAGGGGGAGAGGGAGAACCGAGTGGGTGTGTGTGTGTGTGCGGCGTGTGTGTGTGTGTGTGGTGAGTATGTGTGTTAGATTTAAATAGGTAGGGTTTTGTGTGTTGGGCCAAGGGCCCGTTAACTGGTTTCTAGCGTTTTTGAGCGGCCCGGTCGCGTCTACGAGGTCTATTTTCGAACCCGAATGAAGAAAAATGTCGTAGAATAATATTTTAAGGTCCGATTACGTAGAATGACGTCGGAAATTGTTGTGCGACGCGTTCGTTCGTCGTTTGCGATAAAATCACGTAAAATGATTAGGTTGTTGTTTCTAATCAGTTTTTCGGCTGATTTCGACTGTGATTCCAAAAATATAAAATGACGGACACGTATTTTCTAAAAATGGAAATTCGGAAAGAGCGGAGCGTTACAGTCTCCCCTCCTTTAGGAAATTTCCTCCCGAAATTTATTCAAGAGGAAGACTTGAAGAGTTTTGGCAAAAAGGTGATTATTAAGAATTGAGTCTTGGAAAATTTGAAACGTTTTGAAAAGTAAGAAGTTTTGGAGAACGACAAGGTCCAGTACTTTGAATAAAGTGATAACGGTCTACAAGTACGTCTATACAAGAAATAAGAATAGGATGATGGTTGTAAAGTTAAGGCGTCAAGTTTAGGATTTGAACGTTTAAACAGACTTGATTGCGAACGAGATTCGTATAAAAGATAAAGAATAATGGAGAATAATAGGAGTATAGAAGTGAACAATTGTCTTTTAATAAATGAATACGGGTATAAGGGTGGCATGAGTATAGGATAGACGAAAGTGATGTGTTAAGAGTGAAGCCTCGTCGTGGATAATCGGATATAATGCGCTCGTGAGTTGTTTAAAGTTTGAATTAGGTTTAAAAGGTCTGCAAGACACTGAATTTCTCATGGCGCGTCTTACGAAAGTTTGGTAATATGATGAGAACACTTATATATAGGAAGTACCAGTGGCGTATCCACCATGTTCTGACAATGTTACATCCGTCTCGTTATTCAGTGTCATGTTACGTTCCGTGTCTTACAAACACAGTAGTACACTCTATGGTTTTCATACGCCTATCACTATAAACCCGTGTGCACCCGCGATTATTTTGATCATCGCATGATCCGCATAGCTTGTACTAGTTGTGTATGAATCAGGGTATACATAATTTAAAAATAAGAATGTGTACGTATAAGAATATAGTATATAAGCAAGTACATGCTTAAGTATGTATGGGACCCACGTAAGCGAATCCATCGGATTCCACTCGCGTATGGGTACGAATGTATGAATCATAAGTATGAATGAAAGTATGAGTTTAACATAAGAATACACATGTGAGTATAGGTATAATCATAAAACGCATGAGTATGAATATGAATATGAGTATAAGTATAAGCATAAAACGTAGTCATGAGTATGAGTATTAGTGTAGGTACGAATAATAAAATTTGTGTATATAGTGTGTGTTGGAACATAACAAATTTAAGCGTATAAAAGCGTTCAAAAGGTTGAGTATGTAAATACGAACGATATAAATGAAATTTTCGCGAGATATCGACTAAAACGTGTACAATGATATGCATGTATAGTTGTTTAAGCGAAACGTGGAGTTTATCGAACCAAAAATAGATTGAGTTTAATTGGGAAGGCAGAATATAGTTTGTATATGTAAGAGGATATAAAGTACTCATTGGTTATGCATAACGTATTTTGTAATGAATGGAAATGCTACTTTTGTTTTAAAAGAGTTTACGTAAGTTGAAGATTGTCGGTCCCCATGAAGTCTTCTTGCCCATGCGTTTTGAAATTTGAATGACGACTTGAGCGGTGTAGGAAAAGGTTTTCGAAGATAATAAGTTCGCTTCGTTTGAATTAAAACAAGAAATTTTTGGAATTTTGGAGGTTCTTGTGAAAACGTTGATCTTTAGAAAAGAAATTTAGCAAAATGGACCTAGTGACCATTGAAAAGAATCTTAATAAGTGGTTTGTTGATGTCGAAAAGAGTCTTTGGTAAAACGATCCTATAGTATCTATAAGATTTTATAAGTATGTGAGAAAGGTTAGTTTGATTTCTTTAGTATGATGATATAATGTGAGCGTGTTTTAGTGATTAAGTCGAATATGGATTTCATGGGCAAGAGATTCCTTGGACCGATTAAATTGATATGTAGCATTTTGCAAGGTTTTGAAATTTGAGTAATAAAACGTTTTAAGGCATGATTAAGAATCTTGTGTATATGAGCCGAGTGAAAATAGATTGTAGGATAAGAAGTACGTTCGATAAAACAACGTATTTTTGAAGTTGATATAAGTAGGTATTTTGATAAATGATAAACGATTTAGGTATAAAACATGATCGGGTTTGCATAATAAAATATTTTGAGGGAAAGTTGTGGTAACGATCACCTAGGCAAGGAAATCACCCCTAACCTTTGGTGAGGTCGTTTTAAGAAAAGGAGGAGTGGAGTTAACTCTAAAGGTAAGGAAGTCACTCCTATCTCGTTTATATGTCTCCATTATGGTGTTACAAAGAATGTAAACAAAATTGAGTGACGTTTGGAAATCATGCATATGTATGAATGTATGAAAAAGATTTAGTATGTTGTGTGTGTGAGAAGAAAATATCGGAAATAAATTTGATTTTGAGAGATTTCATGGTAGAAGATAAATAATAGAAACACATAGGTTTGGTTAAAACTTGGATGGTTCAGAAACGTAACTTTGACTAAACGAAGTGGTCGAAAAGTCTTTCGAATTTGAGGAGCATGCTTTGGCCTAATAGGTGGAATACTCTCGCTGACAAGTCGGTTAACGGTATTTACCTTTCCGGTTACTACATGTCCCAAATTAATCGAAATTTCGAGACTTGGCATGATTTATGAAAAATCAAGGAGTGTAACTAGTCGACAAGGTGCGGGTTTCACCCCTAACTTGACGATCTCGTATCCTAAGTGTGGTTGGTACTCGTCGGGTCGAAATTTAATTTCAACACCTTGACGAGGGTCCACTAGAATTTGAAATTTGAATTTCTCCATCAAGGTGAGGATTTCACTCCTAACTTGATGGTGAATTTCATGTAAAAAGAAAAAGTAGATGGGTTGAGAGTTGTTCACCAAATTGTGGGTTTCACGCCTATTTTGGTGAAGTCGTCTCGTTTGTGTATTACGAGTGGTTTCGATTTTAGTATAAACGAGTAAAATGCCTTAGGAAGGCGTGTGTTTGAAATATTAAAACGAGTATAAGCACGTAAAGCATTTCAAGAAATTATCACATAGGAAACCTTTTCAAGAATTTAACACATAGGAAAAGTTCTCAAGAAATTAACACATAGGAAACCTTCTCAAGAAATTAACACATAAGAAGCGTTTTAAGAATTTAACATATGAATCAAGTATGGTCGAATTTGGTACTTAACTATAGACTAGGTCAAAAGCATGGCAATTTTCCTAATTCCCTATAGTTATGGCTCTGATACCAATCTGTCACACCCCAACCGATGGCGGAAACATCTGAGTGAGACGAAATAGATTGCAAGAGACATCATAACACTAATAATTGTGACAAGTATTTAAATAGTTAATTTCATCCCATTACTAAAGAGTCATTTACATCATTTGAAATAAAAAATACAACAAACTTGAAATACATGAATAACAATACAAAAGTATGCAAAATTTAAAGTGAGTGTCTAGGCATCCTACCATGTTCCATGCGTCATCAACTTTAACTCAAACCCTACAATTTGTTTTAAAAAGCATAGTTTAATACAAAAGTATTGGCGAGTACACTAGTTTTAGACTCGTGACATATGTATAAAAATATTTTCAATCCAACATAGCAATTTGGTTTACAAGGTCAAACTATCATGCATAACAATATGTCAACTCTAGTGTCCACTAGTATTAGCATCCCTCAACACAAAAGTGACGAGAACTGTATAGAATAAAGACCTAACAAAACCCCGTCGGGTGGTGTGCTACCCCTATAGTGCTATAATTGTCAAGCCGAGTTAACAAGTACTATGTAATCTAGCATGAACCTAAGCATAACAAAGAATGTTTAAGGATTGAATGAATAAAATCATGTTTGTGATATGTGCATTTTAACAAGTAAACATGTTGCACCCAAATTGTATTAAAAGGAAAATGGGTCAAGTGTACTCACATAATTGCTAAGTCTTCCGATTATCCAAATGCTGACGAGTGTATGAGGTTAGTAGGAAGGAACACCGAGGTCACCCTATATGGGCAAACGAAGGGGTATGAGTAATCGAGATTACGACGGAGGAATTGAATTGGAATTTAGAGTCTATCTCGCTGATGTATACGTATATATATATGTATATTCTACATAGTTTAAGTAAAAATTCTAAATTAAATCCATCAAGAGTACATTAGAAGAGTTGCCAAAAATAAATATACATTTATATATATTTTCAGAAAAATTATTTGAATCCGATACGTTTTCGTTAGCGATTCGACCATAAAGTATATATACATATTTTAACGAAAATCGGGCAGAGTTTCCTCTGTTTTTGGACGATACCGACAATACTAGTAGTCGATAAAATTGTCAAAACTCAATAAACAATTCGATAACACAATTTATAAATATAAGATTTCTATGTAAAAAATACAAACTATAACAAGTTCGGTGTCGTTATTAAAAATAATAAATAATTATGAAAACACTAAAATTAATATTCGAGTAGTTATTTTATACCAAAACTTGTGTCGACTCGACAGTTGACCAGAATTGACCGAGTTTGACTTGAGACACTAAAACTGAACCATAACACCAAACCGAACATCAAAACTGGACCGTAACATGACTCGACACAAATGTAGACCAGCTTTGATCGGTCAACCCGAGCTGGAACCGAACCGAGTTGCACCGAGACCTAAACTGAACCGAATCACCACTCGAGCCGGAGTCACCACCACTGTACCGAGCCTGCAACGAATCGAACAAAAAAAATAGCTAAAATGAAACTGACCGGAGACTGAACCGAATAAACTCAAAACTAAAAATTGAACCAAGACTAACCTGCCCCGGAATCATTTGTCAGAAACTGAACCGAGACTCGAACTGGAACCGAACTTTGAATCTGATCTGAGCAGGAACTGAACCTAGTATCGAACCGAGACACTATCCGAGACTCCAAACTTGGACCGACGAGACCCTGAGCTGAACTAGATGAAACCAAAACTTGAAGTCCATCTCAACCACTGCCGCCGTGAGCGGCGCTGCTGTTGCCGGAATGCCACCACCGTCTACCATCGTCGTCTCCACCGACCACCACTATCAACACCACCTGTAAATCACGTAACGAACCAGAAAAAGGGTGGATCCAAAAAGATCTAATGAAAAACGAGATGAAGAAGATGACGAGTTCAGATGTTACCGGAGTGAACCTGTTGAAACGCGGCTGCCGGAGCTGAATGTGTCATCTTCGCGGCTCGAATCAGAAAACTGACGCTGGAAAAGGACTCGGAGGTGCAGTTTAATGGGGGTACACCCTGGTTCTGCCTTGAAAAGCGGCCAGAACGTCTTCGCCGCCGTCTTGCCGCCGTGATTGTCGCCGGATTATCTGCCGGAAATCGGAGGGGGAGAGGGAGAACCAAGTGGGTGTGTGTGTGCGCGGCGTGTGTGTGTGTGTGGTGAGTGTGTGTGTTAGATTTAAATAGGCAGGGTTTTGTGTGTTTGGCCAAGGGCCCATTAACTGGTTTCTAGCGTTTTTGAGGGGCCCGGTCGCGTCTACGAGGTCTATTTTCAAACCCGAACGATGAAAAATGTCGTAGAATAATATTTTAAGGTCAGATTACGTAGAATGATGTCGGAAATTGTTGTGTGACGCGTTCGTTCGTCGTTTGCGGTAAAATCACGTAAAATGATTAGGTTGTCGTTTCTAATCAGTTTTTCGGTCTGATTTCGACTGTGATTCCAAAAATATAAAAAGACGGACACGTATTTTGTCACACCCCGACCGCGTTAAAACAACGAAACCGCGGCTGAAACGTCAGGGAGTGTTGCAACAGAATCATTGTTTCACAACCATGGATACAAAAAGTTTCGTTTTATTGATTCATTAAGTAATTTACATTGTCTTAAAACAAAACAAACGAGTTACACGTCGACTATCATTGTTATTATGTCACTAAGGCCTCGTCCAGATCCTATGTGAACATGCATCCTAGCAATCAACATCATTCAATCACCACCTGAAACACATGTAAAACCAAAGTCAGCAAAGAAATGCTGGCGAGCACATAGGTTTTATGAGAGTATCGGATTCATGGCTCGTTTATATGTTGTAGTACCTTATTAGACTACAAGTGTCAAAAGTTACAAACCTTGTTTTGAAAAGTGTATTGCAACATAATTAACCAACTCAAATCAAGGTGGTTATAGTATATAAAATCTCGTAGCCATGATTCTTAACCCAAAAACATTTGTTTAAATAATCCAAATCGTAAATTGTTCTCGTTACAAAACTCGTATGGTTTATACCATTTTAAAAACATCGTTATGTGACATCGTTTCAAAATCGTTTGCCCAAGTGAACTAAATAATGACACGGAATGTAATATGATAAAAGCACTTATATATAAGAAGTACCAGCGGCGTATCTACCATGCTTTTATCATGTTACACCCACCCCATTATCTAATCACAACCCAAAACCAATCGTTTGTTCAAATCATTTAACTCGTTCGAATCGTTTCCAAAATCGTTTAAATCGACCCAAAATCGTTCTTGTTTTAATTGTGAAAACTACTTTTGGTCGCCTCGCTAATAACATCCAAACCTTCGCAACTTGACTATCTCAAAACTCGCATTAACAAACCACTAATGGGTAAGTTAACAATCACAGATTCAGTCGTTACCCACACAACCCCACACATAACCATGGGTGCAGTCTGATAACGGGATTTGTCAGATCCTATGGTACCATAACCTAATACTGGTCGGCTTGATCAATGTTAATGAATGTTATTCGTTATGTAACTACGGCCAACAAGTTTTTTCACATTATCGAAATCGTTATTATTTTAATATAAACCATTTTAATCGTTTTTGAAACCATCATTTAAACCTCGAAATCATTTAACACATATGAATCACCCCACAACAATCGAAAACAGTAAAATAGGGGAACTATGTACTCACATTGAATTGCAAATATCCTCAATCTAAAGAACTCAACAAGCTCAAGCAAACCAGAGAAATTCAAGTAGCACCTAGTAATCGAATCACTAGTTAAATAATCGACACCTAAATCGGAAGATCAGATAGAATGAGGTTTCGTAAACCAAATGAGTATTGGAACTCATGTGATATAGTTTAACAAAGCCTACATTTTAGATCGGAACCTATCCTAAATGCTTTCGACCCGTTATTACCCATTAAGGTAGCTTACGCTACTTTAACGCGTCGTTCACGCAAACGCGCGTTCGAGACGTCTAACTAATCCTATGACAAGTATTATATGCCTAAACATGTTGCATAATCAGTTAAGTGACAAAAGTTTAAGTTACATATGCTTAAAATCCAATTATGCATGAAAAGGGCATTTTGGTCATTTTCCTAAGGCATATAAACTACCTATCATACAACTACTTAAACTAAGTGACCATAAGGTATAACCTTAGAAGGTTATTCCCTATACAACTATGGTCACTAAACATGCTTGGTTGGATCCTAATGATCGACCAAACGGGTCGAGTTCGAAAGTCTACGCGTTGGTTTAGACCGCTTGACTTACGACTCTATACAAGCACTAAACTAAAAGTGACGAGCTAAACATATTGAAACATGTTTAACTAAGTTAGAAAATAGGTTTTGATATCAAAACAATGGGTTTTGATACCCAAGAATAGTTTGGTTGCAAAATACACATAAATACGCATTTTGACCGAAACTATGACTCGTCACTACACCTAATCAACGTGATAATCAGTAGGTATAGTCACACGGGACTATAACCATCGTGATTACGCTCACGTTGCAAAGTTCAAACGAACTTTGTGTTGACCAAAGACTGGTCAAAGCAGAAAGTCAAACACTGCTTGACTTTCACGCTTGAAAAGCATAAAAAGCACGAAAGAAACTTACAAGGGGTCCAAGCTAGGAAGTTTTGTTCTAAAGATTACTAAGGTATGAAGTATACACTCCAACTTAGAGTAAAATCAGATCAAAGTGTGAGGAAAGAATGAAAATGAGTTGGGTTTATGTAGTTTTTCGTAAACCGTTAGGATCGTTTCTCGCATTTCGTGCTTCGATCTTGACCCTCCTTGTGGGCACAAGGTTTTACAATACATGGGGCACATAAAAACAATCAAATGGTATCCAAATCAGGGGTTTAAAACCATCAAATTGGCTGAATTGGACCAAATGCAATGAATATGAGCTGAGTTTCTGTCGTGCCCACGAGAGAGAGAGACTTCTTTTACGCGGCCCGCGAGAGCCCAGTTTCCAAAAATGTCAATAATGATCCCTGCATGTTAAAAAGTCAGTTTTCGGCATGTTTAAGCCCCGTTAACCCCATTTCAAGGCTCTAAAATGAAGTTAAAGTATAGGGAACTTAAAATATGCTCAAAAATATCTCGGATGTCGGTTTGTTTGGTCGTACGGTTGCGTTATTCGGTTAATTACGACGGAAATCGTAACGGACGCAAAAGCGATCCAAATTGTGTGAAGAATGGAATTTTATCATGCCAATCACTAAAATAAAATACTTTAATGATTACATAAATTTTTGGATGTCCGGATATATTCAGAACGTAAGATATGCGCGAAAATGCAAACTTATGCACTTCTTGATGCTTTTAGTCCCTGATTGACCAAAAAGTTTATTTTAGCATACCGAACCCCTCAAAGCCTATTTCTAAGCTATGTAAAGGATATTTAGGGTATGTTTAACTTATGATAAGGTTTTGGAATGTTCGTTACTATACAAATCGGTATAGTTTCACAGTTTGACACAAATAGTCCCTGCGATCGAACAAACTTGATTTTGACACACCAAACCATCCAAAACTTATTTCTAAGTTATGTAAAGGTTATTTAAGGTATGTCAAGCCTATTTCACTATTTAGGAGTGTTTGTCGCATTAAACTGATTACGTTTACGCACCAGTTTGCGTATAACTTTCTAGAAAGCGATTTAAAGCTTGAAATCGGAATCGAATCAAATCGTAAAATCATCAAACAAAAATACACACATAATAACACCAAAACACATATAATAACACCAAAGCACATTGTTTTATTAGTAATTAACATTGTTTTACATTGTACATCGATTACAGAGCACAGTTGTCACAGTCTCCCCTACTTTAGGAAATTTCGTCCCGAAATTTTAACTAGAGGAAGCTTGTGAAAAAAAAAATGCGGATATTTCACTTTCATTTGGTCCTCACGTTCCCAAGTAAACTGTGGGCCACATTTGGATTCCCAGCAAACTTTGACCAATCGAATTCGTTTGTTCTTCAACTGTTTGACTGCACAGTCCATTATCTCCACAGGTTTCTCGACAAAGTGCAATGTTTCATCAACTTGAATTTCGTCGAGTGGAATGTGAAGATCAGTATCGGCTAAACACTTTCGCAAATTGGACATGTGGAAAGTCGGATGAATATTTCCAAGCTCTGGAGGTAGCTCTAGTCAATAGGCAACCTTTCCAATCCTTTCAACAATCTTAAATGGTCCAACAAATCGAGGTGCAAGTTTTCCTTTCTTTCCAAATCTCACCACTCCCTTCCAAGGCGACACCTTGAGTAGGACACGGTCTCCGACTTAAAATTCCAAGGGCTTGCGTCGTATATCCGCATAACTCTTTTGACGGCTTCTAGCTGTCACAAGATTATCGCGACTTTTCTTGATTTTGTCTGTTGTTTCCAAAATGAGCTCAGGTCTAGTAAGCTGAGCTTCACCGATCTCATTCCAACAGACAGGTGAACGACATTTTTGACCGTAGAGAGCTTCGAATGGTGCCATATTGAAACTAGCATGATAACTATCGTTGTAAGAGAACTCGATCAATGGAAGATGAGAATCCTAATTACCACCAAAGTCTATCACGCATGCTCTAAGCATATCCTCTAAAGTTTGAATCGTCATCTCAGATTGTCCATCTATTTGGGGATGATAAGCAGTGCTTAGATTTATTTGGGTTCCCATGGCAGATTGCATGGTCTTCCAGAAATGAGATGAAAATCGAGCATCACGATCAGAAATGATATCAAAAGGAACACCATGTCGAGATACAATCTCATCAACATAAATCTTTGCAAGTTTATCAGCAGATAGATCCTCGCGAATTGGAATAAAATGAGCTGACTTCGTCAATCGATCGATAACAACCCAAATAGCATTATGACCTCTAGATGTACGCGGTAATTTAGTGATGAGATCCATCGCAATGTTCTCCCACTTCCAAACCGGTATCTCTGGTTGTACAAGCAAACCAGATGGTCGTTGATGTTCAGCCTTGACTTTGAGACAAGTTAGGCATTTTGATACATACAAGGCAATATCCTTCTTCATACCAGGCCACCAATACTGAGTACAAAGATCCTTGTACATTTTGTCAACACCAGGATGGATAGAATATCGAGACTTGTGAGATTTGTCCATTACCAAGGTGCAAAGTACGTCTTGTTTCGGAATCCACAAACGATCCTTAGAATAGAGTAAACCATCGTCCTTCGTTTCGAGCTTAAGCTCGAGTTGACCTGGTAATTCCTTACCCATCAAATTTTGTGAAACACAAGATTTCTGAGCTTGAAAGACACGAGTTTGAAGATTAGATAGAGTTTGAACAGAATGAAGCTTGACTCGCTCCTTTCTACTAAGTGCATCGGCTACGACATTCTCCTTACCAGGATGGTAGCGAATCTCGCAATCGTAATCGCTCAAGAGCTTATTCCAACGTTGTTGCCTCATGTTTAGCTCCTTCTGATTAAGAATGTGTTGGAGACTTTTGTGGTCTGTAAAAACCACACACTTCGTGCCATAAAGATAGTGTCTCTAGATTTTGAGAGCAAAAACCACAGCTCCCAACTCAAGATCATGAGTGGCGTAGTTCTTCTCGTGAACTTTCAGCTGTCTTGACGCATATGTAATGACTTTACCTCGTTGCATAAGAACACAACCAAGGCCAAGATTCGACGCATCACAATAGACAACGAAATCATCGTTTCCCTCGGGCAAAGATAAAACAGGAGCATCACACAACTTCCATTTCAGCGTTTGGAACGCTTCTTCTTGCTTGGGTCCCCACTCAAAAGGCTTATTCTTCTAAGTCAAAGCAGTGAGTGGGACCGCGATCTTCGAGAAGTTTGAAATAAACCGCCGATATTAACCAGCGAGACCAAGAAAAGAACGAATTTCTGTAGGTGTCATTGGTATGTTCCAATCCTTAATTGTAGCAATTTTGGATGGATCCACATGAATACCCTGCTCGTTGACTATATGACCCAAAAACTGAACTTCTTTAAGCTAAAATTCACACTTGGAGAATTTAGCAAAAAGTTGTTCATTCTTCAGAAGTTCCAGTGTCAAACGAAGGTGTTGCTTATGATCGGCTCGAGACTTTGAATAAATGAGAATATGGTTGATGAACACAATGATGAACTTGTCTAAATAAGGTTTACAAACCCTATTCATTAAGTCCATGAAGATAGCTGGGGAATTCGTCAAACCAAAAGGCATGATTGTGAACTCATAATGCCCATATCTTGTGCGGAAGCAGTTTTGGGAATATCTTCTTCAAGAATACGAAGCCGATGATACCCAGAATGCAGATTGATCTTAGAAAAACAGGTAGCATCTTGCAGCTGATCAAAGAGATCATTGATTTGAGGTAGGGGGTATCGATTCGTGATGGTAAGCTTGTTAAGCTCACAATAATCGATACACATACGAAAAGACCCATCTTTCTTTTTCACAAACAGGACTGGAGCGTCCCAAGGTGAATAACTCGGACAGATGAATCCTTTATCAGATAACTCTTGAAGCTGTTTTGATAACTCTTGCATCTCAGACGGTGCAAGACGATAAGGTGCTTTCGCAATCGGGTTGGCATTGGGTTCAAGATCAATATGAAACTCGACTTGACGAACTAGAGGCAAACCAGGCAGTTCATCAGGAAACACCTCTGGATAATCTTGAACAATCGGGATATCCTGAATACTCTTGCTCTTGCCTTTCTCCTCGGTGACATGTGCCAGAAAAGCAACATATCCTTTTTGTAAATAACATTGGGCTTTCGTACACGACATGAGTTTCAAACCACCAGAAGGTTTCTCGCCACGAACTTCCAGAACATCACCAGACGAAAGAGGAATACGAACAATCTTATCGAAATAAACCACCTCAGCATGATGTTTGGTTAACCAATCCATCCCCACGATAATATCGAAACTCCCAAGTTGCATCGGTGTGAGGTCAATAGGAAAAAGATGGTTATCGAGGTTCAACTGACAATCATGAATAACAAAATCGAGTACGAGAGGTTTACCAGTAGCAACTTCAACAGATAAGGGTTTCCTCAGTTTAGTTCTAGGTATCGCAAGTAAAGGCTCAAAAGATAATGAAACAAAATTTCTATCGGCACCAGAATCGAAAAGAACTGATGCAGGTTGATTGTTAACAAGGAACGTACCATTGACAACCTCGTTGTCAGCCCTCGCCTCGTTTGCATTCAAGTTGTACGCTCGTCCATGAGCGGGATTCACATTGGCATTCGCATTCGCCAACCTCGGACAGTTGTTGCGGAAATGACCCATTTCACCGCAATTGTAACACGAACCATGTGGGAATCTAGCAGCATTCCCCTGAACTTGTGCTGGGATCTGAGCAGCTTGATTCTAACCCAAACGACAGATGTCGGCCAAGTGCCCAAGTTCACCACAATTAGTACACTGTTTACAGGCTCGTTGTGCAACATGATGGCCATTGCACCTTGTATAGTGAGGTGCGGTACCAGCATACTGTTTATTCACACGAGGTAGTGCTAGTGGGTTCTGAGGGTTCTGGTTGGTGACAGCAAAGTTCTAGGAAGCCTTGCGCTTCCTCGACTTCTTAGAAGACTCACCCTTCTTCTTTCCCTTACCCTTACCCTTTTCTTGAGCAGAATCGGTTGACTTCTTCTTGTCACCCTTGCGGGTCAGTTTACCCTTTCTGACCTGAGACTCAGTCAGAGTAGCAGCTAATTCAATCGCTTGACGAACAGTGGTAGGATTACTGCCAGTCACAATGTCTTGCACAGAATCGGGTAAACCATCGATATACCTCTCTATCGCTTTCTCTGATGGGGTAACCATAGTAGGACACAACAAACTAAGCTCCTCATAACGATCCGTATACGCACGGTGTTCTCCCCCATCTTGTTTCAAATCATCGAATTCTCATTCCAAAGCTCGAATCTCATGATGGGGACAGAACTATCTCATCATAAGAGCTCGGAGCTCTTCCCAAGTTTGTGCCATCGCCACCTCGGCACCCCTATCACGCATTACACCATTCCACCATGTAAGAGCATGCTTCTCGAATACACTGGATGCAAATTCAATCGTACGCTCATTCGGACATTGCACATGTCTGAATGTGCTTTCCAAACTTTCAAACCATTGCAGGAGCGTGGTTGCTCCTTGAGACCTAGAAAACTTCAATGGTTTAGCCGAATTGAAAGTTTTGAAACTACACTGTGCATTATTGTTGTTATTGTATAACTGATGGATCTGGGTTACTACGTTCGGAAGCACAACAGCCATTTGTTGAGCGACAAGGGCTGCGACTTCTTCGTTAGTTAAAGGTTGTGCATCACGTCGAGGAGGCATTGTCTAAAAAGAATAAGGAAAGATGAGAAACGAGTGAGATCGACAATTGGAAAAACAAAAGAGGTATTGAAAACATCGACAAAACACAAGGAAGGCGATCATTCGTTCGTTACCTCGAACAAACAAACGACACGCAGTGACTAATTAAAGTAAATGGGTCAATATAATGTATCGTGAAGACATGCTTTAGCCTATAAGTGGACACTCATCCCAAGAGTTCCCAGGTAAGAGTGACTGGTCTGATTATGTGGATTTGTACGAACACTCTAGCCTTAGACAGAAAACTCAGGATACAGGCATCCACCCTTCCAGATTGCACGTGTTCACACTATAAGACCTAAACTTTGATGAGATTTTGAAAACTTAGAGGGTTCAAAACCTTATAACAAATAATTTACAAAGAAATGATTAGTTTTCAAAGCGGATTCGAAATTTGTGTTCTCATTGTGGTTATCACCTAAGGATAGGTGACGGTTTTGTTTTAAAATCTAAACGCAAGAAGACTCGCGTTAGGGTTCTAGAAAGTTATAGTCTAGGTCAAAGCATTGCTAATAACCTAATTCCCTATAACTATTGGCTCTGATACCAACTCTTCTGTCACACCCCGACCGCGTTAAAACAACGAAACCGCGGCGGAAACGTCGGGGAGTGTTGCAACAGAATCATTGTTTCACAACCATGGATACAAAAGTTTCGTTTTATTGATTCATTAAGTAATTTACATTGTCTTAAAACAAATGAGTTACACGTCGACTATCATTGTTATTATGTCACTAAGGCCTCGTGTAGATCCTATGTGAACATACATCCTAGCAATCAACATCATTCAATCACCACCTGAAACATATGTAAAAAGAAAGTCAGCAAAGAAATACTGGCGAGCACATAGGTTTTATGAGAGTATCAGATTCATGGCTCGTTTATATGTTGCAGTACCTTATTAGACTACAAGAGTCAAAAGTTACAAACCTTGTTTTGAAAAGTGTATTACAACATAATTAACCAACTTAAATCAAGTTGGTTATAGTTTATAAAATCTCGTAGCCATGATTCTTAACCCAAAAACATTTGTTTAAATAATCTAAATCGTAAATTGTTCTCGTTATAAAACTCGTATGGTTTATACCATTTTGAAAACATCGTTATGTGATATCGTTTCAAAATCGTTTGCCCAAGTGAACTAAATAATGACACGGAATGTAATATGATAAAAGCACTTATATATAAGAAGTACTAGCGGCGTATCTACCATCCTTTTATCATGTTACACCCGCCCCATTATCTAATCACAACCCAAAACCAATCGTTTGTTCAAATCATTTAACTCGTTCCAATCGTTTCCAAAATCATTTAAATCGTCCCAAAATTGTTCTTGTTTTAATTGTGAAAATACTTTTGGTCGCCTCGTTAATAACATCCAAACCTTCGCAACTCGACTATCTCGAAACTCACATTAATAAACCACCAAAGGGTAAGTTACAATCACAGATTCAGTCGTTACCCACACAACCCCCACACATAACCATGGGTGCAGTCTGATAACGGGATTTGTCAGATCCTATGGTACCATAACCTAATACTGGTCGGCTTGATCAATGTTAATGAATGTTATTCGTTATGTAACTACAACCAACAAGTTTGTTCACATTATCGAAATCGTTATTAGTTTAATATAAACCATTTTAATCGTTTTTAAACCATCGTTTAAACCTCGAAATCATTTAACACATATGAATCACCCCAAAACAATCGAAAACAGTAAAATAGGGGAACTATGTACTCGCATTGAATTGCAAATATCCTCAATCTAAAGAACTCAACAAGCTCAAGTTAACCAGAGAAATTCAAGTAGCACCTAGTAATCGAATCACTAGTTAAATAATCGACACCTAAATCGGAAGATCGGATAGAATGAGTTTTCGTAAACCAAATGAGTGTTGGAACTCATGTGATATGGTTTAACAAAGCCTACATTCTAGATCAGAACCTATCCTAAGTGCTTTCGACCCGTTATGACCCATTAAGGTAGCTTACGCTACTTTAACGCGTCGTTCGCGCAAACGCGCGTTCGAGACGTCTAACTAGTCCTATGACGAGTATTATATGCCTAAACATGTTGCATAATCAGTTAAGTGACAAAAGTTTAAGTTACATATGCATAAAATCCAATTATGCATGAAAAGGGCATTTTGGTCATTTTCCTAAGGCATATAAACTACCTATCACACAACTACTTAAACTAAGTGACCATAAGGTATAACCTCGGAGGGTTATTCCCTATACAACTATGGTCACTAAACATGCTTGGTCGGATCCTAATGATCGACCAAACGGGTCGAGTTCGAAAGTCTAAGCGGTGGTTTAGACCGCTTGACTTACGACTCTATACAAGCACTAAACTAAAGGTGACGAGCTAAACATGTTGAAACATGTTTAACTAAGTTAGAAACAGGTTTTGATATCAAAACAAAGGGTTTTAATACCCAAGAATAGTTTGGTTGCAAAATACGCATAAATACGCATTTTGACCGAAACTAAGACTCGTCACTACACCTAATCAACGTGGTAATCAGTAGGTATAGTCACACGGGACTATAACCATCGTGATTACGCTCACGTTGCAAAGTTAAAATGTATTTTGTGTTGACCAAAGACTGGTCAAAGCAGAAAGTCAAACACTGTTTGACTTTCACGCTTGAAAAACATAAAAAGCACGAAAGAAACTTACAAATGGTCCAAGCTAGGAAGTTTTGATCTAAAGATTACTCAGGTATGAATTCTACACTCCAACTTAGAGTAAAATTAGAACAAAGTGTGAGGAAAGAATGAAAATGAGTTGGGATTATATAGTTTCCGGTAAACCGTTAGGATCGTTTCTCGCGTTTCGTGCTTGGATCTTGACCCTCCATGTAGGCACAATGTTTTACAATACATGGGGCACATAAAAAAATCAAATGGTATCCAAATCAGGGGTTTAAAACCATCAAATTGGCTGAATTGGACCAAATGCAATGAATCTGAGCTGAGTGTCTGTCGCGCCCGCGAGAGCCCAGTTTCCAGAAATGTCAATAATGGTCCCTGCATGTTAAAAAGTCAGTTTTCGGCACGTTTAAGCCCTGTTAACCCCATTTCAA
Organism: Helianthus tuberosus; assembly: GCA_030545235.1. Taxonomy (NCBI): domain Eukaryota; kingdom Viridiplantae; phylum Streptophyta; class Magnoliopsida; order Asterales; family Asteraceae; genus Helianthus; species Helianthus tuberosus. The sequence continues at coordinate 70,936,329 of CM060369.1, read as the reverse complement.
GGCTCTAAAATGAAGTTAAAGCATAGGGAACTTAAAATATGCTCAAAAATATCTCGGATGTCGGTTCATTTGGTCGTACAGTGGCGTTATTCGGTTAATTACGACGGAAATCGTAACGGACGCAAAAACGATCCAAATTGTGTGACGAATGGAATTTTATCATGCCAACCACTAAAATAAAATATTTTAATGATTACATAAATTTTTGGATGTCCGGATATATTCAGAACGTAAGATATGCGCGAAAATGCAAACTTATGCACTTCTTGACGCTTTTAGTCCCTAATTGACCAAAAAGTTTATTTTAGCATACCGAACCCCTCAAAGCCTATTTATAAGCTATGTAAAGGATATTTAGGGTATGTTTAACTTATGATCAAGTTCCGGAATGTTTGTAACTATACAAATCGGTATAGTTTCGCAGTTTGACACAAATAGTCCCTATGATCGAACAAACTTGATTTTGATACACCAAACTATCCAAAACTTATTTCTAAGTTATGTAAAGGTTATTTAAGGTATGTCAAGCCTATTTCACTATTGCAGAGTGTTTGTCTCGTTAAACTGATTACGTTTACGCACCAATTTGCGTATAACTTTCAAGAAAGCGATTTAAAGCTTGAAATCGGAATCGAATCAAATCGTAAAATCATCAAACACAAATAAACACATAATAACACCAAAACACATATAATAACACCAAAGCACATTGTTTTATTAATAATTAACATTTTTTTACATTGTACATCGATTACAGAGCACAGTTGTCACATATTTTCTAAAAATGGAAATTCGGAAAGAGCGGAGCGTTACAGGTAGATCCACCCTCCAAAGAAGATAGGGGTCAAGGGATTGGCTAGTTGGTTCAGGTGCATGTTGCGGAGGAGCAAGTGTGGAACATCGAGGGGCACATAGTTGTGAATGCAGTAGAGGACCATCAGATCACGTAAGCCTACAACACCAGTACTGTCATGCCTTTGGCAGAGGGAGTTGCTAAGGACCCTATGAATGTAGCGGTATAGAGGGTCCCACAACTATGTGCTCTTGGTTTGGCTTGGGTTATAGGCTCCTTCCCCAATTTGAGCCCATGCTGCTTGACATTGGTTTTGCGGGAGTTCACGGAGACCACCCGTGTTTTCCTCATCTCCGGCATCCTCTTCAGCATACAACCCAATGATTGACCCAAATTGTGCAATCGAAATTGAAAGCACATTCCCAGCACAACGAAACTCAACCCCTTCTGCATCAAACGATTCAGCTTTTCCCTTGAATGCAAACATGCTATAGAACTCCATGTTGTATTCGTCGACCGAGCGGAGTCTAGTGCAAAGGGCCGCCCTAAGTGGATCAGTGACTAGGGTGTTGAAACGGTCAATCTTCCCTACTGCTTCCTGGGTGTCTAGGCATACGTGTCCTGGGTTTTCCTCGGGCCTTGTCTTAAGAATTTCAAATCGGGCTTGAGCTGCCCATTCATTCTGGTTGAAGCGTGTGAATTTCTTGGCCATCTGAAAGAAAACACAAAACAATTAGCACGAAACAGTAAATTTTCAAAGAAAACTGAAAACAACAAGTTGAACACGGCCCCGTGGCCACTGGCCACGCCCCGTGTTTGCAAGAAATTAGCTGGACACCCCCGGTCGTGCTCGCTGAGCACGACCCCGTACTCAGGCGTCTGTTTCCCAAAATCCAATTTTTCGACCCGGTTCTGAAAACTTGAAAATTTTTGGTTTAGTAGGGGCGGTTTTCCCCGAAAATGAAACCCAAGTGCCGTTTTTCCAAAAACAAACCGTTTACCCCTTCAATTTCATCTTTTTCGGTTAAAAAACAAGGGTTTGAGGTTTATGTTTCAAATCGGGCAAATCCACAAACAATTCAAGTTGATTTACTTCCTATAACATGCAACTACACTACTACTAACAGATCTAAGCAAAAAAATGAGGTTTGATTCGGTTCAAGTTGAAGAAACCTAGATTTTTCCCCAAATTTTTGATGTTAAACTACATGCAGTGATTAATCTAACTAACTATGATGATAGAATCATACCTTAACGCTGTTGGACGGTGGAAGAACGTGAAAATCTGCAGAAATTTTCGGTGGAACCAGAGAGTTTTCGGGGAAACGGATCGTGTTGAAGTGAGAAAATGAAAAGAAAAGGGGTTTTATCCCCGTCAGTTACGCGAACACGGCCCCGTGCTCAGCTGGGCACGGCCCCGTGGGCGGGTATATATATATATATATTATAGTGCATGTGTGAGTGACCTGTTTTCCGAAACTTGGTTTTAGAAATCTTACCGATTTAGAAGCTTTCCCGACGTTCGTTACTTACAAGATATGATGTTGATGCACAAACCTTTGTTTATGTAACGCTCCGAATTTTCGCGCTTTCTTATTTTAGCAGGTCGAGTTGTACTTTCCAAATTTAGACGCTTGTACTCTCTTTGTAATCTACTTTCGTTCCGCTTGTAATTCGAGACTATTGATCATAATGAAAACGAAGCTATTTTGTGTATTCATATCAGTCTTATGTGCAACTGTTAATCAATTCTCGTTTGAACGAAATATTATTCATGGATACTTGATTCGACTGTTAATCAATCCGATTTCGACTGTGATTCCAAAAATATAAAAACACGGACACGTATTTTGTCACACCCTGACCACGTTAAAACAACGAAACCGCGGCGGAAACGTCGGGGAGTGTTGCAACAAAATCATTGTTTCACAACCATGGATACAAAAAGTTTCGTTTTATTGATTCATTAAGTAATTTACATTGTCTTAAAACAAAACAAACGAGTTACACGTCGACTATCATTGTTATTATGTCACTAAGGCCTCGTCCCGATCCTATGTGAACATGCATCCTAGCAATCAACATCATTCAATCACCACCTGAAACATATGTAAAAACCAAGTCAGCAAAGAAATGCTGGCGAGCACATAGGTTTTATGAGAGTATCGGATTCATGGCTCGTTTATATGTTGCAGTACCTTATTAGACTACAAGAGTCAAAAGTTACAATCCTTGTTTTGAAAAGTGTATTGCAACATAATTAACCAACTTAAATCAAGTTGGTTATAGTTTATAAAATCTCATAGCCATGATTCTTAACCCAAAAACATTTGTTTAAATAATCCAAATCGTAAATTGTTCTCTTTATAAAACTCGTATGGTTTATACCATTTTGAAAACATCGTTATGTGATATCGTTTCAAAATCGTTTGCCCAAGTGAACTAAATAATGACACGGAATGTAATATGATAAAAGCACTTATATATAAGAAGTACCAACGGCGTATCTACGATTCTTTTATCATGTTTCACCCGCCCCATTATCTAATCACAACCCAAAACCATTCGTTTGTTCAAATCATTTAACTCATTCCAATCGTTTCCAAAATCATTTAAATCGTCCCAAAATCGTTCTTGTTTTAATTGTGAAAACTACTTTTGGTCGCCTCGCTAATAACATCCAAACCTTCGCAACTCGACTATCTCGAAACTCACATTAACAAACCACCAAAGGGTAAGTTACAATCACAGATTCAGTCGTTACCCACACAACCCCACACATAACCATGGGTGCAGTCTGATAACGGGATTTGTCAGATCCTATGGTACCATAACCTAATACTGGTCGGCTTGATCAATGTTAATGAATGTTATTCGTTATGTAACTACGGCCAACAAGTTTTTTCACATTATCGAAATCGTTATTATTTTAATATAAACCATTTTAATCGTTTTTGAAACCATCGTTTAAACCTCGAAATCATTTAACACATATGAATCACCCCAAAACAATCGAAAACAGTAAAATAGGGGAACTATGTACTCGCATTGAATTGCAAATATCCTCAATCTAAAGAACTCAACAAGCTCAAGCAAACCAGAGAAATTCAAGTAGCACCTAGTAATCGAATCACTAGTTAAATAATCGACACCTAAATCAGAAGATCGGATAGAATGAGGTTTCGTAAACCAAATGAGTATTGTAACTCATGTGATATGGTTTAACAAAGCCTACATTCTAGATCGAAACCTATCCTAAGTGCTTTCGACCCGTTATGACCCATTAAGGTAGCTTACGCTACTTTAACGCGTCGTTCGCGCAAACACGCGTTCGAGACGTCTAACTAGTCCTATGACAAGTATTATATGCCTAAACATGTTGCATAACCAGTTAAGTGACAAAATTTTAAGTTACATATGCTTAAAATCTAATTATGCATGAAAAGGGCATTTTGGTCATTTTCCTAAGGCATATAAACTACCTATCATACAACTACTTAAACTAAGTGACCATAAGGTATAACCTCGGAAGGTTATTCCCTATACAACTATGGTCACTAAACATGCTTGGTCGGATCCTAATGATCGACCAAACGGGTCGAGTTCGAAAGTCTAAGCGGTGGTTTAGACCGCTTGACTTACGACTCTATACAAGCACTAAACTAAAAGTGACGAGCTAAACATGTTGAAACATGTTTAACTAAGTTAGAAACAGGTTTTGATATCAAAACAAAGGGTTTTGATACCCAAGAATAGTTTGGCTGCAAAATACGCATAAATACGCATTTTGACCGAAACTATGACTCGTCACTACACCTAATCAACGTGGTAATCAGTAGGTATAATCACACGGGACTATAACCATCGTGATTACACTCACGTTGCAAAGTTCAAATGAACTTTGTGTTGACCAAAGACTGGTCAAAGCAGAAAGTCAAACACTGTTTGACTTTCAAGCTTGAAAAGCATAAAAAGCACGAAAGAAACTTACAAATGGTCCAAGCTAGGAAGTTTTGATCTAAAGATTACTCAGGTATGAATTCTACACTCCAACTTAGAGTAAAATCAGATCAAAGTGTGAGGAAAGAATGAAAATGAGTTGGGTTTATATAGTTTTCGGTAAACCGTTAGGATCGTTTCTCGTGTTTCGTGCTTCGATCTTGACCCTCCATGTGGGCACAAGGTTTTACAATACATGGGGCACATAAAAACAATCAAATGGTATCCAAATCAACGGTTTAAAACCATCAAATTGGCTGAATTGGACCAAATGAAATGAATTTGAGCAGAGTGTCTGTCGCGCTCGCGAGAGCCCAGTTTCCAGAAATGTCAATAATGGTCCCTGCATGTTAAAAAGTCAGTTTTCGGCACGTTTAAGCCCCGTAAACCCCATTTCAAGGCTCTAAAATGAAGTTAAAGTATAGAGAATTTAAATATGCTCAAAAATATCTCGGATGTCGGTTCGTTTGGTCGTACGGTTGCGTTATTCGGTTAATTACGACGGAAATCGTAACGGACGCAAAAACGATCCAAATTGCGTGACGAAAGGAATTTTATCATGCCAATCCCTAAAACAAAATATTTTAATGATTACATAAATATTTGGATGTCCGGATATATTCAGAACGTAAGATATGCGCGAAAATGCAAACTTATGCACTTCTTGACGCTTTTAGTCCCTAATTGACCAAAAAGTTTATTTTAGCATACCGAACCCCTCAAAGCCTATTTCTAAGCTATGTAAAGGATATTTAGGGTATGTTTAACTTATGATCAAGTTCAGGAATGTTTGTTACTATACAAATCGGTATAGTTTCACAGTTTGACATAAATAGTCCCTGTGATCGAACAAACTTGATTTTGATACACCAAACCATCCAAAACTTATTTCTAAGTTATGTAAAGGTTATTTAAGGTATGTCAAGCCTATTTCACTATTCTGGAGTGTTTGTCTCGTTAAAGTGATTACATTTACGCACCAGTTTGCATATAACTTTCCAGAAAACGATTTAAAGCTTGAAATCGTTATCGAATCAAATTGTAAAATCATCAAACACAAATACACACATAATAACACCAAAACACATATAATAACACCAAAGCACATTGTTTTATTAATAATTAACATTGTTTTACATTGTACATCGATTACAGAGCACAGTTGTCACATATTTTCTAAAAATGGAAATTCAGAAAGAGCGGAGCGTTACAGGTAGATCCACCCTCCAAAGAAGATAGGGGTCGGGGGATTGGCTAGTTGGTTTAGGTGCATGTTGCGGAGGAGCAGGTGTGGAACATCGAGGGGCACACAGTTGAAAATGCAGTAGAGGACCATCAGATCACGTAAGCCTACAACACCAGTACTGTCATGCCTTTGGCAGAGGGAGTTGCTAAGGACCCTATGAATGTAGCGGTATAGAGGGTCCCGCAACTGTGTGCTCTTGGTTTGGCTTGGGTTATAGGCTCCTTCCCCAATTTGAGCCCATGCTGCTTGACATTGGTTTTGCGGGAGTTCACGGAGACCACCCGTGTTTTCCTCGTCTCCGGCATCCTCTTCAGCACACAACCCAATGATTGACCCAAATTGTGCAATCGAAATTGAAAGCACATTCCCAGCTCAACGAAACTCAACCCCTTCTGCATCAAACGGTTCAGCTTTTCCCTTGAATGCAAACGTGCTATAGAACTCCATGTTGTATTCGTGGACCAAGCGGAGTCTAGTGCAAAGGGCTGCCCTGAGTGGACCAGTGACTAGGGTGTTAAAACGGTCAATCTGCCCTACTTCTTCCAGGGTGTCTAGGCATACTTGTCGTGGGTTTTTCTCGGGCCTTGTCTTAAGAATTTCAAATCGAGCTTGAGCTGCCCATTCATTCTGGTTGAAGCGTGTGAATTTCTTGGCCATCTGAAAGGAAACACAAAACAATTAGCACGAAACAGTAAATTTTTGAAGAAAACTGAAAACATCAAGCTGAACATGGCCCCGTGGCCACTGGCCACGCCCCGTGTTCCCAGGAAATTAGCTGGACACGCCCCCATGCTCGCTAAGCACGGCCCCATGCTCAGGCGTCTGTTTCCCAAAATCTAATTTTTCGACCAGGTTCTGAAAACTTGAAAATTTTTGGTTTAGTAGGGGCGGTTTTCCCCGAAAATGAAACCCAAGTGCCGTTTTTCCAAAAACAAACCGTTTACCCCTTCAATTTCATTTTTTTTGGTTAAAAAACAAGGGTTTGAGGTTTTTGTTTGAAATCGGGCAAATCCACAAACAATTCAAGTTGATTTACTTCCTATAACATGCAACTAAACTACTACTAACAGATCTAAGTAAAAAATTGAGGTTTGATTCGGTTCAAGTTGAAGAACCCTAGATTTTTACCCAAATTTTTGATATTAAACTACATGCAAGTGATTAATCTAACTAACTATGATGATAGAATCATACCTTAATGCTGTTGGACGGTGGAAGAACGCAAAAATCTGCAGAAATTTTCGGTGGAACCAGAGAGTTTTCGGGGAAACAGATCGTGTTGAAGTGAGAAAATGAAAAGAAAAGGGGTTTTATCCCCGTCAGTTACGCCAACACGGCCCCGTGCTCAGCTAGGCACGGCCCTGTGGGCGGGTAAAATTATATGTATATATATATATATCATAGTGCACGTGTGAGTGACCTGTTTCCCGAAACTTGGTTTCAGAAATCTTACCGATTTACCGACTTAGAAGCTTTCCCGACGTTCGTTACTTACAAGATATGATGTTGATGCACAAACCCATGTTCATGTAACGCTCCGAATTTTCGCGCTTTCTTATTTTAGAAGGTCGAGTTGTACTTTTCAAATTTAGACGCTTGTACTCTCTTTGTAATCTACTTTCGTTCCGCTTGTAATTCGAGACTATTGATCATAATGAAAACGAAGCTATTTTGTGTATTCATATCAGTCTTATGTGCAACTGTTAATCAATTCTCGTTTGAACGAAATATTATTCATGGATACTTGATTCTATATTTATCGACACTTGATGTTCGTTAAACTAATTGAAACTATGAGATTCGGATACTCGAAATTCGAAAGCTTTGTGAAAGGAACAATCGTTTAAAGGTTCTTTTTTTTTCCGTTCATAAATATTGTTATTTAACTATTCTATTTTATTTTATTTTATTTAATTAATTAAATTAATAAATTTTACTATTTAAAAGTTTATTTAGTAATATTTAGTTAGTCTCGTTAGATAATAAAGTTAGTAAATTAACTTAGTTGGTTTAAACCATAATGTTAGTTTTTTTTTTAATAATGTAACTTGGTTAACAAAAGTTCAAGGGTGATTTGGGCAATTCCTGTAAGTATAAAGTTACAGGGGCTGTTTGTGAAATTTTTGAAAGTATAATAATAAAAAAAAAAAAAAGAAACAAAAAGGATGCAGTACCCGGGTCTGTATCCCCACAAACGCGCACACTAACCAGCTGGGCTGGCTCTTCACATCAGACATAATCCGGCCCTTAATTCATTTATACACTCAGTAAATGGCCTGGTCAGCGACCAGACTCCTTTACCAGCTCATTTTTAGCGCATTTTTCATGTTTATTTGAGTTTTAAACCCAATTTTAACAATAAATACACAACCACAACCTACCCTAACATTCTCCTATAAATACCAAGCCATTTCCAAGCTCTAATCACTTTACAAACTCATCCAAATCACCCTCAAATCATCAAAAATGCAACTGCAAATTGGTGTTCGAGCAGATTCATCCTACTTCACAAAAGGGAGCATATCTCACTCGTTTCTTATCCGTTTTACCTCATTCTTTTTCCAATGTGCTTGGGTTGACCTTAGCTTCGATTCCATGGGTTTTTCACAGTAAATAAGTCACTGGAACTCTGGCAAAAAGGCTCCAAAGTTCACTGTTCGTTTTTGTTTTGATTCAAACTTTACTAAACTTGTTCAAACTTGAGTCTAACTCATCTCAAACCTATGTCCTAATGCTTATAACCTCATCTATGGTTAGTTAGGCTTAAAAACAATGTTGAGACATTTTAAATCAGAGGATAAAACCTCACAAACTTTCTGTTTTAGTTAGGGTTTTACCCACAAGAAGTGTTCAAGCTTGAAGCTTGATGAAGGTGTGATTGTTAGACTAGCTTGGGCTATCTTTCATAAAAATCCACTCACTTCTTGATGTTTTCTCATAGATTAGTTATTGTATTTCATTATTCTTGTAAGTTCATGACCCTCCTTGTTGTTTATAACAACAAGTGTAGTGGTGAACATTAGAGGTGCCTAAATGGAAGCTTTGTTCTTCCTACCTCATGTATGAATTCTATGATACTTAGAGGTGCCTAAATGAAGACTTTGATCTTCTACCTTATGCTCGCCAACTTTTTTTGTTGATATATTTTAATAGATGTTGCAGGGTGATAGTTTGATGATGATGCGATGAAGAACAAAGATTAGGTGGACTTAGATAAACACCTAAATTTAAATTATCTTTTGATGTTATGTTTTGTTGAACAATGTTGTATTTCTTTGGAATCTTGTATGACATTTAGTCCATTTAAAATTCGAATTTTAATTATATTGTCACATAGTGTTATGATGTCTCTTGCAATCTATTTCGTCTCATCCTGATGTTTCCGCCATCGGTTGGGGTGTGACAGATTGGTATCAGAGCCATAACTATAGGGAATTAGGAATAAGTAGGAATGATTCGCCCTAGTCTATAGTTTTAGGAACTTTGTCTCTTATTTGTTGTTTAAAACTTATGCATTCTACCTTACATGCTTCCTAGCAATACTTCTTGTTTGTTAAACTTACATGCCTTTCCTAAGGTTAACATGAATACAATTTTGATTCTTTGAAGACACTCGTAACATAAACGAGACGACTTTACCAAAATAGGTGTGAAACCCACAATTTGGTAAACGACTCTCATTCTACCTTAAACTATTTTTGCACGAAATTACACCATTAAGCTAGGAGTGAAATCCACAACTTAATGGTAATTTCCATTTCAACTCTAGTGGACCCTCGTCAAAGTGTTAAAATTATATTTTGACCCGACGAGTACCAACCACATTTAGGGGATGGAATCGTCAAGTTAGGGGTGAAACCCGCATCTCGTCGATTAAGTCCCATTCCTCGATTTTCAATCTCGCCAAAGTCCCGATTGTTTCAATCGATTAGAGACGTGTAGTAACTGGAAGGGTAAGATACCGTTAATCGCTTCTCGACGAGAGTATCTTACCTATCGGCCAAAGCACATTTTCTCTAATTCGAAAGACTTTCGACCCACTTTGGAATAGTCGACGTTTCTCTACCCGAAACAATCCAATGTTTTAATCGATCCTCACTTTTATGTATCTCAATTTATATGTGATTTTATACTTGAACGTTCGTTCGTTTCAAACTTTTTACTCAATTCGCACGTTTATCGCAATCAAAAACAATAATAATATCTCGTGAACAAACTAAATTTACGATGCTTTCATTATTCATGATTATGCTATGTGAAATTCATGTTATGCTATGTGGAATCTATGATTATGCTATATGATACAACTTGAACATTTTATGCTATGTGAAAAAAACTGAACCCTTTATGCTATGTGACACTTTATGCTATGTGATTCATTTCATGAAAACGATTTTCCTAAACAAACATTATGATCAATTCTCACTTATTCTTTATTTTGAATTCTCTAGATGTCGTCTTCTCATCTCTCTAACTCGACTAAGAAGTCAAAGACCAGCTCTCAAAAGAACATGATAACATTCATGGCCAATCAAATTGCGCGTATCATCCCTAAGATCGTCACTGAGATTCAAGCTTTTGATACTCCAAACTCCTCCGTTGATTCAAAGGTTGAACCATCCAAGCCTGTGTCGTTTAACTACAAGCACTTTTCGTCTTGCAACCCCAAACCATTCACTGGAAACAATGGGGTGACCGCTATGCTTGAGTGGTTTGATAGCATAGAAGTCACGTTCATCAACAGTAAATGCCCCGAAGAGCTCAAAACACGTAGTGCGACTGGGGTATTCCAAGCCCAAGCTCTCGAATGGTGGACAAACGAAAGGAATCTTCGTTCTAACGAAGTTGCTTATGCCCTGCCTTGGGAGGAAGTTAAGACAATGATGATGGAAGAATTTTGCCCGCCGCATGAGCAACAAAAGTTGGAAGAAGAATTCTGGGCTCTAAAGCAAGTTGATGATGATAACCAAGCCTATACTACTCGCTTTAAATAGCTTAGTTTCATTGTTCCCCATCTCGTCTTGATCACCGACCGCAAGATAAGGAAATACATCAATGGGTTACCTCCTGGCATGCCGATGTGATTGAGGCAGCCAAACTCGACAATATCGAAGCCGTTTACCATTTGGCCACTTCCCTGAACAACAATCGCATTCGCGATAAACAAGCTGCAAAACCTGTTTCATCCAAGCCAACCAAATTACCCAACAGTCGAGATGCAATAGGGGAAAGAAGCGAAAGCATCAGAACCCTGTTTGCAACGCGATTGTACCAGCTGCAAACCCAAACCCTGTTGCTCCCGTTAACACTCAAAAGTCGTACGTCGGACCTCATCCCAAGTGTACCACTTGTAACTATCATCACCCGACCAATGTCAATTGTCGCCACTGTACCATTTGTAACGTTATGGGCACAATACCATTCACTGTCGTAACAATCCACAACAGCAAGCCCAACAAGCTCAACCCGCTCCTCAAAACGCCAAACCAGTCAGAGCATGCTTCAAATGTGGTGACACCAATCATCTTCGTCCTCAATGCCCGCAATGGAACCAGGAGCAACAACAACCTGCTAGAGGTCGAGCTTTCAACATTAATGCGAACCAAGCAGGCAACGATAATGAAGTCGTTAATGGTACGTTCCTTGTTAACAACCTTTATGCTTCATTGTTATTTGATATCGGTGCGGACAAAAGCTTTGTGTCCGTTGAATTTGAACCTTTGTTAGATGTTACACGCTCTAAACTGCCTAAGTCGTTCTCTGTCGAAGTTGCCAATGGCAAATCCGTTTTAGTTGATTCCATTCTTCGTGATTTCCTTCTCACTCTTAACGATCATACCTTCACTATCTACCTTATACCCATGCAATTGGGTAGCTTCGATATCATAGTAGGCATGGATTGGCTTCGTGAAAACCATGCTGAAATTGCTTGCTACGAGAAGTATGTTCGTCTACCTCTTCCATCTGGCGACACTTTGCGTGTCTATGGAGACCGACATTCAAAAGGACTAAGGTTAATGTCCTGCACACAAGCGAACAAATATTTACGTAAACCGTACTTTGCCCTTTTAGCCCACATTGTGGAAGAAAATGGCAAGGGAAAGAGCATAAATGATGTTCCAGTGGTGCGTGACTTTCCTAATGTCTTTCCTGAAGATTGACCTGGTCCTCCTCCACCTCGATCTGTTGATTTTCGTATTGACCTCGTACCTGGTTCGACTCCTGTTGCGAAAGCTCTGTACCGTCTTGCACCTTCTGAAATGAAAGAATTATCTAGTCAACTCCAAGAACTCCTCGAGAAGGGATTCATTCGTCCAAGTACCTCACCTTGGGGTGCTCCTGTGCTTTTTGTCAAGAAGAAGGACGGCTCGTTTCACATGTGTATCTACTATCGTGAGCTTAATAAACTCACAATCAAAAATCGTTATCCTCTTCCACGCATCGATGATCTTTTTGATCAACTTCAAGGCGCTACTTGCTTCTCCAAGATCGTTCTTCGATCTGGTTATCACCAGCTTCGTGTTCTCGAAGAGGACATTCCCAAAACCGCATTTCGCACTCGCTATGGACATTACGAGTTCGTGGTTTTGCCTTTTGGCTTGACTAACGTGTCCACTGTGTTCATGGATCTTATGAATCGTATTTGTAAACCTTATTTGGATAGTTTTGTGATCGTCTTCATTGATGACATTCTTATTTCTTCTAAATCTCAAGCCGATCACGAGCGTCATCTACATCTTATACTTGAGATTTTACGTACCGAACGTCGTTACGCGAAGTTTTCCGAATGCGAGTTCTGGATCAAAGAAGTCCAATTCCTTGGGCACGTTGTTAGTGAAAAAGGAATCCATGTGGATCCTTCCAAAATCGAAGCAGTGAAGAATTGGACCGCACCTAAAACTCCTTCCGAAATCCGTTCTTTCTTAGGATTGGCGGGTTATTACCGCCGATTCATCTCGAACTTTTCAAAGATCGTCGTTCCACTCACTTCGTTGACTCAAAAAGAGAAACCTTTTGCTTGGGGTCCTGAGCAAGAGGAATCGTTTCAAACCCTCAAGGATTTGCTTTGTAACGCTCCTATTCTTGCTCTCCCTGATGGGAATGATGATTTTGTGGTGTATTGCGATGCCTCAAATCGTTGTCTTGGTTGCGTTCTCATGCAACGAGACAAAGTCATCGCTTACGCCTCTCGTCAACTCAAAATACATGAGAAAAACTATACTACCCACGATCTCGAGCTTGGCGCAGTTGTTTTTGCGTTAAATATTTGGCGACACTACCTATATGGTACGAAGTGTGTGGTTTTCACTAACCACAAAAGCCTACAACACATCTTTAACCTAAAAGAGCTTAACATACGACAGCGTCGATGGGTGGAATTGCTTAACGACTACGACTGCGAGATTCAATATCATCCTGGAAAAGCGAATGTCGTGGCCGACGCTCTTAGTCATAAGACTCATATTAATAGTACTCGTTGTTTTCATATCTCAAGCGACCTTAACACTTGCATTCGTGAAGCGCAATACTCGTCCATCAATGAAGGAACCATGTTCGTAGAAATACGTGGTGCTACTGAAGAGCAACTTGTGACTAAATCCGATGGTCTTCAATACTGTCGTGATCGCATCTGGGTTCCAGATCACGACAATCTTCGTGAACTCATAATGAACGAGGCACATAAATCCAAGTACTCAATTCATCCTGGTGCTGACAAGATGTACCACGATTTACGTACATCCTATTGGTGGCCTGGTATGAAGAGAGATATTGCTACATACGTCTCCAAGTGTCTCACCTGCTCGAAGGTCAAAGCTGAGCATCAACGACCTTCAGGAATGCTTGAGCAACCTGAAATCCCTGTTTGGAAGTGGGATAGCATCGCTATGGACTTCATAACCAAACTCCCTCGCACACCTTCAGGTCATGATATCATTTGGGTAATCATCGGTCGTTTAACTAAATCAGCTCAATTTCTTCCTATTCGCGATGACTTCAAAGTTGAGAAACTCGCTCGAATCTATACTGATGAGATTATATGTCGTCATGGTATTCCTCTCGATATCATTTCTGATCGTGATGGTCGTTTCACTTCGTGTCTTTGGCAAACCTTCCAGTCCGCTATGGGTTCTCATTTGAATCTCAGTACGGCCTTTCATCCTCAAACGGATGGACAGACAGAACGTACTAACCAAACCTTAGAGGACATGCTTCGTTCTTGTGTCATCTACTTTGGTGGTAGTTGGGATGTGCATTTACCATTGATTGAATTCTCGTACAAAAATAGCTACCACTCCAGTATTCAAATGGCTCCTTTTGAAGCTTTGTATGGTCGCAAATGCCGATCTCCTTTAAGCTGGCACGAGATTGGTGACAAACAATTTACTGGTCCTGAGATCATACAAGAAACAACGGATAAGATCCTTCAAATCTGTGATAATCTACTCAAGGCTCGAAGTCGACAAAAGAGCTATGCTGACAAGAGACGCAAACCATTGGAGTTTAACGTTGGTGACCATGTTCTACTCAAAGTATCTCCTTGGAAAGGAGTAGTTCATTTTGGTAAAAAGGGAAAACTTGCCCCTCACTACATTAGTCCTTACAAGATACTCGAAAGGATTGGCAAGGTGGCTTATCGACTCGATTTACCTCAAGAACTCAACAACGTTCATCCAACGTTTCATGTCTCGAATCTAAAGAAGTGTCTCACTGAAGAAGGACTTCAAGTTCCCCTTGAAGATCTTCAAGTCAACAAAACCTTGCATTTTGTGGAAAAACCCGTCGAAATCATGGACCAAGGAGTCAAAGTATTTGTAGGACCGGTTTTGACTCCGAAACGATTGCGAAACGAACGTGAAACGTGTGGAATCCGTACACGAACACGACCTAACACACGTGATGTAATATAAATGTGATTCTATTAAAAATCTGAAATCGTACAGCACCTTGAATCACTTTCTCTCTCTAGATTCTCTCTCTAGATCTAGAAAGCTCCAAATGACAAATGTAGCAAAAGTTTTTTAATCTATGACATAATCTCCTATTTATAGTCCAAGGCATTTAATGAGATTTCTCATTATTACAATTATGCCACCTTGCCTTTTTGTCTAGCTATCACTAATATAACGACTCGTTTTCTTCTGTTTCTTGCTACGGCTCGGATTGACGAAGGCTATAGACATAAATGCACTAACAGACTCCCCCTTGGATATTGCCGCAGTCAATCTCGATCATTGAGTCAAACTCGTAGCGTCTTCTCTTTCTCTTTTAGACTTCTTGAACAGAATCCCGGTGGATCTGTCTTCAGCTTCAGCTTCTCCTTTCTGTAGACTCTTTTCTTTATCAGGCTCCCCCTTTCGTCAAGCTTCCGTGCTCTGGGATCGACACCTAGCTTTCCATCTACAAGCTCCTCTTGCTTCAAGCTTTTCTTCAGACTCCCCCTTAGATTCTGCTCTCGGGATCGTAATCTGGACTTTCTGCAATCACTCAAACATTCATAAATACAATGTTTTCATATTATCAATCAACTTCTTTAATCCACTCCCCCTATCAATAAACTTTACAGATTTGGCAGTGTTAAAGAATCCAACTCCCTCACAGTTAATCATCCAAGTTCAAGTTAATGACCTTAGAGATATCACAAACTGTTTTTGAAATTTTTGATTTTAAATCAAGTTTCAAATTAATGAACTTTTTTTATTTTCAGAAACACAATCAGCTTACTTAGATTTTCAAAACTCAGCATTTCAGATATCGGTTGTCGAAAATAAAGCAGAAATCAAAATCTTTTTGTATTTTCTGAAAATATAAAGCAGTAAAGAAATATGTACAAACATATTTACAGAAAATATTTTTGTTTGAGTTTGCGTTAGAGGATCATATCAGTTTCTGACAAGTCACAAATACCGTTGAGCTTAGTTACATAGTAAGTATTAAACAATTCACTTAGATTGTCGATATACTGGTCCACTTTAAATTCTCACACAATTTTCAATCTGTTCAGGATACGAATTAAGTGATTTAGAGACTTAAACTTATACGTGTGTCTCACCTCTTGAATATACTCCCGTATCCAGATCCCAATATTCAGTCTTACAGGTAATTATAACACAAATGATATCTGTAAGGGGTTAATAAATTATGAAGAATCATGAGAGCTCAGGCCAGAACCATCGTTCAGCAGAGAGATCATGACTCAACTTGTGGGTGTGTCCCCTTTAGAGGATCTTTTTTACAACAGCATTGCTAAGCAATTTTATTGTCTTATCATATATGCTGAGGGTGATGCTATGTTTCAAGCATTTGCGGAAAGTATTATTCGGGGACTAGGTCAGACCTTCCATTCAGCAGAAGTCCCGTAAAAATACCCCAGATATCATTGAGTATAAAGACCTAGTATATCAGAAAAAGGAATCTTTCAAACGAGATTTCAGGGGTTACCTATATATCCAAGTAGTGTTCCCCACGAAATAAGTAAGTAAAGATTTAGGTTTATATCCCGAACAAACCTACTAAATGTGCAAAAACCTACCGACACATCCACAGTGAGATCGTTTAACACATTTAAACTTTCCATTTCTTTAGCATACTGTAACTGTCTACTGATGTACTATCATTTCCTCTTTTTACGCAAAAACTCAATTTTTGAATTTTATCATGTTTTTTACTTTTTCAAATTTTCAAATGTTTTTGTATTTTCTAACAATATTACTCCCCCTAAAATGCAAAATCATATAAAGAAAATTTGACAACCAACACTGATAGCTCTGTCTCGCCATCCATTTTCTGCTTAAAGTGCTCTGATTTGCAGAAAATATACATACCCCCATGATTTACAACACATTGATATTTTACAGTTTGAAAACCGTTTTTCAACCTGATGAAAGTAATCATGTTTGTTCAGCCGTGAGGGTTTCGGCGTATTCAATCAACACATATTGTTATATTTTTGAATATTTGACAAAAATTAAAAACAAACATATTTTTGGTTTTTCAATTTTTAGAGTTTTTGAAATATTGTTTATTTATTTACAGAAAACATATAAACTTCCTATTTCAACCAACACAGGATCCAGCAGCCTCCTCTCCTTGTTGTGCCAGGCTGCTCCAACCTCCATTCTCACAATCTTTGAATTCCATGAGCACCTGCACAAACAAACTACTCAATTACTTGAACAATTTAGCCCAGGTCTGTTGAACCTTAGGCATTTCAACACAATAATTTTCATTCAATGCTGGAAATTCTTTGTCATTTTTCACAAAAACTTTCACAATTTTAACTTCAACTTTCTCATCTTTTACCAAATCAACATGTTTCTTAACACTCCATGTTTGACCTTTTGGTGTTCCTCGTTTGTAAAAATGTGAAACTTTTTGAACATTTTGATTTTGAACAACAACTCTTGGTTTCCAAAACTCTTGAGGTTTTGTCATATCAACAGTTGTTTTCCAACTTTGTGTTGTTCTAAATCTGGGTGTGTGAGAATTCCAGATCTGTCTAGAATCGAACCTATTCGGGTCTGATTTCCAGTTTTGATTCGAAGCAAACTTGTTTGTGTTGTACCTCCAAGTTTGTTTTGAGTCAAATCTGGTTGACCTTTGTCTCACATTCTCAGATTTTTGTTTCTCAGCATCAATCTTCTTTTGATCAACATCCACAGGTTTTAGATTAGAACACTTGCGTGCAAGATGTCCTTTTTTATCACATTTGAAACATGTTCTCATGGACACATCTTTGACCTGTGGCTGTTGCTTTTTCTTTTGAGCAAAGAACTCATCATTAGACTGTCTCATTTTGAGTTTTTTTTCTTTTTCTAAACTGTCTCCTTGAACAAAACTCAATTTTGCCTGAAAATTTGGCATTTCATTTTTGTTTCGATTCTGTTTCTTCTTATAACCCAACCCAGCCTTCATGTTCTTCTTTTTGAAACCAGGTTTGTTATACGAACCTTTATGACTCTTACCAACAAACTTTGAAATCTCAGACTTCTCAATCTCAACCATTTTGAAAACTTTATCAACCTTTTCTGAAATCACATTCTGAATCGGGAAAACATCTAAGAACATTTTGTCCGATCCAATCATGGTATAAACCAATCCTTTTGAATCATCATTCAAACTTTCCTCAGATTTTGTATTTTTCAGATAACCATCATGAAGATTTCCTTCATCTTCATCCTGTGATTCAGATTTACCTGTAACAACTAACTCTTCTTTCAACACACTTTCAACGACTTTACCTACCACCTCTGAATCATGAGAATCATCAGATTTGGAATAGGTTATGTCAATGTTGTCTGGCAATTGGTCTACCATGTTGAAAGCTTTTTCGACCTTTTCCTCATCATAAAATGCAAATTTTCCCGGTGGTGGAACTTGATGAAACTCTGAGCCAATGCCTTTCTTGTTCTGCTCAGACTCACCATCACCCGGTTTTATATTGAAAATTCGTTCAAGCACATATGACGACACGTGGTAACTTTTTAACTTGTTGTTATCCTGTTCTAAATCAGCAATCTATCGCTTCAACTTAGCAACATCCTCAATATAAGAATTAACAACATCTTGTTTTATAGAATACATTCATTTAAGCTCTTTGGTTGTTTCAGACAGATAATTCATTCTTGATTGAGCATATTTCATTTCGTCTTTCACTTTTTCATATGACTCTTTCGTAATATGATATGATAATTTCATAGAGTCATATTCCTTTTTCATTTCTTGACAAGCAATTTCTTTTTGTTCACATTCATTTGTCATTTTCAAAACATTTTCTTTCAAAACTTCATTTTCTTTCTCTAATTTGTTACATTTTTCTGAAAGTTTCTCATCATTTTCTTTAAAAACTTTTTCTTTTTCTAGCATTTCTTTGCATTTTTCTTTGAAAATCTTTTCAATTTTTGTGAACTCAAGATCTCTTGTTCTAAATTGTCATCTTTTTCAGTACAAGTTCTGCACGGTTCCATGCATTTCTTGCACTGATCAATCAGTTTCAAGTTTTCAGAATTAGAATTTACCTCAGTGATTGGCACTTTGGTGTTTTCAGCAACCTCTGTCTGCTCATCAACATTCTGCTTTTCTTCAACACCGACTTCATCACCAACATTATCAGCTTCCTCATTCTCATTCTTTTCTTCTTTTTCTTCTTTCTTCACCTCTTCTTCAATCTGCTGTTCTTCAGTAACAGCTTTCTCAGCCTCTTCATTTTTGATTTCCTTCACAGCTTCAACTTCAATAGTTTCTGCTTTAACCTCTTCAGCAGCTTTCTTCAGATTGTTTACCATTTCTTCAACATTCTTCTTCATTCTCTCCTCATCCCTTTTTCTCAGACACGATAACATAGCATATCTGATCTCCTTTTCAAATCTCTTAGCGTATGTGTCATCTTTCAATACGTTTCTATAGTATTCAGCTCTCAACGGGACTTTGAGAAGAACATCATCGAAGATTATGTCTTTCTTGGAAACAACCGGTTCTCCTTCTCTGTTATAATAGCATTCTCTCTTTTTATCCCATCTTTTGCTACTGACAGCCATCTCATACTCTTCCTGCATGTCATCCATTATGTTGTAGACCACGTTTCTTTCTCTGTAGGTCTTCTCACTCAAGATCTCTTCTCGAGTTTTCTCTTTGATCTCAACTTTTTCTTCACGGATTTCAACAGTGTCTTTGTCTTTGTTTTCATCTTGAATCTCAGCAACAAAAACAAACTTTCTTTCTTCTGTCATAGCTCTCCCATTAGCTGTTTTACGAACATTCTCTAAACGATCTTCTTCTGGACAAACTGTACTCCAGTCAAATCCTTCATCAGAATAGATTACTGCATATGCTCTTGACTTTTCTTTTGGTTTATCTTCAATCAACTTTGGCTCTTCTCTGCTTCGATGGTAGATCGCCTTTCGATAATAATCATCGTTGAAAGGACGTTCATTTCCTTCAGCAACTTCAGAGTTTCTGCATTCTCTTTTGAAATGACCCTTTTGCCTGCATCTGAAGCAGGTCACTTTGGATTTATCGAATCCAAGCTTTGTTGAAGCGCCTCCAAGCGATTGTTTCCCGGTAATCTCCATGTACCTCTGAGCTCTGCGAATACAACTAGCTAAACACCAACGGATGTCAATGAGCTCCATCTCTTCCGGATCAATCTGGTCGTAATCTTCTTTGGTCAATTCGGAGTTTCCAATTTCGCCAGCTACAAGACCTTCATATGACTCCAGAACAGATGCAAGAAAACTCATTTGCTGCTTCGCTGCATTGATGCTCATTGCTGGAGAATTCTTCAGTTTAAGAGCTATGTTGCATAGAATCTCCTCTGCATCTTCAGAACTAGCTTTTGAAGCCGATGAATGATAACCCGGATTATAACTTGATGAGCTTTTTTCAGGTTCTTTTGTTCTATCACCAATGAATGCTGTCTTTGGTGAACCAACGCCTTTATCAGAAGGCACACTACCTTTGTAGTACAAGCCAATGTTTTGTTGATGTGAAGAATCAGTCATCTTGTTTTGCTTTTGTAGCTCCAGATCATGACTTTCAATCTTTTCAAACAAAGCATCAAGAGTAATTGTATCATACAAAGCATCATTTTTCAAAATAAAAACAAACGTTTGCCACTGATCAGCTCGTGGTAACGCTTCAATTACTTTGTCTATCAGTTCCTCTCTTGGTTTCACTATCTCAAATCTCTCAAGTTCAAGTTTTAAATGGCAAAACCTCTCAATCATTTGCCTCACTGTCTCTCCTTTAATACAATCAAACAGATCAAATTCTTTCTTTAATAAAGCGATTTTGTTCTTTTTAATCTGTTTACCCCCCTCAGCTTTAACTCGTAAAGCTTCCCAAACAGATTTAGATGACCCGTCATGAGTTAGTAAAGCAAAAATATCATTTCTGATTGCCGACTGGATCAATGCTATCATTCTCTGTTCAGCTCCGAATTCAGATTTATCTTCTCTGGAAAACTTCTTGAATACAAGATCTTCGCCTTTATCATCTTTTGGTTTTTCATATCCATACTCCAAGCAGAACCAGCTTTCATGAGCATACGCTTTCGCCTAGTTGATGAAACGTTCTTTCCACCAGGTATAATCTTCAATGCTTTCCAGAGTTGGTGGCTTTGAGTGAGTTCCGTAAAAGTTATCATGCTTGATGTTCTCATTGAGCACCTTAGTGATGGTTTTTGGTGTAACATTTGCAACCTCGGACGATTCGGATGTAAATGCGTTGAAAAACGTGTTGTAGAATTCCTCAGCCATGATGTAAACCTTGAATCACACAAACAAACAAAATCAGTTCAAACACTATCAAACAACTGAATTAAAATAATACTCGAACTGGTGAATTTTCTGTGCGGACTGAATGTTGACAAACTGTGCGGACTGCTATGACCCGGATCAAATTCAAATGACCTGACTCACTACGTGCGAACTGATGGACTTTCAAACGACCGGATGAACCTTTGAATTATAATATTTCACGAAAAATTCATGCAACCCTTTTGCAACTTGCCGACAGGAATAATTTTCAAATCAATATCATTGGACCTCTAAAAGTATTCACATTCAAACTTCACATGATTTCTTGTATCAATCATCAAAAGACCTGCCAACCTCGGTTTATGTTACACACTACCTTGGTTTTGACAAAATTTCAAAAGAAATGATAATATTTCACATGGGCCAATAACTTTTGACACTACACTATTTCTGATTGGGCCATTATTTGTAAGTCACATTACCGTCCAATATTGCCGACAACTTTAATGTTTACCCTATTCTCATTGGACCTCAAAGTTCACTTAGTCGACAACAGCAATTGTTCAAATCGATCTGATTGGACCCTTTATAAATGTGGCCGACAACTTTAATATGCAATCGTTAAGTGGTGGCTGACAATTAAAATACAATTCAGTTTCACATGCTCTCTTTTCTCAATACATGACAGCCTCGTAAAATGTTAAGTCAGATATATCTCAAACAATTGTTCAATCGGTACACGTATTTTCAAGCGAACTCAAATATATCAAGCGAAAGGGTGTGTCTCGCTTCAAATTGCCATGTGTTTCAAGCGATATGATAAAAATTCAAGCGAGAGACTCGATTTTCAAGCGATAGGGTACAGTTCGGTCAAGCGAAACCCAGATATTTCAAGCGAAAGCCTTAATATACAAGCGAAACCTCAGAATATTCAAGCGAAAGCCTTTGTTTCCAAGCGAAAGCCAGCTGTTAATCACGAAATCGGACCTAAAACTTTCGATTTCTCCTAAACGGCTAGGAATTAGGATCTAAAACTTGGTAGGGTTGTAGATCAGGTGTTTTCGCACAACATATCAAAAAATCAGACGATTTGGACCGTAAAAACCCGTTCAATTTGACGATTTTCAGTGAAAAACGTGAAAAAGATGAAAAAGATGAAGAAATAGATGAAATCCGGATCTGAATCTGATGATTTTCTTCGTGGAAATGTGTGATAGATCAGTGCAATCGAGCTCCTGCTCTGATACCACTTGTAGGACCGGTTTTGACTCCGAAACGATTGCGAAACGAACGTGAAACGTGCGGAATCCATACACGAACGCGACCTAACACACGTAATGTAATATAAATGTGATTCTATTAAAAATATGAAATCGTACAGCACCTTGAATCACTTTCTCTCTCTAGATTCTCTCTCTAGATCTAGAAAGCTCCAAATGACAAATGTAGCAAAAGTTTTTTAATCTATGACATAATCTCCTATTTATAGTCCAAGGCATTTAATGAGATTTCTCATTATTACAATTATGCCACCTTGCCTTTTTGTCTAGCTATCACTAATATAACGACTCGTTTTCTTCTGTTTCTTGCTACGGCTCAGATTGACGAAGGCTATAGACATAAATGCACTAACAGTATTGAGGCGCAGTAAAATTCCTATCGTCAAGGTTCGATGGGAAGAAAAGCGTGGCGCCGAATTCACTTGGGAACTCAAGAGTGACATGAAGACGAAGTATCCATATCTTTTCGCTACTTCTTCCTAAATTTCGAGACGAAATTACCTAAAGGAGGGGAGACTGTAACGCTTTGAATTTTCACGCTTTCTTATTTTAGCAAGTCGAGTTGTACTTTCCATATTTAGACGCTTGTACTCTCTTTGTAATCTACTTTCGTTCCGCTTGTAATTCGAGACTATTGATCATAATGAAAACGAAGCTATTTTGTGTATTCATATCAGTCTTATGTGCAACTGTTAATCAATTCTCGTTTGAACAAAATATTATTCATGGATACTTGATTCTATATTTATCGACACTTCATGCTCGTTAAACTAATTGAAACTATGAGATTCGGATACTCGAAATTCGAAAGCTTCGTCAAAGGAACAATCGTTTAAAGGTTCTTTTTTTCCGTTCATAAATATTGTTATTTAACTGTTCTATTTTTTTAATTTAATTAATTAAATTAATAAATTGTACTATTTAAAAGTTTATTTAGTAATATTTAGTTAGTCTCGTTAGATAATAAAGTTAGTAAATTAACTTAGTTGGTTTAAACCATAATGTTAGTTTTTTTTTAATAATGTAACTTGGTTAACAAAAGTTCAAGGGTGATTTGGGCAATTCCTGAAAGTATAAAGTTACAGGGGCTGTTTGTGAAATTTTTGAAAGTATAATAAAACAACAAAAAAAAAGAAACAGAAAGGATGCAGTACCCGGGTCTGTATCCCCACACACGCGCACACTAACCAGCTGGGCTGGCTCTTCACATCAAACATAATCCGGCCCTTAATTCATTTATACACTCAGTAAAAGGCCTGATCAGCGACCAGACTCATTTACCAGCTCATTTTTAGCGCCTTTTTCATGTTTATTTGAGTTTTAAACCCAATTTTAACATTAAATACACAACCACAACCTACCCTAACCTTCTCCTATAAATACCAAGCCATTCCCAAGCTCTAATCACTTTACAAACTCATCCAAATCACCCTCAAATCATCAAAAACGCAGCTGCAAATTGGTGTTCGAGCAGATTCATCCTACTTCACAAAAGTGAGCATATCTCACTCGTTTCTTATCCGTTTTACCTCATTCTTTTTCCTATGTGCTTGGATTGACCTTAGCTTCGATTCCATGGGTTTTTCACAGTAAATAAGTCCCTGGAACTCCAGCAAAAAGGCTCCAAAGTTCATTGTTCGTTTTTGTTTTGATTCAAACTTTACTAAACTTGTTCAAACTTGAGTCTAACTCATCTCAAACCTATGTCCTAATGCTTATAACCTCATCTATGGTTAGTTAGGCTTAAAAACAAGTTTGAGACATTTTAAATCAGAGGATAAAACCTCACAAACTTTCTGTTTTAGTTAGGGTTTTACCCACAAGAAGTGTTCAAGCTTGAAGCTTGATGAAGGTGTGATTGTTAGACTAGCTTGGGCTATCTTTCATAAAAATCCACTCACTTCTTGATGTTTTCTCATAGATTAGTTATTGTATTTCATTATTCTTGTAAGTTCATGACCCTCCTTGTTGTTTATAACAACAAGTGTAGTGGTGAACATTAGAGGTGCCTAAATGGAAGCTTTGTTCTTCCTACCTCATGTATGAATTCTATGATACTTAGAGGTGCCTAAATGAAGACTTTGATCTTCAACCTCATGCTTGACATATATGATATAGTACACTCTATATAATACTTATGTAATATTCAAACAAACCGAACCCTTGATGATGAACAAGTGGACATTGTCAAGTTAGTAAGTATATCATCTAAACATCATATGTGATGGATGATTATTTTCATATGGCTATGTTAATGTTATTTAAATTCCGAAATCCATAATCTTCCGTTATTCCCCAAACTCATACATCTATGTTCCTTTGTGTAGAAGGACAATGTGCTCCAAACTAAATAACCAACACCACTCGCGGGATTCAAGTAGGAAAGCTTGCAAAAACCGTGAGCATACTCGATCCCTTTTTCCTTTTAATCACTTTGGGTGCAACATGTATACTATACAAACTACACTTCACTTTGAAACTATTTTAAACGAACTCTATCCATTGTTGAAACATGAAACTATGTGTGATGCTTGTTAATCTCGTATGCCATGTATACTATTTTTGTTGATATATGCTCATTAACTTTGCTAGCCTACCTTAACAATTATAGCGCTATAGGATTAACGCACCGCCCACGATACTTGGGGTATTGTTAAGTTAAACATGTAACCTCCCGCGATACTATGGAATAGGCAAAATTAAACGCGTTGGAAACTTGGGTTTGAACATATTGTTACATAATCTAGGCATACTAGTAACTCGCATATTATGATTCATGTGGATATGAGAAACTTTTTAGACTATATTATGCTATGTAGACAAACTTGTATGCTCGCCAACTTTTTTTTGTTGATATATTTTAATACATGTTGCAGGGTGATAGTTTGATGATGATGCGATGAAGAACAGAGATTAGGTGGACTTAGATACACACCTAAATTTAAATTATCTTTTGATGTTATGTTTTGTTTAACAATGTTGTATTTCTTTGGAATCTTGTATGACATTTAGTCCATTTATGAAATTCGAATTTTAATTATATTGTCACATAATGTTATGATGTCTCTTGCAATCTATTTCGTCTCATCCCGATGTTTCCGCCATCAGTTGGGGTGTGACAGTTTACTCGTTGGCCGCTTGTAGCTAGATCTCCTCATCTTCATCCTCAATGAATCCTTGATAGAGCTTTAGCCTTTGGCCATTGACTTTGAATGGAATTCCATTCCGAGATTTAATTTCAATTGCACCGTGTGGAAAAATATAGGTGATAGAAAAAGGACCCGTCCACCTGGACTTTAATTTATCGAGAAATAATCGAAGCCGTGAATTAAACAATAGAACTTGATCTCCTACCCGAAATTCATTTGGTTTAATGTGTTTATCATGCAAGTTTTTCATTCTTTCCTGATAAACTCTGGAGTTAGAGTATGCGTGATTTCTTAATTCGTCTAATTCATTTAATTGACAAAATCGATTTTTACCGGCAATTTCTATGTCTAAGTTTACGTTTTTAATTGCCCAGTAGGCTTTGTGTGCGATTTCTACTGGCAAATGACAACTTTTTCCATAGAAAAGCTTATATGGGGTGGTACGTATTGTTGTTTTATACGCAGATCAAAAAGCCCATAAAGCGTTCCTTTTTATTTAATCCTATGGCTTTTTCAAGTATTCTTTTTAAACCTCTATTAGTCACTTCGGCTTGTCCATTTGTTTGAGGGTGATATGCCGTTGAGATCCTGTGATAGACCCCATACCTTGTTAAGATTTTTTCAAGTTGATGGTTACAAAAATGGGTACCCCTATCACTTATTAATGTTTTTGGAGTTCCAAAACGAGAAAATAATCATTTCAGGAATCTTACCACAACTCTTCCATCATTTGTTGGAAGAGCTTCGGCCTCGGCCCATTTAGACAAGTAATCCACTGCCATAAGTATATATTTGTTTCCTTTTGACGGTGGGAAAGGTCCCATAAAGTCGAGTCCCCACACATCAAAAATTTCACAAACAAGAATACCATTTTGTGGCATTTCGTTTTTGGAAGAAATATTACCTGATCTTTGGCAAGCATCACATGTTCTGATAAGACTTTGGGTTTGTAAATGGTTGGCCAATAAAATCCTGAATCAAATACCTTTCGTGCGGTACTAGTGGCACCATGATGTCCTCCGTATGGACCTTCATGGCAATGGCAGAGGATTCTTCTTGCTTCACTACCATATACGCATCTGCGGATAAGTTGGTCGGCACATATTTTGAAAAGATAAGGATCTTCCTAAAAATAATGCTTTACATCGGCAAAGAATTTTTTTCTTTGATGATGTGGCCATCCTTTTGCGACTATTCCACTAGCTAAGTAGTTAGCATAGTCGGCGTACCATGGCTCCTCTCGGTATTCCATAATTTCTAGGGACTTCGTTGGGAATTTTTCATTGATTATCTCATCCCTGGTTGCCTCCAAAGCTGGATCTTCCAAGCGGGAAAGATGATCTGCAGCGGTGTTTTCTGCTCCTCTTTTGTCTTTTATTTCAATGTCGAACTCTTGGAGGAGTAGAATCCATCTGATTAAACGCGGTTTAGCATCCTGTTTCTTAAAGAGATATCGAATGGCTACATGGTCTGTATAAACTAACATTTTAGAAAGAACAAGATAAGAACGAAATTTATCAAAAGCAAATACTACAGCTAGTAATTCTTTTTCCGTTGTTGTGTAATTTTCTTGTGCATCGTTAAGTGTTTTACTAGCGTAATATATTTGGTGAAAATGTTTATCTTTTCTTTGTCCCAAGACGGCTCCAACTGCAAATTCACTTGCATCACACATGATTTCGAAAGGTAATTTCCAGTCAGGCGCTATCATGATAGGTGCATTGACTAGCATTTATTTTAGTGTTAGAAATGCTTGGTTGCAATCATTGTCAAAGATGAAAGGAGCATATTTTTCAAGTAATTTTGTTAAAGGCCTTGAGATTTTAGAAAAGTCTATGATAAATTTTGTGCGTGCACATGGAAGGGCTTATTCCTTTAATATCTACAAGCTTCCAAGCAATCGCGTTTTTGTGTTTTTTCAAAAGTGTGATTATTTTTTCTTTTTCTACACTAGTTAATTTTGACGAGATAATTACAGGTAACTTACCATCTTTGTCGAGAAAAGCATATTCCAAACCTTTTGAAAGTTCTTTGAGCTCAAGTGGTCTTTAGGAGACTACTTATTTGGTTGCTCATTTTGATCAAGAACCAAAAGGGTTTGTTCTATGGCGACCTCTTCTTCAACAAAGTGGTCGATTTCTTCTTGTGTATCGGGTGGCTCATCTTCATCTTCAATTAGGGGTCATTATTCCCGAATGGATATTTCATTGAACGCTCAAGATCGACACTTGTAACACCTGTGCCTCCATGGCCATCAAACAAATACCAAACCAATGAAATATTATATTTTCATACTTGGGATTGTAAAAATATGTGTATCATTTGCACATATCAATTCTTGTTCAATTTCAAACTCTAAATCGCTTCCTGGAAGGTTATACGCGCACCGATGCGTAAATATAACCAGTTTAATGCAACAAACACTCCGGAATAGTGACATAGGCTTAACATACCTTAAATAACCTTTACATAACTTAGAAATATGTTTTGGAAGGTTTGGTATGGCAAAATCAAGTTAAATCGCTTACAGGGACTAAAGTTGACAAACTGCGAAAGTATGCCAATTTGAACTGTAACAGACATTCCGGAACATGACCATAAGTTAAACATACCATAAATATCCTTTACATAGCTTAGAAATAAGCTTTGAGGTGTTCGGTGTGCTAAAATAAACTTTTGGGTCATTCAGGGACTAAAAGTGTCAAAAAGTGCACAAGTTTGCATTTTCGCGCATAACTTACGTTCTGAATACATCCGGACATCCAAAAATTTATGTAAGCATGACTATATTATTCTTTAGTGTTTGGATTACCAAAAATCCATTCGTCGCGTCATTTGGATCGTTTTTCGCGCTTATGCGCATTCCGTCGTAATTAAGCGAACATCGCGTTCGTACGGCCAAACGAACCAACCTCCGGCATATTTTTGAGCATGTTTTGAGTTCCCTATACTTTAAATTCATTTTAGAGCCTTGAAATGAGGTTAACGGGGTTCAAACGCATCGAAAAAGGCCTTAAAACACCACAGGGACCAAAACTGTCAATTTTGAAACTTTTCTGAAGCTGGTGCATGGTGGCGTAGCGCGACTGCATAGGGCCTTTACCGTCACGCTACGCGACTGCCTATGCTGGACAGAAAACATGCAGAAACTTCAGTTTTTCGTTTTCGGGACCAGATTCGACGTATTAACAGCTGTTAACAGCTGTTCTCCACTCCTTAATCCCTTGCCACATGTTGATACCCTATGGTGAGTGGCCAATTTAGTCACCATAACATCCCGACAAGTGTACGCCTTGGATCGTGGCACGTTTTCCATGAAACGATCTTAACGGTTCGGGTATTCCTATAAATACCCCATACCCCCCATTGCTAAAATCACTAGAAATTTGATTTGAGAAACTCTAAGTTGAAACATTTGTTTCATACCTGAGATTTTTGAATCGAGTTTAGCATTCGGGGACCCTTCGTAAGTATTCTTTCGTTCTTTTATTGCTTTTCGAGTCTTTCGAGTCTGAAAGTCAAACTTTGTTTGACTTTCTACATTGACCAGTTATGGTCAATGCGAAGTTCGTTTGAACTTCGCAACGTGAGTGTAATCACGTTGGTTATAGTCCCTTGGGACTATGCCTACTGATTACCACGTTGTCTAGGGTCGTAGGGTAAGCGATCTAATAAATCGCTTATACCTCGAACCCGACCCATTTGGTCGATCATTAGGATCCGACCAAATACATTAGGTGACCATAGTATATAGGGAATAACCTTCCGAGGTTATACCTTATGGTCACATCGTTTGAGTAGTTGTATGATAGGTAGTTTATGTGCCTTAGGTAAATTACCAGAATACCCTTTTCATGTATAATTGGTAATTAAGCATATGTAACCCAAACTTTTGTCACATAACTGATTATGTAACATGATTAGGCATATAACACTTGTCATAGGACTAGTTAGACGGTCCGAACGCGTTTCACGCGCACGACGCGTTAAAGTAGCATAAGTTACCTTAATGGGTCGCGATGGGTCGAAAGCACTTAGGTTAGTCTCAATGTAGTATGTAGGCCTTGTTAAACCATATCATATGAGTTCCAATACTCATTTGGTTTACCAAGCCTCATTCTATCCGATCTCCCGATTTAAGTCCGGTTTATTTATATAGTTTAGATTTGCCGACTGATTCCGTGCTCCCTCAAGCTTTGTTTGGTTGTTGTTCAAGACCTCTAAGCATTCTCAGGCGAGTACATTATTCCCCTCTTTTACTGTTTTCAACTGTTTTGGGGTGACTCATATGTGCTAAATGTTTTATCAATGGTTTCGAGAACAATTACAATGTAGTTTCAAGAACAATAACAATTATTTCAAGAACGCTAACAATGATTTCAAGAACGAATACAATGATTTCAAAAACTAATAAAAATTTCAAAAAGTGAACAAACTTGTTGGTTGTAGTTTACATGACTGATGACATTCATTAGCAATGATCAAGCCGACCAGTATTAGGTTATGGTACCATAGGATCTGACAAATCCCGTTATTTACTGCACCCATTGTTATGTGTGGGGGTTGTGGGTAGCGACTGAATCTGTAATTATTAACTTATCCTTTGGTAAGGGTTTGTTAAGAACGAGAACGAGAGCGAGATGGAGCGAGGAACGCGTCAAGAAGGTTTGAATGTTATTAGAGAATCGACCATAAAGTAGT
Source organism: Helianthus tuberosus (assembly GCA_030545235.1). NCBI lineage: Eukaryota > Viridiplantae > Streptophyta > Magnoliopsida > Asterales > Asteraceae > Helianthus > Helianthus tuberosus. Next base: position 70,905,907 of record CM060369.1, on the reverse strand, counting down.
TTCACAATTAAAATATTAACTTACCCTTTGGTAAGGGTTTGTTAAAACAAGAACGATTTGAACGATTAAAACAAGATGGTTTAACGATTGGGTAAACATTTGTACATGATTGACATTTGATCATGTATTTCCCACAAAACATAACTTTGATTTAAACCAAGTTTTACTTCAATACTTTGTTTTTGTGCATATGGTTTAGTTGAGACATTTCACTTGCCATACATGGATATTTGACATAGACATTTGACATGGATATTTGACATAGACATTTGACATGGACATTTTGACATAGACATTTGACATGGACATTTTGACATAGACATTTGACATGGATATTTGACATAGACATTTTGACATGATTTACATCTTGACATGAATACTTTGACATATTATTCAATACATTTGACAATTGATTTAAACATAGACATTTTACATTGTTTGGTTTGGTTTGATTAAGTGATTAAGTAACGATGCGTGTGTAATATGATACAAACATGGTGGATACGCCGCTGGTACTTCCTATATATAAGTGTTTGTATGGTATTACATATCATAGCGTTATTTGAATCATTTCAGTTTGAGACATAGAACATTTTATACAAATAACATACTTTTCACAAGACATTGATTTATAAACAACTTATCTTATGCAAACTCATTTACATGGTTATTCATTTAATCATGCATTATTCTCTTATTTATACTTATCATCCGAACTTATTATTTTTCAAATGATTTACAAAGACAAAGCAAATTACAAGGTTCATGACTAAACATTTTCTTAAACAGAAGTCATGAATCTTATTTTCACAAAACCTATGTACTCGCCAGCATTTCTTTGCTGACCTCGTTTTCACATATGTTTCAGGTATTGTTGGATGATATCGATTGATAAGATGCATGCTCACATAGGACTGGACAAGGCCTTAGTGACTCAATAACAATGATAGACTATGTTTAAATAGTGTATTTAGTTTTCCAGACGATGTAATTACTCAATGTTTAATAAAACGAAACACTTTTGATATCCATGGTTATGAAACATTAATTCTGTTGCAACACGCCCCGATGTTTCCGCCGCGATTTGTTGTTTTACGCGGTCGGGGTGTGACAACACTTCTTTTGAATGCCCCTAATTGAATGGGTAGATTATTATGCTTCCGATTTTTCAAAGCTTCGTGGGTTTTTACAAAAGGTCGTCCCAACATTAGTGGAGCGTCATCAAGGATGACGAAGTCGGTTGGGATTACCATTTGATTTGTTTGGACTAACACATCTTCAACTTCTCCCATTGACTTTATTGTTTTCCGATTAGATAGAAAAATGGGTATTTGAAGTGGAGAAAAATCACCAATACTTAATTTTTCGAAAATGTAGTTTGGCATTATATTAACACAAATATCTTTATCAATTGTAATATTACTAATAAAGGAATTTTGAAAAAAACATGAAACCGGTGTAATGTTAATTTCAAATGGATCTTCTTTCATTAGCGTGGTTTGATCATTTGTTAACTTAATGCTTACCGTTTCGTCAATTTTAGTGTTAGTGTTTAACTCTTTTAAAAACTTAGCATGAGTGGGTACTAAACAATGGTTTTCGAAAGAAGATGACAAGAGATTAATTTCTTGAAAATTAGACTCTTCTTGAATTTTAACGTTATCGGACTCACCTTTTTCGCTGTTTAACTCATGTGTCGGGTTTTCACTTACTTGTTCTTCCATTTTTACCTCTTCAACTATCTCTTCTTTATTACATTAATTCTTCCCTTGCGCGGTATTTCTCTTCCCTTGCGCAGGCTTCTTTTATATAGCGCTCGATAGTTTTAAGGTGTTTTATTATCTTTTCGGCTACGGGTGAGATAGTTGGTGGTTCGTCAAAGTGAGTGGAATAAGTATCCTCAAAGCTTGAATTCGGAAGTTCGATCCTTGGTTCCTCATAGTACTCATATGAGGTAGATGGTTCATACCATTGTTCCTCATTGTAAGTATATGATGGATAAGGGTCGTAACTTGGTTCTTCATAATACTCATATGAGGTGGGTTGTTCACGCCATGGTTCCTCATAGTAAGCATATGAAGGTGGAGGCTCATATCTTGGTTCCTCAAAGTATGAGTATGAAGGCTCATACCTTGGCTCATCAAAATATGAGTATGAGGGAGAAGGTTCATACCTTGGCTCTTCATATGGTGTGCATGAAGTGGATGACTCATACCTGGGCTCCTCATAGTAGGTGTATAAAGGGGATGGTTCAAAGAGGTTACAATATTGTACCGAATAAGGATCACCACAAATGGTACAATACTCTTCCCTATAATCATCCTCTTCGTAGTGGTAGTTGTAACCTCCTGAGTATTTATCCATAAGAATCACTCAGCAGATCACAACAGAGTCTCGGGACCAGAAAACAAAAATAAAAACGGAAACAGAGGCTGGACACGGCCCCGTGTTCAGTGAGCACGGCCCCGTGGTCAGTTTCTGTATCTGGGCGTTTAAAAAAATGTGACTGGTTTTATGCAGCACGGGGGGTGTTCAGCGAACACGACCCCGTGTTCAGACTCTGTATCTGGGAGTTTTGAAAAATTATGCAGAACGGGGGCGTGTTCAGTGAGCACGACCCCGTGTTCAGTCTACTGTAATGCAAAAACTACCTAAAAATGTAAACATGTGCGCGCGATTTTAAAAAAGGTTTTGAAAACTGATTAGCTGTCGATTTTAAGCTTTCTTAAAATCCTTGTGTCCCCGGCAACGGCGCCAAAAACTTGATGCGTGTGTAGCGTTATATATTTTTATTGATATTTTAAGCCATTTTTAGCACATTAGTCATCAAGTTTTAAATTTATAAAACACGATATTCTACTAACACTAAACACACATATGGGCAAGTGCACCCATCGTGAGCGTAGTATAGTGTTGGTAAGATATCGAGGTCGTCCAAGGACACAAGAGCTTTTAGTATCGGTTTATCCTCAACGTCTAATCAAATTAAAAGTTTTTAGAAAATGTTTTAAACATGAAAAATAAAAACTAAAATGCTGAAAAATAAAAATAAAATAAAAACAGATAGACAAGATGAATCACTTGGATCTGACTCGCCTTTAATGTAACCTTTGATGATTTCCACACTTTTGCACTTTTGTAGGATCGAGGATTCATCCAATACGAGTCAATCTGAGTTAAATCTGGTTTCTATAAAGGCGGAATCAGACTAGAAACCGTCAATCAGTGTTAGAATAGGAGTAGAAGAATAGAAAGTCACTTTAAACATGCTCTTCATTGATATAAAACGTTTTCGTACAGAGAGAATTTTGACAGCACTTCATGACAGAAATCTCCAGAAGTTACAAATGAAAAACACAACTTGCCTATTTATAGGTTGTCCAGTTCACACGGGATAACAACACCACTTCGCACGAACTGGCACCTCCAGTTCGTGCGACCTGACCTATACATCTCTCAGTTCGTGCGAACTGGACCATAACACATATAAAACTTAACTTTTCAATCTATTACATATATTTGACACGACATGGACTGATGACGTAGGCGATAGACATTATGCACCAACAAACTCCCCCTTGGATATTGCCGCAGTCTTCAGTCAGCCTGTCTTCAAAACTTTTCTTCACAAAGACTTGAAAAATTCTTCTCTTTGTTTCGGCTTTCTCAACAATTCTTTTCTGAGCTTTTCATTCTCTTTAGCAGCTCTCTGCTCTTCTTCAAGTTCTATTTCTTCAAATCTTTGTTCAATCGGCTTCCCAATCAAATCTTCAATCACTTTCTTTAACATATACTCTTCATGTTCTTTCTTAGCATTCATGGCTTCTAACACTTTGTTTTTCAACTTAAAGTACTCATTCTGCTCATCCTTTCGAGCCTTTTCTTCTTCCAAGACAGCTCTTCGAACTTTCAGAATATCTATATCAACTTGATCAGTTTCAACCTTTTTCAACAAAGATAAATTTTCAGCTTCAACAGACTTGACACGTTTTTCTAACTTCTTTTTCTCACCTGACACTTCATCCACTTTCTTTTGCAACTTTTTAACAAGATCATCATTCACAAAACTAAAATCATCAAGCTTTTCAATAGTTATATCCTCTGGAATGGGTGGAAAATTTGCAAAACCAGATGATCCAGGAGTAGTTTGAACTGGTGGTTTTGTGGTTGGTGGTGTTTGTTGAATGTGTGGGGAAGTTATTTGAGGTTGTTCTTGAATGGGTAATGAAGTATGATGTTGTGGTGATGATTGTGGTGATTGTAAAGGTTCTGATAATGGTTGTTGTGGTGGTGGTGATGGTGCTTGATATGGTGGTTCTGTTGGTGGATTTAGATTTAGCTTGAACTTTAACCTTCGAGCTGCTGGAGTTGTGACTCGCTTTCTTGACGTGGATTTCTTTCTACCTCCAGAAGATGGTGATTGTACAACCTGGACATTTTCTGGTGGAACATACGTTTCATCATCATCGTCCGTACTCCTCTTTCTTTTCTTTTGTTGCTCTCTCTTTCTCTTGGATCATAGTTTTCACTAATCCAGCGTTCAACTTGAGCATCAATATCGTCATCTGAACCAGATAAACTCTTTTCTTCATCATCAACTACTCTCTGACTAGCTGATTTCCCAGCTTCCAAAGTATCATCAATATCTCTCATCAATTGATCAGTTTCAGGAGATAAACGTTCATGATCTTTATCAACATCAGCTTCTGTTTCATCTTCTTCTGGTTCATCAACCAACATTGTTTCAACTGCTTTCTTCTTACGTTTCTTCTGTGGTTGAGAAGATGATCCTTCTTCAGTTTGAACTTTTGGAGTTCTCTTTCCACCTTTCTTCTTTTCTTCTTTTGTAAATCACTCATTTCGAGTTTCAGAGAAATCTTCTATCATCTTTAATTCATCAGCTGCACTCTTTTCTTTCATTTCAACATCATTCCTCCACTTTAAATGATATACTGGATCTGGATCTTCATACTTATCACTCTTGATAAACCCGAAAAACTCTGTCTTATTCTTCGGTTCCGGCAAATTCTTTGTATACTTAGATAATCTGATCAACGTTTCATTATCCATGTGATGTAACACCATGAGATCATTCTGTTCATCTTTCACCAGATTCGGATAGGCATGATCCAGCATCATCTGCACAAACCTCGGATACATCTAACTTCGACTATCAGAAATAATATTCTCTTTCATGTAATGGAAAACAATTCTCAAAAAATTATACTTCTTGTTGAGCACCAACGCCGTCACCATACACATTTGATAATCTTTCATCACATCATATCCACATTTCCTGTGACTAAGTGCATGAATCACCAAGTGAATAAAGAACTTGTATGGCTTTGTAAAACAAGCTTTCAGATATTTTGCTTTATTCAACGGCCCATTATATCCCATTCTCAGCATACAAGCTTTGACCATTCTTTCTGGAAACCCTGTTGGTGAATTATCATCATCTGGAAACTCTAACACTTCTCGGACAAGCTGTTCAGTGATAATAATTTCTTTATCTTCACCATCAATGCTAACACTTGAATTTATAACATCGTTCACTTCATCATAACTCGTATTCTTCCACAAATGAGCAATATGAGATTTGAAAACTTTGTGTTAATCAGTTAGAGCTTTCTGAATTGGTAAACGTTTCATGAACTCCAAAATCTCTTTAAACATGACCATCTTTGGTAAGGTTTCATCATAGACACAACAAATATTGTGCGACGGATCAAATACCACGTTCGATGCCGGAAAAACAAACAAAAATAAACAAATTAAACTTTTTGCATAATTTTCAAGAAATTATCATTCACACGATCTGATGTTCATGCGATGTGAACATTTCATGCGATCTGGTGGTCAAACGATCTGACCATCCCAAACGAACTGGTTTCATACGAACTGACTAGTTTCAAACGATGTGGAATTCATACGATCTGGCCACTTTATGCAATCTGGAACATCAAACGGCATGACCATCTCGTACGAACTGATGGTCATCACTTCGTTTGAACTGACATTGATGAACAGTAAATTGCAGGTTTTTAAAACTGTTTTTATGATGAAATTAAAGCCATAGATCTGTTCTACAACGAATTCCGAGTACATTGATGTGATTTTTATTCATTTTAATCCATTATATAACCCTAGATCTAAGTTCAAACATCCTGTTCATCGGAGTTCACGCTATTTCATGAGATTCGGTTCAAATTAACATCAATCAGTACCTTTCCCATGTTCTAAGTTGTGTAAACCAACTTATACAAGGATTCTGATCAACAAGATCACAAGATTCAGGCTTGAAAACAAAGAGATCAATCGATTCGCTCAAATCGCTCGAGGGGTGTGTGTTTGGTGCGGAGTGATGACTAAAATGATTTCATGCGATCTGGTCTCCCCTTTATATAGAGGGTGCCAGTTCGCACGAGTTGAATGATTGAAACATTTTGAGGACTTCGTGCGGTCTGGCCATGTTTGAAACGGATTGGCCAGTTCGCACGAGTTGGCACCTCGTGTGAACCTTATTTTTTCAATTTTTGAATTTTTGAATTTTTATTTTATTAACAATTTACCAACACACTCAATTAACCAAGTCCAATTTAATGACCCTGCTCAACTGTTTAGCCTGCCAAGTCCAAGTTAATGACCTTGGCTGACCAAATTATGATCTCGCTGACATTTTGAAACAAATTTAAGTTCAAATTAATGAACTTTTAAGCATTTTGAGCAATTACCAACACTTTTCTCAAACTTTTTCTTAACCAACCCAAATGATCAAACTTGTTTAGCACTGTTGGACTTTGATCATCAGATCCCCAACGTCTGTTGTCGAAAATAAGATGAAATATCAAATCTTTTTGAATTTTTCACCATTTTAGCTAAACAAACATAAAATCTTTTGGAATTGAAGAAACTGGAAACTGTACAAACATAGTTACAAACAACTTTTTGTGAGTTTGTGTAAGAGGATCATATCAGTTTTTGAGACATATCACTAACACCGTTGATCTTGATTTAACTTTAAGTCTTAAACAAATTCACTTTTGATTGTCAGTATTGTTGTCCACTTAAACTTCTACACAATTTTCAATTGATTCAAGATACGAATTAGTGTTTTAAGGACTAACTTATTCGCGTGTCCCACCTCAGGATATACTCCCATATCCAGACTCCTATATTCAGTCTTATAGGTGAGTGCACACTAATGATATCTGTAAGGGGTAAATGCGAGACCATGAGAGCTCAGGCTAGAACTTCCGTTCAATCAGAGAGATGATGGCTCGACTTTAGGTGGGTCCCCCTTGGGGATCTTCTTTCCAACATCACATGATTAGCATTTTTCAATGTTTCATCATTTTTTTATGCTGAGGGTGAGCTTTAAGAATAAAGCATTGCAAAGTATTATAAGGGGACTAGGCTATTGCTCCCGCAAAATCAGAAGTCCTGGTATAATACCCCAGATATCATCACGTACAAAGACCTAGTATGTCAGAAATAGAAAGCCCTTCAAACAAGATTTCGGGGGTTACCCATATATCCGAGAGATGTTCCCTATAAAATAAGTAAGTTATTCGTTATGTTTATATCTCGAACTCAATCTACTAATTGTGTGAAGTCTACTGGCACATCATTAGTGAGACTCGTTTAAAAAACATTTTGACTTTCCATTTCTTTAGCATGTTGTGATAGTCTACTGATGTACTATCATTTCCTCTTTTTCACACAAAACTCATTTTTGATTTTTTCAATGTTTTTGTATTTATGAAATTTTATCATGTTTTTATATTTTCTTTAACCTTTTTCCCCCTAAAATCAAAAACATATTTTTGTGTTTTTGGTTTTATCAAAAGCAGTAAAGAAACTGTACAGAAAACATGACAACTAGACGCAGATCACTTCTGATCGCCGTCCGCCTCAGCCACACAGTCTACCACCCTCCCCAAAAACAAATTCTTTAACCCGTTCAATTTCAAAAGATAATTAAATCTTGTTTTATCAAAGGGTTTAGTGTAAAAATCAGCTCTCTGATCATCGGTGTGAATATAATCAATTCGAATCAATTTTTTCTCGTAGCAATCACGAATAAAATGATGTCGAAATCTCAATATGTTTTGTTTTAGAGCATTAAAGCGGATTTTTAGTGATATTAATGGCAGCCTCATTGTCCACAAAAATTGGTGTGTCTAAGAATTTCAAACCATAGTCCCTCATTTGCTGTTGGATCCAGAGAATCTGGGAACAACAACTTGAAGCTGAAATGTATTCAGCCTCACAAGTCGAGAGAGCGACTATGGTTTGTTTCTTACACTGCCAAGTAATTAGCCGAGTTCCGAAGACTGGCACCCAACAGTTATGGACTTAGCATTCAACTTACAACACCCGAAGTCAGAGTCAGAATATCCAGTTAGAGAGAAGTCACCGGATCGGGGATACCACAAGCCGGTGCTTGGGCAACTGTAAGGACCTTCAAAAATGTCCCAAGTTGAGTCGTAAGTGCAAACCCGGACCCCTGAAACCCTAATCCATATCAAAAACCAAGAAATCTAGAAAATGGGTCTTTAGGCGGGCCGCGTAAGGGTTAGCTTAGCCTTACGCGGGCCGCGTCAACCTTAACATTGACCGGATAAGCATGACGGGCCACGCGTCACACACGTGGCAGGCCTAGGTGTGACACGCTAGCCCTAGTCTACGAATAGAGTGCCCTCGTGGGCCGCGTAAAGATTGAGCATGGGCTCACGCGGGCTGCGTGAGACCCAAATTTCAGCTATAAATAGGTTGGATCATGAGCAGTCCTCTGGTATCGAAATCACTTCACAAAAACGAAATTAGGCTGCTCTAATTCGTAAAATACATTCACAATAGTGAGGCGCTGCTACGATACAGGGTATTAAGTCGATCGCTGCTACAATTTAATGTCCGATCGATTGAAACTATCCGATGAATGTTTAAGTGCTGCTCAAATTGGGTTTATACTTTGTCATTCGTCGTGAATTCGATGGATGTTTAAGTATTGTACTTTGTCATTCGTCGCGATGGTTTAATCTCGTGAGTTATCGTAAATGCTGTATTAGTTACTAACCTAGTTCGTGTGCATTGTTATTTAAATTAGGTTATCAGGCTTATCAGTAGGCTAAACTCTGCCCGTATAAATCTGCAATGTGAGTCATTCTCGTTTATCAAATATTTTATAATACTCCATTTTAAATGTTATAATTACAGGGATTAAGTCGTGGTTATCTTAATCACTGTCTAGTGGGGTATTGTGCACATTACTAATTTCTCAGGGAACCCAGGAACTAGGCAGTAACCCACCATGGGAAGATGAATTAGATGAAAAATGGGCAGATCTCTATATGTTAGCCACTATAGCAGTAAATGCAAAATTTTAAATACCCTGACCCAGTCCTAGCACTCATATCACCTACAAGCTAGAAACTTTACCCAATAAATAAATAACTTAGTAAGAAAAAAATAAAATAAATTAGGATTATGCAACCTTAGTATATTTTGAATTTCACTTGTAATTTGTATTAGAAAGTCGCAGTATGTGCAATAATATTTGAATAGTTATATTAAATATTCGCCTGTGAAATTTTTATTATAAAATTTTAACTTTGCATTTTGTGTGCATTTTGCATATATGCTAAAACAGCATGAATGAGTTATCTGAAGCCCTTCATAATCTCAATGTCTATCCCGTAAAAGTGGAAGTTTCCAGAGACTTTACTGGTTACTTACCCGATGTGGAGGAACCTATGGAATTTCGAGCTCCACCTCCGGAGAAACCAAACCCTAAGAAAAGGAGAAGATTTGTAGGCTGGAGGCGTGTACGCAGAAGGAAACCAGCAACCAGGAAAGTTCCCAACATAGAAAATCTCATTGATAAAGGAAAAGGGATCGAGATTGAGGAAAATGCTAGGTAAGTAGAAATGGAAATTGGGGAAAGCTCTAAGCAAGTCGAGGAGTTGCCACTACAGGAGGAATTGGATCGCGTATTGGCAAGCTGTGATATTCTCAGGCCTATCAATAATAACCTCTTTCCTTATCCTGCCGAAACCCAATTTCCAATAAATTTGGAACCAGCCATCCCAGAACCTCTGATCCACACCCAACCTCTAGGAATGGGCGAATGGTGGACCAACGACTGGCAGTTTCAAAACCTCCTAAATAACCCTTATACCTTTTTCCCTCAGTTCGACCCAGAACCTATACCAAACCCACCAATGAGTAATGAAAACTTAGCTGAACTCCGCCACTTTGGCGAGGAGCTGGTGGATGCAGGGAATAGGATCCGGGAGGTGGGAGAACAGATCTCCTGGAAGTACGACGAGAGGGAACGTCGTTTCTAAGGTGCCAGCTGACGAGAGATAGTGTGGTTGTGAAGTTATGATTGTATAATAATAATAACAATAAAAATATAATCTTGTAAAATAACTTAAAAATAAAACTTTTGTAAAATAACAGTGTGTACGGATGCATAATATAATATATAAAAATGGAAGTCAAGAAATCGACAATTTTGGCTATACATGTGTTGTGAAATTGTGTGATTGTTTTGCATATAATTGTTATTTATTCTATGTTAATAATTTATATATATACTAATTACCAGATGGAACACGCTAGTAATGAACCAGTTAACGAAGTTAACCAATCAGAGCAAAACCGAGAAGATCAGTTTATGACTAGGCAAGATATCGAGAATATCGTTGCTCAAGGAATAGCCAATGCTATTCCAGCAATCCTTGCTGCTACCCAGAAACCTGTTGAACCTCAACAAATTATTCCTAGTAAACGTACTCATGAAGATAACTTCAGTAATAGCGTAAACGGAGGTCGCAATCATACTAACAATGATAATGAGATACGGCAAGCCCCAATTCTCAAAAGAATGAAAGCTGCAACGTCTGGTTGCACTTATAAAGAATTTCTTGCTTGTAAACCAGCTGAATTTGCAGGCAATGAAGGGGCGACTGCGGCACTGCGTTGGTTGGAGAAAACCGAAGCAGTAATTATGATAAGTAAATGGGCTGAGGAAGATAAGGTCATGTATGTGTCGCATCTTTTTAAAGAAGGGGCGCTAGAATGGTGGAATACGGTACTTCAAGCCAAAGGAAGAAATATGGCCTATGCCATGAGTTGGGAAGAATTTAAGCAGCTAATGGAAAGAAAATTCTATCCCGAATATGAAAAGGAATAAATGGCGAATAAGTTCCTGAACCATCGGATGATGGGTGTAGATTGTCGAGGATATACTTCGACATTCTTCGAGTATGCGAGAGTGGTACCAACACTGGCTTCGCCAGAACCGGTACTTATTTCCCGCTATATTTGGGGATTGATTGGCGAAATCCGTAATATCGTTAAAGCTGTGAGACCTCGTACTATTGACGATGCGGTAGAATTAGCTAACACCCTAACTGATGAGTTGGTACGCACAAGTGAAGAAAACCGGAAAAAGGAAGTAGTCCAAAAGATTACCCAAGGATTCCGTGTGGGTAACCGTAATAGTTTCAGGAAAAAGGGAACTGGGCAATCTTCCACTATTCCATTTTGCAATTCCTGCAAAAGAAAGCATTTTGGAAGATGCAAAGGGTATTGCAATTTTTGCAAAATTCCAGGACATCAAGAAGAAGATTGCAGAAAGAAGAAAGCAACAGTTTGCTACAACTGTGGAGAAGCTGGACATTTTAGGCCAGACTGCCCGAAATTGGTCAAACTAGCGGATAACAAAGCCAAACCTGCAGAAGGAGCTACAAAGAAGAACGTAAGAGCTTTTCAACTGACTACGCAGGAAGCCGAACTAATTCCTGACGTAATAGCTGGTACGTTCTTAGTCCACAACGTTTATGCAAAAGTATTATTTGACTCTGGTGCAAACCAAAGTTTTATAAATACTTCATTCTGCCAAGCTCTTAATTTACCCTTAACCACCCTTAGGCAGATTTTTACAGTCGAAAGAGCATATGGGAATTCTACTAATATAGATAAGGTTTTGCGAGAAGGAAAGATAGAACTCTTAGTTCACAAATTTTCTGCAAACCTGTTACCTATGAGTTTAGCCGGATTCGATGTGGTATTAGGAATGGATTGGTTAGTAGTCAACCATGCTCGAATACTTTGTGATAAAAATGCCATAGAAGTATATACACCTACAGGAGAGGTAATTTCAATTATAGGAGATAAACCACAAAAGCCACTGAAATTCATTTCAGTAATGAAGTTGGCCAGTTGTTCAAGAAAACAAGAAGTAGTATTATGATTTCAGTAATCATTAACACGAAAAATAAGGAACTTAAGGAAATTCCAGTAGTCTCAGAATACCCAGATGTATTCCCAGAAGAACTCCCAGGATTACCACCCGACAGGGAAGTAGACTTTAGGATTCATCTAATTCCTGGAACTACACCTGTAGCCAAAGCACCTTACCGGTTAGCACCCACTGAAATGCTAGAATTGAAAAAGCAATTAGATGAATTGTTAAGTAAAGGATTATACAACCTAGTTCATCCCCTTGGGGAGCACCAGTGTTGTTCGTAAAGAAAAAGGACGGTTCGATGCGAATGTGTATCGATTATAGGGAATTAAATAAGGTTACGATTAAGAATCGATACCCATTACCAAGGATTGATGATCTTTTTGATCAACTTCAAGGAGCTAGATACTTTTCTAAGATCGACTTACGCTCCGGATACCATCAATTGAAGGTACAAGAAGGGGACATACCTAAAACTGCTTTCAGAACTAGGTATGGTCATTACGAGTTTACAGTCATGCCCTTCGAACTAACAAATGCACCTGCGGCATTCATGGACATGATGAATAGAATCTGTAAACCGTATTTGGATAAATTTGTAATTGTCTTCATCGACGATATACTTATTTATTCCAATAGTCAGGAGGAACATTGTGAGCACCTACATGTACTCTTAACTTTGTTAAGAAAGGAGAAGCTTTACGCCAAATTCTCGAAATGTGAATTTTGGCTGCAAGAGGTACAATTTTTAGGACACATGGTGAATCACGAAGGTATTCACGTAGATCCCTCCAAAATAGAAACAATCACCAAATGGAAGGTTCCACAATCAGCTATGGAAATTAGAAGCTTTTTAGGATTAGCTGGATACTATAGGCGCTTTATTAAGGATTTTTCCAAGATAGCTGTACCATTAACTAAGCTAACCTGTAAAGCAGTTAAGTTTGAATGGGGACCTAAGCAAGAAGAAGCCTTTAAGATTTTAAAGCAAAAGTTAACAAATGCCCCAATTCTAGCCTTACCAGAAGGAACAGAAGATTTTGAAGTTTACTGTGATGCTTCTAAACTAGGATTAGGATGTGTGCTAATGCAACGCAAGAAGGTAATTTCGTATGCTTCAAGGCAATTGAAAAAGCACGAGGAAAACTATACGACTCATGACTTAGAATTAGGAGCCATAATTTTTGCCCTTAAGATTTGGAGACATTATCTGTATGGAAGTAAGTTCACTGGCTATACGGATCATAAGAGTTTAAGGTATATATTTGGGCAAAAGGAATTAAACATGAGGCAAAGAAGATGGATGGAAATCGTAAGTGACTACGACTGTGATATCCAATATCACGAAGGAAAAGTAAACGTAGTTGCAGATGCCTTAAGTCGTAAGTATCACGAGAAAACAACGACGAGTTCGTGCTCTTAGATTAAATCTACAGTTAGATTTAATGGAACAACTAAAGAATGTTTAAGAAACAGCAATCGAGGACGATGCTGAAGGAATGAAAGGACGAATAAAGGAATTAGAGCAAGAAAATGATGAAATTTGGAGATTCCATAAGAAAAGGATTTGGGTACCTAAGCAAGGAGAATTAAGAGATAAAATTTTAGAAGAAGCTCATAAATCTAGGTATACCATACATCCAGGAAACAACAAAATGTACCAAGACTTAGGAAATAATTTATGATGGATAGGAATGAAAAAGGACATCGCTACATATGTTTCTAAGTGTCTTACTTGTTCACAAGTTAAGGCAGAACACCAGAAACCTTCGGGTCTACTACAACAATTAGAAATGCCTGTATGGAAATGGGAGCTCATAACAATGGACTTTGTTACAAAGTTACCCAAAACCAGAAAAGGTAATGATGCGATTTGGGTAATTGTAGATCGATTAACCAAGTCAGCTCATTTTCTACCCATGAAAGAAACCTTTAGTATGGAAAGGTTAGCCAAGTTGTATGTAGACGACGTAGTATCCTTACATGGAGTTCCACTGTCCATTGTATCGGATAGAGATAGTCGTTTCACTTCCCACTTCTGGACAAGTTTCCAAGAAGCAATGGGAACCCGACTAAATTTGAGTACCGCATATCATTCACAAACAGACGGACAAAGTGAAAGGACGATACAAACCCTAGAAGACATGCTCTGAGCAAGTGTAATAGATTTTGGTGGAAACTGGGATGATCACCTACCTTTAATAGAATTCTCCTATAATAATAGTTATCATGCAAGCATCGAAGCTGCCCCATTCGAAGCACTGTATGGACGAAAGTGCAGAACTCCAGTTTGCTGGGCAGAAATAGGAGAAAGTCAATTATCAGGTCCTGGAATTGTACAAGAAACTACCGACAAGATCACTCAAATCAAGGAAAGACTAAAAACGGCTCGTGATCGTCAGAAAACTTATGCCGACAATCGGCGCAAACCACTAGAGTTCCAAGTTGGAGATAAGGTACTCTTTAAAGTTTCTCTTTGGAAAGGAGTAGTTCGGTTTGGTAAGAAAGGAAAGCTAAGTCCAAGATACGTAGGACCATTTCCAGTGATCCAACGTATAGGACCAGTTGCCTATCGCTTACAACTACCAGAAGAATTAGCTGGAGTACATAACATATTTCATGTATCCAATCTTAAGAAGTGTTTATCGGACGAATCACTGGTAGTACCTCTTCGGGACATAGAGGTAAATGAAAAGTTAAAATTTGTCGAGAAACCGCTTCAAATAGAAGACAGAAAGATCAAGTTTCTCAAACACAAAAGATTGGTACTAGTTAAAGTCAAGTGGGATTCAAAAAGAGGACCCGAATACACTTGGGAGCTGGAATCGGAAATGAAGAGAAAGTATCCTCACTTATTTCAATAAATCTCGAGGACGAGATATTAAATAAGGTGGGGAGGATGTAAAGACCTTCAAAAATGTCCCAAATTGACCCGTAAGTGCAAACCCGGACACCTGAAACCCTAATCCATATAAAAAACCAAGAAATCTAGAAAATGGGTCTTCAGGCGGGCCGCGTAAGGGATAGCTTAGCCTTACGCGGGCCGCGTCAACCTTAAGATTGACCGGATAAGCATGCCGGGCCACGCGTCACACACGTGGCAGGCCTAGGTGTGACACGCTAGCCCTAGACTACGAATAGCGTGCCCTCGCGGGCCGCGTAAAGATTGAGCATGGGCTCACACGGGCTGCGTGAGACCCAAATTTCAGCTATAAATAGGTTGGATCATGAGCAGTCCTCTGGTGTCGAAGTCACTTCACAAAAACAAAATTAGGCTGCTCTAATTCGTAAAATACATTCACAATAGCGAGGCGCTGCTACGATACAGGGTATTAACTCGATCGCTGCTACGATTCAATGTCCGATCGATTGAAACTATCCGATGAATGTTTAAGTGCTGCTCAAATTGGGTTTATACTTTGTCATTCGTCGTGAATTCGATGGATGTTTAAGTATTGCACGTTGTCATTCGTCGTGAGGGTTTAATCTCGTGAGTTATCGTAAATGCTGTATTAGTTACTAACCTAGTTCGTGTGCATTGTTATTTAAATTAGGTTATCAGTCTTATCAGTAGGCTAAACTCTGCCCGTATAAATCTGCAATGTGAGTCATTCTCTTTTATCAAATATTTTACAATACTCCATTTTTAAATGTTATAATTATAGGGATTAAGTCGTGGTTATCTTAATCACTGGCTAGTGGGGTATTGTGCACATTACTAATTTCTCACGGTTAGGCTAATAAATCCTAACAGTGATAAACGTCACTACTTGGGGAAAGACCCAATAGTGGTATGACCATCGTCACCAGGTGACACGGCGCCAGATAAAAATAAGATAGAAGCCATTGTAATCGCTCTTATGCTGTAATTTATAACTATGTGTCATTTTGTCAAAATGAATGATTCACCAGTATTTCCCCGCTAACAAAAATATTTTAAAACATGTTTCAGGCGACCTGCTGTAAATCAAGGAAACGTGCTACGGAGCACTAACAAGCTTGAAGAGGTGGCTCAGTTAAAATGAATAAACATGTTTTAATAAATCAGGGAATTTCCTAGTAAAATTCCTCTATTGTACATTACGGGGTTTATCCCGCATTATGAAATAAAATAATCAGGCATTTCAAGTTTTAAAAGATCCTGTCAAAATCTTCTGCTGTCGCATCAATTAATAAATACCACGGGTTCCTGTCCCGCGGCTCCTGACCGGGTCAAATCGGGGTTGGGGCCATGACTGCAACCTTTGAGATACCGTAAGATTCTCTTCACTATCGTCATGTGTGATGCTCTGGGACTTGATTGGTACTGGGCGCAGAGGCAGGTTGGATACATGATGTCCGGCCGTGATGCTGTCAGATACATTAATGAACCTATGATTGACCGATAATGCGTTTCATCCACTTTCTCACCACTTTCATCAGGACATATGCCATGATTCAAAGCCAGGGGGTTGATATGGGAGATGATTCGGACATATTGAATTTGTCCAACACATCATTCACATACTTGGTCTGGTGTATGAAGATTCCATCAGGCAGTTGCTCAACTTGAAGCCCGAGAAAGAACTTCATCTCCCCCATTGAACTCATTTCAAACTTCTTCTTCATGACCTTCTCAAACTCTTTACACAAATCATCGTTCGTCGACCTGAAAATTATATCATCAACATATATTTGCACAATCAGTAGATGTCCTGCAACGTCTTTAGTGAACAGGGTACTATCGACAGTCCCTCTGGTGAACCCGTTGGTCAGCAGATGCTGGGAAAGTGTCTCGTACCAGGCTCTCGGGGCCTGGTGTAATCCGTATAACGCTTTGTCGAGTAGATACACATTGTCTTTGTGTACAGGATCGGTAAAACCCGGTGGTTGACCGACGTACACTTCTTCTTTAATCTTGCCATAGAGGAATGCAGATTTGACATCTAGTTGATAGACCTTGAACCCTTTCCATGACGCAAACGCCAAGAAGATTCTGATTGCCTCAAGTCGAGTAACGGGAGCATATACTTCAGTAAAGTCAATCCCTTCTTGCTGACTAAATCCTTGGACTACCAACCGTGCTTTGTTCCTTACAATAACCCCTCTATCATCTCTCTTACATTTGAAGACCCACTTGGTCTTGACCAACTTCTGATCTTCCGGGAGATCAACTAACCTCCACACTCCAAGCTTTTCAAACTGTTGTAACTCTTCTTGCATTGCATTTACCCAACTCTCTTCGGTTAATGCTTCTTTGTAAGTTTTCGGTTCTACCTGCGAGATAAAACATTTTAATCAGAAGTCTACTTGTAAAGGTGCTATATATGAGTAAAAACATGTAAGCCCTTTGTTTATTTGTTCGCGGGTTTTCACACCGCTTTGAAGGTCACCAATGATTTGTTCTGACGGATGGTAAGATAACGTTCTTGGCATGACTGTATCCGGTACGCTCACTTCCGATTGAAAATTTGTTATATTCTGATCACCCGTGTGATCAATAGCATTTGAAGTCGCAATATTTGGTTCCTCGTCATAAATCGGATCGGTTTCCGATTCTGAGTCGTCAGATTGGTGTCAAATATTGGAGCTGTTTCTTCTGGGGGTACATGTGCAGTTCCACTAGGACCAGCCTCATGATCATTTGAACCCACGGTGGGTGAGGAAACTACCACCGGTCTCGGCACTTGTACTTATGAAAGAGACTGCTGTTGTTGGTATAAGAATTCCAGTTCCTCCTCATTTGGCTCTGTCGGTAGATGGAATGACTCCCAAAGATTTTCGTAATCAAATAGCAATCTGTTTCCGGGAAGTTGAGTCGGAGCAGTAAACTGCTGACAGTCGACATGCTGAACTTGTATGATCTTCCCCAAACTCGGAACAAATACTCTCTTTAACAGACTAGCATATCCTACAAAAAAACCTTCATTAGATTTTGCACCAAATTTACCATCTGGATCAATGAATGTACATGGTGATCCAAATGGTTTGTAAAGATGTAGCAATTCAAAACAAGTTTTCTTGTACTTCTTAACCGTAAGAACCCGAATGAGTGTGTAACATGCCGTGGCAACTGCTTCACTCCAAAAGTATACCGGTAATTTCGAATCTGCTAACATGGTAAGAGCTGTTTCGATCAACGTACGATTTTTTCTTTCTGCGACACCGTTTTGTTGAGGAGTATACGGTGCGCTGAACTCATGAAGAATGCCTTTATCGTTGCAGAATTCGAGCATACGGTTGTTCTTGAATTCCGTGCCATTGTCGCTTCGAATACGTCTAATCGGCAGTTTGTAAAGATTCTTCATCTTTTTTAATAGCTTCATCAAAGAATCAAACGTTTCATCTTTTCTCTCTAGAAACAACACCCAGGAAAATCTTGTAAAGTCGTCAGTAACAACTAAACAATATAGATCTCCACTTATGCTTTTCACATTTACCGGTCCGAAAAGATCCATATGGAGTCTTTCGAGCGGTAATCTGATGGAGTTCAAGAGCTTTTTCGGGTGCGATTTCTTCGTCTGTTTCCCTTTCTTGCATTCAATACAATCATCGTTAAGATGGAAGCTTTTCAAGTTTAACACCGTCTACAAGATTATTATAAACTAAAAAGTTCATCTTTCTCATATGAATATGACCCATTTTACGATGCCACATGATGGATTCTTTTTCAATCGCCTTCGTCTTACTCACAAAACATTGTGCCTTTTTATATGTCGTTGTTGCAACGCTCATGTCAAGTATATATAGATCGTGTTCACATGGAGCGCGCATCAACACCATTTCTTCGGGTATTTTAAACCCTTGTTTAAGAATGAGACATTCATCTTTTGTATGATGAACAGTGAATGACTTGTCACAAATCTGAGAGATGCTCAACAGATTGTTTTCTAACTCAGCAATGTAATTCACTTTATCGAATGTTATGACTCCGTTAGTAAGTATTCCTTCTCTAACAATTCTTCCACCTTGAGTTCCAGCAAACCCGACATAACCTCCATTGATTGATTTGACGTTGTATAGTAGTGCTAACATCCATGTCATGTGCCGTGAGGCGCCGCTATGTCACACCCCGATCTTTCCACGTATTACCGGTGGGCCCGGTGGGGAGTAACGTGACGTGGTTGGTAACATCATAGTCAAACAACACAATATTTAAATGCACAGCGGAAGCAAAAGATAGATGTATTTCAACTTTAATAAATTGTAATATCAAGTATCACAAATAGTTGAAAGTAATCCACAGGTGGATCAAAAATAAAATGGAAACATTGTTCAACAGTTTTGACATCCAAGCTTGCGAGACTTATTGTGGACGCTAGGAGAAAGCCAGCCTAGTTCGCGTAGTACCTGCACTTAACCTTTTTGGGAAAATACGTCAGTTTACACTAGTAAATACAATTAACTGACTCATTTAGAAAAGGTTTAATAAAAATTGATTTGAATGCACGTGGCACAAACTTTTTATAACTTGGGATAATTATTTGAATATAATCTTGTAAAAGAATTACATGTTCCTTATGTGTTCAGTAGCCCGATCCGTAGACCGGGTTAAAGATCAATAGACACACCACATTATTTATTTATGCACTGACAGGTGTACGCCTACACCCCGTGCTCAGGTCGTGGCCATCTCGTAAGATGATGCCAAGGATATCCGGGACATGTTCATTAACCCCCCAAAGGCTTTAAGCAAACAAAACAAAACATTTCAAAACGAAGCATATCAATGATTTAACCTCTATTCGATTAAAGATTCAATGCTCGACCAAGCGGTATTTTATATACCATACCCCAAGCCCGTATAGGGAAAATAAGTTAAAAGTATTTACGTTTGCAAGTATCAATCACAATTAGCAAGTGCGTGTAGCTTTTACCGGGTCTCCTATTCTGGAATGAAGGTTTATAATAACCTATTAGAATCCTAACGGGTCTTTAATTAAGCCTAAACTTAGACCGGTTAGTTTTAAATAAAGATACGGTTTAACCGCACGATTAAGCGAAGACCGGAATAGAATGTGTTTTATTCCCGACAAGTTTGAAGACTTGTATAATATGGGTAAACTAAACACCTTCTGGATTTTGAGATAAAAATGATAAGGTTTGACCCGTTTCGGCTAATTTATGCAAACTAGTTACATAAACCGAACCGAACGCGAATAACGCATAACGGGTAACCGAAAGAGTCACGAACAGGTTTCCTAAGTTAATATGCTTTAAATATGTTGTGATATCAGTAGGATACCTTCCATTATGCCCAAAACGAGTTTAATCTCAATTTAATCCCCGTAGGGGTATTTTGGTCATTTTAAAGATTATAAAAGAGATTATTTAAAATTCTGAGATTCGGGTTCGAATACATCAGTAAAATAACTTATTTTAATAGGTCATATCAGTTGGTGATAAGTCTTATGTGACAAAATGGTTTTAAACTCATACTATGTGTTTAATACGCGTAAAAAGCCATTTTAAGCGATTTCCGGGTTATACAGGAAATCTGAGTTTTCTGAACAGGTTACAAAGTTCAAAATACTTTATTTATAATATAGAATTAGAATCAATTGGATTGGTGTCAAAATATTATGTAGAACTCATTTTATGACCGAAAAGGGTATAATCGGTATTTACCGAATCAAGGCCATAACCTTAGGTTATGAGCAGGTTAAAAATAATTAAAAATCTTTACAAATCTCAAAATATTATATTACATCAGTGGGTAAAAGGTTTGGTGTCAAAAATTGGGTTTAGATAGGCGTTATGCTAATTGCGCCGTTTAATTAACAAAAAGCTTTCTAATTACGCTATTGGGCATAATTCCTAATCTAGACCTCCAACTGATGTGAAATTTTAGGGACATGTTTATAAATCAGTAGCAAAGATTATTGTCCTTTCACATTTCCAAAATTCTCGTTTTATGGTCAAAAGGGCATTATGGTCAACTTTAAGCATTTAACGGAAACGTGTAAATGAATCGGGTAATCTACGAACCAACCACAAAGGGTTATACCAACATGTAACCTGGTCCTAAAGAAGTCCTAAGGCATTTACAAACCATACTAAAACGGGTCGGAACTGAAGTCAAAGCAAAAGTCAAAGTTTTGCGACTTTCGGTTCCGAACCGGGTCTAAACAGAAAATTGTCGGATCAAACAAGCTTAGACCAGTTCTTATACTTATTACCAAGTTATATGAGTGATAAAATAGGTTACAAGCTTTCTACATTGTTAATTACATGTTAATTCGCAAATTAAGCTTCTGTTGACTTTTTCTAATCAACTTTGACCCGACAAATGGTCTAGTTAGAGTGGGAATCAGAGGGTGCCCTTTTAAGGGTTTATTGCCCGCATAATTACCAACTTATAACTACCTTCAATTCGACTAATCACTGGACCATTAATGATTAATCGCTAAGTCAAATGTTAATTACGACGGTGACTTTTAAGCTAATAACTAAGTAAAACTTGATTAAGGAAGGTCAAGGGTACTTACCAAAGTCCTATGCACGATTAGTGATGACTTGGGTCTGCTCTTATGCTCCAGGAATGATCAGAAATGCAGATGGAATGAATGCAAGAATGTTGCAACATTGTGGGACTTTATATAGTGCTTTTGATCTCATTAGATCATGCCAAGCAACTCTACTATTGTTCCCTGATCATCAACAAGTGTCCCTAAGGACTAAAGGCATGTAGGGGTCGCCCATGGAAGAGGAAAATCGTTTTTAAGTCGGTTACAAGGCATAACAGGCTGCTGCCTGTAATTTTTGTATTTGGGCGTCTTACGCGGCCCGCGTAAGATCTTGGCAAGGCTTACGCGGCCCGCCTGATGCTTGTTGTCAGGTTTAAAACTTTTTAGCTTTTGCACTTTGGCTCTTGGTCCTTCGAAAGGTCACCCAACCTTTTTTTCTTGCATTATGAGCCCTTCAAATTTACTTATAAGGGCTTCAAGACTTATACCCACTTTATTAAGTCCTTGGTTAACTTTGTTATCACCCGAAAAGTCATAAACTTCATCGTTGACGCTTTTAACCCCTCGTATACGAATCTTATCATAACTTTCTCATACGATAACGAAACTTGGTGAAATTTTTATCATGTATTCTAGTGAGCATAATAAATCGTTACAAGGCTTCAGGTTTGCTAAAAGGTCACTCAGAGGTATAACTTAAACATGTTGACACATTTAACCCCTGTAGTTTGTAATCTCTCACTTTCTTCCACAATTAGCTTCGTATGATCCATGATTCATTCGTTTAAGGGTATAAACATCATGTATGGTTATTGTAAAGTATATTTATTCATTGTTGACATTTTGAACCCTTGTATTCACATACTTTTCATGTTTGTCAACTTTAGTCCCTCTAGAACATTCTTTCATACGTTCAAAGCTTATGACACGTGTCAATACATTATAGGACGTGAATTTTCAAGGTGTTACACACTATCCATTATCCATTTAGAAATGATAGACCTTGGAAGCCCCTACACACTTCAAAAGACATTTATTTAAACAACGATACCCAAGATTTTCAACATTTGGTATACTACCAAAGACAATATCATGAGCTACTTTGTTAAGTTTTGGAATGTTAAAAACAACATTTGGAACATAAGATTCTGTTTTTGAATTTAGAGCTCCTTCCTTGATAGGTGGGAATTCTTCAATCAACTTTTCTAACTCAAACTCAATTTTCTTATCGGTGGTTGCACAGATTTTCGATTCAGATTTTAAAACTTCTTCCATTTTCTTTTCCTCAAAAGATTGTTTAGGTTTCTCCACCCATGATTGACTTTGGGAAATCTTTGTTTTAGGATAAATCTTTGAAGTCTTTTGTGATTTTGAAGATTCACCAATTTCAAAAGTTGATTTTGGTTTGTCCTCTGACTTCAATGATTCACCACATTTAGGAATACGCACGGGGGATACCATAGGTGATTTTCCCTTAACATCGTTTGAAATTTTTGGTTTTGGTTTATGGAAAACTGGTTTTATTATCTTTTTGACACATTGTTTGGCCATGTGACCGATTTCATTGCATCGATAACAGATTCTTTTGTCATATTCAACAAAAGTGGATCTGTTGGTCTCGTCTCTTATCCTTTTGGCCGCAATAAAATCGTCAATTGCTTGCTTACTAAAGATATAATCCTTTTCGACTTCTGTGTTATTACCAGCCAAAAACACATCACTCAATTTTTCTTTTGGCTTAACTTCTTTTTTAGCCATTTTCTTCTCAAAACCAACACCTTTCTTTTTGTAATTATTGTCATGTCTCTTGTTATTACCATTGTTACCCACCCATTCATTTTTCTTTCCCGGGTTGTTTGTCGGTTGTTTAACAAAAGATTTTTTTGGTTTTGATAGAAACGAATTGTTGTTAACTTCTGAGATATCAATTTCCATGAGTTTAAAAACTTTTTCAACCTTTTCCAGATTCGCATTTTGAATCGGGTACTCAAAATCAGTATACAGTTTGTCAGTTCCTGTCATCGTGTAAACCACAATGACCGAATCGTCATCCAAAACTATATTTGACTTTGGTATAAACTTATCAAGAAAGTTTCCGTCATCTTCAGAATCTGAACTGGAATTCTCAAAATGAGTTTTAACCGTTTCGAAATCAGTGTTATCACTTTCTTCATCCAACACTTGGTCTACAACTGTTTTAACCAATTGTGACTCGTTGTCGGTGTTAGACGGAGAAAATGTAACATCTATGTTTTCCGGTAACTCCTTCTCCTCTGTTCTCAGTTTGAGATTCAATGCCTCTTCCACCCCGTCTGGATATTTCTGAGAATAATGATTCCAAATTTGGGGGTGGAACATTTTTGAAAGCTGGTTTAACTTCAGTTTGTTGAGGAACGATCTGATCAATCACATATGACGATGAAAGATAACTGATCAACATTTTGTCGACTCTTTCTGTCTCAATGTGCATCAGTTCAAGTTCCTTCTTTAGAGATGCGATTGTGTCCAGATGCATGTTAATCGACATTTGCTTATCCATGACCGTAGCTTTGAGTAAATTAGCAATATTATCATTTTCCTTGTTGGTGCACACATCTGTCGTCTTCGTCTTATATCGAGTCTTGGTCTAGCTACGGATATGAACAAGCATGATGTCATCATACTTGATGATGACATCATAAGGATGACATCATCATATGCAATATCACGTGAAAACAACATATGCTCATGAAACAGAATTGTATATTTGTTTATTGTTGAGTCCGTTTGAGAGGGTTCCATTTGAGAGGGTTCCGTTTGAGAGGGTTTCGTTTGAAGAGGCTTCGTTTGAAGGGTGCCATGACACCTTCAAACGAAAGGGTCCTCCCTATAAATACCCTCATGTCCATTTCATTTGTAATTTTCTGGCTTGTGCAACGAAGTGCTGCCGAAGTGTTGTCAGGTTGTAAAACGTCTTCAAATCAATAATACAACAGTTTATAGTGTAAATCTTGCTGAATTGAACTCTACACGTCTGTTTTCGCCTTTCGTGTCGAGATAAACTCTTCTGATCGACTCGTTCGGGTCTGAAAACGATCCTACAAGTGGTATCAGAGCTCAGGAGGAAGAGTTCATACCAATTCAGCCGCTAATTCTGATTTTCTACACCTTCTTTCAAAATTGAACAATTTTTCACGGTTAAAATCAGCTAAAACTTTCACAATGTGTGCGTAATTGTATTTTAACAAATCCTTGAGAATATCAGATCAAAACTCGAAGTAAAAGTGGTAAAAATGGACTGAAATTTGGCTTCCGTTTGAACGAGGCAAGCATTCCGTTTGAAAATCTCGTTTGAAGCAAGCATCTCGTTTGAAAAGTTGTGTTATATCATTTGAAGGTGTCATACCGTTTGATTATATCGTTTGAAGCAAGCATTCCGTTTGAAAGATTTGGGTTATATCGTTTGAAGCTTGCTGTCCCGCTTGAAACGACACACCGCTTGAAACCGACACACCGTTTGAAAGTGCATTGATATAATATCATTTCATTTTTAAAGTTTCCAAGTCTCATAAATTGAAAATCAGTTGCATGTAATCAGTAGGTTGAGGTCCAATAGATTTGTGTTGGGTTTTAATATTGTCGGTTTAGTGGATTTATTGGCCCAATCATACTCTGTTAACATTTGGACATAGTGTTAGTTCATGTGATATTCATTATAGCGGCTCATATTAGAAAACAATTAAACAAATTTTACCGCCCATTTGCTGATTGTGTTGTTCAAGAGTGATCGGTCCAATAGAATTGTTTCATTATTGAAAGATGTCGGCCATCTTCAAAAGTTAAAGGTCAATTGCATGTGATTTGATAAGTTCTAAACATTGAAAATTGATTTAATTTGGGAGGTCCAATGGGAATTTAGAGATCAAAAGTTTTGTCTGACCACTATATTCTTGCACATGTGAGATCCAATCAAGTTATGTTGAATAGAAAATAATGTTGTCAGCTAAGTGGATGTGTTTGGTCCTTTGCGTGTTATCGGCCCAAGTCTCAACATCACTGCGGCCCAATCAGTAATTGTGTAAAGTCAATAGTTCGGCCCATGTGATTCATTATTGTTTGCGGTCCATTGGAAGCTCATATTTCGTGGCACATTTGATCTAGTTCATTCATTCAGTTTGCGGAATTCATTAAATGAGTCTACAAATCTTCGACACGAGTCCTAGATCGATTCAATCGTCACACATTTTTACGTATTCTGTCCGTTTAAACTGATTATTTGTTTGTTTGTCAGGTGTTTCACTAGGTGAAACAGTTCGTTTGAAAGCTTGTGTGAAAAATCCTTCAATACCGAATCATGGACGAGGAATTCTACAACGCATTCGCTACTCCGGTTACCCTGATTTCTCTTGCACATAATACGATGTTGGAAAACGAAACAGGGACAATGAAAAAGCCGCCGAAACTCATAAACATCGAGGAGTACAAAGGTTGGGAAGGACGGTTTGGGAATAGGGTTCAAGCAAACTACTTAGATGCTTGGGAGTGTGTCGAGACAAAATACATTCGACCGGCGAATGATGATGAAGAGGTTGTTCCGATTAAAGATCTGAGTGCCGATGCTAGAAAGAAATACAAAGATGAGAAAATGATGCTAAGTCTACTACAGCAAGCAGTGAAGGAAGATATCTTGGTTCTTTTACAACACAATGGAACTTCTTACTCAATCTGGAAAGCATTAAGATCGAAGTTTCATGGAAGTCAAGAGATGGTCAAAAACAAGAAGTCGCTTTTGAAGAAAGAGTTTGATCTGTTTCGTGGGTTAAAGAATGAAAGCACAAGGCAGATTATTGAAAGATACTGCAATCTGCTAGCCAACATGAAGAGGTTGAGTATTGAGAAAGACAATGAAGAGTTGATTGAGAAGCTTGCTGATGCTTTACCACACGAGACTTGGGGCACATATCTCATGATGCTTAGAAACAAGAAAGGTTTTAGCAGTTTGACTCTGAGCAAGTTTATTGAAAAGATTGAGGCTCAGGAGATGGAACAGAGAAAGGTCTTGAGAATGAAAGATTTCGACGGTGAACAAGACATCGGTCTTTACTACAAAGGTGGTGTTAGTGATAAATCCACCAACTTGTCACCAAAGGTTCAAACAACATTCAATGCAAAAAGTCCATCTGAAAGTTCATCCAAAGGATCAAACAGCAACACAAGTTTTTCGTCATATCCATCATTTGATCCGAACATCTCAACAACCAAGATTGGCAAGAAGCTTCAATGCAATATTGTTCTGAATCTGGAGAATGATGAAGACTATTCAGCAGAAATTGCTAAGAGTCACATGTCTTTGTTGGGAACTGTTTTGGAATCATATGGTAGTTTTGTTGCAGGTCGGATCGGGAATCCAATGTTGACAAAAGAGGATTATGATCAAATCGACGCTGAGGAGATTGAACTGATGGACATAAAATGGTGTTTGGCAAGTGTGTTAAGAAGAGCTGAGAAATTTAAGCAGATCACAGGAAGAGATGATTTACGTGAAGCTAATATTTCTACTTTAGGTTTTGATAAATCTAAAGTCACTTGTTTTCGTTGCAGGGAAAAAGGACACTTCAAGAGGGAGTGCAAAAACCGCGAAGCAAGTGGAGCTCAAAATCCGTTTAACAACAACAATGATTACTATCGAAAAGCAATCTATCATCAAGTCTCTCAACAACAACAAGAACCACAAGTGGCACATGGAAGAAAAGTGATTGAAGAATCTTCAAAGAGAGCTTGTATGGTGAATCAGGATGATAAAAAAACAACAGAAGGTTTCAACTGGGAAAACTATATCTCAGCTGAAAACAAAGCATGCCTGATTAACCAAGATGATGAAAAATTGCCTGAAGGTTTTAGCTGGGCAAATTTCAATTGGGATGATTATATTCCAGACAAAGATTCAAATCACAAAGCGTATGTTGCTCGAGTTGAAGAGGGCAGTGATGATGATACTGAGTATTGGGCGAGAAAATTCAATGCTGATATGAAACTGATTGCAGAAAGTGATAGTGATGATGACAAGATTAAAAAGACAAAGAAAAAGAAAAAGGTCAAAACACCGGTGAGTAGTGATGATGAAGAAGCACCGGTGATTAAGAAGAAAGTAAAGGAGATTCCGAAGTTCAAGATTGATGAAGAAGTTGATGCGAAAAAGATTCCAGTGAAGTGTGAAAACTGTGAAGCTGTGAAGAAACAGAACAGCACACTGATTTACAACTTGAACAGTTTGAAGGAATCTTATGATGTGTTGAACAAAGCTATGAACCAGTATAATCAAACAAGTGAAGAACAAGCTACAGCAATGAAGACACTTCAGGGTGCTTTTATGACGAAGCAAAAAGTGGTGAACAACTACATTGAGAAGTGTGCTGTGCTAGAACAAAAGCTGGAGTTGCAAAGAATTGAGACTGAAAGAGTAAACCGTTTGTTGAAAAGTTACTAATGTACTTCTTATGTCATTGACAGGATTTATCCAACAGTTGAAGGCATGAAGGCATTTGAAGAGGATGAAGTAACTGAAGAAAAGAATGCTGAAAAAGTATCTGAACAAAGGATTCCAGAAGAGAAGACTGAAAAGAAGAGTGACACAAAGAAAAAGACTGACAAGAAAAATTCTGGTAAGAAACAAGGTGTCAGTTACAACAAGTGTCCACCCCCACTGGAAAATGGATATTTGCCCAGAAATCCAAATTCTGAAAGAGTCCAAAAGGCTACAAACTTACAATGGGAGTCGGAGTCGTCAGTCAATTTGCCAGAAAGTATTGATGTCACGTTTACATCATCTGACACTGATCATGAGTCCGAGTTAATAAAGAAAGTTGTCGATCAGGTGTTGGATAAAGATGAATCCGAGGAATCAAACTCAGAGTCAAAGTCAGAGTCAGAGTCAAAGTCTGGTTCTGAAAGTTCGAGTTTGACAGTCAACAGTCCAAAATCTTCAGTTAAAAGGGTTTACAATAAAGAATTTCTTCTATCAAAATCTAATTTGAATGACGAAACATTCAAAGTTGCATATACATTGAATGATTCTGACAAATTATATTCGGATGAAGAATTTCCAATAAGAGGTGTAAAAACTGAGATGATAAAAAAGGTTTTCAAACTTACAGAAATTAACATTTCTGAAATAAAAGATTTAAATCTTACTGATAAACCTAAAAAATACACCTCAAGAGTACAACAAAGATTAAACAAGAAAAAAGGTTACAGTTCTGGTTCTGGTTTTCACAAGAAACCAAATCCTAACCGTAATTTCAAAAAGAAAGGTCTTGGTTTTACTCCAACAGAAAAACAGAAAAATGAAAAATATGTTTGTGATTTTAAAGCAAAAATTACATTTGTTTCAGGAACTAGCTCAGAAGAGGAAGAAAAGAAAGAATTCCGGAGGCAGTCAAACAGTGAGTTCTTTGCAAAGAAGCAAGATGACATGAAGAAGATGGTTGAGCAGAAGAAAGATACGAGAATCTGTTTCCAATGCAACAAAGTTGGACATATTGCCAGGGAGTGTTCAAAGGAAATACAATCAAAACAGGGAGTTTCACGTAAACTAAAAGAAAAAATGGTTGAGTTTGAACCACCAATTGACAGAACTAAATTGTTTAAAAATTCAAAATTTGAAATTGGTGAATGTTCAAACAAGTTTTACAAGAAAAGAGCTAAATCTGACAACCAGAAATGGGTTGTTAAAAGGTCTGGTGGTAGCTCTAGCGATGATTCTAATAGGTCGAAATCAGAGGGGCTATCTTCTGGCGATGAATCTGATTCCACAAAATCAGATGAGCCACAGGTTGTTTCAAAAGGAGAAAAATCAGTTCTGACTGTGGATGATGAAAATTTTCCATCACTTCGGACTGAAAACTATAAAAAGAAAATTGGTAAAGTTGAGATTTCAAACCAATTTTATGATGACAAAAAGGTTTTTGATGTTGAGAAGGTCTTTAACTCCAAAATCCATAACATGTTTGGTAAAATGGTTGACAGGAAAGTCAAAGGAGTGAAGGAGTTTTATGAGAAGAAGATGAAGAAAGATAAGGTTGAACCATCCCTGGTTTGTGACTGGGATGGTACATATTATGAACAGTAAGTCTGTGGACTTGCCGGAGCTCCCAGGTTTGTAAGAGTGGAGCAGGAATCGGCATCTATCTTTCTTGGTTGGTAATTTTACAAGTGGTAAAGATGGTAAAGTACAGGTGATACTTTAAATTGTTAGTTTTCTACAAATGGTATGGTTGATGAGTGAACCTACAAGAGGTTGAAGAAGGTTTACACTTACAAGTGGTAAATTCAAGGACATTAAGTTGTACTTGTTTTTCCTATATATGGTTAATCAAGGTCATTAGGTTGAACTTGATTGGACCATACATTCATGTGATATTTGAAGGACAATGTGATGAACCAAACCCCTAACCTATAAATGGTAAAATCAATCAAACTTATTTTCCGGAAAAACCATTTGATTAAAACAAACTTAAGTGTTTTGAAATCTAAATGGGAAAATAGTTTGTTGTAAGGGGGAGTTCTGATTGTTTATGCCGAGTGAATGGCGATTTGAAGAAATTTGATATCAGTTGTCACTTTATTGTACAGTTTATTTTCAAATTTCCTAAAATGTGTTTGCATTTTAGGGGGAGTAAGAAATTTTAGAAAATCCAAAAACATTTGAAAATTTGAAAAAGACAAAAACATGATAAAATGAAAAATGAGTTTTGTGTCAAAGAAGAGGAAATGATAGTTCATCAGTGGACTATCACAACATGCTAAAGAAATGGAAAGTTAAAAAGTTATAAATGGTCTCACTGATGATGTGCCAGTAGATTTTTGCACATTTAGTAAATTGTGACGAGATATAAACCTAAATTTCAAACTTGCTTATATCGTGGGGAAACATCTCTCGGATATATGGGTAACCCCTGAAATCTTGTTTGAAAGGTCCCTCTTTCTGAGATACTAGGTCTTTATACTCAGTGATATCTGGGGTATTATCCCGGGACTTCTGATTTTGCGGAAGCAATGGCCTAGTCCCCGAAGAATACTTTCCGCTTGCTTGAAATATAGCACCGCCCTCAGCAAATTGATGAAACAATAAAATTGATAGTCATTGTTGTTGTAACAAAAGATCCTCTAAAGGGGACACACCCAAAAGATTGAGTCATGATCTCTCTACTGAACGGTAGTTCTGACCTGAGCTCTCATGATTCATCATAATTTATAACCCCTTACAGATATCATA
Source organism: Helianthus tuberosus (assembly GCA_030545235.1). NCBI lineage: Eukaryota > Viridiplantae > Streptophyta > Magnoliopsida > Asterales > Asteraceae > Helianthus > Helianthus tuberosus. The sequence continues at coordinate 70,874,952 of CM060369.1, read as the reverse complement.
TGTGGTATACTCACCTGTAAGACTGAATATTGGGATCTGGATACGGGAGTATATTCTGAGGTGGGACACGCGATTAATTTTAAGTGCTTAAGACATTAATCTCGTATCTCGAAACAGTTGAATTTTGTGTGAGAATTTAAGTGGACCAGTATACTGACAATCTAAGTGAATCGTTTAGAACTTAAAATGTCTAAAGCTTAACGGTGTTGGTGATTTGTCTCATAAACTGATATGATCCTCTTACACAAACTCACAAAAATAGTGTCTGTAAATATTTCTTTTCTGTATTTCATTGCATTTAAAAATCCAAAAAAAAAAAAATTTAGTGTGTTTTAGCATAAATTTTGAAAAATTCAAAAAGATTATCGACAACTGGTGTTGGAGAGCTAATTTTCAAAATTCCGAGTGCTAGACATGATGAACATATGGTTTGGGAGAGTGTGTTGTTTTGAAAATAAAAAAAAACGATATATCTTCAAGTGGTTCATCAAAGATTAACATTGTAAAATTATTCTTTGATTGTATAATTCCTGCAAGTGGTTCAGTAGATGGTGAGATTGTTTTTACAAGTTATCATCAGAAAATTTATTTTTGGGTAGAGAATGTGCATGTTATTTGAATGATAGAAAGCCAGGTTCCGATACCTGAGGAATGTGTGAGTTTAACAAGCCAGACTGCGATCCCAGCATATCGAAAGGGGGAGTCTGAAGACATCCGAGTAGAGATTGTTCGTGAGGAGTCTGTTGATGCTAAAAGAGAGAAAATTTGAGGATTCTTACAGCGTCAGACACTTCAAAGAGTTCGAGCAGACTAATAAAGACTGAAGATTGTAAAGACTCGACACTTAAGACTCGTCAACATCTGAGGAGGAGTCTGTTGGTGCGCACATCTGTCGTCTTCGTCTTATATCGAGTCTTGGTCTAGTTACGGATATGAACAAGCATGATGTCATCATACTTGATGATGACATCATCATATGCAATATCACGTGAAAACAACATATGCTCATGAAGCAGAATTGTATATTTGTTTATTGTTGAGTCCGTTTGAGAGGGTTCCATTTGAGAGGGTTCCGTTTGAAGAGGCTTCGTTTGAAGGGTGCCATGACACCTTCAAACGAAAGGGTCCTCCCTATAAATACCCTCATGTCCATTTCATTTGTAATTTTCCGGCTTGTGCAACGAAGTGCTGCCGAAGTGTTATCAGGTTGTAAAATGTCTTCAAATCAATAATACAACAGTTTATAGTGTAAATCTTGCTGAATTGAACTCTACACGTCTGTTTCCGCCTTTCGTGTCGAGATAAACTCTTCTGATCGACTCATTCGGGTCTGAAAACGATCCTACATTCCTTACTCTCAGTGTGAATCATTTTAATTGATCGTGACAGAGTGTCATAAGCTTCTTTAACATCATTAAAATCAAATTTTAATTTGTCGTTAAACTTTTTCAACTCTTGAAACTGTTTGTCTTTTTCAAGACAATCCATGCATGGTTTTAAACAGTTTTCGCATGGCTTTTTAAGAATTGGATCACCTTTTTCAAAAACATTTTCTTGTTTATCGTTTTTACTTTCTGATTTACCAAACTTTCCGGACTCAGACTCAGATTTCTCTCTGGATTTGGACTTCTTTCCTGACTCATATGTATCACAAGTCTCGATAATTGACTCTTTTTCAACAGACACTGACTCTTGAGTTGCATCTTTGGTCTCATTGTTATCAGAAGGTGTTTTAGTTTGTTCTACCTCTTGCAGCTTGACCATAAGAGCTTTGTCTGCTATTTCTTTCAAAGTCTCTTCATTCATTTCCTTTGAAACATCAATGATCTCTTGAACCGGAGTTTGTTTAACTTCGTACTGTGGGCAAAAACCCGTAGTCGGTTCACTAAAGAAACCTGTAAAAGAATCAAACACATTAGCTGGCATTATAGATTTAAATGCATTAGCAATAACCTCCTGTTTAGACTGATAATAGTAGACCGCTGCTGCTTCCTCTTCTAGATCAAAACTTTCTTCATTCACCACTCCAACTTCAGGAACACATTCCTCAATTTCCGATTCCGGCTCTTCAGTAATTTCAGCCATCATTGCAAGACCACTTCCTGGAATGTACTTATCCAAACTAAAGCCTTCTGGAAGTTTTTCATCATCTTGATTCACCAAAAGAGCTTTTTCTATTTGTTTGGATGGACTATTCTCGATTTGAGGTCGTGGATGGAATGGTTGTTGACTGTTTTTATGATAAATGATCTGTCGGTAATAGTCATTGGTGAATGGATTCTGGTGGTTACTAACTTCTCTGTTCGGATATTCGCGTTTGAAGTGCCCTTTTTCTTTACACTTGAAGCAAGTCACCTTTGATTTGTTGAATCCAAGTTTAGGATCAGGACCTGCGAGACTACTTCTTCCGGTAATTTCCATGAACCTCTGAGCTCTTCTCACAATGCTCGCCATACCCCATTTTATGTCGATGAGTTCTAGTTCCTCGGGATCAATTTGATCGTAATCTTCTATAGTCATGTCTGGGTTACCAATTCGTCCGGCTACTAGACTCTCGTAAGACTCAAGTACTGGAGCTAGAAGTGCTATATGCTGCTTTGCGGCTGTCTCGGTAAAATCTTGACCATTTTTTATATTAACAGCGATATTGCACAGTATCCCATGACTATAACTCTGATTGTTCGAACCTGAAGAACTTTGAGAAAAAACCTGTTCTTGAGAACTCTGAACCTTAGGATTCGGTTCGTAATTTGAAAACGGTGGACAGTTGTTGTTATGCATGCTTTGAGGTACTCCCGATGAAGAATCTGCACTGAATGCTGTTTGAATCTTTGGACTCGGAGTAGATGTGGCAGATGAGTTTCCTTTGTAATAAAGCTGAACATCTTGTTGTACGTTTGCAGATTTCATTTTTCTCATCTTTCGAAGTTCAAGCTCATGACCTTCAATCTCTCGATAAACGTACTCAATAACGCACGTATTCCAAATTGTTCTTCAAAACCAATAAGAACGTGCCCCACTCTTCTTGTGGTAGTGTGTCAGCCAACTTATCAACCCACTCTTCGTCTGTTTTATCTATACTCAAACGTTTCATCTCCACTACCAAGTGACAGTACCTCTCAATCAACTCTTTCGTCGATTCTCCACTGATAGCCGTAAATATGTCGAATTCTTATTTTAGTAACGCCTTTTTGGTTTTGATCATTGACGCACTTCCAAGAAATTTGTGTTTAAGAGCATTCCAAATAGATTATGCGTCATTCTGATGCTGTAACAGTACCAAAATATCTTCCTTAATTGCTTGTTGCAATATACTAACCATCTTCTTCTCGGGTTTAAAGCTTTCTTGTTCAGCCGGAGTTAACGAGTTAAGTGTTTTCGGAAGACCAGCATCATTCATAGGAACTACATATTTCGTTTCAACTTTCATCCAACATTCGAGGTGATTCGCCTGAACCCACGTGCGAAATCTATCCTGCCACCCCGAATAATCTTCAATATTGAGCAGTTTCGATGGTTTTTGCATGGTTCCTAGCTTGTTCTCCATATTCACATTCTGGGCTATACTTGCTGGAATTTGAGCTGTCATACCCCCTCCGAAAAATGCATTGTAAAACTCTTGATTGTCCATTTTATACTTTGAAAAATTGTTTCGAAAAATTTCTAAGTTTTGAAAAATTACAGTTTCAAGCGAACTGGACTTTTACACGATCTGAACTTTCAAGCGAACTGGACTATTTCAAACGAACTGAGCTTTTTCAAACGACCTGAACTTGTTTCAAACGACCTGACAATCCAACTCGTGCGAAGGGTATTAAAAATTTTCAGTTCGTGCGAGGTGAATCAATTTCACACAACCTGGTCACTCAATTCGTGCGGAGTGAACAATTTTCACACGATCTGGTCCAATCCGTGCGATCTGGACCAGAATTTCAAACGATTTGGCAAAAACTCATGCGATCTGATCAGTTTCACACGATTTGAGCAACATTTTCACACGATTTGGAGTTTTTGACATTTTTGGATCAATTTTAGTTCAATTTATGGTCTGAAACTTTGTATGATTGTTCAAAATGATGTTTTACACACAATATCTAAAATTCAGTCCATTTTGTCCGTGAATTCATCTGAAAATCCAAGAAAGAGTAGAAGAATGTGATTCTAAACCGTTCAAAACACTGATATCAACAGATTTGACTCATCCTGATCTCTGATACCACTTGTAGGATCGAGGATTCGTCCAATACGAGTCAATCTGAGTCAAATCTAGTTTCTAGAAAGGCGGAATCAGACTAGAAACCGTCAATTAGTGTTAGAATAGGTGTAGAAGAATAGAAAGTCACTTTAAACATGTTCTTCATTGATATAAAACGTTTTCGTACAGAGAGAATTTTGACAGCACTTCGTGACAGAAATCTCCAGAAGTTACAAATGAAGAACACAACTTGCCTATTTATAGGCTGTCCAGTTTGCACGGGATAACAACACCACTTCGCACGAACTGGCACCTCCAGTTCGTGCGACCCATGGTTGAAAAAATCCCAACTAGTCTCTGATTAGTCGCCGATTAATCACTAATCGGTGGTTCACCGATTAATGGCCGATTAATAGCTAGGCAGTCAATGACGGTCCTATTCTGGCCAAATTTTGGCAAGATGCCAGCCAAATTTTGACCAAACCATATAAATTCCTTCCAATTACTTAAAAAATGGGTTAATGAGGGGTTAAAATATGTCTACTTTAAAAAACTACATATAAAAATGTGTGTGTGTATATGTAACTAAAAATTACATATAAAAATCTCAATCCGATTAATTCCGATTAATCCCTATTAATCCCGATTAATCCCTAGGCGGTACCCCACCGCCCGACTAGCGCCTAGCGATTCTTACAACACTGGTGCGACCTGACCTATACATCTCTCAGTTCGTGCGAACTAGACCATAACACATATAAAACTTAACTTTTCAATCTAATACATATATTTGACACGACATGGACTGTTGACGTAGGCGATAGACATTATGCACCAACAACTTTTTAAGAGATTATCTAAGTTATAGTAGTAGGCCACTCTTTTGAAGGTGACGTTACCCTCAACCCAGTGGTTTGAGTCAGCAAGGATACAATCCCAAAGGGTCGGAATATTGAAAGATAATTAATTAAGTTATTAATGCGTAATATGGTAGGCCCCTCTTTTGAAGGCGACGTTACCCTCGGCTAAGTGGTTTGAGTCAGCAGGGATACAATCCCAAGTAGCCGGGTTAATGTATTAACGGTAGTTTACATATGAGGGGATCAAGCCATTCCCACCCCCGCCATCCAATACCAGTGGGTATTGAAGGAGGTCCTAATAAGCTTGACACAGGTCCTTGTAGAATCTATACACTGAACATGGCAAGAACCTTACCAAACCATTCTCTTAACCCCCGACCAGGTAGCCAACATATCTCTATATAGACTGTAGAGATATGAATGGTGAAAATCTTTTATTTTATATAGACAGTAAAATAATGCCAAGACACCACGGACAAATGATAAGGAAGTTTCACCTTCAACATAAGAAACTAGTTATTAAAGTCATTAATACAAAACCAAATAAAAAGTGCGAAAAGATTAAAAATCAAAAGCATTACATTAAATGCTTGTCTTCACCAAGTGATGTAAGAGACTTAGGCAAACATGGCCTTTGATTGTCAAGAACTCTTACTATCATCTTGGATCCCGAGACTACTACACACACTCTAAGGTGGATGATGGATGATGGTGGTGGATGTGGGTGTTGTAGTGGTGGTGGAGTGGTGGTGAAGTGGGAGAGATGTGGTTTGCCAAGGGATGTCTTTGAAGTGAACCAAGCACCCCTATTTATAGCTTGTACAGAAGCCCGGACACGGCCCCGTGTGCATCAACTTTCTCTTTCTTCATTAATTGTAATTGTCTGTATTAGGCTCCCACGCCCCCGTGTTCGCTGGGCACGACCCCGTGTGCAGAACCGTATCTGTACTATCAAGTTTTGCAAGATTCTGCGAATCTTAGCGTTGACCACGGCCCGTGATGAGCTGGGCACGCCCCCGTGCTGGGAATAGAAGCTTCTACAACTTTGTCTTTTTCTGCAGGCACCTGGCCACGCCCCCGTGTCCGCTGGGCATGGGGCCGTGGTCAGCCTTCTGTTTCTTGTTTTTGCTTGGGAAGGTGCTGCGAGGGGTCGGGCATGCCATGTTTATTACTTTTCTTTGTGTTTATGTTAGATTTTGCTGCATATTTGTTTTTGTTGTTCATTTAAGCTCATTCAGTCTACAAAAGGAAGACAAAAGCACACTTTTTCCAACATTAGTACTAAAAAAGGTTAGTTTTATGCCTCATTTGATGTAATTTATATGTTGCATTTTACACACATCAATATTCCTAATTGATACATTCCTTGTAAAGCTAATAGCTAGTTAGGGTTTCTCTTGTATATATACTTGTATCATATTCTGTGTATTTCATCGAAGCATTTAACCCTTTTCATGGTATCAGAGCATTGCTCTGAACCCTAACAATCTCCCTGCTTTCTTGTGAGGCTACGGTCTCACCCTTTTTTCAGTCCCCAATTTTTTCTATTACCGTCCCTACGTCTGCACAATGGGCGACAAAGGGGATAACAAAAACAAACCTGCACCTACTGTTCTTCATCCAGTTTACACCGTGAACATTATTCAACATAAAGTCTGTGTGTTGGATGGCACCAAGGTTACTTACTCATCATGGGTAAAGTTATTTCACTTGAATGCTCGTGGCTACAAGGTTCTCGACCACATTGATGGAACCAAGCCACTGACAAAAGAAGATCCAAACTACGAGTCATAGGCGGAGATAGATGCAATCGTGTTACAGTAGATCTACGGATCCCTGTCGGATGAGATCCTTGTTCGAATTCTTGAGCCCGAATCCACGGCGCTGGAAGCCTGGACTCGAGTCAAAAACATTTTTTTAAACAACAAAGGATCCCGTGCTGCGACTTTGTAACATGCCTTCACAAACCTCACTCTAAAATCTATGCCTTCTCTCCAAGCGTATTGCCAGAAGCTAAAGGAAATTGCTGTGCAATTGTCTGATGTTGAAAGCCCGGTAAGCGAAAATCGTTTGGTCATTCAGCTTGTTCGCGGACTCCCTCCGGAGTATGACACTGTAGCCGCTCAACTCAACCAGTCACTCCCATCTTGGGAGGTGGCTGTTAACCTGCTAGATCTAGAAGAACACCGTCAGTTGGCTCGAGAAACTCCACCAATTATCAATGCAGCCATTGAACCACCCCTACCCGCTCCTGCCAATGATCAGCAACCTCAACGTCGTGATACCGGGCCATGTGGGCCATCCAGATTTTCCAGCCATAACCGTCGTAACAATGGGCCGAGGCCCAACCGCAACAACACTCCGCAGCAATCTCAGGCCCACGGTACACCAAACCCAAACCGCAATGGACCCTGGAACAATTCTCAGCAATATTGGCCTGCTCCTCTAAAAAATTTGGACCTGCACCCTGGTGGGCCAACACTTATGGGCCGCCTACAGGCTGGGCTCCTCCACCATGTCCATACCCAACGCAACCGGGTTAGGCCACACCTTCGCAACAGGGCCCATGGCAGCCGAATAGCAGATCCAACAACAACAGGGCCTCTTCATCTCATGCTTCTCCACAAGCTCACATCACTGACTTTGACCCACTCCAGCCTACCGACATTGGTGAACCATTTCAGGCTCTTGCTATGGACTCGGATGACCTGGAATGGCACATGGATACCAGGGCGTCCAATCACCTAAGTGTAGACCCAGGTATATGCTCTAACTCACCTTCTGTTAATTCCATTAAATCTATACTTGTCGGCAATGGTCACAAAATGCCAATACTTGGATCGGGAAACATCAATTTTCCTTATTCCTAACATAACCTTCGCCTTAATAATGTCCTGTATGCTCCTAAAGTTATCAAGTACTTATCTCAGTTAAACAATTTACACGTGATAATCTTGTTTCTGTGAAATTTGACCCTTTTGGATTTTCTGTGAAGGACTTCAAGACTGGGAGGATATTGACCCATCACAACAGTGATGACAGTCACCTCTACCTTGTCACCGTTCCTGCTCATGTTCCTGCTCCATCCGTTTTTTCTGCCACCGCTCCCGACTCATGGCATGATCGACTAGGCCACCCGGGAGTTTCAATTGTTGATTTTCTTGCTTCAAATAAATTTATTGCATGTAATAAAACTAGTCGTATGTTTTGCAATTCTTGTCAATTAGCGAAACATAAACGATTGCCTTTTGTTTTATCTAATTCCACTACTATTTTACCCTTTGATATTGTGCAGTGTAATTTATGGACGTCGCCAATTGTGTCAAATACCGGTTATAAATACTACAAGATCTTAATTGATGACTATACGAATTATACTTGGCTCTTCCCTATCAGATATAAATCCGAAACCATGACCATGTTTATAAAATTCTACACTTACGTCAAAACACAATTCCATTTGCCCATCAGATCCTTCCAATGTGACAATGGTGGTGAATTCGACAATCATCACTTTAAGAATTTCGCCTCTACCAACGGTATTCAATTTCGTTTCTCGTGCCCACATACTTCACAATAAAACGGTAAATCCGAGCGTATGATACGCCGCTTAAATGAAATCATGCTATGCATACTTACTCATGCATCCATACCGCCCACCTATTGGGTCAAAGCCGCCCACACGGCTGTATACCTCTATAATATCCTTCCATCAAAAATTCTGAACCATCACACTCCTACCGCTGCCTTGTATCTACGACACCCAACGTACGATCACTTACGGGTTTTCGGGTGCGCGTGCTTCCCAAACCATTCTTCTACTCACCCACATAAACTTGCTCATCGCTCCTCCTTGTGCGTCTTCCTTGGATATCCCGCCGATTATCGCGGATATCGATGTTTAAACATTCAAACCGAGAAAACATTTTTCTCGCACCATGTCACTTTTGATGAGGCAACCTTCCCCTTCTCTCAATCACAAACCATACGTGATTATTATCCACTTGAACAAGACCTGTCCACTACTATCTTCACTCATCCTAAAACATATCATAGTCCTACCAATCCTCAGCCTTATCCATATCCTTCTGTCCCCACCGTGCCCACTAACCTACCTACTTTCCCGACCTCATCTCCTACATCACCTTCCCATGCACATCCACCTCCAACGTCACACACCCAACCCGATTCGTATCCGCCCTCTGCTCAACCGAACTTCGACACACAATCGACTCCTCCACCACCCATACATAATTCATCCGCTCCCTTATCGCCTCCCTCGCCACCTCCGCCACTACAACCACTGACCCATCACATGACCACTCGCCTAAAAGCCGGGATCACCAAGCCAAAACACCCCATCAATCTCCACACCTCCATCTCACCAACAATTTCTCCTATCCCTAAATCACACCTCACCGCTCTAACCGATCCACATTGGCAAGAGGCTATGAATGGTGAATTGATGCGTGTGAAGTGTATATATAAGTTTAAATATATTTTAATCCCTTTTACACTTTTTAGTCATGTTTTAAATTTATAAAACACGATATTTACTAACATTAAACACACATATGGGCAAGTGCACCCATCGTGAGCGTAGTATAGTGTTGGTAAGATACCAAGGTCGTCCAAGGACACAAGAGCTTTTAGTACCGGTTTATCCTCAACGTCTAATCAAATCAAAAGTTTAAAAAAATGTTTTAAACTAAGAAAATAAAAATTAACTAAAATGCTGAAGAATAAAAATAAAAGAAAAACAGATAGACAAGATGAATCACTTGGTTCCGACTCGTGTTAAGTGTAACCTTTGATTATTTCCGCACTTTTGCACTTATTTAAGAGATTATCTTAGTTATTGTAGTAGGCACCTCTTTTGGAGGTGACCTTACCCTCAACCCAGTAGTTTGAGTCAGCGAGGATACAATCCTAAATGGTCGGATTATTGAAAGATAATTAATTAAGTTATTAATGCAAATTATGGTAGGCCCCCTCTTTTGAAGGTGACGTTACCCTCGACTAAGTAGTCTGAGTCAGCAAGGATACAGTCCTAAGTAGCCGGGTTATAGTATTAATAGTAGTTAACTTATGAGGGGATCAAAGATTTTGGGACCCCCGCCATCCAATGCCGTTAAGTATTGAAGGAGGTCCCTACTAAATTTGACCCAGGTCCCTTGCAGGATCTCTAAACGCTGAACAACGGCCAAGACTCTTACCAAACCGTTCTCTTAACACCCGACCAGGTAGCCAACATACCTCCATATAGACCGTGGAGATATGAATGTTGAAAATCTTTTATTTTATATAGATAGTAAAATAATGCCAAGACACCACGGACATACGATAAGGAAGAATCACCTTCAACATAAGAAACTAGTTATTAAAGTTCATTAATACATAACTAATTAAAAAGTGCGAATAGATTAAAAATAAAAAAGTATTACACTAGACACTTTGTCTTCACCAAGTGATGTAAGAGACTTAGGCAAACATGGCCTTGATTGTCAAGAACTCTTACTATCCATCTTGGATCCCGAGACGACTCACACACTCTACGATGGACAATGGATGATGGTGTTATGGTGGTGGTGGGGTGGTGGGTGAAGTGTGAGAGAGGTGGTGTGCCAAGGGATGGTTTGAGCTTGAGCTAAGCACTCCTATTTATAGGCTGAACAAAAGCTTCGGCACGGCCCTGTGTCCAGTGGGCACGGCCCCGTGTCCACATCCTTTTCTTTCTTCATTAATTGCTCTTGTCTTTATTAGTTGACCACGCCCCCGTGTCCCGCTGAGCACGACCCCGTGTGCAGAAGCATATCTGTACTATGAAGATTTGCCTAGATTCTGTGAATCTTATAGTTGACCACGGGCCCCATGCCCGCTGAGCACGGCCCCGTGGTGGGCAATAGAAGCTTCTACCACTTTGTCTTTTCTGCTGACACTTGGGCACGCCCCCGTGCTGGCTGAGCACGGGGCCGTGTTCAGTCTTCTGTCTTCTTGTTTTGCTTGGAAAGATGCTGTTGTGGGGTCAGGCATGTCACGTTTGTTTCTTTTCTTGTATTTATGTTAGATTTTGCTGTCTTTTTGTTTCTTTTGTTAATTTGAGCTCATTTAATCCTGAAAATACAAAAGGAAGACAAAAGCACACTTTTTCCAACATTAGTACTAAAAAAGGGTTAGTTTTATGCCATAATTGATGTAATTTATATGTTGCATTTTGCACACATTAAATACCCCCACACTTGAATCTTTGCTTGTCCTCAAGCAAAACTCTTTATAATGTGGCTTTACACTCCCAAATGGAATGGGTAGAAGAGGAAAGTTTTTAGGCTTGTCGTAGAGTGTCGGGATTTCTAAGATTCTTTATTAAGTTTTATTTTTATTTATTTACAATCCTATTCGTCATGATTTATTTAAAACTTTTCATAAGATAAACTACTTATTAGGGCATAACATGGCCTCTTTAAAATTCTCTTTATATACAAGTTCACATACCTCACGGGGGATCACTCAACACTCGACCGAAATGTATTTTAGTGGATCACTCGAGAGCGGCATGGAACTTACTCCTACCATAAGGCTTGCCAAGCAATCAATCCTCCTCCTTTTAACTATATACCTTTGTAAATATCAAGAGGACTTTTTGGGTGAAGGGTTATGCTTGGGTTAAAGGTAGGTGGTTGGGTTAGTGGTTAGTAGAAAGGGCGAAAAAGCGTAAAAAGCATCAGTTTTTTGTAAGACTTTCTATTTTTTCAACTTTTTATTTTGATGAAGCTATTATTCAAACAAAGTTGTTTTTGATGAACTTGTTTGTTTATTTTTTTTTCTTTTGCTTCATTCAACAACACTAAATATATATTTTTTTCTCTCTTTTTTTTTTTTTTTGAAAAGTCATACAAAAAACCGAGCTAGTTAATAAAATAAAGGGGTTAAAAATGAAAAAGGTTTTGGTGGGTGAAAGGGTGTTTGGTTTGGGTTATGAAATGAAAAAGGTTTAGGCTCAAAGGGGCCTAACTAGGGGGATTTTTAGGTAGGTGGTAAAAAAAGAAAAATAATGGTGTAGAAATAAAAAGGGTTAGTACTAATGCCTCCATCATTTACTTACTCGGGTTTAAGTTGGTAAGGACCGGGAATGTATTGTCATGGCAAGTTCTAGAGTCGTAAGAACCAAGCGGCTATTCACACAGAAACGAAAAGAATGAGCATTTAATTTAAAGATATATATTTGTTTGCTCAATAAAGGCTCAAATCTCACTTTTGTGGGAATGGGTTTTTATGTGATCAAGTATATATAATTAAAGATAAAATTGCAGAAGAACAACATTTATGTATACCCAAACTGCACTTTATACCTTTCACTATGAAATCCGCCAAAACCAACCTTTACGTTCATTGTTTTGTTACACATCACAACCTTTACACCTAACCTAGTCAAAAAAAGTCAGTTAAGTTGCCCCACATGCAATGCATGTGAGGGTATTATAGTCTTTTCTCATTTTCCTTTCATTTAATATAGTTTTTTAATCAAATTCCAAATCTCTCGCTCTTCGTTAAACCACAACCAAACTCTAAATCCAGAAATATCTGAGAGAGGAGAAACCAGAGAGAGATTGGATGAAGAGATAAAACACACAGAGAGAAAGAGAGTTGGAGAAAGAGTCGGAGTGAATAAAGAGGCGGAGGGCGACCGGTGATGATGGTGGTGGTATCACCGGTGACGAAAACGGGAACAGTGATGGGTTTGGAGATGACAAAGACGGCGACTGTGTTATGGATAGAGAGGAGATCAGAGACGAAGAGAGAGAGGAAAGATAGAGATCTAGAGTGGACGTGGCAACGGATTTGATGACTCCGCTTGCCACAACAGCGAATTTGTGGATAGAGATCGAATGAGAGGGAGGTTGGGAGGATTGTTGCTGGGAGCAGGGACGAAAGTGGCAACGGTTGTGGGTGGAGGATGCGACGGTGGACACTTTTTCTTCATTTTTCTTCTTCTATTCGAGGAATATTGGGGGCATCTGATCTTGTGCAAGCAGATTGAACTTGAGCTGACTAAAGGTGATTACTTTTTCTTCATTTTTCTAAGGGGTTTTTTTTTATTTTCACTATGGTAACCTGGTTTGATAGATTTGTGATTTATTCAATCTGGGTTCTTTATCTTTATTGAAAATTTTGAGTTTTAATGTTGTGCACAAGTTATAAAAGCTTAAATGTGTATGTTGGTTTCAAGATTCTTGCTTTAAAATTTCAATCTTGATCACAATCAACCCTCTTATAGAAGATAAATTGCTAACCGATCGTTGATTCATGCCGGCTGGATTCGGTGGTGACGGTGGCTGAAGTTTGGTGGTGGTGGTGGGGGTTTGTTGAATAGAGAGAGAAAGCCAAGAGAAAAAATAAGGGGTATATATATATTAGTTTTTTAAAATCTGATTTAATTATTTATTTAAATATATTATTCAAATGAAAAGACATATATGCCCTCGCATGCATAGCACATGGGGTAACTTAACTGACTTTTTTTTACTAGGTTAGGTGTAAAGGTTGTGATGTGTAACAAAACATGAACGTAAAGGTTGGTTTTGGCGGATTTCATAGTGAAAGGTATAAAGTGTAGTTTGGGGTATACATAAAGGGTTGTTTTCTGCAATTTTGTCATAATTAAATTTTAACTAAGCTTGTCATGCCTTTTCATAATTTTCTTATGTTGGGTTCTTTTTATCACGACGCTATCGGTTGTAAATTTTGTAATAAATATAACCTTTTTAGAACTTGAAATTCCCAAGTTAAACCTAGACAAGAAAAAATGAAAATTTTTTGAAAAAAATTTGGGGTGATTAGCGGTTCCAATAGAGTTTTGTGTAAGGCTTGTATTTAGGACTTGCAAGATTCAAGGTTTAAGCATCCCCCCACACTTAAATTACACATTGTCCTCAATGTGTCCCAAAAATAAGTTTTTAGGTTGATTGAATGTGTAAAAGGTGTGATTTTTAAACAAAAATTTTGTGTTACTGGGCGCTGAACACGACCTCGTGTTGTCCGGGGCACGGCCCGCCGTGTTCAAGTGCCAGTAACAATATTAAATCAAGAGGAAACAGAAGCCCTGGACACAGGGGCGTGTTGGGTGAACACGGCCCGTGTCCAGTTACCTGAACTGGGTCTTTTCTGCAGACTGTGCAGCACGGGGCCGTGTTGGACGGACACGGCCCGTGCCGAGCTTACTGTAGACGAAGAAATTTTGTCGGATGGTCCCTGTTTTCCTGCATGGGGTGCTGGTTCAAGTTTCCCTTGTTTCCTTTGCCATCTCAAGTGGGTTTTTATTCATTTCACCACCATCCAAAACACCAAATTAACTAAAACCGTCATTCATTAAGTCATAGAGAATTACATAATAGTCCTAAAAATTAAAATACTAGATAGTTAGGTCAAAGAAACACAAGAAATCTAAACCAAGAAGTTCTAGCCTACTATTTATTCTATTAGCAAAATTTCCGAAAAGGTAAATCTTTCGGTTAAATGTGGCTTGAAAAACTTCTTTCTCCGGGCATGGGTTCCTCACACGTCGGCGAGCCATTCTTCGATCTCCCTAGGGAGAAGAAAAGCAGGCTCATTAGCAGTGGTTTGAGGGAGGTGCAACTTCCACCGGGATTTCTTGGAGTTCTTCAAGAGGAGGTTCCGCCGGAATGTCGTCCCAACCGGTAGGATTGTGGATTCGAAGTGCAAGGTTCCAATCCTCTTGCGGGAGGATTGGTTCCATGGGAGGTGTTACAAGAATGTTTAACCTCTGGTGCAAGAGGTTTATTTCTTGAAAACTGTTTTCCAACCCCACCGAAAGATAATTTATACGGTCTATGAGGACCTCCTCTACCGAAGTCATCTCGTCAAGGGCTTCACGTAGCGCCATCACGTATCTTACGAGAGTTGCTGCAATCGATGGCCTCCTTTCCCTTCTACTGTTCCTGGAGTGTGCAGAAGAGGTTCCACTGTTTTGGCTAGACATTCTACGAAAACAAACCAAAAATAGTTCGTTTTAATGAAACAGTATCACGGCCTCGTGCTCACTGAGCACAGGCCCCGTGTTTCACCTTTCTGCAGTTTTTTAGAACAAGGAATCTTGAAGTTTCAAATTATTTTCTCAACTCATGAGGCATTTTTGAACAGAAATAACTTAAAACAATGTTGTGTAACTTATTTTTAACAAGATTCCTTGAACAAAAAGTTAACAAACATCACAATAAAGCTTGAAATCAAGCTTCAATGGAGGTGTTGTTGCAAGAAAGATGAACAAGAAGGTAAAGGATAAAAGAGGAAGGGACAAGATGTTTGTTAGAAACTTCTTTTAGAACATACCTATGATGGTAAGTTAGAAAATCCTTTCAAATCTCTGTCCCTGAATGGTCCAAATGTGCAGGATTCTTGGCTGCATTTATAGAAAACGACAGCAGGCTGGACACGTCCCCGTGTCGGCTGGGACACGTCCCCGTGTCGGCTGGACACGGCCCCGTGTGCAGGCAAGATCCTGACACGTTTTGTCCGTATTCTGACAAAAGTTAGAAGGGAATCTTTTGGTGGACACGGGGGCGTGTTGACCTGGGCACGGCCCGTGTCGGAGGGGCTGTTTATGAAGTTTGTCCTATTTTTAAGGAACTTTTCCGGATCGGGCGGTTCCTTACTGGATGGAACAACCCCAAAGTGGCCTAAGATACCTTAATTGTTCTAGATTAAGACGAGAACGCAAGAGGTTGTCGGTGAGGGTGATTCCTATGCTATATGTAGGTGGACAAGTCCAACCCTTTCCCGGGGCTCTCGTTAAAGAAGGTGTATGCCGAATCGCTCAGGTCTATGTATGCATCGAACGAAGTCGATGGGGAGTCCTTCACGGCACAATCGACACAGGGACGACTATCGCTCAAGTCCTCACTAGAGTTAGAAGTATCGTCGGAAACAACGAAGTTGTTTGAATGCGATTCCAACACTTCTTCTTGGATATCATCTTGAGATAAATTATTGAAATCTATCCTAAGTTCTTTTAACCAATTAAGAATTAGATCTTCTAATTGAAATAATTCATCGAGAAGCATTTCTCCTAGAAAATCTGGTTGGGGAGCATTCGAGGGAGAGATAAGGATTATTTTTACTTTCGCCCCTCTTAAGGATACATGGAAACGATGGGTCTATATAGTGGGGCTTATAATTTAGAAAATAACATTCTAATTCCTCATGGGAACCACCACATAATTGACACCACGTACCATAAGAGTGCCGAAAGTAAAAAGTATCAGTATCACTCATGTTTGTGTCAGAAATTACCAACTGTCGGGATCTTACGGTTCTGTTTTCAGTAACTGAATCTTGGGCACGGGGGCGTGTTGAGTGGGCACGGCCCCGTGTTCAGCTTACTGTCTGACTTAAAACAAGATTGCCAGTTCCAATGATTTGGCACGGGGCTGTGTTCAGCGGGCACGACCCGTGCTGAGTTCTGCAGAAGCTGAAAAACTAAGAAAAATCCTAAAAAAAATGAAAAATAAGAAAAAACGATTAGGCCGCAGATTCCTAACTTTCTTAAAATCCTTGTGTCCCCCGGCAACGACGCCAAAAAACTTGATGCGTGTGAAGTGTATATATAAGTTTAAATATATTTTAAGCCCTTTTACACTTTTTAGTCAAGTTTTAAATTATAAAACACGATATTTACTAACACTAAACACACATATGGGCAAGTGCAACCCATCGTGAGCGTAGTATAGTGTTGGTAAGATACCGAGGTCGTCCAAGGACACAAGAGCTTTTAGTACCCCCGGTTTATCCTCAACGTCTAATCAAATCAAAAGTTTAGAAAAATGTTTTTAAACTAAGAAAATAAAAATTAACTAAAATGCTGAAAAATAAAAATAAAAGAAAAACAGATAGACAAGATGAATCACTTGGTTCCGACTCGTGTTTAGTGTAACCTTTGATTATTTCCGCACTTTTGCACTTATTTAAGAGATTATCTTAGTTATTGTAGTAGGCACCTCTTTTGGAGGTGACGTCACCCTCAACCCAGTAGTTTGAGTCAGCAAGGATACAATCCTAAAGGGTCGGAATATTGAAAGATAATTAATTAAGTTATTAATGCAAATTATGGTAGGCCCCTCTTTTGAAGGTGACGTTACCCTCGACTAAGTAGTCAGAGTCAGCAAGGATACAGTCCTAAGTAGCCGGGTTATAGTATTAATAGTAGTTAACTTATGAGGGGATCAAAGAGTTTGGGACCCCCGCCATCCAATACCGTTAAGTATTGAAGGAGGTCCTACTAAATTTGACCCAGGTCCCTTGCAGGATCTCTAAACGCTGAACAACGGCAAGACTCTTACCAAACCGTTCCCTTAACCCCCGACCAGGTAGCCAACATACCTCCATATAGACCGTGGAGATATGAATGGTGAAAATCTTTTATTTTATATAGATAGTAAAATAATGCCAAGACACCACGGACAAACGATAAGGAAGAATCACCTTCAACATAAGAAACTAGTTATTAAAGCCATTAATACATAACTAATTAAAAAGTGCGAAAAGATTAAAAATAAAAAAGTATTACACTAGACACTTTGTCTTCACCAAGTGATGTAAGAGACTTAGGCAAACATGGCCTTGATTGTCAAGAACTCTTAGTATCAATCTTGGATCCTGAGACGACTCACACACTCTACGATGGTGATGTGTTCAAATGTAACAAATAAATTTCATCAAATGAAGCATAAAACTAACCCTTTTTTAGTACTAATGTTGGAAAAAGTGTGCTTTTGTCTTCCTTTTGTATTTTCAGGATTAAATGAGCTCAAATTAACAAAAGAAGCAAAAAGACATCAAAATCTAACATAAATACAAGAAAAGGAACAAGACGTGACATGCCCGACCCCACGACAGCATCTTCCCAAGCAAAACAAGAAATCAGAAGCCTGAACACGCCCCGTGCTCAGCCAGCACGGTGGCGTGCCCAAGTGTCAGCAGAAAAGACAAAGTGGTAAGAAGCTTCTATTGCCCACCACGGGGCCGTGCTCAGTGGACACGGGGCCGTGGTCAACTATAAGATTCGCACAATCTAGGCAAATCTTCATAGTACAAAGATTCTTCTGCACACGGGGTCGTGCTCAGCGGACACGGGGGCGTGGTCAACTAATAAGACAAAGCTGCATTAAATGAAGAAAGAGAAGGATGTGGGCACGGGGCCGTGCCCACTGGACACGGGGCCGTGCCCGAGCTTCTGTTCAGCCTATAAATAGAAGTGCTTGGCTCAAGCTCAGACCATCCCTTGGCACACCACCTCTCTCACACTTCACCCACCACCCACCACCACCATAACACCATCATCCACCACCATCATCCATTGTCCATCGTAGAGTGTGTGAGTTGTCTCGGGATCCAAGATTGATCGTAAGAGTTCTTGACAATCAAGGCCATGTTTGCCTAAGTCTCTTACATCACTTGGTGAAGACAAAGTGTCTAGTGTAATACTTTTTATTTCTAATCTTTTCGCACTTTTTATTTGGTTTCGTATTAATGACTTTAATAACTAGTTGCTTATGTTGAAGGTGATCTTTCTTTATCGTTTGTCCGTGGTGTCTTGAAATTATTTTACTGTCTATATAAAATAAAAGATTTTTCACCATTCATATCTCCACAGTCTATATGGAGGTATGTTGGCTACCTGGTCGGGGGTTAAGGGAACGGTTTGGTAAACGTCTTGCCATTGTTCAGCGTTTTAGAGGTCCTGCAATGGACCTGGGTCAAATTTAGTAGGACCTCCTTCAATACTTAGCGGTATTGGATGGCGGGGGTCCAAACTCTTTGATCCCCTCATAAGTTAACTACTATTAATACTATAACCCGGCTATTTAGGACTGTATCCCTGCTGACTCAGACTACTTAGTCGAGGGGTACGTCACCTCCAAAAGAGGAGCCTACCATAATTTGCATTAATAACTTAATTAATTATCTTCCAATAATCCACCCTTTTAGGATTGTATCCTTGCTGACTCAAACTACTGGGGTGAGGGTAACGTCACCTTCAAAGAGGGGCCTACTACAATAACTAAGATAATCTCTTAAAATAGTGCAAAAGTGCGGAAATAATCAAAGGTTACACTAGATACGAGTCGGAACCAAGTGGATTCATCTTGTCTATCTGTTTTTATTTTTATTTTTATTTTCAGCATTTTAGTTAGTTTTTATTTTTCTTAGTTTAAAACATTTTTTTCTAAACTTTTTATTTTGATTAGACGTTGAGGATAAACCGGTACTAAAAGCTCTTGTGTCCTTGGACGACCTCGGTATCTTACCAACACTATACTACGCTCACGATGGGTGCACTTACCCATATGTGTGTCTAGTGTTAGTAAATATCGTGTTTTATAAATTTAAAACTTGACTAAAAAAGTGTTAAAGGGGCTTAAAATATACACCTAATAAATATAACACTAGAATACGCATCAATGGACAATGGATGATGGTGTTATGGTGGTGGTGGGTGAAGTGTGAGAGAGGTGGTGTGCCAAGGGATGGTTTGAGCTTGAGCCAAGCACTCTTATTTATAGGCTGAACAGAAGCTTCGGCACGGCCCCGTGTCCAGTGGGCACGGCCCCGTGTCCACATCCTTCTCTTTCTTCATTAATTGCTCTTGTCTTTATTAGTTGACCACACCCCCGTGTCCGCTGAGCACGACCCCCGTGTGCAGAAGCATATCTGTACTATGAAGATTTGCCTAGATTCTGCGAATCTTAGAGTTGACCACGGCCCCGTGCCCACTGAGCACGGCCCCGTGGTGGGCAATAGAAGCTTTCTACCACTTTGTCTTTTCTGCTGACACTTGGGCACGCCCCCGTGCTGGCTGAGCACGGGGCGTGTTCAGTCTTCTGTCTTCTTGTTTTGCTTGGAAAGATGCTGTTGTGGGGTCGGGCATGTCACGTTTGTTCCTTTTCTTGTATTTATGTTAGATTTTGCTGTCTTTTTGCTTCTTTTGTTAATTTGAGCTCATTTAATCCTGAAAATACAAAAGGAAGACAAAAGCACACTTTTTCCAACATTAGTACTAAAAAAGGGTTAGTTTTATGCCATAATTGATGTAATTTATATGTTGCATTTTGCACACATCATGAATATAGAGACTTAATGGAAAATAACACGTGGGAGTTAGTTCCATGACCGCATAATGCACATATCATCCGTTGCATGTGGCTTTATCGCCACGAATTTCATGCAAATGGAACTTTAGAAAGGTACAAAACCCGCCTTGTCGTTAATGGTAAATCTCAACAGGTTGGCATGGATTGTGTCGATACCTTTAGTCCGGTAGTTAAACCCACTACCATTCGGACTGTACTTAGCACTGCCCTTTCACGTGCTTGGCCAATTCACCAACTCGATGTCAAAAATGCATTTCTACACGGTGACTTGAATGAAACGGTTTACATGTTTCAACCACCCGGGTTTGTCGATAAACAACATCCGTCTTTTGTTTGCCGGCTACGCAAATCCCTATACGGCCTTAAACAAGCTCCACGGGATTGGTATCACAGGTTTGCCACTTTCATTACACAATGCGGTTTTCGTAGTACGTCATGTGACACCTCTCTTTTTGTCTACCACAAAGGATCACACATGGCATATTTATTACTCTATGTTGATGACATCATACTAACTGCCTCTGATGACAACTTGCTTCAAGATATTATTACATCTTTGTCAACAGAGTTTGCGATGACAGACTTAGGCCACCTTCATCATTTCTTGGGCATTCAAGTAACATGAAACCGAGATGGCTTATTTCTTTCACAAGGTTCTTATGTTCGAGACATCCTTGAACGAGCAAACATGTCCACATGCAAGCCATGCTACACCCCATGTGACACTGATTCAAAATTAAGTGCACATGCAGGTACACCCTTGTCTGACGGAACTCTTTAAAGAAGCCTGGTCGGCGCCTTACAATACTTAACTTTTACCCGGCCCGACATATCTTATGCTGTACAACAGGTGTGTTTATTCATGCATGCACCCCGCGAGCCTCACTTTCAATATTTGAAACGGATTCTACGATATTTAAATGGCACGGTTGATCATGCTCTTCATATAAAACCCTCCAAGTCTTTGAAACTAACCGTCTATTCAGATGCAGACTTGGGGGTTGCCCATACTCGAGACGTTCCACTTCAGGTTTTTGTGTTTTTATGGGAGACAATCTCGTATCCTGGTCGTCCAAACGTCAACACACTGTCTCCCGCTCGAGTGCTCAAGCTGAATATAGAGGTGTCGCAAACACGACAGCTGAAACAAGTTGGATCCGCAACCTACTTCTTGAACTACACATACCTACACGCGAAGCCACCATCATCTTTTGTGATAACGTATCAGCCGTGTATTTGTCTGGTAATCCGGTACAGCATCAACGAACCAAACATGTTGAGATTGATATTCATTTTGTTCGTGACAAGGTGCGTATGGGTGACATAAGAGTTCTACACATTCCAGCTGATTACCAATACGCATACATCTTCACCAAGAGTCTCCCAAAACAATTATTCAATAGATTCAAGTCCAGTCTGTGTGTTCGTAACACTACCGCCATGACTGAGGCGGCCTATTAGTCAACGATATATATTTCGTATTTAGAGCATGTTTGGCTAAGCTTTTTGAAACAGCTTATTAACTTATTGGCTTTTTGAAAAGTCATAAGCTCCAAAATGATGTTTGGCAATGATGGTGTATGTGAGGGAAAAAAGCCAATAAATCAATAAGTCACCTTAGGCTGCAGGGTATGGGGGACGTCCCCCACCCCGTCGAGGTTCGGCGACGTCGGCACACCGTGCCGCCCCCCTCCCGTCCCGTCCTATCCGTCTCATACTCGACGTTGGCGACGAAACAATTAAGGTGGGCCCCTCTCCAAAAGTAACCGTTAGAAATAAAAAAAAACTTTCGATCTTCCATCTTTGTTTTGTTTGAGAACCAGGAACATAGCCATCTTCGACCCTCAGAATCAATTCCATTCGATCTTAACCTTTTGTTGTTTATAAAACTTTCGATCTATAATCGCAAATCTAAATTGTGGACAACAAAGATGGATTACGGAAAAAGGTAGAAAGAACACAGGGAGAGCACAATCTTTTATCTTTGCTTTGTGGGAGACGGTGGTGTAGTGTAAGTGTGTCCCCAGTATTAACCTACTTTTTAGTGGGCTTTATAAAAGGTCCAAAGAGAAATGGATATCTATATCATTTGGAATTTTGGGCTAAGATTGGATCCTTGCGTATTCAATAATTTTTTAAAATTTTAATCACTTTGGGCTTACAGGATATCAATTTTTTTATTAGGTTTATGTTTCTTTTTTAAGTTTATGTAATGTGTTTTTAATATTAAGACTAAATTGCAGAAAACAACCTTTATGTATACCCCAAACTGCACTTCATACCTTTCACTATGAAATCCGCCAAAACCAATTTACTTTCATGTTTTGTTACACATCACAACCTTACACCAAACCTAGTCAAAAAAGTCAGTTTAACTTACCTCACATGCTTTTGCATGTGAGGGTATTTTAGTCTTTTAAATCCTTATTTTCTTTTCTATTTTTTGTTTCATCACTCAAATAACAAATAACATAAGTCAAAATATTCTTTGATTTCCTTTTAATCTCTGCACATACACACCTAAAAATATATATAAAAACACATACACAAATTTACAAACTCATACATACACACCAGATCTTTTATACACACTACACATCTTCAGATACACACTAAACATCTTCATATACACACATAACCTTTAATAAAGATTCGATTTTTATCACTAAATCGTAATACTCAGTTGAACAAGAAAGTAACCCAATTTAATTACTAACAAGAATGAATCAAACCCAGATGAATCAAACCTCAGATTATCACCTAACTCTAAATCTGTTGCTAATCTGGACGTGCCCATCCTTTTAAACAGAGGATCCTTGACATTTAAAAGTGACACTAATTGTTACATCAGATTATCACTAAACACATTCATCCATCACTAAAATCATGTCACAAAACGATCCACAAATGCAGTAACTTAAATCATCCTTGGTAAAAACACTAATTCATCAGGAATCTTCCCTAAAAGTAAATTCAAAATGCCAAATAATAAAAGGTGACAAAGATAACCCCTCTGAAAGAATGAAATATCTCACAATCCAAATTGAATCACAAATTGAATCACATCCAGACCCTCTCCAACTCTCTCACCCGAAAACCCAACAAGATGACCACCAGATCCACGTTAACTCCACCACCGTCGGACCCCCTTCTCCCCCGCTCTCTCTGTCCTCGTACTCTCTCTCTTCGTCAATCTCTTCCTCTCTACTCGTCTCTCTCTTCGTCGATCTCCCAACCGACACCACCCACCACATTTGGATGGTGGTTGTTGGGGTTTTGAGAGGATCGTGGTGTTGGTGGTTCTCCAGAGGTGGCGGCAGATGGATGGTGGTGTTGGGGTTTCAGTGGGGGTGGTGGTGGTGTGGTGCTGGTAGTGAGAACGGTGGAGGAGGTGGTGGTGGTAGGTACGGTGGTGGGGGTGATGATACGGTGGTGGTGATGATGATACGGTGGTGGGGGTGGTGGTGGTGTGGTGGTGGCGGTAGTAGAGAGAGAGCAGAGAAAGATGAGAGAGTAGAGAGAGAGAGTGTTGTATGTCTGTGTGTAGTGAAGCCACTGTGCAGGATCTTAACCAAGAATATAATTTATTAATAAACAAAAAAAAAACAAGGTTTGAAATGACAATAATACCCTCACATGCAAAACATGTGAGGTGATTTAACCAAGAATATTAACAGAGTTTGTGTTAAAGGTTGAACTTGTAGCAAAACATGAACGTAAAGGTTGGTTTTTGGCGGATTTCATAGTGAAGGTATGAAGTGCAGTTTGGGGTATACATAAAGGTTGTTTTCTGCAATTTTGTCTAATATTAATGAAAATATTTTGTAGTTTATTTGTTAAATATTAAAAAAAAAAGTAGAAGATTAAAAAAACAAAAAACATAAAAGTGGTGGGGTAGGATCATCTAGGACCCATCCTCCATACCCTCTAGTTTTGTGGGATGGACCATCCTTGGGAGGACTATGACGTGGCGCCTACGTGGCGGATCATCCTCTCTTGGAGGACCATCACCATCCCCGTAGTGGGGCGTTTTTTTTTTAAAAAAATCAAAAATAACGCTCAAAAACGCCCGGAACCCATTACATAGGGCGTTTTTTAGCGTTTTTTTTTGAAAAAAATGGGATTGGCGTGTTTAAAAAAACGCCTAAAAGGGCTTGTGGAAGGGTTGACTGACCAATGGGGAAACTTTTGCATTATTTAATTTAAAAAAAATTATTGTGTAATTAATGGAAGGGGCGTTATTGGGCATTATTCCCACTACGCCACTTTTGCAATAAACCCCAATAATGCCCCATGCTGACTGTGACTGACACGTGTCGCAAAACGCCCTATGATGGGGGCATTATTGAGCTAAACCACTACACATGGTATAGAGGTGTACTTTATTACATATATTCCTAATTGATACATTCCTTGTATAGATAACAGGTAGTTAGGGTTTCTCTTGTATATATTACCTGTATCATTTGTTTGTGTTTGTGCTGAAAACCCAAACCCTTCTCTGCTTCTGCTGTGTGAAAATTAAAGTTGAAAATGAGTAGTCTTCTTCTTCATCTCCTTGTGTTTGACCCTCGATTTCCTGCTGGTTAGTGCGTACTCTCTTTTATCCATCCCAAATGCATATTTGATTCAAAAGGTTAGTACTCTCTCTCTGTTTCTTTCACGGTTTGTATTCATTCTATCCCCAAATGTTAATGTAAACGTAAATTTGATATCTGTTTTTGATTTCCGTTTTTGTAGGCTTGGAGACATGGATCGCATTTCACAGCTTCCTGATTTTCATTGCTCATCACATACTCTCTTGTTTTGATACATCCGATGGCCCCTCCTATAGACCTTGTTCGAATGAGTGTCTTTGTCCAAGACCTGGTTTCACTTAACCGCTTCTTTCCCCATTTTAGATTTCACTATTTATAAATTTAAATCTCGAAACAGTTTTTTCAAGTATGTTGAGTATACTACCATTAGATTTTGCCATCTAAATGTCCCTGCACACAAGCTTACGCTTTGGACGAACATCCGCAAGTCTGAAGAACTAGACATTGTTAACAGATGCCTTATATTACTTCTTAAAATGGCGTCAAGGAGTTGTTAATTTCTATACCAAAGTACCGTTTGCCTAACATACTCTTATCTGTTTCTATGCTGAAATCGTTGACCATATATAGCTGTAAGTTGCTTCTTCCTTGATGCTTGATGCGGTCACGTTGAAGTCTTTGGTTTATTTGTTACTCGAATCCGTCCGTATAGATGATGAAGTGATCAAGTATATCACCAGTGGTTGCCCTCTTCTACAACAATTTGAGATTAGTTATTGCCATGGTTTCATAAGATTTTGTGTTTATGGACACCAAATCTTCAAACAGTTGGTATTTCTGACACCGCAGTTGAGATAATTGATATCGATGCTCCAAATCTATCTAGTCTTTATGTAGCAGGCGTGGATGAAAGAGGGCCACCACAATTGAACTTGGCTTCATGCAAAAAACTAACATCACTGTCTTACGAAGGCAAAAATCTGAAGCGTCTTACCGACTTTTTATCCGACTTCCCCGTCCTTAAATATTTGGCTTTATTTAGTGGTAAGGACAACAATCTGAAGTTGTCAAGTCATTCGTTGAGGGCATTGGAGTTTAAATTCAGAATTTGATTTGGAAGAAATTGAGTTTAGTACCCCAAATTTGGGTTTATTTGTTTACTCTGATGTTGACCAGTATACTTGCCTTGGGATAAGGGATTTACCCCATTTGAAAGCATGTATGCGATGCTATCCTGATGGCTCTATAGATGCTCTCTGGCTCCAGAAGTTGAGGCTCTTTTTAAGCAAGAAAAATGGATTCAAGCTTTGAACTTGTATATTTGCTTGAGAGAGGTGTGTTTCTTTGATCAAACCGTTTATGTATTACTTTGTCATGAATAATTATATAAAACAACCCAACACAAAGCTGTATATTCCTTCCATTTGTTTTGCAGAAGTTCATAGTGTTAGAAAAGATAAAGGAGATTGAGTTGCCACCTTACGAACTCGAGCATATTGAGCTACATTTTGTGGGATAACGAATCATCAGATCATGCGGCTTTTGTGGATGCAGTACTTTGTTGTTTCCGTCCTCGATCTCTAACCCTAAGATCATCCTTTTCTCGAACTAATTTTGAAGCGTTTTCTTTAACTGATTTTGAAGAACAAAGTGCTCTTGTCAAGGTAAAGAGTTATATGTGCTCTCTTTGATTATCTTTTATTGAGTTTCAACATTGTTTAGATTTTGTTTGCACGCAGCAGTTGCTTAGAAATATGGCTTTTTTCTATTTCTTTTTATTTTTTTCTTTAGTTTACGTACGAGAAGCTACTTGAACAAGAAAATCAAGGCCATACACTGATTCAGATTGTGTCGCCTTACTCTTCCAAAGCACATAGCCAGTTTAGGGGCTTGATGTTATTGCCCGAGCCATTACCTCGTGAAGAAAAAGCAATTAGCTTCATAAAGGAAGAAGGTACACATACTAGTTACTTATTTTTATGTACATTCTTTACCTCACATTTTAATATCCAAACAGAAGAAGCATGCGATCAAAGCTCTGCAGGTTTGGAGATTTTGTGATGCGTTGGATGCAGGAGTCTATCAGTTGATTTTGACAAACTCAACTTAAACATTTATAAGTAATATGCTTTTTAATATTTACGTATGTAGTGATGGTTTTGAATTTGAATCATGACAATGATGTCTAGACTAATCCATATATTGGGAGCTTTTGCTTGCTTACTTATCGTTCAGATTATATATCTTTGCCCTGATTTAGTTATTTTCTCTTAGCCTGGCAAAAATGGGCAGGGTCAGGTCATAATGGGGTCAATTTCAAATATATCATACCATATGCATGAGATAGAATGCTACAGATTTAGAAATCAACAGGATATCTATGTAAAGCCCTAAGCTCTTTATCTCGTAAAATGTTGGTTATAAGTGTAATAATATTGCCTTTTTTAATCATAACGAACTCCTTCATTTATTATGATTTTTCTTGTATTTTTAGCGGAGAGTGACTGAGTGAGGTCTTAGCGGCCAGCTCACCTGTCCCGTTAGACCCATTCAAACTCACTCGGCACGACCGTCTTGCAACTCTAGTTTATCATTTTCCTCTCTTTTTATCCTTTTTTTTTTGTGTGGCCATAAGTATTAGCTTAGTAAAGTTTAGCATCTTAGTTAACATGACTTTATCTGTTTTAAAGCTGAGAACACATCAAGGGCTTTCTTACAACTTAAAATATTTATGTGTTAATGGCCTTTTAATTTGGGTTTAACAAATAAATTCAACAATATTGAATGTCATGGGGATGCTACGTGAAAGAAACATAATACAACCGTTGCATCGCAGAGAATTATTACTAACCCTTGTTCCACAGTGCATCATCACAAGTCTGCATGATCTCTTGGCTCAAATGTTTTACTTTAGAATGCCATACACCTCTATAGCATGCCCCGGTTATTGCTCTTTACCTTTACGTTGAAACATAGACGGGCCTAAGTTTTGAATAAATTTATATCGAAATGTAGAGAATAATAAGCATTTATCAACAATATATTTGGAATATACGAAAACGCGTTGTATCTTAAAAGTTATTAAAGAAAAAGAATATATATGTAAAATTTAAATATAAAGATAAAAACAATAAAAATTGTAGATAAAAAAGTAAGTGGGCAAGTGAAGGCCATGTGTCCCAATAGAAAAAGAAAAAATATTCTTACACCTTGCAATTGTTAAGCTATGTGTTACTGTTTCATAGTTTCACTCTCATATTATAAAGTTCTGTCGTATTAGTGTCACGTAGTCATGGATTTTTATTTACTTTTTTCACCTTTAGTGTGTAATGGTTTTACAGGTTTTCACTACACACAATCCACTAAAATAATATTTAAATCTAATAAGCATTTAGAAAAAAGGAAAGAAAACGTTTGATTTATTGAAAATGGACAGGGGCCACCCACCATCTTCTCCCCCCCCCCCCCCCCCCCCCCCCCCCCCCCCCACCCCCCCCCCCCCCCCCCCACCCCCCCCCCCCCCCCACCCCCCCCCCCCCCCCCCCCCCCCCCCCCCCCCCCCCCCTCCCCCAACTCATGTTGTTGAATTTGATTTTTAGTTGTATGTTTAATTTTGTTAAAGTGCATGGAAATTTCGAAATCCTTACATTAATTAGACATTAATTTGTGTAATGTAAGTTGTAACGAGAACCCACGTATTTTTAACAGAACCCGTGTATTTTACGTTACGTGATTCACTTGGTGTTATAAACCTGTGTTTTTTGTTTCACGTTTTTTTTCCTGGTTTTAGTCATTTTTGGGTTGCTATTTAGCATGTTTTTACGCCTCCACCTATGGTAGCACGGTTTTATGCCCCCGCACCGCAAGCCAAGCCTGGGCTTAATTCTAGTAAAATTATTGAAAATAGAAAAGGAGTTGTTAATAAGATTTTATACCAAAAACTGAATTATCTGAAAACCAAATTATCCAAAAACTGGTTATCAGTTAATTTTTATACCTTCATTTAACCAAAACTAACCAAACCGAACCAATTATATTTTCATATATTTATAGCTTTTATACCTTCGGTTCATGTGGATTAGGATCACATACAAAGGGTAAAATAAATAAGAAAGGTAACAATGATTCTAGACCATTGATCTTAGATTTAGTGGGTTGAAATTAGTTTTGGGAAAAGAAAATAGTTAAAGGGCATGAACGAAATCTTACATTTAGTGACTTTTTCTCTCCACATTCAAGTCACTGTAAACTCCCTCAATCAATTTAAAACGTCCATAATTTTTTCATATCACATTAAAAAAAATTCACTATAATAACAAATGTTTTTTTATCTTTAATATAAGTATGACACTGCTATACAAAAATAAAATAAAAATTTTCATTTTTACTGGTTCTCTTTGCATAAAGGTTCTGGTCATTGTCTTTTTCAATTAGGTTTTAGTCATTACGTTTTTACTTGGGTTTCTATACATTGTTTTATTATCAAAACTTAGAATATTATATTAATTTGGTTATGTCCATTGCGTTTTTATCAGAACCTATAACACAATATATGACACAATGAATATGATGTTATATTTGGGTTTCTTATACATTGTGTTATTATTTCTAATTATTGTGTTTTTCAATTGGGTGAGTTTTTTATACATTGTGTTATAGGTTCCAGTCATTGTGGTTAGTCTGCTATCCGTTTGTGTTTTAATCTGTTGTTCATTATGTTTTTTGTTTTTTTGTTTATTGTACATTGTATTTTTAATCTCTTGTACATTGTGTCTTTTATATGCTGTCATCAATTGTGTCTTTTATTTGTTGTCATCAATTGTGTTTTTAGTTTACAAGGATAGCATTTTTCGTTTGATATTCATTATGTTTTACGTTATATCTATTGTATTTTAGTTTGTTGTCCATTATGTCTTTTATCTGTTGTTACACGATTGTGTTTTTGGTCTACATTACATTGTGTTTTTAGTTTGATACTCATTGTGTTTTACGTTATGTCCATCGTGTAATACGCAACTGGTTTTCGATTTTTTTAAGTATAACAATAGGGTACTCATATCAAGATAAAAAGACGCTTTGGTATAATTAAAAAAAAACAAACGAATACAAAAAAGTTGCGACGTTTAAAAAATGGGGGTTAAATAACATGTGATTTGCATCTGCATGTTTCTAGGCCTGTGAGTTGCATGTGTTTTTTCTCTTGGACAAAATTACCCTTCATATTTTAAACCGCTTTGTACTATAACTCAACCTCAGTTCATGTATTTCAAATTTTATACATCCATTTCATGTATTTATACTTTCCATTTAACGTATTTATACATCTATTTTCATCTATTTATACCTTAATTTTGATGTATTTCTAAGTAAAATTTTAGCCAAGTTTGGTTTTGGGTATTAACCAAAATTAAACTAACCGAACTAGGAGAAAATTGATTGGTTATTAAAACAGACTAACCAATGACTTCGGTTGAGGATAACAACTGAACCAACCGAACATATGCCACACCACAATGCAAAAAGTTGTCGTCGTAGCATCGCGCGGGCACCCTGCTAATTGAATATTGATGAGGAAGACGTGTTTTTCGTAGTTTTGTGGGTATAGTTTCTATTTCTAACCCGAAAAGGTTGAGGTCATGTTTTCAACTTTGGATCCTTTAGTTTTGTATTTTCATTTGATAGGATGATGTTAATTGGTACCAAGAATGAAAGCAATTGAAAAAAGGAGCAACCCTCTACACATTTATTTAAAAAAAAAAAACTAATATTAAAAGATATAAAATGACCAGAAAACCCGCACATGCAACAATGTGATGTGACTTAACCAAGAAAGTTAACGGTGTTCGTCTCAAAGTTGATTTGTTGGGTTAATCTTGATGTTAAAGGTCGTGTACGGTTCAAGTTGGTTACCGGTTTTGTTTAAAAGGCCACCAAATAGCAAATGGGTCAACGGTAACGATTAATGGGTAGCAGGTCAGTAGACTAATGGGTCAGCAAACACCCTCATGTAATCGTAAGTTTTAGAGATTGTGGTGAATGAAGGACTTAGCCAGGTATTGACCGAGCTTCATCGAAATAAACGTTGAGAGGAGATGAACGTGAAACACCAGAAAAACAGGAGCTGATAGTTTATTGTTGTTGGTGCACTTAGTGTCTGTTAACTTCGTCTTAATCGAGTCTTAGGTCTAGATAGAATGAACGAACACACAACAGGGTCGAAATTAGGGTTTGTACATGTATTAGTGAGGTAGTTCGCTTGAAAGTAACCAGGAGCAGTTCAAGCGAAAACAGATTATGTGAGTTCGCTTGAAGCCAACTTGTTACATCTTCAAGCGAAACCAACAACATGTTAGTTTCGCTTGAAACCGAACTGTGTCATCTCAAGCGAAACCCCTGAAGCCTATATATAGGTGTTGTGTTGTTTCATTTGAAGCGAACCGTGTGTGTGTATGTGAGTCGAGGTGCTGCCTGGAATTCATCAGAAATCATTGTAAAGACTCAGAAATCAGTAATAGAGAAGAATTGAAAAGGAAACAAGCTGTGTGACTTTGTTTACTTTGATTCCGCCTTAGTAAATGATGATGAACTGCCTTTACTGACTGTTTAGGGTCACGAACACGATCCAACAAGTGGTATCAGAGCTCAGGACAAGGAGTTCATACCATTGCAGCTTGAAATCATCGAATTTTCTCACTTCTACCCTTTCTTTTCTGATTCGGACATATTTTTACGGTTGAAATGGCCTGAAACTCATATATATATCAAGCGAAATAGAGTATTAACTAATCCTTGAAAGGAATTGGACTAAATACGGCTTAACATTGATCAAAATCA